>JAWHQI010000352.1:1297803-2595606 GCA_033032865.1 Dactylorhiza incarnata | reverse complement strand
CCCCCCCCCCCCCCCCCCCCCCCCCCCCCCCCCCCCCCCCCCCCCCCCCCCCCCCCCCCCCCCCCCCCCCCCCCCCCCCCCCCCCCCCCCCCCCCCCCCCCCCCCCCCCCCCCCCCCCCCCCCCCCCCCCCCCCCCCCCCCCCCCCCCCCCCCCCCCCCCCCCCCCCCCCCCGGTCTCGAACCCGCAACCTCCCTCTGATACCAATTGAGAGGACCCAGCGCAAACAACTACACCAAAAGCCCGAACTTTTAGTGAAGGCGCAACTTAATCTTTATATCAACGGAAAGACGCTACGGGTCAAGTGAAGGAACGTTGGACCCAACATCTAGCGAGCGGTAGGCTCGTAGTTTATTATAAGACTAGTATAGTCTAGCGAGCGGTAGGCTCGTAGTTTAAATATAAGACTAGTGAAGTTTAGCGAGCGGTGGGCTCGTAGTTTAAATATAAGACTAGTGTAGTCTAGCGAGCGGTAGGCTCGTAGTTTATTATAAGACTAGTATAGTCTAGCGAGCGGTAGACTCGTAATTTAAATATAAGACTAGTGTAGCCTAGCGAGAGGTAGGCTCGTAGTTTAAATATAAGACTAGTGTAGTCTAGCGAGCGGTAGGCTCGTAGTTTAAATATAAGACTGAGATAGTCTTGCGAGCTGGAGGCTCGGTAGTAAGGGTTAATACTTGTTGCTTGTGTATAAGATGTGGTGGGTCTCCGGTTCTGTCTTAGTCGTCACACCGACAGCAGTTCGTGGACTCGGCAGTGCTAGTGGTTTTAAGGGGGCCAGGTTGTCTTACTGCACGTCCGATGAGTCGGATTCCCTAAACCCTGCCTGGCCAATTCAGTTTAGTATGCAGGAGCTCGTGAGTACCGGGTACCGGTATCACAGCGTACGTTAGGGCCTAGGGCTGGTAGTGTGACTTACCCACCTAGGTGAGGAGACGCCCGCTCCTCTGCCACCGTTTGACCACGACGGGAGGTGCCCGAGAGGTTAGCTACCTCCGAAAAGTGGGAACTAAAGGTCTGTACGTACAGAGTCGTGTGGGTGAGTTGCATGTCTATGAACTAATAATACAAACATTGCATCATCGCATTGCACATCATAGCATACATTTCTGCACAAACAGAGACCTCATCGTATAAATCGGTATGGGCTCTTTTATACGATGAGTTTATTTCTTGCCAGATTCCTTAGCTTATGTGCCTTTGTGAGTGCATATAAGTTAAGGTTACTTTCATTGCTGCCCTTATTTATTATACCTGTTTCTTTATACTGCTTTGTCTTTTACTTATTGCTGTCACACTATACTCTGCTAGCATAGATTTGTCATCATTTAATCTTGAATAATTATAAACTCTGCTAGTCTAGCCACATGCCACCTGCTTCTTTTGTATTACCCCTTGTTTGTCCTCTGCTTCTTCTTCCCGCACGGTGCCTAGGAGTCGCGGGTGGAGGCGGTGAGGAATATGCTGAGTCTTTTAGACTGACGGTCAATGGACCGCATAATTTTAGGGATGATGTACCGGAGCAGCAGGACCCCGTAGGAGACAGGATAGGAAGACGGGATGAAGCAGAACAACCACTACACGTCGTCGCAGCAGCAGCAGCAGCTACAGATGTATGAAGACAGAGTTTGATTGCTTCCGCATAAAAGTAGAATGAGAGTATTGATGCACTATATTTGAACATGTAACGGGCATATGCCCTCTTTTACTTTAATTCTCATCATGGACATTGTATCATGTCATTTATATGTTTAATGTGATTTGTGGACTTGTTGCTTCTAATTGCTTCTATTACTGTGAATTGTGGTTGGCCTGGATGATGTTGATTAGCCGGCAGGATCGGCGTATTGTGGCGGCGACCATTGAGTGTGATGGTCTCGCCGCAAGACGGCGGTTCTGGGCGGTAAGACCCGGTTTAAAAGCAAAAAAAAGAGGGTCTTACAGACGCTTAGCGTGTCCCGTGGCTCTTTGTCCTTCGTTCCTTATTTTGCATATTTTGGTTTGCGTACGTACTTGCAGGAGAGCGATGTACTCGCCCCGGAGTCCGCTAGGATGGCCGGGGGGAGGATTTGTTATTTTGTGTTGGTCATCCCCATTCTTACCTTTGTTTGCTGCCCGTTTGTTCTTGGTTTTAGGTGGCGTTGCTCGTAGCAGTGTGTAGTGGGTTGGAGCCCAAGAGCTGCTGAGGAGCTGGAGATTCTCTTCTCCCCCTTTGTTTGTCTGTATTTCTTTTTTAAAGCCATGTAAGGCCTTAAGGCCGTGTCATTTCAGTACCGTATTCGTATTAGCTGTGGACATTCGGGCCCCTTTGTATTGGGCTTTTGTTTAGCTTCCGTTTCTGTTTACTCTGAGTTGTTTTAGTAAGTTTTCTTGTATCAATTATTACATTTTAGGCTTTGTGGATATTATATGTCGTGGGGTCCCGGCCGGACACATGTTATATTCTATTTGCAGACCAGGGATAGATGTTACAGAATGATCCTCCTCCTGGAGGTCCCTTGCTCCTAGACCAGCAATACCGCACCCGAACTTCCTCTCCATCATACGGAGAGTCTTCAGGATGCCCCTCTGAAAAGCAACCTCACACCCATCCTCCAGCAACGGCTCCACCTCCTTGGTCATGATCTCAGCACGAAGCTCCTCCGAAATTCAGAACCGCTCCTCCAAAAAAGCTAAGGAGTCCTTATATTCAGCAACCCCCGCAGCTTTGGTCTCTTCGACGCTTTGCTCCGCAAATGACAACCTATCCACTTCGCTCCTCAAGAAGCCCATCTCTCCCTCCTGATGAAATATCTCTCCTTCGGCCTCCGAAGCTGGCAAAGGGCATCCTGAGCAAGTGCTTTGTAGCCACGACATTTCTCTTGCAACTTCCCAACCTCTACTCGGGTAGAAGAAATGTCTAACTCTAGCTGCCGGATACGGGCGGAATCGCGATCCCTCTTCTTCTTAGAGTTGAATAAGGCACTCTTCGCTACACACAACTCCTCCTGAAGAACAAAGTAGCCGTCCTTAAAGCCCATATACTTGTCGTTCCATGTGTGAGCAATGCTGTTCAAAACACTGGTCTGCAAAGAAAGGGAACTGTTAGAATGTATAAACAATAATAATGAAGGGAAAGAAAAAACCGGAGTAAAGACAGTCTCACTCACCGCAGAAGTCATCGTTTGAAGAGAAGAAGAGACTCGCCTCGCCGTCGTCAAAGGGGGAGGCGGCGACAAGTCTTCCCGTGGGACCTGGCCGGCAATAGGAGATGCTAGAATCTCAACCTTATGGTCAGTTGGAATCACTTCAACCTTACGGCTGCTGGGACCGGCCTCGTGATCATGGCTCCTCGGTACAGGAGAAATGGGACCCCAAACCAGAACTCCCATTCTTGAAAATGGTATTCCTCTTCAAGCCACCAACCAAAAGAACTGCGACTGCATGCTCGGCATCCCAAGAAAGTCCTATCGAGAGTAATCTATGCTCCTCGACGCAACTAGCAACACAATATAAGGCCTTCGCTAACTCCTCTCAATCGGGAAAACCCGAAATGGGCGAAAAGTCATTTTCCCGCCCTGTCCGCTGACAACAAACAACTGGGAAGGCCTCTCCACAGCTCGGGCAACTCCCAACGATTCCGAACAAATCCATAAAGGGTATTCCCATGACGATAATTATTCTCCTCTCCGAAGCAGAAAAACCTCTTGTTGCTGCAAACTTCAATACGTCTGCCCGGATCAGTGAAAACCTCCCACCAGTCCTTGAAAATCTCCATGGTAAATCGTGCACCATGCTCCCTAAAGAGCATTATCATCCTCACGATCCTCGTCATCCCAACAGGAGTAAACTGAGAAATCGGCACTTCGCAAAAACTGAATAATTAAATAGCCTCCTTCGAAGGAGGGAAGCGGAACCCAGACTTCAAACAACTCTCTGAAAGGGTCATGAAACCGGTCGGAGGATTCTGAGCACGCTCCAGCTCCCGAGAAATCTTCACTTCGACGCTGAAAGGCAATCCTAAGTGCTTTCGCCACATATCAATATGTGCACTATCAAGAGTTGAGCGCAGCCGCATCAGCCTCGATTGGTCTCCCTATTTTGAAGCCTGAAAAAGATAAAGGAAAAACTTTTTGTATAGAAAACAAAGCAAGAATTGCGCAACGTATGATAGTTACTAGATGGCCAGCAAATGCACAGGCACCCCGGCAGGGCACCGCACGCCGCGTGCAAGCACATACACCCGGCTGGGCACCGACCGCGCATGTTGGCTGAGCGCTGTCGGTCGTCGCCCGGTGTGCAACCACGCGCGCTCAACCAGGCGTACCTGGCCGAAAACTGGCCGCGCACCGATGACCGCTCCCCAACACACGCCTGATCGGGCACAGGCCTCATGCATCGCCTGTGCGTCGGCCGACCGCCGCTCGACGTGCAACCACACATGCCAGGACGGGCACCATCCCCGTGTCGATGACTGCCGCCCGATGCGCAACCGCGCGCACCCAGGTGGGAAGTACCATGCACGTCGCTTGTGCGTCGGCTGGGCACCAGCCGCATGGGCAGCCTGCGCATCGGCTGCGTGCGCAGCATGCGCATTGGCCGGGAAACGAACGCGTGCACAACCCGCACATAGGCCGGGCACTGCCCGCGCATCGGCCGACCGCTGCTCGGCGCGTAACTGCGTTGTCCCAGGCGGGCACCGGCTGCGAGCGCGCCGCATGCACACCGCCTGGCCGGCTAACAGTCGCGCAATGACCGATCGCCGCATGACATGCAACCGTGTGCGCGCCGGCCAGATGCCACGCAGCGCGGGGCTACGCGCACCCTGGATGGCTGCCCGTTCGCCGGTCGGCCCCCCATTGGCATGGCCTCCCTCCCCCTCTCTCTCTCCCTTTTCTCGAGTAGGTTGAAAAGTTGCTTACCTCCGGCATGGTTCGGTGCGTCTCGTACACCCACAGTTCCAATCCATGCAACTATGAAGAAGATTATGAAACTTTCAAAATCCTCAAAGCAACAACGTGGAGTTCAAAGGATTGGGGGGGCAATTGAGAAGCACTCATTAATTTATAGGAGATCCATGTGTGTGATTAGCAAAAAGCTCCACCATGGGGAAGTGGAAGTAGTCGACTCAAGCTCAACCCCATTATCAAGGGAGTGGGGAAAAGAGAAGGAAACCACCGCAACTATTGTGTGAAATCCCCCACGCGGGTAGTTTTGAAGGCCACACCCCACCATCGCCGTGTGCGGCCAAAACCGCGCAGCTGTGCCCTACTAGGGGGCGTGGCCAAGGCCATGGCCAGGGCTGCCACCCACTCGGGGGGGGGGGGGGGGGGGGGCGCGGCCATGGCCTCACCCCCCTTGGGGTGTGCGGCCGAAACCGCACCCCCCCCCCCCCCCCCCCCCCCCCCCCCCCTTCGGGGGTGCGGCTGAAGCCCCCCTCCCTTTTAGGTGGTGCGACTTCCCATTTTAGGGGGTGTGGCCGAAGGCACACCTCCTGTTCCTTGAAGAGCACTCATGGGGGTGTCTTATGTGATCTTAAACCAGTGGCCAAAGTTTCACACCACTTTGATGAGATTTGACCAGCTAATTCCATCATGTGTACTTTTGACCTAGTTTGACCAAGCTTGGGTTAACTAATTACTCAACCAAATCAGTCCCAATTGGGATGAAATAAGTACCAGGGTCATATAATAACCCTAAAGAGCACCCACCAAAATTTGGAGGAGATAGGAGGTCAGTAGACCCTATAATTAAAAAATATATGAATTATTGAATTTCTACAAAAACTTTAGAAAAATATTTTTCCGAAAATTCCCATCTTTGGATATGTTAAATATGTAAGTACAAATAGCCTATGTTTCAATTTTCAAGTCAATATCAATTCTCTATCAAAAGTTATTCAAGAAATAGTGGCTGTCCTTCCCTAGGGACCAGTCCCACCAAAATGGCCCTACAGAGAGCTACAGTGCTCCTTTTGAACTGAAACAAATTTTAAAATAAAATACACACCAATGGATACAACTATGATGTTTGCCACTTTTTCATCAGAGGAGCCTAAGTATTTTCTACAATTAATACAAGGTACTGCATAATATGTGACATAAATACATTTATAAATATAACATATATAATTATCCTTGCACAGATCTTGGCGCAGATCCGACGGCTCCTGGTCGCTGTCTACCTCCACCCAAGGGCTGAGATTGCCCGCGCCTGGGCTGACTTCCACTCCATTTTCCCGACCACCTAAGTGCCACCCCGGCCGGCCAGTGCCACCACCACCTCCGTTGAGGTGGTAGCCGGCGATTAGGGGTGATTGGTCGGGAGGAGGTGGCCGGAATGGGAAGTTCTAGCGGGAAAAAGAGGGCTTGAAACGAGCCCTTTTGGAAGCTTGATTCGAGCCCGATTTAGCTCGAATCAAGTCCCAATTCAGATGAGGATCTAGCACTAAGAGAGGGGAAGCAGATCAAACCTGTGTGGTGGCCTGAAGTCATGAGTTCCGGCGGGTTGCCATGGCCGGATTTAGAGTTTTTGGTGCCATGCCTTTTTGCACTTGGAGCGCCTGATTTATTATGGTGATTGGGGGGTTTCACTCATCTCCGACCTCTGAAGATGTTAAAGAGTTGAATTGGAGGAGGGGAGGGGCCAATCCATCAATTGCCATTATCACCATTAATGGTGATTTTCGGCCACCTTGATTTCCCCTTGATTCAGCCCTTGAGTGAGCTGGAAAATGCTCCAAATTCCTTGTAACTGCCAGAGGAGGTGAATCCCCATCAATGAAGAGATCAATTGGCCCCCTTTGGCCATGAATGCCATTAACCCCTTTCTCTCTTTCCACCATTTTTGGGGCTTTATCTCTCCTAACTGACTCCTTTGAAATTGAATGGTAATTTCAGTAATTCCCAAGCCCATAAGATGGTGGACCACCTTAATTGGGTTTAGCCCAAGTGGATTGGGCATAATTTGGGCAAAATAGGTCATTTTGACCTAAATTTAGGATAAGGTTGACTTTGGTCAAATTGACCATTTGGGTTGACCACAATGGGTGGGTAGTGACCCATTGGACTCCCTTAAGTGTTAGGAAGGTCTAGGTGGAGTCAATTTGGCAAGGTGAGGGTCAATTGACCCTTAATAGGCAACTTTTGACCAAATTAGGGTTAAGGTTGACTTAGGTCAAATTGGCTAAATTGGAGGCCCCATGATGGGGATTTCTGGTCAATTTGGTCCCTAATATCCTTATAATGGTAAGGGTAAGGTTAATTTGGCATGGTGGTGGACAATTGGCCCTAATTAAGCTACTTTGACCAATTTAGGGTTAAGGTTGACTTTGGTCAATTTGGCCTTTTTGGTTGATCCCAATGGGTCTCTGGTGCTCTAAGGGGACCCATAATGGGTTTGTGATGTTATGGTGGGGTCAAAGGGTCAAGGTGAGGCACTAAAATCCAACCCTAGGCTTGGTATCTGAAAGTTGCTATTTGCAGACCACTTGAGTTTTCTCCTTCTTGCCTATGTTCACATGGTCATAAGTGCTTCCTATGGTTTTGTCATGACCTAGTCATTACAAAACCAACCTGGGGGTCTAGTTGTTTGGGATGTTACAAATCCCAATACATAAAAATAAAAATTTCGTCCCCGAAATTCAGGTTAGGCCTGTGGGGTTCCTACAACAAGTGGTTAAATGTAACAACCCAAAAATTAAGTTATACCTGTCGTAAAGAGCTCCGGATACTTTTGCGGCATCAAGTCCAGTGGCTCCCAGGTGTGCTGCTCCTGTTCTTGATTCCTCCACAGGACCTTGACTAGAGGAACCTTCTTACGTCGCAGGACTCGCATCTCTATGCCGTCTATCCAGACTGGTTCCAGGTGAACCGATCGATCAGTAGCTACAGGCCCCTCTGTAGTAGATATCTGCTACTCTGGCCTTAGTAGAGCCCTCCTAAGTGAGGAGACGTGGAAGGCGTTGTGCAGTCCTGCTAACTCCAGCGATAGCTCCAGTCTGTAATCTAAGGGGCCGATCTGCTCCATGATCCTATAGGGCCCCATATATCTCAGACTGAGCTTCTTCCACCCACGTACCCGCGAGACTCCATGCATTGATTGTATCTTCAAGAATACCCGATCTCCCACCTGGAACTCTACCATATAATGTCGTGCATCGTAATACGTGGCCTGCCTGTTCTGGGCCTCCAGCACCCTGTCTCGAATCAGCCGCACCTGAGCCTCTGTGTCCTCCACGAACTCTGATCCAAGTGCCTTGGGATCCTCATCCTGGATCCAAGACAATGGGGTCCTACATCTCCATCTGTATAAAGCCTCGTAGGGTGCCATGCCTATGCTGGCCT
Source organism: Dactylorhiza incarnata (assembly GCA_033032865.1). NCBI lineage: Eukaryota > Viridiplantae > Streptophyta > Magnoliopsida > Asparagales > Orchidaceae > Dactylorhiza > Dactylorhiza incarnata. Next base: position 2,587,284 of record JAWHQI010000352.1, on the reverse strand, counting down.
TGTGAATGTTGTTGTACGAGAACTCGACCAATGGAAACAGTCTCTCACATGGCTCCCTGCTGTCCAGAATACAAAGGTGTAGAAGATCCTCTAAGGTATGATTGGTACGCTCCGTTTGCCCATCTGTCTGGGGGTGGAATATAGTGCTAAATGTCAGTTGTGTGCCCAGTTAAGCCTGCACTGCTCTCCACTCCCTCGACGTAAATCGTCCATCCCGATCTGCCACAATCGTCGTAGGCACGCCATGGTACCGAACAAACTACTCCACGAACCTTCATACCAAATCACCGACCGATGTGTCCTTTCTAACTAGAATGAATCGGACCACCTTCGTCAATCTGTCGATGATCACCTATATCGAGTCATTCCCCGCATGTGATCGGGGAAGACAGTGTATAAAGTCCATCGCGATGTCGTCAAACTTCCACTCTGGCACCGGGAGTGGCTGCAATAATCCGGTCGGGTTCTTGCATTCTGCCTTCACGAGCTGGCAAGACTCGCAGTGGGTCACAGAATATGTGATGTCTCTCTTCATGCCCGGTCAGTACATGGTCCTCTTCAGGTCTGCCGTCATCTTGGTGATACCCGGGTGCACCGAGTACCTACTACAGTGGGCCTCTGTCATGATATCCTCCCGAACCTAGCCCCTTGCCGGTATATATACTCGGCCTCTAAAACTCAACAGGTCATCCTTCAATGAATAGTCTCCGGCTGAGCCTGCCTCCAAGGCTCTGAATATCAGCTCTAGCTTGGCATCCTGCCTCTGCCCATCCCTGATGCGGTCTCGGATGTCATATGTGGTACTCATCACCACCAGGTACTCCTTGTAAAGCTCCGGATAATCCTCGGATACTAAGGAGATCTGCATGTCCTCGAACATTTGTACTAGCTCCATGGCTATCAACTGGGGCTCTGCTCCTGACGTGGTAGCTCTCCTACTTAGTGCGTCTGCCACCACATTCGCCTTCCCCAGGTGGTAATGCATGGTGTACTGGTAGTCCAATAAGAACTCCACGCGGCATCTCTGTCAGATGTTCAGCTCCTTCTGCGTATACACGCACTTCAGAGTCTTGTGATCTGAAAATGTGTCGCAGTGGACACCATAGAGATAGTGCCGCTAGATCTTCAGAGCGAATACGACCGCTCCCATCTCCAAGTCGTGCACCGGGTAATTCCACTCATAGTTCTTCAACTGGAGGGAAGCGAATGCAACATGCTCGTTCTGCATCAGAATGGTACCTATCCCCTGGTAGGATGCATCTGTATACACCTGAAATCCTTCCTTCCCCAATGGAAGGGAAAGAATGGGGGCCGTCGTAGGCCGGCCCTTCAGCTCCTGGAAGGCGGCCTCGTACTGCGACGCCCAACTGAACGTAGTATCCTTCTTTGTCAGGGATGTGAGCAGGAGGGCTATCTGAGAAAATCCCTGTACGAACTTCTGGTAGTAACTGGCAAGTCCTAAGAGGCTCCGCATGTCGGTGGCCGTCTTCAGCGGCAGCCAATCTCGTACTGCCTGGATCTTTGTTGGATCCACTGCCAGTCCAGCTCCACTGATAATGTGACCCAGGAAGGCCACCTCCTTCAGCCAAAACTGACACTTGCTGAACTTCGCATAGAGACTGTGCTAGCGAAGTTTCTCCAACGTCAGTGCCAGATGTTGCGCATGCTGCTCCTCCATCCTCGAATAGATGAGGATGTCGTCGATGAACACGATAACAAAGATGTCGAGATAGGGCTCGAACACCCGGTTCATCAAACTCATAAATGCCGATGGTGAATTCTTGAGCCCGAATGACATCACAGTGAACTCATATAGTCCGTATCAGCTGCTGAAAGCCGTCTTCGGGATATCCTCCTCCTGAATCCGCAGCTGATAATACCCTGACCTCAAATCCACTTTGAGAAGCAGTGGGCTCCCTCTAGCTTGTCAAATAGCTCATCGATCCTTGGTAGTGGGTACGTATTCTGAACCGTCAGCCGGTTCAGTGCTCTGTAATCGATGCACAATCGGAGCGTCCCATCCTTCTTTTTCACGAATAGCACCGGAGCTCCCCAAGGTGAGGAACTCAGTCTGACAAACCCTGCTTCCACCAGCTCCTGTAGCTGGCTCTGAAACTTCACTAGCTCCTTCGGGTCCATCTGATAAGGAGCCCTAGATACCGGCTTTTCCCTCGGCACCAGCTGGATCTGAAAAAATATCCTTCTCACAGTGCGGTGGCAGCTCCTGGCAACTTCTCCGGGAACACAGCAGCAAAATCCCGCACTACCGGGATACTGGCCACAGAATCCTTTACCTCGATTGCCTTGAATAACACCTGGTATACTTCGTCTCCCTATAGATGGCCTTGGTGGCCTGAATAGACGAAAGAAAATAATGGGAGGCCAGGGTTGTACCTTTGAAGGTCGCATACGTGTCGTCGTATCTCAGCACGACTCTCCTTGCTAGGCAATCAATCTGAGCATGGTTCCAGGTGAGCCATGTCATAACCAATATCAGATCGAAGTCCGTCATCCTCAAGATGGTTTCCGGAGCGTCTAGCGTCAGACCATCCACGGTCACTTTTAGGGTGCACTTTGCAGTAGACCGGATCTCCGTTCCATCAGGAAGACGCACCCTCCTGGCGACTCCCTCATAGTGTCGGACCTGATCCATGTCTCTGATAAAGTCCTCTGAGATGAAGTTGTGCGAGGCCCCCGTGTCAATTAGAGTATGGGCAGGCTTACCACATACCATTATTACCTCTGGTTTATTGAATAGTTTTAGCTAGTTTGACTAAGGTTTTCTCAACTAGTTCTAGCAGTTCTATAACAACTCTACTATTTTAAGACTGAAAGAATTTAAATTCTTCTGGCGTACCTGCTATCACCCTTTCCGGGTTCCGGGGTTGTGCTAGGTCCAAGGCGTACATTTGATACTTGTTCTGTCTCCGGTCTCCGCCCTGGAATCCACGACCTCGTCCACGCCCTCGGCCACCGAAATGCTGGGCTGGTGGGGCAGCCTGTAGTGCTGGTGGTGCATTCCTCTGAGGGCAGTTCCTACAGATATGGTCCGTTTGATGACAGTGGTAGCACTCCTGTGGGGGGGGGGGGGGGGGGGGGGGGGGTGGACTACCTCTTCCTATCCTTGGCACCGCCCGCATCTGTAGAGGTTGTGGAGCCAACACTACCTTCTCCTACTTCTCCTCTTGGCGGGGTCGATGTTGGAACAACCCTATTACTGATTTGGGCTAGGATCACTATTGTGTTGACTAGGATCATGTTGACCCCATTATATAGTCTAAGGTTCAAGTTTTTAGGCTGTTAGATTAGCTAGAACTTAAGGAAAATTTAGGTTCTCAGTGTTCGACAAATGGCTAGTGGCGTTCGATGAATGTCGATCAGCATTCGATGAATGGCGTGTGGCGTTCGACAAATTTCTCTCAGCAGACTGAAGTCTTATAGCCAGCCAGTGCTCGACATTCTCTGAGCAGTGCTCGACAAATTTTGATCAGCGTTCGACGAATTCTAGCCAGAGCTCGACAAATTCTTCAATGAAGACAAATACAGTCCCAGAGTACTTGATTCTTAAAGACCAGTTATTTGTCAACTCTCTGATCACAGATCGACGACTTTAACGGTTCTATTCAAATATTTTTGGACGTATTCAAGTCAGGATATTATTTTCTTTAAATATATTCCTTTCTTTGCTTATTCCAAGGCAAAGATAGCCGTTGACATTTAATGCAAAGGAATATTTCACAGCTCAAGGATTAAAAGACCTGCCAAAGTCGTTTTGTATCTGTTACAGTTCCAAGAAAAGATTTAAGTCTGAATATTCTATTCCAAAAAGGAGAAGATATCAAAGACAGACATCTTTTGTCTTATACTCGACATAATTCAAATTCATTCTAACAGAATACAGAGAAAGTACAAGAACAAGAACAGAGGAGAAAAAGAAGAACACTCAGTCATTTTATTTTCAGTCTTCTTCTTTCTCAAGCAGCATCTAAACTTCTCTGAGAACATCAATCTTCAAAGATCAAATCTCTCAGACATCTGTTGCAAAGTTCAAGTCTTCTAAAAGTGCAACAAAGAATCTGAAGAACATTTTCTTCCAGATTAATATGCTACAGAATATTTCTGTTTTCAAGAGAAAGCTTCTCCACCATCTGTCAAATACTTCAATCAGATAGGGGGAGCTTTACAACAAATCCACTAGAGTCTTCTCTCAGCATCTTGACAGAGAATAACCTCATAACCTCTTTCTTACCTCTCTTGTACAGGGTTAATACTCCCTTCAAAAGTGTAACTCCCTGGTGGCAAGACACCTTATCAAAAAATCTAGTTGGTTTTGAGCACCTTATCAAAAGCTCTATGGTGTGTGGACACCTGATCAAAATCACCTTGGTTCTAGGGCACCTGATCAACCCTCCTAGTGGATTCCTACCAAGGGTGGTAGAAGAGTGGACTACCCAGATTTATTGGGGAACCACTATATTTCCTTGTGTCCTCTGTGTTTGTTTATTTTCTTTGTGCTGTGCTGTGCTGTGTGATTTTATTTATTCAGTTTTTCTATTTAATATATTTCACTCTGCTTACACATATATATAACACTATTTTAACTCCACTATAAAAACTCAGAAAAAGTTTTTAATACTCTATTCACCCCCCCCCCTCTAGAGTAACTTAAGATCTAACCTCCACTTTAAATTGGTATCAGAGGGTGTTTGGTTGTTACAGGCTAACACCTGAACCAAAGATCAATTAGATCTTAAATTCTCTCAGAGTTTCTTTTTCATTTCATTTTCTTTTGTTTAAAACTCATGGCACAAAACAAAGAGTATTCCAGCACAAGACCTCCTATGTGCAATCTAAATAAGTTTGCACTGTGGAAAGCAAGGATTAGATTGCATATGAATTCTATTTATGAGGATATCTTCAATGTTATTTTGACAGGACCTCCAACATCCACAACAACAACAAGTACTGATGCAGCAACTAGCAACACTGCTGTCCCACCTCCTGAATGGACTGAAGCACAAAAAAAGCAAAGGAGTGTTGATGCAAAAGCCATGAATATTCTGGCTCAAACTATGACTGATGACATATTTCAAAGAGTGGTGGAATGCACCTCAGCAAGAGAAATATGGATTTCTCTCAACAACATGGTTGAGGGCTCTGCAGTTGAAAGGAAAGATAGAAGATCTCACCTGATCTCCCAGTATGAAAATTTCAAGAAAGGAGAAAAAGAGACAGTTGCTGACATGTATAATAGACTCAGCCTCATAATCAATGAACTGAAGTCTCTGGACAAAGTGATCTCCATCACTGAGATCAATGATAAAATTCTTATGTGCTTCCCCAGCACATGGGATTCTAGAATCTAGCCTATCAAGGAAGCCAGAAGTCTCAATGAGATGACCACTGAGACACTGTTAGGCAAGCTCAAGCCTTATGAGCAGCTTATCAAAACCAGGGAAGCTGAATCATCCACTTCATCTCCAGCAACAAAGAAGGAGAGAAGTATAGCTTTCCAAGCTACTGAAGAAGAAGAAAAGACTCCAAAAGATGAGGAGATTATGAGTCTCTTAGCCAAGAGATTTTACAAAATGGCTAAGAAGGACTTCAGAAAGAAAGAGTCCAAATCAAGAGGAAAGCAAAGGTATGACAAATCAACTCCTAAAGAAGTTGTTTGTTATGGCTGCAGGAAACCTGGACACATTCTGCCAGACTGTCCATCAGAAGAAAGAAAAGAGAAAGGAAAAGGAAGAAAGAAGACACTCCAGCAAATCTTCCTCCCACAAGCACAAGAAGAAGGGAAGAGGATTTGTAGCAGAAACTTGGAGTGAAACAGAATCAGAATCATCATCCAGCTCATCTGATGATGAAGAAGAATCAAAGGAGAATGATCAGTGTCTGATGGCTATTTATGACTCAGACAGTGAGTCAGGAAATACATCATCATCCAGTGGTGATGAAGACAATGAAGAAGAGAAGAACTTCTGCATGATGGCAATCAATGCCTCAACCAACAATTCTGATGAAGAAAAGTCAGAATCAGAAGCAGAAATTGATGCTGATCAGGTAATATCTAACTTTAATTTCAATTCCATTGAATTCAAAGATGAATTCAAAGTTCTTTGCTGTGACTTAATCAAATCTGAGAAGGAAATAATCTCTCTCGAACATAAGTTGGCTGAAATGGAAAATATAAGTGAAGAGAATGCTAATCTTAAGAAAGATTTGGTTGCCTCCAGGGAACACATTATTCTCATTGAGAATAAGTTGTCTGAAGCCAAGAAGTTTGAAGAATCCCTCAATGGGAGAAGCATCAAACTGATGGACATTACAAGCACAGCTAATGCTAGACTTAATAGCAAACTAGGCTTGGGTGCTTCATCAAGTGATGTAACACCCCTGATTTTTGCTAATTATTTTACGTAACCGCTGTGACGTAATATTGGCGTAAGGGCGTTACGTCAACTCGTCTAGTAGTGTGTTGAGCCTTAGCTTAGTTAAAGTATGTCTTGTAGATCGAGCGCGCGAGATTTCGCATCGTTTCGAGTTAAAGTAAAGATTTTGGGTGGATTTCAAGATTTTAGTTTCGGGAGGCTTTAGCCCGAGTTTGGCCCGTCGGAATTGAATTCTGACTTCGCCGTTGGATTCGTAGCGCCATGTTTTAGTTAAGGTGCAAATTTCGTAGAAATCCGAGGTAATCTGGTCGCCCTCGCAGTTAAGTAAATTGGGGGAATTATTTAATTAATTAATTATTGAGTTAGGGTTTTATATAAAGCCTAAAATCCTTTTCCTCCTATTCATCTTCCCCTTCCTCGATCAAATCAGCCGCCGAGCGAAAGAGCGAGAGCGGAGCTTCGAGGAGCGTTCGATCGTCGATTCCTAGGGTTGTAGTAGTCGGAATCGTGTTTGGAGACTGGATTTGGAGAGCTCTCGGCGAGATCTTCGTTCTAGCGGTAAGCTTTTCCCGTTTTATGGAATTTTTGGAGTTAGGGTAGTGACCTAACCCCTTCTTTCGACCCGAAAAGTTTCAGGAATCTGTGCTCGTGTGTTTCCCTAGCCGATCCATAGCTTTTGGAGCGGAGATCTTCGAGTTTGCAAGGTTTAAGGCAAGTGGCTTTCTTTCTCTCTTACTTTACCTTGGAGTGTGGTCTTCCTCACCTTGAAGATTAGTTGTGATGTTTAGCCTTTGATCCGTGCATCTTGCATTTGCTAGCTAAGCTCTTGAAAACTTTAATCTCCCCTCCCCAGTGTCTAATGCATCCACTATAACTAATAGCCTGCTGCTCAGACCTTCGCCTGAAATTTTGCGAAATGCCTTTGACCTCTCGAGAAGTACACTTGATTTCTCGAGACATGCCCTGCGATTCGAGAACTGTCTCTCCTGACCTCTCGAGAAGTTCTCTCCCTCTCGAGAAGTCCCCTCCCTCTCGAGAAGTTCCCTCTCGAGAAGTTCTCTCCCTCTCGAGAAGTTCTCTCCCTCTCGAGAAATCCCCTCCCTCTCGAGAAGTTCCCTCTCGAGAAGTTCTCTCCCTCTCGAGAAGTCCCCTCCCTCTCGAGAAGTCCCCTCTCGAGAAGTTCTCTCCCTCTCGAGAAGTCCCCTCCCTCTCGAGAAGTCCCCTCTCGAGAAGTTCTCTCCCTCTCGAGAAGTCCCCTCCCTCTCGAGAAGTCCCCTCTCGAGAGGTGTCTCTCCCTCTCGAGAAGTCCCCTCCCTCTCGAGAAGCCCCTGTCCTGCTCTCGAGAGATCCGTGCTGACAACCCCCCCTTGGTTTTTTTCGGAGAAGTCCTTTTACCTTCCCTCGAGAAGTGTCTTCTCCTTCTCGAGGAATGCCTGCTTTGTGCCCGTGGTCATGATTACTTCTCCCTTGTGGTCATGATCACTTCTCCTTTTTTTTAAAACCTAGTACTTGTTGTGGTTAAACCAAATTATGAGTTCCCTTATGTTTAGTATTGAAAGAAGGTTTACTTTGTTGTGACCCTACCTCGTAGGGCATCCTAGTGTTTATCCTCTCGGGCAGCATTCCGCGTTTACGTGAAATTTAATTAATAAGATCTGTTGTCTTTAGCCTTACACAGTAGTTGTGTACGGGGGACAGTGGGAAAAATGTTATAGCCTTGCACGGTAGTCGTGTTTGGGTGGTGGGGTCTAGAGGCACCTCCACCCGGTTTTGGGCTTTGGGTGGCGGAGGTAGGTAACCGCTCCCGTTTAATTAAGCTGATCAGTCTCTTTAATTAATGCAACAAGATAAAATGAATTATGCTCGTTCCCCTTCTGACACTTTCTTTTGGTGCACTCGGTGCTTGTTAGTTCTTTGTTTAGAGCTTCTCTTTCGGTAAGTCTGGCTTGGGTTGGTACCCCTTATGCCTTGCTTACCTTTTCTGCTAGTTTTCTGCCACTTGTAATTCCTTGCTGAGGCGTTCTTTGTTTTATTGAATGCCTCAGGTTCAGAGCCGTAGCGGCTAGTGGTGTAGCCTGAAGTTCAGAGTTCTTAATAGTTGATCACCCCGCTGCTGCGAGGTAGTTGTTTTTTTAGTTACTTCTTGTGCTCAAACATACTAGTTGGTGTCATTGGGTTAGTGTCATGTTGTTGACGCCCATTGTGCCCCTTTTTATACTTTATAGTTTATTTGCCAGATTATGCCACTACTTTTAGATCTTTTGTATCTTACTCTCTGGGAATGATTTATGTTAGGTGCACTATAGTTATAAAATGGTTTTTCTTCATCCTCATTGCATTCTTTCTAACTGAACCCCTTAACTTTAAAGTCGCCTAAAGGTATTTTCTACTCTTACAGTACGCCTAGTTATGTGCATATCATTTACTTCATGCTCTGTCGTTTGCATACATGTAGGACTTTAAGTAAACTAAATCAAGTACTTTCCGCTGCAATTATAAATACTTTCTCGGTGGGCTAGTTGATCCACGAACTGAGAGACACAGTTCTTATCTCAAAACCCCTAATAAATGATTTCAAATGATGACTTGTCATATAATCATGTTTGTTTGGTTAAGTAATAGGTTCCCGCCTGAGCGTCTACAGTTGTCTCCTGTGTGATGTGGCACCATGACGTGTATTTTCTCTTACTCTGATATTCTTAAATTCGGAGAAAATGCGGGTTGTGACAGTTGGTATCAGAGCTAGGTTGTTCGACGAGTTGGTCGGGCAACAAATTCTGATATAGTAGTTGTTTTGGTTTCATTGCATACACACACCGATGTGTCATCAGTACGTCTTGGCCGAAGCATGAACACTACACTCATAGCATAATAAGAAGTATACGGGGCATATTATGTAGTATGGGATGCATAATATGTGTTTGTATATGGATCCACCATAGGTGGCAACATGTGACAGTTATGTAGTTTGGGATGCATAACCATCATCACATGGATGCCCATTAGCACGTTTTCTCTTTCGTTACATGCAATATTATGTAGTTTGGGATGCATAATATTACATGTGTACGCCGCTCATAACATGCATTAAGGCCTTTATTAGAATGCATAGCACAACATACTTTGCATAGCATTGCATAAGCACACGTGCGAAGTTAAAGACTTATATGATGACACACGTACACACATGATTTCAAAACGAATAGAAAATTCATGCATTCATGCCCCTTGCACATGAGTCAAGTGGGACGATGTAGTATCGTTCCTAAATTTAGCATACCATCATAAAAATATCCCAGAGAAAGGTAGTGGAAATGGCAAGTAACTGTACATGTATGTTCTGAAACAAGCAGTGTAGTTCTAGTGTAAGGTTAAGTTTTGATTAGAGGTTTATGCGTTTTAGCAGAAATGGCACGCAAGCGAGTCGCGACTAGGTCGACTCCCCAGTCAGAGGGCGAGTCTTCGGGTGCGCAGAGTGAAGCCTTGATCGAGAGTCTGCGCCAGAGCAATGAGACTCTGACTAGGCAGATGGTTGCGATGCAGTCGCAGGTCGAGGCGTTGTTGGCTGCCGGTGCTAGGCAGCAACCCGTAGTGCAGGCCCCGATAGTAGGACAGACTGTACCTACTCCTCCTGCTCCCTTGGTACCCCCAGTAGCGATACCACCGGAAATGAATTTTATTTCCCATTTTCAAAGGTTGGGACCTCCTACGTTTGACGGAAGAGCAGACTTCATGGCGTTAGACGACTGGTTTGTTGCCATTGAGGAGATGTTTTCGTACTCAGGAATCTCTGCAGACCAAAAGGTGATGGTCGCCGCTTACCAGCTGAAAGGACTTGCTAAGAGCTGGTGGATTAGGGAGAGGGAAAATCTCGTAGGTGGATGTTCGTGGGAGTCGTTCAAGGCGATGGTGTTAAAGAAATTCCTGCCGTCGGTCGAGCAAGATCGTTTAATGAATAATTTTCTGCACCTGAAGCAAAGACAACTCACGGTTAGTGAGTATGAGATCGAGTTCAGTAAGTTGAGCAGATTTGCTCCAGATTTAGTGGCTTCTGAGGCAGGAAGAATGAAGCGATTTCTTGGAGGTCTTCGTAGCGATATTCAGCAGTTGGCGAGTGCTTATAAATCTGAAAGTTATGCTGAAGTGGTAGAAGCAGCACTGAAAGTCGAGGCTATCGACAATGCCAAGAATCGGGGTGCTCTAATGAAAAAGGACAAGAGGAAAGTCGAAGAGGGGGAGACCCCCAAGGTATCTAGCCCGGCTCCAAAGAAAAGGAGTGGAGAGGTGTGTAGCTTCTGTGGCCGCCCCGGCCATCCAGTGGAGAAATGTTTCAAGAGGAAGGGAGCTCAGAAGCAGCAGCGAGTGCTAGCAATCCAGGGTGCTCCGAAGGGTGAGGTGCTCTGCCAGTTGTGCAAGCAGAAAGGGCATGATGTGGCCCAGTGTTGGACCAAAGATAAAGTCTGCTTCCAGTGCAAGCAGAAGGGGCACATGAAGTTCCAATGCCCGCTGATTCAACCCCCGTTGCAGCCTGTTCCGCTTCGAACCTTGCCGCCGCCGCAGCATCAGGATAAAGGAAGAGGAAAGCTGAACGTGTTAACCCAGGAGCAAGCGCAGTCTTCGACCCAAGTGATCGCAGGTTAGACCTTAAGACAACTATTCAGTCTTGTTTCCTTTTTAGTTCGCTGTATTAGACTAGTTTCTCTTCACGCTTATAGGAAGATTTAAGGTAAAGAATCAATGGGCGCGTGTTCTGTTCGATTCGGGTGCTACCCATTCGTTCGTAGCAAGGGCCTTCGTTGAGCGTCACCGTTTGACCCCTGAGCTGGGAAACGATTCGCTCCTCATTAAGTTCCCTTCTGGTGATCTGGTGTCTTCGAACCAGTGCGTCCGAAGTTGCCCCGTCCTCTTAGGAGACTTCTTGGCTGTTGCTGATCTCAAAGTGTTGGACTTAGAATACTTTGACGTAATATTGGGTATGGACTGGTTGTCCAGTTATGATGCGGTCATCCGATGCAAGGAAAAGCGTCTAGACTATGTGATGGACAACGGTCATCCCATGAGTGTTTTTGGTTCTCCGTACCAGAGTTCTTCGATAATTTCTGCGGTATGTGCTCGGAAACTGTTAATTTCCGGTTGTTTGGCTTACCTTGTTTCTGTAGTAGAAACTGTTCCTGGACCGCCGTGTGCTGAGAGCGTTCCGGTTGTGCGAGAGTTTCCTGACGTCTTTCCTGTCAGTCTTCCTGGACTCCCGCCTGCTAGAGATGTGGAGTTCGTTATTGATCTTGAGCCTGGTACTCGTCCTATTGCTAAGGCACCATACCGTATGGCCCCGCGTGAGTTAGAAGAGTTGCGAACTCAGTTAGATGAGTTGTTGCAGTGTGGTTTCATTAGGCCAAGTTCTTCTCCCTGGGGTGCTCCAGTGTTGTTCGTGAAAAAGAAGGACGGTTCCATGAGACTGTGCATAGACTATAGAGAATTAAACAAAGTGACCATCAAGAACAGGTATCCGTTGCCAAGGATAGATGATCTGTTTGATCAGTTGCGTGGTAGCACGGTGTTTTCAAAGATTGATCTTCGATCAGGCTACCATCAGTTGAGGATCCGTGAGTCGGACGTTCCCCGGACTGCCTTTCGTTCTCGTTATGGCCATTTTGAATTCCTAGTCATGTCGTTTGGTTTGACAAATGCCCCCTCTGCATTTATGGACATGATGAACCGCGTGTTCAAGGATTTTCTGGACCATTTTGTGGTGGTATTCATAGATGATGTGCTGGTATATTCTAGAAGTGCTGAGGAGCATGCTACGCATTTGCGCTTAGTATTGTCCACTCTTAGAGAGCACAAGTTGTATGCGAAGCTAAGTAAGTGCGAATTCTGGTTGTCTCAGGTGTCCTTCCTGGGTCATGTGGTGAACAAAGATGGAATTACTGTAGACCCCGCTAAGATTTCTGCCGTATTGGATTGGAAGACGCCTTCGACGCCTAAGGAGATAAGGAGTTTCTTAGGGTTGGCCGGGTACTACAGGAGATTTGTCCAAGGATTTTCAGTGCTGTCTGCACCCTTGACTAAGCTTACCCAGAAGAATACTGCTTTTGTTTGGAGCGATAAGTGTGAAGAGGCCTTTCAGGAATTGAAGAGGCGTTTGTGTAGTGCTCCGGTGTTGGCCTTGCCGATCGAAGGAGTCGAGTATGCAGTTTATGTAGACGCATCTCACATTGGACTGGGTTGTGTGTTGATGCAAGAAGGGAAGGTGATTGCTTATGGGTCTAGACAATTGAAGGTTCATGAAAAGAATTACCCTACGCATGACTTAGAATTCGCCGCCGTGATCTATGCTTTGAAGCTTTGGAGACACCTGTTATATGGAGTGTCATGCAAGATTTTCACGGATCATAAAAGTCTGAAGTATATCTTCACCCAGAAGGAGCTGAATCTGCGCCAACGGAGGTGGTTGGAGTATGTGGCGGACTATGAAGTAGATATTCTGTACCATCCGGGTAAGGCTAATGTGGTGGTCGATGCCCTGAGCCGGAAAACCGCGCATATCTTCAATCTCTCAGTGCAGTCCTTAGTATAGGAGTTTATGTTTATGGATATCTCAGTCGGTAGTTGTACCGCACCTTCGAGCTTAGAGGCTGAAGAGCCTTCTTGGATTGCCCTTACTAGGATGCATCAGAAGGAAGACCCTGACTTGCAGCATCTTCGAAGTAGAACTGAAAAAGGAGAATTGCCATATTTTTCGATCGATGATAAGGGTACTTTGAGGTACCGAGGTAGATATTGCGTCCCCGCGTTGGAAGAAATTTGGACAAAGATCTGTAGCGAGGCGCATGATTCTAAGGTTTCCTACCATCCTGGTTCCACGAAAATGTATAAGGATCTGAAGCAGATCGTTTGGTGGTCAAGTATGAAGAATGATATAGCGAAGTTTGTGTCAGAATGTTTAACTTGTCAGCGCGTGAAAGCAGATCATAAGAGGCCTGGAGGTAAGTTAAACTCTTTGGATATTCCAACCTGGAAGTGGGAGAGTATTTCGATGGACTTCATTACCGGTTTGCCGAGATCTCCCAGTGGTCATGACTCGGTGTGGGTTATAGTAGATCGCTTGACAAAGTGTGCTCACTTTGTGCCCTTTAAGATTGGATACTCGATGGAGAAAATAGCAGAACCGTATTTGGATGAAGTTATCAGATTGCATGGTGTGCCTGTGAGCATTGTGTCAGACCGAGACTCGAGGTACACGTCTCGTTTCTGGCAGAGTTTGCAGGGAGCCTTGGGTACTGACCTTAGGTACTCTACCGCTTATCATCCCCAGACCAATGGTCAGACAGAAAGAGTAAATCAGATTTTGGAAGATATGATAAGGTGCTATATCTTAGATCATGGTGGAGCTTGGGATAAGCGGCTTGGATTGATGGAGTTCGCGTATAACAACAGTTATCAAGAAAGCCTACAAATGGCCCCGTTTGAGGCTCTGTATGGGAGGCGTTGTCGGACTCCGTTGTTTTGGGCCGAGGTAGGTGAGAGTCTTTTGCTAGGCCCAGAGGCTTTGGAAGAGATGAATGTTGCTGTGACTCATATCCGCGAGAAGCTCTGCATTGCTCAGGAGCGGTATGAGAAGTATGCGAATCGAAGAAGAGTGGATTTAGAGTTTGCCGTTGGAGACAGGGTGTTCTTGAAAGTTTCTCCGATGCCATGTGTTAAGAGGTTTGGAAGGAACCACAAGTTGGATCCCCGGTATGTGGGACCTTTTCAGATTATTGAGCGCATCAGAGTGTCAGCGTATAGATTGGATTTGACTGCTTCCTTTCCTAATGTTCACGATGTGTTTCACGTGAGCCAGCTGAGGAAGTGTTTGCGTAGCGATCGGCTTGTCCTTGATTCGGTGCCAGTTTTGCAGCCCAATCTTTCGTATGTCGAAGAACCTGTCCGAATCTTGGAGACTCAGGAGCGTGTGTTGCGAAAGAAGACGATCCCGATGGTTAAGGTTCTGTGGAAGAACCAGGGTGTCGAAAGCGCGACGTAGGAGCTGGAGTCTGCCATGAGAGAGACTCACCCTAGCCTCTTCTCTAAGATTTCGGGTAAATCTTCTGTCAGCTAATCTTTTAAATTTGAGTTTGTATCTTTCTTGATCTTCGGATTCCAAGTTTCGGGACGAAACTTCCTTTTAGGGGGAGTGACTGTAACACCCCTGATTTTCGCTAATTATTTTACGTACCCGCTGTGACGTAATATTGGCGTAAGGGCGTTACGTCAGCTCGTCTAGTAGTGTGTTGAGCCTTAGCTTAGTTAAAGTATGTCTTGTAGATCGAGCGCGCGAGATTTCGCATCGTTTCGAGTTAAAGTAAAGATTTTGGGTGGATTTCAAGATTTTAGCTTCGGGAGGCTTTAGCCCGAGTTTGGCCCGTCGGAATTGAATTCTGACTTCGCCGTTGGATTCGTAGCGCCATGTTTTAGTTAAGGTGCGAATTTCGTAGAAATTCGAGGTAATCTGGTCGCCCTCGCAGTTAAGTAAATTGGGGGAATTATTTAATTAATTAATTATTGAGTTAGGGTTTTATATAAAGCCTAAAATCCTTTTCCTCCTATTCATCTTCCCCTTCCTCGATCAAATCAGCCGCCGAGCGAAAGAGCGAGAGCGGAGCTTCGAGGAGCGTTCGATCGTCGATTCCTAGGGCTGTAGTAGTCGGAATCGTGTTTGGAGACTGGATTTGGAGAGCTCTCGGCGAGATCTTCGTTCTAGCGGTAAGCTTTTCCCGTTTTATGGAATTTTTGGAGTTAGGGTAGTGACCTAACCCCTTCTTTCGACCCGAAAAGTTTCAGGAATCTGTGCTCGTGTGTTTCCCTAGCCGATCCATAGCATTTGGAGCGGAGATCTTCGAGTTTGCAAGGTTTAAGGCAAGTGGCTTTCTTTCTCTCTTACTTTACCTTGGAGTGTGGTCTTCCTCACCTTGAAGATTAGTTGTGATGTTTAGCCTTTGATCCGTGCATCTTGCATTTGCTAGCTAAGCTCTTGAAAACTTTAATCTCCCCTCCCCAGTGTCTAATGCATCCACTATAACTAATAGCCTGCTGCTCAGACCTTCGCCCGAAATTTTGCGAAATGCCTTTGACCTCTCGAGAAGTACCCTTGATTTCTCGAGACATGCCCTGCGATTCGAGAACTGTCTCTCCTGACCTCTCGAGAAGTCCCCTCCCTCTCGAGAAGTTCCCTCTCGAGAAGTTCTCTCCCTCTCGAGAAGTCCCCTCTCGAGAAGTTCTCTCCTTCTCGAGAAATCCCCTCCCTCTCGAGAAGTCCCCTCTCGAGAAGTTCTCTCCCTCTCGAGAAGTCCCCTCCCTCTCGAGAAGTCCCCTCTCGAGAAGTTCTCTCCCTCTCGAGAAGTCCCCTCCCTCTCGAGAAGTCCCCTCTCGAGAAGTTCTCTCCCTCTCGAGAAGTCCCCTCCCTCTCGAGAAGTCCCCTCTCGAGAGGTGTCTCTCCCTCTCGAGAAGTCCCCTCCCTCTCGAGAAGCCCCTGTCCTGCTCTCGAGAGATCCGTGCTGACAACCCCCCCTTGGTTTTTTTCCGAGAAGTCCTTTTACCTTCCCTCGAGAAGTGTCTTCTCCTTCTGGAGGAATGCCTGCTTTGTGCCCGTGGTCATGATTACTTCTCCCTTGTGGTCATGATCACTTCTCCTTTTTTTTAAAACCTAGTACTTGTTGTGGTTAAACCAAATTATGAGTTCCCTTATGTTTAGTATTGAAAGAAGGTTTACTTTGTTGTGACCCTACCTCGTAGGGCATCCTAGTGTTTATCCTCTCGGGCAGCATTCCGCGTTTACGTGAAATTTAATTAATAAGATCTGTTGTCTTTAGCCTTACACAGTAGTTGTGTACGGGGGACAGTGGGGAAAATGTTATAGCCTTGCACGGTAGTCGTGTTTGGGTGGTGGGGTCTAGAGGCACCTCCACCCGGTTTTGGGCTTTGGGTGGCGGAGGTAGGTAACCGCTCCCGTTTAATTGAGTTGATCAGTCTCTTTAATTAATGCAACAAGATAAAATGAATTATGCCCGTTCCCCTTCTGACACTTTCTTTTGGTGCACTCGGTGCTTGTTAGTTCTTTGTTTAGAGCTTCTCTTTCGGTAAGTCTGGCTTGGGTTGGTACCCCTTATGCCTTGCTTACCTTTTCTGCTAGTTTTCTGCCACTTGTAATTCCTTGTTGAGGCATTCTTTGTTTTATTGAATGCCTCAGGTTCAGAGCCGTAGCGGCTAGTGGTGTAGCCTGAAGTTCAGAGTTCTTAATAGTTGATCACCCCGCTGCTGCGAGGTAGTTGTTTTTTTTAGTTACTTCTATCGCTCAGACATACTAGTTGGTGCCATTGGGTTAGTGTCATGTTGTTGACGCCCATTGTGCCCCTTTTTTATACTTTATAGTTTATTTGCCAGATTATGCCACTACTTTTAGATCTTTTGTATCTTACTCTCTGGGAATGATTTATGTTAGGTGCACTATAGTTATAAAATGGTTTTTCTTCATCCTCATTGCATTCTTTCTAACTGAACCCCTTAACTTTAAAGTCGCCTAAAGGTATTTTCTACTCTTACAGTACGCCTAGTTATGTGCATATCATTTACTTCATGCTCCGTCGTTTGCATACATGTAGGACTTTAAGTAAACTAAATCAAGTACTTTCCGCTGCAATTATATATACTTTCTCGGTGGGCTAGTTGATCCACGAACTGAGAGACACAGTTCTTATCTCAAAACCCCTAATAAATGATTTCAAATGATGACTTGTCATATAATCATGTTTGTTTGGTTAAGTAATAGGTTCCCGCCTGAGCGTCTACAGTTGTCTCCTGTGTGACGTGGCACCATGACGTGTATTTTCTCTTACTCTGATATTCTTAAATTCGGAGAAAATGCGGGTTGTGACAAGTGAGCCACCTCTAATTAAGAGGAATAACCTCTCTACACCCATAACATTTGTTTCTGCTAAGGGCAAAGAGGCTGCAGAAAGAAATAAAGATATTTCAAGCAAGTCTGTTAAGAATAAAAGAATTCAAAAGAATTCGTCGAACGGAGCTCGACAAAAAGACTTCAATTTGTCGAACGGAGATCGACGAAAACTGAAAACAGATTTTCAGTATAGTTATTACATGAACGGCGCTTGATATTCGTCGAACGGCGATCGACGAATTCATCCAAATTCGTCGAACAGATACTACACAGAAAATTTAGGAATTCTAATTCTAAACAAACTAAAAATCCTTTTACTGAATGGATAATACCTCCAAGGAGATATCATCCACAAGGCTACATGGATCAGCCTAAAATGTCCTTTATCTCTGAATTTTGTGGTAACATAAAAGGACCCAAGGTAGTCTGGGTCAAAAACAACTAGTTTATGTTTTTGTCTTTGCAGGTACACAGTTGTCCAAGAATAAATGAAAGATGGTATTTGGACAGTGGCTGTTCAAAGCATATGACAGGAAACAAGGCCAATCTAAACAACTACAAGGCAAAGCTTGGACCAAAAGTTATATTTGGAGACTCCAACTGTGGACAGACCAAAGGCTATGGAAAAGTCAAGGTTGGAGAAGTCACCTTCAAAGAGGTAGCTTATGTCAAGGGACTAAAGCACAACCTCATCAGCATAAGTCAATTATGTGATGAAGGGTATCAGGTAACCTTTAATAAATTGAAATGCCTTATTAAATCTTCTGATAATGTAATTGTTTTATCAGGTATTAGGCAAGGTAATATTTATCTAGTAAATTTCAATTCACCTACTTCAGAAATCTGTTTATTTAATGAATTAAGCAAACCTAGTGAACTATGGCATAAGAGATTAGGACATGTAAACCTTAGGACCATTGCTAAATTATCTAAGGACAATCTTATTAGAGGTTTACCATCAGGTTCATACAAGAAAGAAGGTCTTTGTAGGGCATGTCAACTAGGCAAGCAAACTAAAAATAGTTTTAAATCATTATCTAAAAGTGATTCACCTAGAATCTTATATTTGCTATATATGGACCTTTTTGGACCTATAGCAACAAAGAGTTTAGGGGGGAATTCTTACACTCTAGTTATTGTAGATGACTTCTCTAGATTCACTTGGGTGTTCTTTTTGAGAAAAAGTCAGATAACTTTAAAGTTCTTACAGACTTTCTTAAGAGCATACAGATTGAGTACTCTACTGTAGTTGCATTGATCAAAAGTGATCATGGCACTGAGTTTGGGTCTCTTCTCATGCAAGAATTCTGTGAGATGGAAGGTATCAGACATTGCTTCTCAGCTCCTAGAACTCCTCAACAAAATGGGGTAGTTGAAAGGAAAAATAGAACTCTAATTGAATCAGCAAGAACATTGCTTGCAGATGCTAATTTGCCCATATCTTTTTGGGCAGAGGCTGTTAGCACAGCAAACTATGTTTTGAATAGGAGTTTGATACACAAACTTAAGGGTAAGACTCCTTATGAGTGACTTAAAGGGAAGAAACCTAAAGTTGATTATTTTAGAGCATTTGACTGCAGATGTTTTATTCACAATAATGATAAGAAATACCTTAGAAAATTTGAACCAAAATCTGAAGAAGGAATTTTCTTAGGATATTCATTAGTCAGCAAAGCATATAGGGTTTATAATAAATCCTCTCTTAAAATTGAAGAATCTATGCATGTTTCCTTTGATGAAACTAACATGTTTTACAAGGAGAAGTATCCTTCTACCATAGAAAATCTAAAGGTACCTACACTATGTGAGCAGCTAGATCAATTAGGTCTACATAAAGAAGAATTTCTAAATCCTGTACAGCAGGATGCTGAAGAAAGTGAAGAGGAAGATCATCCAGATCTTGCTGAAAGTTCAAATCAGATAACAGCAGAACATCCTCCACAGGATATAACAGCTGAACAAATTCCCCAAGTGGATACTATTGCTGAACCAACTCTAACTGTTGACCACATCACAGTTAGAGATCATCCAATTTCACAAGTGATTGGAGATATTTCAGCAGGTGTTCAAACAAGGCATCAACTACACCAAAATCAGATGCTTACTTGTTTCCTCTCACAAGTTGAACCTAAATCCATAAAAGATGCAGAACAAGATCCAAATTGGATTCTTGCAATGCAAGAGGAACTCAACCAATTTGAAAGGAACAAGGTTTGGGATTTGGTTCCAAGACCAAAGGGCCATCCAGTCATTGGCACTAAGTGGATCTACAGGAACAAGCTAGATGAACAAGGCAACATTGTGAGAAACAAAGCTAGATTAGTAACTCAAGGATACTCACAAGAATAAGGAATAGACTATGATCAGACCTTTGCACCAGTTGCAAGGTTAGAAGCAATTAGGATCTTTCTTGCATTTGTTGCATATAAGAAATTCAAAGTCTATCAAATGGATGTGAAGAGTGCATTTCTGAATGGAGAAATTAAAGAAGAAGTCAATGTGGAACAACCACCAGGTTTCATCTCTCCAACTCACTCTTCTTTTGTATTTAAGCTTAAGAAAGATCTTTATGGTCTCAAACAAACTCCCAGAGCATGGTATGAGACTTTAGCTAGTTTTCTTTTGGAAAACAATTTCTGTAGGGGCATAGTAGATAAAATTTTATTTTTCAGGATACATAAAGATAAAATTTTGCTAGTTCAAATATATGTAGATGATATTATATTTGGTTCTACTGATTCAAATTTATGCAAAAGATTTTCTACTCTAATGCAATCTAAATTTGAAATGAGTAGTATGGGTGAATTATCATACTTCCTTGGACTTCAAGTGAAGAAAATTCCAAATGGAATCTTCATATCCCAGTCTAAGTATGCTAAGGAATTAGTGAAAAGATTTGGTATGTCAGATTCTTCAACCATGAAAACACCCATGCCCTCAAATGTTGTTGTTGATAATGATGATTCAGGGAAACCTGTCGATTCAAAAGTATATAGAGCAATTGTTGGCTCTTTACTTTATTTAACAGCTAGTAGGCCTGATATAATATTTGCTACCTGCATTTGTGCTAGATTTCAAGTTAACCCCAAAGAATCTCACGTAATTTTATTTAAAAGGATTTAAAGATATATAAAGGGTTGCCCTAATCTAGGTCTCTGGTATCCAACAGCATCTGAATTTGAATTAACTGGATTCTCAGATTAAGATTATGCTGGATGCAAGATAGACAAAAAAAGCACATCAGGAACTTGCCAATTTCTTGGTGATAGGCTTGTGTCTTGGTTTTGTAAGAAACAAACATCTATGTCTACATCAACAGCTGAAGCTGAGTACATAGCTGCTAGCAGTTGCTGCTCACAGATGTTGTGGATACAAAATCAGCTCCTAGACTATGGTGTCAATCTAAATAAATCAATTAAATTTTGTGACAATACTAGTGCAATATCTATAGCACAAAATCCAGTTCTCCATAGTAGGACTAAACACATAGAGATTAGGCACCACTTCCTTAGGGATAATGTGGATAAAAACAAAATCTTCCTACAATTCATCTCTACTGATTTGCAAAGAGCTGACATTTTCACAAGCCCTTGGATGAAAAGAAGCATATCTTCTTTATAAATCAGCTAGGAAAGATAGATGGAGACTCAATCTGTTAAAAAATTATATCTTCTATTTACACTCTCAATTCATCGAACGGAGGACGACAAATTTGAATCATTTGTCGAACGGTGGTCGACGAAACCTTTTAACTTTAGAATCGATGAAGAAAATTTCATCTGTCGAACGGTGGTTGACGAAAAAGATATTTTCGTCGAACGCTGTCTAACGGAAACCTAAAGTCTTTTCGACTTCTGCTTTTATTAGGTTTTTTGCCGAACATCGCTCCTCGAATGCGCCGCCCTTTTCTCTGGCTATATAAGCTCTATTTTATTTCTTAATAGTTTGTGCCTACAAGAAATCGCTTTCCCTCCAGTTCCCCTCTACACTTGATCTTTTTCTCTCTGGCAGGTACTAATGGCGATTTCTCAAGCCGCTCTCTACTCCATGAAGTTCGACGCAGGTTTCAACATCGATTTGGAATCATTTGCTCAGTCAGAACAGGTTTTTCAAGACATTCTTCAACTCTTTGAGGAACAACTGTAGAAGAAGTTCATGACGACAAGGATAAAGTTGCATACTGCAGAAATAAAGGAATGGGCTTACACGGCCAAGTCAGAAGATGAAAGCTTAACTGGAACCATCTCTGGTCATCAGGTCTCTCTTACCCCAACTATTTTGTCTGAAGTTTTTGGGTTCATAAATGGTGATGATGACTTAGAGTTAAGCTCTGATGAATTTAATGAAGCTTTGATTAGAATGGGTCATTCTTCAGGAAACCCTAGTCATCTGCTTAAGAAAAACTTGTCCATGGAATACAAGTTTTTGTCAGATCTTGTTGGAAAGATTTTGTTAGGAAAAACCACAGGACATGATTACATTAACAGGCACCAATTTTTGTTGATGGTGGCCTTGATGGATAAGAAGAAAGTTAACTAGGGATCAATTCTGTTTGAATTGATTAAGAAGAAAATTTCTAAAGATAATGTGTCTTTTGGAAGAGTTATAGGTATTGTTCTGCAGGAAAAGCATCAAGACCTTTTGGTCTCACCTAAAGTAACAATAAATGCTAGCAAGAGGCTAACCTCAGCTCTCTTTGCAAAGTGGGACAGGGTGATTCCCAAGAAGAACCCAGGAGCAGTTGTCCAGAAGAAAGCTTCTGAAGGCACCAGGACTGATTCAGTCACTCCCTCAACCCTTCCAGAGGCCTCTTCATCTGTTCCTTCTCCTCCTCACCCATCTCCTACTCAGCAAATTTCTCATGCACAAACTCCACCTCCAAACTCTCCTACACCTCCAAATGATATTCCACCTTCATTTGATCTTTTGCCTTCCCCACCTCAATCCCCTATTCATGATGACCATCAGTCACCCATTCATTCTTCTTGCCCTATCCATCACGACATTCCTACAGCAAATGTCAGAAACCTCTTTGTACCAACTTCTATTCCACCATCCTCTCAACCATCTTCATCCAATCCACCAGAATATATGTATCTCAATCTCACTTCTATTGCTGATCAAATCTTTGATCATATTATTCCTAAACTAGATTCTCCACAGGATGCAAAACTTGCTCCAGTTCATCATCTTCTCTCTAATCTTGATTCCATCCTGGATGCAAAACTTGCTCCAGTTTTCTCAGCAATTTCTGAAATATCTTCTAAACTATCTTCAATTCCTTCCTCTCATTTTGTCCCTTCTTCTAGGGGCCTAGATTCAGGTCTCCCTGAAGCTAGGCAGGGGGAGATGCCTTATGAAAAAGCTCCAAAAGCTATAGTTTCAGAAGTTATAGTTTTTGAAGCTCCAGTTTTTGAAGAAGCTCCAGTTTTTGTTGAAAACTCAATTATAGTATTTGATTCAGAAATGATTGATTTGTTTGAAGTTTCAGAAACACCAGTTATAGAGGAGATAAATAATATCTATATTCATCCATCTATAGATATTACTTATTTGTTATGAAAGTTTGATACAGTTTTCAATAATCTGCCAAAATCTCAGTCTTATTCAAGAGCAATTGTTCCATACACTGCTCCCATAGAGAGTTTTGTTAAAAGAGATTATCAAAAGTTTTGAAGTTCAGACTGCAGTTCCAGGTCCTATTGTTGTTCAATAAGTATCAGTTGTTAGCGATTAAATTAAGTAAGTAGATATTTTAAATTTAGATACATAAGTTGCAAGTATATTTGATATTGGTAATAGAAAATTAACAATCAAGATTACAAATATTAAGAAAAGATATGATTTATAATGTAAATTAATTTGCATTTCAAGTAAACATAAGCATTGTAAAGATCATGCTTCGCTATCTAGTGCATTTACTTACGTTTGTAGAGAATAGTGTAGATGAGCATTAGGATCCAATTCTCATGAGTAGAAGTTTTATGAAGGATAATTATGTGTACAAAATAGTATTTTGATAAAGTATACAAGTGAATCAATCAAAAACACATGACATATGTAATGAAATAACACAACATTAAAACACAAATAATATTACTTCCACAATATTCAATGCATATAAAGTTTTTTTTTAAAGAGAAGTGGTGTAAAATTTGTTTGCACAAGACACTTTACAATTTTTGGTGGAGTTTTCTTTGTCATATATTTTTATTTGCTTTTGATTTTTTATGACCAGGGACTCCAAATATACTATTTTTGTGCAAACATGGAAGTTTTATTTTATATACCACATTTCTCTAATCATAAGTGCATGAAGACAAAGAATTGAAATAACCAATTCAATATTGTGTAGGTAATCTATTTATGCATTTAAATTATTTATGTTATTACACTACACAATTATGCAAGAATTAGATTGTAAACACATGTAAGTTATCAAAAATAAGTGAGTGAATGAATCATTATCAAACATAAGACATTACTCATACTTAGAGGCATGCTAAGCATTTCTACATATATTTATCTATAATTAATTTTATTGCACTTAACAAGATAATTTTCAAGGCATGACAAATACAAAACAATGTTTTGAAGAAACTTGAAGGTTAAAATCAAACATTGTAAATAATCTTTAAGTAATAAATATAATCATCCTTGATTTAACCATTTAATCATTTTTGTGCTTAAGAAGAATAAAGAAAAAAACTTTTAAAAATAGAGAAAAAAAATAAAACATTGCATTAAAATAATACCAGAAATTTTTCAAAAAAGACAGAAAATTTTTTAATAACATTTTATTAAAGAAAGAGACATAAATTTTAATTGCATTTTATAGGGTTTAATGAGATATTTCTAACACACCTAATTCTAACCTAAGCATGTTAAAACGTGCATCGGGTAGAGGTTTGGTAAAAATATCAGCAAGTTGAGAGTCAGTCCCTATAAAGCTAATTCTAACATATTCCTTCTTGATATGATCCCTAATAAAATGATGACGGACATCTATATGTTTAGATCTAGAATGATGTACGGGATTGTTTGTAAGATCGATAGCGCTCTTGTTATCACATTTTAATTATATGTTGTTTAGATAAACACCAAAGTCTTCTAAAGTTTGGGTCATCCATAAGTCTTGTGCACAACAACTACCTAGTACGATATATTCGGCCTCGGTGGTGGAGAGGGTAACAGAATTTTGTTTCCTACTCGACCATGATATAAGTGAAAGGCCTATAAAATGACACGTGCCACTAGTGCTTTTACGATCTAAGGAACATCCCGCATATCTGAATCAAAAAAACCATGTAAAATAAAACAATCATTATGAGGATACCATAAGCCTAATCTAGACATTTCGATTAGAATTATAAAATATGTTTAACCGCTTTTAAATGTGATTCTTTTGGGTTAGCTTGAAATCTAGCACATAAACAAACGGAAAACATAATATCGGGTCTAAATGCGCTTAAATATAGCAATGAGTCGATCATTCCTCTATATAATGTTTGATCAATAGAAATACCGGCTTCATCTTTTCCCAATTTTAGTGATGCACTCATTGGTGTATTAGCTTGTTTTAGGTTTTCAAATGCAAATCTTTTAAGAATATCATGAACATATTTTGTTTGGCAAATAAAAATACCATCATGTCTCCGTGAGATTTGAAATCCTAGAAAATAAGTTAGTTCTCCTATCAAGCTCATTTCAAATTCATTTTTCATCACTAAAACTACTTCATTACATAACTCTTCATTAGTGGCTCCAAAAATAATATCATCCACATAAATTTGCAATATAATCAAATCATTATCTACATGCTTAATAAAGAGTGTATTATCCGCACTTCCATTTTATAACCATGCTTTATTAAAAATAATGTTAAATCTATCATACCAAGAACGTGGTTCATACTTTAATCCATAAAGTGCTTTTTCTAACTTATACACATGATTTGGAAAATTTTCACTCACAAAACCGGGGGGTTGTTCTACATAAACTTCTTCTTTTATAATTTTGTTCAAAAATGCACTTTTAACATCCATTTGAAATAATTTAAATCTTGTAAAACTCGCAAATGCAAGAAATATTCTAATTGATTCAAGGCGAGCAACGGGTGCAAAAGTTTCATCAAAACCTACCCCTTCGATTTGTGAATATCCTTGTGTAACTAGTCTAGCTTTATTCCTTGTAATCCTAAAGTGACCATCTAGTTATTTTTAAAAATGCATTTGACTCCTATAACTGGATGATTAGATGGTCTCTCTACTTGATTCCAAACTTTGTTACATTCAAATTGATTTAATTCATCATTCATAGCTAAAAACCAAAACTTAAAGCGGTTGAAACATTTTTTGGTTTTATTTCGGATACAAAACAAAGATTTGAAAAAAAACTCATGTAAAGAAGAGCGAGTACTTACCCCTTTTGATGGTTCTACTATGATAAGCTCCCTTGGATGATCCTTTGAAAATTGTAGCACACTTGAAGGAACATATTCCACTTGTTCTTCTTCTTTCTCTTCTTCTTTTTCTCCAAGTGATTCAACATCCTCATGCTCCAAAGGGGAAAGCGGTTCGTCTTCGTTTCCTGTACGATTAGTTTCTACACAAGGAACAAACTCATCAAAACATACATGAATAGACTCTTCAACTATTTTAGTTCTTTTATTATAAATTCTATAAGCGTTATTAGTTGAGGAGTAGCCAATGAAAATTCCCTCATCACATTTTTCATCAAATTTTTCTAATGCATCTCTAGTATTTAAAATAAAACATTTGCAACCAAAAACATGAATATAAGATACATTAGGTTTTCTTTTAAAATAAAGCTCATAAGGAGTTAGTTTTAAAATAGGACGAAGCATGACACGATTAATAATATAGCATAAAGTATTAACTGCTTTGGCCCAAAATAATTTAGGCAACCCATATTCACAAAGCATAGTGTGTGCTAGCTCTTGAAGGGTTCTATTTTTCCTCTCTACTACACCATTTTGTTATGGTGTGCGTCGAGCAGAAAACTCATGTTTAATTCCTAAATCATTACAAAAAGTGAAAAGCATATCATTTTCAAATTCTCCTCCATGATCCGAGCGTATGAATTTAATTTTTAAATCAAGTTCATTTTAAATACGAATGCTTAGTTTAGTAAATTGAAGAAATGCATCAGATTTGGAAGAAAAAAAGAAAGTCCAACAAAATCTAGAATAATCATCAATTATAACAAAAGTATATTTTCTAACACTTAGACTTGAAGTACTAGCGAGTCCAAATTAATCCATATGAATTAATTGAAGTGGTCTAGAAGTAGAAATTACAATTTTGCTTTTAAAAGAATTTTTTGAAAACTTTCCTTTTTGGCAAGGCGTACAAAAAGAAGATAAATTTCCATTAAGTATAGGTAATCCCATAATTTAGTTATCTTTTGATAATTTCAAAATAAGCTTGGTGCTAGAGTGACCAAGGCGTCTATGCCAAAGTTCTAATTCTTCATTTTTGAAATAAAGAATTTTAAAGAAGAACTTGAAAGATCATTAAAGGCAATTATATAAATATTATGCATCCTAGGTGGGGTGTGTACGACATCATTTGTTTTAGAATTTATGATTTTGCAAGGATTTGTAGATGATTCAAATAAAACATTTAAACCCTTATCACATAATTGACTAATTGATATTAAATAATGTTTTAAACCATCTACAAATAAAACATTAAAAATTAAAAACAATTTGTTACCCACTGTGTCGATGCCCATGATCCTTCCTTTTCTGTTATCTCCAAATGTTACCAACCCTCCTTTCTTCATCTCAAGACTAAGGAACTTTGCTTTGTTGCCCGTCATGTGTTTGGAGCATCCCGAGTCCAAATACCACACATTCTTTTTGTCTTTAGCCTGCGAACAAACCTAAAAAGAGATGAGAGTAAAGATCTGGATACCCAAGAGGTTTTTCCCATAGAATAGGTGGAAACCTTAGGCACCCGGATTTGCTTTATAGCACTATGATCATTCTTCCTACATGAGTCTGAGGTGTGTCCAAATAAATGACATTTGACACGCGATATAAAAGGGCATGTGTTGGGAACACTGCCTAGCAGTGTTCCTGATTTGAAGAAGTGCTCAGCTCAATGATAAGTGCAAGTTGTATTTAATGTCCCATCTAGTTCATGCTTGCAGAGATCGACAATATGTCAAGTACTTTAGTTATTTCACTAAGTACTATATCGTCGAGAAGAATAGGAGATGTCGTCGACAAGTACAGGCACATCATTGAGATGATGGGCAAAGCAAAGAAGGCAGTTCGTCGAACGCAGAATGCAGTTCGTCGAATGTAGAATGAAGTTCGTCGAACGAAGAATGAAGTTCGTCGAACGCTGAGATGGGACAGAAGAATGAAGTTCGTTGAACGCAGAATGTTGTTCGTCGAATGCAAAATGAAGTTCGTCGAACGCAGAGAAGACATGAAGATATCAAAGGTGGGAATGTCGTCAAGAAGATGCAGTATCATCGACATCAACAAAGTAGCCTTGTTGTCGAGAAGAATAGATATATATCGTCGTAAAGAAGGCGTGACATCGAGAAGACTGAAGAAGGACAGCTAAAGACAAGCAGTTGCTAAAGCTTAGTATTTCGACATAATATCGCTCATGTCGATGAAAGAACAAAGTGATTACGACGACAGACTACAAGGAAGAAGATCACGACGACACAGTCAGAGATAGCATATCACTGTATATGTAGAAATGCCAGAATATCTTGTATCATCGAGATATCAATGTCAGAGGCAGAAGCTAGAAGACTTGAAGATCTACCAAGGTCTAAAACATCAACAAAGTCCTATTGTCGAGATATTATCCATATCGTCGTAACAATGGAAATATCGTCAAGACGGAATTCAAATATTGTGGACGCGCTGTCAGCAATTAATGTTGTCGCCTAATTGTCCAATCAGTGCGTGCTCTTAAGGAATGGGCATCTGACATTAAAGGACATTATATGTGACCGTTATGCGGCTCTTCCGTCCTATAAAAGGGAACAGTGATGCCCTAGAAAAGGTAATCTTCAAAAGGGAGACAAGAATGAAAAAGAATCCTGCTGTTGCTTCTCAATACAATAGTACATTCTGCGGAGAAGAAGAAGAACAAGTAGAGAACAAGAATCAAGCATTCTCAGAAGAATCAGTCATCTCCATTGACTGATAAGAAGTCGTTCCTCATCAGGCTAAGAAAAGAGATTGAAGAAGAACTGCGCTTTCAAGATCTGAATCAGAAACATCTTCTTCAACCTCAAGGTGCCGATCTCCATCAGGCTAAGTTGCCGATCTTCATCAAGCAGAAGAAACAATTTTTATTACTGTAAAACTTTTTATTGTTGTAATGCTTGAGGGCCTAAGTGTCTAGATTGAGGGCTGGAGAGCTATGAGGCTTGAGGGCTAGGGCTGTGGACTTGTGGGTCCGACGCCGTCTAGCTTGTTGGCTGGAGAGCTGTGAGGCTTGAGGGCCAGGGAAGTGGACTTGCGGGTCCGACACCATCTAGCTTGAGGGCTGGAGAGCTGTGAGGCTTGAGGGCCAGGTCAATGGACTTGCGGGTCCGACACCGTCTAGCTTGAGGGCTGGAGATCTGTGAGGCTTGAGAGCCAGGGCAGTGGACTTGCGGGTCTGATATTGTCGAGCTTGAGGGCTTGGGCACAGTAAGGGCTTGAGGTCTTAGGTTGTAGGCACGGGACTTGTGGGTCTGTGTTTTGTAGGGCTGGAGGGCCTGAGTGTTGAGCTTGCGGGCTCGGGTGTAGTAGGGGCTTGCGGGCCTAGGCTGTAGGACTTATGGGTCCATGTTGTAAGGCTAGCGGGCCTGAAGTTTTGGCGGAGTTTGCCGAGCCTAGCACAATACTAGGTAGGCACAGAGGGAAAGAGGACTACTCACGACACCCGGTCTTGAGGAACCTTTATAGATCACTGTGTGCTTTTCTGTGTTGTGCTTTATAATTTATAGATATATTAATCAGAATTCAAGAACACCTAAAGGGGATAAAATAATTTGTAAAACCTATTCACCCCCCCCCCCCCCCCCCGCTAGGTGATAAGTTGACACCCAACAAACAACAAGTGGTATCAAAGCGAGGTTGTTCAAAGAAAAGCTTAACAGCTTGAACAGATCTGCCCTTGGGTGTTCATTCATCATAGTTATGGAATTAAAAATAGCTATTTGCTCTAAGGAGAACTTTGCCCTTTGGAAAGTTAGAGCAAGAATATACATGGAGGCTATGGACCCTAGAATGTTCAAAATTGTTCAAGAAGGGCCTTATGTCCCCAATACTGTGTCCAAGAAAATGACTGAAGATGAGATCATCCTAGTCAATTTGGACAAGGAAGCCAAAGACATTGTAGCTGGTGCAATTGACATCTCAACATTTTAAAAACTGGCTCACTGCATAACAGCAAAAGAGATGTGGGACTCTCTAACGGTCCTTATGGAAGGATCAAAAGAAGAAAGAAGCAAATCAGCTAAGAAGAAAGTCAGAACATTGAGTGACAGTTACTCAAGCTGTTCAGACTCAGAAGAGAAGACTCAGTTTGGGCTGACCGTCCTATCTGAGTCAGAGGAAGAAATCCAGGATGAAGTCTCACCTGAATAGGTATGCATAAGGGCTCTTCTATCTACCTCAGACTCAGAATCGGAGACAAGCTCATCTAGAAATGATGATTGGTCCAAGTCATACAATGATCTTCTAGAAGATGTGAAGATGCTCAAGATGTTGTGTAAGGAGCAGGATGCAAAGATCTCCTATCTTTAAGCATGAAATCTTGATCTCTCAGAGAAAGCAGAAAAACTAACTTTAGAGAATGCAGAGTTTTGTCAACTCAAAAAGGACTTCAAGGCAAGATCCAACCTTGACTTAATAAGCAAATTTGGGAAAACTCTGAAGGCATTGATTGAGAGCAAGGAGATGTGTTGCTCACTAACCAAAGAAGTGTTCTTCTGAAGAAGGACAAAATTTAGCCCAAAGCCCTAAAATCTAAGAATGACAACACCAGAAGGGAGGAGGGTAAACTCCCCTTTGTAGTGAAGCCTATGGCAAGCTCCTCCAAACCAGAGACCTCTCCTCCACTGGTAAATGGTTGCTGCTCCACTCAAAGAAGGGAGCAGGGATGCTTCAAGGAAGACAGATCAGACAGACCCTGTGGGATGAAGGCTAACTTGAGGAAGGTAATCTCACCCTCCAACATGAATGCTGGGAAATCCAATCTTGGGTATCTCAAGAATGGGAGCTCCATAAGTGGAGCAAAGAACATGCCAAAAATCTCAAGGGTACCTCATGGAAGGATGACCACAAGGAGACATGAAGTTACTGGGTCTACAGAAACAAAGAAATCACTAAAGAAGACAGACTCCAGATGGTAAGCCGTGGATGATGATTGTCATCATCATGATCACAATCAGTACAGATCTGTGTCCTTCAAATATCCTTATGTTCATACTCAAAGGACTCATGATCACACAGCTAGCCAGAAAAGGAGATACAACAAGTTTGAATGTTGGTGTTGTGGAAAAACCGGGCACTTTGCAATTGATTGTTGGTACAATCCAACTGCTCCAAGGGTAACGAATGCTAAACCTTCAAATTGCCTTGTTCTTTATCACTATGCATATCCTGGAGTAGTTAAATCCAGTATGCCCGTTAAAGCTAACAATTTCCTAGGACCCAAATTTACTTGGGTACCTAAGGGCTTGTAATTTCATTTTGCAGGTAGTCCAAGAGCCCACCAGAAGCAAATCTAGGCCTTGTACAAGGTGGTTGTTCTGACCCACAGGCAGAACAGCAAAATCTATTTACTAACAAACTTAGTGCAGGTCATCCTACTAAAAGGGGCCTAAAAAGATGACGTTAGTTGAATAAGTCTTGGAATCTATAATCGTCAATACAAAAAGCTGTTATGACGACACAATAGACGTTACGACGACAAAGGATCAAGTTGGGAGGATGCGTATCCAAGGATCATTTCGACGACAATAAGCGCATCGTCAAAATACAATCGAGCTATTTATCACGGGATTAGATCGGTCCATCGGAGCCGTCTGATCGCTCTCTTTCCTTCAAAGGTACGCGCCTCTTCACCTACCGACAATATAAATAAAGTGAATGCTCGAGAATAAAAATTACTCTATCATTTTCCCTAAGCTATTCCGTCGACAAACCCCCGCTTCGTCTCCGAAGTACTGCCTTCTCTCTCAATCTGAATCAATGGCTCCCAAGAAAGAAGAGGTGATCTTCGGCTGTGAACTCCAGCGAGGGGGTTTCAATGCCTGCTCCGATGAGATAAGATCAGTGATAGGGTTGCTTGAGGCATCAGGACTGGAATATGTTCTATGTGAACCCTCAGTTCTTCTCCACAGTGAATTAGCCGAGTTCTTTGTTGAAGCAAGAATCAACCACACTAAATCACAGATCAAGTCCAAGGTGGGAGGTAAGAAGGTTAAGATATCTGCGAAAAGCCTAGGAAAAGCGCTGCATCTGCCAAGAATCCAAGGGGGGAGGAAGAAGAAGAGCTGACCTCGGAAGATGTGTCTGAAAGTTATACCTAGTGCAGCCACACAGGGAAGACCTACGGGTCCATTAAGAGAGTGGAATTTAATCAAAAGGGGAAGTTGTTGGCCGACATTGTTGGCAAAGTTCTGTTGTGCAAACCTGCGTACCATGACCGAATCTCTAAAGACATGTTTGTTGTCATGGCCCAGTTAATCCACTCTAAGAAAACCAACTGGAGTGAGTTTCTCTTCCATAGAATGAAGAACACCCTGAAGTCCCCCTCCTACGGAAGAATACTATCCCTCTTCCTTCTAAACACCCAGGGTGAAGTACTGAATAAAAGAATGGGAGTTCCCCTACACTACTCCAAGAGACTGGATGCAAAGATGATAGATCGATGGGATAGGTCTATCCCTAAACCATCATCTAATGTCCAGCCTGCTCCAAAGAAACATAAGAAACAAGCATCCCCAATAGATCCCTCGGAAGAAAAAGATTCATCAAGAAGCTCTGATAACATACCTCCACCCCCATAAATCCCTGGTATGGCTGAGGGGGAGACTTCCACCATAAGGGTGTTCCAGGAACAGTACCAGAACCTGCTCCCACAGAGGTTATTGAAGAAAGTAGAAACCCCAACTTGGGGAGTGTTCCCGCTGAGGGGGGGTGCCAACTTGGGAGCTCAGCCCAAGACGCAGAGATGATTGATGGGGAGCTCCCGGCAGGAGGCTCAGCCCAAGATAATGCACAAGTTGAGGGGGAGACCCAACTGGGGCACTCTGCCCTAGAAGATCAAGGGAATGCGACCTCAACCTCAGAAGATCGAGGCACTATGCCTGAGCCCATGGAAGACCTCACTATCTCAGACTGCCGAGAGTTAGTAGCAGCAAGTAAGATTGTGCTTACATGCCCTGGTGAGACAGTACCAGAAAATGTCAAGGGGAAGGCTAAGGTAACAGCACACATCAGTGAAGAATCATCTGCAAATATCTCTGATGAAATTCCACTGGAAAGAGAAGAGGAAGACGAACAAGCTGCTGAGCCATCTTCGGCTCAGTCAGGTTCTCTTTTCCATATGATGTCAGTTCTTCTAACTGCTTAACGCAAACAACTAGAATAATTTATAGTAAAGACTGTGGACAATCTAAGAAAAGAGATGAAGGGCGAGATCCAGAAAGTGAAGAAAGACATACTCCACCTCAACACCCAGTGCGCTCACTTCTACACTCTGGCAGCTCCGGCCATAGAGAAGATGAGTGAGGAAGTCAACAAAGTAGGACATCAAACCCACACGATCCTGAAAAAGCAAGAAACATTCTCAAACAATGTGTACTATGGTTTTGAGCAGATATATACAGATGCTACAAATAACAGAAATCAAATTCTGAATAGGGTCAATGAGAATGCTCATACCTTAGATACCCATCTGCTTGAAATAAACAACAATTTGGATGTGACTGAACAACACCTGCATGAATAGCTGAATCTAGTCAGAGAAGGACTTGAAGAAAGGGTGATTTAACAAGCCCTAAAGGGAGAGAATAAGATAATAAACGCCGGTTCACGTTAAGCGATGTGGATAACAAATCAAATAAAGCAGACAATGCAAAAAACCCCCATCATTATATGAGGTTGCCAACCCTTCTGCAAGCACTGAATCAACTGAGTATGGAATAGAATTTGGAGAATCAGCAACCTCCAGGAAAAGAAAGAGAATTTAGAGCAACCAGTATCGGCAAAAGAGAATGAGGGAAGTTGAGCTGGATCCACAATCAGGAAGGTGGAGTCCTGTCTCAAGAGAAATAATAACATAATCATGGATCGATTTTGGATACCCTCAGGAGGACTATCTGAGGGCATACCAGTCAGTTGAATGGCAGAAACATCTGAAGCAGCTGGAAAGGAGGAAGAATCACAAGCTAGCATTTCCACATGGTCCTCCTCCCTCTCCTAAGAAGATTCCCCTGCCCATTAACTACTATCAGAGGCAAAGGAAGAAAACCAAAGGGGCAAGAAGTAGCAGACACTGATGGGGCACCAAATTAAAATCTTAATGATTCTATTTATATGCTTGGCATCTATTGTGAAGAACATTTAATCTATTTATGTGATTGCTGCTTTATGTGTGATGTTATTATCTGAAATGATAAATCTCTTCATGAGTAACATTTATCATTGAGGTAAGTTAGGGCTTCTTCAAATAGGGGGAGATTGTTGGGAACAGTGCCTCGCAATGTTCCTGAATTGAAGAAGTGCTCAGCTCAATGATAAGTGCAAGTTGTATTTAATGTCACATCTAGTTCATGCTTGTAGAGATCGACAATATGTCAAGTACTTTAGTTATTTCACTAAGTACTATATCGTCGAGAAGAATAGGAGATGTCGTCGACAAGTACAGGCACATCATTGAGATGATGGGCAAAGAAAAGAAGGCAGTTCGTCGAACGCAGAATGCAGTTCGTCGAACACAGAATGAAGCTCGTCGAATGAAGAATGAAGTTCGTCGAACGCTGAGACGGGACATAAGAATGAAGTTCGTCGAACGCAGAATGTTGTTCGTCGAACACAAAATGAAGTTCGTCGAACGCAGAGAAGACATGAAGATATCAAAGGTGGGAATGTCGTCGAGAAGATGCAGTATCGTCGACATCAACAAAGTAGACTTGTCGTCGAGAAGAACAGATATCATCATAAAGAAGGCGTGACGTCGAGAAGACTAAAGAAGGATAGCTGAAGACAAGCAGTTGCTAAAGCTTAGTTTGTCGACATGATATTGCTCATGTCGTCGAAAGAACAAAGTGATTACGATGACAGACTACAAGGAAGAAGATCATGATGACACAGTCAGAGATAGCATATCGCTGTATATGCAAAAATGCCAGAATATCTCGTATCGTTGAGATATCAATGTCAGAGGCAGAAGCTAGAAGACTTGAAGATTTACCAAGGTCTAAGACATCGACAAAGTCCTGTCGTCTAGATATTATTCATATCGTCGTAATAATGGATATATCGTCAAGACAGAATTCAAATGTTGCGGACGCGCTGTCAGCAATTAATGTCACCGCCTAATTGTCCAATCAGCGTGTGCTCTTAAGGAATGTGTGTCTGACATTAAAGGACATTATATGTGACCGTTATGCGGCTCTTCCATCCTATAAAAGGTGTTGTTTATTGGGTGTCAACTTATCACCTAGAGGAGGGGGGTGAATAGGTTTTGCAAATTATTTTATCCCCTTTAGGTGTTCTTGAATTCTGATTAATAGATCTATAAATTATAAAGCATAACACAGAAAAGCACACAGTGATCTATAGAGGTTCCTTAAGACCGGGTGTCTTGAGTAGTCCTCTTTCCCTCTGCGCCTACCTAGCTGTGTGCCAGGCTCGGCAAACTCTGCCAAAACTTCAGTCCCGCAAGCCTAACAACACGGACCCGCAAGTCCTATAGCCTAGGCCCGCAAGCCCCTACTTCACCCGAGCCCGCAAGCTCGATACTCAGGCCCTCAAGCCCTACACAACACAGACCCGCAAGTCCTGTGCCTATAGCCTAATCCCTCAAGCCCTTACTGCACCCAAGCCCTTAAGCTCGACAAAATCGGACCCGCAAGTCCTCTGCCCTGGCCCTCAAGCCTCACAGCTCTCCAGCCCTCAAGCTAGACGGTGTCGGACCCGCAAGTCCACTGCCCTGGCCCTCAAGCCTCATAGCTCTCCAGCCCTCAAACTAGACACTTAGGCCTGCAAGCCTTACAAGAAATTACAGTGATGAAAACTATTTCTTCTGCCTGCTGAAGACCGACAACTTAGCCTGATGGAGATCGGCTTCTTGAGGTTGAAGAAGATGTTTCTGATTCAGATCTTGAAAGCACAGTTCTTCTTCAATCTCTTTTCTTAGCCCGATGAGGAACGGCTTCTTATCAGTCAATGGAGATGACTGATTCTTCTGAGAATGCTTGATTCTTGTTCTCTACTTGTTCTTCTTCTTCTCTGCAGAATGTACTGTTGTATTGAGAAGCAACGTCGGGATTCTTTTTCATTCTTGTCTCTCTTTCAAAGATTGCTTTTTCTAGGGCATCATTGTTCCCTTTATAGTACGGAAGAGCCGCTTAACGGTCACATATAATGTCCTTTACTGTCAGACGCCCATTCCTTAAGAGCACGCGTTGATTGGACAATCAGGCGGTGGCATTAAATACTGACAGCGCGTCCGCTACATTTGAATTCCATTTTGATGATATTTCCATTGTTATGACGATATTGATAATATCTCGACGACACGACTTTGTCGATGTCTTAGACCTTGGTATATCTTCAAGTCTTCTAGCTTCTGCCTCTGACATTAATATTTCGACGATATGAGATATTCTGGCATTTCTGCATATACAGCGATATGTTATCTCTGACTGTGTTTTCGTGATCTCCTTCCTTGTAGTCTGTCATCGTAATCACTTTGTTCTTTCGACGACATGAGCGATATCATGTTGACAGACTATGCTTTAGCAACTGCTTGTCTTCAGCTGTCCTTCTTCAGTCTTCTCGACGTCACGCCTTCTTTACGATGATATCTGTTCTTCTCGACGACAAGGCTACTTTGTTGATGTCAATGATACTGTATCTTCTCGACGACATTCCTTCCTTTGATATCTTCATGTCTTCTCTGCGTTCGATGAAGTTCATTCTACGTTCGACGAATAGTATTCTTCTATCCCGTCTCTGCATTCGACGATCTTCATTCTTTGTTCGACGAACAGCATTCTGCGTTCGACTAACTCGCCAAGTCTCAGCATTTGCTTCTGTTCTGTCTTTGCGTTCGACGAACATCGTTCTTTGTTTGACGAACTTCATTCTTCATTCGACGAATTCGCCAAGTTTCAACTTTTGCTTTGCTCATCATCATGACGACAAGCATACTTTGTCGACGACATCTCCTATTCTTCTCGACGATATAGTACTTAGTGAAATAACTAAAGTACTTGACATATTGTCTGATTTCTGCAAACATGAACTAGATATGACATTAAATACATCTTGAACTTATCATTGAGCTGAGCACTTCTTCAAATCAGGAACACTGTTGGGCACTGTTCCCAACAATTTCTCCTTATTTGAAGAAGCCCTAACTTACCCCAATGATAAATGCCACTCATGAAGAGATTTATCATTTCAGATAATAACATCACACAAAAATAGCAATCTCATAAAAAGATTAAATGTTCTTCACAATAGATGCCAAGCATAAAAATAGATTAGATGTTCATGAATAAATATTATCATTCATTTGCCCCAACAGAATCAATAAATTTTAATTTGGCGCCCCATTAGTGTCTGTTGCTGCTTGCCCCTTTGGTTTTATGCCTTTGCCTCTGATAGTAGTTGATGGGTAGGGGAATCTTCTTAGGAGAGGGAGCAGGACCTTGTGGGAATGCTAGCTTGTGATTCTTCCTCCTTTCCAGCTGCTTCAGATGTTTCTGCCATTCAACTGACTGGTATGCCCTCAGATAGTCCTCCTGAGGATATCCAAAATGGATCCATGATTCTGTTATTATTTCTCTTGAGACAGGACTCCACGTTCCTGATTGTGGATCCAGCTCACCTTCCCTCATTCTCTTTTGCTGATACTGGCTGCTCTGAATTCTTTTTCTTTTCCTGGAGGTTGTTGATTCTCCAAATTCTATTCCATACTCAGCTGATTCAGTGCTTGCATAAGGGTTGGCAGCTACATATAATGATGGGGTTTTTTGCATTGTCTGCTTTATTTGATTTGTTATCCACATCGCTTGATGTGAACTGGCGTTTATTATCTTATTCTCCCCCTTTAGGGCTTATTCAATCACCCTTTCCTCAAGTCCTTCTCTGACTAGATTAAGCTGTTCATGCAGGTGTTGTTTAGTCACATCCAAATTGTTGTTTATTTCAAGTATATAGGTATCTAAGGTATGAGCATTCTCATTGACCCTATTCAGAATTTAATTTCTGTTATTTGTAGCATCTGTTTCTATCTGCTCAAAACCATAGTACACATTGTTTGAGAATGTTTCTTGCTTTTTTAAGATTGTGTGGGTTTGATGTCCCACTTTGTTGACTTCCTCGCTCATCTTCTCTATGACCGGAGCTGCCAGAGTGTAGAAGTGAGCGCACTGGGTGTTGAGGTGGAGTATGTCTTTCTTCTCTTTTTGGATCTCCCCCTTCACCTCTTTCCTTAGATTTTCCACAGTCTTTACTATAAATTGTTCCAGTTGTTTGCGATGAGCTGTTAGTAGAGCTGACATCATGTGGAAAAGAGAACCTGACTGAGCCGAAGATGGCTCAGCAGCTTGTTCATCTTCCTCTTCTCTTTCCTGTGGAATTTCTTCAGAGATATTTGCAGATGATTCTTCACTGATATGTGTTGTTACCTTAGCCTTTCCCTTGACATTTTCTGGTGTTGTCTTACCAGGGCATGTAAGCACAATCTTACTTGTTGCTACTAACTCTCGGCAGTCTGAGAGAGTGAGGTCTTCCATGGGCTCATTCCCTTGAACTTCTAGGGCAGAGTACCCCAGTTGGGTCTCCCCCTCAACTTGTGTATTACCTTGGGCTGAGCCTCCTGCCAGGAGCTCCCCATCAATCATCTCTGCGTCTTGGGCTGAGCTCCCAAGTTGGGACTCCCCCTCAGCGGGAACACTCCCAGAGTTGGGGTTTCTACTTTCTTCAATAACCTCTGTGGGAGCTGGTTTTGGTGCTGTTCCTGGAACATACCTTAGGGTGGAAATCTCCCCCTCAGCCGTACCAGGGATTTGTGCGGGTGGAGGTATGTTATCAGAGCTACTTGATGAATCTTCTTCTTCCGAGGGATCTGTTGGGGATGCTTGTTTCTTATGTTTCTTTGGAGCAGGCTAGACATTAGATGATGGTTTAGGGATAGACCTATCCCATTAATCTAGCATCTTTGCATCCAGTCACTTGGAGTAGTGTAGGGGAACTCCCATTCTCTTATTCAGTACTTCACCCTGGGTGTTTAGAAGGAAGAGGGACAGTATTCTTCCGTAGGAGGGGGACTTCAGGGTGTTCTTCATTCTCTGGAAGAGGAACTCACTCCAGTTGGTTTTCTTAGAGTGGATTAACCGGGCCATGACAACGAACATGTCTTTAGAGATTTGGTCATGGGACCCAGGTTTGCACAACAGAACTTTGCCAACAATGTCGGCCAACAACTTCCCCTTTTGATTAAATTCTGCTCTCTTAATGGACCCGTAGGTCTTCCCTGTGTGGCCGCACCCGGTATAGCTTGCGGACACATCCTCCGAGGTCAGCTCTTCTTCTTCCTCCCCCCCCCCCTTGGATTCTTGGCAGATGCAGCGCCTTTCCTAGGCTTTTCGTAGATATCTTAACCTTCTTACCTCCCACCTCGGACTTGATCTGTGATTCAGTGTGGTTGATTCTTGCTTTGGCGAAGAACTCTGCAAATTTACGGTGGAGAACCGAGGGTTTGCATAGAAGATATTCCAGCCCAGATGCCTCCAGCAACCCTATTACTGACCTAATCTCATCGGAGCAGGCATTGAAACCCCCTCGCTGAAGTTCACAATCGGAGATCACCTCTTCTTTCTTGGGAGCCATTGATTCGGAGTGAGAGAGAAGGCAGTACATCGGAGACGAAGCGGTGGTTTGTCGACGGAATAGCTTAGGGAAAATTATAGCGTAATTTTTTTATTCTTGAGCATTCACTTTATTTATAGTGTCGATAGGTGAAGAGGCGCGTACCTTTGAATAGCTCGATTGTATTTTGACGATACGCATCCTCCCAATTTGATCCTTTGTCAGCGTAACGTCTATTGTGTCATCGTAACATATCAACAATTATGGATTCCAAGACTTATTCAGCTAACGTCAGTTTTTTAGGCCCCTTTTAGTAGGATGACCTGCACTAAGTTTGTTAGTAAATAGACTTTTATTTTCTGCCTGTGGGTCAAAACAGCCACCTTATACAAGGCTCAGATTTGCTTCTGGTGGGCTCTTGGACTACCTGCAAAATGAGATTACAAGCCCTTAGGTACCCAAGTAAATTTGGGTCCTAGGAAATTGTTAGATTTAACGGGCATACTGGATTTAACTACTCCAGGATATGCATAGTGATAACGAACAAGGCGATTTGAAGGTTTAGCATTTGTTACCCTTGGAGCAGTTGGATTGTACCAACAATCAATTGCAAAGTGTCCGGTCTTTCCACAGCACCAACATTCAAACCTGTTGTATCTCCTTTTTTGGTTAGCTGTGTGATCATGAGTCCTTTGAGTATGAACATAAGGATATTTGAAGGATACTGATCTGTACTGATTTTGAGCATGATGTTGACAATCATCATCCATGGCTTTCCATCTAGAGTCTGTCTTCTTTAGTGATTTCTTTATTTCTGTAGACCCAGTAACTTCATGTCTCCTTGTGGTCATCCTTCCATGAGGTACCCTTGAGATTCTTGGCATGCTCTTTGCTCCACTTGTGGTGCTCCCATTCTTGAGTTACCCAAGATTGGATTGCCCAGCATTCTTGTTGGAGGGTGAGATTACCTTCCTCAAGCTAGCCTTCATCCCACAGGGTCTGCCTGATCTGTCTTCCTTGAAGCATCCCTGCTCCCTTATTTGAGTGAAGAAGCAACCATTTACCAGTGGAGGAGAGGTATCTGGTTTGGAGGAGCTTTCCACAGGCTTCACTACAAAGGGGAGTTTATCCTCCACCCTTCTGGTGTTATCATTCTTAGATTTCAAGACTTTGGGCTGAATTTTGTCCTTCTTCAGAAGAACCACTTTGAAAGTGCAATTGATATCAGTTGAAATTAATCAACCTACTTTGATACCAATTGAAGGTGAGTTTAGTTCTTAAATTAAAAACTCTTTTTAAGTTTATTTCAAAATAGTGATGTATATATAAGTGTAAAACAGAGTGATTTATATTTCGAATATATTATCACGGATTCATCATAGCACATAAAGAATTAAAAGTATGAACAAAAGAAAGCAACCAGAAGACACAAGGAAATATAGTAGTTCCCCAATAAACCTGGGCACGTCTACTCTTCTACCACACTTGGTAGGAATCCACTACAGGTTTTTGATCAGGTGCCCTGCCACCAATAGAGTTTTGATCAGGTGCCCAAACACCACAGAGCTTTTGATCAGGTGCTTAAAACTAACATAGTTAACTTTTGAAGGGAGTTATAACCCTGTACAAGATGGGATAAGAAATGGAAAAGATATATTGTTCTTCTCTTTGCTGAGAAGACTCTTGATGATCCTGATGGGTTGTTGAGATTGGATCTTTGAAGATGATGTTGAAGAGCTCCCCCTGATTTGATTAGAGTTGATGTTCAGGTGGTGAAGCTTCTTCTCTTGAATGTAATATCTCTTTTTCTTCTTCTGCAGTTTTGATCCTGTGCAAATGATATTGTTTGGTGTCTCGGGATGAAGATGATCTGCAAAGAGGAGTTAGCAAAAAGAAGATAAATAATATATTAGATCTACTTCTTCTTTTTGCTTCTCTGTTCTTCCTGTTCTGGTTCGGCCTGCTTATTTTCTTCTCTGTACTTCTCTTTGTATATATAATCTGGAGATGGCTTTCAAAGCTATTTGAATTCTTGCCCGACAAAGGAAAGAGATAATGTCTCTTTAATTTCCTAGATTCCTCGAGAAGATAAATTTCCGTCTTTAGCTTTTCTACAACGACTATAATATTTATTGCCTGCAAAGGCTATAATATATTCATAAAGAAAAGCAGCAATATATAGCAATATATAAAATAGAAGTTAATTG
Organism: Dactylorhiza incarnata; assembly: GCA_033032865.1. Classification (NCBI taxonomy): domain Eukaryota; kingdom Viridiplantae; phylum Streptophyta; class Magnoliopsida; order Asparagales; family Orchidaceae; genus Dactylorhiza; species Dactylorhiza incarnata. Next base: position 2,545,650 of record JAWHQI010000352.1, on the reverse strand, counting down.
AAATAGTGCTTTAATCAGATATAATAATATTAGTCGAGCTAAGAAATCAGAAGTATAATAGCAGATAATAATTTCGTCGAGCTCAGCTTCGAGTTCGTCGATCTGAACATTTGATTCGTCGTTTTGAGCTTCTGTTGAAGTTTCGTCGAACGCAGACTAGAGATCGTCGAACAGAACTTTTCGTTGACCGCTGAGATGGCTGGATTTCGTCGACCGCTGAGATAGTTGTTCTTCATCGACAGCAGATTGAATATGATTCATCGACCGCATAGCGTCGTTCGTCGAACGTCGATAGTCGTTCGTCGAATGCAGAGAACATGTATTATTTTAATCCTTCTCTTATTTTCTCAGCCTATTAATTATATATATTTTCAGCCTTCTTTCTTAATGGGATTTGGTCTAAGTTATAAGATGTGTTATGATAGAAACTTAGACATTAAAGATGGATCCTAACTCAAATCAAAACTAAGATTCCAACAATCTCCCCCTATTTGAGTTGTGATCCTAATCCAAATTAAGACTAGGTTCTAACAATCTCCCCCTATTTGGTTTAGGATACCTAAGAATAAAAAGTCTTGAATAACTTAAGGCTTAAGGGTCAGAGATTATTTCTGAGAATAATATAAAGTTTCTTCAGAAATAGAAGAATTTATTTGTTCTTTTTGAAAACATTTAATCATAAATTTTATTGTTTTCTTCTTCTTTTAATTTCTAAATTTCTTCTTTTAAAACCAAGCAATTTCTGATTTCCTAGATTTTGATTTAAATAGGATTTTAATGATATGAATTGCTACAGTTGTTAATGGATTCTAAGGAATTTTAAAATCAGAAAAATATTGTCTGATACCTTCTTTCTATAAAATCCCCTTATCAGAAGAGACTCACACTCAGTTCTCTGATCATTTTCAATCTATGCAATCTGAGTAGAATGCTCAACATGATTTTGGAAAAAGACTGTAAGAACATTGAAGTTATCTGACTTTGTTTTTAAGATAGAAAAATTTAAATGAATCTTATAATTGTTGTTTGATTATAAAAGTTTTAAAATAGATAAAAACAAATGCCTTATAATTAGATATATTGGCCTTTTTATCTCATTAAATATAAATTTGAAAAATTATTTTGATTTTGCTGAACATAAAATATTTCTTTTTCTTTAGCCTTAATTGACTTATTTTTCAAAGAAATAATTTGTTCTTCTGAGTTTTTCAAATTTTCTTTAAGTTTATTATTTTCAGGAATTAAAATATTTATTTCTATTAACTCTTTTTTAATTTCCTTCTCATATTTTATTATATCTGTATATAGAATTTTAAAATCTGATTTGTAATTTTCAGAGGTAGAATTGGGATTTGAAGTTACCTCATTTACCTTTACTACATCTGAGATGTGGTTTGAGCCATATATGGCCAACATGCAGAAAGCTCTAGCTTTTTGTTCTTCTTCTTCTTCTTCACTTGATCTTGAAAATGGTTCTGCATCATAAATACAGTTAGTGGAAGAAGTGGAAGAAGATTCATTTACCATCCTTGAGAGGGAGTTCCAGATGCCCCTTGCTGAAGTGCAGTCAGCAACTCTTTGAAGAATGTCTTTTGACATTGATTAAGCCAATATGTCCATGGCCTTTGTATCAGCACTTTTCAGCTTCTCTTGATCATCTGTTGAAGAAGTTTAAGATGGAGGTCCTGTCAAAATAGAATTGTAAATATCTTCATCTATGGCATTCATATATAATTTAATTCTAACTTGCCATAAAGAAAATCTATTTAGATTACAGATTGGTGGACTGGTGATTAAAAAATCTTCTTGTGCCATTAAATTTTAGAAAAACCAAAAAAAAAATTTAAGAACTAAATGATCTTTATGATTCGGGTGTTAGCATGTAAAAATAATCAACTACCCTCTGATACCAATTGAAAGTGCAATTGATATCAGTTGAAATTAGCAACCTGCTTTGATACCAATTGAAGGTGAGTTTAGTTCTTAAATTAAAAACTCTTTTAAGTTTATTTCAAAATAGTGATGTATATATAAGTGTAAAACAGAGTGATTTATATTTCTAATATATTATCACAGATTCATCACAACACATAAAGAATTAAAAGCATGAACAAAAGCAAGCAACCAGAAGACACAAGAAAATATAGTAGTTCCCCAATAAACCTGGGTACGTCTACTCTTCTACCACATTTGGTAGGAATCCACTACAGGTTTTTGATCAGGTGCCCTGCCACCAATGGAGTTTTGATCAGGTGCCCAAACACCACAGAACTTTTGATCAGGTGCCCAAACACCACAGAGCTTTTGATCAGGTCCTCAAAAACAACGCAGTTAACTTTTGAAGGGAGTTATAACCCTGTACAAGATGGGATAAGAAGGGGAAAAGATATATTTTTCTTCTCTTTGCTGAGAAGACTCTTGATGATCTTGATGGGTTATTGAGTTTGGATCTTTGAAGATGATGTTGAAGAGCTCCCCCTGATTTGATTAGAGTTGATGTTTAGGTGGTGAAGCTTCTTCCCTTGAATGTAATATCTCTTTTTCTTCTTCTGCAGTTTTGATCCTGAGCAAATGATATTGTTTGGTGTCTCAGGATGAAGATGATCTGCAAAGAGGAGTTAGCAAAAAGAAGATAAATAATATATTAGATCTGCTTCTTCTTTTTGCTTCTCTGTTCTTCCTATTCTGGTTCGGCCTGCTTATTTTCTTCTTTGTACTTCTCTTTGTATATATAATCTGGAGATGGCTTTCAAAGCTATTTGAATTCTTGCCCGACAAAGGAAAGAGATAATGTCTCTTTAATTTCCTAGATTCCTCGAGAAGATAAATTTCCGTCTTTAGCTTTTCTGTAACGGCTATAATATTTATTGCCAGCAACGGCTATAATATATTCATAAAGAAAAGCAGCAATATATAGCAATATATAAAATAGAAGTTAATTGAAATATTGCTTTAATCAGATATAATAATATTAGCCGAGCTAAGAAATGAGAAGTATAATAGTAGATAATAATTTCGTCGAGCTCAGCTTCCAGTTCGTTGATCTGAACATTTGATTCATCGTTCTTATTTTCTGTTGAAGTTTCGTCGAAGGCAGACTGGAGATCGTCGAACGGAACTTTTCGTCGACCGCTGAGACGGCTGGATTTCGTCGACCCCTGAGATAGCTGTTCTTCGTCGACCGTAGATTGAATATGATTCGTCGACCGCAGAGTGTCATTCGTAGAATGCCGATAGTCGTTCGTCGAACGCAGAGAACATGTATTATTTTAATCCTTCTCTTATTTTCTCAGCCTATTAATTATATATATTTTCAGCCTTCTTTCTTAATGAGATTTGGTCTAAGTTATAAGATGTGTTATGATAGAAACTGTTGGAGCAACACTTTTTACTGTTTTGGGCTAGGATCACTATGTACTGATTAGGAGCAGTTGACTCTATTGTATAGTTTAAGGGTCAAGTCTTTAGGCTGATAAAATTAGCTAGAACTTAAGATAAAAAATCTAAAAGTTCCCAGCGGTCAACAAATGGCTAGCAATGCTCGACAGATGGCTCCCAGCGTTCGACAGTTTTTGTTGCCAGCGCTCGACAGTTTTCCAGCCAGCATTCAACATCTTCTGAACAGCGCTCGACAGTTTCCAGCCAGCGTTCAACATCTTCTGAACAGCGCTCGACAGTTTCTAGCCAGCATTCAATATCTTCTGGACGGTGCTCGACAGATTATAGCCAGCGTTCGACAGATCATTTATTAAAGCCCAGATTTGTTATCAGTTACATTCTATTTATCCTAACAGCAAAACGACGAATATAACGGATCTATTTAATATCTTTGGACGTATTCTGACAGATAAGGAAGGATATTAAACTCAGTTAATATATTCCCTTCTTTCCTTTTTCCAAGACAGCAATAGCCGTTGACATTTAATGAAAAGGAATCTTTTCACGGCCAAGGGATAAAAGGACCTGCCAGAATCGTTTGAGCTTTGTTGTTATTTCCAAGAATGTCAACAAAATTCAAACATTATTCTATTACAGAATACAAAGGATATATACAGATATACAAAAAAAAGATAGAGAGATTTTTTTTCGATAAGCAAGCATTTTATTCATCTTCTTCTACAAGCAGCACAAAAACCTCTGAGAACATCATCCTCAAGAGCATTCTCTCAGAATCTGCTGCTGCAAATTCAGATCTTCTAAAAAGAGCAACAAGCAATCTGAAGAACCTATTCTTCCAGATCAATCTGCTGCAGCAGATCTTAGTTTTCAAGAGAAAGCTTCTCCATCTTCTGTCAAATACTTCAATCAGACAGGGGGAGCTTTACAACAACATCCACTAGAGTCTTCTCTCAGCATCTTGACAGAGAAGAACACTATAAACTCTTTCTTACCTCTCTTGTACAGGGTTATAACTCCCTTCAAAAGTTAACTCTCGGTGACAGGGCACCTTAGCAAAAACCTGCAGTTTGGTTAGAGCACCTTATCAACAGCTCACTTGGTGTGAGGGCACCTTATCAACAACCTCCTAGTGGATTCCTACCAAGGGTGGTAGAAGAGTAGACGTACCCAGATTTATTGGGGAACTACTATAGCTCCTTGTGTCTTCTATGTTTGGTTATTCTTTGTGCTTGTGCTGTTTGTTGTGTGATTTCATTTACTTACTTTTTCTGTTTACATAATTCTCACACTGCTTACACTTATATATATAACACTATTTTAATTCCGCTATAAAAACTAAAGAAAAGTTTTAATACTCTATTCACCCCCCCCCCCTCCTCTAGAGTAACTTAAGATCTAACCTCCACTTTCAATTGGTATCAGAGGAGGTTGATTCTTTACAGACTAACATCTGAATCACAAAGATCAACCAGATCTTAATTTGTCTAAGAGCTTCTTTATTTAAGAATTTTATATTTTTCAAAACTCATGGCACAAAACAAGGAATATTCTAGCACAAGACCTCCTATGTGCAATCTCAGTAAGTTTGCAGTATGGAAAGCAAGGATTAGGCTTTATATGAACTCTATTGATGAGGAGATTTTCAATGTTATTCTTACAGGACCTCCAGCACATATAGCAACAACCAGTACTACTGCAACAACAGACAACACTGCTGTTCCACCTCCTGAGTGGACTGAGGCTCAGAAGAAGCAGAGAAATGCAGATGCAAATGCCATGAACATTCTGGCCCTAACTATGTCAGATGACATATTCCAAAAAGTAGTGGAGTGCACCTCAGCAAAAGAAATCTGGGAATCTCTCAACAACATGGTGGCAGGCTCAGCAGATGAAAGGAAAGATAGAAGATCCCACCTGATCTCTCAATATGAGAACTTCAAGAAGGGAGAATCAGAAAATGTTGTTGATATGTACAATAGGCTCAGCCTCATAATAAATGAGCTAAAGTCTCTGGACAAAGTGATCTCACTCACAGAGATCAATGACAAAATTCTTATGTGCTTTCCCAGCACATGGGACTCCAGAGTCTGGCCAATCAAAGAAGCCAGAAGCCTAAATGAGATCACCACTGAAGCCTTGTTGGGCAAGCTCAAATCTTATGAGCAGCTCGTCAAAAGTAGGGAAGTTGAAGAATCCACTTCATCCCCAGCACTCAAGAAGGAGAGAAGCATAGCCTTCAAGGCTGCAGAAGAAGAAGGACCAACTCCTAACAAAGAGGGGTTGATGAGCTTCATAGCCAAAAGATTCTATAATATGGCTAAGAAAGATTTCAAGAAGAAGTCATCCAGAAGCTATGACAAGCCAAGGTATGACAAAAATCACTCTAATGAAATTATATGTTTTGGTTGCAGGAAGCCAGGACATATTGCTCCTGAATGTCCAGAGAATCAAAACAAAAAGGACAGAAAGGAGAGAAAAAGAGAAAAGGAAGAAAGGAAAGGTTCTAGCAAATCTTCCTCCCACTCACACAAAAAGAAGGGAAGAGGATTTGTAGCAACATCCTGGAGTGAAACAGAATCTGAATCAGAATCTTCATCTGATTCTTCTGATGAAGAAGAAACAAAAGAGAACAGCCAATGTCTAATGGCAATATATGACTCAGACAGTGAGTCACAATCTGAATCTTCATCAGGCTCCAGTGATGATGAAGAAGAAAAGAACTTCTGCATGATGGCAATCAATGCCTCAGCCAACAAATCTGATGAAGAAAATTCAGAATCAGAAGAAGAAGATGATGCAGATCAGGTAATATCTGATGTTGACTTTACTTCAGATGAATTCAAGGCTGAATTCAAAGTCCTTTGCTCAGACTTACTCAACTCTGAGAAAGAAATAATCTCACTCAGATGTAAGATAGCTGAAATGAAAAAGATGAGTGAAGAAAATGCAAATCTTAAGAAAGAATTGGCTGCCTCCAGAGAACACATTGTTCTCATTGAGAATAAACTTTCTGAGGCCAAGAAATTTGAAGAATCCCTAAATGGGAGAAGTATCAAACTGATGGACATCACAAGAACAGTCAATGCTAGACTTAATAATAGCAAGCTGGGCTTGGGTGCCTCATCAAGTGAGCCATCTCTGATTAAGAGAAATATCCTCTCCTCACCCATAAAATTTATTTCTGCTAAAAGCAAAGAAGCTGCAAAAAGAGATAAAGATATTTCAAGCAAGTCTGTTAAGGATAAAAGAATTCAAAAGAATTCGTCGAACGGAGATCGACAAAAAAATTCAAATTTGTCGAACGGAGCTCGACGAAGTCTGAAAACAGATTTTCAGTATAGTCATCAGATGAACAATAGTCGACCAATTTATCCAAATTTGTCGAACAGATACTATACAGGAAATACTAGAAATCTTAATTCCAAACAAACTAAAAATCCTTTCACTGAATGGATAATACCTCCAAGGAGATATCATCCACAAGGCTATAAGGACCAGCCTGAAATGTCATTTATTTCTGAATTTTGTGGTAACACAAAAGGACCCAAGGTAGTCTGGGTCAAAAACAACTAGTTTATGTTTTTGTCTTTGCAGGTACCTTGCCATCCAAGATTAAATCAAAAATGGTACTTGGACAGTGGCTGCTCAAAGCACATGACAGGAAACAAGGCTAATCTGAAAAATTACAAGGCACAGCTTGGACCCAAGGTGATCTTTGGAGACTCCAACTATGGTCAAACCAAAGGCTTTGGTCAAATCAAGGTTGGAGCAGTGACATTCAAGGAAGTCACCTATGTGAAGGGTCTGAAGCACAACCTCATCAGTATAAGTCAGTTATGTGATGAAGGTTATCAGGTAACCTTTAATAAATCAGAATGCATTATCAAGTCATCTGATAATGTCATTGTTTTATCAGGTATTAGGCAGGGTAATATATATTTAGTAAATTTCAATTCCTCTAAATCAGAAATTTGCCTGTTTAATGAGCTAAGCAAACCTAATGAACTATGGCATAAAAGATTAGGGCATGTAAATCTTAGAATAATTGCCAAACTATCCAAAGATAATCTTGTTAGAGGTCTACCATCAGGATCATATAAGAAAGAAGGTTTATGTAGGGCATGCCAGCTAGGTAAGCAAACCAAAAACAGTTTTAAATCCTTATCTAAAAGTGATTCACCTAGAATCTTATTTTTGCTACATATGGATCTTTTTGGACCTATAGCAATAAAGAGTTTAGGAGGGAAGTCTTACACTCTAGTTATTGTAGATGACTTCTCTAGATTCACTTGGGTATTCTTTTTGTGAGAAAAGTCAGATAACTTTAAAGTTCTTACAGACTTTCTTAAGAGCATACAGATTGAATACTCTACTGTAGTTGCATTGATCAGAAGTGATCATGGCACTGAGTTTGAGTCTCTTCTTATGCAAGAATTCTGTGAGAAGGAAGGTATCAGACATTGCTTCTCAGCTCCTAGAACTCCTCAACAGAATGGGGTAGTTGAAAGGAAAAATAGAACTCTAATTGAATCAGCAAGAACATTGCTTGCAGATGCTAATTTGCCACTATCCTTTTGGGCAGAAGCTGTTAGCACAGCAAACTATGTTCTGAATAGAAGTTTGATACACAAACTTAAGGGTAAAACTCCCTATGAATTACTTAAAGGGAAGAAACCTAAAGTTGACTATTTCAGAACTTTTGGTTGTAAATGTTTTGTTCACAACAATGATAAGAAATATCTTAGAAAATTTGAACCAAAATCTGAAGAAGGAATTTTCTTAGGATATTCAATAGTTAGCAAACCATATAGGGTATTTAACAAATCCTCTCTCAAGATAGAAGAGTCCATGCATGTTTCCTTTGATGAAACTAACATGTTTTACAAGGAGAAGAACTCTTCTACCAAGAATGCTTTGCAGGTACCAGCTCTATATGAAGAGCTTAATGGGCTAAATCTACAGTCAGGAGATTCAATGCAACCATTAGCTCAAAACCTTGAAGATAGTGAAGAAGAAGATCATCCAGATCTTGTTGATTATCAGAATCAAGCAACAACAGAACATCCTCCACAGGATACAATTACTGAACAAAATCCCCAAATAAATACCACTGCAGAATTAACTCCAACTGTTGATCACATCACGGTTAGAGATCACCCAATTTCACAAGTGATTGGTGATATTTCAGCAGGTGTTCAGACAAGACATCAACTACATCAAAATCAGATGCATACTTGCTTTCTATCACAAGTTGAACCTCAAACCATAAAAGATGCAGAACAAGATCCAAATTGGATTCTTGCAATGCAAGAGGAACTCAACCAGTTTGAAAGAAACAAAGTTTGGGATTTGGTTCCAAGACCAAGAGGCCATCCAGTCATTGGCACCAAGTGGGTCTTCAGGAACAAACTTGATGATCAAGGAAATATTGTGAGAAATAAAGCAAGGCTAGTAGCTCAAGGATATTCACAGGAAGAAGGCATAGACTATGATCAAACATTTGCACCTGTGACAAGACTTGAAGCTATCAGAATATTTTTAGCATTTGCTGCATACAAACAATTTAAGGTATATCAAATGGATGTAAAAAGTGCATTCCTAAATGGAGATATCAAGGAAGAAGTCTATGTGGAACAACCACCAGGTTTCATCTCTCCAACTCACTCTTCTTATGTATTCAAGCTTAATAAAGCTCTCTATGGTCTCAAACAAGCTCCCAGGGCATGGTATGAGACCTTAGCCAATTTTCTATTGGAAAACAAGTTCTGTAGAGGTTTAGTAGACAAAACCTTATTTTTCAGAATACATAAAAATCAAACACTGCTAGTTCAAATATATGTAGATGATATTATTTTTGGATCTACTGATTCAAATTTATGCAAAAAGTTCTCCAAACTTATGCAATCTAAATTTGAAATGAGTAGCATGGGTGAATTATCATACTTCCTTGGTCTTCAAGTGAAGCAAACCTCATCAGGAATTTTCATTTCCCAATCCAAGTATGCTAAGGAATTAGTAAAAAGGTTTGGAATGTCTGATTCCTCTCCCATGAAAACACCCATGGCTTCTAATGTTGTCATTAATGCTGATGAATCAGGGAAACCTGTTGATCAGAAAGTGTATAGAGCAATTGTTGGCTCATTACTCTATTTGACAGCTAGTAGGCCTGATATAATGTTTGCTACTTGTATTTGTGCTAGGTTTCAAGTTAACCCTAAAGAATCTCATCTATCTTTATTAAAAGGAATTTTAAGATATATAAAGGGTTGTCCTAATCTAGGTCTCTAGTATCCAACAGCATCTGAATTTAAATTAACTGGATTCTCAAACTCAGATTATGCTGGATGCAGAGTAGACAGAAAAAGCACATCAGGAACTTGTCAGTTTCTTGGTGATAGGCTTGTGTCTTGGTTTTGTAAGAAGCAGACATCTGTGTCCACATCAACAGCTGAGGCAGAATACATTGCTGCAGGCAGTTGCTGCTCACAGATACTGTGGATACAAAATCAACTTCTAGACTATGGTATCAACTTAAATCAATCAATCATATTTTGTGACAATAATAGTGCAATATCTATAGCACAAAATCTAGTTCTCCATAGTAGGACTAAACACATAGAAATAAGGCACCACTTTATCAGAGATAATGTGGATAAAAATAAATTTGCCTACAGTTCATCTCCACTGATTTACAAAGAGCAGATATTTTCACCAAACCCTTGGATGAAAAGAAACATATCTTCTTTATGAATCAACTGGGAATGATAGATGGAGACTCAATCTGTTGAAAATTATATTTTCTATCTTATCCAAAAATTTTGTCGAACGAAGAACGACAAATTTTTATTCGTTGAACGATGGTCGACAAAAACCTACATCTTCAGAGTCAGTGAAGAAAATCTCGTTTGTCGAACGGCGGTCGACGAAAAAGATATTTTTTTTTTCACTGACCGACAAAATTTTAAAGTCGGTTCGACTTCAGATTTAATTAGGTTTTGCCGAACAGCGCTCCTCGAATTCTCCTCCCTATTTTCTTCGACTATATAACACCTATTTTACTTCATTCTAAGTTCGCGCCTACAGAAATCGTTTTCCTCCAGTTCCCCTTTTGTACTTGATCTTTCTCTTCTTTTGCAGGACTCAATGGCGATTTCTCAAGCCTCGCTCTATTCCATGAAGTTCGATGCTGGGTTCGACATAGATATGGAATCCTTCACAACATCTGATCAAATCTTCAAGGACATCCTTCAACTCTTTGAAGAGCAACAGTTGAGGAAGTTAATGAGCTTGAGGATAAAGCTTCACACAGCTGAAATCAAAGAATGGTGTTTCACAGTTAAGGAAGAAGATGAATGTCTGACGGGCACAATCTCAGGACACCAGGTTTCTCTTACACCTACCATTCTAACTGAAGTTTTTGGGCTTGTGAATGGTGATGAAGATATAGAAATTAGTTCTGAAGAATTTGAAGCAGCTTTAGTCAAAATGGGTCACTCCTCTGGAAACCCTAATCATCTGCTTAAGAAAAATCTGTCTTTGGAATACAAATTCTTATCAGATATAGTTGGCAAAGTGTTGTTAGGTAAAACAACAGGACATGACTATGTTAAAAGGCACCAATTTCTGTTGATGGTGGCCTTGATGGAGAAAAAGAAAGTGAACTGGGGATCACTTCTGTTTAACTTGATTAAGAAGAAGCTTTCCAAGGAGAATGTTAGCTTTGGCAGAATTTTAGGAATTTTTCTGCAGGAAAGGCATCCAGAGCTTCTGGTGTCACCACAAGTAACAATAAATGCCAGCAAGAGGCTGACCTCAGCACTCTTTGCTAAATGGGATAGAGTAATTCCCAAGAAGAATACAGGAGCTGAGGCCTCCAGAAAAAGGAAAGCTTCTGAGGACACAAGGACTGATCAAGTCACTCCCTCTACCCTTCTAGAAGATCCTTCCTCAGTTCCTCCTTCCTCTCATATTCTCTCTCCACCTGCTCAACAATCTCCTGCACATTCTCTTTCTTCATCCCCTCCTTCAACTGCAATATCACCCATCAATGATATTCCACTCTCAACTGCCCACATCAGTGATGCTCCACCTCCACCCCTATCTTCAGAACCACTACCTACCACTCCTCCCTCTCCAATACACAATGAATATCATTCACCTGTTCATTCTCCTAGTCCAATCCATCTAGACATTCCCACACATAACACCAACATCAGCAATATCATTCCTCCAATATCATCTCCATCCACTTCACAACCATCCACTAGCCATCCACCAGATTATCCATCCCTCAACCTCTCCTCTATTGCTGATCAAGTTTTTAATCTTATCCTTCCTAAAATGAGCCAGCTCTTGGATGCAAAACTTGCTCCAATTCTTCAGGCACTTTCTACTTTATCTGCTAAGATAGCTTCTCTTCCCTCCTCCACTGCTGTCCCTTCTACTAGGGGCCTAGATTCAGGCTATCCTGAAGCTAGGCAGAGGGAGATGCCCTATGAAGAAGCTCCAGAAACAGAAGAAACTCCAGAAGAAGATACAGAAGTTACAATTTTTGATACAGATATAATGGTTTCAGATACACAAGTTATAGAAGAAATAAATAATATATGCATTCATCCATCCTGTGATCTATATAGCTTATTATCAAAATTTGATGTCACATATACTTCAAGGGTATCACCAAAGGTATACATAGAGGATCTATCAAAGGCTCTGATTTGCCTTCCTCAGAAAACTCATTCTGATATCATACAAAATTACATATCCTCTATTCCTTCATCCACTGTTCAAGACATTCAAATAAAGGATCATTCTGCAGAATATGAAGATGATCTTGCAGAATTACTTGATGATACAACAGCCCCACAAATTACTTCTTCACCTCCAATTCCTGTATGGAATGAAGAACCAATGCCAAGCTTTGATGAAATCTGGAGAGAAGCAGATGCAGAGTTTGACAAAGCTGAAGAAGAAAGATTAAAGGCTCGTGAAGCAATCAAGAGAATTGATGATCTATACAATAAGCCAATCTCATCTTCTAACTCTGATGATGATGACAACAGTGATTCTGATGATACACTTTCAAAGAAAAGAAAGAAAAGAACAGCTAAGTCAAAGGCTGCTCCCAAGCCCCCAAATCCAAATAATGACATTCCTCTGTACATTTTGTATAATGTTCCTCTTAATGAGAAAACTCCTCACTGGATGAAGTTCTCCAGAAATGAGAACAATAGGAGGAAGAAATTCAAGAAGACTGGCTACATCCCTGACAAACCAGTCAAGCACAATCCTCCTCCTCCTCCAGCAGCTGGTGCAACAGGATCAGCAGGTGTATCATCTTCCTCTCAGAAGCCAAGCTCTCAACATTCAGGGAGACCTAGTAGTTCTAGTGGTTCTCAAGCCTCTGGATCAGCCAGTGCTCCTTCCTCTAAGAAATCAGCTCCTATCTTTCAAGAAAGTCAAACCTTTTCTTCTTCTCAAATATCTTCAGAATACAAACTTCACATTTCTGATGGATCTCTTCACAGAGATAGAGTACCTCAAAAAGTCACTCAAGACAAAAATGATTCAGAAGATATTTATTACTTTCCAGATCCAGAAGAAGAGAAAATCTGTCAGATGACAAGACTGAGAGAAACAATTGCATATGCACAGATTAAAAAGGCTAAAGCAGAAGGCAAAGACTTCTCAAGTTTCTCAACCATGTCAGAATACAGAAGAAAAGAACTTGAAAAATACAAAACAGTTAAAGCATTCAATACTGAGGAATATATTGATATGCACCCAGAAGCATTTATCCCTCATGTCAAAGAACAGAAAATCATTGGTGCTCAAGATTTGTTTATCAGCAAAAAGAAATCAGAAGACCCCAACAGGAAAATCATATTCAAGCCACCTTCTCAGGACAAAAAGCCTTAAATAAATTGCCTGGTTATGAATGTAAAGTTTCTAAACTCAGAGCATTTATTTTTTATCTTATCTGATGATCTATTTTAATCTATCAGATATATTTCATTTCATTGTTGCTCTGTTTTTTATACTTTCTGCTGTATCTATTTAATTTTTCTTGTCAAATAGTATCCTAACCCAAATAGGGGGAGATTGTTGGAGCAACCCTTTTTACTGTTTTGGGCTAGGATCACTATGTACTGATTAGGATCAGTTGACCCTATTGTATAGTTTAAGGGTCAAGTCTTTAGGCTGATAAAATTAGCTAGAACTTAAGATAAAAAAATCTAAAAGTTCCCATCGGTCAACAAATGGCTAGCAATGCTCGACAGATGGCTCCCAGCGTTCGACAGTTTTTGTTGTCAGCGCTCGACAGTTTTCCAGCCAGCATTCAACATCTTCTGAACAGCGCTCGACAGTTTCCAGCCAGCGTTCAACATCTTCTGAACAGCGCTCGACAGTTTCCAGCCAGCATTCAATATCTTCTGGACGGCGCTCGACAGATTATAGCCAGCGTTCGACAGATCATTTATTAAAGCCCAGATTTGTTATTAGTTACATTCTATTTATCCTAACAGCAAAACGACGAATATAACGGATCTATTTAATATCTTTGGACGTATTCTGACAGATAAGGAAGGATATTAAACTCAGTTAATATATTCCCTTCTTTCCTTTTTCCAAGACATCAATAGCCGTTGACATTTAATAAAAAGGAATCTTTTCACGGCCAAGGAATAAAAGGACCTGCCAGAATCGTTTGAGCTTTGTTGTTATTTCCAAGAATGTCAACAGAATTCAAACATTATTCTATTACAGAATACAAAGGATATATACAGATATAAAAAAAAGATCGAGAGTTTTTTTTCGATAAGCAAGCATTTTCTTCATCTTCTTCTACAAGCAGCACAAAAACCTCTGAGAACATCATCCTCAAAAGCATTCTCTCAGAATCTGCTGCTGCAAATTCAGATCTTCTAAAAAGAGCAATAAGCAATCTGAAGAACCTATTCTTCCAGATCAATCTGCTGCAGGAGATCTTAGTTTTCAAGAGAAAGCTTCTCCATCTTCTGTCAAATACTTCAATCAGACAGGGGGAGCTTTACAACAACATCCACTAGAGTCTTCTCTCAGCATCTTGACAGAGAAGAACACTATAAACTCTTTCTTACCTCTCTTGTACAGGGTTATAACTCCCTTCAAAAGTTAACTCTCGGTGACAGGGCACCTTAGCAAAAACCTACAGTTTGGTTAGAGCACCTTATCAACAGCTCACCTGGTGTGAGGGCACCTTATCAACAACCTCCTAGTGGATTCCTACCAAGGGTGGTAGAAGAGTATACGTACCCAGATTTATTGGGGAACTACTATAGCTCCTTGTGTCTTCTGTGTTTGGTTATTCTTTGTGCTTGTGCTGTTTGTTGTGTGATTTCATTTACTTACTTTTTCTGTTTACATAATTCTCACACTGCTTACACTTATATATATATATAACACTATTTTAATTCCGCTATAAAAACTAAAGAAAAGTTTTAATACTCTATTCACCCCCCCCCCCCCCCCCCCCCCCTCTAGAGTAACTTAAGATCTAACCTCCACTTTCAGAAACTTAGACATTAAAGATGGATCCTAACTCAAATAAAAACTAAGGTTCCAACACACTTCTCTGGTTAGTGAGCAGCACAGCTCCTTGCTCTCAATCAATGCCTTCAGAGTTTTCCCAAATTTGCTTATCAAGTCAAGGTTGGAGCTTGCCTTGAAGTCCTTTTTGAGTTGACAAAACTCTGCATTCTCTAGAGTTAGTTTTTCTACTTTCTCTGAGAGATCAAGATTTCTTGTTTGAAGATAGGAGATCTTTGCATCCTGCTCCTTGCACAGCATCTTGAGCATCTTGACATATTCTAGAAGATCATTGTATGACTTGGACTAGTCATCATTTCTAGATGAGCTTGTCTCCGATTCTGAGTCTGAGGTAGATAGAGGGGCCCTTATGCATACCTGTTCAGGTGAGACTTCATCCTAGATTTCTTCCTCTGACTCAGATAGGACAGTCAGCCCAAATTGAGTCTTCTCTTCTGAGTCTGAACAGCTTGAGTCACTGTCACTCAAGGTTCTGACTTTCTTCTTAGTTGCTTTGCTTCTTTCTTCTTTTGATCCTTCCATAAGGACCGTTAGAGAGTCCCACATCTTTTTTGTTGTTATGCAGTAGCCAATTTTTGAAATGTTGAGATGTCAACTGCACCAACTACAATGTCTTTGGCTTCCTTGTCCAAGTTGGCTTGGATGATCTCATCTTCAGTCATTTTCTTGGACACAGTCTTGGGGACATAAGGCCCTTCTTGAACAATTTGGTGTTGGAACATGCTTTCCGCATCTCTTGGTTTGACAATAACAAATCCCATTGTATTTGATCATACTTGTTTTTTGTTTATAGTATGCAGGATCCAGGGCTTTCAAATCCCCGTGAAAAAGTATTTTGGTGTTACTACCGCGTGGCATTAGAACTAACGCTGGCGCTAGCTGAATGTGATGCGTTCGACGAACTGGTGGTCGACGAACTGCATTTGACGAAATTCATATCCCAGCGTTCGACGAACTACCTATCTCTGCGTCCGACGAAATGCATGATCTACCGCGGAGCGTTAGCACTAACGCTGGCGCTAGTGTCCATTCGACGAATTGGAGATCGACGAATTAAGAAGCCTGGTCGACGAAGTTGGGTTCGAAGAACTACACGCTCTACCGCGGTGTGGTATGTCTACCGCCCGGCAGTAGCTTTTGGAAACCTCCCATATGTAGTTGATTGAGGGGCAGATTTGGAAGGAAATATTGGCTGGAGGAATAATATCTCACTATCGTGCGACGTTAGCATTACCGCGACGCGCTAGGCTGCCACGATCAGAATTTACCATAACTGCCATGATCCGTATGCATGTCGTGTCACTACCGCGGGGCGGTAAGTCTAGCGCAGGCGGTAGCAGACGATTCTATTTAAAGAGCGGTGCCTCCTCCGTTATGGGGGCTGTTCAAAAAGGAATTGAAGGCATATATTCAGAGCACTCATGAGAGCCTTCTCTAAGCAGCCCGAAGAACTCTGTCAACGTTTGTGAACACAAAGAACTTGAAGACCGATACGATCACATCTACATCAACATCAAGTTCATCTTTTGAGGGAGTTTCACATTTATACTTTTGTATTTGTACTTTTATTCTATCTTTGTAATCGGATCGTTAATTCGCCTCGTGTTGGAGACTAGGTCTTGTTAGGACTTAGGGAGTAATTCACCTCGTGTTGGCGACTAGGTCTAGGGTGTAGATCTAGGGGGTGCTCGAGGCCTTTCTGGTGATAGATTGGCTAGAGCGACTTGAGGCCTTATCTGGGGAGATATAGGCTAAAGTCAATCGGTCCTTTGGAGAAGGGTCGGTATAGAAAACAAAAAGGGATTTTTATTGATCGCCTCATTCCAAGCGTCATTGGAATAAATTTTGTAATCATTTTTATTTCAAGTTAATGATAATGAAAATATGTTTGTTTTTCTATATCTGATTCGTGCTCTGTGATTTTCATTGGTTTAACCTAAAAGTATTTTTCGCCGTCTCTAACGCCGACTAGTAACACTATCGCTGAGTAGCAGCAGAGAATAAATTTCTCTCATAATTACGAAAATTTTAAAACCCTTATTCACCCCCCCCCCCCTCTAAGGGCGCCTATAGATCTAACAAGTGGTATCAAAGCAGGTTATTCCAATACGGCTTCACAACCGGGAATAATGGCGCTTCATGATCTCGCATCTTCTAAAGGAGATAATCTTTATGAAAATGAAAAATCCTTATGTCCACCTTTATTTATGGGTGAAAATTATAATGAGTGGAAAAATCTTATGGAAAAATTTCTTAAATCTTTGGATATTGAAATTTGGAATATTACTTTTAAAATGTCCCCAAGTATTTTAAATAAAAATGAAATGTTTTTAAATGCCAAATCTATGAATAGTCTTTATTGTGCTCTAGATCAAAATATTTTCAAACTTATTTATACGCTTCCTACTACTTTTGAAGTTTGGAAATTTATTGAGAATACTTATAGTCTTCCTTCCACAGATGATGAACAAGAGGAATTCCTTATGGATCCAAGAGAAGAAATCGACGAGGACTCATGCTCGGAGGAAGATCAATCTAATAGAGAAACAATATTGGACTCAAATGATGGCAACACATCAAGCAAAAGAGAAGATGGAAACTATAGCAAGGTAAGAAAATCTAAATCTTCTCTTTTTGTTACAAACTTTATTTTTACATCTCGTATGCTTAAAATTACTAAACGTAAAATTTTAAAGTTAAAAATTGCTAATTCCAAATTACGTTTAGAAAATAAATCTTTAAATGCAAATGAAAAAGTAGAATCAAATATTGATGTGTTAAATTCTCTTTCATGCTCTTTAGGTAAAATTCCCACTCCTTGTTTTGATTGCAATTTATTAAAAGAAAAATTCAAGGATATTGAAAAAGGGCTCTTTGTTTCCAAATGAAAAATTGATAGTTGAAAATGATGCTTTAACTTGTAAGTTAATACAATTAAAATCTTTTTGTTGAAAAAATTCAAATGTCAAGTAATGACTTTCATCATAAGATTTTGAATAACAAGGATAAATTAACTTGCAAAATAATTTCTAAAAAGGACAATTTTCACACATCAACTCAAAAGGAGTTTAGTTTCAAAAGGAATTATGATACTCATAAAATTCTTAAGAATCACTATTATAAGTCTCAATACATTTTCAATCATGACTCAAATTTAAAATCTCCATTTCATGAAAATCAAACTATAAAATCTTTTCCTTCACATTATAAGAGTGTGTCTATAAGAAAGAGTGGAAATGAAAATCATCAAAATATGAACCAATCATTTAAAACATATTGTAGCCCACTCTTCCAACATTCAATTCTTAAGAAAGACCATCACTCTTATAAACTCTCAAAGAATCCACATAATAAAGTTCATTATGATTATCAACGTCAATGTATTTTGAAAAATAATTTGAATAAACATAAAACTCAAATGGATTATTTTTCAAACAACTACCATCACAAAAAGATGTCAAATAATCATAATATGAATTTAAAAGATAAACAAACAAAGTATGAATGGAGGCCCAAAATTAAAAATGAAACATTAACTCCACTTGTAAAGGCCCATTCATCACTATCTCCCCAAAAGCCAACACGATGTATTTGGGTACCCAAAGGAACCATCACACTTGGTCCCCTTCGGATACCTAAATCTCTCATTCACTAGGAATCATTATATTGCATGAAGTAGACATAAATTAAAAATGAAGTATCATTACTCTACTTCATGATATGCTTAATTTTTTTCTTTTATTTTTTTATTTTTTTATTTTTGAGCCAACATGTTTATGATCACTTTATATATCATGAGATATGGCTTTCACATTTTAAGCCTAATGTTTAACAAATCAAATTGAATTAAATTGAATATAAAGTCATAAAATTTTTAAGTGATCTATCTATCCTTTTTATGTTTATCCTTCTAAATCCATTTCATATAAAAGTCTTATAAATTTTGAAAACTAAATTTATTATATGATATTCTCAAGACTAATGAAATAATTGTCGAATGGATTTAAAAGGTATTTTAGGGGTATTAGGCTAAATTTATAAAATGCGCAAGCTTTGCTTAGGTATTTAATATATTTGCGTCATTTTGATTACCCCTAATTTGTTTAATCATAATCATGTCAAATCGAAATTGAAAAATTGCAAAAATCATTTGTGTTTTCTCAACGTTGTTGCTAGCACCTGGCGTTATGTTCTAACGCTGGCGGTAGCATAATTTCCCTAAATTTTGATTTATCTAAAATATTATTTTCTGAAAAATTATTGTATTACCTTTATCATCACTATGCTTTCAGAAAACAATATATATGTGTTTTGTTTAAGATTTCAAAAATCAAAGAGAAAATTCACAAAACCTTTCTAAATAACCAAAAATATTTTCTCTTTATATTTATACTCATTTTTCACCTTAAAATATGTCTCATTAATAATTTGAAAAGGATGAATATGATTTGCCTTATAAATATCACTTACATCATTATGAATAAGCAATGTTGAGTATATAATTTCCATGTGTTAAAATTCATGATCATGTATAATAATCATGCAAAATCAAATGATCTTTTAATTCAAATATTAAAAATCTACAAAAGATCATATTGATTCCATCAAATAGTTTGTGATCATGACCATTATATGAATCAATTATGTTTTGCATGTATCTCATTTATATGAAGACCATAAAAACAACTATATATCAATAAGAATAAATTAAATGAAATCATCACTTCATTCTATGTCTAAAATTTGAAATGCTATTGTTAAATACATGCAACATTAAAACAAAAAATCTTATGGCATAAAAGTGCAATCAAACTAATTATTATAGCATTATCATTTAATAAATTTTATCATCCATGCTAGTTATTTGTAGTGCCATGATGAATTAATTCTAAAATAGAAAAATTGAAAGTTAAAATTCATAATAACTATGTGCTTTAAAATCAAATAAAATTTGAAATCAATCTCGTATAGAAGCCATAGTCTATAGTGTGTTTCCATAGAATTGAAATGCTTAGGCATGTCCATAATCATTCTCCCACATCATGTGTCTCACTATAACGAGAGCGTAGGATTTTGTGCATTAGAAACCTAACCTCTAAGTTCATGTCTTATCCTTAACCGGGGAGGGTTCCAGTGGGGTCTTGCGAGGCACTGGGGGGAAAGAGTGCTAGGTTGAGCGTAGTCTTTTGTATGCATGTGGGATTAACACCCCAACCTACGGCATGCGTGCAACTCCTCATGCCCATCCGTCACTTAGTACGGGGCTAGAGTGTAGACATATTGATTAGGGTATCTTGATCTCATACATACTTATATTTTATATATTGCATGAATATTATTTCACTTATTATGATCATTACTTTCATGCAAATTTGTGCTCAATCATGTTATCTTTTGTTTTTTTTCATACTATCTACTCTTTAAACTTTCATGCATGTGAAAAACATAAGTATTTTGAAAAGTGTATTGTGACACCTTAGGCTGGAATTTTGGGTTTTTGGACATATTAGCATAAAATCGTCAAACCCGCATTTTTGTGTATGTGTATGTCTGATATCTTTTCTGAAATACATTGTCACTAATCAGAACAATCATAATATAAAAATTTTTTTTGAAAAATTCCACGTTCTCCATGAATTTCGAGTTCTATCGCTACCATCCGGCGAAAGCTAGTACCGCTGGCGGTAGTAGGTATTTCTGAATTTCCAACTTCCTTTTCTTTTTATTTTATTTTTGTTCCTGTTATTTTCTTTTTAAAATTCTAAAAACAAAAAAACTGTAAAACAAATCAAAATTCAACCCAAAATATGTTTTTGTTTTTTTCTATGTCAAAAGCAACTACAAAATTGAAAACCAATTCAAACATCAAAAATATGTTTTTATTTGTTTTATTTTTGTTTTTGAAAAACACAAAATTTATAAAAACTGATGTAATTTTCAATGTTTCAAGGATGACATGGCTTATCTTGCTTAGTTTAGAATACAATGTTTCACTCCCTATTATCAAGTATCTTAATAACATTGTTTTGTATCATACCTTGAACATTATCTTATATATGCTCTGAAATTGATTATAGAAATCATGTGTAGTATTGCATAGCATGCCTCTATGTATGAGTAAATGGCTTATATTTGCTAATGTTTCTATTCACTCACACTTTTGATATACTACATATGCAGTTGATCTCTTCTTACATGATTGTGTAGTGAAACAACTTAATATTCTTGATAGGCATGCTTAGTTTTACCTACACCACATATAAAAATCTTTTTCATGCACCTATTTTTTGGAAGAAGTGTATCTTTTCAAAAATCTCTTGTTTGCACATACAAGTGAATTTGGAGACCTTTGTCATTTAGCAAAAAATTCAAATAAATAATTGACAAAGTTTACTCCACCAAGCACTACTCACCCTCCTGATAAGACTTAATGAGCATTGTGAGGTTGAGCACCTTAGAGAGAATTGTAAAGTGCCTTGGTGCAAACACTTTCTTTTTACACTACTTCTTCTTGTACACCGAATCACAAATAACTAAAATTCAAAATAATAATTGTGATTCCCCAAGCAATACTTTGCACCCTGATAATTCTTAATAAGCATTGTGTGTGTAGAGCATCTTGGTTGTTGTACTCTTTTCTATGTGCATTGAAAATTTTATATAGCTTTGTGGGTAGAAGTAACTCTAAATATGCTTTTTCAATAATGTTTTGTTTATTCCATTATACATGTCATGTGTTTTGATTAACTCTTATATATACTTTTATCAAAAACATTTTTTTTCACATCATTATCACTTGTAAGCCTTCTACTCATGAGAATTGGAGTCTATTGCATATCTATATGTATTCTCTAAATTCTTAAGTAAATGCACTAGATAGCCTAGCATGATCAATACAATGCATAAGTGTACTTGATTTCTTACTTTAGAACATTGTATTCTTCTTGACTTGATATCTTTTATCATGCTTACTATTTTTTTCCGCTACGCCATGTGTACTCTTTATTGCATTTTTCACAAACTAGTGCATGGCAATATTACAACTGCAATCATCTTGAGTACTTATAATGCTACAACATCTGTTTTTATTATATCTAAAACTCTTAATCATCTACTATGCTTCACAATTCCTATATAGATGTTCACTTCAAAAATATATGTCTTCATGCTTTCCACCCCTTTACTACTTGTACGCTCGATCATGAATATGTTTTTTTTCCAACCAGTAGTTTCTTTATCATGATCATTCCCTCTCTACACAGATATTGCACACTTTAACGTTCGCCTTCCTCTCCACCCTCTTTTGATAATACCAAAAGGGGGAGAATAAATTTGAATGAAATTAACATATTTTGGGGAGTTAGATTATAGGAAGTTCCGTTGTAGGGGGACAATTCATTTAGGGGGAGAATTTATTTAGGGGGAGCATTTGAACACAAATTCATATTTTATAAACACAAATTCCTATCAATTGAATTATTTCTTTCTAAGGGGATTTGTTATTATCAAAAGGGGGAGTTTGTTGGAACATGCTTTCCGCATCTCTTGGTTTAACAATAACAAATCTCATTGTATTTGATCATACATGTTTTGTGTTTATAGTATGAAGGATCCAGGGCTTTCAAATCCCCGTGAAAAAGTATTTTGGTGTTACTACCGCGTGGCGTTAGAACTAACACTGGCGCTAGCTGAATGTGATGTGTTCGACAAACTAGTGGTCGATGAACTGCGTTCGACGAAATTCATATCCCAGCATTCGACGAACTGCCTATCTCTGCGTCCGACGAAATGCATGATCTACTGCGGAGCATTAGCACTAACGATGGTGCTAGTGTCCGTTCGACGAATTGGAGATCGACGAATTAAGAAGCCTGGTCGACGAAGTTGGGTTCGAAGAACTACACGCTCTACCGCGGTGCGGTATGTCTACCGCCCGACGGTAGCTTTTGGAAACCTCCCATCTGCAGTTGATTGAGGGGCAGATTTGGAAGGAAATATTGGCTGGAGGAATAATATCTCGCTATCGCGCGGCATTAGCGTTACCGCGACACGCTAGGCTGCCACGATCAGAAGTTACCATAACTGCCACGATACATGTGCGTGTCGTGTCACTACCATGGGGCGGTAGGTCTAGCGCAGGTGATAGCAGACGATTCTATTTAAAGAGCGGTGCCTCATCCATTATGGGGGCTGATCAAAAAGGAATTGAAGGCATATATTCAGAGCACTCGTGAGAGCCTTCTCCAAGCAGCCCGAAGAACTCCGTCAACGTTCGTGAATACAAAGAACTTGAAGACCGATATGATCACATCGACATCAACATCAAGTTCTTCTTTTGAGGGAGTTTCATATTTATACTTTTGTATTTGTACTTTTATTCTATCTTTGTAATCGGTTCATTAATTCGCCTCGTGTTGGAGACTAGGTCTGGGTAGGACTTAGGGAGTAATTCACCTCGTGTTGGCGACTAGGTCTAGGGTGTAGATCTAGGGGGTGCTCGAGGCCTTTCTGGTGATAGATTGGCTAGAGTGGCTTGAGGCCTTATCTGGGGAGATATAGGCTAAAGCCAACCGGTCCTTGAGAGAAGGGTCGGTATAGAAAACAAAAAGAGATTTTTATTGATCGCCTCATTCCAAGCGTCATTGGAATAAATTTTGTAATCATTTTTATTTCAAGTTAATGATAACGAAAATATGTTTGTTTTTCCATATCTGATTCGTGCTCTGTGATTTTCATTGGTTTAACCTAAAAGTATTTTTCGCCATCTCTAACGCCGAGCGGTAACACTACCGCTGGCGGTAGTAGCAGAGAATAAATTTCTCTCATAATTACGAAAATTTTAAAACCCGTATTCACCCCCCTCTAAGGGCGCATACAGATCTAACATTTGGAACATTCTAGGTTCCATAGCCTCCATGTATATTCTTGCTCTAACTTTCCAAAGGGCAAAGTTCTCCTTAGAGCAAATAGCTATTTTTGATTCCATAGCAATGATGAATGAACACCCAAGGGCAGATTTGTTCAAGCTGTTAAGCTTTTCTTTGAACAACCTCCCTCTGATACCACTTGTTGATTATTAGGTGTCAACTTATCACCTAGAGGGGGGGTGAATAGGTTTTGCAAATTATTTTATCCCATTTAGGTGTTCTTGAATTCTGATTAATAGATCTATAAATTATAAAGCATAACACAGAAAAGCACACAGTGATCTAAAGAGGTTACTCAAGACCGGGTGTCTTGAGTAGTCCTCTTTTCCTCTGCTCCTACCTAGCAGTGTGCTGGGCTTGGCGAACTCCACCAAAACTTCAGGCCCGCAAGCCTTACAACACGGACCCACAAGTGCTACAGCCTAGGCCCACAAGCCCCTACTTCACCCGAGCCTGCAAGCTCGAAACTCAGGCCCTCGAGCCCTTCACAACACAGACCCGCAAGTCCTGTGCCTACAGCCTAAACCCCCAAGCCTTTACTGCACCCAAGCCCTCAAGCTCGACAAAATCGGACCCGCAAGTCCACTGCCCTGGCCCTCAAGCCTCACAGCTCTCCAGCCCTCAAGCTAGACGGTGTCGGACCCGCAAGTCCACTGCCCTGGCCCTCAAGCCTCACAACTCTCCAGCACACTTCTAGGTAGGCGCAGAGGGAAATAGGACTACTCAAGACACCCGGTCTTGAGGAACCTCTATAGATCACTGTGTGCTTTTCTGTGTTGTGCTTTATAATTTATAGATCTATTAATCAGAATTCAAGAACACCTAAAGGGGATAAAATAATTTGTAAAACCCATTCATCCCCCCCCCTAGGTGATAAGTTGACACCCAACAAACAACAGCATGAAACCCTTTTTGGAGTTTTGGATAAACTCTTGCAGGAAGATGAGATAACATTTGAATTCTTAACTGATTTTTTATTAACAGAAATAGTATTTCTGGATTTTTTGCTAATGCCAGTGTTAAGAGTTAACGCTGGGCGGTAGCTCCCAGTAACATATCCAAGGCCCTATTTGGCGCTACCATGGCATTGGTTGGCCAAGATCATGTCTAGAGATCTTTGCCCAACTCCGAATTTTTTAATAGCCATATTTAAATCATGAATACGAGCTTTGAGAGCGGTGTTTTCCGTTACTAACATAACGCACCGATTCGCAAAACTCTTCTTTCCTTCTTCTATTTGAGAACGAGAGGTTTTTAAAGTTCTCTCTAAATTCCCTTTCTCCTTAGTAAGAATTTCGATATTGGAGTGAGACTTAGAAAGAGCTTCTTCAAGTTCTTTCACTCTTGCCAAGGAGTGATTGCACTCTTGGCAAGATACCTTCTCTTTCCCTAATAGTTTAGATAATTTTTTGTTTTCTTTTAACAAAAGTTTATTTTCAAAATTTAGAATATCAATATCTTTTAAACTTTTATAAAAAAAATTGCCTGTTTGTAAATACTCAATATATAAACCATCATAAGTAGTTGGAAGAGTTACCTCAGTGTCGCTTTGGACACTACTTTCATCATCGGATGGCTTGTTACTTTTTCCCATGAGGCACATATTTGCCTCTTCTTCATCGCTAGTGGATGAGCCGCTTGAATCCTGGGAGGAGGAGTCATCCCAAGTAGCCACTTTTCGAACCTTCTTCTTCTCTTTTCCCATGTGCCATTTTTCTTTACGCTCTTTCAGATATTTTTGGCAGTTGCTCCAGATGTGTCCGATCATTCTGCAATGGTAGCACTCCGGTGGTGGTCTCTCATCATCGTCCTCGTCGCTATCTCTTCCTTTCTTCGATGAGGATCCCTTCTTGATGAAATATTTTCGGGAGGTGTTCCTCCTTTCTGGATTCTTCAAGAACCTTTTGAACTTCTTCACAAAAAGGCTCTCCACGTCCTCTTCATCATTATCTCTGTCAGCCTCCTTCTTTGATGTTAATGTCAAGGCCATCTTCTTTGGCTCCACACTGTACTCTTGTTCTTGGATTTTCAATTCTATTTCATGTGTCTTCAAGTTTCCAATTAAACTCTCTAGTTGAAGAGTGTTAAGATCATGAGATTCCGAGATGGCGGTCACCTTCGGATTGAACTTCGGAGGAAGTGATCTTAAGATTTTTCTAAATAAATCTCCATTGGAAAAGTTCTTTCCAAGGACTTTGGAATTGTTGACGATCTTTGTAAATCTGGTGTACATCGTATCAATGTCATCAACAACTTCCATTCTGAACTTTTCAAATTCTGACTCGAGTTGAAACAGTTTGGAGTCCTTCACCTGCGAGGTACCTTCATGAGTAACTTCTAATAAATTCCAAATTTCATACGTAGTTTTGCATGCAGATACTCTATAAAACTCATTTCTATATAACGCATAGAATAGAGTGTTCATTGCTTTCGCATTATTCTTACATTTTAACTTATCATTATCATCCCATTTATCCTTGTGCTTATCCATTATTAAACTATCAACGACTAATGTCGGTGGAGTATAACTCGTCTCTACCATGTACCAGACTTTAATATCTAGTGCAATTAGAAAACAACGCATACTAGTTTTCCAATAGTTATACTTTGTACCCGTGAATAAAGGTGGTCGACTAATCCCCTGACCCTCAACAAACGCGTGATTGTTATGCACCATTACTCCTGGTGGTAAAACTATTTTGGAGTAACCTACGCTCTGATACCACGTGTTGGATCTTATGGCGCCCTTAAAGGGAGGTGAATAAGGGGTTTATGAATTTTTCAGTAAAACAGATAGATTAATAGTAAAATAAAACTTTTTCTTTACTATTGCTAACGCCTGACGTTAAAAGATAACGCTGGGCATTAGCTCTCCAGAAAATTAAGCTTCTCAGAATTATGTCAAGGTGATTTTACTTATGAAAACTTTAATGAAATATAATTCCAGAAAATCAGAGATAATGAAAATGAATATTGTATAACAAAGATAATATTTCAATAACACTTGAAATTAAAGGCGACAACGTAAAATCAAATTTTGTTCCTTCACCGGTTCTTATCCCAAGGACCGGTTGGCTGTAGCCTATCTTTCCCCAGATAAGTCCTCTAGCCACCCCTTAGATCTACCCTTGACCTAGTCACCATATACAAGGTGGCGAATTACCCCTTAAACCGAACCTGGCCTATTCGCCACACACAAGGCGGCGAATTCACTACAGTTTACAAGAAAATAATGAAAAAATAAAAGTAAATTCAGAATAAAAACTCCCTACAATGAAGAGGTCTTCAGGAGATGTTGAAGGCACGCAATGACCATTGTCGGAGTTGAAGCAAGCGCCCTTCTTCAAATTTGACCATTGGAAATCTCCTTCTCAATGGTGGTGTAGGGAGTGCTCTCTGAATTCAGGGATGAAATGCTCTCTCTGAAGTTTGGAATCAAGGTATGAGATCAACAACTTTGAACAACAAAATCGGCTCTTTAAATAGGCACAGGAGCTAACGCCGCGCGTTAAGAAGTTAATGTCAGCGTTAGGGATCGTGTACGGTTGTGGTTGAGATCGTGCAACCGTCAGGATCAAGGCAGATTGTGGACTCAAGGCGAGCGTTAACTCCAACGCTGGCGTTGTCCCTTGCTTCCCGACGTATTCCTTCTCCGCATCATTTCATCTCGACGGATTCTTTCTTGGCGAAAGTTAATGCTCGGCGTTAACCTCTAACGTCAGGCGTTAGATCTATTTCCAGAGAATCATCATCAATAACAGTCCAATTCATAGAGATATGTACCTATAGTACCTACACACTATAAACACAAGCAAGATCAAATACATAGTGTGATTTGTTATTCTCAAATTAAGAAATGTGGAACACAAGCTCCAACCTCCCAATCTCTCTCTCTCTCTCACACATTCTCGCAGAAGCAGTTGCCCCTTCTCCCTCTCGCATGAGCGGATACCCAATCCCCCACCTTCTCACCGACCTGGATAGGAGGAAGAAGAAGGGACCTGCTGCCTGGTTCTGAGCATGTCGGTGGCTGGGAAACTGAAGTTCAAGCGTCCTTCCTCCAAGCCCCTTGCCGAGAGGTTCCATTAGGGCTCATTTTGTGAGCCCTCCTTGCCAAAAGTCATTGTTGGAGGTCAGGTCTGTGGAAGGGCAGACCCTCTATTTATGCTTTGTCAAGCCTCTTGCCGAGAACCGTGTGCGGAGCCAAGTTGAAGCTAGATCTATGGTAGGTCAGCAGTTACAATCGTTCTGATGCCTACGCGACGTGCGTCAAGGGTAACAATTCCTTTCCCCGGTCATAGGATCGTACTATCTGTATTTTGTGTGCATACGATTATGTTCCGTGCAATGAGAGTCCACTCACGCCGTTTCGGTTGAGGACGGGGACTTCGCCAGGGCATGGGATTACGACCCCGGTGTATGTTTGTGTGAGATGCACCTAAAGTCCCTCTTCCGCTACGCAGTGGTGAGTGGGGACTCCACCAGGGCGTGGGATTGCGACCCCGGTGTAGTTTTTCTGCTTTTACTTTGCTTAGGAGGGCCACCATCCTCCAATTGGACGTGGTGTGTGTTTCCCTCGGTTTATTGTGAACCCCCTGGTCGATTGTGTCTCTCCCCGGCATAAATGTGCATTAGTGATTCGACGTGCAAGTCTAGATTTAGGCATGTTATGTGAAGCTTACTCATGGTGGTAAGCCTGGATCAGCGATGTTTTTGTGATGTGCATTGCGATTAACCCTAGGTACATGAACGGGAATGTCCCGTGCTATTCTTCATAGTATTGTAGGTATTCGTGGGCTTTATTCGTGAATTCCTCGTTCCTAGGTGGTCCTGTGTTGGGCCCAGTAGAACGACATTTTGTGGGCTTTTGTTGGACGGACGGATCCCCGTCCCTGCGTAGATTGCGCTTCCCTAGATCAGTCATCTGCCACTTTGAAATGGTAGTTGTAGGTTGTATCCTTCAAAACCAGTCCTCTGTCACTTTAAAAAGGGCAGTTGTAGGTTGTCTTCTGACCAGTCCTCTGCCACATCAAAAAGGCAGTTGTAGGTCGTGTATCTTCTGACCAGTGCTCTGCCACCTCAATAAGGGGTAGTTGTAGGTCGTTTATCCCAAACCGGTCCACTGTCCATTTTATAGGACAGTTGTAGGTTTGGTCCCTCATGTCGCTACATTTGACCGAGTCGCGGTCGTACTGTTATACTTAGCATTGAGGCTTAGATCGTGCGTTTCTGGTGTGTTCATGGCACGTGCGTGGTAGTTTACAAGGTGACACTTAGCGTGCCCCCTGGCTCTTTGTACTTCATTCCTTATTTTGCATATTTTGGTTTGCGTGCGTACTTACAGGAGAGCGATGTACTCGCCCCTGAGTCCGCTAGGATGGCCAGGGGAGGAGTCGTTACGTTGTGTTGGTCAGCCCCATGCTGACCTTCGTTTGTCGCTTGTTTGTTCTTGATTTCAGATGGCATAGCTTGGAGTGGTGTGTAGTGGGCTGGAACCCAAGAGCTGTTGTGGAGCAGGAGATCCGCTTCTCCCTTTTTGTTTGTCTGTATTTCTTTTTGTAAGCCATGTAAGGTCTTAAGGCCGCGTCATTTCAGTATTGTATTCCTATTAGCTGTGGACATTCCGGCCCCTTTGTTTTGGGATTTTGTTTAGCTTTCATTTTTGTTTACTCTGAGTTGTTTTAGTAAGTTTTCTTGTATCAATTATTAACATTTTAGGCTTTGTGGATATTTTATGTCGTGGGGTCCCGGCTGGATACATGTTATATTCAATTTGCAGACCAGGGTTGTTACAGGACGATCCTCCTCCGAGAGATCCCTTGCTCCAAGACCAGCAATACCGCACCCGAACTTCCTCTCCATCATACGGAGAGTCTTTTGGATGCCCCTCTGAAAGGGGACCTCACACTCATCCTCCAGCAACGGCTCATCCTTGGTCATGATCTCAGCATGAAGCTCCTTCGAAATCCAGAACCGCAGCCCCTGCAGCTTTGGTCTCTTCGATGCTCTGCTCCGCAGATGACAACCTATCCACTTCGCTCCTCAAGAAGCCCAGCTCTCCCTCCTGACGAAATATCTCTCCTTGGGCCTCCAATAGCTGGCGAGAGCAAGTGCTTTGTCGCCACCACATTCCTCTCGCAACTTATCAACCTCTGCTCGGGTAGAAAAAATGTTCGACTCTAGTTGTTGGATACGGGTGGAGTCGCGGTCCGTCTTCTTCTTAGAGTCGGATAAGGCACACTTCGCTACACGCAGCTCCTCCTAAAGAACAAAGTAGCCATCCTTAAGGCCAACATAGCAGTCGTTCCATGTGTGAGCAATGCTTTCCAAAACACCGGTCTGCAAAGAAAATGAACGGTTAGAATGTATAAACAATAATAAAGAAGGGAAAGCAAAAAACCGTAGTAAAGATAGTCTCAGTCACTGCAGAAGTCATCTCCTGAAGAGAAGAAGAGACTCGCCTCGCCGTCGTAAAAGGGGGAGGAGGCGGCAAGTCTTCCTGCGGGACCTGACCGGCAATAGGAGATGCTAGAATCTTAACCTCAGGGTCGGTTGGAATCACTTTCACCCCGCGGCTGCTGGGACCGGCTTCTTGATCATGGCTCCTCGGTACAGGAGAAATAGGCCCCAAACCAGAACTTTAGTGCTTGAAAATGGTCTTCCTCGTCTTGCCATGAACCAAAGAAATGGTAGTCGCACGCTCGACATCCCAAGAAAGCCCTACCGACAGTAATCTACTCTCCTCGACGCAGCTAGCAACAAAATATAAGGCCTTCGCCAACCCCTCTCGATTGAGAAAACCCGAAATGGGCGAAAAGTCATAGCATACCTAACGATTTCAAACAGCTTGGGCAACTCCCAACGATTTCGAACATACCTATAAAGGGTATTCCCATGGTGGTAATCGTTCTTCTCTCCGAAGTGGAACCTCCTCTTGTTGCTGCAAACTTCAATATGGCTGCCCGGATCAGTGAAAACCTCGCACCGGTCCTTAAAAATCTCCAAGGTAAATCGTACACCATGCTCCCGGAAGAGTATTATCATCCACATGATCCTCGTCATCCCAACAAGAGTAAAGTGGTAAATCGGCACTCCGCAAAATCTGAATACTTCGATAGCCTCCTCCGAAGGAGGGAAGCGGAACCCAGATTTCAAACAACTCTCTGAAAGGGTCATAAAACTGGTCGGAGGATTCTGAGTGCGCTCCTCCTCCCGAGGAATCTTCACTTCACAGCTGAAAGACAATCCTAAGCGCTTTCGCCACGTATCAATCAGTGCACTATCAAGAGTTGAGCGCATCTGTATTGACCTTGATTGCCCCCCCCCCCCCCCCCCCCCCCCGTTTTGAAGCCTGAAAAAGATAAAGGAAAAAACTTTGTTACAGAAGCACCAAGCAAGAACTGCGCAATGCATGACAGGTACTAGATGGCCAGCAAACACACACGCATCCCGGCTGGGCACCGCACACCGCGCGCAAGCACGCACACCCCAGCCGAGAACTGGCCGTGCACACTACCCCCGCGCTGACCGACCACCGCCCAGCGCGCACCCACGCGCCCCCAGCCTGTAACATCCACCAAACAGCTAGACCCCTAAGTTGGTTTTGTCATGACTAGGTCATGACAAAACCATAGGAAGAGCCCAAGACCATGTGAACTTAGGTGTGAAGAAGAAAACCTAAGTGGTCTGCAAATAGCAATTTTCAGAAACAAGCCTAGGATTGGATTTAAGGGGGCCCACCTTGAACCTTGACCACACCATAGCATACCTAACCCTTTATGGGTTCCCTTAGAGCACCAAGGACCCATTGGGGTCAACCAAAGAGGCCAAATTGACCAAAGTCAACTCTAACCCCAAATTGGTCAAAGTAGCCTAATTAGGGTCAATTGACCTCTACCATGCCAAACTAACCTTTCCCCCACCCTTATGAGGATATTAGGGACCCAATAGAACAAAAATCCGCACCATGGGGCCACCAATTTGACCAATTTGACCAAAGTCAACTCTAGCCCTATTTTGGTCAAACCAACACCTTTTGGATAAATTGGCCCAATTGGGACACCACCATGACTCAACCAACTTTGGGTGGTGTCAAGGGACTCAAGACACACCACTTGGACCAGTCAACCCATCAGTTGACCAAGTCAACACCTCAAGGCAACCCATGGTCAACCTTGCCCAAAAAGAGGGGAAAAGGCTAACTCAAGCCCAATCCACTTGGGCTAGGCCCAATTGGAGTAGCCCATTTGTCTAGGAGGCTGAGAATTACTCAAAGAGCCATCCAATTTCTGTAATTGATGACTAAGAGAGAGAAATTGGGAGTTTCCCCCAATTTGAAGAGAGAGAAAGTGGTCATCAAAGGATGATTAATGTCATTCAAGGCAAATTAACCCCTCATTCATCTCCCCACACTCTCCATTCATCTCCTATGCGGTTACTAGAAGTTTAGGGGATTTTTCCAGCCCACATGGGGGCTGAAATGGGGAGTTTTTACCATGGCCGAAATTTGGTTTAATGGCCATTAATGGTGGAATCGTGTGGCTCCTCCTCCCCCCAAATTGATCCCTTTAAAAGCTTCAGAGGACTGAGAGGAATGTTTTCCCCCATCTACTTGGAGAGATCGAGCAGCTTGGTGTAGAAGTTCCATGGAACCTAAAGGCAAGGATCGTCCATGGCCAATCAGGAAATCGGCAAGGAATCAACCCTCCCAACAGGTCTGATTCTTCATCTCTCTCTCGGTGGATAGATCTCATCAGATTGCTTGAAAGGATTGGGGCCAATTGGTCCCAAATCGGGTAGGCCAAAAGCTCCAGTTTCGAAGCTTTAAATTCCACCTCCGTATCCCTGTTCCGGCCACTTCCGGCCAACCAACCACTGCTAATCGCCGGCCACCACCTCAACGAAGGTGGTGGTGGCATTGGCCGGCCGGGGCGGCGCTTAGGTGGCCGGGAAAACAAGGAGGAAGGCAGCCCAGGTCGGGGCAATCTCAGCCATCGGCTGGAGGTAGAAGACAACCAGCAGTCGTCGGTTTGCTTCAAGATCTGTGCAAGATCTTATATTAAATGTTTTATATGTTTACGTTTATTTCATTCAATTAGTCGAACGAAATAGTTTTAGTCGAACTCAGATTCATATATGGTTAGTCGAACGCAGTATTATATGTATTTAGTCGTACACAGTTTTTAAGAAATTAGTCGAGCGGAATTTGAAGTTCGTCGAACGAACTGTTTTAGGCGAGCGCTGTTATACTTTAAATTAGTCGAACGAAGATATATAAGGAATTCGTCGAGCGCAGAATTATTCTGTGTTCGTCGAGCGCAGGTAAGATTTTGTCGAATGCAGGTTTGTTCTGCGTTCGTCGAGCGCAGTGTATTTTTCGTCGAACGCAGAAACAGTTATATAATTAAATGTTTATATAATTTCTGTCACATATTTTGTTGTACCTAGATTTAATTAGTAAAAATACTTAGGGCCCTCTGATGAAAAAGTGGTCAACATCAAAGTTGTATCCCTTGGAGTCTTCTGTATTTTAAAATTGATTTCACCCCAAAAGGAGTACTGTAGCTCCCTGTAGAGCCAAAATGGTAGGACTGGTCCCTAGGGTAGGACATTCACTTTTTCTTGAATATCTTTTTATTGGTAGATGACATGGCCTTGATATTTAAAACCTAGGCTAGTTACACCTACCCACACAATATACCCAAAGATGGGTTTTTTAGGAGAACCTTTTTCTAAGGTTTTTGAGATAATTTCATAAATAATTTTGTAATTAATTATTGGGTCAAATGACCTCCAATGCCCTCCAAATTTTGGTGGGAGACCCTTAGGGTTATTGTATGACCTTGGTAAAAATCTCAGCCCAATTGGGACTATTTTGTTTGGGTAATTTGTCAACCCAAGTTAGGTCAAGTTAGGTCAAAGTTAGGGCATGGTGTTTATCTTGGAGTATGGTGGTCAAAACTCATCACCATGAACTAAAACCCTGGTCACTGGTTTAGGATCACCTAAAAACACTTCCATGAGTGATATGGGGTTGTGTGGAAGTGGTTATGCCCTAGGACACTAGTTTTATCCCTAGGTGTGCATAGAGGACCTTGTGAAGGACATGGGGTCAAATGTCCTTGAATGATTATGAAACTTGGTGGATAAGTTCATAAGGGGTAAATAGGCCCTAGGTAATTTTATAAGAATTTTAGGAACAATTATTCCCTTGGAATTAGGTCATAATCTCTCTAGAGAAATTCCTTACAAAAGATAATTACATGCTCAAATGGTCTTGGATGATGATAAAACTTTGGTGGTATCTTTTTAATCATATTTTAGATCTCTGATAATTTTTATATAATTTTTGGAGACATAAATCAGTAGGCTACTTCACAACTTATCTTATTTGGGGTTTTCTTAAAGAATTCATTTAGATGATAAAATGACTCTCATAAATTCTACAATTTGGTCAGTAGCCTTTTCTAATAAATACAAAGGTCTGGTGTTTTCCCATAATTTTGGTGTAAGTATGTTTGGTGGTTCCTTCACAAACTTACAAATTTGGATAGGTGTTGAAAATTATAAATAGAGGACAATTCCTTACTGTCAATTTATGATATGTTGTATTTTCAGTTATCTAGTCATCATGGATTTATCATAATTTTTGAAGAGCCATATCATAATAATTTCTTACACTTCATGTTCATTTTCATACTTAGCAAATGTTTGGAGAAATTAAAATAAATACTAAATAATTGAGGAAAATATGATTCTCTGAATTTAGTCTTAGGATATCAAGATAGACCCCCAGTGAATAGATTGAGTCAGTGGGATGAATATTTGGTGTACCTCTAGTTATAAGCTTCATATAGTTAGTTGGGTCTGTGTATAGTAAAACTGTAAAACTTGAGTAACTTGTATACCATTAGGTGGGAATGGGAGGTAGTTGATGTACCTGATTTGGATGAAGAGGTTGAGGTCACCAAAAAGGAGTTTAGGTGATAAGAGTGCTTGGTGGGCTAAGGGTAGGGTTGTGCACAGGATTGACAGAAGATCGTCTTTTCCCTAGTGAGTCATAAAGCACTTAGGTTTAATTCAAGTGAAATGATAAGAGGGTAATCTTATGGGTAGATACCAACAACATTAAGTGTCTTGAGAAAGGGAACTTTGGGGTGTCATCTCATTGTAGTTCCTAGTACCGTAGTGAGCCCCTCACAGGGTAACCCTCGGGAAGTCCAAGATTAACCATAAGCCGTGGGTGTAAGGTGATGCTCAAGATTAATTAATAATACACTCACCCACACCCCGTGGTTACGGGAGTTTAGTCGGTTTGGTGCTACGAGTTGTAGGCTCGGTGGTTGTAAGAGCGGACTGGTTAGTCCGGTGAGCTTGTGACTCAGAGATGATTGTTGATGACGGGCAGGTTAGGCCAGGGAGCTTATGGCTCGGAGGTAGATAGTAGAACATGTTGCATGTACATGAAGGTGGTGGGTCTTCGGTATTGGACGGTCGTTCACACCGACGTCAATACGTTGACTCGACAAGTGTGGTATTTACACTTAGCCATGAAAGTTTGGTGGTCCAGCCAGTAAGAGTACGCAGATGCTCCGCGGTTTTGCGTTGAGGCGTACGATAGGTCTAGGTTAGGTAGTGTGAATACCAACCTAGAGGTGGGCGAGACCCAACCCACCGCTTCCGTTTGCCACTACTGGAGTATCCTGGGAGTCTTGTTAGCTCCAAAAAGGGGGAACTAAAGGTCTATGCGCATAGAGTCGTGGTGAGTGAGTTGCACTGAATGAACATTGCATAAACAACATACTTTGCACGTCATAGCATAAACATTGCATTTTAACCCCTACCCCTATCGTATAAATTGGTATGCGACTTTTTATACGATAGGCTCTGCTAAACCACCCCTTGGTCTATAGGTTTGTATGGGCATTCCTATAAATCAATTGTTACTTTTATATTACTTTACTTGCCATTATATAGACTGGTTTATTGTTCTTTATTATGCTTACTTACTGCTTCATATATATATATACACATGTGTAGTTGTAGATATTCCTGTAGACTAGATCCGCCGTCACCTGTTTTGTTTTACCCCTTGCTGTCCTCCGCTTCCTCCTCCCCATACGGTGCCTAGGAGCCATTGGGGGAGGGGTGGGGAATTGACTGAGTCTAGTTTGACTGACGGTCGGTGGACCATATCATTTTAGGGGATCGAGGAGACGCAGCAACACCAGAGACCAGTGCAGACGGAGGCGGGCCAGTCTAGTACTGGAGCACAGGATTCAAGATCAGTGAGAGATTAGTAGTTAGCTTCCGCGAGTGATCTTGTAGTGAGGACATGATGTACAGGGCATGAGCCCTTTATTATTGTAACCCTGGTTATCTTTTTATTCAGTTATATCATGTGAACATTTATATTTCATGTTGATTCTGTGGACTTGTCTTCTTTAATGAAGTTTTCTTAGTGATCGATTCGGCCGGCAGGATCGGTGTTTTGTAGTGGCGACCTTCCCGAGTGAAGGTGTCACCACAAAGCGACGGTTCTGGGCCTAAAACCCGGTGTTTGAGAAAAAAAAAGGGGTCTTACACGGCCTGGCACTGGTCGCGCGCCACCTGCCCACCGCTCTGCCGCCGCCCGGCGCGCAACCGCGCGCGCCGACAACCGTCGCCCGGCTCACACCCACGCGTGCCAGGTCGGGCACCGGCCGCCCCCGCAACCCGTGCGCTGGCCGGTCGCCGCTCAGGGCGCAACCGCGTGCGCCCAGCCGGGCACCGGCCGCGCGTGTCGATGGCCGCCGTCCGGGGCACAACCGCGCGCGCCTGGCCGGGCACCGGCCGCGCGTGTTGCCCGCGCGCCGGCACGACACAGACCGCATGTGCCGCGCGCGCCGCCCGCGCGCCGACGCGTCACAGGCCGCACGTGCTGCGCGTGGCGGCCAGGCACCGGCCACGTGCGCGTGCGCCAGGCCAAGGCACTTAACTTTGAGAAATTGAAGAATATGAGATTTTTTTGAGTGGTCCATGTTGTATCATTTTTGACTTTATATACACATAAATAAAATAGGGAATTAAGTGGTTGATCACATGGCTGGTAGGCTAATTATGTCAATTTCGTTTATGGCAACTACAAGTTCATGCCTTCTCCCCTATTGTGGTTGTTGAATAGCAGTCCTGCACAAAAAGACTATCGGGCCGGTCCGAGACCGGTCTTTTAAAAGACCGGTTTTTTGGCCTACCGGTCCCGTCCGGTCCTCCGGTCCTGCTCAAATCAGTCTCGGTCCGGGACCGGTTTTTGTCCTCTTGAGGAGGACCGTCTGAGACTGGAGGACCGGTCCTAACCGATCCTGGACCGGTCTCGGACCGCTCTTTATATAATTTTTTTATTTAAAAAATAAAAATTTATGATCCATTTATTTTTTAATAAGTGAGGGCAGGGCACGCGGCAGCAAGTAAAAAACTAGGGAATGAGCATCCTTGCGCCGTACAACAAAAAATAACGATATTATTCTCTTAAAAAGCGTGGCTTCTTCTTCTTTTCCAATACAGCAGCAAGCTAATGCGGCATTTAAAGCCAAAATGAAGATCCGCGTGATCATGCCTAGCCCTGCCCATGTTATTATAATAGATAATATAATTGCCCTGCCCAAGAAGATCGGCATGTTATTATTGCCTATTATATAATATATTATATATATAATAGGCAATAATTACCTATACTGGCAGGGCTGTGCTGGGCAGGCGGCAGCAAGTAATAATCTCGGAAAAGAGTTTGAATGAGAAGTTAATTAAAAGTGTCTGTCGCCTCAGCCTTTTGTGCGTGAAAAGAACAAAAAAACAGTAAATTGTTAACCGCACCTCAGTTTTGGCTATTCGCAACCATTTTATATGAATTATTACGCATTTTTTTTAGAAATATGCTTTGTACAAGCATTTTTAGGAAAAGGGTTCAACACAAAAGTTGTAGATATCGTCGAGATCTACAACTTTTGTGTTGAACATTTTTCCTAAAAATGCATGCACAATGCGTATTTTCAAAAAATCGTTATAGTTACGCCCATGTTTTATTTCGGGCGGCAATACGTCTTGTGCGTGCATTTTTAGCAAAAGTGTTAAATACGAAAATTGTAGATCTAGACGATATCTACAACTTTCGTGTTAAATACCTTTCCTAAAAATGCATGTACAAGGCGCATTTTCCAAAAAATCGCGTAATAATTTATATAAAAGGGTTGCGGATAGCCAAAACTGGGGTTGAGAAAGGCTGAAATGTGAAGCCTGGGGCCTAATAATGGGACCGGTTCCGGTACCGGTCCTGTCTCAGGACCCGTAAAAGACCGGTTAAAAATCGGTCTTTTATTGGTCCCGGTCCGGGACCGATTTTTGCCATAAAATAGGGGACCGGCCGAGCCCTTGGGACTGGTCCGGGACCGGACCGGTCCATGACTAGTCCTAACCAGTCCGGTCGGACCAGTTAGGACCGGGTTTTTTGTACACGACTAAATGAATAGTGACATGATCGGTGGTCATTATCTTAGGCTGATAGCTCGTTGGAGGCTAGTTTATCCAATGGTTAAAAGCCTCTTTGGGAAGGTAGTGGCTGTGAACTGTATGATCTTTATTTAAGTACTTTTTAAAAAGGTCTTTCATATTTTTGTTTTGAATAATCATTTTTAAAAAATAACTTTTTGACTTCTTTATAACGTGCGTCTTTGTGAAAAATACTTGCCCGGGTGGAAAAATGCGCGTCTGGGAGAAAAATGTGCGCTTAGGGTGGAAAAATGCACGCCCGGTAGGAAAATGCGCGCCCAGGAGAAAAAATTGCGCCTAGGAGATAAAATCGCGCCAAAGAGAAAAAATGCGCGCTCGGGAGAAAACATGGGCGCCCGGGCGAAAAATGCGCGTTCGAGCGAAAAATGCACGCCCGGGCGGAAAAAATGCGCGCTTGGCCAAAAAATACGCGTCCGGGCAAAAAATTTCCGCTCAGGGGAAAAATGCGCGCTCGGGCGGCAAATGCGCGTCCGGGCGAAAAATGTCCGCCTCTTTGAAAAAATGCGCTCCTTGATCAAAAATGTGCGCTGGGCGGAAAATGCTCGCCCGGGTGAAAGTGAAACAATGCACGCCCAGAATAAAAAATACGCGCTTGAGCGAAAATTGGGCGCCTGAGCAAAAATGCGCTTCCGGGCCAAAAATATGTCCGGGCGAAAAAATGATCGCATGAGCGATAAATGAGCGCCCGGGCAGAAAAAAGTGCGCTCGGGTGAAAAAATTGCACCCATGCGAAAAATGCGTACTCGTGCGAAAAATACATATCTGAGCGAAAAAAGCGCTCCCGGGAGAAAAATACGCTCCCGGGTGAAAAAATACGCTAATGCAAAAAAATGCACAGGCGGGTGAAAAATATGCTCACAAGAAAAATGTACGTCCAAACAAAAAATGCGCGAGAAACCAATAATATTGTCTAAAACGAAAGGGGACTTTTATGGAAAGTATGATTTAAAAAAAAAACTCTATAAAAAGTAGAGAGTTCTTACCTTTTTGAAAAGCCATCAAAACTCCATTTTTTAAAAAGCTTTTTTGCCACCGCTACCCAACAAACACTAGTAAAATTAAGATTGCGGTGAGAATAGAACTTTTTTCACCGTCATTCCCACCTCTACATTTCAATGCAGATAAAAATTGTAAAGGAGATTACGCATATAAATAGTATGCCAACGAACAATTAATTGTTTATTTCGAATTTTACCCCTATAAGTTTTTATTTGAAATTAATATATTATCTGACAGCTTTTTTCCCTTGACTGTCCCCATTTTTTGAAATATTTATTTTCAAATATTTATTCTCAATTTTTTTACTTCTGGCTTTATTTGATGTTGCATAAAAACTATCACTACACATGATGAGACTTTGGGTCCGTTGGCATAGTTTTTTTTGCTCCAATGAGTTTGAACAAAAACTCCCCTACCAAAGAATACATGTCTGGCAGGACAACAGTTATGACCGCAACCAAAAAAGAAAACTAGCTTTGAACATTAAAATGAATGAAGTTCCTTAGGCGAGGTCGGACATTCATGAATGACGGTTCATGACCACCACATCCACATCCCCCGGAAATGGATCCCCTGGAGTTCATGCGGGAACACAAGGGGTGGAGTTCCGAGATTAATAGCCCTTGGATTAAATCCAAGGGTTGGGCTCGCTCCCTCCTTTCTCGCAGTGGTGAGCCGGCTTCTTCCTTTCTCGCATAGATTAATCGAAGTGATGGACGCGCTTCCTCCTTTCTCGCATGTTTCCTGTTCCCGCATGAACTCCACCCCTGGAGTTCCCGCATGAACTGCAGGGGATCCGAATCCCACTTCCCCCACCTAGTCCTGAACAAAAAAACCGGGTCTGACGGGCCGGCCCGAGCCCGGCCCGGTCAAGGCCCGGTCAAGCCTGGCCCGGTTCAGGCCCGAACCGGGCCGAGCTCTTACCCGGGGCCCTAAAAGGGCCCCGGTTTGGCCGCACTACCCGGCCCAGTACCCGGCCCGGTCCGGGCCGGGTAAAGCCCGATAATCGGGCTAGCCCGAGACCGGGCCGGGCAAAGCCCGATCCGATCTCGGGCTAGCCCGATTGAGCCTAACGGCTCTTATTAGAGCCGTTAGGCTCATTGCCAGCATGGCTGCCATGTGGCAGCCATGCTGGCACTCATGGCAGCCAACGGCTCTTCTTAGAGCTGTTGGCTGCCTTTATATTATATATAATATATAATATATTATTATTATAATTATTATTATTATTATTATTATTTTAATTTTAAAAAAAAACTAAAAAATCCTATAAATACCCCCCCTCCCCTCTCTCTTTTCTCACACCTCATCTCTCTCTCTCTCTCTCTCTCTCTCTCTCTCTCTCTCTCTCTCTCTCTTAGCTCTCCCAATGGCGTCGTCCTCCTCAGCTCCAGCGTCGTCTTCCCAAAGTACGGCTTCGGTGGTGGAGCACAATCGTAGAGCGGGTATTTGGGAGCATTTCGACATGGTCCAAGTCGGAACCGAAAGAAAAGCGCGCTGCAAGATGTGCTCGAAGTTGTTATCCATCAGCGACAACTCGACGCTCGTTACACCATGCGAGTCGAAACAAGCTCCTCCCGAGTCAAGTCAAGCTCAAATTTCTGGAGCAGGACAGATTTGGACGTACGATCAAATGCGACAGCGAGAGATGCAGGCGAAGTTCGTCATCAAACGTGGGCTGCCATTCAGCGTCTTCGACAATGACGACGGCACAGAGTACATACATGGGGGGCTTCAGCCCAAATACCAAAAGGTTAGTAGAATTACTTTAAGGCGCGACATGATTAGGTTATATTTAGATGCAAAACAAGAATTAATTACGTATTTTGAAAATTTCGAAGGACGTGTGAGTCTAACGAGCGACGTTTGGACGAGTAATTTAAATTTAGGATTAGCTTATCTTTGCATCACTTGTCATTGGATTGATCCCATTTCGTGGGAGCTAAATAAACGCGTAATATGTTTTACGGGTTTTGAATTCCCGCACACGCCTATAGCTTTATATGAGGTTATTATGAAATATGCGCGGGAATTTAAAATTAACGATAAAATACTTA
This sequence comes from Dactylorhiza incarnata, assembly GCA_033032865.1. Lineage (NCBI taxonomy): Eukaryota > Viridiplantae > Streptophyta > Magnoliopsida > Asparagales > Orchidaceae > Dactylorhiza > Dactylorhiza incarnata. The sequence continues at coordinate 2,504,135 of JAWHQI010000352.1, read as the reverse complement.
GTTTTTCTCTTGATAACGCCTCCAATAATGGCGCCGCAATTGAATTGTTAAAACGAGATTTAAAATCATTTCTCAACGGCGCATTTTTTCATACTAGATGTGTTTGTCACGTCCTAAATTTAGTGGTACAGGATAGTTTAAAGGCAATGTCAACATATATTAATAAAATTCGCGACATGTTAAAAGCTATTTATTGTACTAAACAACGAGCTCAAGATTTTAGAAAATTTTGTAAAGCACAAAATCAGAAATATTTGAAACCACAATTAGATATGCCTATTAGATGGAACTCAACCTATAAAATGTTAAAAAGAGCCCTTCTACAAAAAGATCTTCTAATGGAATATTATAGTTTACTTAATATTGAACACGGTTTAGGTGAAACTGATTGGACCATAATAGAATATTATGTAGATTTACTAAAGTGTTTTTATAGGGTCGCCGTTGCTTTATCTGTAGTGTATTATCCAACGAGCGCATTAGTGATTGAACATTTCGTACATATCACAGAAAGATTTAGTTATTATAGAAAACACCAAGGTTGGGCTCCTTTAATTAAAGTAATGGAAGAAAATTTTTTAAAATACTATAAAGAAATACCGCCTATATTTTCGTGCACCGCCGCTTTAAATCCGCTACTTAACGTAGAAGGCGTAGAAAATTTGATCGACGAAATCAATACTAATCTAACCTTAAATATAAATTATGATGATGATGACCCCGTTAGTAGTACAAGTTTTACTAATTTTTTTACGCAAAGTTATAATTATTACAATAACTTATACGGGTCACGACCCCGCGAAGAAATAACGCAACCCAAAACGAAGGATAGTCTTAAAAATAAAATTTTAGATTTAGCTTATAGGAAAAAAGCGCGCACATCTGGTAGTTTAGATAAATTAGGATTATACACAAAAACTCAATTTAACGATTTTATGAGTTCGGACGAGATCGAAAACTTCGATATCTTAAATTGGTGGAAAGGTAAAGCTAATACCTATCCTGTTTTGGCATGTATGGCCCGCGATTTATTAACTGTCCAAGCTAGTACAGTAGCTTCGGAGTCCGTTTTTTCTCTTAGTGGCAGGGTTTTGAACGAGCGGAGGAGCCGGCTTAACGAAGATTCGCTGGGGGTTTGCATATGCTACAAGGATTACTTGGACAGCGTAAAGAGGAAGCAACACATAACAGCTTTGGAGGATAGCTCGGAGGAGATAGAAGACGAAATGGACGCGTTGAACTTGAATCTACAGGATGATTAAATCTGCAGTCCAATCTAAATGTATTTTTTTTAAAATATGTAAATTTTTTAATTAAATTTTATAAGAATCATAGCTTTTATAGGTTTGTATTTTCAATTTTGTATTTTGTACAAATGTACGACTTAAATTTGGTAATATTTTAAATTTTTTTACCAAAGTTTCAATATTAATAAAAATTTTTATTCCAAATTTTCGTTCAAATTTTTGTTCAATATTAATAAAATGTCATTATTTATAAAAATAAAAAATTTAAAAATTTATAATTAAATTAAAATAAAGAAAAAACCGGGCCGGCCCGGATCGGGCCCGAGACCGGCCCGGTCCTGCCCGGCCCGGCCTGAAGGGCCGGAGCAGGCAGCATATCAGTGCTGCCTGCCCGGCCCGGGCCGACCCGATTCCAGGAGAGGACCGGGCCGGCCCGGCCCGATGCAAGAAAAAGCTCGATCGGGCCCGGTCCAGGCCGGCCCGATCGGGCTTTATGTTCACGGCTGCCCCCACCCAAACAAAGCGAAAATTTTCGGTGAGTTAAACGCACCGGAGAACCATGGGGGAAATACAAAATGCTCCTATGTTTTTTATTTTTTTACAAAATAAATCACGAAATATTGATCTATGTATTTTAACGCTCATTTTAAGTACCCATATGACTATATTTTGGAGTAAAAATACAACTGTAAAAAGGTCATATTTTTGAACTAAAAATCGAGTCTATTTTTTGAACTAAAAATCGAGTCTATTTTTTGAACTAAAATCCAGTCCATTTTTACAATTAATAAAAATCCAATTATATATTTGAACTAAAAAAAGATCCCCCAACTATTCTCCCATGCGTTGAACGCACCAAAAATTCTCTCCCCAAACAAAACCTTTGTCGGATCATTTTTCCTTGCTCAAATTTTGTCTTATACTCTTCCTCAACTACTTTTCAGCTTTAGAGCCACAAAGTAGTTTCAAATTTGACCGTGTGTGTGATAAACTTCTCTGCCTCTTTAACCATTTTATGTTTTCCAATCATAAAATTTCAAAATAAATTAGTATAATCATGTTATTTTCTACAATATTCAGTCATATTCACGGTTATATATATTTATTATATCATAAAAGCCTATTTATATGTATAATACTATTATATTACGTGTTGTTTGGCATGGGAGACACTTGTGCTTCACGCATCAGTACTGTTGCGGCTCACTCGAGGCTCTTGGTAGTCCGGCCTAAATTGGACCGTCTTAGCTCTGGAGAGGTCGAGCGCACAAACAGTCACAGAAAAATGAGACGGCTGGAAAGAAGACTTTTTGACGTGGAAAACCCCGAAAAGAGGTGAAAAATCACGTGGCCGGTCCGGTCCCTACCAAACTTCACTATTTGTTGTTGCTTTACAGAGATCTGGAGAGAAATCGAGGGCGACATGCCGCTCATCATTACAATTTTTGGGGAGAGAGAGAATGGCGTGTTCGAAGGGTGACGACCACCGCTTACGAAGCTATTTTTTTATCTTTGCCTGTGGTGGAGAACGCATGCTCTAGAGACCTGGTGAACTCCTGCGTGCGCTCTGAGGCTGGAGTGGAGAAATCTTGCGGTTGACTAGTGGTTGCTGAGTGTTGAGTGTTGGGAAAAACCCGTTGTGATTTAACTTAATAAATTAACTATATGTGATTTTACCTCTTAAGGATTCTATTACCCATTGTATAGTAAAAGTAATTTGGTCATTAGATGTCTCAGGATGTCACACTCATCTTAGAGTGTCAAGACCAGGTCAGGACAAGCACAATCTGAGTTGAATTAATACTTACATCGAATATAAGTCGACGCAACTTCGACTTGAAGTCGATGCAACTCAGACTAGAAGTTCAAGCAACTTAAGCTCTCTGTCAAAGTATATCAAGTCGACGCTATGTCGAAAAGGAGTCGACTTAGATGGAGGAGCATGTCGAAGTTATCTTAGAAGTCGACGCAACCTCGACTTCAATTCAACGCAGAAGGAAGTGTCTCTCGAAGCCATCTGAAGTCGACGCAACGTCGACTACAATTCGACGCAGATAATGAAGTTCAAATACAAGTCTTCAACTCGACGGTTACGTCGATAAGTGTTGAATTTTGTGCTGCTACCAATCAAGTGCACCAATGATGAACAAAGACGAAGTAATCTTTATAACTAGGCAAATGATGTACGGGTTGGGGTTGGACTCTCTTGAGGTGCAGGCACACTCCCACTCTCTCAACTCTTCTCTTCTCTTTCACCTCTACTCTCTCTCTCTCTCTCTCCTCTATCTCATCAATCACCACATGGGGGGGGGGGGGGGTATTTATAGGAAACACATATGTGACAAGAAGGGGGGGGGGGGGGGGGTACACTCACTCACCACATGCTCCACTCGCACATCACCCACTCGGCAACATCACCCATCATCCCCTCTCCACTCTTCCACTCGTCTCCTTCATAAGGCAGCCCCCAACCTTCCACTCGCCCAAGCACATCTACTCTCCCTCACATGCACAGGCAATCACCTCCTTTATCACATGCATGCACTTCCACTCGCCCAAGCCTCTTCACTTGGACAGCAAGAACACGACCCCCCTCTACATGCACTCGCACTTCACTTGGACTCGCCTAGGTTGGACTCGCCGGCCACCCTACTCGCCCCCTCTCTATTCCACTCGCCTGGCAGCCTCATTCTACTCGCCCCTCCTCCTACTCGCCTGGGACCACTTCACTCGCCACTTCCTTCTTCCCCACTCACATAACTCACTTCAAAGATTCAACACTCCCCCTTGAAGTGAGCTTCAGGGACAACTCCAAGGCAAGTGCGAAGCTTCTTGAACGGCCCCGCAGATAGGGGCTTTGTGAAGATGTCCTCCAGGTTCTCTTCACTTCACACGTGCACCACCGCAAGCGAGCCACCCAACACCTTCTCTCGGATGAAGTGGTGCTCGATCTCTATGTGCTTCGTCCTTGCGTGACAAACTGGGTTGGTTGCCAGCTTCAGAGCACTCTCGTTGTCTCCACGCAGCACTGTAGGTCCTCTGACCTTCTCATCCACATCTTCCACCAGCATCCTCATCCAGACACACTCCTGGGCTGCTAAGGATGACGCCTTGTACCCGGCCTCAGTGGTGGAGAGGGAAATGGAGTCCTGCTTCTTGCTGCACTAGGAAATGACAGTGGCTCCACACATGAACACGTAGCCTGATGTCGACTTGCGATCATCAGCGTCACCTGCGTAGTCTGCATCTGTGTAGCCATGCAGCTTGAAGTCGGTCCTCCCTCTATAGAGCAATCCCATCTCAAGGGTGCCCTTCACATACTTCAGTATCCCCTTGGCTGCCTCCAGATGAGGCTTTCGCGGCTCCTGCATGTACCGACTCACTCGGCTGACAGCAAAGGCGATGTCCGGCCTTGTGATGGTCAGATTGATAAGGCTCCCCACTAGTGCCCGGAAGATCTTCGGATCAGGAAGAATCCTCCCTTCTTCCTTCCGAAGCTTCAGCCCAACCTCCAGTGGAATGGAGCTGCTCTTCCCCTCCTTTATGCCGAATCTCTCGACGATCTTCTCGGCATACGCCTTCTGGGTCACGAGCAGCCCTCCACTTCTCTTCTCCACTTGAAGTCCAAGGAAATGGTGCAGTTCACCAAGATCCTTCATCTCAAATCGGATGGATAACTGCTGTCTCAGCGCCGCGACCTCTTCACCGTTGTTCCCGGTCACGATCATGTCGTCGACGTACAGCAGCACCGACACGTGAAGATCTCCACTCTTTTTCACAAACATGCTAGAGTTTGAGTCTGAGGCATCGTAACCACAGAACTGCAGATACTCTGCAATCTTCCCATACCAGGCTCTCGGCGCCTGCTTCAACCCATAGAGGGCCTTCTTCAGCTTGCAGACATGACGCGGCTGAGACTTGGACACGTATCCAGGTGGTTGCACCATGAATATGTCCTTGTCTATCTCTCCGTATAGGAACGCGTTCTTCACATCCAGCTGCCACAGCTTCCACCCTCTGCACGCTGCTAGGGCAATGACCGTCCTCACCGACGTCATCTTCGCCACAAGACTGAACGTCTCCTCATAGTCCTCTCCATAGGTTTGTGAGAAACCTCGAGCGACAAGCCTCGCCTTGTACCGCTCTACTTCTCTGTCAACCCTCTTCTTCACGGTGTACACCCACTTGCAGGTGACAGGCTTGATGCCCTCCACCATGGGAACAAGGTCCCATGTCTCATTCTTCTTCAGGGCCTCCATCTCCTCATCCATGGACACATCCCACTCTTTAGTGCCTACAACATCTTCAAAGCGGGTAGGTTCCCTCTCGTCGAGTGGTCCTGCGAAGAAGCAAGAGACCAAACTCACGAAGTTCCCCTCCTTATAGCGAGCAGGTGGGACGATGGTCCGCTTCGACCTCCTCAAGGCTTGGCCACTCTCTACCGCTCTGGTAGACTCCTCTTCTCCAGCTCCTCTCTGACCTCCTCTAGGAGCAGTGCTCTCCCTGCTTCTAGAGCTCGAAGCTCCCCCTGAGCCAGAAGCTCCCTCTGAGCTAGATGGCGATGGGGCACTTGGAGAAACCTCCAACTCCAGCATAGAGTCCTCAACGACTCTCTCTTCTCTCCTTCTTGATTCTCCACTCTCCGACAGCACCACGAAAGAGACTCCCTGATACGAGATCAGTTCGTCAAACACTACGTCGCGCGAGACGATGAACTTGTGGGTCTGCGGGTTCATGTACTTCCATCTCTTCTTCCTTTTGTCGTAGCCGATGAAGACACACTTCCTCGCTTTCAGCTCCAACTTGGTTCTCTCAGCCTCTAGAACGTGCACGAAGCAGGTAGAGCCAAACACCCTCATGTGACTCACATCTAACTTCTCCCCGAACATGAGTTGGTGTGGAAATACCATCCTGTTGGGACTCAGAGGTAGTCGGTTGATCACATGGGTGACACATGCCATTCCCTCCGCCCATAGGGCTTTGGGAATCCCCTTGGCATATAGCCAACTCCTGGTAGTCTCCACCAGATGGCAGATCTTCCTCTCTGCGTCCCCATTTGTTGAGGGGTGTGGGCGTAGGAGAGCTCTCGCCGGATGCCATTTTTACTGCAGAAAGAGTTAAAAGCGTTGGAGGTAAACTCTCCCCCATTGTCACTTCTTAACTTCTTCGCCCTCAGGTTCAGCCTCCCCTTCACTAGTTCCTTCCACTCCTGGAACTTCGCAAACACCTCCGCCTTCTCCCTCATGAAGTAAACCCACGTGTAGCGGGTGTAATCATCCACCAAGACCAGTGCATACTTGTTTCCTCCATAGGTCAGGGTGGCGCACGGTCCCATCACATCAGCGTGTACGCACTCAAGGGGTGCCTTACACCTGGTCTCCGACTTGTCAAATGGAAGTCGATGTGACTTGTCAAACTGACAGCCCTCACACACATGACCATCGCCGCAAGAAGAGAGATTAGGCAGGACAGACACCAGACCCTTCGCTGCTATCATCTTCAACTTGTCCATCCCCACGTGACCTAGCCTCTCATGCCAGATCGATGCGCTGTTGTTGGTCTTCAGCTTGTCCACATAGGCACTTGCAGAAAGAACATACAAGTCCTTCAACCTTCTCCCAGTGAGCGTGACATCAGCATCAACTGAAGACAGGTTCTTCAGGAACTTCACCTCCTTCAGTCCGAACAACACATGGTATCCTGCATCCACTGCATTCGCAACCAAGAAAAGGTTCTTCTTCATGCCCGGCATGTGATACACACTCTTCAGTGTCATGGGCTTCTCTTCACTTCCAAGGGACACCATCCCTTCTTGCTCCACTGGATGCACCTAATCATCTGCCGTGATGATGGCATCCGTCCCTCCATACGCCTTCAAGGAGGCGAACTTGGACACATCTCCAGTGAGATGGTGCCTGCAACTGGAGTCCACTATCCAGTCGTTCTCGAAGCTGACCGAGGCTAAGGCATCGACTGACGTTGCCATCATCTCAGCCAAGAAGCAGTTGTCTCCGTCTTCACCACCCTGGTGACCTCGACCTCTTCCTCCTCCTCTTCTTCCACCTCTCTGATGGTCACCACCTCTCCGGTGGTCTTCCTCTCTCTCAGCAACATGACCGGCCTTGAGATTAGACCGGCAATCCTTTGCCATATGCCCGTACTTCTTGCAGGCAAAGCAGAGTGGTCTCCCCCTCTGGTCATATGGAGGGAGAAAGTTCTCCCTAGCTCCCTGAGAGGACGTTGAAGGTCCATCTCCGGAGTTCTTCTTCTTCTTGTCCCAAGGCTTCCTCTTGCCTGAGAACAACACCTCGCTATCTCCCCCTGAGATAGACACTCCCGCCATCTGCTTCGCCAAGCTCTCCTGTAACGACAGCAGGTTCTCTAGCTCCAGTAAGGTGGGCTGAGTAGCCCATCCTTGCACAGAGGTGACGAAGGGAACATACTCCTTTCGCAGGCCTCTGAGTATGTGTCTCTTCAGCTTCGCCTCAGAGATCGGCTCATCAGGATCCAAGGCCGAGATCTCTGCACACAAGTTCTTCACCTTCAAGAAGAAGGTGGATATCGACAAGTCTCCCTGAGTGGACCGCGCCAACTCATTCTCTAGGAACTGTAGCCACGCTACATTCTTCTTGTTGAATAGCCCATCAAGGGCACTCCAGATCTCTGACGCTGACTTGCACCCCACGATGTGGTCGAACAAGTCAGGAGCAATAACTCTCTTCAGAGTAAACTCCGCCTTGGCATTGGTCTTCCTCCATGCCCTCACAGCTGGACCGTTGTCCTCGGCCGCAACAACCTCCTCCTGCTCATCTCCCCCAACGACCTCCCATAGGTCCTCTCCAAGAAGGTAGCTCTCCATAGATGACTTCCACTTCTTGTAGTTAGTCTGGGTGAGCAACTCAATGCCTAGACCTCTCGCATAACCTCCTCCGCCGTCCATCCTGGTGGTCAACCTTGAACCTCGATAACACACGCCGCTTCAGCAACCTACCTCTGATACCATGTTGAATTTTGTGCTGCTACCAATCAAGTGCACCAATGATGAACAAAGATGAAGTAATCTTTATAACTAGGCAAATGATGTACGGGTTGGGGTTGGACTCTCTTGGGGTGTAGGCACACTCCCACTCTCTCAACTCTTCTCTTCTCTTTCACCTCTACTCTCTCTCTCTCTCCTCTATCTCATCAATCACCACATGGGGGGGGGGGGTATTTATAGGAAACACATATGTGACAAGAAGGGGGGGGGGGGGGGGGGGGGGGGGGGGTTGGGAAAATGATTTCTCTTAACCCCTAGAAATAAGTTGAATATGATTTCTAAGAAAGAAAAATAAGATTAAGTAAATATGCGTCGAATGGTATTCGACGCAACGTCGAAGAGGTGTCGACGTTTCTTTCAGAATGATTCGAAGTAACTCTAAGAAGAATTCGACGTATCCTATGTCGACGCAGCTCTGACTTCTAGTCGACGCATCTAGTGAAGTCGACGCACCTTAGTCGACGCACCTTCCTTATTCTCCTCTCGACGTCCAGCCAGGACGAATTCGACGCTTACGTCGAATAGTAATCGATGCACGTCGATTTATATGTTTAATTCAAAAATCGCCAGATCTCTTTCCTTCTTTTATAGATCTGATTTATATGGAATCAATTTATTCTTTATAGCCGTTCTGAATCATTCTTTTCCTCTAATAGATTCTTGGCTAAATTGATTAACTCCATTATGGACATTATTTGAAATCAGAATGAATACTTTCCTTCTATGGATATAATTGTTATGGAAATTTTTATCTCTTTCTACTTTTCTGTCTGCTAATCAATTATCCTCCTATAGTATTATTTGAATGGACAGAGCTATAAAACAACAAGGAGGTCGGCAGAGAATGCCAGACAAGTGATCCACCATTTTACATTTGAAAAAGAGGAAGAGCTCCCAAGTAAAAAGAAAGAGAATTAAGAAATATCCCTGCAGCAATCATCAAGCATTCTTCTTCTCCTGCTTCTGAAGCCATTCTGCTGCAAGCTCTGATGGCTCTCACTAAAAGAGAGAAAAGCTACAAATCTCCTTCTCACTATAGAAGAGAGATTTCATTCACTACTTCTTGTGCTTCCAATCTTCTTGCTAGGAAGAAGATTCATTCTTGTCTTTATTATTCTTTCTTCTTCTCATTTTTATTTCAACATTGTAAAAGAGTTTTTAGAATCTTTCTTCAAAAAATTCAGTTGAACTGGTTCTAAGAGTCTCCTTTTCAAAAGACTCAGTTGGTTCTAAGAGTCTCCTTATCAAAAGACTCAGGGTGGTTCTAAGAGTCTCCTTATCAAAAGACTCAGTGCAAGATAGTGAATTCCTACCAAGGGGGTAGAAGAGTGAACTACCCAAAGTTTGGGGAACCACTATATTTCTTTGTGTTGTGCTGTGAATTTTCTTCTTGCATTTATTTTCTTTACTCGTATAATTCTTGTTGGTGTGTGGGAAGCTCTAATCTGTGATCACTATACACATATATATATATATAATTATTAACTTTGCACAAAAATATTTTAAATCTCTATTCACCCCCCCCCCTCTAGAGAATTCTAGTGAGGTTAACTGTGCACTTTCAATTGGTATCAAAGCGAGGTTGATCTAAAAAGGTTAACCCCTTGATCAAAAAGATCCTACCTCTTATTTGTATATATATATATATATTTTTAAAATTATTTTTCACATGACACAAATCAAAGATTATGCTTCCACCAGACCACCAATTTGCAACCTTGAAAAGTTTGCACTTTGGAAAACAAGAATTAGGATTTATTTAAACTCCATTGATGATGAATTATTTAATGTTATCATGACAGGTCCCCTCAAGCCATTCAGAAAGGATTCAAGTGAAAAGGTAACTGAAACACTTGCTCCAAAGGCTGAATGGACAGATGAGGAAAAGAAGGCCCAAGCATATGATGCCAAGGCTATGAATATCTTAGTCTCAACCCTCTCAGATGAAATCTTCCAAAAGATTGCTGAATGTGAGTCAGCTAAGGAAGTATGGGAAGCTCTCACCAAAATGGTAGAGGGAAGTGCTGATGAGAAAAAAGATAAAAAGGCACTACTCATCTCTCAATATGAAAACTTCCAGAAGAAAGAAAGTGAGAATGTTGCTGACATGTATACCAGATTCAGCCTCATAGTGAATGAGTTGAGGACATTTGAGAAGGACATAACTCTCACTGAGATAAATGACAAATTATTAACTTGCTTCCCTAGCTCTTGGGATTCAAGAATCTGGCCAATTAAAGACTCCAGAAGCCAAAAAGAAATCTCAACAGATGTCCTATTGGGTAAATTAAAATCCTATGAACAACTGTTGAAAACAAGAGCTGAGAAAGAAGAGAAAGAAAAGGCTCCTCCACTCTCAAAAGAAAAGAGTATTGCTTTAAAAGCTGTTGCAGGTGAACCTTCTACAAGTGATGAGGAGCTGATCAGTCTACTGGCCAGGAGGTTCAAGAAGTGGATCAAAACAGAAGGATCCAGAGGAGGAGACTCAAAAACCAGGTATAATAAAACACCTACTAAAGAGATTATCTGTTACTCTTGCAGGAAACCTGGACACATTGCACCTGAATGTCCTAAAGAGATCAGCAATAAGAAAGATCTAAAAAGAACAGATCTAAAGAAGAAGAAGAAAGAGAAAGGATTCATTGCTCAATCATGGAGTGATTCAGAATCTGAAGGAAGTACCTCATCAGATAATGATCAGGAAGAGGTCAAGCAAGAGGAAACCTATTTAATGGCCACTGAGAAGCCTGATGATACATCTATGGTAAATATACTTGATAATATAGATTTCTCTTCCACTGATTTCAAAAACAATTTCAAAGAATTATGTTTAAATCTAATCAAATCAGAAAAAGAAATAAAAGAACTAAAAAATGAATTAAAAAATCTCAAACAAGTGAATACACAGTATAATAACTATGAGCTCAGTCTAGGACTCTCAGAGGAGGAATTAGACAAAATCTATACAGAAAATCTAACACTGAAATGAGCTAGCAAAGGCAAAAGCCTTTGAAGACTCTCTAAATGGGAGAAGTCAGAAGCTCAGGAACATCTCTAGAAATCTTACTGATAGATTTAGACAACTAGAAGATAATACTGACTTAGAACCAAAAACTCAATCATCTAGCAAATCTGTTTGGAGACATCCCATTCACTTCACTAGGGAAAGTCATCTGACAGGAGAAAGATCACAGGAAAATCCAGAAACAACCACTGTCTAAAATAAAACTAATCCTATTACATATGAAGGAATCCTAGGAAAATATCCTCAGAAAAAATTTAAACATGCGTCGAATTCTTATCAACGTGCGTCAACTTCCAATCGAAGCATAAACCAAAGTGCGCCGACTCCTACCCGACGCAACCTCTCTCATGCTTCGACTGAAAGTAAATGCAGAATGAAGGAAGCATCGACTTCTACTCGACGCAACCTTGGGCATACGTCGACTTCATATCGACGCAGCCATAAGCCTACGTCGAATTCATATCAACGCAACCAATCTGACAGAAATTTCTCCTCTTCCAAACAGTCCTCTCAATCCATGTCCTTTAATTATGAACACTATTTCTGTGATATTATCCAAGAAGATTGGTATGATAAGCCAGTACCCCATAAGGAGGAAGGATATCCTGAAAAACCTACTTATTCTTTCATTAAATCTTTCACTGATGGGAGGAAGGGACCCCAGCTCAGCAGGGTCCAAACTAATGTTTAAAATTTTATGTGCAGATGTATCACATCTCCAAGATGGTGTGGTACTTGGACAGTGGATGCTCCATGCACATGACAGGATACAAAAACCTATTAATCAACTTTGAGGATAGACTTGGACCATCAGTAACTTTTGGAGACTCTAGCTGTGGCCAAACCAAGGGCTTTGAAGATTTCAAAGAAGGGAAAGTCACCTTCAAGAATGTGGCAGTAGTCAAAGGGCTGAAGCACAATCTGATAAGTATAAGTCAGATATGTGACAATGGTAAGTATGAGGTAAAGTTCACCACACTATTCTGCCATATTATTGATATCAAGACTGGTGCCACAGTACTCAATGGAATTACAAAAGGAAAAGTATATGTAGTGGACTTTAGCTCCTCACCCACAGAAGTTTGTTTATTCAATAATATTATTGATAAAAGTGAGTTATGGCATAGGAGACTAGGTCATCTAAACTACAAAACCATTAGTGAACTAGCAAAGAATAATCTAGTCAGAGGCTTACCAAAGGGTAGGTAATCTAAGGATTCTCCATGCAGACCTTGCCAACTAGGAAAACAAACCAAATCATCCTCCAAACCAATTGGTAAGGATGACTCTCCCAGGGTCCTCTACCTACTACACATGGATCTCTTTGGTCCCATATCCACTCAGAGCTTAGGTGGAAAATCTTATACCCTAGTCATTGTGGATGACTATTCTAGATTCAGCTGGGTATTCTTTCTAAGGGCTAAGTCTGAAACCCACAAGATTCTCTCAAGATTCATAAAACAAATTCAATCTGAACTCAATAGTCAGGTTTCCATAATCAGAAGTGATCATGAGACTGAATTTGAAAATCAATTAATCAGTAGCTTCTGTGAAGATATAGGTATCAAACAAAGTTTTTCAGCTCCTAGAACCCCTCAACAAAATGGAGTTGCTGAAAGAAAGAATAGAACTTTAATTGAATCAGGAAGGACCTTACTTGCAGAATCAGGGTTACCAAAAACCTTCTGGGCTGAAGCAGTCAACACTGCCAACTATGTTCTCAATTGAAGTCTCATTCACAAAACTAAGTCAAAAACTCCATATGAGCTCCTGAAGGGAAAAACACCCATGGTTAAATATTTTAAGATCTTTGGATGTGCTTGTTTTATTCTAAATAATGGAAAAGATCATCTTGCCAAGTTTGACAAGAAGTCTGATGATGGAATATTTTTGGGGTACTCATCATCTAGTAAAGCTTATAGGTGCTATAACAGGAGAACTCTCAAAATTGAAGAATCCATGCACATTATATTTGATGAAACTAACATGTTGTTTAAGGGGGAGGAAACTCCCACCAGTTCTTTTCCACAGGAAAACAACAGCATAGAAACTCAGCTTGAGCAACTAACTCTAGAGTACACAGATAATGGAAAAGAAAACCAGATAGAAGAACCAAGTGAGGAGTCTGAACAAGAACATGTAGAAAGTTCAGAAAAGAGCATTCAAAACCAACCTCCACAAGAGAACATGGTTCAGGAAGAACAGTTGGACAATGATCCCATTGAGAATGAAGAAGAAGAACAACTAACAAATCCAAGCAGAACAGGGATCAATTTGAAAGATCATCCACAATCTCAAGTAATTGGAAACCCCAATACCGGAGTAAGAACAAGACACCAAGTCTCAAATGGGATGATGCTCCAATGCTTCTTATCACAAGTTGAACCAAAGAAGTTTGAGGAAGCAAATTGTGATCCTCATTGGATTATGGCTATGAAAGAAGAACTAGGCCAATTTGAGAGAAACAAAGTATGGAACTTAGTTGAAAGACCAAGAAACTACCCAGTGATTGGTACAAAGTGGGTATATAGAAACAAACTAGATTCCACTGGAATAATTGTCAGGAACAAGGCAAGACTTGTAGCACAAGGATATAGACAAGAAGAGGGAATAGACTACAATCAAACCTTTGCTCCAGTAGCCAGATTGGAAGCAATCAGGCTCTTTCTTGCCTATACAGCCTTCATGAAGATGAAAGTATACCAGATGGATGTCAAGAGTGCTTTTCTGATTGGTGACCTTCAAGAAGAAGTATATGTGGAGCAACCACCAGGTTTTGTCAATCCATCCTCTCCTAACTTTGTTTATAGACTTAACAAAGCACTATATGGTCTTAAGCAAGCACCTAGAGCTTGGTATGAAACTCTTTCTAACTTCCTTTTAGAAAATTCTTTTGAAAGAGGAAAAGTAGACAAAACACTCTTTACTAGAACCCATAAAAACCAACTCCTCTTGGTTCAAATATATGTAGATGACATCATCTTTAGCTCAACTCATCCTAAACTTTGTAAAAGATTTGCTAATCTAATGCAATCTAAATTTGAAATGAGTAGTATGGGAGAACTCTCATATTTCTTAGGACTTCAAGTGAAACAAAATAGTGAGGGCATCTTCATCTCACAATCCAAATATACTAAAGAGCTAATCAAAAAGTTTGGTATGGAATCAGCATCTTCCATGAAAACACCCATGGCAACCAATTCCATTATAAAAAAAGATGATAAAGGAAAATCAGTAGATCAAAAGACATATAGGGCAATCATAGGATCCCTTCTATATCTAACAGCTAGCAGACCTGACGTTATGTTTGCCACTTGCATATGTGCTAGATTTCAGGTTGATCCAAAAGAATCCCATCTCACCTCTGTAAAAAGGATTCTTAGATATCTAAAGGGAACCCCTGAACTAGGTCTATGGTACTCAGCAGAAACCAACTTTGAATTAATAGGTTTCTCAGATGCAGATTATGCTGGATGTAGGGTTGATAGAAAAAGCACATCTGGTACTTGCCAATTTCTAGGTGACAGATTAATATCATGGTTTAGTAAGAAACAAACCTCAGTCTTTACCTCAACAACTGAAGCTGAATACATAGCTGCTGGGAGCTGTTGTTCACAAATCCTGTGGATGCAAAATCAGCTCCTTGACTACAAATTGGAAGTCCATAACTCTAAAATCAATTGTGATAGCTCTAGTGCTATATCCATAGCATCCAACCCAGTCCTTCATAGTAGAACCAAACATATAGAGATCAGACATCACTTCCTTAGAGACAATGTAGAAAAGGGTAAGATAACCTTAGAATACATTCCTACAGAAAATCAAAGAGCAGACATCTTCACAAAACCCTTGGATGAAACTAAGCATAATTACTTCATCAACACCTTAGGAATGCTTGATGGTAGTCTGTAACCACCATTGTTGGGAAATCTAACAGAAATTAGGAAATCTAAGACAGAATTTGAAGACACGTCGAATACATATCGACGCACCGTCGAGAAGAACTCGACGCTGCCGTTGATTTCTTCCAGGCAAAGTTACATCGATAACTTATCGACGCACCGTCGAATTTATATCGATGCGGGTCTATGAACACGTCGACAGAACATTAGGTTGACAAATCCCCACGGAGCGTCGACTCCATATCGACGCATACGTCGACATCAATTCGACGTAACGTCGACTTCTGGTTAAAATTAGAATCAAATCCTTACTTCCTCTTTTGACGATTGGATTACCTTGATTTCTGTTTCCTTTCTCGACGTTTCACCTCCTTTAAATAATACTTCCTATTTCATAATATATACTCTCCTCAAACCGCCAAAACTTCATCTTCTACCTCTCTCTCTCTCTCTCTCTCTCTCTCTCTCTCTCTTTCTCTCTCTCTGCGACAATGGCACCAACTCCTGATCAATCGGCACTCATCAAAGAGATGAATAATGCTCTCGAACACCTAGTAAATGACTTCCAGAATCGACTGAACCACTTCGCCAACGAGTGTGCTGCCATGATCAACACCTGTGCAACCAAACTGGCAAACCTCTCTGCTTCTCTTCCTGCGCTTAATGCTCTCATTCAAGAACAACCTCTGTCGCCAGAAGGGTTTAAATCCTTTATGCAGGATATAAACCAGGGGGAGAGTTGCTCCAGAAACCCCCCTTGTCAGGTTCTCTATCTCTCTTAAAAGCTCAGGGTTAATTTCCTCTTCAACTCTAAATATTATCTCTAAAGTATTACACCAACTTCTTCTCTTACAATAAGCTCCAATCTTCTCCAATCACTCTGACTACACCTTCAACAAATACTTTGGAGAGACCTCCTCTTATCATACTGAAGGAGATCATGCTGATGCTGTGGACTCAGCATTTAGAGCTGATGCCCCATATACTCCGGGGGAGTTTCCTGTGGTAAAGAACTCAGAGGTTTAGGGGGAGGAAGAAGCAACCACCTCTGATGACTGGAAGGGACAGATGTGGACTGATGCACCCCTATGTGAGGAAGAACTTCAGCATCACTCTCCTGGCTTCTCGGCCAGTTACATCAAACTGAAGACACCTCTACTTGAGGACACCCCTTCGGAAGAGCTTGGAGGAGACAAGCATCTCTCAGCAGAGATTACTCTACCAGAGGTCATTCTGCCTTCCATTGCAGAACAAACTCTTTTTCTTAAGAAAGTTCCTTCTCCACCTAAAGAGAAAACTCCATCTCCCTCTCCTTCTCTACCTCTACCTCCACCTCAACTTCCTTCTCTACCTTCATCTCCACCTCTACCTCTACCGCCACCTCAACCTTCTTCTCTACCTCCACTGCTACCTCTACCTCCTCCAATAGCAAAACTCACTAAGCAGATCCTACCTAGACAAAGTCCAGAAGGACAAATGAAAAGGAAAAGAGAAGCCATCCCCTACTAGCAAAACTTCTCCAAAGAAGAAAGGAAAGAGTATGCAAAGGAAAAGAAGTATAGAAAAGCCTGTGAAGAGATAAAAAGGTTTAACAAGATGGCTGTTATCTCTCCCAACAGCCCTGTAAAGGAGTACCATGACCCTGACATGGAAAAGAGGCATGATGAATTGAGAGAAAGAGAGCTGTATGAATATGAAGCAGCTGGGAAAGATGTAGAAGATAAGAGAAATATCTGGATGGACAAAATCAAGAAGGGGATGACTAAAGAACAAATCCTTGCTGAATCTTCCATCAAACTTCCAAAGAAGTTGTTTGATGTTGAAGCTTATCAAAAGAAAAACCCTCAGGCAGGGCTCATCCTAGAGAAGGGACAAAAGCACAAGAGGGGTGTAGGATGTGCAGAAGATATTTACATTCCCTACAAGAAGCCCAACAGACCTGCAAAATTAGACAAATGGCATGCCTCACCCTAGAAAGGGAAAGGAAAAATGGCTGATATTCCTGAGAAGCAACAATCAGAAAAGAAAACAAAGTATAGGCCCAAGGTTGATAGCAAGAGACCACCTGAGATCAAGCCTACTCAAAAGAAAAACATTACAATTGAGATGATTGATGAAAAGGCAGCAATCATCATCAACAAAGGCTACTCCATAAATGATACTCTCCCTGATGGTGATAAAGTCTTGGAGAAACATCATACAATCATCAGGAATGTCCAGGAACATCCTGATAGAACCAGGGGCTACATTTTTGATGCTATTGAAAACTTATCTAGGAAACTTTATTCTGCCTTTGTCAACTTCATGTTCAACAAGAAGTTTCTAATTTAATTCTTGTAAAAGACAAATGCTTGTCATATGCTTTCTTATTCTAATTTCTCTTCTGATTGTTGAATATATTCCTTATCTATACAAATGCTGTGTTGAGTTGATTATATGTTGATACAATTTCTCTCCAATAGGGTTAAGATAAATAGGGGGAGATTGTTGGGAAAATGATTTCTCTTAACCCCTAGAAATAAGTTGAATATGATTTCTAAGAAAGAAAAATAAGATTAAGTAAATATGCGTCGAATGGTATTCGACGCAACGTCGAAGAGGTGTCAATGTTTCTTTCAGAATGAGTCGAAGTAACTCTAAGAAGAATTCGTCGTATCCTATGTCGACACAGCTCTGACTTCTAGTCGACGCATCTAGTGAAGTCGACGCACCTTAGTCGACGCACCTTCCTTATTCTCCTCTCGACGTCCAGCCAGGACGAATTCGACGCTTACGTCAAATAGTAATCGACGCACGCCGATTTATATGTTTAATTCAAAAATCGCCAGATCTCTTTCCTTCTTTTATAGATCTGATTTATATGGAATCAATTTATTCTTTATAGCCGTTCTGAATCATTCTTTTCCTCTAATAGATTCTTGGCTAAATTGATTAACTCCATTATGGACATTATTTGAAATCAGAATAAATACTTTCCTTCTATGGATATAATTGTTATGGAAATTTTTATCTCTTTCTATTTTTCTGTCTGCTAATCAATTATCCTCCTATAGTACTATTTGAATGGACAGAGCTATAAAACAACAAGGAGGTCGGTAGAGAATACCAGACAAGTGATCCACCATTTTACATTTGAAAAAGAGGAAGATATCCCAAGTAAAAAGAAAGAGAATTGAGAAATATTCCTGCAGCAATCATCAAGCATTCTTCTTCTCCTGCTTCTGAAGCCATTCTGCTGCAAGCTCTGATAGCTCTCACTAAAAAAGAGAAAAACTACAAATCTCCTTCTCACTATAGAAGAGAGATTTCATTCACTACTTCTTGTGCTTCCAATCTTCTTGCTAGGAAGAAGATTCATTCTTGTCTTTATTATTCTTTCTTCTTCTCATTTTTATTTCAACATTGTAAAAGAGTTTTTAGAATCTCTCTTCAAAAAATTCAGTTGTACTGGTTCTAAGAGTCTCCTTTTCAAAAGACTCAGTTGGTTCTAAGAGTCTCCTTATCAAAAGACTCAGGGTGGTTCTAAGAGTCTCCTTATCAAAAGACTCAGTGCAGGATAGTGAATTCCTACCAAGGGCGTAGAAGAGTGGACTACCCAAAGTTTGGGGAACCACTATATTTCTTTGTGTTGTGCTGTGAATTTTCTTCTTACATTTATTTTCTTTACTTGTATAATTTTTGTTGGTGTGTGGGAAGCTCTAATCTGTGATCACTACACACACATATATATATATAATTATTAACTTTGCACAAAAATATTTTAAATCTCTATTCACCCCCCTCTAGAGAATTCTAGTGAGGTTAACTGTGCACTTTCAGGGGGGTACACTCACTCACCACATGCTCCACTCGCACATCACCCACTCGGCAACATCACCCACTCGGCAACATCACCCAGCATCCCCTCTCCACTCTTCCACTCGCCTCCTTCACAAGGCAGCCCCCAACCTTCCACTCGCCCAAGCACATCTACTCTCCCTCACATGCACAGGCAATCACCTCCTTCATCACAATCATGCACTTCCACTCGCCCAAGCCTCTTCACTTGGACAGCAAGAACACGACCCCCCTCTACATGCACTCGCACTTCACTTGGACTCGCCTAGGTTGGACTCGCCGGCCACCCTACTCGCCCCCTCTCTATTCCACTCGCCTGGCAGCCTCATTCCACTCGCCCCTCCTCCTACTCGCCTGGGACCACTCCACTCGCCACTTCCTTCTTCCCCACTCACCTAACTCACTTCAAAGATTCAACAATAAGTAATCGACGTAACGTCGACAACAAATTCAACCATAGCTAGAAGGAATTCGAAGCTGCTCTTACAAGAACTCGAAAGTGTGCTGATAAGAGAGAGAATGAAATCAATGCAGCGTCAAATACAGTCTGAAAAGAAAACCTTTTCAGCTGTTCTTTTAGAACTCTCTCTGAAGGCCCACAACACCAAAGACCGTTCTAAAACAGCTTGTTTATTGCCTTGAATGGAAAGGAGCATTCAAGAAGACAGGAAAAGCTTTCTTGGAATGTATTCAAACAGCTGGCAGATGGGTCGTGAACAAAAAAGAAAGAAAGATTAATTGTCCAAGACTATGCCTTTTCAGGACAACCCAAAAGAGGAAACAAATTCAAATCAAATGATGGACAATAAGTAGACTGAATAAAGAGAAAAATATAGAGCATTCATTACAATCTTCTGCATCTTGTCGATTAGGGCTTCCTCTTCTTCTTCCTCCTGGAACTCTAAAAAGACAAAGAGAAATGAAGTGCTCTCTCTCAGCACAGAAAAACAGAAGGCTGCTCATTTATTCAACATCATATAACAGCTAAATAGCAAGAAGAAGATTCACAAAGGGATCTGAAGAACATAACCCTTGCAAATCATCATAATCATAAGCAATGGTTCATCATTAGCAGATCCATCGAAAGGAAAAATAGAAGCTGAAAGCTTCTACAGAATTCTGAGAACAAAATTCTTCTTCTCACTTCTTTCTTTTTCTTTCTGCTCTATCTTCAACTGTACAGAGTTTTAAGAATTCATCTTCCAAAGGATTCAGTGGTTCAAGATCTCCATATTAAAAGATCTGAGTTGTTCAAGATCTCTTGATCAAAAGATATGAGTGGTTCAAGATCTCCTTATCAAAAGATCTTTGGTTCTAAGAGTCTTCTTATCAAAAGACTCAGGCACAGGTTGTGCATTCCTACCAGGTGATAGAAGAGTGGAGTAGCCATATTTTGGGAAACCACTATAAAATCTTGTGTTTTCTATGTGTGTTAATTTTCTGTGCTGTCCCATTTAGCTTACAGCTTTTCTCCTTTACTTTAACATCATTTATTTTATTCTGTGTTTGGTATTGTTGAAGCATAATACTTAGTGTTTTTATTGTGTGTGCATAAATAAGATAGAAAATATTTTTAAATCTCTATTCACCCCCACTAGCTAGAGTATACTCAGAGGCACACTGTGCACTTTCATTGAGCTTGCTGCGAATGCCGAGCACGACGTCCGCCGAGTGCTGACTGCGGGGTCTGCAGAGCACTTTTCCCGAAGGAGAACGGTGGCCTTCGAAGGATCTTCAAGGCACTCGAAGATCTTCGAAGGAGGTGAAGGAGATTTTTGAAGAGCTCTGGCTCGTAGGGGGAGAAGTTGCGGAGGAAAAAGATGGAAATGAAGGAGAGACTGAGGTTCTATTTATAGGTCTCATGGGTGGTTACGTTGGTTATGCGGTTATTCGCAAGCCGTAACCACTTTAATTGTTATTTGCAGACTGATTTTACATAGTTTGAGACGCACATTATTTAAGTATTTACGCACAGACTGATATAATTTCGGATATTTACACCCACCCATAATGGGTTGTTACATGGGTGGTTACCCGTATATCAAACGGTGGAGATCACGTGGGGACGATCGGACGACGACGATCAAGTGACGACCAAAGGGCCTAGGGATGTGCATAGAAAACCAAAACCGGCCAAACCGACCCGAACAGAACTGAATTTGGACCGAACAGATCGGTTCAGTTCAGTTTCGGTTTAGGGGGGGCTGAAAACCGAGCCTATTCTATTCGGTTTCGATTTATAGGGTCGGTAAACCAAGAAAACCAAATCGACTATGAGTTTGGACTTAGAGTTTGTCCCGTCGGATTAAAACATGAAGTTGTGAGTATTGGGTTTGAAGTTGAACCCGAAACAATGAGACTATATAATATCTCTTATCTTATCATAAGTTTGTAACAACTACCCGAGCATGAATGAGTAAATTAAAAATGTTGTAATTATAGATTTTATTTTAAACTAATACTTGAACTTATTATTTTAATTGCACTAGTTAATCTAAATGTTAGTGTTTTTTGAATTTCCCTTCAGTGTTGATGAACAACTCTCTAGATTTACTATTAGAAAATCACTTGGGCAAACTTTAAAATTCTTTTTGAATCATGAGAATGGTCAAAATCAACATTTTGGGCTTTAATATTTTTAGGTTTACCGAAAAATCGAACTGATGTTAAACAATCGAACTAAATCGAACCGAATCGATCAGATCCATTTCGGTTTCGGTTTTGGGTGTGTAAAAATCGAGACTATTCGGTTTGCTTGCAGACCTAAAAGGGCCGCCCGACGGTGGGGAGGCCGACAGGCGGCAAGATTTGGTCGGTGGCGGAGCCGACAGGGAGGGTCGCGCAGTGGGCGCATGACTGAGGGCGGCTGGCCGGGAAAGGCTAGTCGCGGGGCTTCCGCGGTCGCATGCTGCGGGCATGCGACCAAGGGAGTCCGATCGGGGAGGCCGACCGCAGTGGCCTCGCGGGCGCGCACTGTAGGCGCGGTACAAAGGGCGGCCGACGACAGGTGCCTTGCTGCCGCGCGCCGTGGGCGCGCGATTGAGGATGACCGACCACAGAGAGGAAGGCCGCAGGGCCGCGCGTCGCGTGCGCGCGCCCAAGGGCGGTCGGTCTGGGGAGGCCGTTCGGGGGGCTTGCTGCTGCTCATCGCGGGCGCGCGGCCGAGGGAGGCCAGCCGCGGAGGCTGAGGCCCTGGCGGCAAGCAGCCTCCTGACGGTCGTCCGGTGGGTGGTGCGGTGGCGGCCGGTTGGCCGTCCGCGGGAGTTTAATGCGGCGGTTGGGAGCAATTTCAGTGTGTGGAACGTGCGTGCAGTGGTTTTCCCCAAAATCTCCCTCTAATTTAGTGAGGGTCATGGAATTCCGGCTAATCACAGCCGTGAATTCCTATAATTTGAGGGAGACCTCATCATTTTCCCTCCAAATTCCTCGGAGTCCGGAGCCGGAGTGAAAGGGGAGTGGGGACTTTCTGTGGGTGAACGTTTTGTGGCGGTCATGACGGAGGCGGGCGAAGGTGTGCGAAAGGAGGTACGCGGAGGCGAAGGTGGGGAAAGGGTCGCGCACACAGGGTGGGCGTGCGCGAGGGACACTTCCGCGTGGGGTGAGCGCGGTCGCGGGGCGCACCCGCGCAGGGCTCGCTTGTGTATGCGGGGCGCGTGTACGTGCGCTTGGCGCACCCGCGCATGTTTGGCGCACCTTCACGGGGTGTGCATGTGTGCATCTCTGTGCGCGGGGTGTGTGCACACGGGGCGAACCTATGCGCGGGTTGTACGTATGGTTTTTATGTGTATCGTGCATGTGTGCTCTTGCTTGTGTGGTTGCAGAGCTTTTCTCAGGTTCTTAGGTTCGCAAATACTTATGCATATTTCTTCTTTCAGGTTCTAAGGCGCTACTCATAGGGTAGGCCGATGCAGCTGCGCTCTTCACTTACGATTGAGCAAGTTAATGTCTAGAGGAATCGGTACGGGTTACCTGCCCGGTTGGAGAAAAATATCCCGCATATTGAGGTGCGAGTACAAAATCCCCTGAGAGGCTGGATGACGGTGTGCGAGTCTTCTCTGAGGTCCAGGTTCCGCTTTCCTTAGTACGAGGAGGCGGTTGAAATCTTGAAGCATTGTGGCGTGCCACTATCTCAGTTCACTTCTGCCGGGATGACGAGAATCATGGGTCTGATTGTTTTCTTTAGGGAGCACGGCTCAAGGTTCACCTTGGACCTCTTTAGAGAATGGTGCGAAGTGCGCACTGATGAAGGCGGGCGTATCGAAGTTCACAAAAACAAACATTGGCTCGACTTTGAGAACTGGGCGCACCGTCGCAATGGGAACACCTTATTTGGTTATGTCAGGAACTCCTGGGACCTGCTAGAGCTTTGGAAGTCACTTCACGAACGCTTCCATCACTTGAAGGGTCATGAGCAGGAGTCTACGCCAGTGCTGGGATTTGTTGAGCCTGATGCATTGGCAAACCCCGTGTTCGCCATCTCTGTGTTTGTGGAGGAGAAGCGTTCGCTACTGTGTGGTATTTCCATCGATGTTGAGCGCTATACAACAGTGTCGCGGATCGTGGCAGAAAGAGAAAGCTGGTGTTTAAGATTGGCAGTACGGAATCGGCGCCTCGTTCTTCTTCTCGGCCAGCGAGGCGCACCGACGATGTGTCTCCTTGCAGTTCGATGGTTGATGATATGTCCACTGATCTTGACATGGAGGTCCATGGCCCTGTTACCTCTGTTTGGGTTCAGCAATGCCCCCGGTGTTGCGGCACTAGTCGAAGCAGAAGGGCGTGTCCCCTAAGGGCCTGACTGGCCGCCCCGTGGATCCTGCCTAGGGTAGCCAACTCTATAAAAGAGTGGTAGCTCCTTCCCTAAATAGTCTGGGCTTTTGAGAGAGTTGGTTGATCTGAGTCCCTACAAGTGGTATTAGAGGAGGTCACGAGTTCGAAACCCCGGGGTCATTTCTGGGGGTGTGGATTGTTGGGTTTCAGCAATGCCCCCGTTGTTGCGTCACTAGTCGAAGTAGAAGGGCGTGTCCCCTGAGGGCCTAACTAGCCGCCTCGTGGATCCTGCCTAGGGTAGCCAACACTAAAAAGGAGTGGTAGCACCTTCCCCAAATAGTTCGGGCTTTTGGGAGAGTTGGTAGCGCCGAGTCCCTACAGGTGGTATCAGAAGAGATCACGGGTTTGAAACCCCGGGGTCATTTCTGGAGGGGGGGGGGGGGGATTGTTGGGGTTCAACAATGCCCCCGGTGTTGCGGCACTAGTCGAAATAAAAGGGCGTGTCCCTTGAGGGCCTAACTGGCCACCCGGTGGATCCTGCCTAGGGTATCCAGCTCTATAAAGGAGTGGTAGCGCCTTCCTCAAACAGTCCGGGCTTTTGGGAGAGTTGGTTGCGCTGAGTACTTACAAGTGGTATCTGAGATAGGTTGTTCATAAAGAGTCGAACAACTTGAACAAGATCCTACTCTGAATTTGGATTGTCTAATCACCTTGGCTATGGAAATAAGATTAGCCATTTGTTCAAAGGAGAACTTTTCACTGTGGAAGGTGAGTGCTAAGATATTTATAGAGGCCATAGATTCTAGATTGTTTCTAGCTGTTCTGGAAGGGCCATATGTTCCCATGACAGCTTCTACTTGCTGCCCTTTTAAGTTGTGCCTAAGAAAATCTCTGAGTTTACTGAAGATGAGATCATTTTAGTCAACATGGACAAGGATGCAAAGAGTATAATTGCCAATGCAGTTGAGGTCTCTATTCTTAAGAAAAAATTTCACTGCTCAACTGCAAAGGAGATGTGGGACTCTTTAACAGTCCTTATGGAGGGATCAAAAGCAAGAGAATCTAAGAAGAAGTTCAAGACCTTGAGTGAAAGTGACTCAAGTTGTTCAGATTCAGAAGACGAAGCGCATTATGTGATGATTGCCCTATCAGATTCTGAAGAGGAAATTCAGGATGAGGTCTCTCCTGATCAGGTATGCACTACTCACACATCTCCAGTACCTGCATCATTTGATAAGACCAAGATTGCAACAGATGATTGTTCATCACCTGAAGATGGTGTAGAGGACTGCTCATCATGCAATAATGAGAACCATACTGAACTAATAGAACAATTTCGCACTCTCCTGGCAGCTCTTAAAAAGAGCAAGAAATTTGTCAAATCTCAAGCTGAGGAAATAAGATTCCTCAAGCCATTCGTATCTCAAACTGGTGAGATGACCAGGGAGGTGATTAGATTGTCCAATGAGCTTATCCTACTTCAGAAGAAATCTGATGCTCAGGATAGAACAATCAAGTCTCTAGAGAACAAGCTTATAGCAGAGAGAAAGCTTGTGACTAGCTTCTCTAAGCCCAAAACTGTTCTCCATATTATAGACTGCTTCTCCACTCAAGACTGAGGAGGACTGGGATATAATAAGGAAGTTGGAGAGACTTCCCAAGCTAGAACTGTCTTTCAAAAAGTTATCTCTCCACAAGCACCATCAATCAAGCAGAAGGGAAAGGTCTTACCTCAAAAACCTATTCCCATGGGAAGATCATTGACTGTGCAACCAATTCCAAAATCAAGGCACAATCACATGATTAGTAGAATTCCATGCTGTGAAGCAGCCTGCTCATCTAGTCACATGTCCTCCAATCAAAAGGTGACTCAGAAAAGGAGATACTATAGATTTGGGTGCTGGTGTTGTGGCAAGGTTGGGCACTTTGCTATAGATTGTTGGTTCAATCCAATAATGCTTAAAGCAAGGTATGAGAAGCCAGTCAGTGGTGTGACTGCAAAAGCTGTAGTAAGTAGAGTTGTTCCTTATTGTACTAACAATAACCTAGGACCCAAATTCATTTGGGTTCCTAAGGGATAGTAAATTTCTGTCTTACAGGTTTGTCCAAATAGACAACCAAATGTCAATATAGCCAATGGACAATAAGTAATCTAGGTATAAATCTGAAATAAGAAGAAATTTATCACAAGCAAAGGCATCATACTTGACATAATTATTGGATCTCACAATTAGTCCAATAACCTAGGTATGTATCCTTTCACAATTTAAAGTTAGGAATTTTCAAATAAATCACATGTTTAGAAATAGAATAAAACACACATTTGCTCTAAGTCATCATATGAAGAAGAGTGACCTGACAACTCTAAAAAGAAAGAAAGTTGAGTGCAATAGTAGAGGGGGAGACTCATGATGAGCCCTCAACACAAGAATCTTTGCTGTCAATTAGGGATAAGACTGTTGTTGAAGGGAAGTGCTTAACCGAAATATGGGAGTGGCTCTGTACAAAGGCTGGATTCCAACATGCTGGATAGGTGAAATAGATCTATATCCAATGGACCTATAACTACCTCTTTAGTTCAGTAAAGGAAATCAAAGAAAGCTGTTAAGTTGGTTGCCTCAGAGGAGGAGGAGCCCTATAGTAGCTCTGAGGAAGAAAGAACCAAATCCCAACAAACTCCTGATCAGATTAAGGGGGAGATATCTCTATATCCAAAAACCTCAGGGAAAGAAGCTGAACCTGATGACACTGAAGATGCTATGCAAGAAGCCTAAAGAAGCTACAAGATGAATGCTGAATACATCATCCTCAAAAAGTGCGAACACTCCACTATAACAAAGCCAATATACAAATGGGAATCTGAAAAGAGGAGCATACGAAAGTGCACAACGTGCCTCTGAGAATACTCTAGAGGGGGGGGGGGGTGAATAGAGATTTAAAAATATTTTTATCCTATTTGTGCAAATACAATAAAACACTAAGTGTTTATGCTTCAACAAATCCCACACAGAATAAAACTAAAGTGCTCTGAAATATGAAACAGAGAAACAGTAAAATAAATCTAAACTATATGGGACAACACAAAAAATGATCAACCAAAAGACACAAAGATTTTATTGAGGTTCCCCAAAATGTGGGTACTCCTCTCTTATACCACCTGGTAGGAATGCACCAACTGTGCCTGAGTCTTTTGGTAAGGAAACTCTTAGAACCACTGATCTTATGATAAGGAGATCATGAACCACCAGATCTTTTGATAAGGAGATCTTGAACCAACCAGATCTTTTGTCAAGGAGATCTTGAATCACTGAATCCTTTGGAAGAGAGATTCTTAAAACTCTTTTACAAGAGAGAATGCGAAGGAGAAAGATGTAGGGGAGAAGAGTAAGAATTCTATTTTCAAAATTCTTATGAAGCCTGTATGAAGAACAACTTCTTGATTCTTTAGCTGGATCTACTTATGATTAAATCCTGCTTATGGTGGTGATGTTTTGTAGGAGCTATAGTTATCAGATCCTTTCTCTTCTTTTTGATTGCACTTTGGCTGCTATGAGATATTGATGATGAGCAGCCTTGTTCGGTTCTGAGAGAGAAAGAGTAGCAGTTCTTTCTTCTTTGTTTCTGCTATTAGGGTTCCTGAAGAAAGAAGGAGAAGATGGAGCCCTGATAGAAAACTCTTAGCCGACTGTAATGAATGCTCTGTTTTTCTTTTTCTATTCTTCTCTTTTATTGTCCTACTTCAGATTTGAATTTCCTTCCCTTTCTGGTAAGTCCTGAAAAGGTATTCTACACTGGACAAACTCTTTCTTTCCTTCTTTAATTCTCGACCCGTCCACCAACAATAATCTTGTTTCCAAGAAAGCTTTTTGTGTCCTCTATTAATTCTTCTTTCCATTTGAGGCAATTAATAAGCTGTTGGAGAACGGTCTTGAGTGAAGTGGGCCATGAGAGAGGGTCCAAAATGACAGCTGAAAAGGTTTCCCTTTTCAAACTGTATTCGACGTAGCATCGAGTTCTCTTCCTCTCTTATCGACACACCTTTGAGTTCTTGTAGGAGCAGCTTCGATTTCATCCTTGTTCTGATTGAACTATGCTAGTCGACGTTGCGTCGATACCTTATCGACATAAACGTCGAGTTGATGGCATGGCTCTGAACTTCATTATCTGCGTCAAGATAAAGTCGATGTTGCTTCGACTTTAGATGACTTCGACAGATACTTCCTTTTGCGTTGAGTTGAAGTAGAAGTTGCGTCGACTTCTCAAGGTACTTCGACAAGTCCATGGCCTCTACGTCAATATCTACTCGACGTAACGTTGACTTGATCTACTTTGACAGAAGGGGTGAGTTATTTGGACTTCTAGTCAGAGTAGCGTCGACATTAACTCGATGTTGCGTCAAATTCTATTCGACACAAATGTTAACTTTGCCTAAATTTTGTTTCCCTTGATTTGGTCTTGACACCTTAAGTTGAGTGTGACATCCTAAGACATCTAATGAACAAATTACCCTCACTATACAATGGGTAATTCAACCTAAGGGATAAAATCACTTTTATGTAATTTATTAAGTTAAATCAAAGGGTTTTCCCAACAATCTCCCCTATTTATCTTAACAAATTTTACATTTTGTTCAAAGTGATTTTACACATTCCTTTTATATAAACAAAAAATACATTCAAGACAGCATAGACATAACAGAAATGACAAATTGTAATCATAAGTCATTTCATTCAATTGTCAAGAACTATATATTGACCACCATAGCTGTTTTTCAGGAAGTATGAAACTTTACATAATACCTGATCTTCATTGCTCCTTCTCAAGTGTTTTTCTTTTCCTTGTAAACACTTGTTGAGCAATCTTCCTTTGTGGCATCTTCAAAGGCTCATCATACTCTCCAGGAAAGTTTTCACCATCTGGAAATACTTCTGGTTCTTCAATTACCTTGTCCTTTAGAGACTCCTCCTGAGATTGTGCATTTAATTCAGCCTTCTGGGCATCTTCCTTGGCAATATGAGCTACCTCATTTAGAATATCTTCTTGGACTCCTGCTGTCTTTATATCTGCCATTCCCATATCCAAATTTCTTTGGACTTCTGGAGCAGACTCCCCCTGATTAGATGGGAGCACCCCCTGAATATTTGGACCCTGGAAGAGGGTCACTTTCCCAGGGTCAGCATCTTTTCCTTTATTAGGGCCACTCTCAACTAGTACAGGCCTTTCTTCCTCCAAAACATTCTCCCCCTTCTTAACCTTGCTGTGAAGAGAGGTTAAGAATTCTCGTGTGACCATGGAGGAAGACACAAAGTCCTTGAGGCTTTGGAAGGATCTTGTAGAATCTAATAACACAACCTCCATTTGGGAATACTTTTTGTCAAATTTTCTTGCCTGAGATGCTATTAAGTCTGCAAAGGTAGAGGAGGCAAGACCAACTGCCTTGGAGATGACCTGCTCATGGTCAACTGGAGAGATAGATGGAGGAGGTGATAGAGGAAAGTTTTCTTGAATATGGGAGAGTGCATGGTAGATTTCTAGAGAGACATGAATTGGTGGTGGTGGAGGTGGAGCAAGCTGAGAGTCTGGGGTAAAGGTGGATGATAGCTGATGGGGTAATTGAGGAAATGGCTCTGGGGCTGAGGAAGATGTAATGGACTGAGGGAATTGTGTTGTTGTTGTTACTGTTACTGTACTGGAATATCTTCCTGAGAGGGATGAGGTGGTATATTATCCCTTGGGGTATCTAGTATCTGCCTCTCAGAATCTGGAGGAGGAGAAGAGGGAGGAGGTGAGGCTGGAGCTTGACTAGGCTTCACGATTTACCTGGTCCACTTGGAGATTATTCCTATATTATTTTTTCCCTGGTGGAATTGGCACACCCTTTGATTTGCACACTGCTGGGTAGTCGTGGAGAAGTACTTGACTCATAACTCTCATGTAAGCATTTTCTTTATGGGCATACTTATGCCCAGTCATCCTTAGGAGGCATTTCCCCCAATTAATCCTTTTCTTCAGAACTAGGGCTCCCATTATTTGAAGTTGTTGATTTGGAACAACATCATGTGCTGATATTTTACATAGACGCACCTTCCCTACAATGTCTGCAAGGAATCTGTATTCTTCCCCAAGATCAATCTTCTTTAGATTAATCTCTAGGGCCCTCTTGGTTTCATCCCCTGATAATTCATCTGAATCACTTCCAGGAAGAAGATCATATGTTTGGTTCAATATTTCCTCTGTTATCAGAACATCTGTGTCAGATACGTTTCCCTTAAGAGAACCATCCTCTCCTATCTGAACATTATCTTTAAACTCTATTAGCTCGAAATCCAGGATCTTGCATATTGTGGTTATCAGCTTGGTTAAACCAGCATCTTGGAATAGGCCAAGAATGACCATGAAGCTTTCGGTAGCTGCGCTGAACGAATCAACATCCACATCAAAACTTGAGTTAACCTTGGGTTTACCATTCGATTGATGGTACCTGCAAAGACAGAGAAAACGAGAGAGAGGGGCACGAGAGAGCTAGAGAATAAAGAGAGCAAGAGAGCAAAGAGAGAGGAATTCGAAAGCATAAATGTTTCGACGCAGTAATTGCTTAAAAGCATATGAATCACCACAACTTAGGGTTTAGGTCGACGCACCGTCGATAAAAACTTATAATTTAGCCCGCAAACCTGTGTCGAGATTGCTTCTAGAGGAAATTCTGTGCGCGTTGCTATATCGATGTTGCGTTGTGTACAACCCCCATATTCACCGAGGGGCACTCCCGGGACCCAAGGGTCTTTTAGAACATCGTTTGGCAGAATGGTCTCGGGTAGGAAGAAGGGTAGGGGCGAGGGAGCGAACGGTGGAGGCGGAGGCCTCCCGATCGCCCCCACCCCCAGTGAAGGGGGGCGAGAGGAGGAGCGGTGAGCCCCCCTCTCGCCCCCACCCCCAGCAGAGGGGGGGGGGGGGGGGGGGCGAGACCAGCCAGGGGGGAGACCCTTCCTAGGTCTTGCCCAGCCCAAGCAGGGGCTAGGTCTTGCCCAGCCCAAGCAGGGGGGGCAAGGGAAGAGGCCCTCGGCCCCCCTTGCCCCCGCCCCAGCATAGGGGGGGGGGGGGCGAGACCAGCCAGGGGGGCGACCCTGGCTGGGTCTCGCCCAGCCCTAGAAGGGGGGCAAGGGAGGAGGACCTCGACCCCCCTTTCCCCCGCCCCAGCAGAGGGGGGCGAGACCAGCCAGGGGGGCGAACCTAGCTGGGTCTCGCCCAGCCCTAGTAGGGGGGCAAGGGAGGAGGCCCTCATCCCCCCTTGCCCCCACCCCAGCAGAGGGGGGCGAGACCAGCCAGGGGGCGACCCTGGCTGGGTCTCGCCCAGCCCTAGCAGGGGGGCAAGGGAAGAGGCCCTCGACCCCGCTTGCCCCCGCCCCAGTAGAGGGGGGCGAGACCAGCCAGGGGGCGACCTTGGCTGGGTCTCGCCCAGCCCAAGCAGGGGGGCAAGAGAGGAGGCCCTCGACCACCTTGCCCTCGCCCCGGCAGAGGGGTGCGAGACCAGCCAGGGGGCTGACCCTGGCTGGGTCTCGCCCAGTCCAAGGTGGGGGGCTCGCCAAGCCCCGCGAGGTACCCCCTCTCGCCCAGCTCCGGGGGGAGGGGTTGGTCTGCGTTTAGCGCCATAGAACAGTGGGATTTGGCTATCTGCAGCCCAATCTGAGGGTATTTTGGTAATCTGGCATGACAGTTTTTGGCTATTTGCAGCCCAAGTTCAGAAATCCTATAAATAGGACCAAGGGGGCACCATTTGGAGGCAAGTCATTCTGGGATAGCTCTCTCCCTCTCTCTCTCCCTCCCCAAGTTCATCTTTAGGGGGTGAGGAGAGCCTCCAGTGGTGCCCAAGCTTAGTAGTGGCTTGGGAGGGGAAGTTCCTAAGGGACTTCCGGGTATGTGGCGGGACCTCCCCACTAAGCCCTTGGTCCAGTTCTTAGCTCCTCAACCTCCAACCTAGAGCTCTCCCTTGGGGGGAGTAAGTGTTGGTCGCCCCTCGGCTAGCTGAGGGCCCCGAACTCCACAAGAGACCGAGAAATCGGTTTCAACATTTTGGTGCGGTGAGCGTGGAGTGTGACCAATACAAGAAAGTCTCAAGCTGAGCTCCATGGACGGAGGTGGAGGAAGTTCCGACCCCGGTCACTCGCAACCCCCGGTGGATGGAGTGACGTTGGAGATGTTTGAAAAACTCAAGCGAGAGGTCATGCAGACCTTGTAGATCGCTTTCGCCACGATGGCCGAAGGCAGAAGAGGAGATGGTCCGGAGGTCCCCGCCCCCCCCCCCCCCCCCCCCCCCCCCCCCGAGCAGATGGATGAGGGAACTCTCGACCAACAGTCCAGAAAGGAGGTACCAGTGAGGGGGGAGTGGGGAAGGGCCATACCCCCACTCACCCATCCTCAAGGGGGCGAGCTCAGGAGGGGGGCGCCCTCCCAGCTCGCCCCAGCCCCTCAAGGGGGCGAGCTCAGGAGGGGGCACCCTCCCAGCTCGCCCCAGCCCCTCAAGGGGGCGAGCTCAGGAGGGGGACGCCCTCCCAGCTCGCCCCAGCCCCTCAAGGGGGCGAGCTCAGGAGGGGGGCACCCTCCTAGCTCGCCCCAGCCCCTCAAGGGGGCGAGCTCAAGAGGGGGAGCCCTCCCAGCTCGCCCCAGCCCCTCAAGGGGGCGAGCTCAGGAGGGGGGGGGGAGCCCTCCCAGCTCGCCCCAGCCTCTCAAGGGGGCGAGCTCAGGAGGGGGGCGCCCTCCCAGCTCGCCCCAGCCCCTCAAGGGGGCGAGCTCAGGAGGGGGACGCCCTCCCAGCTCGCCCCAGCCCCTCAAGGGGGCGAGCTCAGGAGGGGGCGCCCTCCTAGCTCGCCCCAGCCGCTCAAGGGGGCAAGCTCAGGAGGGGAGCCCTCCCAGCTCGCCCCAGCCCCTCAAGGGGGCGAGATCAGGAGGGGGGGAGCCCTCCCAGCTCGCTCCAGCCTCTCAAGGGGGCGAGCTCAGGAGGGGGGGGGGGGGGGCGCCCTCCCAGCTCGCCCCAGCCCCTCAAGGGGGCGAGCTCAGGAGGGGGGCGCCCTCCCAGCTTGCCCCAGCCCCTCAAGGGGGCGAGCTCAGGAGGGGGGAGCCCTCCCAGCTCGCCCCATCCCCTCAAGGGGGCGAGCTCAGGAGGGGGGCGCCCTCCCAGATCTCCCCGACTCCTCAAGGGGGCGAGCTCAGGAGGGGGGCGCCCTCCCAGCTCGCCCCGACTCTTCTTGCCCAGCCCCAAAAGGGGGCGAGCGGGGAGGCACCAGACCCCCACTCGCCCCACCCCAAAAGGAGTCAGAATGTTGGTGGGCGAGACCACCCCGGGTGGCGGCTACCCAATAGCCCGGCGAGCACAGAGGCCACCAATTCGACTCCGCGAGAGCAAGGAAGGAGAGGCTTCAAAAGGAAAATATCCAACCGCCCAAAGTGGAGGCAGGGACCAGAGGCACCCCCTTCATAGCCTCCGCAAACTGTGGTGATTGGCGGGGGTAGAAGGAGGAGAGACAGAAAAGCAGAAAGAAGAGGAAGAGGAAAAGATAGGGTGGTGCTACCCTACTGTGACTTCCATGATGAGGAGGGTCACGCGACGTTCGCCTGCCCTGAGTTCTTGGAAATGAAGGAGGCAAGGGGTCCAAGGCAGCAGCAACAACAACCCGCTAACCAGGCTCCCACCTAGCTGGCAGGGCGGGGAACCGCTCGGGGCAGGAAGGAAAATACTCCACCTCTAGTTGAGCTTGGCTCCTAGAGTGTGTCGACCTCTTATCCACCACTAGTGGAGCCTGGCTCCTAGAGTGTGTCGACCTTGTATCCACCTCAAATGGAGCCTGGCACCTAGAGTGTGTCGACCTTAGCCCCGATGCTGGCCCACTGAGTAGGCTCCCACCTAGCTGGCAGGGCCGGGAACTGCTCGGGGGCAGGAAAGAAAATACTTATCCTCAATGCTGGCTCGCTGACCAGGCTCCCACCTAGCTGGCAGGACCGGGAACCGCTCGGGGCAGGATGGAAAATATTCCACCCCTAGTAGAGCTCGGCTCCTAGCAGGTGTCGACCTTTAATCCACCCCTAGTAGAGCTCGGCTCCTAGCAGGTGTTGAACCTTAATCCACCCCTAGTCGAGCTCGGCTCCTAGCAGGTGTCGACCTTTTATCCACCCCTAGTAGAGCTCGGCTCCTAGAAGGGGTCGACCTTATGTCCGCCACTAGTAGAGCTCGGCTCCTAGCAGGTGTCGACCTTGTATCCACCCCTAGTCGAGCTCGGCTCCTAGCAGGTGTCGACCTTATATCTACCCCTAGTCGAGCTCGGCTCCTAGCAGGTGTCGACCTTATATCCACCCCTAGTTGAGCTTGGCTCCTAGAAGGTGTCGACCTTAGCCCCGACGCTGGCACGCTGACCAGACTCTCACCTAGCTGGCAGGGCCGAGAACCGCTCGGTGGCAGGAATGTCTCAAGGTACTTAGCTCCGATGCTGGCCCGCTGACCAGGCTCTCACCTAGCTGGCAGGGCCAGGAACCGCTCGGTGGCAGGAATGTCTCAAGGTACTTACCCTCGATGCTGGCCCACTGACCAGGATCTCACCTAAATGGTAGGGCCGGGAACCGCTCGGTGGCAGGAATGTCTCAAGGTACTTAGCCCCGATGCTGGCCCACTGACCAGGCTCTCACCTAGCTGGCAGGGCCGAGAACCGATCGGTGGCAGGAATGTCTCAAGGTACTTAGCCCCGATGCTGGCCCGCTGACCAGGCTCTCACCTAGCTGGCAAGGCCGGGAACTGCTCGGTGGCGGGAAGTTCTCAAAGGTTGGCCCCGAGCAGACCCGTTGACCAGGCTCTCATCTAGCTGGCAGGTCCGTAGGCTCCCTCAGTGGCAGACTCTAGAGATTCAAAAGTTAGCCCCGATGCTGGCCCGCTGACCAGGCTCTCACCAAGCTAGCAGGGCCGGGAACTGCTCAGTGGCAGGGAGTTTCCTAAGTGTTTTTCCTCCGAGGTGGCTCCGCTAGCCGGGCTCTTGCTAGACGGCGAGGTGGGGAGGCCTCTCGGGGAGGCTAAGTGTTTTTTTCCTCTGAGGTGGCTCCGCTAGCCGGGCTCTTGCTAGCCGGCGAGGTGGGGAAGCCTCTCGGGGAGCCTGAGTGACTTTCCCCTCGGATGGTTCCGCTGACCGGGCTCTCACTAGCCGGCAGGCTAGGTTGACCTCCTAGGGAAGTAAAGTATCTTTCCCCCAAGGTGGTCTCGCTAGCCGGCAAGGTTGGAGGACCTCTCGGGGAGGCAATGTGTTTTTTATCAAATCATCTTTGTTAGCCAGAATTCCAGCGGCACTCGCCGAATATGTGGGGTTGGACTTTTCTTTTCGAGCTTGTACCTTGCTCAAAAAGAGCGGGGATTATGTACAACACCTATATTCGCCGAGGGGCACTCCCGGGACCTAAGGGTCTTTTAGAACATCGTTTGGCAGAATGGTCTCGGGTAGGAAGAAGGGTAGGGGAGAACGGTGGAGGCGGAGGCCTCTCGATCGCCCCCACCCCCAGTGAAGGAGGGCGAGAGGAGGAGGGGAGAGCCCCCCTCTTGCCCCCCCCCCCCCCCCCTTGTAGAGGGGGGGGGGGGGGAAACCAGCCAGGGGGGCGACCCTGGCTGGGTCTCGACCAGCCCAAGCAGGGGGGCAAGGGAAGAGGCCCTCGGCCCCCCTTTCCCCCACCTCAGCAGAGGGTGGGCGAGACCAGCCAGGGGGGCGACCCTGGCTGGGTCTCGCCCAGCCCTAGCAGGGGGGGCAAGGGAGGAGGCCCTCGGCCCCCCTTGCCCCCGCTCCAACAGAGGAGGCGAGACTAGCCAGGGGGCGACCCTGGCTGGGTCTCGCCCAGCCCTAGTAGGGGGTCAAGGGACGAGGCCCTCTGCCCCCCTTGCCCTCGCCCCAGCAGAGGGGGGCGAGACCAGCCAGGGGGCGACCCTAGATGGGTCTCGCCCAGCCCTAGCAGGGGGGCAAGGGAGGAGGCCCTCGGCCCCCCTTGCCCCCGCCCCAGCAGAGGGGGGCGAGACCAGCCAGGGGGGCGACCCTGGCTGGGTCTCGCCCAGCCCAAGCAGGGGGGCAAGGGAGGAGGCCCTCGGCCCCTCTTGCCCCCGCCTCGGCAGAGGGGGGCGAGACCAGCTAGGGGGCTGACCCTGGCTGGGTCTCGCCCAGTCCAAGGTGGGGGGCTCGCCGAGCCCCGCGAGGTACCCCCTCTCGCCCAGCTCCGGGGGGAGGGGTTGGTCTACGTTTAGCGCCAAAGAACAGCGGTATTTGGCTATCTGTAGCCCAATCCGAGGGTATTTTGGTAATCTGGCATGACAGGTTTTGGCTATTTGCAGCCCAAGTTCAGAAATCCTATAAATAGGACCAAGGGGGCACCATTTGGAGGCAAGTCATTCTGGGCTAGCTCTCTCCCTCTCTCTCCCTCCCCAAGTTCCTCTCTAGGGGGTGAGGAGAGCCTCCAGTGGTGCCCAAGCTTAGTAGTAGCTTGGGAGGGGCAGTTCCTAAGGGACTTCCGGGTATATAGCGGGACCTCCCCACTAAGCCCTTGGTCCAGTTCTTAGCTCCTCAACCTCCAACCTAGAGCTCTCTCTTGGGGGGAGTAAGTGTTGGTCGCCCCTCGGCTAGCTGAGGGCCCCGAACTCCACAAGAGACTGAGAAATTGGTTTCAACACGTTGACTGCTACTCGACGTAACTTCGGGATTGTTCATCAGACCTTAAGTCAACGTGGTCTAGTTGACGTCACATTGATTTTCAATTGACGTAACCTCGACTTTGATCAGCGATCAATAATACGACGCATGCGTCAAAAAGAGCTTGATGTTGCATCAAGATCTATTCGAATTATCCATTATGCGTGCTTCTTGACGTTGGCGTCGAGTAGAAGTCGATGGTACATCGACTTCTATTCGACGTACTTATGAATGAACAGATCTATTCCCTTAGAAAATATATGTTGGAACATGGTTTTTCGCATCCCTTTGATTTGAGAATAACAAATCCTACTTGTATTTAATCTTGTTTGCCATTGTGTTTTTAGTATGCAGGTCTGAATAGATATGACACCAGGTTGTTGCAATATTGGTCTGGCACTATCCACAAGCAAAAAGATTGAAAAGATGTCTAACGCCAGGCATTAGGACTTAACACTGGGCGTTAGCGATCGACGGGATGGTCTGCCAATCGACGGGATGGCTTGCCGATCGACGAGATGGCTTGCCGACTGAATAAAAAGAGAAAGAAGCTTAATGCCAGGCAAGGAGGCATGCAGCTGTGATTGAAGTAGCATTTTGGGAATATTTTGACTCAACGCCCGACGTTAGAGTCGACGCCAGCATTAAGGTTGCCTAAAATGAAAGTTTCCAAAGATGCAGAATATCCTTCCTATTTTGAAGATCCGAGCCATCAAGTTATTTCTATACTGAGTCAACGCCCAGCGTTAACTCTTAACGTCGGCGTTAGCTTCCAGTCCTATAAAAAGATGGATTTCGTCTTCTCCAACTACTAATTGATTAGAGCCCTATTCCAGCATTTTAGAAACTCTGAGAGGGCCGTATTTCCATTCCAACACTTCTCCCACTCAATTTCAAAAGGAGGAATCGAAGGAGGCTTAGATCAACACGCTAACTCAACGCGAAGAAAGCACGCTTGGACTTCAACGATCTTCAGCGATTCTTCGGCGTCTCCTTCAGATTACCTCATAGGAAGTTTCATATTTGTATTTTGTATTTGTCTTTTATTTTTATCTTTGTAATCGGTTCGGAAATTCGCCTCGTGTTGGCGACTAGGTCTGGGTAGGACTTAGGGAGTAATTTGCCTCGTGTTGGCGACTAGGTCTGGGTAGGACTTAGGAAGTAATTCACCTCGTGTTGGAGACTAGGTCTAGGGAGTAGATCTAGGGGGTGCTCGAGGCCTTTCCGAGGATAGGAAGGAAAGAGCAGCTTGAGGCCCTATCTAGGGAGAGATCCGCTAAAGCCAACCGGTTCGTGGGGATACGAGTCGGTATAGAAATTGAAAAGAATATTTCATATTTTGCCTTCAATTTTTAGCGTCATAGAAATCAGATTTTGTAATCAATTTATAAATGATAATCATGTCTTTTCTTGTTTAATAAAGTTGATTTCATTTCTAATTTCATTATCTCTTTACTTTTGATTTAACTTACTTTTACCAAAATATCAAAAGTTTTCAATTAAAGATTAATGTTTTCTAGAACCCTTATTCACCCCCCCACCTCTAAGGGCGCCTCAAGATCCAACAAGTGGTATCAGAGACAGGTTATTCCAAATCGGCTTAACAACCGGGAATAATGGCGTCTCTTGATCATGATCTCCCTTCTACTGGTGGGGAAAATTTTAATATAAGTGAAAAAGTATTATCACCACCTTTATTTATAGGCAAAAATTATAAAGGGTGGAAAATATTAATGAAACATTTTCATAAAGCCTTAGATGAAACAGTTTGGAATATTACTATTGAAAAACCACCTAGCGTACTAACTAGAAACGAAATTGTTTTAAATGCAAAATCTATAAATAGTTTATTTTGTGCGTTAAATCAAAATATTTTCAAACTTATTTATACTTTACCTACCGCATATGAGATTTGGAATTTCCTTGAAAGAACTTATGATTCTCCTTCTATAGGTATGGAACAATCACAAGAACCGGAGAATATACAACCTTGCACAAATGTTCAAGAAAGCTCCTCACAGGATGGATCAATGGAGTGCACATCTAGTGGAAGAGAAGAAGAAATCTTATCTTTGGAAGAGGACTGCCAAAATGATGTCAAAGGAACTATATGTTCAAATCTTGCCTCATCCACAAGCGCTGTAAGGAAATCAAAATCTTTTATTGTATGTAATTCTATTTCTACATTACAATTGCTTCAAACTACAAAGTGAAAAATTAAGAAATTGAAAAATGTTAATTGCAAATTGCGCTTAGAAAATAAAGGTTTAAAAGCAAAAGTTAATGAAGAATCAAATTTTGAGTTATCTCGGTCTACCCATGATTCCTTAGTTGAAAACATTACACCTTGTGTAGAATATTATGAATTAAAAGAAAAACATAAGAAACTTGAAAAGGAGTTTATTTTTGTAAAAGAACAAAATGAAAGATTATGTTTAGAAAATTCACCTTTGAAAAATGATTGTGCTAAGTGTAAAGACTATAAAATTGAAATTAAAGAGATGGATGAAACATTTGAAGAATATAGAAATAACAATCAAAATCATATTGATTCAATTATTTCCACTCTTAAAAATAGCACAATCGCTTATAATAAAGTTAGGCATAATTTAAAAATTAAGAATAATGAATTAAAAACTAAAATCAACTTGCTTAAGGAAATCATAAAGAAAAATTGTCAAAACATACACTCTCAATATAATGCAAAATCCAAAAGCAGGTTGAATATGATTTCTCAAAAGTTGAATAAGTCAAACAATGGAAATAAAAAACTTCAAAAGATTGAAAATGAAATTCCAAAATACAATCATCATTATCATTTACAACATCAATCTTCTCTCAACTTAAAAATAGAAGTGCACAAATTTCCTATGAAAAATATTTTCAATCATCACTACAAGTATACTCTTCAAAATAAAAACAATCATAATGGAAATTTGATGCATAAAAATAATATTAAATCAAGGTTTGAATGGAGACCAAAAGTTAAAGATGAAACACAAACTCCACTCAAAAGGGCTCATTCATTTCCATCTCCCCAAAAGCAAACACGTTGTATTTGGGTACCCAAAGGAACCACCACACTTGGTCCCCTTTGGATACCTAAAACTCTTATCCATTAAGTATCACACAAATGAATGAAGTAGAAATAATTAAATAAGAAATATCATCTGTACAACCCCGATGTTCGCCAGGAAGAGTCAGACGGCTCACACCCAAGAAAGCGAGCCAAGATGGGCAAACCCCGGTGAGGCGAGCCAAGGAAAGGCGGGAGACTCTACAAGCGGACGAGCCGAGACAGGCGAGCCCGCCTAGAGCATGTGCGGATAGCAATTCTGGGATCGCCAAGGTAAGACAGGCGAGCCCGCCTAGAGTATGTGCGGATAGCAATTCTGGGGCTCGCCAAGGTAAGACAGGCGAGCCTGCCTAGAGTATGTGCGGAAAGCAATTCTGGGGCTCGCCAAGGTAAGTCAGGCGAGCCCTCCTAGAGTATGTGCGGATAGCAATTCTGGGGCTCGCCAAGGTAAGACAGGCGAGCCCGCCTAGAGTATGTGCGGATAGCAATTCTGGGGCTCGCCGAGGTAAGACAGGCGAGCCCGCCTAGAGTGTGTGCGAATAGCAATTCTGGGGTTCGCCGAGGTAGTGCCGGTGAGCCAGCCCAAAGAAGGCACGACTAACCCAGGAGTTCGCGAGCTCCGCTCGCAGGGAAGGTGCAAGGGTGAGCCGGTTTGCCCAGCAAGGGCTTGTAGAGAAATTCCCGGTGGTCTGCCGCTAGCTCCTCTGAACAGCGGGGTTTGGCTATTAGCAGACCAATCCGGTGGGCGGATAGAAAGAATGGACAGTGGGATTTAGCTATTGACAGACCACAAAACTAAAATCTATAAATAGACCTTAAAGGGCACCTTGGAAGGGGACCGGTTCAAAATCTTTGAGCCTTCTTCTCTCCTTAGGTCGCTTTGGTTTGGGCTCTCTAGCTCTCCAAGGTGCCCGAGTCTTAGCTTTGGCTTGGGAGGGGAAGCGCTCAACGATCTTCCGGGTTAGTGGAGGGACCTCCTCGCTAAGACTAGGGTCTTTGTTCTTTGTCCGAGTTATCCGCCCACCTCTTCTGAGGGACCGGTAAGGGCTAGCTGCCCCTCAACTCGTTGAGGGCCCTGAGCTCCACAAGAGACCGAGAAATCGGTT
Organism: Dactylorhiza incarnata; assembly: GCA_033032865.1. NCBI lineage: Eukaryota > Viridiplantae > Streptophyta > Magnoliopsida > Asparagales > Orchidaceae > Dactylorhiza > Dactylorhiza incarnata. The sequence goes on along the minus strand of JAWHQI010000352.1, from coordinate 2,463,435 downwards.
TCAACATTTTGGTGCGGTGAGCGTGGAGCGTGGCTGGTTCAAGAAAGTTCCAGAGAAGGGTTATGGCGGGAGATGAAGAGCAAGGAGCGGAGTTCAGCGAGACACCTCATGTGGCGATGGCCAGGATGCTCGCAGATTTCAGAAGGGAGGTGCTCGACACCTTGTGGTTTACGATCACAGCTCTGCGAAGCGAGTTTGCGACCCCACCACCTCAGGCGACCCCTCCCCCAACGACGGTCGGCGAGAATGCCCTCGGGGGAAGGGCTGGAAAGGAAGTTGTCGTTGGGTCAGGGAAGGACAGGGAGGGGCGAGTGTTGTTCGCCAGTCCGGCGAGCTCCGGGCCGGTGAGCTCAGTACCGACAAGCTCTGTCCTAGCGAGCGCGGCGCAGGCGAGGGCGCGCCAGGAGGATGCGGCGATGGTCGGGGTGGTTCAGGCGATCGCCTCCCTCGCGAGTGCAGTCCCGGCGAGCTCAATTTTGGCGAGGGAGCTTGGGGGGCGAGTGGAGCCAGAAAGGGGGGCAGGAGGGGGAAGCCCCTTTTGTGAGCTGGTGCTTTCCACACCCGTCCCGGGGGGGGGGGGGTCGGGGAGTGGGACCGGGTATACTACAATGGTAGGGATGACCCTGTCCAGCACCTGCAGAGTTTCGAAGACTCGGTCTCCATCAGGCCGATGTCAGATGCCTTCAAGTGTCGGCTCTTTGCGGTCACCCTCAAGGAGAAGGCCAGGGACTGGTTCCATCAGCTCCCTGCAGGATCAATCTACGCGTTCGAGGACTTGCGCCAAAGTTTTTTGCTGAGGTTCTCGACCTCAAAAAAGAGGAAGAAGGACGCTGATTCCCTCTTCAAAGTGAAGCAGGAGCCCAGGGAGTCGTTGGCTCAGTATGCGGATCGGTTCCAGGAGGAAGTGCAGCTTACTCAGGAGATGTCTGGGTTTGCACTCCAACTCGAGTTCACGGTCGGGTTGAAAGAGAGTTTCTTCAAGATGGCATTGAAGAGGAAGGCCCCCGTCTCCTATGAAGAGCTGATGGAGAGGGTGGCGGAGGAAGTTGCGAGTGAAGAAGCCAACCCGAAGCTCACCAAGAGGCTAGCAAAGCTCAGTGAGCCGGAGGTGAGGCAGCAGGAGGTCAGGAGAAGGGAAGAGCCCTAGGCCCCGGAGGGGGGATGGAGGCCACATGGCGGAGGAATGCAAGGGCAGGGAAGGGGTTACGGCCCAGGAAGGAGTAACCATTTCGGAGGTCAAGGGAGACCCCCCCAGTTAGGGTGGAGGCAGGGTCCGATGCAGATGCCTCCCCCACCTCAACAGGCCATGGCAATTGGCCGGAGAAGAGGAAGAGGAAGAGGAAGGAGAGGCGAGGTGGAAACATCAGCCGCTAGGAGGAGAAGGAATAGGGTGGCGGAGGCCGAGGCGGGGGAGGTGACGTTGCCGTATTGTATCTTCCATGATGAGGAAGGTCACTCAACAGACACCTGCCCGGAGTTCCTGGAGGTGAAGAGGGGCAGAGCGCCCGCGCCACGACAGCAGCAGCTAGTGAGGATCGTGGAGGTCGAGCCTCAAGAGGAGGATGAGGAAAGGTGTGAGGATAGAGCCGATGTGGGGAGTAGAGGAGGGATCGGGGTGATCCATGGGGGGGGGGGGGGGGGGGAGGGGGGTAGGGGTGGAGGCAACCCGCAAGGCTAGCCTCCATACCATCTACCGCCGGAGCGTGGCTTCAACATCCACCGCTCCGCCCCCGGTCGAGAAAATCATTTTCACCCAGAAGGACATGCCGGGCTATGAAGACCCGTTCTGCGATGCGCTGGTCATTCAGACGACGATCGAGAACTTCACCGTCTCCCGAATCCTAGTGGATAACGGAAGTTCGGTCAACGTCATCTTCAAGAAGGCGTTTGACGGGATGGGGGTGGAGGCCAGAAGGGTGTTGGCCTCAGATGGCCCTCTGTTTGGGTTCTCGGGGGAGAGGAAAGAAGTAGAAGGGGGAGTAGGACTTCATGTGATCCTGGGGGGGGGGGGGGGGGGTAGTCCAGGAACTTCCGTTTTGTCATAGTGAACGCTCCTAGCAGCTACAGCACCATCTTCGGACGGCCACTCATCAGCGCGTTCCGCTGTGTCCCCTCCACTTTTCATCAATGCCTTAAGTTCAACGACGGAAGGGTTCAGGTGCGGATCAGGGGGATCCCAAGGTGGCAAGACAGTGCTACGTGACGGCTGTCAACACCATCTCCTGGATGGGAGAAGCTGAGGAATGTGATAAGGTGATGGAGGAGGCGGAAGAAGTCGGAGGTAAGGAGGTAGCCAAGGAGAAGAAGGAGGGAGAGGAAGTCCATGCCCAGGAAGGGGTAGCTGAGGGACCCCAGTCGGAGAGAGAGGAAGAAGAGGAGAAGGCCCAGGAGGGAGGGGCGGAGGAGCTGATGGTGGTAGAGGAGGAGGTAGAGGAAGGAACCTAGGCTCTCGCTTGTGCTGAGGAGGAGAGGGCTTGGGGAGAGCAGTCCCGGCTAGAGGCTATGGACGAGGTCGTGGAGCTCGAGGTCACCACCCGGCTAGGGGTGGTGGAGAAGGTCCGGGTCAATGGAGGACTCAACCCGGAAGATCAAGCGGAGATTCTAGCTTGCGTGCAGAAAAACGTAGACGTCTTCGCTTGGAGCGCCGCGGAAATGCCCGGGATCGACGCGGATGTGGCTTGCCATCGCCTCAACCTCGACCCCGGCACCCGCCCCATCTGCCAGAAAAAGAGAGCCATCACCGACAAGCTGGAAGGGCCCATCCGCGAGGAGGTGGGCAAGCTCCTACAGGCAGGCTTTGTATCAGAGATTCAGTATCTAGGATGGGTCTCCAACATCGTTATGGTGAAGAAGGGAGGAGGTAAATGGAGGATGTGTATCGACTTTTCTTTACTTAATAAATCATGCCCTAAGGATTGTTACCCCCTGCCTAGAATCGACGCGCTGGTTGACTCAGCCGTAGGTTTTCCTGTGATGTCTTTCTTAGATGCTTTTTCAGGTTACCATCAAATCCGCATGCACCCCCCGGACATCAAAGATATCTCCTTCATCATGGGGGATGGATGCTACTATTATAAGATGATGCCGTTCGGGCTCAAGAATTCAGGTGCCACATACCAAAGGATGATGGACAGAGTCTTCCACGAGCAGAAGGGAAGAAACTTGGAGGTTTATGTTGATGACCTTATTGTAAAGAGCCGATACCTTGGGTCTCACCTCCGAGACCTTGAGGAGATGTTCGGGACCCTGCGGCGGTACAAGATGAAACTCAATCCCTTGAAGTGTTTCTTCGGGGCAAGCCGAGGAAAGTTCCTAGGCCACTTGCTCACCCCCGCGGGAGTGGAGCCTAACCCGGACAAGGTTAAGGCGTTAATGGAGTTGGCGTCGCCGAGGAATCCGAAGGAGGTTCAGAGCCTTACAGGGAAGTTGGCTGGGCTCAGCAGGTTCCTCTCCAAGGCGGGAGAAAAGTGTGCACCTTTATTCAAGGTGCTACGGGGCAACAAGAAGTTTGAATGGACCCCGGAGTGCGAGGAGGCCTTCCAGGCTCTAAAAGAACAACTCACCCAGACCCCTCTGCTCCAGGGGCCGAGGCCAGGAGAAGACCTATCCCTGTACCTGGGGGTAGGGTCCAAAGCAGTAAGTTCCATGTTGATCCGGGAGGAGGGGACAAAAAAGTTCCATATCTACTACGTCAGCCGAGTGCTGAGGAAGGCGGAGCTCTGGTACCCGATCCTGGAAAGGTTAGCCTTCGCATTGGTGGTGTCGGCCCGGAGGCTCCGACCCTACTTCCAAGCCCATTCAATCAAGGTAGTGACGGACCACCCGCTCCGTAAAATCATGGAATGGGTGGAACACTTGGGAAGGTTGGCAAAGTGGTCCGTGGAGTTAAGTGAATTCAATGTCACGTTCGTGCCCAGGACGTCCATCAGGGCTCAGGCGGTGGCAGACTTCATGGCTGACTATGCGGACGAGGTGGGGGAGCACGAGCCACCTCCCCCAGAGGCATGGAAGATGGTGGTGGACGGAGCGTCGGGAAAGTACCCCATGGGACCCGGATTGAGCAAGCCTTAAACATCCATTTCCCAATTACCAACAACCAGGCAGAGTACGAGGCAGTAATAGCGGGCCTTCGGCTGGCCCGGGAACTGGGGGTGCAGGACGTGGAGGTCTCAACGGACTCCATGGTGGTAGCATGCCAAATCAAGGGAGAGTTTGAAGCGAAGGACCCGACCCTCCTTCTATACCTGAAGAAGGTCAAGGGGGTCATCGGGCAGTTCCGCACCTTCTCCATCAAGCACGTGCCGAGGGAGGAGAGCACCCAGGTGGACCTCTTAGCCAAGTTCGGTCCCCGAGCGGGAGGGACGGCTTCGGAACTCTTCCGACCCTCCATCGAGGAAGGAGAGTTGATGGAGGTGGATCAACGAGCCTCGTGGATGGATCCATTCATCACCTTCCTATCCTCCGGGAAGTTCCCTGGAGAGGGCGTGGACAAGAGGTGCTTCAGGTATAAGTCCGCCTATTACTCCTTGCATGCAGGAGGGCTATATAGGAAGACTCTCTCGGGACTCCTGGCCCATTGTGTTTCCGAGGAGGAGGTTCCGAGAGTCCTGGAAGAAATCCACTCCGGGGAGTGCGACAGTCACTCCGGGAGCCGGACCCTAGAGGGGAGGGTGTTGAGGCAAGGCTACTTCTGGCCCACTCTCAGCAAGGACGCGGTGGAGTTCGCGAGGAAGTGTCCGAAGTGCCAACTCTATGCTCCACTCCAACTCCTCCCAGCTCAAAGGCTCCGGACCATCACGGCTCCCTGGCCCTTCTCCATATGGGGGTTGGACCTGGTCGGACCCTTCCCCCAAGCCAGCGGCCAGAGGAAGTTCCTGCTGGTCATGATCGACTACTTCTCCAAGTGGGTAGAAGTGAAAGCACTCGCTAAGGTAACCTCTCAGGTTGTAAGGAATTTTGTGTGGGGGGAGATAATTTGCAGGCACGGGCTACCTCTAGCTATAGTGACGGACAATGGGCCACAGTTTGCTAGTGAAGAGTTTGTTGGCTTCTGCACACAGCTCGGCATTGACCTCAGGTTCACATCGGTCCACCACCCGAGGAGCAATGGGCAGGTGGAGGCGGCGAACAAAATAATCGTTAACCTATTAAAAAAGAAAGTGGAAAACCTTCGGGGGAACTGGGTGGAACAGCTACCCTCCGTCCTCTGGGCCATGAGGACTACTCCGAATACCGCCACCAGGGAGACTCCGTTCAAGCTCTCTCACGGGTCCGAGGCCGTTCTCCTCATAGAGTTTGAGGTAAAGACCCCCGGGTGATCGCTGCGAGCGAGGGGGATGAAGAGTGGCTAGAAGATAACAATGCAGAGCAGAGGCTGTCTTTGGACCTGGTGGAAAAACTCCGGGACTTGGCCACCATCAAGCAGGAAGAGGTCAAGCGGCGGATGGCTCGATATTTTGACAAACATATCTGGATAAAGCACTTTCAGAAAGGAGACCTAGTCCCGAAGAAGGTCGATGTGGCCGTCAGAGGGGCCGCGGTGGGTAAGTTTAACCCCAACTATGAGGGTCCATATATTGTAAGCGAGGTGCTCAAGTCGGGGGGGTATCACCTCCAGGATGTGGAGGGGGTGCCCCTCGACCGAGCCCGGAGTGGGGATGATTTGAAATGATTTTACCCTTGAAAGCTTTATTATGTTGTTTACTGAATGTCTTACTCCTTTTTTGTGATGCTTATAACTACTGCCATGCCAGGGTGACGAAGGTTGGATATGTTGGTGATGGAATGCCCCAGATCGATTCCTCTCCCGGGCTCTCACCTAGACGGGGGGTTCAGGTTGATCTCTGGAGAGGCTGGCAAGGTTGGATATGTTGGTGCTGTAATGCCCCAGATCGATTCCGCTCCCGGGCTCTCACCTAGACGGGGGGTTCAGGTTGATCTCTGGAGAGGCTGGCAAGGTTGGATATTTGGTGCTGGAATGCCCCAGATCGATTCCGCTCCTGGCCTCTCACCTAGACGGAGTTTCAGGTTGATCTCTAGAGAGACTGGCAAGGTTGGACATGTTGGTGCTGGAATGCCCCAGATCGATTCCGCTCCCGGGCTCTCACCTAGACGGGGGGTTCAGGTTGATCTTTGGAGAGGCTGACAAGGTTGGACATGTTAGTGCTGGAATGCCCGAGATCGATTCCGCTCCCGGGCTCTCACCTAGACGGGGGGTTCAGGTTGATCTCTGGAGAGGCTGGCAAGGTTGGACATGTTGGTGCTGGAATGCCCCAGATCGATTCCGCTCCCGGGCTCACACCTAGACGGGGGGTTCAGGTTGATATCTGGAGAGGCTGGCAAGGTTGGATATGTTGGTGCTGGAATGCCCTAGATCGATTCCGCTCCCGGGCTCTCACCTAGACGGGGGGTTCAGGTTGATCTCTGGAGAGGCTGACAAGGTTGGATATGTTGGTGCTGGAATGCCCCAGATCGATTCCGCTCCCGGGCTCTCACCTAGACGGGGGGTTCAGGTTGATCTCTGGAGAGGCTGGCAAGGTTGGACATGTTGGTGCTGGAATGCCCCAGATCGATTCCGCTCCCGGGCTCTCACCTAGACGGGGGGTTCAGGTTGATCTCTGGAGAGGCTGGCAAGGTTGGATATGTTGGTGCTGGAATGCCCCAGATCGATTCCGCTCCCGGGCTCACACCTAGACGGGGGGTTCAGGTTGATATCTGGAGAGGCTGGCAAGGTTGGATATGTTGGTGCTGGAATGCCCTAGATCGATTCCGCTCCCGGGCTCTCACCTAGACGAGGGGTTCAGGTTGATCTCTGGAGAGGCTGGCAAGGTTGGATATGTTGGTGCTGGAATGCCCCAGATCGATTCCGCTCCCGGGCTCTCACCTAGACGGGGGGTTCAGGTTGATCTCTAGAGAGGCTGGCAAGGTTGGATATTTTGGTGCTGAAATGCCCCAGATCGATTCCGCTCCCGGGCTCTCACCTAGACGGGGGGTTCAGGTTGATCTCTGGAGAGGCTGGCAAGGTTGGACATGTTGGTGCTAGAATGCCCCAGATCGATTCCGCTCCCAGGCTTCCACCTAGACGGGGGGTTCAGGTTGATCTCTGGAGAGGCTGGCAAGGTTGGACATGTTGGTGCTGGAATGCCCCAGATCGATTCCGCTCCCGGGCTCTCACCTAGACGGGGGGTTCAGGTTGATCTCTGGAGAGGCTGGCAAGGTTGGATATGTTGGTGCTGAAATGCCCCAGATCGATTCCGCTCCCGGGCTCTCACCTAGAAGGGGGGTTCAGGTTGATCTCTGGAGAGGCTGGCAAAAGGAGGCATGGTTTGAAGGTAACAGGTTGAGGTGTTAAAGCCGGAGTGGCTTGGTTCGCAAAATTGAAAGGGGTTGAGGCTGGTAAGGCCTAAGGTAGCGGGTTGAGGTGCTAAAGCCAGGGAGGCTTGGTTCGCAGGATGCCAAATGTCTGAGGTGGTCAAGGTCGGGTTCGCCAGGCAGTATCCGCGGGCGGCGACAGTACGGGCTCGAGAAATCCATAGAAGGAGATACTTGGCAAGGCAAGCCCAGACACGCGCATTCGCGAGCTCCCCGGGAGCACTACCGCGTAACAACTAGTCATGAGATAGGAGTTCAAAAGAAAAAGATCTAATGCAAGAGAAAAATAAACGCGAGCTTGCTCATAAATACTAACAAAAAATCATAACTATCATTCCCCAAGATTCTTCTATGTTCGGCGGCGATCTCGCCAGCTCAAAAAGAATAATATACATTCGAAGGAAAGAGAAGAGAAGGGAGGCTAAGGGGGCTCATTCTGGGGGGCCCTCGCCATCCTTGCGAGCCCCCAACCATGGCGCCAAATCAAAGAAATCCGGGCAGACGTCTTCGGCTGTGAACTCCATCGTGTCTTCGGCTAGGAGACCCGCGTTCTGGAGAGTCATGAAGACGAGGTTGTCGACCTCTTGTGCATCTCGCCGCCTCTGGTCTTCGCTCTCGGGAACCCTCTGTTGAGATCCGGCTTGCCCAGGAGAAGGGGGTAGCACGCTGCGAATCAGCTCGTCCACCCGAGCCTTCAGCATGGTATTCTCCAGCTCTAGCTCGCCGTTGCGAGCGAGAAGTTTGGTTGCTATGTCGGCATCCTGAAAGTTAATACCAAATAAGTTAGGCGAAGACCGGGGGTCGCGAACAACAAAGAGAGGGGGCCCAGGGTCGCTTACCATCTTGCCCTGCATCCCGGCGAGAAGGCTTTCCGACGCCGCCTCTCTCTCCTTAAGGCATTTGATCTCATCGCGAGCTTTCTTAAGCTCCTCCCTATATGCGCGGATATCCCTGTCCGCCTGTAGGTAACGACGCCCCGCCATATGTGCGAGCTCCATCGAGCGAAACTGAGCTCGCATGTCTTCGTAGACCAGTTGCCTTGGCCCCATCTCTTTAAGGGCGGCGGAGTCCTCACTGCCGTATAAGTCGAAGGCGATAGAGAACGCCTCCTCCCCGGCCTTACCAAGCTCCACCCAGGAGGGGTGAAGGGTGGAGCAGGAAATCCTGTTGGCATCAGGATCCCAAGCGAGCAGGGGCTCGCCGAGGGAATCAAAAACCTTCTCGCCTAGGCCGAAGTTCTTGTGACGCTTGGGTTGGGGGGTTGCGGAAGAGCTCCCAGCACCCTGGCTTGCCAAGGGGTCCGGATGTTTCACAGGGGAAGGGGGCGAGCCGTCGGTCTCGCTCAGATCAACGACCGCGCTGTTGTCTTTAACAACAAGGGTTTTCCCCTTCGACTTCTTGGAAGAGGATTGCGAGCCGGGATGGCTCGCAGACGGAGGTCGCTTCTTGCCGGACCCAGTGGTAGGAAGATCGCGGCAAGCCTTTGCAGCCGCGGTCGCGAGCGTGTCCGCCGTAAGTGTGGTGCCTTGCGCGTGCGGAGGATTGACGGGGACGTCACGCTCGCCTGTAGAATAAGAGCGTTAGACAAAGCGAAGAAGAAAAAAAAGGTAGGGAGAAAGCGAGCCATACCTTCCCCTTAAGGAACCGCGAGTAGCGAGTCGACGTTGCGCCTCAGGTGGGCGACTTCGAAGTTTTTCCCGGAAAGGTAGTGGAAGAGTTTGGCGTCGGCGCCGCTCAGCGAGCTCGGAGGGCGGTAGGTGGCGTCGTCCCGTTGAAGAGGAGTGAAGTGGAGGTTGCCGAAGGGTCCCTTCACCAAGATGAACTTCTGAGTCCAGTAGTGACTCTTGTTCACCATATCGCAAATGGTGACATGCTGGCTCGCAAAATAAGTGGTCCCGTCCCGGAAGGCACAGAAAGAGAACACTTTGCGGAAGACGAGGAGGCTGAACTCGATCCTCTCCTCCCGCATATAACTAGCGAATGCGACAACGTCCGCGATCGCATTCGGGGTCAGCTGGCTCGGCAGCACCCCATAGTACCGTAGCACCTGCAAGGAACAAAGAAAATGAAAAAGTTGCGAGAGCGAACAGGGAGCGGCGAGAGGGCTAAGCGAAGTACCTGACGAATTTCAGGCCATAAGGGGAGTCGCAACCCATTCTCAAAGTGAGCGATAGGGATCGCGAGCTCGTCGGCCTCGGTCTCGTTCAGCGTAGCCTTCTCGCTTGGACAGCGAGCCGAATAGCCCTCCGGGAGATATCGATCCACGACATATTTGTATTCCTCCGCAGTGAGGTTCGCACAGAAGAAGTCGTGATCTTGGAATGCCGAGGCGCATCTGGCTAGCCCCTCGCTCTCGCCATCTGCTCCCATTGAAGGATTTGTTCGCAGCGAGCCAGGAAGAAGCAACCTGCAAGTAGCGAACGCGAGCACGAGCTTGCGAGAACATAAATGAGCGTAGAGGCGAGAGGATTTGGGAAATAAATGCGGCGGATGGAAAAGTGAATCCGAACTATTTATAGGAAAATAGGATGGGCACGGGATTCGAAGCGTCGGGAGTGCGGATAGCGAAAATAAAGTAGATTTTTACTCGACAAGACTACAGCCTTGCGAGCCCGGGCTCGCCACTGCGCGGTAATAGAGCCCCGCCTGAAGCCGGCCCGTGAGGGAAGGAGGCTTGGGCGCGACGTCGCCAAGAAGTTCGCGAGCGCTCCACGCTGGCAATCATATCAAACACGGCGAACATGCAGAATAAGTCACAGGCGCTTCACAGATAAATAAAGGGCGAGATAAAAAATGATAAAAGGCGAGTCACGATGGACTCGCAAATGTTACCACACCATAGGTATCATTCAGCAGAAACATCATGAGAGAAATGAAAACAAGGGTAAAACAAAAATAAATCCACGGCAGGTTCAGGGGTAAGGAAGCCATTTCCAGCGACCCCGACCTCGCTTCCCCGCGCGCGGCGACACTCTCGGATAGTGGTATTCACGAAGTACTTTGAGCTCGCGCAGGATCAGGTGTGCTTGGTCCTCACCCCACGAGATGTGCACACTGGGCGAGGTAGCATCTGCGCGAGTCACCGGCCCCGCCTCGGCGAGGAAGCGCGCATTCGCATCCTCCATGGCGGCGAATCTCTCGTTGAAGGAAGCCCGGTTCGCGTCATACCGCTCCTCCAGCTCGCGCAACATCATACCATGCTTCTGAAGCACCTCTGACACCCGTCTCTTCATCCGCGCGGGGTCGCCCGGGTCGCCCAAGAATTCATCGATCTGGCTCGGCGAGGGCGGCGGTGACATCTCCACCCTCCCGTGCTCTGACTCAGGCGTGGCTTCTGAAATTTCTGCGAAGGAAGAGTTAGTAGGATCAGGGGACGAGCGAGAAAGTGAGCCCGCATAGATGTACTAACCTTGGGAGAAGGAGGGCTCGCGACGTTGTTTGCGAGAGGACTCCGGCCGACCCTGGAAGTTTTTGCGGAACCCTCGAATGTTGGGTTTCCCCAGACCAGGGGGATGCACGGCCCTCTCCGCGATCTGGGCGCCATCGAGATGCGAGCCTCCTGGGCTTCACCTGCCCACAATGCCGAAGCCCGGGGTCTCCACGTTATCCTTAGGCAGAATCGGCGAGCGAGCCGGTGTGGAGCCCCTCTTCTCAGGGCTCGACGGTGGGGTGTCTGCATAAGCCATAAGCGCATGGATATCACAAAGAGACATGAGCGGGGATAAAGGAAGAAGGTACTTATGACTTACGGGGTTGCGAGAGAGGCGCCTGTTGGATTGAGGTCCCAACCCCAGCAACTAGCGATCCCAGCCTCGCTGGGGACGGGGCACGAGAAGAGGCCAGCGTAAGGCCCGCCATGCGTTCCTCAGGTGGAGGATTCTGCGAGAGGAAAGGAATAAGTAGGGAGTCGATATAATGAATTTAGACGAAGAATACCTATTGCGCGAGCCCGGTATTCGGCGACGGGGGCGAGGCAAGAGGTGACGACACGTCCTCCCCCTGCGCCCTCCTAACCGTCTTGGCTTTCTTGGTCTGGGGAGAAGGGGAGGTGGCAGGGTTGAACATCCAGGCGTTGCGCTCGGCGGCCTGGGTCTTCGCCATCTCCCTGGAAGCCTTCAGTCGATCCCGCGCGCTCGGCTTGGAAGACATTATGAAGGAAGAGTGTTTTCAGCGAGGAAGAGGGAGAAGGAAAGGCTTGATCACTAGCCACGGTAGACGGTATTTATAGTTTTGGACATGGGACCCACCAAAAGATTCCCGCCACGTCAGCAGAATCGGCGAACACCAGGGGTTGGATGTTTCTTCGCGAGCTTAGGACAACCTTGCGAAGAGCGGGGATTGTGTACAACCCCGATGTTCGCCAGGAAGATCAGACGGCTCACACCCAAGAAAGCGAGCCAAGATGGGCAAACCCCGGTGAGGCGAGCCAAGGAAAGGCGGGAGACTCTACAAGCGGACGAGCCGGGACAGGCGAGCCCGCCTAGAGTATGTGCGGATAGCAATTCTGGGGCTCGCCAAGGTAAGACAGGCGAGCCCGCCTAGAGTATGTGCGGATAGCAATTCTGGGGCTCGCCAAGGTAAGACAGGCGAGCCCGCCTAGAGTATGTGCGGATAGCAATTTTGGGGCTCGCCAAGGTAAGACAGGCGAGCCCGCCTAGAGTATGTGTGGATAGCAATTCTGGGGCTCGCCAAGGTAAGACAGGCGAGCCCGCCTAGAGTATGCGCGGATAGCAATTCTGGGGCTCGCCGAGGTAAGACAGGAGAGCCCGCCTAGAGTGTGTGCGGATAGCAATTCTGGGGTTCGCCGAGGTAGTGCCGGCGAGCCCGCCCAAAGAAGGCACGGCTAACCCAGGAGTTCGCAAGCTCCGCTCGCAGGGAAGGTGCAAGGGTGAGCCGGTTCGCCCAGCAAGGGCTTGTAGAGAAATTCTCGGTGGTCTGCGGCTAGCTCCTCTGAACAGCGGGGTTTGGCTGTTAGCAGACCAATCCAGTGTGTGGATAGTAAGAATGGACAGCGGGATTTAGCTATTGACAGACCACAAAACTAAAATCTATAAATAGACCTTAAAGGGCACCTTGGAAGGGGACCGGTTCAAAATCTTTGAGCCTTCTTCTCTCCTTAGGTCGCTTTGGTTTGGGCTCTCTAGCTCTCCAAGGTGACCGAGTCTTAGCTTTGGCTTGGGAGGGGAAGCGCTCAACGATCTTCCGGGTTAGTGGATGGACCTCCTCGCTAAGACTAGGGTCTTTGTTCTTTGTCCGAGTTATCCGCCCATCTCTTCCGAGGGACCGGTAAGGGCTAGCTGCCCCTCAACTCGTTGAGGGCCCCGAGCTCCACAAGAGACCGAGAAATCGGTTTCAACATCATCAATTGTACTTCTATGCTTAAACTTTTTTTTTGTTTTCTTTTTTTAACCATCATGCTATGGTCATTTTGTATAACATGTGATTTGACTTTCACACATTAAGCCACAAATTCATTAATGAATCAAATTGAATGAAATTGAATAAAAGTCATATCATCTCTCAAGTGACATATCTATCCTTTTTATTTTTAACCCCCTAAATCCATTGCTTTTAAAAGTCTTATATCATCATTATAAATGAAATGCTAAATGCTTATATGATATTATCAAGACTAATAAAATAATTGTCAAAAAAGATTTAAAAGAAAATTATGGGGTCTTAGGCTAAATGTATAAAGTGCTCAAGTGGTTGATTATTTATTTAATATCCTTGTGTCATTTGATCGCCTCAAATTTGTTTACTCATTATCATAAAAAAATCGGAATTGAAAAATCGCAAAAATCATATATATTTTTAAACAAAAGCCAAAATTAAATTTACAAAAATATGCGAGATTTTGACGCAAACTTTAAACGATCATAACATTTGATCCGTTTGTCCAATTTTCACCCACAATAACTTTTCGGAATGAGGTCGAGAAGATCTATGTAATGGCAAACCAGCTTTGCTTGTTTGAGTTCATTTTGACCCTCAAAACTGCCAAAACTCAACTTCGTTTTGAAGTTATCTCAGTTTTTTCTTTTTCGGCAATTTTTTTAAAGGATTGTACATCACATGCTCCTAAGTACCATTCCAATGACCTTAGAATCAACCTTATACCTATTGAAAATAACTCACAAGATTAAATCACATCATTCTAGGTCTATAAATTGAAATTCTATTTATTGAATACATGCAACATCATCACTATTAATCCTACGACATTCAAACTCATCATTCTAGCATTATCAACTAATAAATATTATCATTCATGCTAGTTGTCTAATAATGCCATAATGAATCCATCTTAAAGTAGAACAATTAAAAGTTAAAACTCATAATAACTATGTTGCTTTAAAATATAATTATAAATCAATCTCCCATAAAAAGCCATAGTTTATAAATTGCTTCCATAATACAAAATGCTTAGGATGTCCATAATCATTCACCCACATTATGTGTCTCACAATATTGAGGGCGTAGGATTGCGTGCATTAGAAGACATAACCTCTAAGTTATGACTTGTCCTTAACCGGGGAGGGTTCCAGTGGGGCCGTGCGAGGCACTGAGGGGAAAGAGTGCTAGGTTGAGCGTTCTCTAGTGTGTGCATATGGGATTAACACCCCATCCTACGACATGTGTGCAGATCCTCATGCCCATTCGTCACTTAGTACGGGGCTAGTGTGTAGACATATTGTTAGGGTATTATAATCTAGGACATACCTATATCATATGTTTTGCATGCACTCATTATGATTATATTATTCATGCATTCTTGTTTTGATCGAACATGCTTATGTTGTGTTTTGCATATCTTATCATTTTTGAGCTCTAATGATCTTGTAAAACACAAATATATGAAAACCAAATAAAAATATACAAACCATTTTTGAACAAATAAAACATGCTTAAATATCCTTCTAATCATTTCTAACTTCTCTGAAATTTCTACACTAAGAAGGTCTATATACGTACTATCTATTCCAAAGAAATGTTTTTTTAAAATCTCAAAAAACAAAGTACTATTTGGGTGTTAACTAGTTAATGCTAGGCGTTAGCCTTTTTGACCAAATTGCAATTCTGCTTTCTCTATTATATTTCTGGTATTTTTCTATTGATTTTTCTCAGTTTATTTTGTCTGATTTCAAATTATTTTGTTATTAATTTTGTTGTTTTATTCCAAAATACAAAAAAATTCAAATATTTCAAAATGATCAAAAATATGCTTTAGTTATTTGTTCTGCGTTAACTCTTTACAAAATTATGGTTTGACTACATGACTTCACAAGAGCAAACATCTTAGTCATTTTTGTTTCAAATGGTGAAAATTGATTTTGGCAGACTCACAAGGATTTTCTTCAATGTCTAATTTTAATTTCAAAGTTTCTAAACATTGCTTTTGTCATGCCTTGACCTTAACCTGATTATGTGCAATGAAATAGTATATAGATAATTGTGTATGATTGCCTAGCATGCCTCTAAGTATGAGTAATGCTTTATGTTAATCAATGATTCATACACTCACTATTTTGGTAATCTGTATGTGCTTATAATCTTAGTCTTGCATGATTGTATAGTGAAATAGTTTTAACACATTAAGTTGTATGTCTAAATTACCTACACTGTCTTTTAAAAAAATATTTTTTTTTGCACACATAGAAGTGTTGTTTCACAATTATAAATGTTTGCAACAACAAGTGAATTCAGAGACTTTTGGCCCCAATAGAAAAAATCAATTAATAATATGTCAAAGATAACTCCACCAAGCACTACTTACCCTCCTGATAAGTCTTAATTAGCATTGTGAGGTTGAGCACCTTGGAAAGAATTGTAAAGTGTCTTGTGCAAACATATTTCTTTTTATCACTTCTATTTATACACCGGATCACTAAAAATACAATTTTTATAAAAAATGCTTATGTGGTCCCCCAAGCATTACTTCGCTCCCTGATAAGTCTTAATGAGCATTGTGTGTGCGAAGCCCCTTGGAAGTTGTACTTATGCTTTGTGCTTTGAAATTTTATTCTATATGTGATGTGTGAAAGTAACTATAAGATTACAATCTTAATATTGTTGTTACTATTTCATTACATATGTCATGTGTTTTGATTATTTCACTTGTACACTTTTATCAAAACACCTTATGCACACATCATTGTTTTTCATAAAGCTTCTACTAATGAGAATTAGATCCTAATGCAAAATTACATAATTCTCTAAAACCGTAAGTAAAAGCACTAGATTGCAATGCGTGATTTCTACAATGTTTTCTTTACTTGAAATATGAATTGGTTACATTATAGCTATTATCTTTTAGAATATGTTAAATCATGCTTGCCTATTAGTTATGAAAATTCTTCAAAGATAAAATGCTCAAATGTGAAGAATCTAGATATATTGTTGAAATTGTCAAACTATAACAAAAATACTACTCTTAATTATTTTGTTTTTGCTTTTCTGCATTTCTCTTTTGGTCATGTATTTCGTTTACCATGGTTTATCATGCTCACTTCTTAGGTCTTTCTTCACTTATGCTTGTCAAACAATATTGCATCTCTTTCAACAAGTAATATTCTTCCTTAAAAATTAATTTGCAAAGCAAGTGCTAGAATTCCTTTGGTAAATTCATGGAATGATGTTCTTTCACGCGTATCATATATTTTTTCCGCTGTGCTACTCTCTCCCTTAGCTCGATCATGACTTACATCATGTTTACACAAAACTCTAAATCCTCTCTTAGTTATGTCCCAACTTTTGTCTTCTTTATTCTAGTTTTGTTTCACTTCACCCTCTTTTGCTAATAACAAAAGGGGGAGAATAAAATGATAAATCACAAGGAGCAGGATTCACTAGATTAAGGGGGAGCATGAATCTAGTCTATGGGTGCATTCACTAAGGGGGAGCACTTAAGTAGGGGGAGCACAATGTTCAATGAAGTATAACTCTTATTATTATCTCTATGATTGCTTTGTGTCATATATCCTTCTAAAAACACATATCTTATATATGCATATGATTTATCTCTATTGGATTTGTTATTATCAAAAGGGGGAGATTATTGGAACATGGTTTTCTGCATCCCTTTGATTTAAGAATAACAAATCCTACTTGTATTTGATCTTGTTTGCCATTGTGTTTTTAGCATGCAGGTCTGAACAGATATGACACCAGGTTGCTGCAATATTGGTCTGGCACTATCCACAAGCAGAAAGATTGAAAAGATGTCTAACCCCAGGAATTAGGACTTAACGTTGGGCGTTAGCGATCGACAGGATGGTCTGCCGATCGACGGGATGGTTTGCCGATCGACGGGATGGCTTGCTAATCGACGGGATGGCTTGCCGACTGAATAAAAAGAGAAAGAAGCTTAACGATAGGCGTTAGGACTTAACGATGGCGTTAACGATCGACGATTATGGCAAGGAGGCATGCAGACGTGATTGAAGGAGCATTTTGGGAATGCTTTGACTCAACACCTGGCGTTAGAGTCAACGCCAGCGTTAAGGTTGCCTAAAATGAAAATTTCTAAAGATGCAGAATCTCCTTCCTATTTTGAAGATCTGAGCCATCAAGTTATTTCTATACTGATTCAACGCCCGGCGTTAACTCTTAATGCCGGCGTTAGCTTCCAGTTCTATAAAAAGGTGGATTTTGTCTTCTCCAACTACTGATTGATTAGAGCCCTATTCCAGCACTTCAAAAACTCTGAGAGGGCCGTATTTCCAGACCAACACTTCTCCCACTCAATTTCAAAAGGAGGAATCGAAGGAGGCTTGGATCAACACTCTAACTCAACGTGAAGAACGCACGCTTGGACTTCAATGATCTTCATCGATTCTTCGACGTCTCCTTCAGATTACCTCATAGGAAGTTTCATATTTGTCTTTTGTATTTGTCTTTTATTTTTATCTTTATAATCGGTTCAGAAATTTGCCTCGTGCTGGCGACTAGGTCTGGGTAGGACTTAGGGAGTAATTCGCCTCGTGTTGGCGACTAGGTCTGGGTAGGACTGAGGAAGTAATTCTCCTCGTGTTGGCGACTAGGTCTAGGAAGTAGATCTAGGGGGTGCTCGACGTCTTTCTGGGGATAGGAAGGATAGAGCGGTTTGAGGCTGTATTTGGGGAGAGATCGGCTAAAGCAAACCGGTTCGTGGGGATACGAGTCGGTATAGAAAACGAAAAGAATATTTCATATTTCGCCTTCGATTTCTAGCATCATAGAAATCAGATTTTGTAATCAATTTTATAAATGATAATCATGCCTTTTCTTGTTTAATAAAATTGATTTCATTTCTAATTTCATTATCTCTTTACTTTTGATTTAACTTACTTCTACCAAAATATCAAAAGTTTTCTATTAAAGATTAAAGTTTTCTAGAACCCTTATTTACCCCCCCCCCCCTCTCTAAGGGCACCTCAAGATCCAACATCATATTTAATGAAAATAGATTGTAATGTAAATTTAATAAACTTTAAGAAAGATTTCAAGGCAGAAATTACTCCCTTGAATAAATCTTGTTCCTTAATCGAGACCTACATCTATCTTCCCACTCCATTTTCTCCTAAGTGGGACCCTACCTTACCCTACACAGGTAATTCAAACATTAGAGGGGACCCAGGTTACCTTGGGCCCTTTGTTTTTACCATTGTAGGGTTCAATGAAAGAATAGAAGGGTCTTTCATGATACCCTTTGGGATGATAAGGAATGAGTTTTCCAAACCTATTATTTTGATACTTGAAATAAGTATAAAATGTATCTAAATAAAGAAGATCAGCATAATGTTTTATTAACCTACGTCTTGCTCTAACCTTTTGGTTGAGATTATTTAATTTCTCTACATGATTCTTGCCTAGGGGTTTTTCCTTCTTATTCAGAGTTACCTTTTTAGGTTTATCAATCCTATCTGGATGATTATTATCTCTACCCTTGGATGATGCACTCTTCTCACTTGGTTTATACTCACTAGGTCTAACAAATGAGACTGGATTTTTCTAGGCAGGTTTCCTATTTGCTTCTGTACTAGTGGAGGGCTCTGCTCCTAATCCTAGGTGATTAAATCTCATAGTGAGATTTTCGGTGATGTCTTTGAACTTCTAACTCCTCCCATTGAGTGAGTCCTCAAAGGCCTTTGCATTTTCTAGCTCTTCTTTTAAATTTGTTTTCTTCTCTAAGTTTAATCAATTCTAACTCTTTATTATTAATTTCATTTGTTAGGTTTTGATTATTAGGTGCATTTCATATTTCTTAAGGTTCTCTAGTTCAGTTCTAGCTATGTCTAATTCTTTTTCTACCCTAAGATGATCAATGCATAAATCTTTAAAACATGATTTAAAATCTTCTGAACTAAAATGAAATTCATCAAAAATAGATACCTGATCATCTTCACCGTCTGATTACATCCCCAGTGCCATCATGCAGGCTGCTACTGCTGCTTCTTCATCATCACTCTCAGATGATGAGGAGCTTAATTCTGCTTCAGAATTACTCCATGTTTCAACAATGAAGCCCTTAGCTTTCTTCTTGTCCTTTCCTCTGAAGGACTTCTTCTTCTTCTCCTCCTCTTTGTTGCTGCTTATTTCCCTTTGCTCTTGTGGGCGCTCAGGAGCAATGGGCCCTGGTTTGTTGCAGGTATAACAGATAATATCCTTCTTTGGAGTTTTATCATACCTGCGCTTTGAGTCTCTTTCTCTTCTGCTTGAGTCTTCTATCTTGACCCATTTCTTGAATCTCCTTGCTAGGAGATTGAACATCTCATCTTCAGGAGTAGAGGGCTCTCCTTCAGTAGCTTTCAGAGCAAGGCTCCTTTGGATAAGAGCAAGAGAAGTTTCTCTTTCTTCAGCCTCAGCCCTATTCCTTAGAAGCATCTCAAATGACCTAAGCTTTCCTAGCAAAGCTTCAGTTGAGATCTCTCTATGGCACCTGGACTCTCTAATTGCCCAGATTCTGGAATCCCATGAGCTAGGGAAGCACATGAGGATTTTATCATTAATTTCAGCCAAGGATATCTCCTTGTCTAAGCCTCTGAGCTCATAAATGATAATGTTGAATCTGTTATACATATCAGCAACAGATTCTTCAGCTTTCTTTTGAAAGTTCTCATACTGGATATGAGAAGGGACTTTCTGTCCTTTCTTTCATCAGGACTTCCTTCCACCATTTTGGTGAGTGAGTCCTAGATTTCCTTTGCTGATTGGCATTCAGCAACCTTCTGGAAAATGTCATCTGGCATTGTTGAAACCAGAATGTTCATGGCCTTGGCATCACATGCCTTGACCTTCTTCTCAGCCTCTACCCATTCCTATCTTGGGACAGCCTCAGTTGTTGAGGTTTCTCCTTTCTTTTGTCTGACTGGAGCTGGGGGACCTGTGAGAATAACATTATAGATGTCTTCATCAATTGAATTCATATAAAGCTTTATTCTGTCCTTCCAGAGTGTGAACTTATTCAAGTTACACACTGGGGGTCTTGTAGAAGCATAATCCTTAGTACTCATTTTCTTTATAAAAATATATTTAAATTAAAGAAATAAGAGTAGGAGGTCTTTTTGATCAAGGTGTTAACCTTTTAATGATGAACCTCCCTCTCATACCAATTGAAAGTGCACAGTGTGCCTCTGAGAATACTCTAGGGGGGGGGGGTGAATAGAGATTTAAAAATATTTCTATCCTATTTGTGCAAATATAATAAAACACTAAGTGTTTATGCATCAACAAATCCCACACAGAATAAAATTAAAGTGCTGAAATATGAAACAAAGAAATAGTAAAATAAATCTAAACTATATGGGACAGCACAGAAAATGATCAACCAGAAGACACAAAGATTTTATAGAGGTTCTCTAAAATATGGGTACTCCACTCTTCTACCACCTGATAGGAATGCACCAACTGTATCTGAGTCTTTTGGTAAGGAGACTCTTAGAACCACTGATCTTTTGATAAGGAGATCATGAACCACCAGATCTTTTGATAAGGAGATCTTGAACCAACCAGATGTTTTGATAAGGAGATCTTGAACCACTGAATCTTTTGGAAGAAGGATTCTTAAAACTATTTTACAGGAGAGAATGAGAAGGAGAAAGATGTAGGGGAGAAGAGTAAGAATTCTATTTTCAGAATTCTTATGAAGCCTGTATGAAGAACAACTTCTTGATTCTTTGGTTGGATCTGCTTATGATTAACTCTTGCTTATGGTGGTGATGTTTTGCAGGAGCTATAGTTATCAGATCCTTTCACTTCTTTCTGATTGCACATTGGCTGCTATGAGATATTGATGATGAGTAACCTTGTTCTGTTCTGAGAGACAAAGAGTAGCAGTTCTTTCTTCTTTGTTTTCTGCTATTAGGGTTCCTGAAGAAAGAAGGAGAAGATGGAGCCCTGATAGAAAACTCTTAGCCGACTGTAATGAATGCTCTACGTTTCTCTTTCTATTCTTCCCTTTTATTGTCCCACTTCAGATTTGAATTTCTTTCCCTTTCTGGTAAGTCCTGAAAAGATATTCTACACAGAACAATCTCTTTCTTTCCTTCTTTAATTCTCGACCCATCCACCAACAATAAGCTTGTTTCCAAGAAAGCTTTTTGTGTCCTCTATTAATTCTTCTTTCCATTTGAGGCAATTAATAAGCCATTGGAGAACGGTCTTGAGTGAGGTGGGCCATGAGAGAGGGTCCAAAATGACAGCTAAAAAGGTTTCCCTTTTCCGACTGTATTCGACGTAGCGTCGAGTTCTATTCCTCTCTTATCGACGCACCTTCGAGTTCTTGTAGGAGCAGCTTTGATTTCATCCTTACTCTGATTGAACTATGCTAGTCGACGTTGCGTTGATACCTTATCGATGTAACCGTTGAGTTGATAGCATGGCTCTGAACTTCATTATCTGTGTCAAGATGAAGTCGACGTTGCGTCGAATTTACATGGCTTCGACGGATACTTCCTATTGCGTTGAGTTAAAGTAGAAGATGCATCGACTTCTCAAGGTACTTTGACAAGTCCATGGCCTCTACGTCGATATCTACTCGATGTAACGTCGACTTAATCTACTTCTATAGAATGGGTGAGTTGCTTGGACTTCTAGTCAGAATAGCGTTGACATTAACTCGATGTTGCGTCGAATTCTATTCGACACAAATGTTAACTTTGCCCAAAGTTTGCTTCTCTTGATCTAGTCTTGACACCCTAAGTTGAGTGTGACATCCTAAGACATCTAATGACCAGATTACACTCACTATACAATGGGTAATTCAACCTAAGGGATAAAATCACTTTTATGTAATTTGTTAAGTTAAATCAAAGGGTTTTCCTAACAGCATACAAGGATCCCTGTGAGGATAAGATGGATCCATCCTCCCTATCTGCTAAGACACCCAATTTTCCCAAGTATGCTAGTCTAGAAAGTCAAGAGAAGAAGGATCAAAGGAAGGAGAAATGTGCAGAGAATAAAAGGAACTGAACTTATTCATGTGATAGCAGAAGGCAAATGTGTTTGAAATTCTATTTTGAAAACATTTAGCTTAAACTTTAAAAAGACAGTAAAGTAGTGACACTCTTAAATGTGCAACAACTTTATCATATAAATGTGAAGCTAACGCACTACACACTGATGATACAAATGAACTGTGAAATTTTCCGTAGATCTAGGAGTGAGCAGGAATCACACAACTTAAAGTTATAGCCAACAAACAGAAGCACATGAAGCAAAGCAATCTTTATTGATAATAGCAGAAATCTTCATTACAGAGCGAGGAATACATGGCGAGACATGATTTTGCCAGTACACAAAACCAAAAGGAAAGAAACAAGCTGAAGAAAGATAACTGGCGGTCTGATCACAGAGACCGGCAAACCGCGCAGTCTGAATGTTCTCGCGACTAGAAAAGGAGACCGCACGAATAGACTACCGGCGACTTGATCAACACCACTGAAGCCGCGACCTCCTGAACTCCACTGATTCTCCCAAACTCCAACAACCCACACTGCAAGCCGCGAGATCGCCCGAACATCCTAGAAGAAGAGTTGACCGCTGCTATCCGCACAATCCGCAGAAGCTGCACAAGGAAAGATCAATCAGCTAACCGGCCGGTCACAAAAAATGAGACCGCAAGAAATAGGCGCGAGCTCAGCTTACACTTGGTGCGATAAATATTGCTGATACACTGACTCCTATTTATAGGCATGCGACCTGATCCAGTCACCACCCTATGAGATAGAGTCACCGCACTGATTGCGCGACCAAGACCGGTCAATCCGCGCGATCAACAGAAGATCGCTCTACGCTTTGTAAGCTCACCGACTTCAAACCGACCAGGAGATCGCTACTCCCAAGAAGCTGCGCGATCATGAAAACCCACACGGTCATTACGCCCACCACCAGTGTTCGCCAATACGAGACCTCCTCCAGAGACTGCGAACACAAACAAGTCAACTAAGGCAACAGCCCGCCAAGTCGACCAACCACCAGTGACCGCATATACCAGCAGATTGCCAAGTGACCAACTTATGCAAACACAAAAGGAGACTGCGCGACTAAGAAAGCCTTAGTCCGCGCGCACCAACAAGAACCCGGACAGTCACCAGACCAGACTGCCCTTTCCAGAAAACCACCATGTGCGGTCAACAGCTTAACCCGCACAGTACAGAATAGCTCGCCACGCGGTCTCACAAACCAGACCTCGCGGCCTCACCTCGGCAACCTTGGACAAAGAATGGCGGTTAGGCTACGGCTAGACCGAGTAAGTCAGACCGCAGAGGAGACTGCAAGCTCGCGCGGTTAGACCAGACCGCCAACTTCCACTTCAACATTTTCAACACTCCCCCTTGAAGTGGGAAGTTGAAAACAGCCCAAGTAAACTCCACAGCCGAGTGAACGGCCCCTTCGCTAGCGCCTTTGTAAATATGTCAGCAACATTGTCCTGACTCCAAACATGCTCGACCGAAAGAAACCCCTCCAGCACCTTCTCACGAATGAAATGATGCTTGATCTCGATATGTTTGGTCCTCGCATGACAAACTGGATTAGTAACCAGTTTGAGTGCACTCTCATTGTCTCCGCGGAGTAGAGTCGAACCTCGAACCTCCTTATGGACATCTCCCACCAACCTCCTAAGACAAATGGCTTCTTGAGCTGCCAAGGCCGAAGCCTTGTATTCCGCTTCCGTGGTAGAGATAGACACAGAATCCTGCTTCTTGCTGCACCATGATATAGCCGTAGGGCCCGCCATGAAGACAAATCCAGACGTCGACTTCCGATCATCCGAATCTCCCCCGTAATCAACATCCATGTAACTGTGCACCTCGAAGCCCGCATCCCTCCTATATAGGAGACCCATATCCGAAGTCGCCTTGACATACTTCAAAATATTCTTGGCCGCTAG
The DNA here is from genome assembly GCA_033032865.1 of Dactylorhiza incarnata. NCBI lineage: Eukaryota > Viridiplantae > Streptophyta > Magnoliopsida > Asparagales > Orchidaceae > Dactylorhiza > Dactylorhiza incarnata. The sequence continues at coordinate 2,439,692 of JAWHQI010000352.1, read as the reverse complement.
TAGATGAGGCATCCGTGGTTCCGCCATATAACGACTCACCCTACCAACTGCATATGCAATATCTGGCCTAGTGATCGTCAGATAAATCAAGCTCCCAACTAGAGATTGGAACACAATCAGATCTTCCAGGATCCTCCCCTCATCCATCCAAAGTTTCATGGCCTTCTCCAGAGGTGTAAAAATGCATTTCCCTTCCTTCATGCCGAATCACTCCACAATTCGCTCTGCATATCCAGCCTAGGACACCAGCACTCCACTTTCCTTCCTCTGCACTTCGAGTCCAAGGAAATGGTGAAGTTCACCCAAGTCTTTCATCTCGAACCTGATAGATAGCTCAGCCTGAAGCTTTGCTACCTCCTCCTTCGAATTCCCCATCACGATCATATCGTCGACGTAAAGCATCACGATGACTTGAAGCTCTCCGTTCTTCTTGACGAACAAGCTTGATTCAGAGTCTGAAGCACCAAATCTACAGAATAGGAGATATTCTGCGATCTTCCCGTACCACGCCCTCGGCGCTTGCTTCAATCCATATAGGGCCTTCTTCAGCTTACATGCATAGTCTGGAGAATCTTCAGATGCGAAACCTGGTGGATGGACCGTGAAGATGTCCTTTGAAAGTGAGGGTTTTAGATCTAATTTACTCTGGGGGGGGTGAATAGAGTTTAAAAAACGTTTTCTTAGTTTTTATAGCGGAATTAAAAATAGTGATATATACATAATTAGATTAACTAATATGATCATAGCACATAGAAATTAAAGCAAATAAAATCACACAGAAGTCACAAAGGAATATAGTGGTTCCCCTCTCAATAGGGTACATCCACTCTTCTACCACACTTGGTAGGAATCCACTATGAGGGTTAATCAGGTGCCCTTAACACCAAGGGGTTTTTGATAAGGTGTCCACACACCAATTGGATGTTTGATCAGGTGCCCAAATCACCAAGGGGTTTTTGATAAGGTGTCCACACACCAACACAGCTAACTTTTGAAGGGAGTTAGAACCCTTTACAAGGAGGGGAAAAGAAATAAAGAAAACAAAAAGATATGTTGTCCTTCTCTTTCTGAGAAGGCTCTTGAAGATCCTGATTGGTAGTTGAGTTGGATCTTGATGAAGATGTTGTTGAAGAGAGCTCCCCCTGTCTGATTAAGTTTGATAATAGCTTGTGGATGCTCCTTCTCTTGGTTACAAATCCTCTGTTCTTCTTCATACAGTTTTAGATCCCTGAGCAAATGATCTTGATTGGTGTCTCAGGGTATATGATCTGCAAAGAAGAAGTTAGGAAAAAAGAAGATAATATAATATTTGAATCTGCTTCTTCTTTTTGCTCTGTTCTTCTGTTTCTCTTCTTCTTCTTCTTTTTTTCTCTTTTCTCTGTACAGCAATATTGATATGTTCTGTTCTGTCTTCCTTCTCTTTTTCCTGTATAGAAAGATGTAATATATTCTGTCTCTTAATTTCTTCTCTGTTCTTCTCTCTGAACATATAATATGGAGATCTTGTGGCTGATTTGAATTCTTGCCGACAAGATAGGAAAGAGATAATATCTCTTTTATTTCCCAGATCCTCGAGAACATAAGTTGCCGTCTTTGGCTCCTGCAACGACTCTATTAATTAATGCTGCAACGGCTGGATTGTTAAATCAGCAATATATATATATAAATAATAAATAATGCTTTAATAAAAGCTGACAGCATATATATATAATATTTAGTCAAGCTAAATGATATAAAATAATACTGCAGATATTTCGTCGAGTTGAGCTTCAAGTTCGCCGAGCTCATCATTTGATTCGTCGACCTGATCATTTAATTCACTATTCTGAACATCTGCTGAATATTCGTCGAACGCAGACTTGAGTTCGTCGAACGAAAGATTTCGTCGACCGCTGAGCTGGGGTCTATTCGTCGACCACTGAGATAATCTGTTCGTCGACCACTGAGATTAGCTATTCATCGACCGCTGTTCTATTTGCTGTTCGTCGACCGCTGAACGCTACATATTCGTCGACCGCTGAGCCTAGAACAATTCGTCGACCACTGTTCTTTGAATATTTCGTCGACCGCTGTTCTAATATAATTAGTCAAACACAGACTGCATGAAATTAGTCGATCGCATATCGCCGTTCGTTTAACTCAGTTCGACGAACGTCGAACGCAGAGAATAAGTTATTTTTATTATTTCTCTTCATTTTTCTCAGCCTATAATTTATATATATATATATATATTATTTCTTAGTATTTTATTTATATATATATATTATTTATATATATTTCTTATTATATATATATATTTCTTTTCAGCCTTCTACGTTAATAGGATTTAATCTAAGTTATCAGATATATTATGATAGAAACTTTAGACATTAAAGGTGGATCCTAACTCAAATCAAAACTAGGGTTCCAACAATCTCCACCTATTTGAGTTGGGATCCTAAGCCAAATTAAAATTAAGGCTGGGTTCTAACAATCTCCCCCTATTTGGTTTAGGATACAAAGCATAAAAATATTGAATAATTTAATGCACTAGGGTCAGAGATTATATTCCAAATTTCTTCTTCTTTAAAACCAAGCAATTTCTGATTCCTAGATTTTGATTTAAGTAGGATTAAAATGACTTAAATTGCTAAAGCTTTTAATTAGATTCAAAGAAATTTTAAAATCAGAAAATCATTGTCTGATACATTCTTTCTATGGAATCCCCTTAATCTGATGAGACTCACACTCAATGCTTTGATCATTTCTGATCTATGCAATTTGAGTAGAAATCTCAACATGATTTTGGAGAAAATTTGTAAGAAAGTGAAGTTATCTGATATGTTTTTGAGATAGAAAAATTTAAATGAATCTTATAGTTGCTGTTTGATTATAATTATAATTTTGAGTAAAAAGAATATTAAACATGTTAAGGAACAGTTTCTTTGGTCTTTTTACTTCATTAAAATATAAATTTGAAAAATTTAACTGATTTTGTTGAACATAAAATATTTCTTTTCTAAAATATTGTTCAAATTTATTTTTCAACAAAATATTTTGTTCATCTGATATTTTTAAGTTTTCTTGAATTTTATTATTTTCAGGAGTTAAAATATTTATTTTAGTTAACTCCATTCTAATTTCATTTTCAGAGTTTATTAAATTTGTATAAGTTATTTCAAAATCTGTATATGTTGATTTAAGAACAGATTTGAAAGTATCAACAGATTTTAAATTATCAGAGGTAGAGTTGGGAGTTGATTTTACCTCTTTTACCTTTTCTGCATCTGAGATGTGGCTTGAGCCATATATTGCCAGCATGCAGAAAGCTCTGGCTTTTTCTTCTTCTTCTTCTTCTTCTTCACTTAGACTTGTTGGTGGTTCTGCATCATAAATACAGTTAGTAGAAGTGAAAGAAGAAGGTTCATTCACCATCCTTGAGAGGGAGTTCCAGATGTCCCTTGCTGAAGTGCAGTCAGTAACTTCTTGAAAAATGTCATCTAGAAGAGCCTGAGCTAGGATGTTCATAGCTTTTGTATTAGCTCTCCTTGATTGCTCTTGAGAAGTAGGTCCTGTCAAAATGGAATCAAAGATATGTTTATCAATAGATATGATGTAAGATTTTATCTTTGCTTTCCATAGTGCAAGATTACTTAAATTTCACATAGGAATTTCTGTGTAAGAGTGTGCTTCAATCTGTGCCATGTGATCTTAAATAAGATGACACTAAAGTAAATAGATCTAAGAAAGATCTTTGTTGGTTCAGGTGTTAGCCTGTAATAACCAAACACTCTGATACCAATTGAAACAGGAGTTTCAATTGAAAATATCAGATGGTTGTTAACCAAACCTCCTCAGATACCAATTGAAACAGAAGTTTCAATTGAATGTATTAGATGGTGGTCAACCAAACCTCCTCTGATACCAATTGAAAGTGAGGGTTTTAGATCTAATTTACTCTAGAGGGGGGGGGGGGGTGAATAGAGTTTAAAAAACTTTTTCTTAGTTTTTATAGCGGAATTAAAAATAGTGATATATATAATTAGATTAACTAATATGATCACATCACACAGTAATTAAAGCAAATAAAATCACACGGAAGACATAAAGGAATATAGTGGTTCCCCTCTCAATAGGGTACATCCACTCTTCTACCACACTTGGTAGGAATCCACTAGGAGGGTTGATCAGGTGCCCTAAACACCAAGGGGTTTTAGATAAGGTGTCCACACACCAATTGGAGGTTTGATCAGGTGCCCAAATCACCAAGGGGTTTTTGATTAGGTGTCCACACACCAACACAGCTAACTTTTGAAGGGAGTTAGAACCCTTTACAAGGAGGGGAAAAGAAATAAAGAAAACAAAAAGATATGTTGTCCTTCTCTTTCTGAGAAGGCTCTTGAAGATCCTGATTGGTAGTTCAGTTGGATCTTGATGAAGATATTATTGAAGAGAGCTCCCCCTGTCTGATTAAGTTTGATGACAGTTTGTGGAGGCTCCTTCTCTTGGTAACAAATCCTCTGTTCTTCTTCTTGCAGTTTTAGATCCCTGAGCAAATGATCTTGATTGGTGTCTCAGGGTATATGATCTGCAAAGAAGAAGTTAGGCAAAAAGAAGATAATATAATATTTGAATCTGCTTCTTCTTTTTGCTCTGTTCTTCTGTTTCTCTTTTTTTTTTCTCTTTTCTCTGTACAGCAATATTGATATGTTCTGTTCTGTCTTCCTTCTCTTTTTCCTATACAGAAAGATGTAATATATTCTGTCTCTTAATTTCTTCTCTGTTCTTCTCTCTGAATATATAATCTGGAGATCTTGTGGCTGATTTGAATTCTTGCCGACAAGATAGGAAAGAGATAATATCTATTTTATTTCCCAGATCCTCGAGAACATAAGTTGTCGTCTTTGGCTTCTGCAACGACTCTATTAATTAATGCTGCAACGGCTGGATTGTTAAATCGGCAATATATATATAGAAATAGTAAATATTTCTTTAATAAAATCTGACAGCATATATATAATATTTAGTCGAGCTAAATGATATAACATAATACTGCAGATATTTCGTCGAGCTCATCATTTGATTTGTCGACCTGATCATTTAATTCACTGTTCTGAACATCTACTGAATATTCGTCGAACGCAGACTTGAGTTCGTCGAACGGAGGATTTCGTTGACTGCTGAGCTGGGTTCTGTTCGTCGACCGCTGAGACAATTTGTTCGTCGACCGCTGAGATTAGCAGTTCATCGATCGCTGTTCTATTTGTTGTTCGTCGACCGCTGAACGCTATATATTCGTCGACCGCTGAGCCTGGAACATTTCGTCGACCGCTGTTCTTTGAATATTTCGTCGACCGCTGTTCTAATATAATTATTCAAACAGAGACTGCATGAAATTAGTCGATCGCAGATCGCCGTTCGTCTAACTCAGTTCGACGAACGTCAAACGCAGAGAATAAGTTATTTTTATTATTTCTCTTCATTTTTCTAGCCTATAATATATATATATATATATTATTTCTTATTATTTTATTTATATATATATTATTTATATATATATTTCTTATTTTATATATATATATTTCTTTTCAGCCTTCTAACTTAATAGGATTTAATCTAAGTTATCAGATATATTATGATAGAAACTTTAGACATTAAAGGCGGATCTTAACTCAAATCAAAACTAAGGTTCCAACATCCTTGTCAATCTCGCCGTACAAGAAAGCATTCTTTACGTAGAGCTGCCAAATTTCCCATCCATAAAAAGCCGCCAAGGCAATAACGAACCGAACTGAAGTCATCTTCGTCGCCGGACTAAATGTCTCTTCATAATCTTCACCGTATTGCTGCGAGAATCCACGAGCCACAAGGCGAGCCTTGTATCGCTCGATACCGTCGTCTGCCTTCTTCTTGAGCTTATAGACCCATTTGCATGTCATAGGGGTGATACCCTTGGGCCTGGGCACCAGAGACCAAGTCTCATTCTTCTCGAGAGCTGCCATCTCTTCCTCCATAGCTAAATCCTACTGTTTCACGCCTTTGGCCTTTTCAAAGCTCACTGGTTCCCACTCATCCAGGGGACCAGCAAAGAAATACGAGACAAAGCTCACCATATTTCCTCCGATATAGTGATCATGGGCAATGATCGTTCGCTTCGATCTCCTCAACACCTTCCCCTGACTCGCATTATCTACAACTGCTTCTTCCCTAGCTCCCCTTCCAGACGTACTAGGAGTATCGCTCCCCCTGCTTCTTGATCTAGAAGCCTCCGTCTCAGAACTAGAAATAGATGGACCACCTGGTGACAAAAGCAGCTCCACCTGAAGATTTTCCACAGCTCTCTTTGGCTCCTCCACCCTGCTTTCTGGTAACACAACACTAGAACTTCCCTTATAATATGTCACCTCGTCAAACACGACGTCGCGAGATACAACAAATCTCCGCGTCTCCGCATCTCCGGGTCCATGCAATTCCAACCCTTCTTCCGATCATCATATCCCACGAAGGCTAGCTTCCTTGCTTTTGCATCTAGCTTCGTCTGAAGCGCATCTAGAACGTGCACATAGCAGGTGGAACCAAACACCCGAAGGTGTGCCACGCTTGGCTTTTCCTTGAACATCATCTCATGCGGTGTCAACATGTTGATAAGACTGAGAGGCATCCTGGTTATGACGTAGGTGGCACAAGACATTCCCTCCCCCCCAGAAGGACCTTGGGATACTCTTGACATGCAACCAACACTTGCAGGTCTCCGTCAAATGATGAATCTTTCGCTCTACAACTCTATTTTGTTGTGGAGTATGCGCACAAGTAATCTCCCTCCTGATGCCCGCCTTCCTGCAAAAACTAGAGAACTCACCAGAGGTGAACTCTCCCCCGTTGTCAGTTCTTAGCTTCTTTATCCGCAGACCTAGCCGACCCTCCACTAGCTCCTTGAACTCCACAAACTTGGCAAATGCCTCCGCCTTCTCCTTCAGGAAATAAACCCAGATATATCTGGTGTAATCGTCGATCAACACCAGCATATACCTGCTGCCTCCGAGGCTTGGGGTAGCAGTTGGTCCTATCAAGTCACCGTGGATACACTCCAATGGCACACTACTCCTTGTTTGTGACTTATCAAACGACATTCGATGAGACTTGCCGAACTGACATCCAGCGCAAACATGACCATCACCATAGGAAGATAGACTAGGCAGGCTCTTGACCAGACCTTTAACCACCATAGCCTTCAGCTTATCCATCCCTACCTGCCCCAACCTCTCGTGCCATATTACGGCACTATCATTTGTCTTCATCTTGTCGACCTAAGAACTTGTCGATAAAACGAACAAGTCTTTTGCCCTTCTCCTGACATGAACGACATCGGCCTTAATCGCCTCCACATTACGTAGAAATCTCACTTCTGTTGGACCGAACAGAATGTGATACCCAGCGTCTACAGCGTTCGTCACTGAGAAGAGATTTTTCCTCATTCAGGGCACATGATAGACACTCTTCAAAGTTAGTGGCCCCCTATCACTGCACAAGGAAACAACCCCCACCTTCTCGACAGTATGCACAGTATTATCAGCAGTTATGATGGCATCATTACCTGAGTAAGGCTGTGTTGAAGAAAGCTTTGACTCATCCCCAGTGAGGTGATGACCACACCCCGAGTCCACGATCCAGTCCTCCTGATAGTTGATAGGAGCCGCAACTCCGACAGAAGCCGAGAAGGCTCCTCCCCATCCTCCATCATTTTTTCTGGCCTCAGCTTCCTCCTTCCCTGCAGCAGCATGTCCTGGCTGAAGATTCACCTGGCAATCCTTCCTGATATGACCAAGCTTTCCGCACCTAAAGCACTTGGGTCTTTCTCCCTTCTTCTTCCCTTCAGCCTTGGGAGCATAGCCCCTCTCCTGCTGTCCAGAAGTTGAAGGTCCATTTCCTCCAGTGGTCTTCTTCTTCTTATCCCATTTCTTCTTCTTCCCTGTGAAGAGAACCTCGCCTTCTCCCCCAGACACTGACACCCCCGCCATCTGCGTTGCTAGACTCTCCTGCGATGCAAGCAGATTCTCCAGCTCTAGCAGAGACGGCTAATTTGCCCAACCCTACACTGACATCACAAAGGCCACATACTCCTTCCGCAAGCCACGGATGATGTGCCTCTTCAGCTTCACCTCAGAAATTGGCTCATCAGGATCCAGTGCTGAAATCTCAGCGCACATGTTCTTCATCTTCAGGAAGAAGGTAGAGATAGAAAGATCTCCCTGAGCCGACCTAGCCAGCTCATTTTTCAGAAACTATAGCATCGCTACATTCTTCTTGTTAAACAGCCCATCCAGGGCTCTCCAGATCTCGGCAGCTGATCCACACCCTAAGATGTGATCGAACAGATCAGGTGATATTGCCCTTTTTAGAGTGAACTCTGCTTTCACATTAATCCTTCTCCAATTCCTTATCTCATGATCATTATCCACAACTGGGACAACTTCCTCCATACTATCTCCTCTAACAACCTCCCAAAGGTCCTCGCCTAGAAGATAACTCTGCATGCACGACTTCCACTTCTTGAAGTTAGTCGACGTGAGCATCTCAATTCCAAGACCTCTTGCAAAACCTGTTTCCATGGCTCCACCACTGGTTTCTTCTTCACAAAGGCGATGGCCTCTTTAAGTTGTTCACTGCTCTATCCACTCCAACCTTCCTCTGATACCATGCGAAATTTTCCGGAGATCTAGGAGTGAGCAGGAATCGTACAACTTAAAGTTATAGCCAACAACCAGAAGCACATGAAGCAAAGCAATCTTTATTGATAATAGCAGAATTATTCATTACAGAGCGAGGTATACATGGCGAGACATGATTTCGCCAGTACACAAAACCAAAAGCTAAGAAACAAGCTAAAGAAAGATAACTGGCGGTCTGATCACAGAGACTGCCAAGCCGCGCCGTCTGAATGTTCTCGCGACTAGAAAAGGAGACCACGCGAACAGACTACCAGCGACCTCCCGAACTCCACTGATTCTCCTGAACTGCAGCAACCCACACTGCAAGCCACGAGACCGCCCGAACACCCTAGAAGAAGAGGTGACCGCTCCTGTCTGCATAATCCGCAGAAGCTGCACAAGGAAAGTTCAATCAGCTAACCGGCCGGTCACAAAAATGAGACCGCAAGAAATAGGCGCAAGCTCAGCTTACACTTGGTTCGATAGATATTGCTGCTATAGTGACTCCTATTTATAGCCGTGCGACCTGATCCAGTCACCACCCTATGAGATAGAGTCACCACCTTGATCGCGCGACTAGGACCGGTCAACCCGCGCGATCAGCAGAAGATCGCTCTGCGCTTTGTGAGCTCGCCGACTTCAAACCGACCAGGAGATCGCTACTCCCAAGAAGCTGCGCGATCATGACAACCCGCACGGTCATGACGCCCACCACCAGTGTTCGCCAATACGAAACCTCCTCCAGAGACCGCGAACACAAACATGTAAACTAAGGCAACAGCCCGCCAAGTTGAGCAACCACCAGTGACTGCATATACCAGCAGATTGCCAAGGGACCAGCTTATGCGAACACAAAAGGAGACCGCACGACTAAGAAATCCTTAGTTCGCGTGCACCAACAAGAACCCAGACAATCACCAGACCGGACTGCCCTTTCCAGAAAACCACCCTGTGTGGTCAACAGCTTAACCCGCACAGTACAGAACAGCTCGCCACGCGGTCTCACAAACTAGACCACGCGGCCTTACCTCGACAACCTTGGACAAAGAATGGCGGTCAGGCTGCGGCTAGACCGAGTAAGTCAGACCGCAGAGGAGACCGCAAGCTCGCGCGGTTAGACCAGACCGCACGACCTCCTCCCAGATCGCCAACTTCCACTTCAACATTTTCAACATGAACAAGCAAAGACAATATCATGGTGTCTACAAAACAATATCGTCGTAACATCAGTGTGTGTTGTCGAAAGAACAGCGTGTGTCGTCAAAATGACTCTACGATGTCGTCGTAAAGTCATGATGATACCTAAGTGTCTACCAGAGAATTTAGAATTCTGAAATAAATTGATCAGAACCATTCAATTTGATTTAATTAAACATTTGACAAACCACACTTCGCTTTCCGCACCATAAGTTATAAATACTCAAGGGTGCGAGGCAGTGCTACGGGACTGTCGTCAACACCGTCTCCTGGATGGAGGAAGCAACGGAGTGGGACAAGGAGATGGTGGAGTCGGTAGGGGGGAATAGGAAGGAGAGGGGAAGAGAAGAGTGGACCAGGTAGGAGGGGCAGAGGAGTTGATGGTGATCCGGGAAGAGGAGACGGAAGGAGGGGCCGAAATGCCCGCTGGTGGCAAAGTGAAGGAGGGATTTGGGGGTAGCAATCCAGGCTGGAGGCCGTGGAAGAAGTGGGGGAGTCAGAGGTCATCACCAGAGCTGGGGCGATAGAGTGATAACTTCGCAAAATGAAGTTATCTTGCATCTTAATTTAACCTTTTTTGTTTGTGTTATATATAATTATGAATGAAAAGTATATATTTTCAAATGAATTATTATTTGGAGTTTAAATCAATATTACGTTTAGTTTTGAATATTTTTATGACAGGATTTGTGAAGAAATCGAGTCAAGGATCGAATGCTAAGTGTTGTTGAAAAACTGGATTATGTTGTAACATAATCTGAAAAATCTTATAACATATCTGGCAGTTTTAAGAAGCAGAATTCCAGATTTTAAAAATAAGTTGCAACTTTTCTGCCGAAAAGTTGCAACTTGTCGGCGGTTACAGAATTTTCAGATCCGAAATATATTTGATTTCGGCGGTTACGGATGAAAATAAGGCATCTTTTCAGCAATTAAAACCTACCAAAAGTGGGCCCCGCCTAGAGAGAGAGGAGGAGATTTAAAAAGGACATTTTCAGCCATTCTAAAAGGGAACTTGGAGGGGAAAAAATTAGAGAGGAGGAAGAAGAAAAACTGCTTGGGAAAACCAGTTCAGAATTTGCGTCCGGGCTGCAGGAAACGCTGTCAAATCAACGGAGAAGGGAAGATCTACTTGATTTACATCATGTTTAGTAAGATCTACCCTTTATTTTGCTTTTCTCCTTCAAGCATGAACTAATTCCGGCGATCTTGTGTTGTGAGAATACTATTTCTTTTGCAATGATGATGTTGTTTTAATTTTTCTTTGTGAATGTTTGGTGATTGATCGTTATCGTTCTTATGATTTTTATGTTGAAACTTCTGATCAAGGTTTCGTTTATCTACTGCGCTTCATAATTCGAGAGATGAGTTGCGTAAGGGTATCATAAGTTCGATATAGCATTTGAAGGGAGAAAGAGATTTCCCCTTGGCGTTAGCAACATAGGTTTTTATTCATAATGCGGTTCTTTATGTCACTCGAGTTAGAGATGACAGAGGAGATAAGGAATTAGGGAGATCCGATATCGAGAGGTACGGTTGTCTAAATTAAAATCGTTGCACGATATTTCACCACGCATTTTTCACAAAGTTTTATTTGTAAAAATCATTGCATTAGATTTAGGAAATCACAATACAAGATTATTTCTCATAACGGTTTGAAAAGTATTTTATTATAGATCTGCCATTAATTTTAATTTAAAAAATAGTTTACTGATAATTTTTGCTTTCATAATCATTATTACAAATATTTGAATACCTTGGATTTAAAGAAAAGACATAACTGGTATTTGCGAGCACTGAATTTAACACCTCTCCGTGGGAACGATATTTAACTCACATTATATTACTTGAGCCGGCACGTGCACTTGCGTACAAAATACGCAACCGTTTTCGGGCGTATCAAGTTTTTGGCGCCGTTGCCGGGGAGGTGCGGCGAATTTAGTGTTTATCTTGCAATATTGGTGACTCTTAGTATTTGGAGCCCAAGTTTTAATTTTAGTTTATTTGTTGTTGTTATTATCTGTTATCTTTGTAGTGCATGTCCAGGTATCGTTCCGTAGAACTAATTCCATTAAACTCTGAAATAGAACGTACTTGTAGACAAAATCGAAAGTCACTTAGGTTGGGCCATATTAATCAACCTATAATGGATCCAAACGAGCAACACGTAAATGATGAAGTTCATCAGGAAGGCCAAGACCTATAAGGACAGGTAGAGCATAATGGAAATCCAATTGAAAATAGAAGAACATGTCGCGATTATAACATGCCTTATCGAGGGGGAGTTCGATTCAGTATAGCTAGACCTGCCATTGAAGCTAATAACTTCAGAATAGATCTTACTGCCATGCACTTAGTTCAAAATAGTAAATTTGGCGGACTAAATCACGAAGACCCCAACTCACATTTAAGGACTTTTATAGAAATTTGCGAGATATTCAAGATTAACGGTGCTTCAGATGAAGCTATTAAGCTTCGCTTGTTCCCTTTTTCATTAGAAGGTAAAGCAAAAGATTGGTTAAACTCTATGCCTAATGCGTCTATCACGACTTGGACTTCGCTAATGGAAAAATTCTTAGCTAAGTACTTTCCTCCATCTAAAACAGCCAAACTTATGCGAGACATATCTACGTTTGTGCAAATTAATGGTGAAACACTTTATGATGCGTGGGAACGTTTCAAAGAATTATTGCGGAAGTGTCCTCATCATGGCTTAGCCATCCATCAGCAGGTGTGGACCTTTTACAATGGCCTCCAGACTTCCGCTATGATTCAAGTGGATGGAGCTGCAGGAGGATCTTTGATGAATAAGTATCCCGAGGATGCTTACGCGATACTATAGGATTTGTCCTCCAATCACTATCACTCAATGGATCGACAATCGACATCTTCTACGTCCGGTTTATATCAAGTCGATCAATTCACTTCTTTTGCGGCACAAATAACCGCCCAATTCAATTCAATGAACAAGAGGTTAGATGCTTTAACTTTAAACCAAACTCAGATGACTCCCCAAGTAAATAGCATATCTAATCCTTTGCCTATCATGAATCCTTCACTCACAGTAGAACAACTTGTTAGCCATAATGAGGAAGCTAATTATATTAGTGGTCAACAAAGGCAACATAATAATGCATTCTCAAATAATTATAATTCCGAATGGCGAAACCACCCAAACTTTTCATGGAAAAATAATTCCGGAATGACTCCTACACATCTATTTAATTCAAATTCTAATCCTCACCAAAATCATAATGTTATTCAACAAGGAGCACCTAGGAAAGTAACCGATGATTTTATCATTGAAGCCATGCAAAAGAATGATGCACGTGTGTCTAGCTTAGAGGGGTCACTACGAATAATAGAATCTCAACTAGGTCAAATTGCCAACGCATTAAGCCTTAGACCCCAAGGAACACTTCCAGCCGATACAACCCCTAATCCTAAAGGAGATAACCAACAATGTAAAGCGGTGATGTTACGGAGTGGAAGAGAATTAGAAAATGGTTATGTTGAGGAACAAACTAAGAAGAGTAGTGAAGAAAATAATTTGGAGAGTGTGAATCTAAATAAGCCAGATGAAGAACCAACACCTAAGAGTAACGGTAAGGACGGAGATGAAGTAGAAATAGTAGGGGAGAAGAAGACTGAAACTAAAATTGATTCATTAAAGAAGAATAAGGACAAAATTGTATATCCTCCACCACCTTTCCCTCAGAGGTTAAGAAAGAGCAAGTTAGATCATCAATTCCAGAAATTTTTAGAAATATTCAAGAAATTGCAAATTAATATTCCATTTGCCGATGCCCTAGAACAGATGCCAAGTTACGTTAAATTCATGAAAGATATTCTTACTAAGAAGAGAAAATTCGGAGAAAATGAAACGGTAGCACTCACTCATGAGTGCAGCGCAATCCTTCAAAAGAAACTTCCCCCGAAATTAAAAGATCCGGGAAGCTTTACCATACCATGCTCCATTGGGTATCAATTTGAAGGAAAGACATTGTGTGATTTAGGGGCAAGTATTAACTTAATGCCTCTTTCGATTTATAAGAAGTTGGGATTACGTGATATTACAAGAACGTCGATTACTTTGCAATTAGCGGATAAAACTCTTGCTTTTCCAAAGGGAGTTATAGAAGATGTATTAGTCAAGGTGGATAAATTCATTTTTCCTGCGGACTTTGTAGTCTTAGACATGGAGGAGGATAAGGAGTTGCCCATCATTGTAGGGAGACCTTTTCTAGCAACCGGGAGAACCTTAATCGACGTACAAAAAGGGGAATTGACTATGAGAGTCAATGACGAGCATGTTACTTTTAATGTGCTCAAAGCTATGAAGTACCCTTATTCGAAAGCGGATGATATGGAGGATGTTCGAAGTATATCACTCTATGATTATACTTTAAAATTTAAATTAGATGATCAAGATGATTTATTGTCACATGTATTAACAAATGATGTGTTGTCTGATGATGATGAGCAGGTTCATGAATGTTTACAAGTCCTTAAAGGACCATCTACATTTTTCCGTAAACCGGAACCACTTGAGATGCCGGGGAAATCATTAGCGGAGAGGCCTTCCATTATAGAGCCGCCAATTTTAGAATTAAAACCTCTTCCGGACCATCTCACATATGCTTATCTAGGAGATAATGACACTTTGCCTATCATTGTTAACTCCAAATTACTTCCGGAACAATTTAATAAATTAATTAATTTATTAAAGCAATATAAGTTAGCTATAGGATGGACGATCGCAGATATTAAGGGAATAAGCCCTTCCCTTTGTATGCATAAAATACTCTTGGAGGAGTCTTGTAATGGATCGATAGAACATCAGCGTCGTCTAAGCCCGCCCATGAAGGGAGTCGTAAAAAAGAAAATTATCAAATGGCTAGATGCAGGCATTATTTACCCTATCTCGGATAGTGCATGGGTTTCACCGGTGCAATGTGTCCCGAAGAAAGGAGGGATGACGGTAATAAAGAATGAGAGGGGTGAGATGGTATCCACTAGGACTATTACAGGGTGGCGCATTTGTATGGACTACAGGAAACTCAATAAAGCCACGAGAAAAGATCACTTCCCTTTAACTTTCATTGACCAAGTCCTAGATAAGTTAGCAAGGAATGATTTTTTCTGTTTTCTAGATGGATACTCAGGTTATAATCAAATTACTGTAGACCCTGATGACCAAGAAAAAACTACCTTCACTTGTCCGTATGGGACTTTCGCATTTAGGAGGATGCCTTTTGGTTTGTGCAACGCACCGGCCACCTTTCAACGATGTATGATTGCCATTTTTTCTGATATTATGGATGATGGTATTGAAATATTTATGGATGATTTCTCTATTTTTGGCAAATCATTTGAAGCTTGTTTAAATTATCTAGAAAAGGTGCTTGCACGTTGTGTCGAAACCAATCTTGTTCTTAATTGGGAGAAATGTCACTTCATGGTACGTGAAGGGATTGTGCTTGGTCACCATGTTTCTAAAAAGGGTTTGGGAGTAGATAAAGCAAAATTGGATGTGATTGAAAAGTTACCGCCACCAAAAAATTTGAAGATGTTACGGAGCTTCTTAGGTCACGCCGGATTTTATCGAAGATTTATTCAAGATTTTGCGAAAATTGCTAAACCATTGAGTGGTCTATTAGAAAAAGACGTGAAATTTTATTTTAGCGACGATTGCCTAAAAGCTTTTGATGAACTTAAAAATCGTTTGACTACTGCACCTATTATAGTTACTCCGGATTGGGAAGAACCTTTTGTCTTAATGTGTGATGCAAGCGATTATGCCGTGGGCGTTGTCTTGGGGCAAATGCGGGGGAAAGTTTTTCACACGATAGCTTATGCGAGTAAAACCCTTATTGATGCCCAAGTCAACTACACTACAACTGAGAAAGAATTATTAGCGGTAGTTTTCGCATTTGAAAAATTCAGATCGTATCTTTTGTGTACAAAGGTGATAGTGTATACTGACCATGCAGCGATTCGTTATCTGATGGAGAAAAGAGACGCAAAACCTCGTCTGATCCGATGGGTACTCCTCTTACAGGAGTTTGATGTAGAAATTAAAGATAGAAAAGGAACAGAAAATCATGTTGCGGATCATTTGTCTAGGCTTGAGAGTACATATCAGTCATTACATTCTGAAATCGAGGAGAGCTTTCCGAACGAGTGGTTGTTGGCTATATCTGAAAGTATAGCACCTTGGTATGCAGGTTTTGTGAACTACTTAGTAATATTATACCTTCTGATTTGACCTATCATCAAAGAAAGAAATTTTTATATCAGGTGCGCTCATATTTATGGGATGAACCTTACTTGTTTAAGGTTGGAGCAGATGGTGTTGTGAGACGCTGCGTACCAGAGGAAGAAATGAATTTGATCTTAGAAAAGTGTCATAGTTCACCGTATGGAGGTCATTTCATGGGAACGAGAACGGCGATGAAAGTGTTAGAGGCCGGGTTTTATTGGCATACTTTGTTTCGGGATTCCAACGTGTTTGTAAAACGGTGCGATAGGTGTCAACGAATTGGGAACATAGGTAAGACTGATGTGATGCCCATGAACATAATATTAGAAGTCGAATTATTTGATGTTTGGGGCATAGATTTTATGGGCCCATTCGTGAATTCTAACGGTAACATTTATATCCTTTTGGCCGTCGACTACGTATCTAAGTGGATAGAAGCGATCGCCACAATGAAAAATGATGCCAAGGTTGTCCTGAATTTTCTGAAAAATTTCATATTCAATCGATTTGGGACACCTAGAGAAATTATTAGTGATGGGGGGAGTCACTTTTGCAATACCCAATTCACGTCTCTGCTTAGAAAATACGGGGTAACACACAAAGTCGCACTAGCTTATCACCCCCAAACGAATGGGCTAGCTGAGTTGTCAAATAGGGAAATCAAGAAAATCCTAGAAAAGACAGTTAGCACTAATCGTAGAGACTGATCTCAAAAACTTAACGACGCACTTTGGGCCTATCGCACGGCTTTTAAAACACCTCTTGGTCTGACCCCGTATAGGCTAGTCTACGGAAAATCTTGTCACTTACCTTTGGAGCTAGAGCACCGTGCTTACTGGGCGATTAAGAAGATCAATTATGATTTCCAAGACGCGGGCAAGACGAGATTACTTCAATTAAATGAATTGGAGGAGATTAGAATGCACGCGTATGAAAATTCAAGAATTTATAAGGAGTGGACAAAGAAGTGGCACGACCGACATCTAAAGGAAAAACAGTTCGAGTCGGGACAATTAGTATTGTTATTCAACTCACGCTTAAAATTGTTTCCCGGGAAGCTTAAATCTCGGTGGTTGGGTCCGTTCAAGATTAAAACGGTGCACTCTTATGGTGCCGTGACTATTACTAATGAAAATGATGGTACGGAATTTAAAGTTAACGGCGAAAGATTGAAATTGTATATGAGAGGTGATGACGATCGGATGGTGTCATTCGTCACTTTAGTCTAACATGAACTCTGAGTGCGAGTCCTGCCGGGACATAAACTAAGGCGCTTACTGGGAGGCAACCCATTTTCTAGCTTTTGGTTTTTGTCCATTCCAATTATCCTATGTTATATTTGCGTGTGAAATCCTTTAATTTCATAAATTAAATATATAACAATATATTTATAAATTTTGTATGGTCTTAGTTGAGAAAATATGTTCCCCAACTTCATAGATTTCAACGTACCTGAACAATTCCGGATTATCAACATTTTGGATTAAATTTAAAAAAGTTATAACTTCAAAAACAACAGGTTATAACTCAGTTATTATTGTCTTTTTCTTCTACATAAGTCTAGTCTCCAAGTTCCGTCCGGTTCAACTGAACCGGCCCAATTGAACTAGACGCATGGCTATTACTCTGCACGTCGGTTCGTCGAACCCATCACACCGCCTAAACCCTACCGAGCGATTTCAGAACCCATCACGCCGCCTAAACCCTACCGAGCGATTTCTCGCATCCCTGTGCGCAAGCTTCTCTCGCGTGCGTTACCGCCGGCGATCGACGATCCCTATTGCGAAGGCGACATCCAGCGATTCTCATTCAACTGAACCGCTGCCCCTATTCATCTGTCTCACTAAACCTAGCATCCCGATCCCGTTCCTCCCAGGCGGAACCCAGGTGGCGCGATTCACCTCTTCCGGCGGCCTCCACAAGCAGCGACCAACGTCGGCCACTACGTTTCCACATACGCTTGCGGTAAGCCTCATTATTCTCCATTCTACCTTTGTTTTCTCATTTGCTCTCCGTTAGTGAATGTGCTCTCCGCCCCTAGGCATGGCTCCCAAGAGTTCCAAAGGAAAATCAGTGGCTCATAAGTACACACGCTTTGTGAATGATGAGGCCAAGGAGCGATTCGAGTTGATGAAAACCCTACCAGTCATCTATGAGCGAGGATTTCAACTGGAAGTCAAATCATGGAGTAAAGTCTACGTTACGCAAATTGAAAAATTAGGCTGGACAACATTTTGCCACCCTCGCACTGAAGCTGTTTTACAGTGGGCTCATGAGTTCTATGCCAACGGACGTTTCCATACAAATGGCATAACTTCGGTGATGGGGAAGGAAATCAATTTCTCAGCCGAAGCCATCAACGACTACTTCGATATACCCACAACGGCGGGGCATGATTATGAGACTATAAAGGCTAACACTTCTCATTTAGATGTTGCAAAAGCATTGTGCTTATCCTCCGAAATCGACTGGGCTAGTACAGCAAAACATACTCTGAAATCATCACATTTTAGTCGCGAAGCCAAGGTATGGCTGCTCTTTGTTAACACAAGTCTCATGCCCACTAAGCATCAGAACCATGTATCCTTCGATCGCTCTTTCCTCATCTATTGCATCCTTATGGGTCACCATGTTAATATCGGTTGTATTATATTCAATCAAATATTACAAAAGTTCAAATTGCCCGGCCGTCAACTTTGGTTCCCCACACTAATAACGACCTTTTGCCGTTATGCTGGAGTAAGCGTGGCGGCTTCGGATGTTTGCAATCAATTGGTCGACCCATCACACATGCAGTTATTTCATCGTATATTAAGGTTGCTTCAGATGATTCTCCAATAAAGACTAAATCAGCGGCTACTGCTTCAACAAGTCGAGTTACAAAATCTAAAAGTAAAAAGCCGGCTCCCGCCTCTCCTACTCTGCCACCTACTCCTGCACCTCCTTACGCAAATCCACCAGATTGGCCGATTATCCTGAAGTACATACACACTACAGCACAACATCAACGCCAGCTGCACCGTCATATAACAGCATACTTAAATGTCCTGCATCATAATCAAGTTCAGCTCCTTCGTCATGCTAATATCCCGATAGAAAACATAGCCGTTCCAAAAACCTATGTGGAGGAAGATAACGCCAATGATGGTGAGGATGCGGACGAGGATGATGAGGAAGGCGATGACGCCGATGATGGTGAAGACGCGGACGAAGATGATGAGGAAGATGGAACTGATGCGAGCAATAGTGATGCGTTCTGATTTAATCTCAGCAACCCAGTTTTTGTCTCTACCTAACATAACAATATTTTCTGAATGCTTGTGTCACTCTTCATTCTACTTTGCATGAAATCTTATATGTTTTTATTTGGTCTATTATATTGAGACAACATCCTTTTGTGACAATTATGCTGATATTACCTTCCGGTACTAACTGGTTCACTACTATGTACCTGGTTATGCTATTTTACATAACCCAATGCTGATGTATCATGGTTCTATCAACTCTATTGCTTTACTAATTTCAATATTGCTGTTATGATGAGTGTGGTTAAACCGTTTTAAACTGTATTGATATCTAGTGGTGCTGCTACGTTAAGTTGCTTTAAAGTTTTTGCTTTGATGAATGAATCCTCTATTTGCATTGTGATTTTGGTACGGGACATTATCAATTTAATATTCTTACTCGTCGCTACACTTCCGTTACCAACATTCTTGCTATACAACTATGATGCTATATTTTATATCTCATATTGCTGTATGATCATGTGGTTCCCAATTTCCACTCTACCACTAACTTACAATATAGATTTCTAATCATGGGATTTTAATTTTACCTGTTTGTATTATAACGTCTGAAATACTTTTCTAAATGTTCTTTTCAATTTAACAATTTCTGATGCTCATTCTACTATTCCCGGCTCTTTATTGTAATTCTTTACTAGGGCCTAGTAAAGGTTCAAGTACGGGGGCACGGAGTCACGTTTCACTGTGTCTCCCATGACAAATTCCTTATGAAGTGTAGTTCATGAAGTTCTATATTTATTTTCTTTAAAAAAAATAGAGCTATTCAAGTCTTCAATTTAATTTGTGTGATAGATGAGTCAATCCTACGAGTTCAGACTGAGATTTTGAAATTAGTAAGATTTACTAAAGTTCTCTTAAGAATTCTTTTTCACTATGCACTATAGTTCTTAAAAAAAAAATTTACACCCTTTAAATTTTATTTAGGTGACTTCGTATCTTAATGGGAAGAGATTGAGCATGTACTAATTCAATGATAATAGCCAACATGTTGAGCAGACGTAGTTAACCTTCGCTTCCACATAACTTCTTACCGGGTGCTATCACCTATTACCTTTGAGCTTAAAGCCTTGGTTCTTTATTTCCTTATTCTTCCATAACTTTGTATCTAGTAGGCCGACCAGTTATGGGTGTTATATAAAAAATATATATATCATAGTGATATGTGGCCTAAGTTTGCTCGCGCATACTTAGAATGATCCCAACTATGATGAGAAAAAAAAGTATCTTTATATCATAGTGATATGTGGCCCAAGTTTGCTCACGCATATTTGGAATGATCCCAACTATGAAAAAAATATCAAAAAAAAGGTGTTATTGAAAATTAAACCCCATAATTTGGAGAGCCACTATGATGATTAATTCGGGAAATAGTCACCTATCAGTTCAAATTCATCAAGTCGTTTCATTTGGCACCGGTTACTACCAAACTCATGTAGAGGTCATATCAAAGTCTTAGTCTACGTTTGATCTATCCTATTGGTGATGAAGTTTATCAAAAATAAGTTGTAAGGGAAGTGGATACTTTTTAAGAACTTCACATCTAACACTTGAATTCTTAATTGAACTTTATATTATATCTGACTCATGGATTTGTAAGGTTTGAACTCTAAAAGATGAGCAATTTTATCACCAGTTGATGCGAATGACTTGAATGTATTTTATGTGACTATTAATGAAATGTAGGATGAATTGAATCTACACTTTCATAAGCATTTGTCGTTTCCTGGTTTATCATGAATTACCTTTGCTAGGGACTAGCAAGATTTCAAGTATGGGGGTGTGATAACTTCGCAAAATGAAGTTATCTTGCATCTTAATTTAACCTTTTTTGTTTATGTTATATAATAATTATGAATGAAAAGTATATATTTTCAAATGAATTATTATTTGGAGTTTAAATCAATATTACGTTTAGTTTTGAATATTTTTATGACAGGATTTGTGAAGAAATTGAGTCAAGGATCGAATGCTAAGTGTTGTTGAAAAACTGGATTATGTTGTAACATAATCTGAAAAATGTTATAACATATCTGGCAGTTTTAAGAAGCAGAATTCCAGATTTTAAAAATAAGTTGCAACTTTTCTGCCGAAAAGTTGCAACTTGTCGGCGGTTACAGAATTTTCAGATCCGAAATATATTTGATTTCGGCGGTTACGGATGGAAATAAGGCATCTTTTCAGCAACTAAAACCTACCAAAAGTGGGCCCCGCCTAGAGAGAGAGAGGAGGAGATTTAAAAAGGACATTTTCAGCCATTCTAAAAGGGAACTTGGAGGGGAAAAAATTAGAGAGGAGGAAGAAGAAAAACTGCTTGGGAAAACCAGTCCAGAATTTGCGTCCGGGCTGCAGGAAACGCTGTCAAATCAACGGAGAAGGGAAGATCTACTTGATTTACATCATGTTTAGTAAGATCTACCCTTTATTTTGCTTTTCTCCTTCAAGCATGAACTAATTCCGGCGATCTTGTGTTGTGAGAATACTATTTCTTTTGCAATGATGATGTTGTTTTAATTTTTCTTTGTGAATGTTTGGTGATTGATCGTTATCGTTCTTATGATTTTTATGTTGAAACTTCTGATCAAGGTTTCGTTTATCTACTGCGCTTCATAATTTGAGAGATAAGTTGCGTAAGGGTATCATAAGTTCGATATAGCGTTTGAAGGGAGAAAGAGATTTCCCCTTGGCTTTAGCAACATAGGTTTTTATTCATAATGCGGTTCTTTATGTCACTCGAGTTAGAGATGACAGAGGAGATAAGGAATTAGGGAGATCCGATATCGAGAGGTACGGTTGTCTAAATTAAAATCGTTGCACGATATTTCACCACGCATTTTTCACAAAGTTTTATTTATAAAAATCATTGCATTAGATTTAGGAAATCACAATACAAGATTATTTCTCATAACGGTTTGAAAAGTATTTTATTATAGATCTGCCATTAATTTTAATTTAAAAAATAGTTTACTGATAATTTTTGCTTTCATAATCATTATCACAAATATTTGAATACCTTGGATTTAAAGAAAAGACATAACTGGTATTTGCGAGCACTGAGTTTAACACCTCTCCGTGGGAATGATATTTAACTCACATTATATTACTTGAGCCGGCACGTGCACTTGCGTACAAAATATGCAACCGTTTTCGGGCGTATCATAGAGAAAGTCAAGGTCAGTGGGGAGCTCAGTCCCGAGGACTGGAGAAAAATCTTGGCCTGTGTCCAGGAAAAGGTGGATGTCTTCGCCTGGAGCACTGCGGAGATGCCCGGGATCGACGCGGATGTGGCATGTCATCGCCTCAACCTAGACCCCGATGCTTGCCCCATCCGCCAGAAGAAGAGGTCCATCGCAGACAAGTTGGAGGTATCGATCCGGGAGGAGGTGAGCAAGCTCCTCAAGGCTGGTTTTGTATCGGAGATCCAGTATCCAGGCTGGGTCTCCAATGTATTGATGGTAAAGAAGGGTGATGGTAAGTGGAGGATGTGTGTTAATTTTTCACTTCTTAATAAATCATGCCCCAAGGATTGTTATCCCCTGCCTCGGATCGACGCGCTGGTTGACTCAGCCGTCAGTTTTTCACTAATGATTTTTCTAGATGCTTTCTCAGGTTACCATCAAATCCGCATGCACCCATGGTATCAAGGATGTTTCCTTCATCACGGGGGATGGGTGCTATTGTTATATAATGATGCCCTTTGTCTTGAAGAACGCAGGGGCGACGTATCAATGAATGATGGACATGGTAATCTGCGAGCAGAAGGGCGGGAACTTGGAGGTGTACATAGATGACCTCATGATCAAAAGTCAGGACCTCGAATCACACCTTAGGGACCTCGAGGAGACCTTTGGGACTTTGAGGAAATTTAAGATGAAGCTTAACCCCCTGAAGTGTGTCTTCGGGGCCAGCCGAGGGAAATTCTTAGGCCATTTGCTTACTCTCGATGGGGTAGAGCCTAACCTGGACAAGGTGAGGGCAATCCTTGAGCTGGGATCTCCGAGGAATGCGAAGGAGGTCCAACGCCTAACAGGGAAGCTAGCCGGGCTAAGCAGGTTCCTCTCCAAGGTAGGAGAAAAATGTTCATCCTTCTTCAGGGTGCTGCGGGGAAAACAGAAGTTCGAGTGGACCCCGGAGTGCGAAAGGGCTTTCCAAGCACTGAAGGAACAGCTGATCCAGGCTCCGCTACTGTAGGGGCCGAGGCAAGGGGAGGACCGATCCCTATATTTGGGGGTAGGGTCTGAGGCGGTAAGCTCGGTACTGGTTCAGGAAGAGGGAAAGAAGCAACTCCCAATCTACTATGTTAGCAGGGTATTAAGGAAAGTCGAGCTCAGGTACCCCATCTTGGAGAGGCTAGCTTTCGCCTTGGTGGTGTCGGCTAGGAAGCTCCGGCCCTACTTTCAGGCACACTCCATCAAAGTGGTGTCCGACCATCCCCTTCGCAGCATCATGGAGGGGGTGGAGCACTCAGGAAGACTGGCCAAGTGGTCAGTGGAGTTGAGTGAGTTCAACATCTCCAACGTTCCCAGGGTATCCATAAAGGCGCAAGTAGTGGCAGACTTCATGGAAGATTATGTGACCAAAGTAGAAGAGTCTGAACTACCCCACCTAGTGACCTGGAGGATGTTGGTTGATGGCGCATCAGGAAAGCACTACTTCGGGGGAGGGGTGGTCTTGCTGAGCCCTCAAGGGACGAGGATTGAGTTAGCGATCAACATCCATTTTCCTCTCACCAACAACCAGGCCGAGTATGAGGTCGTGATAGTAGGCCTCCGCCTAGCCCGAGAGTTGGGTGTACAGAACATAGAGGTCTTGACGGACTCCATGGTGGTGGCTTGTCAGATCAAGGGGGAGTTCGAGGCTAAGGAGCCAACTCTCCAATGGTACTTGGAGAAGGCCAAGAGTGTAATTGGGCAGTTCCGCACTTTCTCAATACGACACGTCCCGAGGGAGGAGAGCACCCAGGCGGACCTCCGGGCCAAGTTCGGTCCTCGGGCAGGAAGGACAGTGTCAGAGCACTTCCGACCCTCCATCGAGGAGAGGGAGCTGATGGAGGTGGACCGGTGGGCATCATGGATGGACCCCTTCATCATCTTCTTAGCATCGGGGAAGTTCCCTAGGAGGATCGGCATACTACTCCTTACATGCAGGATTATTGTATCGAAAAACTCTTTCGGGGCTCCTAGCTCGCTGTGTTTTGGAGGAGGAAGCCCTGAGGGTCCTGAAGGAGGTCCATTCGGGGGAGTGTGGCAGCCACTCAGGGAGCAGAACCTTGGAGGGATGAGTGCTAAGGCAGGGCTACTTCTGGCCCACCCTCAGCAGGGACGCAGCGGAGTTCTCTAGGAGATGCTCCAAGTGCCAGCTCTATGCTCCTCTCCAGCTCCTGCCAGCTCAGAGGCTCCGGACAATCACAGCCACCTGGCCATTTGTAATATGGGGGTTGGATCTAGTAGGACCCTTCCCACAGGCAAGCGGTCAAAGAAAGTTCATACTAGTGATGATAGATTACTTCTCCAAATGGCTGGAGGTAAAGGCGCTGGCCAAGGTAACCTCCCAAGTGGTAAAAAATTTTATATGGGGTGAGATAATTTGCAGGCATAGGCTTCCGCTAGCCATAGTCACAGATAACGGGCCACAGTTTGCAAGCGACGAGTTTGTTAACTTATGTACCCAACTCGGCGTAGACCTTCGGTTCGCATCAGTCCACCACTCGAGGAGCAATGGGCAGGTGGAGGCAGCAAACAAGATCACTGTGAACCTATTAAAGAAAAAGGTCGAGAACCTTAGGGGGAACTGGGTAGAGCAGTTACCCTCGGTCCTCTGAGCCCTGAGGACCACCCTAAACATGACCACATGTGATACTCCATTCACGCTCTCTCACATGTCTTAGGCCGTCCTCCCAGTTGAATTCGAGGTCAAGTCACCCAGGGTGACCGCCGCGAGAGAAGAAGATGAAGAATGGCGGGTGAACAATGAAGAAGGACAAAGGTTATCCTTGGATCTAGTGGAGGAACTCCGGGACCTGGCCACCATTCGGCAGGAGGAAATCAAACGGCGGATGGCTTGGTACTTCGACAAGTACATCCGAGTAAAACACTTCCAGAAAGGGGATCTGGTCTTGAAAAAGGTCGATGCGGCAGGAAGAGGAGCCGCAGTGGGTAAGCTTAATCCTAATTGGGAGGGGCCATACATTGTAAGTGATGTGCTCAAGTCGGGAAAGTACCACCTCCACGATGTGGAAGGGGTAACTCTCGGCCGAGCTAGGAGTGGAGATGACTTGAAGTGATTCTAACCTTAAAAATTTTGATTAATTAACTTATCGTATGCATAATTCTCCATGTATTGGTTGTGAAGTGGTTAATAAGTGAGAATCAGCAAGTCCTTGGATGTCGGAGTGCCCCAGATCGATTCCACTGCCGGTCTCTCACATACGGTGGGTCAGGTTGATCTCTAGAGAGGCTAGCAGGGTAGCAAGGTGGGATGCTGGAGTGCCCCAGATCGATTCCGCTATCGGGCTCTCACAGACGGTGGGTCAGGTTGATCTTTAGAGAGGCTGGCAGGGTAGCAAGTCCTTTGGTGCCGAAGTCCTCCAGATCAATTCTGCTGTCAGGCTCTCACAGGCAGTGGGTCAGGTTGATCTTTGGAGAGGCTGGCAGGGTAGCAAGTCCTTTGGTGTCGGAGTGCCCCAGATCGATTCCGCTGTCGGGCTCTCACGTCAGGTTGATCTCTGGAGAGGTTGGCAGGGTAGCAAGTCCTTTGGTGCCGGAGTGCCCCGGATCGATTCTGCTGTTGGGCTCTCACAAACGGTGGGTCAAGTTGATCTCTGGAGAGGCTGGCAGGGTAGCAAGTCCTTTGGTGCCAGAGTGCCCCAGGTCGATTCTACTGTCGGGCTATCACAGACGGTGGGTCAGGTTGATCTCTGGAGAGGCTGGCAGGGTAGCAAGGTTGGATGCTGGAGTGCCCCAGATCGATTCCGCTGCCGAGCTCTCACAGATGGTAGGTCAGGTTGATCTCTGGAGAGGCTGGCAGGGTAGCAAGTCCTTTGGTGTCGGAGTGCCCCAAATCGATTCCACTGCCAGGCTCTCACAGACGGTGGGTCAGGTTGATCTCTGGAGAGGCTGGCAGGGTAGTAAGTCCTTTGGTGCCAGATTGCCCCAGATTGATTCCGCTGTCGGGCTCTAGCAGATGGTGGGTCAGGTTGATCTTTGGAGAGGCTGGCAGGGTAGCAATTCCTTTGGTGTCGGAGTGCCCCAGGTCGATTCCGCTGTCGGGCTCTCACAGACGGTGGATCAGGTTGATCTCTGGAGAGGCTGGCAGGGTAGCAAGTCCTTTGGTGTCGGAGTGCCCCAGGTTGATTCCGCTGTCGGGATCTCATAGACGATGGGTCAGGTTGATCTCTGGAGAGGCTGACAGGGTAGCAAGTCCTTTGGTTCCGGAGTGCCCCAGGTCGATTCCGCTGCCTGGCTCTCACAGACGGTGGGTCAGGTTGATCTCTGGACAGGCTGGCAGGGTAGCAAGTCTTTTGGTGCTGGAGTGCCCCAGGTCGATTCTGCTGTCGGGCTCTCACAGACGGTGGGCCAGGTTAATCTCTGGAGAGGCTGGCAGGGTATCAAGGTTGGATGCATGTAGCAAAGAAGGATCTTCTCGCTCGGCGAGAATGGATGGTCTCGCACAACGAAAGAGGAGGGGGGAGCGTATGCCACAGGCTCTCGGCAGAAGCCCCCCCCCCCCCCCCAGGAAATAGGGTACTCGCAAGTAGTAGAGGGTAAAGTCAGCGAGGTCGCCGACCCAGAAGGGCAGGTCGAGTACTCGCTGACATCGACTAGTGCGAAAGGCCCTATGATTGTCTCGCCCAACGAAGTCGAAAGTGGAGGAGAATGGTCGTTCCTCACGAGATTGAGATTGGGAAGGATGATACAGGAACCTACAAACCTAAGATAGGAAAAAAGAACATCGAGGCGGTTATGAATGCTTATCCTATGCTGAAACTGGGCGATTACGCGGTAGGCGAGCATATGCATGGCGAAGACAACAAGGAAGACGTGAAAGCGTGATATAAGCGTGGTAAAGTAACAAAGCAAAGACAGCGAGAACACAGTGAATAAGGCAAAATCTTCATTTCCATTCCATCATTCAGTTACATACATTGCGGCGATCTCGCTAGCCAAAAAATGTTGAAAGAAAAATAAAAAATAAAAAATAAAAATACAACTATTAAGGATCGCCGACAGAAGCCTCGTCTTCGCTATTTACGGCTGATGGTGTCGGAATGAACAACTCTGGGACCACGTCCTCAATGGTCAGGTCGGCTTCTCGGGATTCCTCCTCGCGAGCTCGCTGCTCTTCCTTCAGGCGGCAAGGGGACGGGGGGATGGCAGCGTGGACCAGCTCTTGGTTATGGGATTTCAGCTACGCAACCTCACTCTCCAAACT
The DNA here is from genome assembly GCA_033032865.1 of Dactylorhiza incarnata. Taxonomy (NCBI): domain Eukaryota; kingdom Viridiplantae; phylum Streptophyta; class Magnoliopsida; order Asparagales; family Orchidaceae; genus Dactylorhiza; species Dactylorhiza incarnata. Next base: position 2,411,814 of record JAWHQI010000352.1, on the reverse strand, counting down.
TAGGATGCGAGCGCGATACTAACTAGCCATCTCGGCATCCTGCGAAGGAGGAAAGAGGTCAGCCGGGGAAGAACTCTTAGAAAGGAATGGGGGCGAGGGCTTGAAGACTTACCACCCCATCGTTGGAAGCGAACAGCCTCTCCTTTAAACTGCTGATCTCGGCAGCAGAGTTTTGGTAGGCCTTGGCAAGCTCCTCATTATGGCGCTCCAGTTAAAGGAATCTCCGGCCCATCATGTGGGTGAGCTCCAGAGAGCGGAGATGGGCTCGCGCGCTCTCGTAGGCTGGAGATCTCGCAGTCTCGTCCTTGAAGATCGTGGCATCCTCACGGCCATAAAGGCCAAAGGAAAGCGAGAATGCGTGCTCGCTGATGGTCGGCCGCTCCACCCAAGAGGTGAGGAGAGTGGAGATGTTGGCTTTGTTGATCTCGGGGTTCCAATATAGCAGGAACTCACCGAACTCGTCCTTGTGTTTCTGGTCGAGGCCAAAATTCCAGTGGTTAATCGGCACTGGCAAGGAGGTGGTCCTGGCAACCTCTTCGGCCGGCTCGCCGACCTCCCTCTCATGGGGAAGGTCGGTAGGGCTGATCTCGCCGAGGAAGGGTTCGACATGCTCCTTTCCCTTCTCGGACGGGAGCGAGCTCTTCTTCTTCTTCTTCTTTGGCGTGGACTGGGAGGTGGGATCCTTGCTGTTAGAGCCCCCCCCCCCCCCCCCCCCCCCCCCGGCCTCTTCCTGGAAGGTTGGGGAGCTGTGCTGGTGGTCTCACGCTAGGCCTCCACCCCCACGGTCGCGAGAGCAAGGGTAGCAGAATCTTTCCTACTGCTCGCGTAAGGAGGATTGACGGGAAGATCCTGCTCGCCTGCAATTGTAATGGTTAGAAACAGTTAGTCAAAAATGAGGAGATAAGTTAGCGAGCAAGACACGTACCCACCCCAGGGAACACCGGTAGCAGTGACTCGAGGTTTCGGAGGAGATTGACCACCTCGAAGTTCTTCTTGCTGAAGAACTGGAACAGTGCGACATCATGGCTGTCGAGAGTCAGGGGGCGGTAGGTGCTCTCGCTGTGTTGAATATGCGAGAAGGGGATGTTGCTGATATTCCCCTTTACGAAGAGGAACTTCTGACCCCAATAATGGCTCTTGTTTACGGTCTCAACGACCTTGATACCCGAGCCCATAAAGTAGGCGGTGCCATCCTTGTAGGCTCTGAAGTAGAACATCTTACAGAAAACCGGCAAGCTGAACTCAATGCGCTCTTCTCGCATATAACATGCGAACGCGACGATGACCTCCATGGCATTAGGGGTCAGCTGACCCGTTATCATGCCAAAGTGTTTGAGCACTTGGCGAGTGAAGTGGAGAGGTCTTTAGTAAGCGAGCGAGAATCGAACTTTCATCAAAAAAGTAAGCGAGCGAAATTAACTTGTACCTGGCAAACTTCTGGCCACAGAGGCAGCCATAGACCGACCGCGAAGTGGGTGGTGGGGATTGCTAGTTCGTCTCATAGGGGAACGTTGATCACATCATCCTTGCCTGGGTGGCGAGCACAGAGCCCCTACGGGATGAAGTCGGCCACGGCAGCAAGGTATTCCTCTTCGCTCAAATTGCTGCAGAAAAAAGTATAGTCGACGAAGGCCCAGGCGCATTTCAACCGACCCTCACCCTCGCCAGCATTAGCTGCCATTTTTGTTAACCTGCGGAGAAGAGAAAAGAGAGTGAGAAAGAGGGCGCGGGATCTCGCAAGCAGAGGAAGAAGAAAGGCTTGCGTTAAATGCGGTAGGTGAACTCCAGCGCTGAAGCTTATTTATAGGAAAGCAAAAGCGCTGGAAAGAAGTCGAAGCATCAGGGGGGCAGCTAGACAGAACCCGCGTAATGATTGCAGGCGAGGATTCAAAACATCTTTAGAATTTAATAGCAAGTGAGATCAACCTGTGAGGTCAGTATGAGCAATTGTTTCGCGAGAATAGCATGAAATGAAGCGAAAATAATAGATTAAATAAGCACCACTAGGAATATTCGTCGCATAAGGAAATAATTAGTTCGCAAAAGCTCGGTAGCGGGCGAGACACAGAAAATAAAAGTCGTGAAAGTTGCGAGATTGTCTATCATAGTTGAGCGAAAATATGTATTGCCAATAGCTCACCGGGTAGGCGAGGAGTTCGGGGGTGGACTAGTAGTGTAACCATTTCCACCTACCATGACCTCGCACTCCTGACCACAGTGGAATCCTAGGGTAATGGTACGCGTGGATGGCGCAAGCCTCACGTTGAATCAAGCGAGCGTAATCATCAACTCGTGCGAGATGTGTCTCTGGGGTGGTGGTCATCTCGCTAAGATCTTGCGGCATCTCGGCGCGGAGCCGCGCGCACTCATCCAGTAAAGCGGCGTGCCGCTCCTCGGCAACCTATATGTCCCTCCTCGCTTGGAGGTGAAGGTCCTGCAGCATTCTCCCTTGCTTCTGAAACAACTCTAAAGTTCACCTCTTCATGGTCTCGAGGTCTCGCGGGTTGCCCAGGAAATCATCCATCTGCTCCACAAAGGAAGGGGCGATATCTCTTCCTCTGCAAATTCTGAGTCGGTGTAGAGGGTCTCAGAATCACCTGCGAGTGAGTCTAAGCAGCGTCAGCCATTAGCAAAATCTTCTTCTATTGTCTCTAGGAATGACCACTCACAAGAAGCAATAGAGTCCTTACCAGGGGCAGGCGAGAAGTACTAGGCTGACCATGAAAAGGAGTCCTGAAGGGGAGCGAGGCTGACTTCCCTAGGCCAGCATGGTACATGGCATTGTCGGCTAGAGGGTTTGCGGCCAGTCGTAGGCCACCAGAGCCTTCGCCTCTTAAGAGATTGAATCTCGGGGTTTTAAGAGTCGTATCCGGGGGGATCGGCGACGGGGGTCATGAGTTTTGGCAGTCTGGGGTCACATGCGATGAGTCTGCAAGAAATAAGAAAATGAAAAAGCCGTCACCCAGGGGGCTAAGGTTGACAGGTAAGAGTAGGTAGCTTACCCGCAGCATTACCACCCACGAGATCAGTCTTCGTCGGAGGGTCGGTGCTAGACCCGTTTAAGTGTTAAGCAAGAAGCACAATTTTTACCTCTCTGGTGGACCAATTGTCAGGGGAGGATTCCAGCAGCACGGTCTCGCCCCCCCCCCCCCCCCCCCCCCCCCCCCCCCCCCCCCCCCCCCCCCCCCCCCCCCCCCCCCTGCGTTAGGGGTAGGCGGACTGATTTCGCCTTATTCATCTTCGGTACAGGTGGGAGTCTGACGAGTCATCCAGGAGGGAATATTGGGCATGGTGGAAAGCTCGACCGCCTTGGAGGCCCTCAGACGAGCTTGAAGTTCTTCGGTGAAAGGCATTTTCCGACAGCTACAGTGCAAGGAGGCGAAAAAAGAAAAAGAGAATAATGCTCCGTGTCACCACGGTTTGGATAGTATTTATAGCCCCCAGGTGGGGCCCACCAAAGATTCTCGACAGATCAGTAGTCGTCGGCGAACACTCGGGGTTGGATGATTCTTTACGAGCTTAGAGTAATCTCACAAAGAGCGGGGATTGTGTACAACCCCGTGTTCGCCTGGGTCCTCGCGAGATCCAGGCCGAGCGAGCGAGGGCAGGCTCAGATAGGCAAATGCTGGGATCTGGCGAGCATGGGCATATTCAGAAGGAAAGCGAGCATGGTTCTCGCAAGCGGCTCGCCAAGGGAGGGTTCGCGAGGGCTGCTCGGGAGCCTGCTCGCGAGGACTGCTAGGAGTGGTTCTCTCGCAAGACCACTTATCCAAGAGCTCAGGGGTGAGATTACCCTTCTATCCCGGGTGGGCTGCTAATATCCCTTCGGAACAGCGGAGTTTGGCTGTTAGCAGGCCAAATTGGGGTGTGAATATCAAATCCAAATGGTGGAATCCCGCTATCAGCAGACCAACTCAAAAAAACTATAAATAAGACTTTGAGGGCACCTTTGGAGAGACTCCATTTTATTTGGAGCTTCTCTCTCCTCAGGTCATCCTTGGTTAGCATTCTCAGAGCTCTCCATGGTGCCCGAATTCAGCTTTGGCTTGGGAGTGGAAGCGCTCTAAAGATCTTCCCGGTGTGTGGTGGGTCCTCCTTGCTGAGCCCAAAGGTCTGTGTCTAGCTCCGAGTCTCCAGACTGTTCCTTCTGAGGAATCAGTAAGTGTTAGCTGCCCCTCATCCTTGAGGGTCCGAGCTCCACAAAGAAGCCAAGTCCTGGTTTCAACAATACCCAAAGCCAAGAAATATTGAATAGATGCTTGTAGCATTAATATACTCGGACCAAAGGATATAATCTAAGAGATATCATTATCGAATGGATAAAAAAAGTAAACTTGAAAACTAAAGCGCTTGAATCTATTTATATATTGTACTGAGAATGAATGCCCTTAGAAATTCTCACCTCGTTAATTAATTTTGCCTCCAATTAATTGTATCATTTTAGATCAACTTTCTTTTCAACATTCGTAATTTCTTTTAAAACCATATCCTAAGATCACTCATTCAAATAGAATTAAAACTTGGGCAAAATTAAATAATTGATTTAGTAAATTATCATGGAAAGATACTCTTCGCACTAATTTGAAGTCTTACCATTTCATCCTTCGGTGTAGTCATTGACGCCTTTTTCCATCATAACCATACATTGCAAATTCTTTTCACTAGCATTCAAGACCTTATTTATATTGTTTCATTAATATCGAACATCACATTCATTTATAAATACATCCCATCTTTGTTGATATCTCTGTATATATATCCTATTCATTTGTACCATATGGTGCTATACGAGCCTCCTTCGAGAAAAGAGAGAGCAACTAGTAACATTATTGTGCACATAACTTATTACACATAAAATCTACACAAAGGAAACGTTGAACTCCATAATAAAAAAGATAATAATTAATTATTGAGTTAGTGCTTGATAATTTGAAGGAGAACATGAGGTTGATTTCACATTGTCCTAAAGGTAAAGTGGACAACTTCACTATTTTGGTTGAAGCTAATAATTTTAATATTTGGGCTAGAGCAAAGTTGTATTTGTTGGAAAATCATGAGTGCAAAACTTCTTAATTTTTGTTGAAAGTTGTGCCAATAGTAGTTGGAAACATCATAACATGTGTGTAAAGTAGTAACCACTATGTATATGGATTGAATTGGGTTTTCATAGATTGCTTTGATTGCATATTCTAAATAAAAACCAGGAGTTTAATTAGTTGATTTTTTGCCAGGAAACAACCTAATGGTAATCAAAAGTAATATGAATATTTAGCCTGAACTGGGCAGTTGTTAAATCCATATAACAAGCATGTTACTGATTGAGATGATCAGAGATAAAAAATAATGTTGAGTGGAACTTGACATCAACTTGACTTTCATTATTAGAGTAATCTCTTGATGTTGAAGCATGATCCAATGATGCCATTAATGATGATTGAGGAGTCCTACTGAGAAGTTAGAAAGCCTACATGATCATTGTCATCAAAGGTAATGGTGAAGTCATTTCCTTCCAACTGTTATTTACTTTTCGAGACAACTAAAATGACTTATCTTTAATGGATGGGGGCACCAATAATAGTTGTAATTTCTCATTCCATACTTTGACTTTATTGATCACTATATTGGGCCAATCTCCCTCATAGGCCTTGATTTGAATGAAAATTTTAAGCTCAAATGAATCAACCTAAGTAACCTTGTTACATGAGGTTCACTACGTCTTATTTTAATAGAGTGTAGTCATTGGTGGCATATTTTGGTACTCTGTGAAATTTACAAAATTTGGATATTTGTCTACTATGGATAGATGAGGGTGGAAGAGGCCATAAGAGAATGTTTTCTTGTTGTATGGAGATTGGAATGTTGGAGCTAGAGGTATTCATAGGAGTGAAACTTGCTCGTTGTACTAATTTCCTCTTTTTTGTAACTCGTATTGTTGTGAAGTTTTGTTTTAGTTAAAATGATATCCATTTCTCTTCTTCCACTGAGTAGATGAACACTTGTGGCCTTGTTGTTGTCACCCGTTATTGCGATTTATGGTTGTAATTATAGGGACCTCCATTTATCACAAGGCGCATACCTTCTCTTGCACACGGTGGCTTTTGGAATTGCAATAGGTAAGATAAAATGGTTACACATACCGCAAATTGAGTTTCCACCTGATGAATCAAATAGTCATAAGTTTAGCAATTTTGTTATAAGGGTGGAGTAGAATAAGTTCATACAGAGTCCTCCAATAACGACACAATGATAGAACTATAGGGCAAATCCAATTATTTTGCATACCTTCATAAATAAATAATATAAGTATTACAATAGTTCTCTTTCATATATTTTCTGATTACTAACAGATGATTAAATTTTTTGATGATGTATTGATTATTAGTGAACAAGTGAAAAAGTTATAGGAAGTTGTTAATCATATTGGAAGTGAATAAAACTAAGTGCAAGCTTTCAATTAAGTGATGCAGGAAAAAATGGACGCAATGGAGCATCAAAGAATTGTCAAATCATCATGATGGTCTATAAGCCACTAAATTGCTCCTAAAGATATGAAGGTCTATCATACGACTTAAATGTATATATCTCCCCTTAAGGGATTGGGTGCTGCAACACTTACTCTAATAGATGTGAGTTGTTGTGGAAGGCGTGTCCATGAAATGCGATATTATGTTCTCGATTAATATTGCTAAACATCATATTTGCATGGACGATGAATCATGTCACCATGTATAGCACATTGATGATTTGTATGTGTGAAAGTTGCAATGTCAAATAAAAACATCATCTTGGAAATGATTAGTGATGGTAAGGCGATGATCTCACTAAATAGGATGGAGGAATATTATTTAGTGAGGGTGATGAGGTGGAATATTTGTAACTAATTTGCTAATTAGGAAAAAATATAGCTTTGATCTCCTTCAAGAGATAAGTATCATCATGACGATCTTTCATGTGATGGACATGGTTTTTCAAAGGGGCACTAAACACATGCAGAACTTCATATCCAATGGACATTGTCAAATGTTATGGTTAAGCAAATATCTCCAAAGTCAACTGAGGATATGTTGGCACCAAAAACGGTACCTCCAAAATTCACACTAAGAGAGGATGGGAGAAGACTGTGAAGCGCAGGTTACTAAGACAGAAGATGTTGGGAAGGGGGGAAACAATCACAGGAAAACGATCACGAGAAAATGAGACCGCTTACACAGGTTGTAAGCTAGAGCCTCGGAGCAAAAGTCCTCTTTTCAGGTACCCCTACCCCTTTATTTATAGACGAGGGGGCTGCCCAAACGGGCAGCACTGAAAATTACGGGCTCCCCGGGATACAGGAGAGCCGGGGCAGGGAAGAGGGGTGTAAATAGCAAGAGTAAGGAAAACGTTCAGATCGCCGGGGCTAGCGATCTCACTTGGTTTTGACCGCTTGGGACTTAGAGAAAACTGGCAGGACGGATGGCTTGCGATCTGGGAGATCACAAAAGTCGGAGACCGCTGAGACCGCAATTTTGCCCTGTAAGGATGAGATCGCGGGCTTTCCGGGCAAACATAATCCCCGCACATTTTTAAGTTGCGCTGGAACTTCGAAAATGTAAGCTTTGACCGCCGAGACCGCGACTGTCATAAATGCGGCTCGGGCTATAAATACCACCTCAGATCTTCAGTTTCCAGGATACTGAGAAACTCCGATCCTTGAGCGGTCACCATTTATTGAGACCGTGGGAAAAAGCCTTTTCTGAGATGGATGCTTTGGATATGATGAACGTGTCGGTGCAATCCCGAAAGTCGTCAAGGTCTGTGTAAAAAACAAAGAAAGTCATTTCGAAGAAGACCGCTAATTCCGGCAAGGAAAAATCGGTCAAAAGTTCAAAGAAAAAGGGGGATTCTGCTTCGAAGGCTGTTGTTGATTTGACGGTCACAGAAGCTGCTGCTGAGGCGACCCAGGAAGTGGCTAACCAGTTCGCAGAACCTTCTGGCGAGACCGCCTCTATAGAGTGGATCAAGGCAGCTATGCGGCAGCAGAAAGCTTCAGCTGAAAATATTAGAAGTCAGATCGCAGAACAAGAACGATCTGTTAAAGATTTGAAAAGGAAAGGAACAAGTTCTCCTGATCAGACCGCTAAGAGGATGAAAGCCGGTGACGGTCAAGCTGTGACCGCTGGGAACATCACTCTTCAGGATTATCTTTCAGAAGATAATCCTGTTGAAAATGTTTCAGACGTAAGTAATCGAATTTTACATTTATTTTAAGATCGTTTTTTTTTATTAATTTTTTCCTTGATTCATTGCAGTCAATGGATCCTTTTGAAGTTGAACGACTTCGAATGATCGCCGAGGAAGAAGCTGCTGAAGAAGAAAAAAGAAAAGAAGAAGAAAGAAAGAAAAAAAAGAGGAGGAGAAGAAAGAAGAAGAGAGAAAAAAGGAGGAAGAAGAGAAACAAAGAAAAGAAGAAGAAAAGAAAGAGCAAGAAGCTGCAGAGAGAAGAGAAAAAGAAAAAGAAAAGGAGACCGCCCGGCTCGCGGCGGTCGCTGAAGGTGAGAAAAAGAGGAAAGAAGAAGAAGAGAAGAAAAGGCAGGAAAAGGTTGCCAAGGAAGAGAAGGAGAGGAAAGAGAAGGAGGCGATCTCCTTGTCCGCGGAGAGAGAGAAGAAGGAGAAAGAAAAAGAGCGGGCTCTAGTCGCTGAGAGGAAAAAGGATAAGAAGGAAAAGAAGAAGAAAAAGAAGAAGAAGATCGCCGAAGAGGCGGTCCCAACTAGGAAGGGAAAGGAGAAAAATGAGAACGCAACATCTAGTGATCACGGCGATATCTTCCTTGAAATGGGCGAGAAGCCGGATTCTGGAGCGGCAGATCGCGCAGCTGCGTTGGATGCTATTAGGACTGGTACGGCGAAGATGGTCGTGAGACCGATTGATTCACTTCCCAAGCTTGCTTTTTGACATGCGTCTCCTAGGAAACGACCTGAGATCGTTATTATTGAAACTGAAGATATCCTTGTTAGTAATGCTGAGTTAAAAAGAAGAAGAAAAGAAGGCGAACGGTCACGAAAGAGACAATTAGAAAAAATCGACTTAGAATGCTTAAGGGGATCTGACCTCCTTTTGTTGACCGCTGATACTGCGGTCTCAAAAGATGTTGAAAAGACTTTACTTGACTGCGGTCTCGCCACACTGTCTAAGTATTTCACATGAAATCCTTTCTTTTCTTTTGATAACTACTTCTGATATTTGACCGTTTTTCTCCTGATCGCGGATGAACGTGTAAATTCAGCTTCTGAGGAAGGTGAAATACCAAGGAAAGTCTCAATTCCTCCAGAGTTTGCCGATCTCCTCAGGCCGATGCTTGAAGATGTGAGAACTATGCGAGATCACGAGCGGTCGTTAGAAGATCGCCTCGGAATCCAGGCCGCGAACTTTGAAGCAAGGGAGAAGCAGATCCTTACAAGTTTTGAAATTAAAGAAAAACAAATTCGGGGAGAATATGAAGAAAAACTAAGGAAGGTCGAAAAAGATGCTGAATATTATCGAGGGAAGGCCGCTGCACTCGCTACTGAGATCGCTGCCCTTCGGGGTGGTCCTCAAATGTCAATGAAGGCAGGTCGTTCCAGCGGTCTCCCGGATAAGAGATCGGCGGACATTGTGGTAATCCCTATGGAGAAAGTAGACCGCGAGATGTCTAAAATCCATAGGGCTGCCATGATTGCCAATCATAGTCTGGCATCTGCATGGACCGCGGTCAACGAAATGCAGGATGTGGCGGCATTTGTCGGAAGAAGAAGGGATCAGAGAAAATGAGATCGCAACTTTTTCTTTTTGTATTTAGCGATCTCTGAAAAACAATGCTATTTCTTCTTGGGTCTGTAAAATACATTTAATGCTGCTCTATGATATTCTGATTTTATGTTGTGATATATATTTATTTTGCGATCTCTGAAATCTGTGATATATATGTTTTGCGATCTCTGTATGAGTTTTGTTAGCTTTTGGCGATCTGAATTTCTTGCAGGGCGATCTTAAGAAGTGCAATCATTACCCAATCATCCTTCACTTTCTATAAATAGTTGTTTTCCTGGATCATTGTTCTATTCTTCTTAAATTTTCTTCAGGTTGTCAACCTCAGCGATCTCAGAAAATGGTGTCCGCGCGCTCCAAGGCCGCTGAGATCTTCCTGGATTCCGATCACAAGTATGGGCAGATTTTGGAGAAGGAATACTCTTCCTTTATTGAGAAGTATAAGATCGACGATAAGATCGCGATCAGAGTTCCATTTGAAGGCGAAGACTTAAACTCCGGGGAGGAAGGTAGGTATATCATTCTGATCGATCACTTCGCCTATGTTCTTCAAATTCCCATCCCTTGGGAAATGTTAAAAGTAATGGACTATTACGGTTTCGTTCTGGCTCAGCTTCCACCGAACGCGATCGGTCTGATGAGTGTCTTTATCAACTACTTGAGATCGGTAAAGCTAAAATTCACAATGTCGATCTTCCGGGGAACTTTTTCTGTCAAGGTGTTAAAGGAGGGTTAGAATAAAGAAGAGTTCAAAGGATTGTTGTATTTCTGTTGTAATGGAATAAAAGTTTTGAATCTTCCGAACAAAGTTCCCCTCTGGACTGAGAGGTATTTGGTCTTTGAGGGCGATCTCGGCGGTCTCGCCAGTCGGCCTTCTCCGCGAGCAGAGAAGGTATTCAGAAAGGAGAAGCTTGTTTCAAAGGAGGAACTTGCGGTCTTGGGATGGATGGCAGGAAAACGATTCGACCTGAATCATTACCTGGCGATCTGGTCTGAGGTCGTTGCGGTCTTGCCGGAAGAGAGTAAGTAATAATTTTTGCGATCTCCTGCGGTCTTCCTAAAAGAATTTTTCTTTCTAAACAAACTATTTTTCTCTTACAGCTGGGTTCGCGATCCCAGAAGTCGATCCGGTGACGCTGAAGGGTGAAGTCCTTACTCAGCGCGAAAGGCGGCTGCGACAGGATCGCCAGAGAAAGGCAAAGGAGATCGCAGAGGAGGGCGATCTGGAGGAGGGGCCCTTTCCCCTGTTGGGTTTTTCGAAGAAGGTGAAAGACACCAAAGGTAGACCTCTATTAAAGTGGGGTGAGACCGACAAGTCTGTGAAGGTGTCCACCGATCTCCCCTTCTGGGGAGGGAGGTTCACAAACCAGGCATTTGCTGTCACTTCTGCCTTCTATGGGAGAAGAAATGCTAATGAGGCCTTAAGGATTGGGATCGACGATCTCCCAGATGTGTGTGCTCAAGTGACCGCCCGAAGCACAGTTCTCAATCATCATATGGGGCGGTCTCTTCGCGCATCTCTGAAGCATGCAGAGCGCCTGCAAGATCGTTTTGATGTAAGTATTTAGAGAATGCGATCTCAAATGTTTATTTTACCTTGACCGTTGCGATCTGATTCGTTTTCTTTTTACAGAACTTCAAGAAGACCGCATTCGATATCCACAATCCTGACTACCTCAAATCCTTGTACACTCATGTGAGAGATGCATCAAACAAGACGATTGCTATCCTTCGCGAAAAAGGGGGTCTCACTGCCGATTTCCAGGATACAACTTTTGCCGATCTCTTTCCTGATGTCGCAGAGATGATCGAAGAGGCAGAGGAGAAAAAAGCTAAGGAATCAAAGACCGCAGAGACCACTGAAGATGAGTCTGTCGAGATCGTTGGAAGCCAAGATAAGAGCGATCACGCTTCTCTTAGTGGAAGTGTTTTTCAGGGCGAGGAGACGAGCTCGGCAGCGGTTTCGGACTCTGGATCAAAAGAATCTGATAGTGGCAGCGAATCCTCAGAGAGCTCAACTTCTTCATCAGAGGAGCGGTCTCCCCAGAAAAAGAAACTAAAGAAATAGATTTTGTTTTTAGGAAAACGATGTAATCGCCGGTCAATGACCTTGTTAAACATTGTAACTTTTTGAAATGAATAGAATATTATTTTGTTCATGAATCTCTTTCATCTATATTGTTTATGTTGTGCTATTTGGATAAATCGATCACCATTTATGTTGTACACGATCACGTTCTTTTGATAACAGACTCAACATTCGATCTCAATGCATGAGTTTTGTCGATCTCTGACCAATAGTTGAAACAAAGATTTTAAATTAGTAACTCCATATTTCAAGGCTTGACTCTGTTAATTATTTCTAACAAAGATAATGAAGAGATTGAAGAAAAAATCAGAGCTCTATATTTGATAGTGCTGCGGTCTCAGCGTCGCCAGACCGCGAATAGAATAGATTTTAACATAACTTGTCAATTCCTCAGATTACCATTTAATGGATAAACTGAATATCCCTTTATAATAACTCATCAGTTACGGAATATACAGATCGCCTCTCAAAGAGATTTGAACAAACTGAAGATAATTGAACTTGACGATCTCCCTGCAATCTGACCTTGACGAGCTTTTAAGCATTGTAAAGAATTTTTGGTAATTCGGATTATTACTCAGCAGATAACAGTACTGCGGCCTCAGTACCATCAGACCGCTAAAAAATGGAAAAACTAATATCATTTATCAATTTCTGATTACCCTTTAACAGATATTTATGCATGATAGTCCAGCGATCTCAATATATTCAGACCGCCACGAACTGAATATAGTCCAGGCTTAATGAACCCCTGACAATTTCAAACTGATTCACATAAAAGATGCATGGATGAACACCTCAAGCTTTAGATGAGAACCATCTGGCGATCACAACGAATCAAGACCGATTCTAACTTCCTTTAAAAGATCTATATTGGCGATCACTTTTATCCAAGTCCTGTAGAGGATCAAGCCATAAATCATGAATAACATAGATCACCCTTTGAAGAAAGAGGAAAAGGAAAAACATGCGGTCTCAAAACTTCTGACCGCCCAATCTTAGTACAAAGAGATGAAGGATCACCGAGTTTGTTGCAAACTTGCCAATCTAAGGTTCAGGCGACGGTCATAGATGTTTCAGACCGCCCCTTACCTAACCACGCTCCAACGAATATTCGAGAGTTACAGACCAAAATGATCGGTAGGGCAGGTGTGGTCATGCCGCGGAGGCTACACCGACATTGCTTTCCCTGAAAGATCATTAAGACTGTAACAATGTCCTTCTTAATGCATGACAGAGCTGAGCCAGCCACCTAGACCTCCTTGATATGCTGAGGTGTGCCAGATGTCTGCAAGGACCCGGTATCCTAAACCTCCTCCGCTCGAGCTTGGCGAGCTACTGCTACACAGATTCAAAATCTCCCCGACATCCGTGGTCCTGGCAGGATTACACGTCGAGCTAGCAAGCCGAGGGGGAGTGAAGTAGGATCCGTCGATGTCTCATTTGGCAGGTTTTTGGCTTTTAAAAACAATTCATTTTTGGGATTTGCCATTCATTACATACATCATGAATGTCTCGGCCATATCTGCATAATGTTCGAAAGAAGAGGGGTGAGAAGTAGAATGGAAAGAAATTGAATACGAACATTTTTAAGAAAAGAAAAGTTTGAGATCATCTCCACTCCAAGAGTGAGGCAACTCTTCCCCTTCATGGGTTTGGAGATGATAAGCGCCATTTTTGAGTACTTCTTTTACCACGAATGGCCCTGCCCAGTTCGGGTTAAGCTTTCCCACCGAACCGGCTCTTGCTGCTGCGTCTACTTTTTTCAAAACCAAATCCCCAGTAGTAAATTCCTTGATTCTCACATTTTTATCAAACAACTTTGCCATTCTTCTTTTCACTTCTTCCTGCCTTATGGTTGCAGTATCTCTTAACTCTTCAATTAAGTCAAGGCTGCATTTCAGCTCCTCATCGTTCTCTTCCATCCAATCAGCTTGATTCTATTGTGCCAATAATACCCTTGGGCTTTTCACTTCAAACTCTACTGGAATAAGAGCTTCGGACCCATGTGATAATTTGAAAGGGGTCTCTCCAGTGGCAGAACTTGGAGTTGTTCTCAAGGCCCATAAGACTGAAGGTAGTTGCTCTGCCCAGTTGCCTCTGAGATTTTCTGCCTTTTTTTTCAAAAGATTTATGATAAGTTTGTTGGCGGCTTCTACCTGCCCATTGTTTCTGGGATGATGTACAGAAGCGAAACGTAGCTCGATGCCAATTTGATCACAGAAATTAATAAGAGTTGAATTGTTGAACTGAGAACCGTTATCTGTGATGATGGTCATTGGAATTCCATGCCGACATACTATCTCCCCCCAAATAAAATTCCTCACAGCTTGGGTAGTAATCTTGGCCAATGCTTTTGCCTCTACCCATTTGCTAAAGTAGTCAATCATGACGATAATATATCGGCGCTGACCACTTGCCATAGGAAAAGGCCCAATCAAATTCATTCCCCAAACTGCAAAGGGCCATGGGGTTGCTATCGATTTGAGTTGTTGAGCTGGCTGATTCTGGAGAGGAGCAAATTTCTGGCACTTGACGCATTTCTTAGCAATTTTCTCCGCATCCTTCCTCATTTGGGGCGAAAAATAACCTTGTCTCAGAATTCTTTTTTCTAAACTTCTTGCTCCTGAGTGACATCCGCACTCTCCTGCATGAACTTCCTGAAGAATTACTGGAATTTCATCTTCCAAAACACATCGTGCTAACGACGAGAGGAAGGTTTTTCGATAAAGCACTCCTGCGACAAGGTAGTAGTGGACTGCCTTTAATCTGAATCTCTTTTTATCTTTCACTGTTGAATGGAGCTTTCCAATCGGAAGATAAAGAATAAACGGATCCATCCAAGACAGATGCTGATCAATCTCCATAATCTCTCCTCCTTCAATTGCTGGACGAAATAGTTCTGAAGTTGTTCCTCCCGAAAGAAGAACGAATTTTGCTAACTCATCTGCTTCAGCGTTCTCACCTCTTGGAATATGTTTGATTGTAAAACTTTTGAACTTCCCTACCTCAATTTTCACCAGGGCTAAATATTGCTTTAAAATACCATCTCTGGTTTCAAAGGCTCCATTCACTTAAGAAGTCATCACCAAGGAATCTGTGAAGACTTTGACATCATCAATTCCCAGCTCTCTAGCGAATCTAAGACCGGCTAGCAAAGCTTCATATTCGGCCTGATTATTTGTTACTTGAAAGTAGAACTTCAGCGCTTGATCCAATCTTACTCCATTGGGGTTGATTAAGACAACTCCAGCTCCAGAAGAATTTCTTCCTGAGGCTCCATCCACGAAGATTGTCCAAGCAAGAGGTGCTTCACTCCCCTTCTCCGACTCAACTTCCTTGACATCCACCATGAAGTCTGCTAAGACTTGAGCTTTGATTGCCACTCTTGGGACATAAGATATATCAAATTCACTGAGCTCGATTGCCCACTTTGCTAGTCTTCCTGAATGTTCCGGCTTCTCCAAAACATTTTTTAATGGAAGATCGGTGACGACTAGGATCGAATGAGCTTGAAAATATGGTCTTAGCCTTCTTGCCGAGGTTACAAGCATTAAGGCTAGCTTTTCAAGAATTGAATAGCGAGTCTCCGCATTTTTCAGGATTCGACTCACATAATAAACCGGGAACTGCTTCTTCTTCTCCTCTCGGACCAAAACAGAGCTTATGGCATCGGTGCCAACTCCCATATATAGGAAAAGATTCTCTCCCTCTCGCGGGCTTTGGAGTAAAGGAGTTGATGTCAATTGCTTTTTAAGCTGATTGAAAGCATCATCGCACTCTTTTGTCCACTCAAACCTAGTTCCTCCCCGGAGGGTTTTGAAAAAAGGTGCACTCTTATCCCCTGATCGAGAGATATCCCCTGATCGAGAGATAAAGCGACTTAAGCCTGCCATTCTCCCTCCTAGCTGCTGAATTTCTTTGGAGGACTTGGGAGGAGACATCTCTAAGATAGCCTTTACTTTGTCAGGATTTGGTTCTAGGCCCTCTGGAGTGAGAAGGTGACCAAGAAACTTTCCTTTACTTGCTCCGAAAACACATTTCAAAGGATTCAACCTCATGTTATAATTTCGAAGAGTTGAAAATGTTTCGGTTAAGTCGTTAAGGTGCGAGGAGAATGATTTGCTTTTTATCAAGAGGTCATCAGCATAGACCTCAAGATTTCTTCCTTTTTGGCTCTTAAAAACTGTGTCCATCATTTTTTGGTAGGTTGCCCCAGCGTTTTTTAGCCCGAAAGGCATCACAACATAACAAAAGCACCCGTCATTTGTGATGAATGAAGTGTGAGGGATGTCGGGCGTATGCATTTTAATTTGGTGATTGTCACAACCCGCATTTTCTCCGTATTAAATAATACGTCAGAGTAAGAGAAAATACGCGTCATGATGCCACGTCGTGCAGGGGACAACTGCAGACGCTCAGGCGGCTCTAACTTCACACTTTTCTTTAGAAAGTCATGAACTTTATGTTTTAAAACATAACTTAAGTTTAAGGTTTTCAATTACCGTGTCCCTCGGTTTAATGGATCAACTAGTCCATAAATAAGAAAATATAGGTTTACGCAGCGGAAAATACATAATTTACTTTAATTTAACCTACATGAGCATGATGAACTAACCAGCATTCTAATGATATGCAACTTCTATATTTAGTATAAGTAAAAAGGATTTCTTTTACGGGCTTCAAAATAGAGTGATAATGGTTTTAAAAGAGATGTCATGTAGAAGAAATTATGCAGTTTTGTATATAAAATAACTACTATGCACCCTAACATAAAACCTTCCCAGAGAGCAATTGCATAAATAGCAAACAACGGTAGTAGCATAAAAATAGCAAGATAAGTCTAACATAAAAGATCTCAGGCTATGGACGTCAACAAGCTGACACGAACCCATAATCCTAACAAGTCTCAAAAGAAACCAATAGTCTACCTCTCCAAAAAGGAGTAAGAAAACAACTGCTACAAGTCTGAACAAATAGGACTCGGTCAGCTCCACCTGCTACTGGTCCGAACCTGAGGCATTCAAAAGAAAAGAATGCCTCAGCACAAAGGCATAAAAATCAGAGAGTAAGAGGAACTCAACAAAGGAGGTTTACCAACCCACCAGGAACAGCTGTAAACGTCAGCAAATCAAATAAATATCCACAAGTAAGGGAAAAACTGGCACGAAGTGCGGTCAAAGTTGTACTACAACAATATCCAAAGAAGGAAAAGTGTCGAATTGCCCAAGGAGTGAATCACTATCCCAGCCAAAAACAGTACTGAGGCAGAGGCATTCATTCCAACCGACCATCAGACTAAAACCCCCGAGGAACAAAAAACACTGCGGCGGTGGTTTACAGTCCACCAACCAACAGTCTACCCGTCCACGGAAAATAACCCGGTACTAGTGGTGGCCATTTCGACCGTCCACCGTCCAAAACAACCAACTGGGAAATAGAGACTCACCAAACCCTGACCAAGACAGACACCACACGAAAACCCGGAAACAATTCCGTGAGGAAACCCGATCTTATCGACGAATTCGTCGAAATACTATTGATGGATCGCGAATACACTTAGCGAAGACACAATCTATGACACATGATGAAGTCGGCGAAAGCCTAAACCTATCGGCGAAATCGTCGAAATGATATCGACGAGTTTAACTATAACGAAATCGGCGAATCTACCTTAAGGGTATTTTGATGGTTTTGACAAAATACGCGACTACTCAGTTGGGCTCACGATTCTTTAGCGGAGAAAAGATATTTACGTATAATATTTTATGTCTAAATTAGATAGAAGCAATAACGGTAAATACATAGGAAGAACAACAACGTGGCAAGGGGGAGGAGTCCACCACTTGCCTCAAACCTTTCGAAGAAAACGGTCTCCGACTTGCTCCTCGTCGCAGATCGACCGCTAGAAATCCTCGAGGAACGATTTCTGAAACTTTTGGGGCGAAAAACAGGGTTAGGGCTACCGGCTCTAACCTCAAAAATCTACGAAACTCGAAAAACTTACCGCACACGCGAAAAGCTCGGCGAGAGCTTTCCAGATCTATGCTCCGGCGACGATTTCGTGCTCCGGAGCTCCGGTGGCGGCGATCTGAAGATTCACGGCAAACAACGTCGCCGCTCTGGTTCGCGAAGAGAAGCGGGGAAGAAGGTGAATAGAGTTTTCGATTTGCCTTTCTTACGGAGGAGTTCTATTTATACATATAATAGTCGTAATAGTATTAATAATGATATTAATAATAATGAGTAAGGAGGAAACTGGTTTAGCAGATGATAATACTTGAATCTACATAATGGAATTATATATATATGAATTTATATAATCGAATTATATAACTGAATTTATATAACCTAATTACATTCACCGAATTATCATTAACCGAATACACATTATATAGCCGAACTAAAATATCAATAGCCGAATCTTAATATAAATAACCGAATTGGCTATTCATATAACCGAATTTTATCATCCTAACACTATTCGCCTATAGCTGCCACAGGTTCGGCTATTGCTATTCACTTAATACATTAGCCGAACACTATTCAGTTAATACATTAGCCGAACACTATTCACTCAATACATTAGCCTAATTGTATTAACCGAACTACATTAATCGAATTACATTAGCCGAACCGACAAAAGCTTCTGAAATCCTTTCGGTTAAATTCAACGACAATACAAATAATAATAATAATTATTATTATTACAATAATATTATATTATTACTAAAACTAAACGAATGCCGAATTTGACGAAATTCGCACCATAGGTGAACGGCGGCGCTACGAATCCAACGGCGAAGTTGGAATCAAAATCCGACGTACCGTTTTCGAGATATAATTTTCTGAAGTTTTACGGCGATGGATAAATATATAAATCTTTGAAAATATTATCGAGACTTCAAATTTGCTCGGAGCGCCACGGAACGTTTACGATTTATTTCTAAAATTAAATAATCTAATTTCCTAACGTAAAATTTTCTAATTTCGGGTCACTCCAAAATTTGGTCGACTTGACCGAACGGACGCTGAAACGTGCGATAACGGCGCACCGCTAATGTTGGATCGGTAGGCGCCCTTAGAGGGGGGTGAATAAGGGTTTTCAAAAACTTAAGTTATATTTTAAAAAGCTTTGCAAGAATAAAGATAATAAGAAGTCAAGTAAAATAAAGTAGAGACATGCTTTATTAATATCAAATAAAGTTTTACAAAAGTTGACTTCTATGACGCTAGAAATCGGTGGCGATGAATAGTAAACTCTTTTTGTTTTCTATCCCGACTCGCATCCCCACGAACCGGTGGCCCTAGCCTTATCCACCCCGGATTCGGCCTCAAGCCGCTCTAGCCAACCCTTCCCCGGATGTGGCCTCGAGCACCCCCTAGACCTAGCCTAGATCTAGTCGCCAGCACGAGGCGAGTTTCCCCCTAAGTCCTACCCAGACCTAGTCGCCAACACGAGGCGATTTCACTAACCATTTACAAGAAAAATATGAAATGAAAATAAAAACATCAATAATAAAAACTCCCTCTAAGAACTTCTGAAGTTGGAGACGTTGGACCGCTGTAGTGTAAGCGTTGTTGAAGCGGTCGCCGGTCGGATGAAGCGTGAAGAAGTCCTCCTTCAGAAATTCTCTCTAAGCTTTTGGTGGGAGTATCTCTCTGAACCTTCCTCTATATGCTGTGGCACGAAGCTCTGGAGTTTAGGGTTGATAGAAGAGTGAGGAAGACGGAGCCAATGGGTCCTTTTTATAGCCTCAGCGCTAGCGCCTGCGCTAGTGCTACCGCCGGCGCTATCCCATATTAAGTAATATTTTGCGCGCGAGAATCTTTAATCCGGGGAAACAATTTCGTCATTCCTCTTGTGCTCCGCGCTACCGCCAGCGCTAGTAGATACCGCCAACGCTAGCTGCTACCGTCTGCGTTAGCTGCTATCGCCTGGCGCTAACACCTTCTAAAATTGTTTCCGAGATTTTCTCAAGTCCACGCTAGCGCTAGCGCCGGTGCTAGCGGGCATGTTGGAATTTTGGCTTCAAATTTTGGCGCAGCATTCTTATGTTATCCTTGAGTCATGTGGACTTGTTATCCTGCACACTTAAACACACAAGATCAAATACACATAGGATTTGTTATTCTCAAACCTAGGAGATGCGGAAGACCATGTTCCAACAAACTCCCCCTTTTGATAATAACAAATCCATTAATGATAAATCAGAGCATTAATATATAAGTATGAAGAAACATTCTTGTGTGTGTGAGAGAGTGATGACTTGGGATAATTTATGATTTTAGCATTTAGAATTGCTCCCCCTAAATACATGCTCCCCCTAAGTGAATGCTCCCCTAATACGTAAGCTATCATCTTTAATTAATCATGGTAGTTTCTATTTTGATAGCGGATTATATTTATCATGTTAGTTCTCCCCCTTTTGTTATTAGCAAAAGCGGGTAACAAAAGCATGATCGAGCTTGTAGAGAAGGAAATGTTAAGGAGTTTTAGAATACTTTTCATTTAAATAGATCAGAGTTTGAGTATCTCAACATTTTCATAAATCAGAGTTTGTAGCATAAACAAAATTTAATGATTTCCAAGTAACTAAACTACCCAGACAATATGTCTACACCCTAGCCCCGTACTAAGTGACGGATGTGCATGAGGAGCAGCATACATGTCGTAGGTTGGGGTGTTAGTCCCATATGCATACACTAGACACAACTCAACCTAGCACTCTTTCCCCCCAGTGCCTCGCAAGGCCCCACTGGAACCCTCCCCGGTTAAGGACAAGACATGACTAGAGATAAGGTTATCTAATGTCTACACCCTACGCCCCCGCTATGGTGAGATATGAAGTCATGGATAATAATTATTGGAAACATTTAAGCGTTTAAATCTAATGACATAGCCTATGGATTTATATTTTTATTTGAATTTATGAAAGCACTCACATAGCTATTTTTGAAGTCCATTAATAAATCAGAGTTTTTAGCGTAATAATATTTTCATAGAAATAAATCAGAGTTTTATAGCAAAAAAAATTCAACCAATATAAAGTTTACCAAGCAAGTCTACCACTTGTTGCAAGAAAGGAATTTTGAAGATTCAAGTGATGATGCACACAAAATAAAAGACTTTAAATAAGTATGAAAGCGCAAGGTAAAACAACTATATGGTTATGATGCAGAAGACTTATCGAAATACATGAAACATCTTATTGTAATCAATGATGATCCATAAAAAGATATGAGTTAAATTTCATAAAGAAGATGTTTTTGTAAATCATTGTTCAAGTAAAATCTTTTAAGTTTAACTATAAAATAACCAGGCATGAAATAATATTATCAAAAAGAGAGTACTACAATGTTATATTAATTCACAATTTCAAAACATACTAAACATTGTAGAGAGCATGCTAGGTTATCTAGTGCATATCATAAATAAAGAGTAGTATAGAATTTGCATTAGGATCCAATACTCATGAGAGGAAGTGTTATGGAAGATAATGATGTGCACAAAAGTGTATTTTGAATAGAGTAAACAAATGTTTTAATCAAAAATACAAGTAATATGTAAAGTAAAGAGCACAATAAAACACAAATAATTTTACTTCCACTCACTTCAATACACACAAAAAATGTACAACTACCAAGGTGTTTTGCACACACTATGCTCATT
Source organism: Dactylorhiza incarnata (assembly GCA_033032865.1). Lineage (NCBI taxonomy): Eukaryota > Viridiplantae > Streptophyta > Magnoliopsida > Asparagales > Orchidaceae > Dactylorhiza > Dactylorhiza incarnata. Next base: position 2,390,268 of record JAWHQI010000352.1, on the reverse strand, counting down.
AAGACTTATCAGGGTGCAAAGTAGTGCTTGGGGGATCACATAATTTTATTTGTAATGTTGAGACTAGTGATCCGGTGTACTTAAGAATAAGTGGTTTTTTATTTTGAAAGAAAGTTATGGTTTGCACAAGATACTTTACTATTCTTTCCAAGATGCTCAACCTCACAACGCTTATTAAGACTTATCAGGAGGTTCAAGTAGTGCTTGGTGGAGTTATCTTTGTCACTTTATTTTATGATTTCTTTGTTTTGTACAAAGTTCTCCGAATACACTTGTTTTGCAAACCAATATAATTTATAAAAATATAACCACTTTTCTTAACTTTTAAAGTGCAAATAATGGTTGTGTAGGTAAGATACTTGTGCAATTTTAATTCATTGTACTATTACAAAACATACACAAGCATTCTTAGATTAAACACATAAGTAGACAATGCCAAAATAAGTGAGTGAATAGCGATCATTATCAAACATAAAACATTTACTCATACTTAGAGGCATGCTAAGCTTGGTTCTACACAACTTTTTCACAATAATTGATGCACATATTAATAGATATATCAAAGCATGATGAAAGCAATGTTCAAAGTAGTTTGAAAAGATAAATTGCAACATTATAGAATTTCTAAATAATAGATTAAATCATGCTTGATTTTCAATGAAGTTCATACAATATTTTTGATATTTTTGAAGAATAATTTTTATTTAAAGTTTGAACTTATAAAATTGATCTTGGACTTCCCGAGGACTACCTTATGAGAGGTTCGCCCGGTACTAGGTGATATGATGGGATGATAGCCCAAATCACCCTTTCGCAAGATACAAGTAAAAAGTTAAGTTCAAAAATAACAATTTTTGATAATTCTTTTGTTTTATATTTTGTATTTGATTTTTGCTTTTAGAAATAGAATTTAAACAAATGATAAAAAAACACAAAGGCAAAACATATAATTAAATTTTTTTTTGTAATTTGCCTTTTGTATTTTTGTATTTGATTTTTCAAAAATGGAATAAAAGCAGAAGTGCAGAAATGAATAGTACACATAAATTAATATATTTTTAGGGATTTTTCAAAAATTTAAAAATACATAAAAACACATAGGTGTGCTAGCGTCGGCGTTAGCGCTAGCGCGGGAAACAGTACACGATTTTTGATGATTTGGAAATTTTTGTTTGTTGATCTTGATTAAGTGTCCAAATAGTAGTTTCATGCTGAAATTTCAGATTTTTAGGAAATGTCTAGATAGTGTAAATTTCATGAAATATTAGCGATTTTGTATGTGACTTTACCAACTAAACTTTGCATGAGATGACATTAATGAACAAATCAAATATGCATGATTTTAATGATTAATCATAATGTTCATACACAGGAATATCTTGAATAAGCCCTGGATGAGAATACCCAGCCTGTATGTCTTGGTAAACATTTAAAGCCTAACATAGACACAAATATTCTTTAGTCGACAATGTTAGTATGATAAGTTTGAGGTTAATGTTATACCAAGGTATGATAGTGTTTCAATTTATAGACCTAGAATGAAGTGAAGATTTGATTTGATCTTATTAATATCAAGATGATTCTAAGGTCTAAACTTGAAATAAATTACAATGCACACAAAATACACCAACCATGGTATGCAATTATAGTACCAATTGTCATCATATAATTCATATAAATGTGATAGAAATAGTTATTTTTAGATGATTCTTGATATGAGTTTATGATATGTGATTTTAGAGCATTTTAACAAAGGACATCAATACATCATGGTGGTGCATGTGAATTCAATATTCATTATGATGGTAAATTCTTTCAATACCTTTTGGCGATTTTCTTTTTAGTTATGAATTTTGAATATATATATGTGATTTTTGATAGGTGAACAATAATGATGGTGTAGATCATGGGCATACAAAGCATTTAGATTTAATAATAATTTATAAATTATGATAATGTAAAACTTCCTAGTTATCATGAATTCTAAGTTCCAAATTGAAGTTCATGATTTCATTAATTTAGATAAATATCTCATAACAAATTTAGAGTTTGATTTATATTGATAATTTAAGATATTTATAGGCAATGAATTTGAGAAAGATAGATAGGTCATCAAAATAAAAATATGATTTTAAATTTTGATCAATTTGTTTTATAAACTCATAAAGTTTTATGAGATAAAATCATATTTCCAATAATATATAAGATGACCATAACATGATAGCTTAAAAATAAGAAGAAAATAAAAAGAAAAAGAAAAAGACATTAAGGCATATCATGAAGTAGAAATTTGTATATTTCATTTTGAAAATATTCTACTTCATGCATTTGGATTATACTAGTAGATAAGAGATTTAGGTATCCAAAGTTGACCATGTGTGATGGTTCCTTTGGGTACCCAAATGCATCGTGATGATTTTTGTGAAGACAAAGATGAATGAGCCCTTTCATGTGAAGTGAATGTTTCATTTTTAATTTTAGGTCTTCATTCAAACCTTGGTTTAATGTTATTCTTATTCAGCAAATTTCCATTGAGATTATCTTTATATTGATGATTATGATTGTAATGATTATTAAAAATGTTGTTCATAGGGAATTTGTGTAGTTTTATTTTTAAGTTGGGAGAAACACGATTTTGTAAATAACGGTGATTTTGATTTTGATTTGCAAATCCTTTATGTTCCTTACTCACATTATTAAACTTAGTTAAGATGTTCATATTCATTTTCAACTTGTTTTTAGATATAGTTTGATATTGTGAATTTGTATTTACAATTTTCATAAGCAAGTTGATTTTTTATTTTAATTCATCATTCTTAACTTTAAAATTATGTCTTGCTTTATTATAGGCTATTGTGCAATTTTTAAGAGTTGAAACAATTGAATCTATATGATCTTGATAGTTATTTCTATATTCATCAAATGTTTCATCCATCTCTTTAATTTCAATTTTATAGTCTTTGCACTTAACACAATCATTTATCAAAGATGAGTTTTCTAAAGATAATTTTTCATTTTGTTCTTTTAAAATTAATAGTTCTTTTTCAAGTCCCTTGTATTTTTCTTTTAAATTATTAAATTCTAAACAAGGTGTAATAGTTTCATTCAAAGAGACATGGGTAAGACTAGATGAATTAGCATTTGATTCTTCTTTAACTTTTGCTTTTAAACTTTTATTTTCTAAGCGCAATTTGCATTTTGCATTTTTCAATTTCTTAATTTTGCGCTTAGTAATTTGTAGTAATTGTAGAGTAGAAATAGAATTACAAACAATAAGAGAATTTGATTTCCTTACAGTGCTATTAGAAGAGGCAAGATTTGAACAAATAGTTCCTTTGACATCCTTTTGGCACTCCTCTTCTATTGATGCATTTTCATCTTCTTTTTCTCTTAATGTATTGCTCTCTTCTTCTAAAGATGGGATTTCTTCTTCTCTTTTATTTGATGTGCACTTCATGGATCTGTCATGGGAGGAGCATTCTTGAAGAATTGTGCAAGCTTGCATATTCTCTGGTTCTTGCGATTGTTCCATACCTGTAGAAGGAGAATCATACATTTCTTCAAGAAATTTCCATACTTTGTATGCACTAGAAAAACAATATATTAATTTGAAAATATCTTGAGATAAAGCACAAAAAATATAATGCATAGCTTTTGCATTTAGGTGACGCTCTTGTTTATTTGATTGTCCACTGGTCTTGTTATTGCTATATCCCAAGCGTTGATATCTAAATTTTTAATAAACTTTTCCATTACAAATTTCCACCCTTTATAATTTCTCCCTTCGAATAAAGGTAGTTTAAGAGATTTTTCTTCTTCATAAAATTTACCCCACTAATAGAAGCGAGATCATGAGACGCCATTATTCCCGGTTGTTAAGCCGATTTGGAATAACCTACCTCTGATACCACTTGTTGGATCGGTAGGCGCCCTTAGAGGGGGGTGAATAAGGGTTTTCAAAAACTTAAGTTATATTTTAAAAAGCTTTGCAAGAATAAAGATAATAAGAAGTCAAGTAAAATAAAGTAGAGACATGCTTTATTAATATCAAAAAAAGTTTTACAAAAGTTGACTTCTATGACGCTAGAAATCAGTGGCGATGAATAGTAAACTCTTTTTGTTTTCTATCCCGTCTCGCATCCCCACGAACCGGTGGCCCTAGCCTTATCCACCCCGGATTCGGCCTCAAGCCGCTCTAGCCAACCCTTCCCTGGATGTGGCCTCGAGCACACCCTAGACCTAGCCTAGATCTAGTCGCTATCACGAGGCGAGTTTCCCCCTAAGTCCAACCTAGACCTAGTCGCCAACACGAGGCGATTTCACTAACCATTTACAAGAAAAATATGAAATGAAAATAAAAACATCAATAATAAAAACTCCCTCTAAGAACTTCTGAAGTTGGAGACGTTGGACCGCTGTAGTGTAAGCGTTGTCGAAGCGGTCGCCGGTCGGATGAAGCGTGAAGAAGTCCTCCTTCAGAAATTCTCTCTAAGCTTTTGGTGGGAGTATCTCTCTGAACCTTCCTCTATATGGTGTGGCACAAAGCTCTGGAGTTTAGGGTTGATAGAAGAGTGAGGAAGACGGAGCCAATGGGTCCTTTTTATAGCCTCAGCGCTAGCGCCTGCGCTATTGCTACCGCCGGCGCTATCCCATATTAAGTAATATTTTGCGCGCGAGAATCTTTAATCCGGGGAAACAATTTTGCCATTCCTCTTGTGCTCCGCGCTACCGCCAGCGCTAATAGATACCGCCAGTGCTAGCTGCTACCGCCTGCGTTAGCTGCTATCGCCTGGCGCTAACACCTTCTAAAATTGTTTCCGAGATTTTCTCAAGTCCACGCTAGCGCTAGTGCTAGCGCTAGCGCCGGTGCTAGCGGGCATGTTGGAATTTTGGCTTCAAATTTTGGCGCAGCATTCTTATGTTATCCTTGAGTCATGTGGACTTGTTATCCTGCACACTTAAACACACAAGATCAAATACACATAGGATTTGTTATTCTCAAACCTAGGAGATGCGGAAGACCATGTTCCAACAGCTAACTTCGCACTAACGCAACGCCCTACGTCATAATGACGTCATTAATAAATTTAGATTAATATCTGAAAATTCAGGGGCGTTACAGTGATAGCCGGAAAACGCATCTAAAAAACTCATAAACGAATACCCAACCGCGGAATCAACTAAAGAATCTATCCGGGGCAAGGGGTAGTAATCCTTGGGGCAATCTTTATTAAGTTTGGTGAAATCTACACACATTCTCCATTTTCCACCCGACTTCCTCACCATTACAACATTGGATACCCACTCAGGGTATTGAATTGGCTGAACAAACTTCGCCTTCAGGAGCTTCTCCACCTCCTCACGGATAGGCTGAGCAAGAGTGGTTGCCACGAACCTCTTCCTTTGCTGAACTGTAGTGAAGCTGGGATCGATGTTGAGATGGTGGCGAGCGACATCCGGATCCACTCCCGGCATGTCATCCGCCGACCAAGCGAAGATATCTAGATTTTGGAGAAGACAGGAGATGAGTTGACCCTTGTCATCTTCAGATAGTTCAGTGTTGATGGAGAGACTCTTACTCTCATCTTCCTCGCTGATTGACACTGCTTGAGTCACTTGGGCAGGTTCCAAGTGAGCTCCATCTCTTGCATCCTCTTCAGCTTCTTCTGCAGCTTGGATTTGTTCAGGAATCTCAGCTGATTCAGCCATCATGACTTCTTGAGGAGGGGATGATACGATCATATTGACTGTCTTTACGTAGCACTCCCTGGCTTTCCTCGGATCGCTCCTGATCCGGTGTTGTTTGTCATTCAAAGCAAATTTCACCGCTTGATGATAAGTGGAGACAATAGCTTGATACTCATTCAGAAAGGGTCTCCCAAAGATTGCGTTGTAGCTGTTGGGAGCATCAACGACTATGAACTTTACTAATCTCACTATACCTCCTAGAATTACGGAGAGAGTGACGAGCCCCTCCACCTCCTTCTTCTCTCCTGAAAAACCATAGAGTGGTCCTTCAGTAGAAAGGAGAGGTTTGCCCGTCCTCAACGCCTCAAAGGATGGTTTGAAGAGCACGTTGACTGAGCTCCCCGTATCTATCAGGATCTTCTCCACTGTATAATTCTCTATTACAGCTTTAATGACGACTGCGTCGTCAAAGGGATTCGCGGTCTGAGGGAGATCTTCATCTCCGAAAGTAACCGTCCCTCGGACCGGATCTGAAGAGGTAGCAGCAACTTCTGATTGATAAACTCTTTTCAGGCTGGCTTTCCTTGAAGATTCCGGACCTGCACCTCCGTGGATGCAGAAGAGGTTACCCAAGACACCCTCATCATTAGCGTCCACGCATTCACTGGGAAATCCAATGTTGCCAAGAAGGCCAACATCATCCACTTCCTCACATGCCCAGTGAACCTCCGCCACTTCCTTAGTCTTGGAGGTTGAGGCCTTAGAAGGATCATTCTTCTGAATGAGGTCGCGGAGTTTACCCTCCTTCAGAAGCTTTTCCAAGAACATGCGTAGGGCTTTATAGTCTTCCGTTAAATGACCTCTATCTCTGTGGCACTCGCAGTAAAGAGTTGGATTTCTTGATTTTGGGTCAGAGTTCAACGGAGCCGGCCTTCTGAAAAAAGGCTGCTTCTGGATGATTTGAAGCACCTCACTCATCGGGACACCAAAGTCCATGAAAGACTCTTGAGAGTCATTGTAGAGTGAGGGAATGGGCAGGAGAGGAGGTTGGGCGTATTGAATCTGATGGACTGGAGTGGCTTGCGGAGCGGGAGTAGCGGGAGTTTGAAGAAATGAACTTTGAGGTGGAAAGGATTGATTACCTCGATTGAAGCGGTTGTTACGATAGTTCTTACCTCTCGGAGCCGGAGGTGGGAGCTCTTGTCGGGGCTTTGAAGAAGATGAAGCCGGATAGAATCCTGCAGAGCCTTTTTGGGCAGCCCTGTTGGTCAAGTTGTTCACATAGGTGGGGTTGTTGATTTCCCCTTCTATGTAACGGTTGGCCACGCTAATCAACTCCTGATAGGAGTCGGGCTCCTTGGTAGTGACTTTGAATTTGAGAGGGCCCTCCTGCAGGCCGCTAATCAAAGCTACCATATAAAGCTCTGGATCCATATCTCGGATCCCCAAAATCTCCTTCTGGAAACGGTCAACAAAGTGGGCAACAGTCTCGTTGTCCCCTTGCTTGATCTTGAAGAGGGTCGCAGGACCACTCTTCCTCTTCTTTGCGGTGGCGAACCTCAGAAGGAGTTCTTGCCTTAGGACAGCAAAGCTCGGAATGGATTGGCAAGGTAGCTTATAAAACCACTCCCTTGCCGATCCATCGAAGGTGGTGACCATCAGCTTTCACCTCACTCCGTCCGAAATGGTCCTGAGAGCGACGACAGACTCGAAGGCCTGAAGATGAGACATTGGATCGCTCTCCCCTGAGAATGCGGGAAGGCGAGGCTCCCTGAACCCATGGGTAATCGGGTCTCGACGAATCTCATCGGTAAAGGGAGAAGGCTCCCCATACTCAGAAGGTCCTGGAGGAGCAAGAAAGGGAGCAGGAGGAGCTTGAGGGTAAGCAAACTCCTCTTCAAAATTCAGGGTTTGGGTCGGAGGCCCCTGAGCTGCTGCTCGGAAAGAATTGTGACGGGCAGCGAACTCCTCATGCTGAGATCGCTGAGGAGCTGTGGGCTGGAAACTGGGATGATCGATTGGGTGACCACTCGCCATGCGGTCAGGGGTGGCGACCTGAGAGGGTTGAGGAAGAATCCTCTGAGAGATCGCGGCCAGAACCTGGTTCATGGCCTCAATCTGCTTCGCGGACTTCTGCTGAGTCCGGACGATCTCCTGGCGATCTCGGGCGGCCTCTTGCTGAGACCGCACGATCTCTTGCTGAGCAGAGGTAGCCTCCTGCCTAGCTCGAGCGGCCTCGCGGAGAGCTTGCTCAACGCGAAGTTTGAAGCGTCGCTCAAGCGCTTCTAGGGGTTGTGATCGGAAGGGTGTTCGCTAGGAGACCGCAAGGGACAACCTCTGCGGCGCTCAGCCATCTTGAAAGTCTATGAATTTCACCTGACACTTCGGATCTGAAGGTCGTGTGTTCGTTCTGTTGGCACCAAAAACGGTACCTCCAAAATTCACACTAAGAGAGGATGGGAGAAGACTGCGAAGCGCAGGTTACTAAGACAGAAGATGTTGGGAAGGGGGAAACGATCACAGGAAAACGATCACGAGAAAATGAGACCGCTTACACAGGTTGTAAGCTAGAGCCTCGGAGCAAAAGTCCTCTTTTCAGGTACCCCTACCCCTCTATTTATAGACGAGGGGGCTGCCCAAACGGGCAGCACTGAAAATTACGGGCTGCCCGGGATACAGGAGAGTCGGGGTAGGGAAGAGGGGTGCAAATAGCAAGAGTAAGGAAAACGTTCAGATCGCCGGGGCTGGCGATCTCACTTGGTTTTGACCGCTTGGGACTTAGAGAAAACTGGCAGGACGGATGGCTTGCGATCTGGGCGATCACAAAAGTCGGAGACCGCTGAGACCGCAATTTTGCCCTGTAAGGATGAGATCGCGGGCTTTTCGGGCAAACAGGATATGTCCTCACAATTCGAGAGTCAACTATGCACGCTGAAAAACAAAGCATTGAGAACAAGATTTTTCCATGAAAAATAGAAAAGTAAAAAAATTGGAGTGTCGTGCATCTAAGGAACTTCACTGTGATCCCTTAAATTATATTAAGATGTTTCATTAAATAATCATAGTGAAACGTAAAAAAAACTTTATAAATGAATTTTTAGGAGCAATTGAAGATGGATGAAGTCCTTTATTTAGACTATAAAGAAAATGTAATGAATGTCGCATAAGTCCTTACTAAGAGGTTAATTAGATTAGACATTGAGATATTATGTGCAAGATGACTGCTCAGGCCCACAATGGACTATCACTTGTTCAGATTGCCAATGCATCAAATTGCTAGTGCTTTAGATTACCTCCACAGGGGAATGACGACACGTCTGATTATTTGTGTTTGGTTATCATCGTGTCCGGTTGTTGCCACATGATTGCCACCGTTTGGATTTGTGGTTGCAACATATTGTAGTCGTGTTGAAATGTCGTGCGTTTGATGTCTTCACGTACCAGAGTCTTTCTATCTATCATGCAAATTATCAAGTCCCTCAAGTGTACAATTGAAGATTAGAAAATTTTGAACAAAAATGGATGCTCCTAGGAATTTTAGAGGAAAATCAATCTCCAGCGGGGTAAATATCATATCTTCTAAATGCCTCTAATGTTTTTTTTTTTAAAGTAAATGTACAAACAATATTACAATGTGATCATTCTCTTACTATAGAAAGGAGAACTTTTAAAATAATAACTAAATATTATTTATCCTCCTACGACCTATAAGATCATCCACGGTGAGTCCCTTAGTTCGCAAATTTGGGCAAAAGATTAATTTATTTTGACCAAAAATTTGGTCGGGCAAAACATTAATTTATCTTGACCAAAAATTTAGTAGGGTTTTGGATGACTGTCAAACTGAGATACTTGCAGCTGACAATTATCAAAATGAGATACATGCAGCTGACAATTCTCTAATCGATATGCGCGGAGAATGAGGATTACATCCTCTCGAACATTCAAATCTTGAGTAATCGGCTGTTGAAGGTGTAATAGGTTGAATTTGGCACTATGCCAAATCTTCGTGAAACTTTTCATTTGATCATTCAACTTTGATCTATTCTTTCAAAGGAAGAGTTTTCATTAACCAGAACATACATCCAATGGGAATGGACAAAGAATGCATGCATGAGCTTTGCAATGATTTTTGCATTAAAATGTTCTTTGAATTTTGGGAGGAAGCATAAGGTAGAAGCCTTTGCGCCATCACCATCTCAGGGGCGATGTCACATGGAGGCTAGCACAACGCATGTCAGACTGCACCGTACCAGTATAATTCAACAAGGTCAATAGGCTTTGACCAAAAATTGGCTTTAGCTCAATCGAACCACAATTTCAACAATTACTGCATCATTGGAATTGTCTTGACAACTGGCTTGTTGCTTCTAAGCCTTATAGGCATCCACAGGTTTTTGGAATACCCAGCCATATTCATATATACAATAATAAAAATAGTTTAAAAAAATGGAGGATATAAAATTCCCACAGATTTTATGGGAGGGAGTTCCAAATCTTACCTTGATCAATCGGGTAAAGTAATCTAAGAACAAAACCTATAAAAAATAAATCTCATAAGAAACCAATATGACATTCCAATACTGCAGAGTCAAAAAAAAGTAGCCAAAAATTCTAATGATCAAAATGAATCTTACCAAGGTGCACTTTCTTTTTCTCCCACTGGCTCCTAAAGTTACAAGCTTTGTCGCAAGCGGAAGGAATTTACCAACTTGGATTTATGGGCACAGACTCATTTTCAGAAGCTTTTGTAGCAATCCACGGAGGTTTCCTTAGATTATTTGCAAAATTAGGAATAAAGTGTAATCCCAAGTACATAAAATCATTGATGTATTGAAAAAGATCCTTCATATTAATTTGTAAAATATGCATTTGTTGCGGAACGCTTAGGGCTCTTGGTAGACCGGTTCACTTGAACCACCTTAGCTCGTGAGCGAACTAAGCGCGCAAACAGTCAATTAGAGATTTGTCGAGTACGCTGGGACTTTTTAACGTGGAAAACCCGGAAAGGGTAAAAAACCACGCGGCCGGAACTGTGCCGACCAAACTTCACTATCTTCTGGGGGGTTACAATTTGGACGCTAGAACTCGAGCGCGACAGGCCGCTGCTCGTTACAGTGATGGAGAGAGAGAGAGAACTCCGAGGGTGACAGACCACCTCTCGGAAAAACTAAGTCCTTTTCCTTTCTGAGAACCAAAGTGAGAAGGATAGTCGTCTTTTCCTTCCGGGAATGCTGGAGAACGAAAGTGAGAAGGCTGGTCGCCTTTTCCTTCCGGGAATGCTGGAGAACGAAAGTGAGAAGGCTGGTCGCCTTTTCCTTCCGGGAATGCTGGAGAACGAAAGTGAGAAGGCTGGTCGCCTTTTCCTTCCCGGAATGCTGGATAACGTAAGTGAGGAGGCTGGTCGCCTTTTTCTTCTGAGAGTGCTGGAGAACGAAAGTGAGAAGGCTAGTCGCCTTTCGGGATGATGAAGATCTTCAAGTCCACGAAGGAGATCTTCAAGCGCCGAAGGAGAATTCCGCGAAAGTCTGCAAGGAGCTCTCCCGGGTCCAGAAGTCAAGGTCCCCTCAAATGAAGCCCTGGGGCTCCTTTTATAGCTTTAGCCGGGGGCGGTCCGGTAATTTGGCCGTTGGTAGTTTCCATAAACGATTGGTGGACGAATCATATTTTCTGATTCGGGGCACACGGATCGCCATTTTTTGTAAATAACCACCTTGCCCTTCGGGCAGCTCGGGCGGCTCGGGCAGTTCGGGCAGTTCTGTTAGAGGCGAAAAAGGCGACTGGCCGTTCCTGAAAACTAGGCCGCACCCCGCGCGGGGCGCGGCTTGGCCGCACCCCGCGCGGGGCGCGGCTTGGCCGTACTTGGCCGCTTCCTACGAGGGCGTGACTCGGCCGCGCCCCTTTCGAGACGCGGCGCGATGGCGGGGATTCCTCCCGTGATGGGGGGGAGTCTCTGTCGTGTTTGCGGCGGCTTTGTGCGTCTTACTTTTCCTGCCGAATTGGGGGGAGGAGAGATTTTGGAAATTGTCCGCTTTTGAAAACGATCGTCGTCTTTGGAAATATTTGCTTCCTTTTATGAATATCTCCGCTAGGCATTCTTATAAAAATGAGGCTCTATTATGAGTACCCATCATAAGCCCCCCAAACCTTCATAGTCCAAACCTTGGGAGGGAGTGCGAGGGTTTTTGAACAGTTGGTAGCGGATCCGGTCGTCATCTCTGCAGTGCGCGCCGAGCGATGACTGGGGTAAGTTGTCTTTGTTTTTGTTTTTTCAAAATAAGAGCGGAGGGAAAAAACGGTCGGCGGCGGACGGGAGAGCGGGCGGCGAGGGGGCGCTTGGGCAACCGGTGCCCGGGCGCCCTTGCGCACGGCAGGAGCGGGCGGAGGGGCGGCGCCCGGGTGCGCTTGCGCACGACCGGGGCCGGCAGAGGGGCGGCGCCCGCGCGGGTGGCGCGCACGGCCGGCGGGGGGACGGCGCGCGCCCGGGCGCGCTTGCGCACGGCCGGGGCCGGTGGAGAGGCGCCTGGCCGGCGCGCGCGCGCCTCCGCGCGCGGGTGCTGCCCCCGCGCGCTTTCTCGCGTGGGTGCTGTTCCCGCGCGCCCGCGGGCGCGGGTGCCGCGCTTGCGCGCGGGTGCTGCCCCTGCGCGCGGGTGCTGTTCCCGCGCGCCCGCGCGCTCCCACGCGTGGGTGCTGTCCCCGCGCGCCCGTGCGCGTGGGTGCCGCACTTGCGCGCGGGTGCTGTTTCCGCATGCCCGTGCGTGGGTGCTGCCCTTGCGCGCCCGCGTTCAGGTGGGTGCCCACGTGTGGTCGGTGTGCGCGGGCTCCCGTGTGTGTCAAAAAAAAGGTGGGTGAGGGCACAGGCGGCCGGCGCTCGCGCGGCCTTGCACGTGGCTGGTGCCTGCGTGCCTCTGGGCGCGGCCGATGTCTGCACGCTCCCGCATGCGAACTTGCAATACTTTGGATTTTCTGACACGCTCGTTCTTATGTGCGTTTGCTTTTCCTTTCAGGCTTCGAAACGGGGCGGTCAGTCGAGGCTGATGCGCCTACGCTCTTCTCTTGACGGTGCGCGAATCGAGGTGTGGCGCAAGCGGTTTGGATTGCCTCCGAATGTCGAGGTGAAAATTCCGGGGGTGGAGGAGCGCGTCCAGAATCCGCCCACGGGTTACATGACACTTTCTGAGAGCTGCCTGAAGTCCGGATTTCGCATCCCTCCATCGGAGGAGGCTATTGAAATATTCCGGTTCTGCGGCGTCCCAATCACTCAGTTTACACCTGCCGGGATGTCGAATATCATGGGGCTGGTGGTGCTTTTTCGAGAGCACAGTGCGCGCTTTTCACTCGAGCTCTTCAAGGATTGGTGTGAGACTACCACTGACTCGGGCGGCCGGATCGAGGTTCGGAGCAACAAAAACTGGTTTCATTTTGGCGAGAAGACGGATTATCGCCACGGGAATACCCTTTATGGATACGTTCAGAATCGTTGGGAGCTGCCCGAACTTTGGAGGTCCCTCCCTGGACGCTGCCGCCGACTGACCGGTAGGGAAGACGAGTTCCTTCCTATTCCCGGCTTTCCTGGCCGAGAGGGGCTGTCGAAGGCTTTGTTTAGCGTGTACAACTGCGTGGAGGAGAGTCGACTGCTGGCGGTGGGACTTTCTTGGGACCCTAAGCGGGAGGCTGCGGTTCCCCTAGAGCGTGGGAAAAAGAGGAAGATTGTGTTCAAGAATGGAGTTCCTGGTTCGTGTTCCACCTTGCCGGAGCCTAGGAGTCACGATCATGAGGCCGGCCCGAGACGTTGTCGGAGAGAGCCGATTCCGCCCGACCCGGAGGTCGAGATTCTGACGTCCCCCACCGCCGATCAAGTCAGGCAGGGAGACTTGCCGCCACCTCCTCCTCATCCACCGTCGAGGCGAGTTTCTTCATCCCTTCAGGCGATGACTTCTGCGGTAAGCGAAGCTCTTCTCTCGTGGATCTTGACTTGTCTTTGCTTTCGTTGTTTATGTTTCCTGATTGCTTCTTTCGTGTTTGCAGGCGAACGTTCTGACCAATGTCGCTCTCACGTGGAACGACTGTTACGTGGGCCTCAAGGACAGCTACATCTCCCTCCAGGAGGAGCTGAGCGTGATGAAGAGGGACATGTCTGCTTTATAGAAGAGGCGGGATCGTGATCTGTCTCGTGTCAAGCAGCTGGAGGCGGACCTCTCTTCTTCCCAATCTGAGGTTGAGAAGCTGCAGGAGGCGTATGGTGGAGACAAGGCGCTTGCCCAGGATGCGCTTCGTCAGTTGTCTGAGGCTCAAGGGGAGATGTTTCGCATGGAAGGGGAGCTGGGTTTTCTGCGGAGCGAGGCGGAGCGTCTGTCGTCTGTCGAGCGCAGCCTTGAAGATGCCAAGGCGGCCGGAGTGGCCGAATTCCGAGATTCTCTCGCCTTTGTCGAGGAGCGGTTCCAGATGGCGGAGGAGATCCGTGCCGAGGTCATGACGAAGGAGGTCGAGCCCCTGTTGGAGGATGAGCGTGAAGTTGCCTTCCAGCGTGGTATTCAGAAGACTCTTCGCCTGGTGGTGAGGAAGTTCGGGTGCGACACTGCCGGTCTTGGAGCGGGAGACCTTTCGGAGGATGAGTGCTCGGACGCAGCCGAGGATTGACGTTGATCGTCTTCTGTTTCCTTGCTTTCCATATCATTGTTTGCTTGTGTGTCGTTCTGAGTTGGTTTGTTTGCATTTTGCTTTTACGCTTTCCGTATTGCTGTCTGCTTTGTGCGTAGCGTTGAGCTGACGCGGTTGTACCCTCCTATTGTGTTCATCGTATTTACTTCTTTGTGCGATCCTGTTAATCTGGTTGTTGGCACCTGCATAGTTTGTTTGTTTTCAAAATGAGTTTCGCACGAGACGGAGCCCGCGGCTTGCAGATGTATACATATAAAAAGTTAGTTTGCGCAAGTCTGTGCTTGCGGCTTTCTCGCACGAGTCTGTGCGCGCGGCTTTGGTGCACGAGTCTGGGCTCGCGGCTTTGGTGCACGAGTCTGGGCTCGCGGCTTTGGTGCACGAGTCTGTGCCCGCGGCTTTGGTGCACGAGTCTGTGCTCGCGGCTTTGGTGCACGAGTCTGTGCTCGCGGCTTTGGTGCACGAGTCTGTGCTCGCGGCTTTGGTGCACGAGTCTGTGCTCGCGGCTTTGGTGCACGAGTCTGTGCTCGCGGCTTTGGTGCACGAGTCTGTGCTCGCGGCTTTGGTCGGTGAATAGCGGGTGTATTCAAACCGAGGTGAACGCAGGGGGGGCAGGCCCCTACGACACCGGGACTTGACGGCAGAGGAGAAGGGCGAACCTTCAATCGACGACGACGCAAAGCCCTCGGTGCAGGGCCCCGAAGCGGTACCTGCAGTAGAATGGCTTAGAGCAAGTAAAATTTAATTTAAAAATGAATACTGATAAATGCGCAAGTGTAGTCCTGCGATTCCGGAGTCGATAATTTTCTGATACAGGTTTTATTGAAAGAGAAGATAACGTTGAGCTTCATTTGCGTTACGCTTGCCCGAGTCTTTTCGATTGTTCAGCTTGGTGGGCGACCGTGGCCTGGCGGTTGACCTTCGTTGGCCTTCTTCTGTGTCTCCTTGCGGAAGGCCTCTAAGTATCCTAATTGGATAAGGCGTTCGATTTCATCTTTCAGTCGGGCACATTGCTCCGTTCGGTGTCAGCTTAGGGCGTTCGATTCCATCTTTCGTTCTCCAACATTCCCGGAAGGAAAAGGCGACCAGCCTTCTCATCTTTCAGGCCTCTAAGTATCCTAATTGGATAAGGCGTTCGATTTCAGCTTAGGGCTCTTGGTAGACCGGTCCACTTGAACCACCTTAGCTCGTGAGCGAACTAAGCGCGCAAACAGTCAATTAGAGATTTGTCGAGTACGCTGGGACTTTTTAACGTGGAAAACCCGGAAAGGGTAAAAAACCACGCGGCCGGAACTGTGCCGAGCAAACTTCACTATCTTCTGGGGGGTTACAATTTGGACGCTAGAACTCGAGCGCGACAGGCCGCTGCTCGTTATAGTGATGGAGAGAGAGAGAGCTCCGAGGGTGACAGACCACCTCTCGGAAAAACTAAGTCTTTTTTCCTTTCTGAGAACCAAAGTGAGAAGGCTAGATGTCTTTTCCTTCCGGGAATGCTGGAGAACGAAAGTGAGAAGGCTGGTCTCCTTTTCCTTCCGGGAATGCTGGAGAACGAAAGTGAGAAGGTTGGTCGCCTTTTCCTTCCGGGAATGCTGGAGAACGAAAGTGAGAAGGCTGGTCGCCTTTTCCTTCCGGGAATGCTGGATAACGTAAGTGAGGAGGCTGGTCACCTTTTTCTTCTGAGAGTGCTGGAGAACGAAAGTGAGAAGGCTAGTCGCCTTTCGGGATGATGAAGATCTTCAAGTCCACGAAGGAGATCTTCAAGCGCCGAAGGAGAATTCCGCGAAAGTCTGCAAGGAGCTCTCCCGGGTCCAGAAGTCAAGGTCCTCTCAAATGAAGCTCTGGGGCTCCTTTTATAGCTTTAGCCGAGGGCGGTCCGATAATTTGGCCGTTGGTAGTTTCCATAAACGATTGGTGGACGAATCATATTTTCTGATTCGGGGCACACGGATCGCCATTTTTCGTAAATGACCACCTTGCCCTTCGGGCAGCTCGGGCGGCTCGGGCAGTTCGGGCAGTTCTATTAGAGGCGAAAAAGGCGACTGGCCGTTCCTGAAAAGTGAGAAGCCTGAAAGACAAAAAGTGAGACGCCGGAGAGACAAAAAGTGAGACGCCGGAAAGACAAAAAGTGAGACGCCGGAAAGACAAAAAGTGAGAACGCTTCCCTGACTGCGCTCAGAAACGTTCTGAGTGCGCGCTAGCGCTGAAGTGCTCCAAGCGTGCGACGAGCTGCGAGTCCGTCCTGATTACGCCGCAAAGTGCTCCGGGTGAATAGCGGAACGGTAAGCCGCTCCCCTAAGGAGAAATCGGGGCGTGCTGCTCTTGACGAAAAGTACGCCCGTGAGGGCTTCCCGCAAGCCCCCCTGTCGGGAGAGAAGGAGAGGTAGGCGGCCGCACCCCGCGTGGGGAGGGGAGGGCGACGCGGCCGTACTCGAAGGGAGCGTGGCGCGACCGCACCCCGAGGGGGTGCGGCATGGGCGCACCCAAGGGGGGTGCGGCCCGGGCGCACCCCGAGGGGGTGCGGTTTTGACCGCACCCCGAGGGGGTGCGACCAAGGCCGCACCCCGAGGGGGCGCGGCTTGGCCGCACCCCGAGGGGGCGCGGCTTGGCCGCACCCCGTGCGGGGCGCGGCTTGGCCGTACTTGGCCGCTTCCTACGGGGGCGTGACTCGGTCGCGCCCCTTTCGAGACGCGGCGCGATGGCGGGGATTCCTCCCGTGATGGGGGGGGGGGAGTCTCTGTCGTGTTTGCGGCGGCTTTGTGCGTCTTACTTTTCCTGCCGAATTGGGGGGAGGAGAGATTTTGGAAATTGTCCGCTCTTGAAAACGATCGTCGTCTTTGAAAATATTTGCTTCCTTTTATGAATATCTCCGCTAGGCATTTTTATAAAAATGAGGCTCTATTATGAGTACCCATCAGCATTGATTTACAATATCATATAATAATTATAACTATTTTTAAATAGCAACTGAATGATATTTATAAATGAAAGAATGTTTAAATGATACTTTTTGTTTAATATGGTGCAATATTAATTTTAATTATTAAAATTAATTTTAGATTGAGTTATTTAATTCAAATGATATGCGTAAATTAGATTTTAATATTTATGTAATGAAATAGGGCTAACATATATATAGTAGTTTAAATAATTAATGAATTATTATATGCTAATATGCTATCAATCCATATGTAATAATATGATACACTCAACACAACTTAAGGAAGCCGTATTGAGCATAACATATAATTATTCATTCCATTTTGAGCGGACATGGAAAATATATCAAGATAGATTCTTGCTACCACCATTTCCATTATGAGAGATTTTTAGGTGAGTTTTCTCACCTAGTTTTAGGTGGCGGATAAATACAACCGTATGATCACAGTTTCTACGGCAGATCTGTTAACTAAGAATACTGACAGTATTTTTAATTCAGAAATACGATACTATTTCGATCAATCATGGAGAACCAACGGCTTTGATGTGCTCTCTCACCATGATCTTAAGTGAGAGTAACTCACCTAAAAATTTTCTTCCATTATACAAGAACAATCTAGCATCAGTCTCCATAAATCTGTAATATTGATGTCACAAGTAATTTACCCCTTCCATAATTAGCTAGTTAGCCTAATTAGTTTAAAATCGAATTTTATTTTTAAAATCATGTCCAAACCTTCTATTTGATGTTTCCATAATGTCGAGAAATAAATAATAATAAAAGTGGAGTGAATATTTCAATATAAATCATTTGTACCCTTCTCACGGTTTCAATTGTTTTAATTATTTTATAGTACTGGTCCTAATAAATTGTTGTGTTCAATATTAATATGGATACGATGAATATACCACATCATATTTAATATTGTCATAGTGTGGTGTAATAATCAATTGGTTTTTTTTAAATACTATGGTAGCCCTATTTTCATACAGAGATATTATACCTAAATATTTATAAGAATGATTAAATTTAATTTATACATGTCTTTAGAATTAAAAAATTTAATCTAAAATTAAATTTAACAATGCAAATTAATATTGGATCATATTAATAAAAATTATTATTTAATCATAAGATTCTTAATTGATATAATTTTATTCATTAATTACTAATCTATTCTATTACTATTTAAAAACATTTATGGTTATTAATTACATGATATTGTAAATAAATATAGATTTACAAATTAATATAGAAAATCTTTTTTAATACAGCAAAAAATATTAGCATCTGAAATAACACTTTATTTCTAATTTTGCAAAATA
Organism: Dactylorhiza incarnata; assembly: GCA_033032865.1. Classification (NCBI taxonomy): domain Eukaryota; kingdom Viridiplantae; phylum Streptophyta; class Magnoliopsida; order Asparagales; family Orchidaceae; genus Dactylorhiza; species Dactylorhiza incarnata. The sequence goes on along the minus strand of JAWHQI010000352.1, from coordinate 2,371,659 downwards.
TTCTAGCAGTAATAGCAAATAATGACCGGAAGACATGCTCTGAAAATGAGCCAAACGCCCAAAAGTCAACCCACATATTTAATATTGTTATAGTGTGATATAATAAGGTGATTGTTATCCGCACTATAGTTTTGGCTATCCGCACTCTTTTTGTATGAGTTATTATGTACCTTTTGGAAATACGCCTTGTACATGCATTCTTAAAAAAAGTGATCAACACGAAAGGTGTAGATCTCGTCAAGATCTACAACTTTCGTGTTGAACACTTTTCCTAAAAATGAACGCACAAGACCTATTGCCGCCCTGATTGAAACATGAGCGTAACTATATCGAATTTTTGGAAATACGCCTTGTACATGCATTTTTAGGAAAAGTGTTCAACATGTAAGTTGTAGATCTCGTCGAGATCTACAACTTTAGTGTTGAACACTTTTACACAAAATGCATGTACAAGACATATTTTCAAAAGGCGCATAATAACTCGTACAAAAAAAGTGCGGATAGCCAAAATTGTAGTGCGAATAGCGCACTTAACAATCACCTATAATAAATCATTAATATTTTAAAATACTATATTTGTTAGCCCTACATAAATATTAAAATTTAATTTAAGCATATCATTTGAATTAAATAACTCAATCTAAGACTAATTTTAAAAAACAAAATTAATATTGCATCATATTAAACAAAAAGTATAATTTAAACATTCTTTCGTTAATAAATATTATTCAGTTGCTATTTAAAAATAATTATAATTATTATATGATATTGTAAATCAATACATATTTTACAAATTAATATGAGGGATCTTTTTCAATACATCAAAAATTTTATGTATCCGGAATGACACTTTATTTCTAGTTTTGTAAGTAATTTAAGGAGACCTCCGTGAATTGCTACAAAAGCTTTTGAAAATGAGTTTGTTCCCGTAAATCTAAGTTGGTAAACTCCTTCCACTTGGGACCAAGCTTGTAACTTTAGGAGCTAGCGGGAGAAAAAGAAAGTGCACCTCTGTAAGATCCATTTTGAGCATTAGAATTTTTGACTTTTTTTTTTTTGACTTTGCACTCTTGGATTGTCAATATTGGTTTCTTATGAGATTTCCTTTTTATAGGTTTTTGTTCTTAGATTGCTTTACCCGATTGGTCAAGGTATGATTTGGTCCCATGAAATATGTGGGAATTTTATAGCATACATTTTTTATAACTAACTGGGTAGAAAGCTCAATCAAAGAGAGTTTGCTCCTCAAGTATGTTATTTGGAATGTTATGCTTTGGTAAACGACAATACAAGATTGTTTTGTGAATGTTTAGTTTCTGATATGTGTTTGAGATTAACCCTCAAAATCTTGTGAAATTGTGATCTCTATGAATACTTGAATCTCCTGTATTTCAATTGGTTAGTTAAAGTTTTAAATTTTGTGTGAATGCACTTACTCGAGCGTATGCGAGCTCTAATCATTATGAAATTTTAGCTTCCATTCCATTTTTCTATAAAGAGGTCATTACTCTGTTCATTATCTACTTATGTATGTTCTTGATCTTTGATAGAGTACCCACGAGATCAATATGCATGCCTTATAGAATCACGTAGGAAAATAAGAGGCTAGTGGAGTCTAAGAGAAACAATATCACATAAAACTTTTTGATCACATTTTGTAAGTTACTCTGAGCGTCTACACCAGATTGCGTGTAACGAAAACACCACTTGTTACTTGTGATTTTATTACTTATTCGAAAAATCTATTACAATTCCAAAGGCAATGATTGAGGCAATAGAGAGTGACGTGAACTTGTGTCCGCGCCAACATGAGGTTTCTGGCTCAAGTTCAACATACCTTTCTGGGTACCATGGATATCTATTTATACTAAATGAGACATGCCCAAAAGGGCAGATATGAAAAGTATAGGCTTCCCGGGATATAAGAGAGTCGTGCAGGGAGGAGAGAGAGAAGGGCGAATAATAAGAGAAGTAATCGCCCGAGGTTGGATGCTTGGCTTAAAGGCACTAACAACGCGATAATTGGGTTGTAACTGCACAAGCTGACTACCTGAGAGGGATGGACGGTGTGGCCACTAGGTGTAACAACCCATACTACTTGATTCCAGACAGTTCTTTGCTCTTGCTAGTGCTTGCTGAGCCCGCATGATCCCGGGTCAACATGATCCCCACACTTTTTTAAATCCCCCCAGACTTCAAAAAAGTAGACTAGAGACTGTGGATACTGCTTTTGACTTCAAAGTTGTCGAAACCTCTTAATAAACTGAGGATAGTCTGTCTAGAGGATTATTTTTTGAATGATTTTCTTCACACTTGATGCGGTTACAATCCAATTAAATGGCTAGTCACAATGTCTCATTGTGGAGGAACTATCAAAGAGTATTAATGCCCACTTATCCCCTCGTAAGAGGCTAGGTAGAAAAGAGGCGGACACATTTGGGACACTGGATACTACGGAGAAGAGAAGGAAAATGAGCAATCCGCAGGGGACGAACATTGTTGCCTCGACAACTGAGGACTCTGGAGACGCTAATGTGGATGGAATTCCATCTACTAATCAACAGAAGATTGCGAATGCGCACTCTTCTAATTTTGGGGACAATGATTTGAACACCTTTCTTGGGGTGGGGGATGATGAATCCGTGAGGGATCCATCGTGTGAGCCCTCACCCAAGAAGGCGAATGAAATGGATACGGTGCCTGAGATATGGAGGAAGGCCAAGCAGATATTCCCAACCAAAAGAAGAGGAAATTCCCCAAGAAGGACACTCCAAAGAATAAAACTGAGGATGATGTTGTTAAGGGAGGAAATGAGAAGCTTCCCTCCGAAATAAACCACTTGCATGTGAATGAGTCGGGGTGAACACTGCCGGCTGAAGACTTGTTAGGCACCCAAGTTGAGGACCTGGTCATGGTTGCGAACACCGAAGTCGAGGTGGTCAACCAGGCAAACTCTTAGGGTAAAGAGGTTCCTAACCTGTCTGCCGAGAAGGAGCAGCTGGAGTGGGAGGCCGAAAACTCGTCGGACTCTAAGGAGACCAAGAAAGATAGACAGAATTTGCGTCTACTGGAGTAGTAGGTCCAAGCACTGGAGGATACTGAAAAATTTTCAATTATCGCTCATGAGTCAGAGTCCAATGGAAAAAGCAGAAAACCACTAGGAAGGAGGGGCGGACCGCCAAATAGAAGCAGTTAAGGAAGGAGGCCCGAAAGTGTGAGGTTGCCTAGCTAGATAAGAACAAAACTATGGATGAGTCCACGCGGTGTGAGACTGAATCCAAAGGAAATCTATTGTCGGTACTAGATTCATAGAGACTTTAGCTCTATTTAGCGCTAATGTTGCCGAAAATCTAGGCAAGCATGGAGGCACAAGTGTCAGAGGTGTTGGAGATGTAACGAACACTTGAGAGAGCTTGTGGAGGCCGGCTAAAGCTCTAATTTTGTTTCCTCCTCCCCAGTCGAGGAGGGAATCTGTTATCATCCCTCCAATGATGGGAGCAGCTCCTGGTGAAGAAACCTTGTCCTATGAGCAGTTGAAGGAATGATGGAGATGGGCAACTGTCGTGGAAGGAGTTTATCCAACAGACTGACCCTAACTAGCGCAAGCATCCATCCTGAACTTCAAAAGTAGTATCCATTGCATGTACTATTATCTTTGGTGAACACAACCAAGTCCCTAAATAAGTAATGGTGGTGGCCCTTCTATACACTTGGATTAGCCTTGCTGAATATAAACCACAAAACTTACCTTTTTGGTTGCGGTTGTCTTGCATAGACAGCATCACCTATGTTGGTCAGGGTATTCGAGGAGTTGTGTGCTCTTCGAAAAGAGAGATGTACAGTGAAGGGGAGAATCTGCGACCTGGAGAATAGTTTAAAGTTAAGGGATGAAAAGATATCAGCACTTACCTCCTAGGTTCTTCTACTAAAGCAGGGGGCTCACGAGTGTGTGCGCATTTAGGATCCAAATTATGGCCATTATATGAGGAAGAGAGCATCCCATACAAGACGCAAGTGTGGAAAGATGTGTAGGCTCTTAACACCATAGACACGCAACTCAATGGGGACCTGACGATCGCTCAGAAGGCCTTTAATAATTGTTGGGAATAGTGTCTAGCAATGTTCCTGATTTGAAGAAGTGCTCAGGTCAATAATAAAAGCACTGCGTATTTGATGTTCTATCTTATTTATGAATACAATGTATAGTTAGTATGACCAGTGCTTCTCAAATCTCTCTAAGTACAAAATTATTGAGAATGACTGGACATATCATGGAAATAGTACAAGGCTACCGTTGAAAATATTGTTTTGCAGAGATGCTTTAGGAATCAGAAGTAAAATTCAGAGTAAGATAAATATCATCGTGTATATAACATTCACATGATGATATCGTCCTAATCACTCACAGAAGGAAGCAGAAGAAGTCAGTCAAGAATCGTCGTGACATTAAGAAGATCACGATGATATTGTCGTGTCAACAAGGTACACACGATGATATCATTGTGAAGTCTCAAAGAAAGTATACCAAGGCAAATATCGTTGTGTTAACAAGCTACACACGATGATATTATTGTGAGGTATCAACTAAAGTATGTCACGGAAAATATCATCATGTCAACAAGGTACACTCGTCGATATTGTTGTGAAAACTCAGAAAATTCTGTCAAAGCATATATCGTTGTGTCAACAAGGTACACACGACGATATTGTCGTAAGAACACAAGGAGAATCAGTTATGTCAAATATCGTCGAGATACCTATTTCAAGTGAAGAATTCAGAGGAATTGAAGAGTTGTCTAAGTCCAAGATGGATCGCTGAAACGACAAGCTATGTCGTCGAGATATCACTCATATCGTCGAAACAACCCAAAAAATTTCAAAATGCGCTGTCTACATTTAATGTCGTCGTCTAAGGATGTCGTTAAGGAATGGGATTATGACAATCAAGTGACCTTGGAATAGACCGTTAGATATTCTTGTCACATATAATGATAAGAGGTTTTCCCTAATCAACACAGAACTAACGAATAGAAAGAAAGTAACGGCCATCAGTACGGCTAAAGGAATATTCACGAGAATAAACTTCTTACAATCTCAGTTCTCCAAGAACCAGTCAGGCACCATCGATTGATAAGTATTGTTCTAGAGTGAAGAAGAAGATCAAAGAGAAGCTATTATTGGAGTTTCTATGATGATCCAGAAGGAATCAACAGTTAGTCTTACTGCCAACGTGATATAAGCCTATAGGGTCGCACATAAGAGTATTGGAGAAGTTAGAGATTGATTGTGTTGTCCTTACTCATATTGGACATGAGTGAAGGACCAATCCTATGACTTATTGGAATGAGGTCGAGTCGATTGATTGCTCCACAATTGTATGGAGCATGTTGGCAAGTTTTCGAGAATGCCTCGATGAAACTTATTTCATGTCGTCGAAGGGATTCATCGACGAATTAGATCAACTCGACGAAACAGTTCTTCGAATGACCCGACGAAATATGTCAATTCGTCAAAATGACTCGACGAATTAGATATATTCGTAGATTCATTCTGTCGGATAGGTCTCGGAGAAGAAGATCTAACAGACGAATCTAGTCTCGATGAAATCATCTAATGTCTCGATGAATTCGTCGAATGATCTCGACGAACAATGTTTACTCGATGAATTCTGTTTTAACTTGGTTTATGGATAGCTGACGCCATGGTCTTGCTTTTCTCGGGTATAAATAGCCTAAACCTTTTAGGTTTAGAGAATCACTCTCTTTAGGAGTGAACCCTAGAGAAGAACGGAAGATGGACGACCGGCAACTTGCGATTTTGATGACATGCCTTACCCGTGCGTGAAGTCTCTCGCCGACCAGTAGATTAAGTGGAATTGTTCCTTTAGGATCTAGTTGTTATTTCTGGAGATCGTAGGGAATCGTTCTCGCAAGATCGTGCCGCCTCTTCAGATCGACGAGAAGTGTTCTCGTTCAATTCTTGTCATATTCCTTGGAGTCACTGCCTCTCCTTTAACAGATCTAGTAATCTGTGGAGACGTAGAGGGCACTCCTTCTCTGACCTAGCTCTTGTTGGACAAGAGGCTTAGGGTTCTCTTTACTCGTGTGGACTTCTATAGAGGTGTGGACACAATTCTACACTAACTCTTCCAACGAGCAGTCCAATGTTGACGGAGCCAAAGGAAGCACAAAGAAAGGACTTGGAATAGGATTCTGAATCCTAGAAGACTTTTCTTGGAGCATTTGATTGAGTATTGACTCAATTCCGCGAAGGTAATTTTATTGTTGCCTCAATTTCTTGATTCATGGTTTTAGCATGATCCACATATCTCTTTGGGTTGTTCTTAATATATTTCGTTGCACACATTTGATGTGTATACCTTTGAAGGAGAACCTAATAGTGGTATCAGAGTCAGGTTCGATCTGCTATTTCCATGTTTCAGAAATTGTTCCCTTCGCAGTAACCGTCTATCTCTATGATAGTTTGTGAAACTAAAGAGAAGAGAGACGAGCTTGTCTACTGCCATAAGGGTGTTTGCTTTTGCTAGCATCCGGTACATGTAAATCCGAAGGTTTAGAAATGTTCTAAATATTTAGATTTAATCCATATCATCAAATGTTGATGATTTAGTGCATCTAGAATGTATCCGGGTTATGCTTGGTCTGTTTGTGAAAATGTATGCACATTGATTAAATGTTAATCATGATTAAATGTTAATCATGATTAAATGTTAATCGCTTATCAAAAATCCCTTAATCCAATATTAAGTATTTGGATGCCTTCCGATGGATGACACTCTTCCTGCCTCGATCGATGAAGTGTGGGCTTGCCAAAGCAAGGTGCATTAATCTATCTTGGTAAGGGTGCGAGCGGATAATTGTGATATCCCACTGTCGACATCGGGTCCAACTTAACTAGGTGACCTCAAAGGTTGAGTGCCTAGAGGAATAGGGTTGGCATGCTCCACATGATGGATGCGAATAAAGAGTTATTCACCAACCATACAAGATCGAGATGCATATTGATGCAATTGGCAAGTGTTGTCTACCTAAATTACTGCATTGTGAGAGAAACGCCAAAGCGGAGACATTATGTCGGTGAAATATGGATCTTGTCCACTAAGAGAGTAGCTCGCATAAACTCTCTAAACCGATATTAAGGGTTATCGATTTGATTAAAATAATGGGAGCCCTTTAATAAAAGTCCTTATTAAAATAAAATGTATTTTGAAACGTAGTACTAAATGGTTTTGCAAATTCATTGTAGAATTTCCATGGCAAGTACATCGCACTCTACCTTGTCCCTGAGAGCCATCCTTGGGAAGGACAAGCTCAATGGGACGAACTTCCTCGACTAGTATAGGAATCTGAGAATTGTTCTCAGGCAAGAGCGCAAGCTCTATGTCTTGGAAGGGGAAGCCACCACAGAGCCTACCGGAAATGCTCTGCGAGTAGACAGAGATGCTTACAAGAAGTATCAGGATGATACCTTGGATGTGGAATGCCTCATGCTTGCTACCATGTCTTCTGAGCTTCAAAAGCAACATGAGAGCATGTGTGGTTATGAGATAATCGGGCACCTCAAGAAAATGTTTGAGGGGCAAACTCGGCAAGAGAGGTTTGACATATCCAAGGCATTATTTCAGTGCAAAATGGGAGTGAAAGTATCTAGTTGCTACCTAAATCACCTAGAGGGGGGTGAATAGGTGAATTCTATGTCTTAACGCGGAATTAAAATATCGGAAGTAAAAGCACACAGAATCCAAAAGAGCACAGCACAACACAGAGAATTATAGTGGTTCCCCGATCTTGGGTAGTCCACTTTCCACCTCACCTATCTAGCACGACCGACTAGACTAGGCTACTTCACTGATCTCGGATTAAGAATAATCCTACAACTCGGAGTCAAAACTCCTACAAGCTCAGAGAACAAACTCTCCTACAAACTCGGAAGGAAAACTTCCTACAAACTCAGAGACAACGCTCCTACAACTCGGAGTATAACTCCTACAACTCGGAAGCAAGCTTCCTACAAGAATATTGTAAAGAAATCTTACAAAACCTTTGATTGAGAAACAATCTACTTAGGAACTCTTGGAGGAGTCCTTTTCTTCAGATCTGAAATAGAAGATCTTCTTCTTCCTAGAAATCTAAAATCTGAATCTAAAAGAGGAAGAATAGATCTTGCTTTGAAAACCTTGATCTGAGCACTTAGGAGAAAACTAGATCTGAAAGAAACTTGAGAGATCTAAAATCAGAGATCTAGTTTACTCCTTTCTTCAAGAGGAATCGTGAAAAGCTTCCTTGTCGGAGACGAGAGGATGTGCGAGAAAGGATCGGCCGACGACGATGTTCTGCGAGAGTTTCAATTTCACGATTAGGTTAAATGGAATTAACCCTTAGCTATTTATAGCTTCTTCACTCCAACGGCTATAATCGAGAGCATCGAGAAGGGCGCCGCGTGTATCGTCAAAGAGGAAGCCCTAAACGATCGAGCCGGAAGAACTGAACTGCTGAAAAGCAGAGCAGCGATTCGGTTAATTGGAATAGTCAAAAAAAAAATCATTCACCGAATTCGGTTAAAGCTATTTGTCGAATTCGTTGAAAGACATTAGCCGAATTCGTCGACTTCCATTAGCCGAATTCGCCGAATTCCATTAACCGAATTCGCCGAATTCCATTAACCGAAATTCGAGAAGTCGAATTCGACTAAAGGCAATAGCCGAATTCGAGACTTCCATTAGCCGAATTCGATAGATCCAATAGCCGAAATTGTCTATAGTCCAAAGTCCTTCTTAAGTCAAATCAGCAACATCTTCTCTTGGCTCTTCCTTTGTGTTTGAATGTGAAGTACATCCCAATAGAGAGATTCCACATGAGTCAACACTTTGGTCTATACAATGAGGAATTACATTGCATATACCTGTGTTTGATGACTCATTGAAACCTGACATTGGTTTGTACTTAGAGTGGAATAATCTGCAAACACATAACTAGAGAAATATCAAATACAACATCAATTCATCTTAGTTCAAGGGACACTTCTTCAAATCAAGGTAATTGTGGCTACAATACCCAACAGGGAGCTCGAGACTCTGTAGAGACTCACGTACTCAAAATGATTGGGTATATAGAGAACCTTGAAAGACTGGGTTTTCCCTTAGGCCAAGAGTTGGCCACAGATCTGATCCTATAATCGTTGCCGGACAGTTATGAGCAGTTCGTCTTGAACTATAACATGAATGAAATAGAAAAGACACTGCATGAGCTCCTTGGCATGTTGAGAACTGTCGAGAACAACATGAAGAAGGCCAAGCCTGCTAGCCCCATACTGATGGTGCATAAGAGCAAGGGCAAGGCATGGGGATCTAAGAAGACAAAGATTGGATCTAAGTCTCATCTTGATCCCAAGTCTTCTTCACTGAAAAGGAAAGGTCTGGCAAAGGAAGGAAAGTGCCACCACTGCGGTAAGGCAGGACATTGAAGGAGGAACTGTCCCCTCTATATTGAGGATCTGCAGAAACAGAAAGGAAGTATGACTTCCGCTTCAGGGATTTTTGTACAAACCGGGGTTCGCCTGGCTCCACCCCCTAGACCTTGCAGAGCGGCATTCCCAGAAAGCATAGGCGAGAGCGCTGGGGCGTGGTCTCGGCAGTTTGCGTAGGGCGAGAGCTAGAAGGATAAGAACCGATCTCGCCGAAGTGCTCGGCGAGATGTGTCATGCCATGGGTTCTGCGAGACTCCAGAGGTCGCAGAGGCGACAGGAACCCTCGCATACAGTATGGCGAGACCAAGAAGCATTCCTGGTCTCGCAGACCCCTCTTCCAGGGGAAAGGAAGTTGGAATTACCCTCTTGCCCCTGGAGGCCTGCAAATAGCCACCCCGAACAGCGGAGTTTGGCTGTTAGCAGACCAAATTGGGGTGCAAATAGCAAAACCAAAAGGCGGAATTCCGCTATTCGTAGACCAGTTCAGAAAAACTATAAATAAGACCCAAAGGGCACCTTTGGAGAAGGTCCAATTTTTGGCTTCTCTCTCCTTAGGCTATCCTTACCGAGACTCCCCTGAGCTCTCCAAGGTGCCCGGGCCTCAGCTTTGGCTCTGGAGGGGAAGCAATCTAAAGATCTTCCGGGTGTGTGGTGGGACCTCCCTGCTGAGTTAAGGGTCTGTGTTAAGTTCTGAGACCCCGACGTACTTTTTCCACGGGATAAGTAAGTGCTAGTCGCCCCCCCAACCTGTTGGGGGCCCCGAGCTCCACAAGGAACCAGTTTCTGGTTTCAACATTCTTGGTGCGGTGAGCGTGGAGTGTGGCTAGTACAGGAAAGTCTCTAGGAGAAAGCATGGCGGGCGAGGATGAGCGAGATGCAGGGTTCAGAGGTTCGCCACCCGCAGGGTCGCCAGTGACGATGGATATGCTGGCCGAGCTCAAGAGGGATATGATTGGAGCCTTTCAGAGCGCCATAGCCTCGGCGCTGGGTGGTTTCGCTACCCCGGCCCCTCAGATGGCTCCTCCATCCGGGGGCTGCGAGAACGCCCCAGGCCAGCGAGCGGGCAAGGAAGCAGCGGCCCAGGAGGCAGGCCGAGATCTCGCGGGTCGCGAGCTCTTCCCCAGTCCAGTAGGTGCGAGCGAGATCCCGACCAGAGTGGTCTCGGCAGGAGGGGTCTCGGCAACGGTGTTCTCGGCAAACCCAGGGGTGGCAGAGGGAGCCTCGGCAGGAGGTTCTGCAGGAAGAGTAGAGCCAGTTCAGAAGGTGAACGGGGGGAGTCCCTTTTGTGAGTTGGTGCTCTCGGCACCACTCCCCGAGGGGTTCAGGGAACCAGCCATGACCTTGTATGTTGGGAACAGCGATCCCGTTCCCCACCTGCAATGGTTTGAAGATATGGTCTCGATCAGACCCATGTCGGACGCCTTCAAGTGCCGACTCTTCGCCACCACCCTGAAAGAGAAGGCGAGGGACTGGTTCTACCAGTTACCCTCGGGTTCGATTTATGCTTTTGAGGATTTGCGTAGGGGGTTCCTGCTGCGTTTCTCAACCTTGAAGAAGAGGAAGAAAGACCCGGAGTCTCTCTTCAGTATCAAGCAAAAACAAGGAGAGTCTCTAGCCCAGTATCTGGAGCGATTCAGGGAAGAGGTCCTCCTCATTCAAGAGGTACCTGGGCACACACTCCAGCTGGCCTTTACGGTGGGGCTGCGAGAGGGTTTCTTCAAGATGGATCTCAAGAGGAGGGCCCCTCTTTCCTATGAAGAACTAATGGAGCGAGCGGCGGAGGAAGTAGACGGGGAGGCAGCTAACCCCGAGTTCACAAAGAGATTGGCACGGCTGAGTGAGCCGGAGAATAGGCACCCCGAAGGAAGAAGAAGGGAGGAGTTCAGGGCCCCGGAGGTGGGGTGGAGACAGCAAGGTGGTGGAATGCAGGGCCCGGGAAGGGGGTTCCACCACGGAGGAGGTAACTTCCAGGGAGGACAGGGGAGACCCCATCAGCTGGGGTGGAGGCAGGGCCCAAGGCCACCTCCTCCCCCGCCCCATCAAGCAATGGAGATCGGGAGAGGAAGAGCGGGAAGAGGAAGAGGGGCGGGGGCCGGAGGAGCCGGTCCCAGAAGGAGGCACAGAGGAGTAGGAGTCGAGGGGAGGGTGGCGGCGCTGCCCTATTGTGACTTCCACCAGGAGGAAGGCCACGCGACCGCCACCTGCCCGGAGTTTCTAGAAATGAGAGGGGCAAGGGGACCAGCACCACAACCGCAGCAGCGCCCGGTAAGGATCGAAGAAGTCCTCGCCCAGGAAGACGAAGAGGAAAGATGCGAAGATCGGGTGGACGTAGGAGCCCGGGGGGGAATCGGGGTGATCCACGGAGGGGTGGGAGTTGAGGCGACCCGGAAGGCGAGCCTCCATGCTATGTACCGTCGGAGCGTAGCTTCGACATCCCAAGCCCCGCCCCCGGTGGAGAGGATCACCTTCTCCCAAAAGGACATGCCCGGTCATGAAGACCCGTTCTGCGATGCGCTAGTTATCCAAACCGCCATCGAAAACTTTACCGTCTTGCGGATCTTGGTGGACAACGGCAGCTCGGTCAACGTTATCTTCAAGAAAGCGTTTGACGAGATGAAGGTAGAGGTCCGAAGGGTGTTGGCCTCGGATGGCCCCTTGTTTGGTTTTTCGGGAGAGAGAAAGGAGGTGGAGGGAGGAGTAGGACTCCATGTAACTCTCGGGGGGCAATCGCGGAACTGCCGTTTCGTGATTGTGGACGCCCCAAGCAGCTATAGCGCCATTTTCGGTCGGCCTCTTATTAGTGCATTTAGATGCGTCCCTTCCACCCTACACCAGTGCCTAAAGTTCAACACAGGTGGAATCCAGGTCCGAGTCAGGGGAGACCCCAAGGTGGCGAGGCAGTGCTACGTGACGGCTGTCAACACCATCTCCTGGATGGGGGGAGCGGAGGAGTGGGATAAGAGGATGGAGAAGATGACCGAGGCAGGGGAAGAAAATGGAGGAGAGAAGGAGGAAGGAAAAGGAGGAGTCGAAGAGATCACCTCAAAAAGGGGGGTAGGGGAGCACATGGGGGAAGATGAAGGAGAAGAGGGAGAAAAGGGGGAGGAAGTTCATGCCCGGGAAGGGGTCGAGGAGGAAGGGGAGATGCTTACAAGAAGTATCAGGATGATACCTTGGATGTGGAATGCCTCATGCTTGCTACCATGTCTTCTGAGCTTCAAAAGCAACATGAGAGCATGTGTGGTTATGAGATAATCGGGCACCTCAAGAAAATGTTTGAGGGGCAAACTCGGCAAGAGAGGTTTGACATATCCAAGGCATTATTTCAGTGCAAAATGGGAGTGAAAGTATCTAGTTGCTACCTAAATCACCTAGAGGGGGGTGAATAGGTGAATTCTATGTCTTAACGCGGAATTAAAATATCGGAAGTAAAAGCACACAGAATCCAAAAGAGCACAGCACAACACAGAGAATTATAGTGGTTCCCCGATCTTGGGTAGTCCACTTTCCACCTCACCTATCTAGCACGACCGACTAGACTAGGCTACTTCACTGAACTCGGATTAAGAATAATCCTACAACTCGGAGTCAAAACTCCTACAAGCTCGGAGAACAAACTCTCCTACAAACTCGGAAGGAAAACTTCCTACAAACTCAGAGACAACGCTCCTACAACTCGGAGTATAACTCCTACAACTCGGAAGCAAGCTTCCTACAAGAATATTGTAAAGAAATCTTACAAAACCTTTGATTGAGAAACAATCTACTTAGGAACTCTTGGAGGAGTCCTTTTCTTCAGATCTGAAATAGAAGATCTTCTTCTTCCTAGAAATCTAAAATCTGAATCTAAAAGAGGAAGAATAGATCTTGCTTTGAAAACCTTGATCTGAGCACTTAGGAGAAAACTAGATCTGAAAGAAACTTGAGAGATCTAAAATCAGAGATCTAGTTTACTCCTTTCTTCAAGAGGAATCGTGAAAAGCTTCCTTGTCGGAGACGAGAGGATGTGCGAGAAAGGATCGGCCGACGACGATGTTCTGCGAGAGTTTCAATTTCACGATTAGGTTAAATGGAATTAACCCTTAGCTATTTATAGCTTCTTCACTCCAACGGCTATAATCGAGAGCATCGAGAAGGGCGTCGCGTGTATCGTCAAAGAGGAAGCCCTAAACGATCGAGCCGGAAGAACTGAACCGCTGAAAAGCAGAGCAGCGATTCGGTTAATTGGAATAGTCAAAAAAAAATCATTCACCGAATTCGGTTAAAGCTATTTGCCGAATTCGTTGAAAGACATTAGCCGAATTCGTCGACTTCCATTAGCCGAATTCGCCGAATTCCATTAACCGAATTCGCCGAATTCCATTAACCGAAATTTGAGAAGTCGAATTCGACTAAAGGCAATAGCCGAATTCGAGACTTCCGTTAGCCGAATTCGATAGATCCAATAGCCGAAATTGTCTATAGTCCAAAGTCCTTCTTAAGTCAAATCACCAACATCTTCTCTTGGCTCTTCCTTTGTGTTTGAATGTGAAGTACATCCCAATAGAGAGATTCCACATGAGTCAACACTTTGGTCTATACAATGAGGAATTACATTGCATATACCTGTGTTTGATGACTCATTGAAACCTGACATTGGTTTGTACTTAGAGTGGAATAATCTGCAAACACATAACTAGAGAAATATCAAATACAACATCAATTCATCTTAGTTCAAGGGACACTTCTTCAAATCAAGGTAATTGTGGCTACAATACCCAACAGGGAGCTCGAGACTCTGTAGAGACTCACGTACTCAAAATGATTGGGTATATAGAGAACCTTGAAAGACTGGGTTTTCCCTTAGGCCAAGAGTTGGCCACAGATCTGATCCTATAATCGTTGCCGGACAGTTATGAGCAGTTCATCTTAAATGACCCTCAAATGTCACTCAAATGTCACTGAATTAAACGAAAAGGGGTAAATCAATGGAAAATGTGATATGTTTACGCTTAGCATGCTCACACACAACAACGACACTCAAGCCTTTACCCCACTATAGTGGGGTTTGCTATATGGATCCTTTGCCGCCATTGTGCCCTACCTTTAGTCATAACCTCACTAATGCTTAAGTGCGTCGTGTCTTGCCGTGTAGTTTCATTCCAAGTCTTTATTGGTCTACCCCTCCCTCGGGTGTCGGCGCACGACCCTGGTCGTCACCTGGTTCCTCTTCTCTAGCCACGATGTTCGCTCGAGTTTTTCTGTGTTGGCCACTCTCCACGCTCACCACACCATGTGTTGAAACCGAAATCTTGCGAACAAGACTTGGTCTCTGTGGAGTTCGGGGTACCAAAAGAGGGGTGGCCTCACACCTACTTCACTCAAGCTAACAATCTAGGCACAAAACTAGGAACTCAAAGGACGAACCCAAGGCCTCAGCGTGGAGGTCCCACCACACACCCGGAAGACTAACAAGCACTTCCCCTCCGAAGCCAAAGACTGAGACAAAGCACCATTGGGGGACTCTCTTGGCCAACCAAATCATCTAAGGGGAAATCCCAAACCGAATCCCCCTCCTAAAGGTGCTCTCTTGGGTCTATTGATAGCGTTCCTCGTCCGGGCCGCCAATAGCGTAATCCCGACAAACAGTCTGTCTATACGCAGCCCAAATAGGACTGCCGACAGCGTAACTCCGTCGTTCTAAGAGTTAATTAACTGACCCTTAAGGTCTTCCCGGTAATTTCACCTCGAGGTTCCCACGGGGCGTGTGGTTCGTGAAAACACCACTTGCCTACGATAAAAATAAAAATATAAGCTACATAAGAGGGCATCACAGGCATTTTAATTTACAAGAGCATAAGCTCCATACTTCGGCACGCAGGCCGGCAAATATAAATAAATAAGCCCTTCTCGGGGCGGCACAACTTTGGGCTTAAGCGCGCGACCCCCTGCTTGGTACTGCGACACCTGTACGCCAACGTCTCGCCATGCGGTAGCAAACTGAGCCTCGGCCAATTGAAGCAAACTGAGCTACATTGCCCACACCCCTATCCCGAGGCGGCGACATTTTATAAATACGAGCAAATACTAAGTATCTTCTACAGAGTCTTCTCCGGGGTCCCCAGAACATCACCAATCCGGCCCTCACGTCCGGACGGGCTTCGCACAGAAACATCACCAATCCGGTCTACACACCCGGATGGGCTTCACACAGCAACATCACCAATCCGGTCTACACACCCGGATGGGCTTCACACAACAACATCACCAATCCGGTCTACATACCCGGATGGGCTTCACACAGAAACATCACCAATCCGGTCTACACACCCGGATGGGCTTCACACAGAATGCCTAAACCCGTACTCACACTTTCGGGTGCAAATGCAGTTAATAGCGGGAACGTGCACGTCAACCCGTCGGAGAGCTCCCTCCCCCCACCCGTTGGTGGAGAGGGGCTTCCATGCAAATATGAGAATTGAAGGCTTCACCTGCCCGAGTTGAAATTCGTTACCCTTGACGCGTGCCTTGGCGGAGTCGCAACCGAAGACCTTGCGCGAGCTCGACGTCCAGCGGTCATAGCGGCTTTACACGATCTGATATGCCTCCACTTTCATGCTTTGGAGACAAGAAGAGGAGTGGCGGGAGAGAAGCCCCCGACACTCCTCGCTCCGGTCGGCCACGGGAGAGGAGCTCCCGGCCGGATTTCGTCTCGGACGGCCACGGGGGAAGAGCTCCCGGCCGGATCTAACCTCGGACGGCCACGGGAGAGGAGCTCCCGGCCGGATCTCACCCCGGACAGCCTCGGGAGAGGAGCTCCCGGCCGGAGCGAGGGTCGGCCTCCTGCTGTTGCTGGCGGCGAGGCAGAGAGACGAAGGGGGGGTCAGGATCTGGCCTCCTCCTTCCGCTGCTCCAAAGAACCGAGAGAGAGAGGGGGAGGTCGGGAGGGGCTCGGATCTTCCTCCAGGCCGACGAGAGAGTGGGAGGTGAGAGGGGCTCGGGGCGGCTCCTCTTTGCTCCAGGCGGTGAAGAGAGAGGGAGATCGGGAGGTTGCAGCGACTCCACGCCAACCGAGAGCAAGAGTGAGAGAGATCGGGGGGGGGGGGGGGGGGGCGAGGGGGCTCGGCCCGGTGTCGGGCCGACGGAAAGGAGGGCGACAGGGTCGGGGCTCCTACTTTTGCTCACGGCCGACGGGAGGGGGAAAAGCGACGGGGAGCGGGAGGCGCACCTGCTGCCCTAGACGCGCGATCAGAAGGGGAGCTCGGGTCCTGCGGCTGGGAAGGAAGGGCTCCTATTTGAGCTTTTATTTTTAGGTTTTATAAAAAACCCTAGCCAAACATGGCTATCCGCAGCCCTCTTTTCTAAACGCACACCAAACTCCGCTACTCGCACCCCCATTCTTCATTTATTTAAGAATATGGATCCTAACCGCACCCCGGTCAATGCTAGTCAATCACGGGACACCACGGGTCCCCACTATCTGGGGAGGGTCCCACCCAACGGGTACGGGGTTGTACACAATCCCCGCTCTCTGCGAGCGTGTCTCACGCTCGGAAAGAAATGTCCAACCCCAAGTATCCGACGGGTGGGAGCCGACCCGGAAAAAAAATTATGGGTATATAATCATATGAATGATGATTCTTCTCATTTTCGTACTCATGTTTGTCCTGATGTGATAATCTTTCCCTTTGTTGCTTTTGAAAGACCAATTTGGTTGTCAACAACCTCGATTATACACTGCCTTATTTTTTATGGTAGAAACATTATGCCCTTCATGTTCTCAGAATGTCATGCTACTTACTGTCTATTAGCAAGCAAACTCATAATTTAGATTGCAGTTATTCTTACTGTTGCATATTGTGTTATTCATGAATGGGCCTCAGGGATGATTGACAGTGCTGAGGAAAAGAATGCTCACTATTATCTATAATGATTACATAAACAATCATGCATTGACAATTCCAAATGAATCTGATTTTGTTTCTAAAACTGATCAAATAATGTTGTGACATTGTAAGATTCGTTATCTTAAGCTTTTGCTTTCGAAACTATTCTTAAAGAACTTCGATTGTCAGTGAAAACTATCAATTTAACAAGCATAAATGATCTCTTATATGCTAAAGCCTTATATTGAATCTCATCCTGTCTCAAACTGTCATCCGAGAGGTTTACCCGCTCTGCCGGTTAGATGAGAGCCCGAACAGCGGAACCATCATGGAGCCGAAACCAAAGAGCCTCCACGAGAGGTCAACCTGCCATTCCAAAGAACTTGTCACCTTGCCAGCCTCTCCAGAGATCAACCTGAACCCCCCGTCTAGTGAGAGCCCAGGAGCGGAATCGATCTGGGGCATTCCAGCACAAAACATATACCACCTTGTCAGCCTCTCCAGAGATCAACCTGAACCCCCCGTCTAGGTGAGAGCCCGGGAGCGGAATCGATCTGGGGCATTCCAGCACCAACATATCCAACCTTGCCAGCCTCTCCAGAGATCAACCTGAACCCCCCGTCTAGGTGAGAGCCCGGGAGCGGAATCGATCTGGGGCATTCCACCACAAAACATATACCACCTTGCCAGCCTCTCCAGAGATCAACCTGAACCCCCCGTCTAGGTGAGAGCCCGGGAGCGGAATCGATCTGGGGCATTCCAGTACCAACATATCCAACCTTGCCAGCCTCTCCAGAGATCAACCTGAACCCCCCGTCTAGGTGAGAGCCCGGGAGCGGAATCGATCTGGGGCATTCCAGCACAAAACATATCCAACCTTGCCAGCCTCTCCAGAGATCAACCTGAACCCCCCGTCTAGGTGAGAGCCCGGGAGCGGAATCGATCTGGGGCATTCCAGCACAAAACATATACCACCTTTCCAGCCTCTCCAGAGATCAACCTGAACCCCCCGTCTAGGTGAGAGCCCGGGAGCGGAATCGATCTGGGGCATTCCAGCACCAACATATCCAACCTTTTAGTCACCAAGCCAACATATGAGTCACAATAGTCAAAGAATTTAATAGTTATATATATAAAAGGAAAGAACTTTCAAGGATAAAATCTTTTCAGGTTATCTCCACTTCTAGCCCGACCGAGGGGTACCCCTTCCACATCCTGGAGATGATGTCCCCAGGACCTGAGCGCCTCATTTACAATATACGGCCCTTCCCAATTGGGTTCAATCTTCTAAAACGCTATCAACTTCTCGACAATGGATAGGGTAGAATAATCTAGGCATAACCCGGAATCTCATGAGAACGGGGCTCACAGAATGGGGCAAAATCGCAAGAGCGACATGATAAACAACATCGGAAGCCTTGTGATTTAATTTCTCCATATTAGGACTATGATAATGAGCCAAAGGACAACTAAAACTTCTAGGATAGACATTTGGTCGTGTACTCATAGAACAATTAAAACCCAAAATCCTAGATGGAAGATTACTTGTGAGATGAGTAGCAATGATGACTTCCACAATATCTGGAGATTCTTTTTTATGTCCATACTCTTTTTTTGTGTACAAGTGATATCTATTCTTCGTGTGATCATTATTTCCAACAATTTTCTTGTTTTCCTACTCAAAATCGTTGAATTCTATAAAACAATGCAACTCTAGTGTTGGATCTAATAAAAGATTGTTTACTATTTAGCACAACACACTAAATAGTGGTGTATTCCTGTGGGTGATGATGTCCTACCCAACCCCTACATATATTTTACCAAAATCAAGTTCATGAGGAAGCTCTTAAAAATAAGTTGTGTTTGCAAAATCATTGTTGGGAGAGTTTCCACATAGTATAGAAAAACACGAAATGAAAAATAATATTAATTTAAAAACCAAATACTCAAGAGATTTTTAATAATATACGAGCATAAAATCGATCTTTCTCAAAATTAATCGGACCAGTACCTTACATGCCCCAGAGCTAGATCTTTAAGGTGGCCAAGTGTTAATTTTTGTAAAAATAGATGTACAAATCTTCTATAAAAGTATCTGAGTTGCATAATGTTTTCTACGTTAACGATTTTGGGAGTAAAACAAATATTATGCTCATTATTTCTAATATATATAGATGAATATGAAATCTCCAACTAAGTTGAGCAGGACTACCATGAAGCAGATAGGGGAACTCTCCATCTACCAGTACTTTGTTACTCATAAAAACAACTTGGAGCTACTCATATATTCTTTTTTATTACTCATTTTTAGCAAGCCAAGAAGGCAGCAGGTACTGAGAGGGTTTAGCCTATGTTGCAAACTTCCTCTTTGTTCAATTTGTAAATTCCAATTCTGATATATATCAATAAATAAGCTTATATAGTCAGCGTTTTGCATGTGCATCTTTTCTATGACTTCATGATCGTATGTGCACTAAGTTATAGAGTGTTTGTTGTTTATTTATGAGACTATGATGACTTTATCTCATTCAAAATATTAATTTGTAAGAATTATATTAACCAACCAAAGAAAAAACAGATTGGTTTACGAAAAATCGAAGTGACCCTGACGTGACTATCACTAAATGGTACAAACCAGCGAGCTCCACTTACATTTGAGTATTAAATGACCCTCAAATGTCACTGAATTAAACGAAAGGGGGTAAATCAATGGAAAATGTGATATGTTTACGCTTAGCATGCTCACACACAACAACGACACTCAAGCCTTTACCCCACTATAGTGGGGTTTGCTATATGGATCCTTTGCCGCCATTGTGCCCTACCTTTAGTCATAACCTCACTAATGCTTAAGTGCGTCGTGTCTTGCCGTATAGTTTCATTCCAAGTCTTTATTGGTCTACCCCTCCCTCGGGTGTCGGCGCACGACCCTGGTCGTCACCTGGTTCCTCTTCTCTAGCCACGACGTTCGCTCGAGTTTTTCTGTGTTGGCCACTCTCCACGCTCACCGCACCATGTGTTGAAACCGAAATCTTGCGAACAAGACTTGGTATCTGTGGAGTTCGGGGTCCCAAAAGAGGGGTGGCCTCACACCTACTTCACTCAAGCTAACAATCTAGGCACAAAACTAGGAACTCAAAGGACAAACCCAAGGCCTCAGCGTGGAGGTCCCACCACACACCCGGAAGACTAACAAGCACTTCCCCTCCGAAGCCAAAGACTGAGACAAAGCACCATTGGGGGACTCTCTTGGCCAACCAAATCATCTAAGGGGAAATCCCAAACCGAATCCCCCTCCTAAAGGTGCTCTCTTGGGTCTATTGATAGCGTTCCTCGTCCGGGCCGCCAATAGCGTAATCCCGACAAACAGTCCGTTTATACGCAGCCCAAATAGGACTGCCGACAGCGTAACTCCGTCTTTCTAAGAGTTAATTAACTGACCCTTAAGGTCTTCCCGGTAATTTCACCTCGGGGTTCCCACGGGGCGAGTGGTTCGTGAAAACACCACTCGCCTACGATAAAAATAAAAATATAAGCTACATAAGAGGGCATCACAGGCATTTTAATTTACAAGAGCATAAGCTCCATACTTCGGCACGCAGGCCGGCAAATATAAATAAATAAGCCCTTCTCGGGGCGGCACAACTTTGGGCTTAAGCCCGTGACCCCCTGCTTGGTACTGCGACACCTGTACGCCAACGTCTCGCCATGCAGTAGCAAACTGAGCCTCGGCCAATTGAAGCAAACCGAGCTACATTGCCCACACCCCTTTCCCGAGGCGGCGACATTTTATAAATACGAGCAAATACTAAGTATCTTCCACAGAGTCTTCTCCGGGGTCCCCAGAACATCACCAATCCGGCCCTCACGTCCGGACGGGCTTCGCACAGAAACATCACCAATCCGGTCTACACACCCGGATGGGCTTCACAAAGCAACATCACCAATCCGTTCTACACACCCGGATGGGCTTCACACAGCAACATCACCAATCCGGTCTACATACCCGGATGGGCTTCACACAGAAACATCACCAATCCGGTCTACACACCCGGATGGGCTTCACAAAGAATGCCTAAACCCGTACTCACACTTCCGGGCGCTAATTGTACAACCCTGTATTCGCCGAGTAGGTTCTTGAGCCAAGAGGCATTTCAGAGTATCATTTCTCCACGAGGTACCCCAGTTAGGGGGCTCGCCGAGACCAGCAGGGTGCTCGACGAGACCCTCTAGGTACCCCAGTTAGGGGGCTCGCCGAGACCAGCAGGGTGCTCGCTGAGACCCGCGAGGTACCCCAGTTAGGGGGCTCGCCGAGACCAGCAGGGTGCTCGCCGAGACCCGCGAGGTACCCCAGTTAGGGGGCTCGCCGAGACCAGCAGGGTGCTCGCCGAGACCCGCGAGGTACCCCAGTTAGGGGGCTCGCCGAGACCAGCAGGGTGCTCGTCGAGACCCGCGAGGTACCCCAGTTAGGGGGCTCGCCGAGACTAGCAGGGTGCTCGCCGAGACCCGCGAGGTACCCCAGTTAGGGGGCTCGCCGACACCAGCAGGGTGCTCGCCGAGACCCGCGAGGTACCCCAGTTAGGGGGCTCGCCGAGACCAGCAGGGTGCTCGCCGAGACCCGCGAGGTACCCCAGTTAGGGGGCTCTCCGAGACCAGCAGGGTGCTCGCCGAGACCCGCGAGGTACCCCAGGTAGGGGGCTCGCCGAGACCAGCAGGGTGCTCGCCGAGACCCGCGAGGTACCCCAGTTAGGGGGCTCGTCGAGACCAGCAGGGTGCTCGCCGAGACCCACGAGGTACCCCCTCTCGCCCAGTTCCGGGGGGAGGGGTCGGTCTGCGTTTAGCGTTCCAGAACAACGGGATTTGGCTATCTGCAGCCCAATCCAAGGGTATTTTGGTAATTCCGCGGGCCAGTTTTTGGCTATTTGCAGCTCAAATCCAGAAATCCTATAAATAGGACCAAGGGGGCACCATTTGGAAGGAGGTTCATTCTAGGCTAGCTCTCTCTCTCTCCCCCCACTTTCTCTCTCTAGTGGGTGAGGAGAGCCTCAAGTGGTGCCCAAGCTTAGTAGTGGCTTGGGAGGGGAAGTTCCTAAGGGGCTTCCGGGTATGTGGCGGGACCTCCCCACTAAGCCCTTGGTCCAGTTCCTAGTTCCAACACCTTCAACCTAGAGCTCTCCCTTGGGAGGAGTAAGGATTGGTCGCCCCTCGGCTAGCTGAGGGCCCCGAACTCCACAGAGATTAAGTCTTGTTCGCAAGTCTCGGTTTCAACACATGGTGCGGTGAGCGTGGAGTGTGACCGATTCAAGAAACTCTCAAGATGAGCTCCATGGACGGAGGTGGAGGAAGCTCCGACCCGGGTCACTCGCAGCCCCCGGTGACTGGGGTGACGTTAGAGATGTTCGAAAACTTCAAGCGAGAGGTCCTGCAGACCTTTGAGGTTGCCTTCGCCATGATAGTCGGAGGCAGAAGAGGAGATGGTCCGGAGGTCCCACCCGAGCAGGTGGACGCAGGAACTCTCGGCCAACAGTCTAGGAAGGAAGTACCGGTAAGGGGGGAGTGGGGGGGGGGGGTGCCATACCCCCACTCGCCCATCCTCAAGGGGGCGAGCTCAGGAGGGGGGCGCCCTCCCAGCTCGCCCCACCCCTTCAAGGGGGCGAGCTCAGGAGGGGGGCGCCCTCCCAGCTCGCCCCGCCCCTTCAAGGGGGCGAGCTCAGGAGGGGGGCGCCCTCCCAGCTCGCCCCGCCCCTTCAAGGGGGCGAACTCAGGAGAGGGGCGCCCTCCCAGCTCGCCCCGCCCCTTCAAGGGGGTGAGCTCTGGAGGGGGGCGCCCTCCCAGCTCGCCCCGCCCCTTCGAGGGGGCGAGCTCCGGAGGGGGATGCCCTCCCAGCTCGCCCCGGCTCTTCTAGCCCAGCCCCAAAGGGGGACGAGCGGGGAGGCATTCGGCCCCCACTCGCCCCACCCCAAAAGGAGTCAAAACGTTGGTGGACGAGGCCACCCGGGGGAGCGGCTACCCAATAGCCCGACGAGCACAGGGGTTACCATCTCGACTCCGCGAGAGCAAGGAGGGGGAGGCTTCAAAAGGAAAAGATCCAACCGCCCGAGGTGGATGCAGGGGGAGAGGACACCTCCCCCACTGCCCCGGCAGGCTCGGGCGATCGGCCAAGGTAGAAGAAAGAACCGCTCGGGAGAAAGAAGGGGCATCCGAGCAGAGTTGCCTTACTGTGACTTCCATCAGGAGGAGGGTCACGTGACATCCACCTGCCCCGAGTTCTTGGAGACGAAGGGGGCAAGGGGCCAGAAGCCGCAGCATCAACAACCAGAGGAGGTCGAGGAGGACCGTGCCTGGGAGTAGAAGCCCGAGTCCCGGTCCCCGTGCTTAGTTTTGTTTCTTTGAGTCCATGTAGTAGGATGAAGCGTTTCCGTACTTGGTTTTCTTGCATGTAGCGTTTCCGTACTCTGGTTTTCAACAACCAGAGGAGGTCGAGGAGGACCGTGCCTGGGAGTAGAAGCCCGAGTCCCGGTCCTCGTGCTTAGTTTTGTTTCTTTGAGTCCATGTAGTAGGATGAAGCGTTTCCGTACTTGGTTTTCTTGCATGTAACCAGCTGACTAATGTAATAAAAGTTTTGTTTTTCAAAATATTTTCCCCTCTGATGGTTCCGCTAGCCGGGCTCTCTCTAGTCGGCAGGGCAGGTTGACCTCCCAGGGAGGGTAAATATTTTTCCCCTCGGATGGTTCCGCTAGCCGGGCTCTCTCTAGCCGGCAGGGCAGGTTGACCTCCCAAGGAGGGTAAATATTTTTCCCCTCAGATGGTTCCGCTAGCCGGGCTCTCTCTAGCCGGCAGGGCAGGTTGACCTCCCAGGGAGGGTAAATATTTTTCCCCTCGGATGGTTCCGCTAGCCGGGCTCTCTCTAGCCGGCAGGGCAGGTTGACCTCCCAGGGAGGGTAAATATTTTTCCCCTCGGATGGTTCCGCTAGCCGCCCCTCTCTAGCCGGCAGGGCAGGTTGACCTCCCAGGGAGGGTAAGCGACTAAGACCCCGAGCAGAGACCGCTGACCAGGGTCCCATCTAGCTGGTAGGACAGGAGATTCACTCGGTGAGGCAAGTGATTCATATTGGTTCAGGCCCCGAGCAGAGACCGCTGACCAGGCTCCCATCTAGCTGGCAGGACAGGAGATTCACTCGGTGAGGCAGGAGGTTCACATTGGTTAAGGCCCCGAGCAGAGACCGCTGACCAGGCTCCCATCTAGCTGGCAGGACAGGAGATTCACTCAGTGAGGCAAGTGATTCATATTGGTTAAGGCCCCGAGCAGAGACCGCTGACCAGGCTCCCATCTAGCTGGCAGGACATGAGATTCACTCGGTGAGGCAGGAGGTTCACATTGGTTAAGGCCCCGAGCAGAGACCGCTGACCAGGCTCCCATCTAGCTGGCAGGATAGGAGATTCACTCGGTGAGGCAGGTGATTCATATTGGTTAAGGCCCCGAGCAGAGACCGCTGACCAGGCTCCCATCCAGCTGGCAGGACAGGAGATTCACTCGGTGAGGCAGGTGATTCATATTGGTTAAGGCCCCGAGTAGAGACCGCTGACCAGGCTCCCATCTAGCTGGCAGGACAGGAGATTCACTCGGTGAGGCAGGTGATTCATATCGGTTAAGGCCCTGAGCAGAGACCGCTGACCAGGCTCCCATCCAGCTGGCAGGACAGGAGATTCACTCGGTGAGGCAAGTGATTCATATTGGTTAAGGCCCCGAGCAGAGACCGCTGACCAGGCTCCCATCTAGCTGGCAGGACAGGAGATTCACTCGGTGAGGCAGGTGATTCATATTGGTTAAGGCCTCGAGCAGAGACTGCTGACCAGGCGCCCATCCAGCTGGCAGAACAGGAGATTCACTCGGTGAGGCAGGAGATTCATGTTGGCTAAGAGTTTTTCCCCCGAAGTGGTCTCGCTAGTCGGGCTCTCACTAGCCGGCAGGGTTGGAAGACCTCTCGGGGAGGCTATGTATTTTTCCCCCGAAGTGGTCTCGCTAGCCGGCAGAGTTGGAAGACCTCTCGGGGAGGCTATGTATTTTCCCCCGAAGTGGTCTCGGTAGTCGGGCTCTCACTAGCCGGCAGAGTTGGAAGACCTCTCGGGGAGGCTATGTATTTTCCCCCGAAGTGGTCTCGCTAGCTGGGCTCTCACTAGCCGGCAGAGTTGGAAGACCTCTCGGGGAGGCTATGTATTTTTCCCCCGAAGTGGTCTCGCTAGCCGGGCTCTCACTAGCTGGCAGAGTTGGAAGACCTCTCAGGGAGGCTATGTATTTTTCCCCCGAAGTGGTCTCTCTAGCCGGACTCTCACTAGCCGGCAGAGTTGGAAGACCTCTCGGGGAGGCTATGTATTTTCCCCCGAAGTGGTCTCGCCAGTCGGGCTCTCACTAGCCGGCAGTGTTGGAAGACCTCTCGGGGAGGCTATGTATTTTCCCCCGAAGTGGTCTCGCTAGCCGGGCTCTCACTAGCCGGCAGGGTTGGAAGACCTCTCGGGGAGGCTATGTATTTTCCCCCAAAGTAGTCTCGCTAGCCGGGCTCTCACTAGCCGGCAGAGCTGGAAGACCTCTCGAGGAGGCTTTACGTTTTCTCTCAAAGTAGCACTGTTAGCCGGATTCCCAGCGACACTCGTCGAATATGCAGGGTTGGACGTTTCTTTCCGAGCGTGTACCTCGCTCGAAAAGAGCGGGGATTATGTACAACCCTGTATTCGCCGAGTAGGTTCTTGAGCCAAGAGGCATTTCAGAGTATCATTTCTCCACGAGGTACCCCAGTTAGGGGGCTCGCCGAGACCAGCAGGGTGCTCGCCGAGACCCGCGAGGTACCCCAGTTAGGGGGCTCGCCGAGACCAGCAGGGTGCTCGCCGAGACCCGCGAGGTACCCCAGTTAGGGGGCTCGCCGAGACCAGCAGGGTGCTCGCCGAGACCCGCGAGGTACCCCAGTTAGGGGGCTCGCCGAGACCAGCAGGGTGCTCGCCGAGACCCGCGAGGTACCCCAGTTAGGGGGCTCGCCGAGACCAGCAGGGTGCTCGCCGAGACCCGCGAGGTACCCCAATTATGGGGCTCGCCGAGACCAGCAGGGTGCTCGCCGAGACCCGCGAGGTACCCCAGTTAGGGGGCTCGCCGAGACCAGCAGGGTGCTCGCCGAGACCCGCGAGGTACCCCAGGTAGGGGGCTCGCCGAGACCAGCAGGGTGCTCGCCGAGACCCGCGAGGTACCCCAGTTAGGGGGCTCGCCGAGACCAGCAGGGTGCTCGCCGAGACCCTCTAGGTACCCCAGTTAGGGGGCTCGCTGAGACCAGCAGGGTGCTCGCCGAGACCCGCGAGGTACCCCAGTTAGGGGGCTCGCCGAGACCAGCAGGGTGCTCGCCGAGACCCGCGAGGTACCCCAGTTATGGGGCTCGCCGAGACCAACAGGGTGCTCGCCGAGACCCGCGAGGTACCCCAGTTAGGGGGCTCGCCGAGACCAGCAGGGTGCTCGTCGAGACCCGCGAGGTACCCCAGTTAGGGGGCTCGCCGAGACCAGCAGGGTGCTCGCCGAGACCCGCGAGGTACCCCAGTTAGGGGGCTCGCCGACACCAGCAGGCTGCTCGCCGAGACCCGCGAGGTACCCCAGTTAGGGGGCTCGCCGAGACCAGCAGGATGCTCGCCGAGACCCGCGAGGTACCCCAGTTAGGGGGCTCGCCGAGACCAGCAGGGTGCTCGTCGAGACCCGCGAGGTACCCCAGGTAGGGGGCTCGCCGAGACCAGCAGGGTGCTCGCCGAGACCCGCGAGGTACCCCAGTTAGGGGGCTCGTCGAGACCAGCAGGGTGCTCGCCGAGACCCACGAGGTACCCCCTCTCGCCCAGTTCCGGGGGGAGGGGTCGGTCTGCGTTTAGCGTTCCAGAACAACGGGATTTGGCTATCTGCAGCCCAATCCGAGGGTATTTTGGTAATTCCGCGGGCCAGTTTTTGGCTATTTGCAGCTCAAATCCAGAAATCCTATAAATAGGACCAAGGGGGCACCATTTGGAAGGAGGTTCATTCTAGGCTAGCTCTCTCTCTCCCCCACTCTCTCTCTACTGGGTGAGGAGAGCCTCAAGTGTTGCCCAAGCTTAGTAGTGGCTTGGGAGGGGAAGTTCCTAAGGGGCTTCCGGGTATGTGGCGGGACCTCCCCACTAAGCCCTTGGTCCAGTTCCAAGTTCCAACACCTTCAACCTAGAGCTCTCCCTTGGGAGGAGTAAGGATTGGTCGCCCCTCGGCTAGCTGAGGGCCCCGAACTCCACAGAGATTAAGTCTTGTTCGCAAGTCTCGGTTTCAACACTAATGCAGTTAATAGCGGGGACGTGCACGCCAACCCGTCGGAGAGCTCCCTCCTCCCACCCGTTGGTGGAGAGGGGCTTCCATGCAAATATGAGAATTGAAGGCTTCACCTGCCCGAGTTAAAATTCGTTACCCTTGACGCGTGCCTTGGCGAAGTCGCAACCGAAGACCTTGCGCGAGCTCGACGTCCAGCGGTCATAGAGGCTTTACACGATCTGATATGCCTCCACTTTCATGCTTTGGAGACAAGAAGAGGAGTGGCGGGAGAGAAGCCCCCGACACTCCTCGCTCCGGTCGGCCACGGGAGAGGAGCTCCCGGCCGGATTTCGTCTCGGACGGCCACGGGGGAAGAGCTTTCGGCCGGATCTAACCTCGGACGGCCACGGGAGAGGAGCTCCCGGCCGGATCTCACCCCGGACGGCCTCGGGAGAGGAGCTCCCGGCCGGAGCGAGGGTCGGCCTCC
Organism: Dactylorhiza incarnata; assembly: GCA_033032865.1. Taxonomy (NCBI): domain Eukaryota; kingdom Viridiplantae; phylum Streptophyta; class Magnoliopsida; order Asparagales; family Orchidaceae; genus Dactylorhiza; species Dactylorhiza incarnata. The sequence continues at coordinate 2,343,524 of JAWHQI010000352.1, read as the reverse complement.
TGCTGTTGCTGGCGGCGAGGCAGAGAGACGAAGGGGGGGTCGGGATCTGGCCTCCTCCTTCCGCTGCTCCAAAGAACCGAGAGAGAGAGAGGGGGAGGTCGGGAGGGGCTCGGATCTTCCTCCAGGCCGATGAGAGAGTGGGAGGTGAGAGGGGCTCGGGGCGGCTCCTCTTTGCTCCAGGAGGAGAAGAGAGAGGGAGATCGGGAGGTTGCGGCGACTCCACGCCAACCGAGAGCAAGAGTGAGAGAAATCGGGGGGGGGCGAGGGGGCTCGGCCCGGTGTCGGGCCGACGGGAAGGAGGGCGACGGGGTCGGGGCACCTACTTTTGCTCACGGCCGATGGGAGGGGGAAGAGCGACGGGGAGCGGGAGGCGCACCTGCTGCCCTAGACGCGCGATCAGAAGGGGAGCTCGGGTCCTGCGGCTGGGAAGGAAGGGCTCCTATTTGAGCTTTTATTTTTAGGTTTTATAAAAAAACCCTAGCCAAACATGGCTATCCGCAGCCCTCTTTTCTAAACGCACACCAAACTCCGCTACTCGCACCCCCATTCTTTATTTATTTAAGAATATGGATCCTAACCGCACCCCGGTCAATGCTAGTCAATCACGGGACACCACGGGTCCCCACTATCTGGGGAGGGTCCCACCCAACGGGTACGGGGTTGTACACAATCCCCGCTCTTTGCGAGCGTGTCTCACGCTCGGAAAGAAATGTCCAACCCCAAGTATCAGACGGGTGGGAGCCGACCCGGAAAAACAATTATGGGTATATAATCATATGAATGATGATTCTTCTCATTTTCGTACTCATGTTTGTCCTGATGTGATAACCTTTCCCTTTGTTGCTTTTGAAAGACCAATTTGGTTGTCAACAACCTCGATTATACACTGCCTTATTTTTTATGGTAGAAACATTATGCCCTTCATGTTCTCAGAATGTCATGCTACTTACTGTCTATTAGCAAGCAAACTAATAATTTAGATTGCAGTTATTCTTACTGTTGCATATTGTGTTATTCATGAATGGGCCTCAGGGATGATTGAAAGTGCTGAGGAAAAGAATGCTCACTATTATCTATAATGATTACATAAACAATCATGCATTGACAATTCCAAATGAATCTGATTTTGTTTCTAAAACTGATCAAATAATGTTGTGACATTGTAAGATTCGTTATCTTAAGCTTTTGCTTTCAAAACTATTCTTAAAGAACTTCGATTGTCAGTGAAAACTATCAATTTAACAAGCATAACTGATCTCTTATATGCTAAAGCCTTATATTGAATCTCATCCTGTCTCAAACTGTCATCCGAGAGGTTTACCCGCTCTGCCGGTTAGATGAGAGCCCGAACAGCGGAACCATCACGGAGCTGAAACCAAAGAACTTGTCACCTTGCCAGCCTCTCCAGAGATCAACCTGAACCCCCCGTCTAGTGAGAGCCCGGGAGCGGAATAGATTTGGGGCATTCTAGCACAAAACATATACCACCTTGCCAGCCTCTCCAGAGATCAACCTGAACCCCCCGTCTAGGTGAGAGCCCGGGAGCAGAATCGATCTGGGGCATTCCAGCACCAACATATCCAACCTTGCCAGCCTCTCCAGAGATCAACCTGAACCCCCCGTCTAGGTGAGAGCCCGGGAGCGGAATCCATCTGGGGCATTCCAGCACAAAACATATACCACCTTGCCAGCCTCTCTAGAGATCAACCTGAACCCCCCGTCTAGGTGAGAGCCCGGGAGCGGAATCGATCTGGGGCATTCTAGCACCAACATATCCAACCTTGCCAGCCTCTCCAGAGATCAACCTGAACCCCCCGTCTAGGTGAGAGCCCGGGAGCGGAATCGATCTGGGGCATTCCAGCACAAAACATATCCAACCTTGCCAGCCTCTCCAGAGATCAACCTGAACCCCCCGTCTAGGTGAGAGCCCGGGAGCGGAATCGATCTGGGGCATTCCAGCACAAAACATATACCACCTTGCCAGCCTCTCTAGAGATCAACCTGAACCCCCCGTCTAGGTGAGAGCCCGGGAGCGGAATCGATCTGGGGCATTCCAGCACCAACATATCCAACCTTTTAGTCACCAAGCCAACATATGAGTCACAATAGTCAAAGAATTTAATAGTTATGTATATAAAAGGAAAGAACTTTCAAGGATAAAATCTTTTCAGGTTATCTCCACTTCTAGCCCGACCGAGGGGTACCCCTTCCACATCCTAGAGATGATGTCCCCAGGACCTGAGCGCCTCATTTACAATATACGGCCCTTCCCAATTGGGTTCAAGCTTCTAAAATGCTATCAACTTCTCGACAATGGATAGGGTAAAATAATCTAGGCATTGTTGGGTTTTTCTAGAACCATACATCAGATGTAGGCGCAGCGGAAATAAACAGAAACAACCCAAAAATGCTTGGATCGGCCATGAATGTTGAATCAAGAAGTTAATAAAATACTAGGTAAAAATTACCTCAATGGGGTTGGATCAAATCCAACCAAGATGCTCCAAGAGTTGATTCTTGTCGGTGGCAAGAAGAGTTCTCACGTAGAATTATGTCTACGTCTCTACAGAAGTCCACACGAGCCGGGAGAACGCCAAGTCACGTCGCACGCAACTCGGAAGGAAGAAAGGCTGCACCTTGCACTTCCACGAATTGCTAGATCCGCTTCAGGAAGAACAATGCCGGCGACAATCGACGGAGAGGAGGTCGGCGGAGGCGAACGAGCGACGGAACTCCTTCCGTCTAGGGTTCGGGCGAGAGCGGAACACTTCCGTCGGCCTTTCTCTTTTTGAGTTATCAGAACCCTAAAAACGAAGTCCTATTTATACCCAAAGGATAAACAGCTTCTAGAAGAATCGCTATCCGCAGACCACACATCAGAATAAGGGCTTCTGTTACAATTCGTCGGAATTCCACGGAAGATCATTCGTCGAGATTTCACGGGACAATCCGACGAATCCGACGAATCCGACGAATCAGATCAGACGGCAACATTTGCCAAGAAAATGATCTCTGTAACAATTCGTCGAGTCTTCACGGGACAATCCGACGAATCCGACGAATCAGATCAGACGGCAACATTTGCCAAGAAAATGATCTCTGTAACAATTCGTCGAGTCTTCACGGGACAATCCGACGAATTCCGACGAATCACAACAGACGGCAACAATTGCCTAGTCAAGGCTCTCTGTGATAATTCGTCGAGATTCCACGGAATGACCCGACGAATCCCGACGAATTCCGACGAATCCAGACAGACGACAACACTTTGTCGAGTGGAGGATCTCTGTCACAGTTCGTCGAGTTTCCACGGAATGACCCGACGAATCCCGACGAATCCGACGAATCCAATCCGTGTAAACCCAACAAATCCGACGAATCATATCCGACGAATTCAGACAGCAACATTTGCTGAACTTCCCCATTCTATATATATGGTGATTGGTAACCTTTACCAACACAGTCAATCTTCCAACTTCTCCACATGCTCTTATGTGCGACCCTGCAGGCTCATATCGCGTTGGCAGTGAGATTACATGTTTGACCACTTCTAGATCACAATGGCAACTCCAACAGTCTCCCACTTGATCTTGAAAGTATCAAACCAAAAACCTCACAAACAATGAGCGGCATCTAGCAATGCATCATTGCTCCCCAAGCAATAAGAGTTCATAACTCATAAGCCTTTATGACCAATGTTCCAGCGTTGTCTTTGTCCCTTTGTCCCTTACATCCGGAAAGAACTAGAGGTATGGACCGTGTCACCCTCATAATAGCTCAATCCAAGTTTCTTGATCTAGAACGGACTTCCAGAGAATGGTGAGCTCAATATCACATATTGACTCTACCAAGCATGGCCATGCATTTCTCAGTCCAATTCCATCAAGGGGCCCATGGATGCAACTCCTGTTATATAGGAGGACAAATCCCATATCTGCTCACACCCAAACACCCAAATGATTCGTAACGTACCCAACGACCACCCTTATCATCAACCTTCTTCAAGGAAGACTTTAGATGACATCAAAGCACGCTCTTCCTCACTCGGTGAATGCTGTGACTTCAGGTCAAAGGACCACAACACCATTGTCAAATGAGACCTACTTGTGACACTTTTAAGTAACAATCCACAAAGTAGTCTCAGGTTGGGTCTGTCCAGTACAACTTGTTCACTAACAAGTACCCATGTGATGACTTGATATCACAATATCATGACCTGTGAGAACCGGTCATCAGTCAACACACATGCTAGTCTTAACGTATCATCATCACCCTTAGCTTCTACGATGATACCTCGACCAGGGACCTTTTAAGAATGAAGCTTCGAAATCACAGGCTCTCACATTCAAGTCTCGTACTTGATGTCCTATGGAAGCGAACATTCTAAGGGTATTTATCACGAATTTTATTCTATCATATAGAAACAGTATATCGTAATAAAAGAACTTGCCATTAATCGTAAAAAGAAATAATTGGTACACAATTCATCATATGAATAAATTTTAAACAGCCAACAGAATATTTATTTTACATGCAACCCACAAGACTCCCACTAGAGTTGATCACTCAGGTATCGTATACCCATGGATCTAGTATGACCATCATGCTTTCTCTGCGCGAGAGGCTTTGTCAGTGGATCTGCAATATTCTCCTCAGTCGGCACTCTGCAAATGTTCACATCTCCTCGTTCGACAATCTCACGAATAAGATGGAACCGCCGAAGTATGTGCTTGGAGCGCTGATGGGATCTAGGTTCCTTAGATTGTGCAATTGCACCATTGTTATCACAGTAGAGAACTACGGGACCAACAATGCTAGGAACTACATCTAGCTCGCCGATGAATTTCCTAATCCATACAGCCTCCTTCGCTGCATTAGCTGCAGCGATATACTCGGCCTCAGTTGTAGAATCAGCAACTGTCTCTTGCTTGGAACTCTTCCAGCTCACAGCTCCTCCATTCAGGCAAAACACAAACCCTGACTGAGACTTTGAATCATCCCTATCAGTTTGGAAGCTAGCATCCGTGTAACCACTTACAACGAGCTCTTCCTCTCCACCATACACCAAGAATACATCCTTAGTCCTTCTCAAGTACTTCAGGATATTCTTTACGGCTATCCAGTGACATTCACCGGGATCAGACTGATACCTGCTAGTCATGCTCAAAGCAAAAGAGACATCGGGTCGAGTACATAACATTGCATACATGATTGACCCAATTGCCGAAGCATATGGAATCAACTTCATGCGGTCCTTATCTTCACAAGATTTTGGACACTGGTCTTTAGAGAGATTCACACCATGAGACATGGGCAAAAATCCTTTCTTGGACTCAAGCATGTTGAACCGCTTCAACACCTTGTCAATGTACGTACTCTGGGTCAAACCCAGCAACTTCTTCGATCTATCTCTATAGATCTTAATACCGAGTATGTAAGTCGCTTCACCCAAGTCCTTCATAGAAAAGCAGTTCCCTAGGTTGTTCTTAACAACTTTCAGGGTAGGTTTGTCATTCCCGATCAGCAGTATGTCATCTACATACAATATCAGGAAGACAACAATGCTCCCACTGATTCGCTTGTAAACACACGGTTCATCTTCATTCTTGACAAAACCAAACTCTTTGATCTTCTTATCAAAACGAAGATTCCAACTTCTAGAGGCCTGTTTCAGTCCATAGATGGACCTATTTAGCTTGCATATTTTAGTGGCTTCATTTGGGGATACAAAACCCTCGGGTTGTGTCATGTACACTTCCTCAAGGAGGTTTCCATTTAGGAAAGCCGTTTTGACATCCATCTGCCAGATCTCGTAGTCATAATACGCAGCAATAGCAAGCAATATCCTAATGGACTTTACCATGGCAACAGGGGAAAAGGTCTCATCATAGTCAACACCATGAATTTGCTTGAAACCCTTAGCCACCAGTCGCCCTTTGAATGTCTGTACATTCCCATCCATGTCGGTCTTCTTCTTGAAGACCCACTTGCACCCTATGGGTCGTACCCCTTCAGGTGGTTCCACCAAGTTCCAAACTTGGTTTATATACATGGAGTCCATTTCGGATTTCATAGCCTCAAGCCATTTGTCGGAGTCCGGTCCATTCATAGCCTCTTGGTAGGTTGCTGGTTCATCATCATGATCCATAAGCAACACATTACCTATTTGAGACACGAGAAATCCATATCTCTCAGGCTCAAATCTTGGTCTACCAGATCTACGTAGGACTTGTGTTTCGTGAGCAGGTTCTCTAGCTACAACATCTTGTAGTCCTGGCTCAGAATCCAACTCTGGTTCATTCACTATTTGTGGTTCTTGAACTTCTTCAAGTTCTACCTTTTGCGTCTTTCTTGATAAGAACTCTTTCTCCAAGAAGACACCCATCCTTGCGACAAACACTTTGCCCTCAGACGGTAGGTAAAAGTAATATCCCTTCGTTTCCTTAGGATATCCCACTAGATAACACTTATCTGATTTGGGTTCCAGCTTGTCAGGCATTTGACGTCGTACGTATGCCTCACAGCCCCAAATTTTAATGAACAACATACTAGGACGCTTCCCAGTCCATATCTCATATGGTGTCTTTAGAACCGTTTTCGTCGGAGCGCGATTCAGTGACATTGCAGCAGTCTCTAAAGCAAAACCCCAAAAGGAAACAGGCAAGTCTGCATGACTCATTATCGACCGTACCATGTCTAACAGAGTACGATTTCTCCTCTCAGACACACCATTATGCTGCGGTGTCCTAGGTGGAGTGAGCTGTGATACAATACCACACTCTTTCAGATGATCACGGAACTCATGACTCAGGTATTCGCCACCTCGATCAGATCGGAGTGCTTTAACCTTTTTACCCAATTGGTTCTCCACTTCATTCTTAAACTCTTTGAACTTTTCAAAGGTTTCGGATTTGCACTTCATAAGATACACGTATCCGTATCTACTGAAATCATCAGTAAATGTAACGAAGTAGAAATACCCACCTCTAGCCATATAACTCATGGGTCCGCATACATCACTATGTACAACACCCAAGAGATCCTCAGCCCTCTCAGTATAACCAGTGAAAGGGGCTTTAGTCATCTTGCCTAATAAACAAGACTCACATCGCTCAAATGATTCATAATCAAATGAGTCCAATAGTCCATCTTTATGGAGCTTGGATATGCGCTTCTCGTTTATATGGCCCAAACGACAATGCCAGAGATATGTAGGATTTGAGTCATTTGTTCTTAGTCTTTTATTACTATCTACATTATAGATCGGATGGTCCAGGTTCAAAACATAAAGACCATTAAACAATTGAGCTACAGCATAACAAACATCATTCTTAAATATAGAACAACAATTGTTCTTAATTATAAAAGAAAATCCAATCATGTCCAAACATGAAATGGATATAATGTTTCTAGTTATGGCCGAAACAAAATAACAATTATTAAGTTCTATTACAAGCCCACTGGGCAAAGAAAGACGGTAAACCCCTACGGCTACAGCAGCAACTCTTGCTCCATTGCCGACACGTAGGTCCACCTCTCCTTTACTCAGCAATCTCCTCCTTCCTAGTTCCTGCACATTTGTACAAATGTGAGAACCACATCCGGTATCCAATACCCAAGATGAAGGAGCAGAAAGGTTTATCTCTATAACGTAAATATCCGAAGCGGAAGTCATACCTCCCTTCATTTTATGCAGACCCTCAATGTACGAAGGACAATTCCTCCTCCAATGACCAGCCTTGCCACAGTGGTGGCATTTCCCTTCCTTCACGGTGCTCTTCTTTTTCAGTGCAGAAGATTTGGGCTCAAGATGTGACTTAGGTCCCACCTTCGTCTTCTTGAAGCCCTTGGCCTTACCCTTGCCTTTATGTACCATCAATATGGGACTAGCAGGCTTGGCCTTCTTCATGTTTATTTCGGCAGTTCGCAACATGCCTAGGAGCTCGGGCAGTGTCTTGTCTATTTCATTCATGTTATAGTTCAAGACGAACTGCTCATAATTATCCGGCAACGATTGCAGGATAAGATCTGTGGCCAACTCTTGACCCAGAGGAAAACCCAGTCTCTCCAGGTTCTCTATATACCCAATCATCTTGAGTACGTGAGTACCAACTGTTGAAATTGTTGAAGTGGAAGTTTGGAGGCTTTTGGATCTGGGCGGTCTGGGTGAGGTCGGGCGGTCTGGCGAGTTCGCGCGAACTAACGGTCTGATTCTGCGGTCAGGCAAGTTTGCCGACTTGGCGGTCTGGATCGGCGGTTTGGCATGATCTGTGCCTAGTCGCGGTCTCCCGGGTTGACTGTTGGTCTGGTCCAAAGTCTGCTGAAGGAGGAGCCGCGCGGTCTGTGCGTGATCGCGTGGCAGGCTGTCCTCTTCAAGGCTGTGGCGGTCTGGTGTGACCGCACAGCTTGATCAAGGTTCTCTTCAGGATGCGGTCTGATAGCTGACCAGGCCTTCTGGGAGAGTTCGCGGACTAAGGGTCTTAGTCGCGCGGTCTCAGCTCGCGGTCTCAGGAGGAGGCTGGCTTGCGAGCTGGTTGCTGTTCGCGGTCTCAGGAGGAGATCGGCATGCGGACAGGAGTTCGCGGTCTGGCGATCTTCGTTGAAGTCGCGATCTGCCGTGAGAGCAGCGGTCTCTCATGGCTGATGTGTGAAGCTGGCGGGTTCACCAAAATGAAGCAGGAGTTCGGCTGCTGATCGCGGGTTGACCGGTTTGGTCACGCGGTCTGAGGGGTGGTGATCCTATCTCATAGGGTGGTGACTGGATCAGGTCGCATGCCTATAAATAGGAGGCCACTGTAGCAGCAAATAGAATACACCAAGTGTAAGCTGAGTTCGCGTCTTTCTTGCGGTCTGTGTTTTCTGACCGGGCGGTCTCTGATCGAATTCTTCTTGTGCAGCTTCTGCGGATAGTGCGGGCAGCAGCGATCACCTCTTCCTCTGAAAGTGTTCGGGCGGTCTGCGGCTTGGAGTTGTGTTGCTGGAGTTTGGGAAGATCAGGAGGTCGAAAGAAGGGAGCGGTCTGTGCAGCGGTTTGGTGGTGGTCTGAGGTCGGCAGGGTGTTGCGGTCTAGCAACAGGAAGTGATCGCAAGGGAGATCGCGCGGTCTGTGCAAGAGAGGTCGCGCGGGTTGTGCGGTCTGAAGTCTTTCAGTATTCTTCTCTGTATTGGTTCTGGAGTGTTGTGCTGACGAAATCATGTCTCGTCAAGCATGTCTTGCCCTGTAACTGAAGTTAGAAAATCAATAAAGATCAATTGTTTGCCCCAAATTGTTTCTGGTTGTTTTGGCTTGTAACTCTAGTTGTTATTCCTGCTTGCTCTCACAAGGTCCGGAAAAAATTTCACATGGTATCAGAGCCAGGTTGGAGTGGTTAGAGCAGTGAATAACTTAGAGTAGCCATCGCCTTTGTGAAGAAGGAACCAGAGGGAAAACAATGGAAGGCGGATTTGCAAGAGGTCTTGGGATTGATATGCTTACTTCGACCAACTTTAAGAAGTGGAGGTCATGTATGCAGAGCTATCTTCTAGGGGAGGACCTCTGGGAGGTTGTTGGAGGAGATGCAACTGAAGAGGTGAAGGCAACGGAAGCAGGTGATAATGGTCCGGCTGTGAGGGCGTGGAGAAAGACCAATGCTAAAGCCGAGTTCACCTTGAAGCGTGCCATTTCACCGGAACTATTTGATCACATCTTAGGGTGTGGATCAGCTGCCGAAATCTGGAGAGCCCTGGATGGGCTGTTTAACAAGAAGAATGTGGCGAGGCTGCAGTTCTTGGAGAATGAGCTGGCAAGGTCAGCTCAGGGTGATCTTTCTATCTCAAACTTCTTTCTGAAGATGAAGAACCTCTGCGCTGAGATATCAGCACTGGATCCTGATGAGCCTATCTCTGAGGCAAAGCTGAAGAGGCACATCATCCGCGGCCTGCGGAAGGAATATGTTGCCTTTGTGACGTCAGTGCAGGGATGGGCAAATCAGCCGTCTCTGCTAGAGCTGGAGAATCTGCTAGCTTCGCAGGAAAGTCTGGCAAGGCAGATGGCGGGAGTGTCAGTGACTGGGGGAGACGGCGAGGTGCTCTTCTCAGGGAAGAAGAAGAAGTGGGGGAAGAAGAAAAAGATCGCGGGAGGCTATGGGCCTTCAACTTCTGGGCAGCAGGAAAGGGGGTATGCTCCCAAGGCTGACGGGAAGAAGAAGGGGGAAGGTCCGAGATGCTTCAAGTGCGGGAAGGTTGGGCACTTCAAGAAGGAATGCCCAGTTGTTACTCAATCGGGGCATGTTGCTGGAAAGGTGGAAGTGGAGGCCAGGCACATTGATGGAGGATGGGGAGGAGCCTTCTCGGCTTCGGTTGAAGCCTCGGCTACTATCAACTATCAAGAGGACTGGATCGTGGACTCGGGGTGTGGTCATCACCTCACCGGAGATGAGTCGAAGCTTTCATCAGCACAGCCCTATACAGGTAACAATGCTATCATCACCGCTGATAATACTGTGCATCCAGTCGAGAAGGTGGGGGTTGTTTCTTTGGGCAGTGATAGAGGGCCACTTACCTTGAAGAGTGTCTATCATGTGCCCGGGATGAAGAAAAACCTCTTCTCAGTAACCAACGCTGTTGACGCTGGGTATCACGTTCTATTCGGCCCAACAGAAGTGAAATTTCTACGAAATGTAGAGGCCGTGAAGGCGGAGGTCGTTCATGTTGGGAGACGGGCAAAGGACTTGTTCGTTTTGTCGACAAGTTCCTACATCGACAAGATGAAGACGAATGATGGTGCCGTGATATGGCATGAGAGGTTGGGGCATGTAGGGATGGACAAGCTGAAAGCAATGGCGGTGAAAGGTCTTGTCAAGGGCCTGCCAAGTCTATCTTCCTACGGAGAAGGTCACGTTTGCGCGGGATGTCAGTTCGGCAAGTCTCATCGACTACCGTTTGACAAGTCACAGACAAGGTGTAGTCAGCCGTTGGAGTGCATCCATGGTGACTTGATGGGACCAACTGCTACCCCAAGCCTCGGAGGCAGCAGGTATATGCTGGTGCTGATCGATGATTACACCAGATATGTCTGGGTTTATTTCCTGAAGGAGAAGGCGGAAGCGTTTGCCAAGTTTGTGGAGTTCAAGGAGCTCGTGGAAGGTCGGCTGAATCTGCGGATCAAGAAGCTGAGGACGGACAACGGAGGAGAGTTCACCTCTGCTGAGTTCTCCAGTTTTTGCAGGAAGGCAGGCATCCGGAGGGAGCTTACTTGTGCACATACTCCACAGCAGAACGGTGTTGCAGAGCGGAAGATCCGTCATCTGACGGAGACCTGCAAGTGTTGGCTGCATGCCAAGAGTATCCCAAAGTCCTTCTGGGCGGAGGAAATGTCTTGTGCTGCTTACGTCATCAACAGGATGCCTCTGAGCCCCATCAACATGTTGACCCCGCATGAGATGATGTTCAAGGAGAAGCCAAGCGTGGCACACCTTCGGGTGTTCGGTTCCACCTGTTACGTGCACATCCCTGATGCTCTTCGGACAAAGCTAGAAGCGAAGGCTAGGAAGCTAGTCTTTGTGGGATACGATGAGAGGAAGAAAGGGTGGAAGTGCATGGACCCGGAGACGCGGAGATTTGTTGTATCTCGCGACGTCGTGTTCGATGAGGTGATATCTTACAGGGGGTCCTCTGGAGTGGAGTTACCAGAGAGCAGGGTGGAGGAGCCGGAGCAAGCTGTGGAAAATCTTCAGGTGGAGCTACCTGTGTCACCAGGTGGTCCATCGCCTTCTAGTTCTGAGACGGGAGCTTCTGGTTCAGGGAGCAGGGGGAGCAATGCTCCTAGCACGTCTGGAAGAGGAGCTAGGGAAGAAGCAGCTGAAGATGATGCGGTTCAGGGGAAGGAGCTGAGGAGATCGAAGCGAGCGATCATCGCCCCTGATCGCTATACAGGAGGAAACACAGTGAGCTTTGTCTCATGTTTCTTCGCTGGTCCCTTAGATGAGAGGGAACCGTCGAGCTTTGAGAAGGCCAAAGGCGTGAAGGAGTGGGATGTTGCAATGCAAGAAGAGATGTCAGCTCTTGAGAAGAATGAGACCTGGTCTCTTGTGCCCAAGCCTAAGGGCACCACTCCTGTTACATGCAAGTGGGTCTACAAGCTGAAGAAGAAGGCTGACGGTAGTATCGAGCGGTACAAGGCTCGCCTTGTAGCTCGGGGGTTCTCGCAGCAATACGGTGAAGATTACGAGGAGACTTTCAGTCCGGTGGCAAAAATGACTTCAGTTCGTTTTATTATTGCCTTGGCGGCGTTCAGTGGATGGAAGATTTGGCAGCTCGACGTCAAGAACGCCTTCTTGTACGGTGAGATTGACAAGGATATCTTCATGGTCCAGCCTCCAGGCTTTGTGTCTGAAGATTTTCCGGAGCATGTCTGCAAGTTGAAGAAGGCCCTGTATGGGTTGAAGCAAGCGCCGAGGGCGTGGTATGGGAAGATCGCAGAATATCTCTTATTCTGTGGATTTGGGGCTTCAGACTCAGACTCAAGCTTGTTCGTCAAGAAGAGCGGGGAGCTTCAAGTCATCGTGCTGTTATACGTCGACGATATGATCGTGACGGGGAACTCGAAGGAGGAGGTAGCACAGCTTCGGGCCGAGCTGTCTATCAGGTTCGAGATGAAGGACTTAGGTGAACTTCACCATTTCCTTGGACTCGAGGTGCAGAGGAAGGAAGGTGGAGTGCTGGTGACCCAGGCCGGCTATGCGGAGCGAATCGTGGAGCGATTCGGCATGAAGGAAGGGAAGTGCACTTCCACACCTCTGGATAAAGCTATGAAGCTTCGGAAGGATGAGGGGAGGATCATGCAAGATCCGTTGGTGTTCCGAGCTCTAGTTGGGAGCTTGATTTATCTGACGATCACGAGGCCGGATATTGCATATGCAGTTGGCAGAGTGAGTCGATATATGGCGGAGCCACGGGTACCTCATCTGCTAGCGGCCAAGAACATTCTGAAGTATGTCAAGGCGACCTCGGACATGGGTCTCCTGTACCGGAGGGATGCGGACTTCAAGGTGCACGGGTTCATGGATGCTGACTACGGGGGAGATTCGGATGATCGGAAGTCGACGTCTGGATTCGTCTTCATGGCGGGCCCCACAGCTATTTCATGGTGCAGCAAGAAATAAGATTCTGTGTCAGTCTCTACCACGGAAGCGGAATACAAGGCTTCGGCTTTGGCAGCTCAAGAAGCCATCTGGCTTAGGAGGTTGGTGGGAGACGTCCATAAGGAGGTTCGGGAGCCGACTCTGCTACGCGGTGACAACGAGAGTGCTCTCAAACTGGTAACCAATCCAGTTTGTCACGCGAGGACCAAGCATATCGAGATCGAGCATCACTTCATACGGGAGAAGGTGCTGGAGGGATCTCTTTCGGTCGGGCATGTGCGGAGTGCGGACAATGTCGCAGACATCTTCACAAAGGCGCTGGCAAAGGGGTCGTTCACACGGCTAAGGAGCTTACTGGGGCTGGTTTCAACTTCCCACTTCAAGGGGGAGTGTTGAAATTGTTGAAGTGGAAGTTTGGAGGCTTTTGGATCTGGGCGGTCTGGGTGAGGTCGGGCGGTCTGGCGAGTTCGCGCGAACTAATGGTCTGATTCTGCGGTCAGGCAAGTTTGCCGACTTGGCGGTCTGGATCGGCGGTTTGGCATGATCTGTGCCTAGTCGCGGTCTCCCGGGTTGACTGTTGGTCTGGTCCAAAGTCTGCTGAAGGAGGAGCCGCGCGGTCTGTGCGTGATCGCGTGGCAGGCTGTCCTCTTCAAGGCTGTGGCGGTCTGGTGTGACCGCACAGCTTGATCAAGGTTCTCTTCAGGATGCGGTCTGATAGCTGACCGGGCCTTCTGGGAGAGTTCGCGGACTAAGGGTCTTAGTCGCGCGGTCTCAGCTCGCGGTCTCAGGAGGAGGCTGGCTTGCGAGCTGGTTGCTGTTCGCGGTCTCAGGAGGAGATCGGCATGCGGACAGGAGTTCGCGGTCTGGCGATCTTCGTTGAAGTCGCGATCTGCCGTGAGAGCAGCGGTCTCTCATGGCTGATGTGTGAAGCTGGCGGGTTCACCAAAATGAAGCAGGAGTTCGGCTGCTGATGGCGGGTTGACCGGTTTGGTCACGCGGTCTGAGGGGTGGTGATCCTATCTCATAGGGTGGTGACTGGATCAGGTCGCATGCCTATAAATAGGAGGTCACTGTAGCAGCAAATAGAACACACCAAGTGTAAGCTGAGTTCGCGTCTTTCTTGCGGTCTGTGTTTTCTGACCGGGCGGTCTCTGATCGAATTCTTCTTGTGCAGCTTCTGCGGATAGTGCGGGAAGCAGCGATCACCTCTTCCTCTGAAAGTGTTCGGGCGGTCTGCGGATTGGATTTGTGTTGCTGGAGTTTGGGAAGATCAGGAGGTCGAAAGAAGGGAGCGATCTGTGCAGCGGTTTGGTGGTGGTCTGAGGTCGGCAGGGTGTTGCGGTCTAGCAACAGGAAGTGATCGCAAGGGAGATCGCACGGTCTGTGCAAGAGAGGTCGCGCGGGTTGTGCGGTCTGAAGTCTTTCAGTATTCTTCTCTGTATTGGTTCTGGAGTGTTGTGCTGACGAAATCATGTCTCGTCAAGCATGTCTTGCCCTGTAACTGAAGTTAGAAAATCAATAAAGATCAATTGTTTGCCCCAAATTGTTTCTGGTTGTTTTGGCTTGTAACTCTAGTTGTTATTCCTGCTTGCTCTCACAAGGTCCGGAAAAAATTTCACACCAACCGAGTCTCGAGCTCCCATTTTGCACTGAAATAAGGCCTTCGTGACATCGAACCTCTCTTGACGAGCTTGCCCTTGAAACATTTTCTTTAGGTGCTCGTCAATCTCCTTGCACCCCATGTTCTCGTGTTGCTTCTGAAGCTCAGAGTTCATGGTGGCAAGCATAAGGCACTCGACGTCTAAGGCGTCATCGGTATACTTCTTATAAGCATCCTTATCAACACGGGACGAGTTCCCGGTCGGCACCTCGGGGGCTTCTTCTTCTAAGACGTAGAGCTTTCGCTCTTGCCTGAGAACAATTCTCAGGTTCCTATACCAGTCCATATAGTTCGTCCCACTAAGCTTGTCCTTCTCAAGGATAGCTCTTAGGGACAAGGTGGAATGTGAACCACTTGCCATGGAATTCTACAAGAATTCATGCAGAATCTAATTAGTACCTTAATTTCAAAATACAATTTATTTTTAATTTGGACTTTAATTAAATACTCCCACTATTTTATTCAAAATGATAGCCCTCACTATCAATTCGGAGAGTCCATGCGAGCTACTCTCTTAGTGGACAAGATCCGTATTTCACCAACATCACGAGTCCGCTTTGGCGTTCCTCTCATAATGCGGTTATTTAGGTAGGCAACGCTTGCCAATTGCATCCTCATGCAATTCTTGTATGGCTGGTGAATAACTCCTTATTCGCATCCATCATATGGAGCATGCCAACCCTATGCCTCTAGGCACTCAACCTTTGAGGTCACCTAGTTAAGTTAGACCCGATCTCGACAGTGGGATATCACAATTATCCGCTCGCACCCTTACCAAGATAGATTAATGCACCTTGCTTTGGCAAGCCCACACTTCATCGATCGAGGCAGGAAGAGTGTCATCCATCGGAAGGCATCCGAACACTTAATATTTGATGAAGGGAATTTTAAAGATAGGTTAACACTTAACCATGATCAACATTTGATCAATGTGCACATCCACAGAAAAACAAACTTTCTAAAATCCTCATGCATCCCTTATGTGCACTACATAAGACTATCAACCTTTGATAGATGAAAGGGCTAAATCTGGACATTTAGAACTCTTCCAAATCTTCAGATTTACATGCATTGGACAAAGGCAAAGACAACTCGACTTAAAGCAGTAGACAAGCTCGTCTCTCATTGTTGGATTCAAAATCCAAAACAATAGAAGGGTTCATTAACCACTTGAGGGACGGTTACTGCTAAGGAGACAACAATTTCTAACAATTAGAAATTACCACGAAATCCCAGACGTTCCTGGCGGGGTTCCAAGACCCCCTTTTAAAATCATCAACATTTGATGTTCCAGGAAGAAATCTTGACATTTAGAACGCTTCTAAATACCTAGATTTGCACGTACTGGAATAACCAAACTTCTGAAACAACATCCAAGACCAGAACCTCGCTCTGATACCACTGTTGGGTTTTTCTAGAACCATACATCAGATGTAGGCGCAGCGGAAATAAACAGAAACAACCCAAAAATGCTTGGATCGGCCATGAATGTTGAATCAAGAAGTTAATAAAATACTAGGTAAAAATTACCTCAATGGGGTTGGATCAAATCCAACCAAGATGCTCCAAGAGTTGATTCCTGTCGGTGGCAAGAAGAGTTCTCACGTAGAATTATGTCTACGTCTCTACCGAAGTCCACACGAGCCGGGAGAACGCCAAGTCACGTCGCACGCAACTCGGAAGGAAGAAAGGCTGCACCTTGCACTTCCACGAATTGCTAGATCCGCTTCAGGAAGAACAATGCCGGCGACAATCGACGGAGAGGAGGTCGGCGGAGGCGAACGAGCGACGGAACTCCTTCCGTCTAGGGTTCGGGCGAGAGTGGAACACTTCCGTCGGCCTTTCTCTTTTTGAGTTATCAGAACCCTAAAAACGAAGTCCTATTTATACCCAAAGGATAAACAGCTTCTAGAAGAATCGCTATCCGCAGACCACACATCAGAATAAGGGCTTCTGTTACAATTCGTCGGAATTCCACGGAAGATCATTCGTCGAGATTTCACGGGACAATCCGACGAATCCGACGAATCCGACGAATCCGACGAATCAGATCAGACGGCAACATTTGCCAAGAAAATGATCTCTGTAACAATTCGTCGAGTCTTCACGGGACAATCCGACGAATCCGACGAATCCGACGAATCAGATCAGACGGCAACATTTGCCAAGAAAATGATCTCTGTAACAATTCGTCGAGTCTTCACGGGACAATCCGACGAATCACAACAGACGGCAACAATTGCCTAGTCAAGGCTCTCTGTGATAATTCGTCGAGATTCCACGGAATGACCCGACGAATCCCGACGAATTCCGACGAATCCAGACAGACGACAACACTTTGTCGAGTGGAGGATCTCTGTCACAGTTCGTCGAGTTTCCACGGAATGACCCGACGAATCCCGACGAATCCGACGAATCCAATCCGTGTAAACCCGACGAATCCGACGAATCATATCCGACGAATTCAGACAGCAACATTTGCTGGACTTCCCCATTCTATATATATGGTGATTGGTAACCTTTACCAACACAGTCAATCTTCCAACTTCTCCACATGCTCTTATGTGCGACCCTGCAGGCTCATATCGCGTTGGCAGTGAGATTACATGTTTGACCACTTCTAGATCACAATGGCAACTCCAACAGGCATAACCCGGAATCTCATGAGAACGGGGCTCACAGAATGGGGCAAAATCGCAAGGGCGACATGATAAACAACATCAGAAGCCTTGTGATTTAATTTCTCCATATTAGGACTATGATAATGAGCCAAAGGACAACTAAAACTTCTAGGATAGACATTTGGTCGTGTACTCATAGAACAATTAAAACCCAAAATCCTAGATGGAAGATTACTTGTGAGATGAGTAGCAATGATGACTTCCACAATATCTGGAGATTCTTTTTTCTGTCCATACTCTTTTTTTGTGTGTACAAGTGATATCTATTCTTCGTATGATCATTATTTCCAACAATTTTCTTGTTTTCCTACTCAAAATCATTGAATTCTATAAAGCAATGCAACTCTAGTGTTGGATCTAATAAAAGATTGTTTACTATTTAGCACAACACACTAAATAGTGGTGTATCCCTGTGGGTGATGATGTCCTACCCAACCCCTACATATATTTTACCAAAATCAAGTTCATGAGGAAGCTCTTAAAAATAAGTTGTGTTTGCAAAATCATTATTGAGAGAGTTTCCACATAGTATAGAAAAGCACGAAATGAAAAATAATATTAATTTAAAAACCAAATACTCAAGAGATTTTTAATAATATACGAGCATAAAATCGATCTTTCTCAAAATTAATCGGACCAGTACCTTACATGCCCCAGAGCTAGATCTTTAAGGTGGCCAAGTGTTAATTTTTGTAAAAATAGATGTACAAATCTTCTATAAAAGTATCTGAGTTGCACAATATTTTCTACGTTAACGATTTTGAGAGTAAAACAAATATTATGCTCATTATTTCTAATATATATAGATGAATATGAAATCTCCAACTAAGTTGAGCAGGACTACCATGAAGCAGATAGGGGAACTCTCCATCTACCAGTACTTTGTTACTCATAAAAACAACTTGGAGTCTACTCATATATTCTTTTTTATTACTCATTTTTAGCAAGCCAAGAAGGCAGCAGGTACTGAGAGGGTTTAGCCTATGTTGCAAACTTCCTCTTTGTTCAATTTGTAAATTCCAATTCGGATATATATCAATAAATAAGCTTATATAGTCAACGTTTTGCATGTGCATCTTTTCTATGACTTCGTGATCGTATGTGCACTAAGTTATAGAGTGTTTGTTGTTTATTTATGAGACTATGATGACTTTATCTCATTCAAAACATTAATTTGTAAGAATTATATTAACCAACCAAAGAAAAAATATATTGGTTTACGAAAAATCGAAGTGACCCTGACGTGACTATCACTAAATGGTACAAACCAGCGAGCTCCACTTATATTTGAGTATTAAATGACCCTCAAATGTCACTGAATTAAACGAAAAGGGGTAAATCAATGGAAAATGTGATATGTTTACGCTTAGCATGCTCACACACAACAACGACACTCAAGCCTTTACCCCACTATAGTGGGGTTTGCTATATGGATCCTTTGCCGCCATTGTGCCCTACCTTTAGTCATAACCTCACTAATGCTTAAGTGCGTCGTGTCTTGCCGTGTAGTTTCATTCCAAGTCTTTATTGGTCTACCCCTCCCTCGGGTGTCGGCGCACGACCCTGGTCGTCACCTGGTTCCTCTTCTCTAGCCATGACGTTCGCTCGAGTTTTTCTGTGTTGGCCAATCTCCACGCTCACCGCACCATGTGTTGAAACCGAAATCTTGCGAACAAGACTTGGTCTCTGTGGAGTTCGGGGTCCCAAAAGAGGGGTGGCCTCACACCTACTTCACTCAAGCTAACAATCTAGGCACAAAACTAGGAACTCAAAGGACGAACCCAAGGCCTCAGCGTGGAGGTCCCACCACACACCCGGAAGACGAACAAGCACTTCCCCTCCGAAGCCAAAGACTGAGACAAAGCACCATTGGGGGACTCTCTTGGCCAACCAAATCATCTAAGGGGAAATCCCAAACCGAATCCCCCTCCTAAAGGTGCTCTCTTGGGTCTATTGATAGCGTTCCTCGTCCGGGCCGCCAATAGCGTAATCCCGACAAACAGTCTGTCTATACGCAGCCCAAATAGGACTGCCGACAGCGTAACTCCGTCGTTCTAAGAGTTAATTAACTGACCCTTAAGGTCTTCCCGGTAATTTCACCTCGGGGTTCCCACGGGGCGAGTGGTTCGTGAAAACACCACTCACCTACGATAAAAATAAAAATATAAGCTACATAAGAGGGCATCACAGGCATTTTAATTTACAAGAGCATAAGCTCCATACTTCGGCACGCAGGCCGGCAAATATAAATAAATAAGCCCTTCTCGGGGCGGCACAACTTTGGGCTTAAGCCCGCGACCCCCTGCTTGGTACTGCGACAGCTGTACGCCAACGTCTCGCCATGCGGTAGCAAACTGAGCCTCGGCCAATTGAAGCAAACCGAGCTACATTGCCCACACCCCATTCCCGAGGCGGCGACATTTTATAAATACGAGCAAATACTAAGTATCTTCCACAGAGTCTTCTCCGGGGTCCCCAGAACATCACCAATCCGGCCCTCACGTCCGGACGGGCTTCGCACAGAAACATCACCAATCCGGTCTACACACCCGGATGGGCTTCACACAGCAACATCACCAATCCGGTCTACACACCCGGATGGGCTTCACACAGCAACATCACCAATCCGGTCTACATACCCGGATGGGTTTCACACAGAAACATCACCAATCCGGTCTACACACCCGGATGGGCTTCACACAGAATGCCTAAACCCATACTCACACTTCTGGGCGCTAATGCAGTTAATAGCGGGGACGTGCATGTCAACCCGTCGGAGAGCTCCCTCCCCCCACCCGTTGGTGGAGAGGGGCTTCCATGCAAATATGAGAATTGAAGGCTTCACCTGCCCGAGTTGAAATTCGTTACCCTTGACGCGTGCCTTGGCGGAGTCGCAACCGAAGACCTTGCGCGAGCTCGACGTCCAGCGGTCATAGCGGCTTTACACGATCTGATATGCCTCCACTTTCATGCTTTGGAGACAAGAAGAGGAGTGGCGGGAGAGAAGCCCCCGACACTCCTCGCTCCGGTCGGCCACGGGAGAGAAGCTCCCGGCCGGATTTTGTCTCGGACGGCCACGGGGGAAGAGCTCCCGGCCGGATCTAACCTCGGACGGCCACGGGAGAGGAGCTCCCGGCCGGATCTCACCCCGGACGGCCTCGGGAGAGGAGCTCCCGGCCGGAGCGAGGGTCGGCCTCCTGCTGTTGCTGGCGGTGAGGCAGAGAGACGAAGGGGGGTCGGGATCTGGCCTCCTCCTTCCGCTGCTCCAAAGAATCGAGAGAGAGAGGGGGAGGTCAGGAGGGGCTCGGATCTTCCTCCAGGCCGACGAGAGAGTGGGAGGTGAGAGGGGCTCGGGGCGGCTCCTCTTTGCTCCAGGCGGCGAAGAGAGAGGGAGATCGGGAGGTTGCGGCGACTCCACGCCAACCGAGAGCAAGAGTGAGAGAGATCGGGGGGGCGAGGGGGCTCGGCCCGGTGTCGGGCCGACGGGAAGGAGGGCGACGGGGTCGGGGCTCCTACTTTTGCTCACGGCCGACGGGAGGGGGAAGAGCGACGGGGAGCGGGAGGCGCACCTGCTGCCCTAGACGCGCGATCAGAAGGGGAGCTCGGGTCCTGCGGCTGGGAAGGAAGGGCTCCTATTTGAGCTTTTATTTTAGGTTTTATAAAAAACCCTAGCCAAACATGGCTATCCGCAGCCCTCTTTTCTAAACGCACACCAAACTCCGCTACTCGCACCCCCATTCTTTATTTATTTAAGAATATGGATCCTAACCGCACCCCGGTCAATGCTAGTCAATCACGGGACACCACGGGTCCCCACTATCTGGGGAGGGTCCCACCCAACGGGTACGGGGTTGTACAATAGCTTTATACTGAACCATTAGATCTGAGTCTTCCTCTGAAGAATAGCCTTCATTTGCAACGGATGCTGTTTCATCTTCAGAAGCGGAAAGAGGAGTGTGAGAGTTTACCTTCCCTTTGTATGATGAGTTGCTTACTTCCTCATCTGACTGTGCCATTATCCCGAAATAGGCTTCTTCATTCGAGCTTGACTCCCCTGAGTCGCTGTCACTAAGAGTCTTGGTCTTCCTTGCCAAGAAGCTCTTTTCTTCTTTTCTCTTGGAGGTTTTCTTCTCTTCCTTCCTCGATCCTTCTTTCTTCTTGTATGGACATTTCATGCTTAAATGTCATGGCTGATTACAACAATAACAGATAATATCAGTCGAAATATGTTTACTTGGTTTAGATTTATACCTGTCGTTGCTGTGTTCCTTCTTGTGAAGTTCATCATCACCCCTTGATCTTCTATGATCTAATGAGAATTGACTTTTCCTCTGGCTTCTTTTTCTGAGCAATCTCTTGAATTGCTTGGAGAGAGAGGAGAACTCTCCATCAGACATATCAGAGCTTGAGGGGAAAGCATCTGATTCATCATCTTCATCTGAGGATTTTCTTCTGACAGATGATGAGGCTTTATGTTTTCTTGATTCTTTGGCCTTCAGTGCCACGGTCTTCTCTCTTCCAGAGGTGGAGCATCCCTCTTCTTCAGCTTTTCTGATACTCAGCTTGAGCTCATGTGATAAGAGCTTGCCAAACAAAATTTGTGGCTCCATCGTAGCCAACTTTTCGAATTCCCGGATAGCAATTGCCTTGGTATCCCATTCTTTTGTTAGGGATCTCAAGAACTTGTCATTCAGTTCTCCAATGGTGAATTCCCGATCATAGTTCTTAAGACCATTGACGATCTTAAAGAACTTCTCATAAGTATCAGAAATGGAATCTCTTGGATCTTGCTTGAAAGCTTCATATTCTTGATTCAGCAACGATCTTCGATCATCCCTCACTTCTTATGTACCTTCCATAAGAACAACTATGGAGTCTCACATCTCCTTGGCAGACTTGCAGTGTATAAGATTTTGTAGCATTGAATCGTCCACTGCACCAGCAATAATGTTCTTTGGCTTCTTGTCCAAGATGACGAGGGCAATCTCATCTTTGTCTAGCTCCAACATTTTCTTGGGAATCATAATAGCAGAATTAATTGAAGATGGCTTCATAGGGACATGAGGACCTTCCTCAACTATCTGAAAAATTCTTGGGTCGGTGGCTTCCATGTAGAACTTCATTCTTTCCTTCCACATGGGGAAGTTCTCCTTAGAACAAACGAGCATCTTAGCAGAATCCTTGGATTTTTCCATATCAGACAAACTTGCTCTTGCAACTAGAAATAAAGATCTTGCTCAAGGTGTTAACATTATAGCGAACAACCTAGCTCTGATACCAATTGAAAGTATCTAGTTGCTACCTAAACCACCTAGAGGGGGGTGAATAGGTGAATTCTATGTCTTAACGCGGAATTAAAATATCGGAAGTAAAAGCACACAGAATCCAAAAGAGCACAGCACAACACAGAGAATTATAGTGGTTCCCCGATCTTGGGTAGTCCACTTTCCACCTCACCTATCTAGCACGACCGACTAGACTAGGCTACTTCACTGATCTCGGATTAAGAATAATCCTACAACTCGGAGTCAAAACTCCTACAAGCTCAGAGAACAAACTCTCCTACAAACTCGGAAGGAAAACTTCCTACAAACTCAGAGACAACGCTCCTACAACTCGGAGTATAACTCCTACAACTCGGAAGCAAGCTTCCTACAAGAATATTGTAAAGAAATCTTACAAAACCTTTGATTGAGAAACAATCTACTTAGGAACTCTTGGAGGAGTCCTTTTCTTCAGATCTGAAATAGAAGATCTTCTTCTTCCTAGAAATCTAAAATCTGAATCTAAAAGAGGAAGAATAGATCTTGCTTTGAAAACCTTGATCTGAGCACTTAGGAGAAAACTAGATCTGAAAGAAACTTGAGAGATCTAAAATCAGAGATCTAGTTTACTCCTTTCTTCAAGAGGAATCGTGAAAAGCTTCCTTGTCGGAGACGAGAGGATGTGCGAGAAAGGATCGGCCGACGACGATGTTCTGCGAGAGTTTCAATTTCACGATTAGGTTAAATGGAATTAACCCTTAGCTATTTATAGCTTCTTCACTCCAACGGCTATAATCGAGAGCATCGAGAAGGGCGCCGCGTGTATCGTCAAAGAGGAAGCCCTAAACGATCGAGCCGGAAGAACTGAACTGCTGAAAAGCAGAGCAGCGATTCGGTTAATTGGAATAGTCAAAAAAAAAATCATTCACCGAATTCGGTTAAAGCTATTTGTCGAATTCGTTGAAAGACATTAGCCGAATTCGTCGACTTCCATTAGCCGAATTCGCCGAATTCCATTAACCGAATTCGCCGAATTCCATTAACCGAAATTCGAGAAGTCGAATTCGACTAAAGGCAATAGCCGAATTCGAGACTTCCATTAGCCGAATTCGATAGATCCAATAGCCGAAATTGTCTATAGTCCAAAGTCCTTCTTAAGTCAAATCAGCAACATCTTCTCTTGGCTCTTCCTTTGTGTTTGAATGTGAAGTACATCCCAATAGAGAGATTCCACATGAGTCAACACTTTGGTCTATACAATGAGGAATTACATTGCATATACCTGTGTTTGATGACTCATTGAAACCTGACATTGGTTTGTACTTAGAGTGGAATAATCTGCAAACACATAACTAGAGAAATATCAAATACAACATCAATTCATCTTAGTTCAAGGGACACTTCTTCAAATCAAGGTAATTGTGGCTACAATACCCAACAGGGAGCTCGAGACTCTGTAGAGACTCACGTACTCAAAATGATTGGGTATATAGAGAACCTTGAAAGACTGGGTTTTCCCTTAGGCCAAGAGTTGGCCACAGATCTGATCCTATAATCGTTGCCGGACAGTTATGAGCAGTTCGTCTTGAACTATAACATGAATGAAATAGAAAAGAGACTGCATGAGCTCCTTGGCATGTTGAGAACTGTCGAGAACAACATGAAGAAGGCCAAGCCTGCTAGCCCCATACTGATGGTGCATAAGAGCAAGGGCAAGGCATGGGGATCTAAGAAGACAAAGATTGGATCTAAGTCTCATCTTGATCCCAAGTCTTCTTCACTGAAAAGGAAAGGTCTGGCAAAGGAAGGAAAGTGCCACCACTGCGGTAAGGCAGGACATTGAAGGAGGAACTGTCCCCTCTATATTGAGGATCTGCAGAAACAGAAAGGAAGTATGACTTCCGCTTCAGGGATTTTTGTACAAACCGGGGTTCGCCTGGCTCCACCCCCTAGACCTTGCAGAGCGGCATTCCCAGAAAGCATAGGCGAGAGCGCTGGGGCGTGGTCTCGGCAGTTTGCGTAGGGCGAGAGCTAGAAGGATAAGAACCGATCTCGCCGAAGTGCTCGGCGAGATGTGTCATGCCATGGGTTCTGCGAGACTCCAGAGGTCGCAGAGGCGACAGGAACCCTCGCATACAGTATGGCGAGACCAAGAAGCATTCCTGGTCTCGCAGACCCCTCTTCCAGGGGAAAGGAAGTTGGAATTACCCTCTTGCCCCTGGAGGCCTGCAAATAGCCACCCCGAACAGCGGAGTTTGGCTGTTAGCAGACCAAATTGGGGTGCAAATAGCAAAACCAAAAGGCGGAATTCCGCTATTCGTAGACCAGTTCAGAAAAACTATAAATAAGACCCAAAGGGCACCTTTGGAGAAGGTCCAATTTTTGGCTTCTCTCTCCTTAGGCTATCCTTGCCGAGACTCCCCTGAGCTCTCCAAGGTGCCCGGGCCTCAGCTTTGGCTCTGGAGGGGAAGCAATCTAAAGATCTTCCGGGTGTGTGGTGGGACCTCCCTGCTGAGTTAAGGGTCTGTGTTAAGTTCTGAGACCCCGACGTACTTTTTCCACGGGATAAGTAAGTGCTAGTCGCCCCCCCAACCTGTTGGGGGCCCCGAGCTCCACAAGGAACCAGTTTCTGGTTTCAACATTCTTGGTGCGGTGAGCGTGGAGTGTGGCTAGTACAGGAAAGTCTCTAGGAGAAAGCATGGCGGGCGAGGATGAGCGAGATGCAGGGTTCAGAGGTTCGCCACCCGCAGGGTCGCCAGTGACGATGGATATGCTGGCCGAGCTCAAGAGGGATATGATTGGAGCCTTTCAGAGCGCCATAGCCTCGGCGCTGGGTGGTTTCGCTACCCCGGCCCCTCAGATGGCTCCTCCATCCGGGGGCTGCGAGAACGCCCCAGGCCAGCGAGCGGGCAAGGAAGCAGCGGCCCAGGAGGCAGGCCGAGATCTCGCGGGTCGCGAGCTCTTCCCCAGTCCAGTAGGTGCGAGCGAGATCCCGACCAGAGTGGTCTCGGCAGGAGGGGTCTCGGCAACGGTGTTCTCGGCAAACCCAGGGGTGGCAGAGGGAGCCTCGGCAGGAGGTTCTGCAGGAAGAGTAGAGCCAGTTCAGAAGGTGAACGGGGGGAGTCCCTTTTGTGAGTTGGTGCTCTCGGCACCACTCCCCGAGGGGTTCAGGGAACCAGCCATGACCTTGTATGTTGGGAACAGCGATCCCGTTCCCCACCTGCAATGGTTTGAAGATATGGTCTCGATCAGACCCATGTCGGACGCCTTCAAGTGCCGACTCTTCGCCACCACCCTGAAAGAGAAGGCGAGGGACTGGTTCTACCAGTTACCCTCGGGTTCGATTTATGCTTTTGAGGATTTGCGTAGGGGGTTCCTGCTGCGTTTCTCAACCTTGAAGAAGAGGAAGAAAGACCCGGAGTCTCTCTTCAGTATCAAGCAAAAACAAGGAGAGTCTCTAGCCCAGTATCTGGAGCGATTCAGGGAAGAGGTCCTCCTCATTCAAGAGGTACCTGGGCACACACTCCAGCTGGCCTTTACGGTGGGGCTGCGAGAGGGTTTCTTCAAGATGGATCTCAAGAGGAGGGCCCCTCTTTCCTATGAAGAACTAATGGAGCGAGCGGCGGAGGAAGTAGACGGGGAGGCAGCTAACCCCGAGTTCACAAAGAGATTGGCACGGCTGAGCGAGCCGGAGAATAGGCACCCCGAAGGAAGAAGAAGGGAGGAGTTCAGGGCCCCGGAGGTGGGGTGGAGACAGCAAGGTGGTGGAATGCAGGGCCCGGGAAGGGGGTTCCACCACGGAGGAGGTAACTTCCAGGGAGGACAGGGGAGACCCCATCAGCTGGGGTGGAGGCAGGGCCCAAGGCCACCTCCTCCCCCGCCCCATCAAGCAATGGAGATCGGGAGAGGAAGAGCGGGAAGAGGAAGAGGGGCGGGGGCCGGAGGAGCCGGTCCCAGAAGGAGGCACAGAGGAGTAGGAGTCGAGGGGAGGGTGGCGGCGCTGCCCTATTGTGACTTCCACCAGGAGGAAGGCCACGCGACCGCCACCTGCCCGGAGTTTATAGAAATGAGAGGGGCAAGGGGACCAGCACCACAACCGCAGCAGCGCCCGGTAAGGATCGAAGAAGTCCTCGCCCAGGAAGACGAAGAGGAAAGATGCGAAGATCGGGTGGACGTAGGAGCCCGGGGGGGAATCGGGGTGATCCACGGAGGGGTGGGAGTTGAGGCGACCCGGAAGGCGAGCCTCCATGCTATGTACCTTCGGAGCGTAGCTTCGACATCCCAAGCCCCGCCCCCGGTGGAGAGGATCACCTTCTCCCAAAAGGACATGCCCGGTCATGAAGACCCGTTCTGCGATGCGCTAGTTATCCAAACCGCCATCGAAAACTTTACCGTCTTGCGGATCTTGGTGGACAACGGCAGCTCGGTCAACGTTATCTTCAAGAAAGCGTTTGACGAGATGAAGGTAGAGGCCCGAAGGGTGTTGGCCTCGGATGGCCCCTTGTTTGGTTTTTCGGGAGAGAGAAAGGAGGTGGAGGGAGGAGTAGGACTCCATGTAACTCTCGG
The DNA here is from genome assembly GCA_033032865.1 of Dactylorhiza incarnata. Lineage (NCBI taxonomy): Eukaryota > Viridiplantae > Streptophyta > Magnoliopsida > Asparagales > Orchidaceae > Dactylorhiza > Dactylorhiza incarnata. The sequence goes on along the minus strand of JAWHQI010000352.1, from coordinate 2,316,232 downwards.
GGGGCAATCGCGGAACTGCCGTTTCGTGATTGTGGACGCCCCAAGCAGCTATAGCGCCATTTTCGGTCGGCCTCTTATTAGTGCATTTAGATGCGTCCCTTCCACCCTACACCAGTGCCTAAAGTTCAACACAGGTGGAATCCAGGTCCGAGTCAGGGGAGACCCCAAGGTGGCGAGGCAGTGCTACGTGACGGCTGTCAACACCATCTCCTGGATGGGGGGAGCGGAGGAGTGGGATAAGAGGATGGAGAAGATGACCGAGGCAGGGGAAGAAAATGGAGGAGAGAAGGAGGAAGGAAAAGGAGGAGTCGAAGAGATCACCTCAAAAAGGGGGGTAGGGGAGCACATGGGGGAAGATGAAGGAGAAGAGGGAGAAAAGGGGGAGGAAGTTCATGCCCGGGAAGGGGTCGAGGTAGGACCCTGGGCGGAGAAAGGAGGAAGAGAAGAAGGAGGAAAGGCCGAGAAGAGAAGGGTGGAGGAGGTGATGGAGATGGAAGGGGAGGAAGGAGGAGCCCAGGAGCTCGCCGACGAAGGAGAGGAGGAGAGGCCTTGGGGGAGCAGTCGCGGCTGGAGGCCGTAGACGAGGTCATCGAACTGGAAGTCGTCACCCGACTGGGGGTGATGGAGAAGATCTGGGTCAGCGGAGAGCTCAACTCGGAGGAGAGGGCGGAGATCCTCGCCTGCGTCCAGAAGAACGTGGACGTCTTTGCCTGGAGTGCCGCGGAGATGCCCGGGATAGACGCGGATGTGGCCTGCCACCGCCTCAACCTCGAGCCCGGCGCCCGCCCCATCTGCCAAAGGAGGAGGCCCACTGCAGACAAGCTGGAAGGGCCCATCCGCGAGGAAGTGGAAAAGCTTCTGAAAGCAGGTTTTGTAAAGGAGATCCAGTACCCAGGCTGGGTCTCCAACGTCGTCATGGTAAAGAAAGGTGGAGGTAAATGGCGAATGTGTATCGATTTCTCTTTGCTTAATAAATCATGCCCGAAGTATTGTTACCCCCTGCCTAGAATCGACGCGCTGGTTGACTCAGCCGTCGGTTTTCATATGATGTCTTTCTTAGATGCTTTTTCAGGTTATCATCAGATCCGCATGCATCCCCCTGACATCAAGGATGTCTCCTTCATCACGAGGGATGGATGCTACTGTTATAGGATGATGCCCTTCGGGCTCAAGAATGCGGGAGCCACATACCAAAGGATGATGGACCGGGTTTTCCGTGAGCAAAGGGGGAGAAACCTGGAGGTCTATGTCGATGACCTCATGGTCAAGAGCCGAGGTCTTGAATCCCACCTCCGCGACCTCGAGGAAACTTTCGAAACCCTACGGAAGTTCAAGATGAGACTCAACCCGTCGAAGTGTGTCTTCGGAGCCAGTCGAGGAAAATTCTTGGGCCACATGCTCACCCCGGCTGGGGTGGAGCCTAACCCAGATAAGGTCAAGGCAATCCTCGAGTTGGCACCCCCAAGAAATGCTAAGGAGGTCCAACGCTTGACGGGAAAGTTGGCTGGGTTAAGTAGATTTCTCTCCAAGGCAGGGGAGAGATGCTCCTCTTTCTTCAAGGTGTTACGGGGTAATCAAAAGTTCGAATGGACCTCCGAGTGCGAAAAGGCTTTTCAAGCGTTGAAAGAACAACTGGCCAAGGCTCCGCTACTGCAAGGGCCGAGGTCAGGGGAAGACTTATCCCTATACCTGGGGGTAGGGTTGGAAGCCGTGAGTTCGGTGCTTGTCCGGGAAGAAGGGAGGAAACAGCTGCCGATCTATTACGTAAGTAGAGTGCTGAGGAAGGCCGAGATTAGATATCCTATCTTGGAGAAGCTGGCCTTCGCTCTGGTAGTGTCGGCCCGGAAGCTCCAACCCTATTTCCAGGCACATTCCATAAAGGTAGTAACCGACCACCCCCTCCGCAGTATCATGGAGGGAGTAGAACACTCCGGAAGGTTGGCTAAGTGGTCGGTAGAGTTGAGCGAGTTCAATATCTCTTATGTACCGAGGGTGTCCATAAAAGCGCAGGCGGTGGCAGATTTCCTGGCGGACTACGTTACTGAGGTGGACGAGTCAGAACTACCCCATCCGGTGCCTTGGAAGATGTTAGTAGATGGAGCATCCGGAAGGCATTCCTTTGGTGGAGGGGTGATCCTGGTCAGTCCCCAAGGGACCAGGATAGAGCAAGCAATCCATTTCCACTTTCCCCTCACCAATAACCAGGCAGAGTACGAGGCGGTGATAGCAGGTCTCCGCTTGGCCCAGGAGCTAGGAGTACAGGATGTGGAGGTCTCGACGAACTCCATGGTCGTTGCTTGTCAAGTCAAGGGAGAGTTCGAGGTCAAGGAGCCGACCCTCCAGAGGTACTTGGAAAAGGTCAAGGGGGTGGTGGGGCAGTTCCGAACTTTTTCCATCAAGCATGTCCCCAGAGAGGAAAGCACTCAGGCAGACCTCTTGGCTAAGTTTGGCCCTCAGGGTGGGGGAGCCCTGTCAGAACTCTTCCGACCCTCCATTGAGGAAGGAGAGCTCATGGAAGTAGATCAGCGGGCGTCGTGGATGGACCCTTTTATTGTTTTTTTAGCCTCGGGGAGGTTCCCCGAGGGGGAAATTGACAAGCGGCGACTCAGGTATAAATCGGCCTACTATTCCTTGCATGCAGGGATACTTTATAGAAAGACACTCTCAGGGCTCCTAGCCCGTTGTGTCTCGGAGGAAGAAGTCCCGAGAGTCCTGGAAGAGATCCACTCGGGGGAGTGTGGCAGCCACTCGGGAAGCCGGACCCTGGAAGGGAGGGTTCTGAGGCAAGGTTACTTCTGGCCCACCCTCAGCAAGGATGCGGCCGAGTTCTCCAGGAGGTGCCCCAAGTGTCAGTTCTACGCTCCTCTTCAACTCCTCCCAGCTCAGAGGTTGAGAACGATCACGGCCCCTTGGCCGTTCGCCATTTGGGGACTGGACCTGGTAGGACCTTTCCCCCAGGCAAGCGGTCAAAGGAGGTTCTTGCTGGTGATGATCGATTATTTTTCCAAGTGGATCGAGGCAAAGGCGCTAGCCAAGGTAACCACTCAGGTAGTAAAGAATTTTGTTTGGGGGGAGATCATTTGCAGGCACGGGCTCCCTCTCGCCATTGTCACGGATAATGGACCACAGTTCGCCAGCGATGAATTCGTCAGCTTCTGTACCCAACTTGGCATAGATCTCAGGTTCGCGTCGGTCCACCATCCAAGGAGCAACGGGCAGGTGGAGGCGGCGAACAAAATTATAGTGAACCTTCTCAAAAAAAAGATCGAGAATCTTAGAGGGAGTTGGGTGGAGCAACTACCCTCGGTCCTCTGGGCTCTGAGGACCACTCCAAACACAGCCACCGGGGAAACCCCGTTCAAGCTATCTCACGGATCCGAGGCCGTCCTCCCGGTCGAGTTTGAAGTCAAGACGCCTAGGGTGGCCGCCGCGGAAGAAGGAGATGAAGAATGGAGGGTAAGCAACGAGGAAGGCCAACGGTTGTCTTTGGACCTGGTAGAGGAACTCCGAGACTTGGCTACCATTAGGCAAGAAGAAGTAAAGAGGCGGATGGCCAGGTACTTCGACAAGTACATACGAGTAAAGCATTTCCTGAAGGGGGACTTGGTACTGAAGAAGGTTGACGCGGCGGGAAGGGGAGCCACAATGGGTAAGCTCAATCCCAATTGGGAGGGCCCATATATTGTAAGTGAGGTGCTGAAGTCGGGGGGGGGGTACCACCTCCAGGATGTGGAAGGGGTACCTCTCGGCCGAGCTAGGAACGGGGACGACTTGAAGCGTTTCTATCCATGAAGTTCTTATGTAACCTGATCTCTATGAACTATTTTCACAGGCAGTGTCTTATATTAATCCTGAGTTCCAAGTAACAAATGAGGATGCTGGATTGCCCCGGATGATCCCGCTGCCAGGCTCTCGCTAGCTGGTGGGGCCGGTTGAACTCGCGGAGAGGCTGGCGAGGTGATAAGCTCTTTGTGCTGGATTGCCCCGGATGATCCCGCTGCCAGGCTCTCGCTAGCTGGTGGGGCCGGTTGAACTCGCGGAGAGGCTGGCGAGGTGATAAGCTCTTTGTGCTGGATTGCCCCGGACGATCCCGCTGCCAGGCTCTCGCTAGCTGGTGGGGCCGGTTGAACTCGCGGAGAGGCTGGCGAAGTGATAAGCTCTTTGTGTTGGATTGCCCCGGATGATCCCGCTGCCAGGCTCTCGCTAGCTGGTGGGGCCGGTTGAACTCGCGGAGAGGCTGGCGAGGTGATAAGCTCTTTGTGCTGGATTGCCCCGGACGATCCCGCTGCCAGGCTCTCGCTAGCTGGTGGGGCCGGTTGAACTCGCGGAGAGGCTGGCGAGGTGATAAGCTCTTTGTGCTGGATTGCCCCGGATGATCCCGCTGCCAGGCTCTCGCTAGCTGGTGGGGCCGGTTGAACTCGCGGAGAGGCTGGCGAGGTGATAAGCTCTTTGTGCTGGATTGCCCCGGATGATCCCGCTGCCAGGCTCTCGCTAGCTGGTGGGGCCGGTTGAACTCGCGGAGAGGCTAGCGAGGTGATAAGCTCTTTGTGCTGGATTGCCCCGGACGATCCCGCTGCCAGGCTCTCGCTAGCTGGTGGGGCCGGTTGAACTCGCGGAGAGGCTGGCGAGGTGATAAGCTCTTTGTGCTAGATTGCCCCGGATGATCCCGCTGCCAGGCTCTCGCTAGCTGGTGGGGCCGGTGATGCGTGTCGGCAAGTGCACCGGTCGCGCAAGTAATAAAAATGGGGAAAATCCCCGAGTGTCGGTCTCTTGAGGAACACAGTAAGGTGGAGTTTATTATCGAGGAAGGACTTGAGATCGAAGTCCGGCGGTAGGTGGAATGCGAACGAAAGGGGCTTTGAGGTTTGCAAACAAAAGTAAATACTACGCCTACTCCTATGCAATGCCGCTATGCAATGCTTCGGTCGGCGGGATGGAAACTAGGCAGGCCTTGAGCGCGCTGCGTCGAAAGGGCGGATGGACGAGAAGGCTTACAGATTGAGGGTCGCAAGCACCTCTTCGACAAGCACACCACTAGCAATTGCTAGTGCGGCACCGGACATGGTGGTGGAGCGGAAAATCGATGGGGGCGCACCTCATTAACACAAATGAACAAAATGATTTCATAGACATGAAATTAACAATACTAACATAGTTCATAGCGTTCATCATCAAGATAAAGAGAGTACAAACAAATACAACCACATAAGTAGAAGAAAAAGGCAAGAGATACGACCGAATCCGGAGTCTCGTTGTAGATTCACGGTAGGAAGCACCGGGTTGTCAATCCGCGTCCTAGCTCGGTCCCAACTGCGTCCGGGGTAGAGGAGGGCTGTCACAACTCCCAATGGACCCGTCTTCTCCAGCGATTTACCATCCGGTCACGTCTAGTGCGAAGAACTTCTTCCTTAGCGATCAAAATGAGTGTAGAATCTCTTCTTTCAAGTCCTTGGATGATGGAGGAGGCCTAGGGGTGAAAAACCTCTGGAAATGGCGAAAACGGCGGACTGAACGGAGTCCAAATGCGTAATTCCGACCTAATTCGCGATCAGGTCATTATATAGGCGCTGAATTAAACAGCGCGCACGGTCATTGGCGCACGACCAGTGGTCGTGCGCACTAGAATCCTGTGATAGTGCGCCTGTCTGGGTAGAACCTGCAAGAAACGGAATTTATAGAAGATAATGTTCGCACGACCAGTCGCGCACGACCGGTGGTCGTGCGCACTGGAGTTGATGGTCGTGCGCACTACAGCAAACAGAACTCGGAAATTAAATGATAAGTGCGCACGAGCAGTGGCGCACGACCGGTGGTCGTGCGCACTGGCGTTTGTGGTCGTGCGCACTGCACCAAACAGAACTTGTGAAAAAGGGTTAAGTGCACACGATCAGTGGCGCACGACCAGTGGTCGTGCGCAATAGAACCGGCGATCGTGCGCAGTGTTCCTGTGCAGAATTGCACCGGGAACACTTGCACGACTCCTATTCCCGCACAACCACAGATCTAGCCACTGAAAGTGGCACTTAACAGCACATGAATACTACTAATGACAATAAGCACGAAAATCACAACAAAGTGGGCCTAGATGTGCACCTAGCGTGGATTATCAAATATAAGCTATAACAAGGCTAAAGTGCGGAGAAATGACTAAATAACGGCCCGGATGAGTCCATAAATGTGTATATGATCAGGACTCATCACACCCCCAGACTTAACTGTTTGCGCGTCCCGAGCAAACGAATCCGGCGGAGCGTGAAAACGATAATTAACATAGAGAATTACACAAAGGAGTACGGTGCGAAGTAACATACGCATGCAAGTAGAGAATTTAGTAGAAGGAGATTCTAACTATGCTAACTAATTTACAAGAGTATTAAAGCGTAATTAAAGATTTAGATGTACTCAATTGGTGAGTTATGAAGAATTTGACGATCATGCCCGGTATGAAAGTGACGAGACACTGAGGCGGGTGTTGCAAAAGATCGGGGCTTAGGAATAACTCCACTGAAATCCATCAACGTCGTGAACCATACGCTTGCCCGGTCACACTCTCTCCACGGCGCTAGCACTCTCGCAAGTCAAATCAGTAGGGCTTTTAGGATTAAAACGGGGCTTAGGTTACGGTATGATATTTCAAAGTTAAACACGGCGGCTACGCAACCCAAGTGAGCTAACGGAACGCTGCACCACGCAAGACCAACAACAATGCTCGTGTGACACACCCCCAGACTTATCATGAAAACCAGGAGTGCACACGGCCTACTTCACAAATACCAACAGATTTTCTGTTTTTATCTCGGGAGGATTTTTTTTCAAAATACTCTCTCTTTTTTTTTTTCTTTTACATATTTTACTTCTTTTATGTAACCTCCGGTTGGTTCAAAATCAGCAGATGGACGTTATTTTCCCATCATAACACAATGATTCCACACTCCACACAAGTTTAGAATTATGAGCGCAGTTAAAAACAATTTGGTTGCGGGCGTGGGATAGGCTTCAGGCTTTGGTGGATGAAGAGGAGCTGAACAAAGGATTGGTAGGCACAAAATAGGCTTGCAAAGGTGAATGAAATGGACATGGAATAACAAAGCTCAAACTAGCCAAAGGGCGGCCTACATCATGCTTGACTCAACGAGTAGCTCTCACCCATGCTTCGAGAGTCGCTTGAGGCAAGTTCTTAGCCCACGAGAAAGATAAACCTTCCTCCCGACTCGAGCAACACACGACTAGTAATCGCGCACACACAACACCGGGTTATCGTCAATTCCATACAAATTCACCACTTGAGTATATTAAATCTAAATTTACGCAGAAATACTAAACATAATTTAGATGCATAAAGAAAATCTAGTTCTACTCACATTCTACCATAGCATGCGAAGTGACTAGAACACTACATGAGTCAACATCGCACTCCAAATAATAATTTCTACGTTAACAATCTATTTCACATTCCGACCAAAATAGTTTAAACGGAACAACACAAAAAGATAAGCGCGCACTCAAATGGGTGAGATGGTGTGTGAAAAATGAAAAACAATGATAATGATAGGAAAAATAAGAATCAACCTTCTAGTATGCGGTGCAACTCATGCACAGTGGATAATAACAACCGCTCCCCCAGACTTAAGCTAAATAATATATCTAGAAATTTGAAGCTAAAAGAGGGGAGGAAGCGTTACCCCATGCTCAGAAATGAGCATACCAGACGATTGGCGTTTACGATCAAGACTAGTCCGCAGCATCCGCCATCACAAGGAACAAAGGCCACCTGAAAGTGACACACTAGAACAACAAAAATAGTAAAAACTGAACTCAACATGTGAGAGCACTAAAAAATCAAGAAATCTGGGTTATCACCCATGGGAGGGAACCTTTTCCTGCAATTAATATTAAGCACTCGCACACAAAATAAGGGAACAGAATAAGCTGGATACATAAAACTATGCCCAGAAGAGCATCCACAAGCAAAATGTCATTATTACAGTTAACAAAATAGAAGGAGTTCGAACGACTCAACAAAAGACCTAAAAAGCAACAAGAGAAAACAGACAACAAGGCTTAGAATAGCCCGCATGCAGGGAGAAAGATCACTCGTCGTCACTGTCGCTATCTAGAACAACAACGGACGGCGGCGGTCTGGAAGATGATGCGGCCCGACCCGGAGGTGGGGGAATATTTAACCCTCCCCGCAATGCTTGCTGATAAACGAAATCCGTCAGCCAATACTGGTTCGCTTCCAGATCGGAGAGGCGCCGATCGAAACTTGGCACCTCCGGCGCTCTAGAAGAACTGCCCTCCTCCTTGGCTCTCCGCTCCTGCTGAAATGAATGCCTTCGCGGCTGCAGAAGGGCTACCTCGCGGTGAGTATTTGGCGGCTCAGCCGGCTCTCCGTGCTCCTCGTCGCCTTGCCTCTCCCTAGGCGCATCTCCCGGCCTCACGACCATAAAGCGTCTACAACTCTTCTTCCCCACGACCCGTAATAGATGGAAACTCACCATGGTGGCCCGAGTGATGAAGGAGGGCGCAGTCACCTGCACCATCGGAGGCAGATGACTCCAAACCCCCAGGCTTTTGGCAATGCGGGTAATATAGTAGGCACCACCAATGGCACCTGTGAGACCGTAAGTGGCCTCGTGGTGGAAGAAGAAAGCTAGCATGTAGCCAAGATGCAAAGGCTGCCGAAATTCCATACTATAAAGGGAGATCAGATCTTGCCACCCCACCACGTTCTGACTAAGGGCACGGGCGACAAGAGAGTGGCTAAGGACGTGCTGCAGGAAACGGAGAGTAGGCGCGACGATCCAGGTAGATTTGCTTTTCCTGGCAACATATTCTTCATCACGACCCGTGAGAGCACACCACGCAGCACGCGGGGTGACGCCATCAGGGAAGGAGACATCCAAATCCAGAAAAGGGATCGCCGCAGCCTCGGCTTCAGTGTAAAATCCAGCATGCACCGCCAGCTCAGACAAGGATAGAGTGAAGACCTTGCCCAAAATGCGGAAAGAGCACTTTCCCGGACGTTGACCGGAGGGCAACACATCCCACTCAAACGTAGCAAGGAACTCCAAGGTAAGCTCCCGGTAGCCGAGGTCATTGCACTCGAACACCCCACTCCAATGATCGAAATAATAGCGTTGGCGGACGGCCTCCCCCAACTCCCCATTGTCGCTGATAGAGTTCAACTCGTTCCAATCCACGAGACGCTGTGATAGGAATGGCTTCTCCTTAAGAGAATTGAATCGCCGCGTGTGCGAATCCTTGGAAAAAGTAGCCATCCTAGCGAGGATCTGAGCAGGAGAGGCGGAAGAGCGGCCGGAGCGTTGGTAGACCTTTTGGCGATCTCTGGAGCTCATGGTGGTAGGAGGGCAAGGGGAAAGAGGAGAATAGGAAGTGGGCTCACCGGAAGGAAGGAGGGCGCACGATCGGTGGCAACCCAGCGGAGACAGCGCACGGACGACGAAAAACGAAAGCCCTAGATCGTGCGTGAAAGGCTCGGGCGGACGGGCATTTTATAAAAATCTGGGCCGATCGCACGACCAGTGGTCGTGCGCGATAAGTAGTGCGCACGACCAGTGATCGTGCGCCTTAGGAATTTTCCAGCGGCCAAAATTTTAGTAGAATGTCCATCCACCGTGCAGTTTACGCACAAACAGGAATCAGCACCAGCAGCGAGGTATTCACAGCCTTAACAAAACTTAACTAAACTAGACAAAATAAAATTTCAGGAAAAAGAAAGATAACTACTGGGGTTACTGTCATCCCAGCACGACTTATTTGAAAACATAAAAGTCCTAGCTAATGGGCCTATGGAAGAGAAAATGCACAGGTAACTGTTCCAATATCCGTTTCGGTTGCGGGTACCGATACGGTGATAGAACAGTCACCCCTCTACCTAGATAAAGATATCTGCTCCTCACAGGTAGAGGGTAGAGAATGTAAGAAAAGGAGGAGGCCTGGTCCTCGCTCATCTCACAAAACACATCCTTGCTTAGCAAGGTATCGTCAACAGCAAGGTGGCAGGAAGAAAAGGCAATGAGTGAAGCTTCCTCAAAGGAGGGGGAATAAACCTCCTCACATGAGACGATACTCTCATCATTGACTTGAGCAAAAAGCTCTAAGTCCTCCTGATGTACCTGTGAAGACTCAACCTGCACAGGCTCAGATGAAGAAAGGGGGTCAGGAAATAAAAGAGAAGAATGACATAAATAATCAATCATCAGGGGAGTGATCCCGGTCTCACTCCCAGCAGGATCCAAGGATAGATCACTATCATCATCGTAAGTATCATGGCGAGGGGAACCCAAGAACTCAAGAGCCTCGGTGGTGAGTTGGACCTCCTCGTCCCATGAGGAAGTGCAAACCTCCTCATCAGAAGGAGTATCCTCCTCAACCCACCTCGGAGCATCCTCCGAGTCCGAAGCATCACCCCGCTCCTTTACTTTGATAGGATCATAAAGAATATGTGTAGAAAAATCGTGCAAAGAAACTGGAAAAACACAAAGATTTGGTTCCTCCGTAAAAAGATCTGCTGAAGCCTCCCCGATGGAAAGAATACTTTCCTCATCATGCTCAGGTGCATCTAGGAGCTCCCATTCCTCTCCTTGTTGGCTAATAGATGAGTGATCATCATCACTAGGAGTGAAGCCATACACAGGGAGTGAGGAATCCATGCACAAAACAGGCTCAGGGATAGAGGGCACAATTGCCTCCATGGGTAAAGAAGGAGTGATAGGGACAATGTCGCCCTGAGTGGAGGAGCGGCGGTCAGGCTTGAAAAGACTGGGACAGTCCTTCAATTCATGACCCTCTCCTCGACACAATAAGCAAACAATGTTCCTACACTGCCCAGCATTCAACTCATTCATTTGGTCTAAATAATAAACCATCTTATCATTAAAGCTAGGCGAAATACCCCATGACGACATTTTCAATAATTAAAGCAGATAAAATGAAGCAGGAATTCTTTGCAAGGAGAATCCACACAACTAATAAAGCTCCTTAGATTTAAACTTGCCTAAAACTTTAAAATAGGGAAAGACAAAATAAAGGCAAAACAAAAAAAAATAGAAATGCGGCTAAACACAAAGAAAGAACAACTATCTCTCGTCTCCCTCTCAAGAAAACTCACACAACTGTGTTCCCCGGCAACGGCGCCAAAAACTTGATGCGTGTCGGCAAGTGCACCGGTCGCGCAAGTAATAAAAATGGGGAAAATCCCCGAGTGTCGGTCTCTTGAGGAACACAGTAAGGTGGAGTTTATTATCGAGGAAGGACTTGAGATCGAAGTCCGGCGGTAGGTGGAATGCGAACGAAAGGGGCTTTGAGGTTTGCAAACAAAAGTAAATACTACGCCTACTCCTATGCAATGCCGCTATGCAATGCTTGGGTCGGCGGGATGGAAACTAGGCAGGCCTTGAGCGCGCTGCGTCGAAAGGGCGGATGGACGAGAAGGCTTACGGATTGAGGGTCGCAAGCACCTCTTCGACAAGCACACCACTAGCAATTGCTAGTGCGGCACCGGACATGGTGGTGGAGCGGAAAATCGATGGGGGCGCACCTCATTAACACAAATGAACAAAATGATTTCATAGACATGAAATTAACAATACTAACATAGTTCATAGCGTTCATCATCAAGATAAAGAGAGTACAAACAAATACAACCACATAAGTAGAAGAAAAAGGCAAGAGATACGACCGAATCCGGAGTCTCGTTGTAGATTCACGGTAGGAAGCACCGGGTTGTCAATCCGCGTCCTAGCTCGGTCCCAACTGCGTCCGGGGTAGAGGAGGGCTGTCACAACTCCCAATGGACCCGTCTTCTCCAGCGATTTACCATCCGGTCACGTCTAGTGCGAAGAACTTCTTCCTTAGCGATCAAAATGAGTGTAGAATCTCTTCTTTCAAGTCCTTGGATGATGGAGGAGGCCTAGGGGGTGAAAAACCTCTGGAAATGGCGAAAACGGCGGACTGAACGGAGTCCAAATGCGTAATTCCGACCTAATTCGCGATCAGGTCATTATATAGGCGCTGAATTAAACAGCGCGCACGGTCATTGGCGCACGACCAGTGGTCGTGCGCACTAGAATCCTGTGATCGTGCGCCTGTCTGGGTAGAACCTGCAAGAAACGGAATTTATAGAAGATAATGTTCGCACGACCAGTTGCGCACGACCGGTGGTCGTGCGCACTGGAGTTGATGGTCGTGCGCACTACAGCAAACAGAACTCGGAAATTAAATGATAAGTGCGCACGAGCAGTGGCGCACGACCGATGGTCGTGCGCACTGGCGTTGGTGGTCGTGCGCACTGCACCAAACAGAACTCGTGAAAAAGGGTTAAGTGCACACGATCAGTGGCGCACGACCAGTGGTCGTGCGCAATAGAACCGGCGATCGTGCGCAGTGTTCCTGTGCAGAATTGCACCGGGAACACTTGCACGACTCCTATTCCCGCACAACCACAGATCTAGCCACTGAAAGTGGCACTTAACAGCACATGAATACTACTAATGACAATAAGCACGAAAATCACAACAAAGTGGGCCTAGATGTGCACCTAGCGTGGATTATCAAATATAAGCTATAACAAGGCTAAAGTGCGGAGAAATGACTAAATAACGGCCCGGATGAGTCCATAAATGTGTATATGATCAGGACTCATCAGCCGGTCGAACTCGCGGAGAGGCTGGCGAGGTGATAAGCTCTTTGTGCTGGATTGCCCCGGATGATCCCGCTGCCAGGCTCTCGCTAGCTGGTGGGGCCGGTTGAACTCACGGAGAGGCTGGCGAGAAGGAAGGTCCTCGGCATGAGACAACACAGAAAATTATCGGGTTTCAGAGAGGTTTTGAAAATAAGAGGACGACCTCTCGCTGGGCGAGAAGGGGGGTCCTCGGCAGTAATTAACAAAAAGAAAGTGTTTGGGTCCCTGAATGTTTTGAAAATAAGAGGACGACCTCTCGCTGGGCGAGAAGGAAGGTCCTCGGCACAAGTTAACAAAGAGAAAATGTTTTGGTCTCCGAAATGTTTTGAAAATAAGGGGACGACCTCTCGCTGGGCGAGAAGGAAGGTCCTCGGCACAAGTTAACAAAGAGAAAATGTTTTGGTCTTCGAAATGTTTTGAAAATAAGGGGACGACCTCTCGCTGGGCGAGAAGGAAGGTCCTCGGCACTAGTTAACAAAGAGAAAATGTTTGGTCTCCGAAATGTGTAGAAAATGAGGGGACGACCTTTCGCGGGGTGAGAGAAAAGGTTCTCGGCAGATATAAAATAAACTAGTATGAAAATAAAATCTAAGGAAGGCTAAGTGAAAAAGAAAGCGATGCACAAAATTTCCATTCAAGAGAAGAGTTTAGTTACAATGGGCGGCGATCTCGCCAGCCCCAAAATTTACGACAAATAAAAACAGAAGGAGTTTCGCTCTCTAGTCCTCGCCAAAAAGCTCCTCGTCGTCATCGTCATTCTTCACTGGCGGAAGCGGCCGGAAGAGCTCCGGCACGATATCCTCGACCGTCACGCTCTCGGCCTCGGCAACCAGCAACCCAGCACCTTTCATGGCCTAAAAGACGAAGCGTGCCGCATTCGTCGACTCCACGCGAAGCGCTTCGTCGCGATCGCGCCTCTCTTCCTTTAACCGGCGAGGAGAAGGGGGAAGGGCAGCCCGAGTGAGATCACGATTGAGAACTTTCAACGCGGCAACCTCACCCTCCAAGCTCAGGACCCGAGCATCCGACAACCTAGCCATCTCGGCATCCTGGAAGCAAAAAACGCGTAAGGAAAAAGTAGGAAAAAAGGGAGAAGCAGGGTTGATGAATGACTCACCACTCTGGTCTCGGCGGAGGCTAACTTGTCCGTGAGATCACCCACTTTCGCCTGCGAGACCTTGAGGGCCTCGGCGAGCTCGGCGCACTCGTTCTCCAGCTCCAGGCACCTGCGGCCCGTCATGTGGGCGAGTTCCACTGACCGCAACTGGGACCTCGCGCTCTCATAAGCGAGACCCCGTGCGGTCTCTTGTGTATAGGCCGCGGCGTCCTCGCGGCCATATAAGACATAGGATAGATTGAAGGCATGGGAGGTCACCGCGTCCATCTCCACCCAAGTGGGAAGAACAGAGGAGACGTCGACCCGGTTGGCCTCCTCCCTCCAGCGCACTAAGCGCTCGCCGGTTTCATCCTTGGCTCGCACCCCAAGGCCGAAGTGTAGGTGCTTCGTCGGAATAGGCAATGCCGAGGTCCTGGTAGCAACCTCGGTTGGTTCGACTTCCCGATCCTCGGGGAGCGAGGAAGCACCGACCCCGGGAGTCGAGGACTCGGCAGGGCGCTTTCCCTTCACAGAGGCGCGCGGGCTCGCGCCTATCTTCGGCTTCTTTGAAGTGGGTTGGCGGGAAGGCTTGCTTCCCGAGGCCTCCGTCCTTTTCTTGGAGGCAGCCGCAGGAGGGGGAGAACCTTCTCGGCAGGCCGCCGCCCCCATCGTGGCGAGAGCGAGGTCAGTGGAGGGTTTGATGTTGCTCGCGTAAGGTGGGTGGAGGGGAATGTCTCGCTCACCTGTTTAAGAATTGTGTTAGGGAGAATAGCGAGAACAAATATAAAGCGGGTAATGGAGGCGAGATCTTTACCTTCCCCAGGGAGCACCGATAGAAGAATGTCGACGTTCCGGCGGAGATGGCCTACCTCGAAGTTCTTCTTCTGGAAAAACTGGCAGAGGTCGGCATCGTGACCGCCGAGAGGGGGAGGACGGTAGACGGTGTCGTTGTACTGGATTGGCGAGGTCGGGATGTTGCCGAAGTTCCCCTTTACCAGGAGGAACTTTTGGGCCCAGAAATGAGCTTTGTTTACGGTCTCGACGACCTTGAAGCCCGACCCTACGAAGTTGACCGTGCCCTCAGAATAGGCACGGAAGGAGAACAGCTTCCGGAAAACCGGAAGGCTGAACTCTATTCGCTCCTCGCGGAGGAAGCAGGCGAACCCCACGATTATCGCCATCGCGTTGGGGGTGAGCTGGCCGAGAACAACTCCATAGTGCCGGAGAACCTGAAAAACCGCAAGTAAAGAAAATTGAAGCGAGCGAGATCAATCTCGCGAGAATGATGAAGGTGGGAAGGAAGTATACCTGGCGAACCTCGGGCCAGAGGGGAAGTCGCAGGCCCACCGCGAAGTGCGCGATGGGGATGGCAATCTCGTCGGCCCGTAAGGTGTTAATCACCTCGCCCTTCTCAGGCCGGCGGGCGGTGAAATCGGAGGGGACGTAATCGACGATGGAGGAGAGATACTCTTCCTCGCTCATATTACAGTGGAAGAAGTCGTGCTCGCAATAGGCCCAGGCACACTTCAACCGGCCTTCCGCCTCGGGAAGCTCTTTCGAAGTATTCACCATCTCGAAACTTGCGAGAATAATAGTAGAGGAAGGCGAGAGCGAATCTGGCGAGAGCTCTGCAACTCGGTAAAACGAAGGGGCAAAGGAAGGCGGTAGGTAGATGATATTAATGGGGATGCTATTTATAGAAAAATGAAACTGGCGGGAAGAAGCCCAAGCGCCAGGGTGCAGTCAGACAAAACGTCACATCATTGGGACGCACCAAACAAAGTTATTTCGCCAATCATTGGCGAGCGAGATCAATCTGCAGGATAGGTTAGAATAAAATAATTTGCAAGCGAAAATGTCACAGGCATGCGAGAACAAGGTAAAGGAAAAGCGGCGTTATAAATCCGCGAGCGATAATCATAGTTAATAAATTGTCCGATACTCGTGGCGAGCGAGAATCACTAAGGGCCATGGTCTGGCGAGATTGTTGCAATAAAAAAACAAAAGCGAATTGTTCATAAAATAGAGAACGCAAGGTCGCAAGATTAGTAAGGCAGCCACTGCCATCTACCGCCACCTCGCGGCCCCCTCCTCGGCGGCCTCCGGGGGTTGTGGAATTCAGCAGCAGCACGACCGTCGCGTTCGATCAGTTGGGCGTGGTCTCTCATCCTCGCTACGAGTGTCTCTTGGGAGGTCTCACATTCGCTAGGATCCAGGGGTATCGCCGCACGAAGTTTGTCGCACTCGTCCATCAGGGATGCGTATCTCTTCTCGGCGCCCTGTCTATCCACTCTCGCCTGGATGTTAAGATCTTGCAACATCTGGTTTTGCTTTTGGAACAACTCCGCGGTTCTCTTCTTCATCACTTCAGGGTCTCGCGTATCACCCAGGAAATCTTCCACCCACTCTGGAAATGGGGACGTTTCGTCATCTCCGAATTCGGAGTCGGTGAGCTGGGTCTCGCCATCTGACAAAAAGGGTCACACGCGAGGTTAGGGAAGATAATTCGGAGTGAATATCAGAGGCGAGAAGGCTTACCCGTGCGAGGGCGAAAAATGTTAGGCGGAGGATCGAAGGTGGTGCCATAATGAGGGGGCTGAGTTTTCCCCTTTCCAGGGGGGTATTTCACAGTACCGGTGAAGGGGGCGTCCGGCGGACGCGAGCCACCCAAATCCTCGTTGGCAAGAAGCCTAAAGTTTGGCGCCGAGAGGTTCGCGTCCTGGTGTTTGGGTGAGGGAGTTCGCTGACCCCGCTCCCCCGGAGTCGCATGGCGCGAAACTACAAAAAGAAAGTGAAGGAACAATAAGCATCATCAAGGAGAGATTTAAAACAAGACACAGCGAGATCAGGCAGCGTACCAGGAGGATTCTCGCCGGCAGTATTCGCATTTTCCCGGGGGGTGGTGAGAGGTTCGTTCGAGGGCCCGCCGATATCCTTGTCAGCTTTAGTGACCTGCGAGAGCGAAGTTTAGAAAATGGCAGTTAGGTATTCTCGCCCGAAGGAAATAATCCATACCTCCTCAACGGGTTTCTCGCCGGGGGAGGAGCCGAGGTCAACAGTGTCATCCCCCAGTCGGCGAACAGCCTTCGCCTTCTTCAGTTGTGGCGCAGGGGAGGCGGACGCACGGTCCATCCAGGCCGGGGGCTTCAACATCATCGCTGTCTCGCGAGCCTTCGAGGCTTTCAGGCGAGCTTCCATCTCTTTGGAGAGAGGCATCAGAGGATAGCTACAGTAAAGAGAAGAGTGAGGAGTAAAAGAAAATGAGGGCACCCTTCAGCCCGAAGGGTATTTATAGCCAGGCGGTGGGACCCACAGAAAGATTCCTGACAAGACAGCTGTCGCCAAGCGAACACCCTAGGGTTGGATGATTCTTTGCGAGCTCAAGATAAACTCGCAAAGAGCGGGGATTGTGTAAAAACCGGGGTTCGCCTGGCTCCACCCCCTAGACCTCGCAGAGCGGCATTCCCAGAAAGCATAGGCGAGAGCGCTGGGGCGTGGTCTCGGCAGTTGGCGTAGGGCGAGAGCTAGAAGGATAAGAACCGATCTCGCCGAAGTGCTCGGCGAGATGTGTCATGCCATGGGTTCTGCGAGACTCCAGAGGTCGCAGAGGCGACAGGAACCCTCGCATACAGTATGGCGAGACCAAGAAGCATTCCTGGTCTCGCAGACCCCTCTTCCAGGGGAAAGGAAGTTGGAATTACCCTCTTGCCCCTGGAGGCCTGCAAATAGCCACCCCGAACAGCGGAGTTTGGCTGTTAGCAGACCAAATTGGGGTGCAAATAGCAAAACCAAAAGGCGGAATTCCGCTATTCGTAGACCAGTTCAGAAAAACTATAAATAAGACCCAAAGGGCACCTTTGGAGAAGGTCCAGTTTTTGGCTTCTCTCTCCTTAGGCTATCCTTGCCGAGACTCCCCTGAGCTCTCCAAGGTGCCCGGGCCTCAGCTTTGGCTCTGGAGGGGAAGCAATCTAAAGATCTTCCGGGTGTGTGGTGGGACCTCCCTGCTGAGTTAAGGGTCTGTGTTAAGTTCTGAGACCCCGACGTACTTTTTCCATGGGATAAGTAAGTGCTAGTCGCCCCCCCAACCTGTTGGGGGCCCCGAGCTCCACAAGGAACCAGTTTCTGGTTTCAACAATTTTCATTATAGAAATAAACATTTCTACTCCTTCATCTTGGGTATTGGATACCGGATGCGGTTCTCACATTTGTACAAATGTGCAGGAACTGGGAAGGAGAAGAATGCTATGTAAAGGGGAGGTTGACCTGTGCGTTGGAAATAGAATAAGGGTTATTGTCATTGTCATTGGTGTCTATCGTCTTTCTTTGCCCACTAGGCTTGTAATAGAATTAGATAACTGTTATTTCGTTCCAGACATAACTAGAAATATTATATCCATTTTATGTCTTAACATGAAAGGTTTTTCATTTATAATTAAGAACAATTGTTGTTCAATTTTTATGAATGATGTTTGTTATGGTGTAGCCCAATTGTTTAATGGTTTATATGTTTTGAGCTTAAACCATCCGATCTATAATGTAGAAAGTAATAAAAGACTAAGAATAAATGACTCGAATCCTACATACCTTTGGCATTGTTGTTTGGGCCATATAAACAAGAAACGCATATCCAAGCTCCACAGAGATAGACTACTTGACTCATTTGATTATGAATCTTTTGAGAGATGCGAGTCTTGCTTATTAGGCAAAATGACTAAAGCCCGTTTCACTGGTCATACTGAGAGGGTTGGTGATCTTTTGGGTGTCATATATAGTGATGTATGTAGACCCATGAGTTCTATCGCTAGAGGTGGGTTTCACTACTTCATTACATTTACTAATGATTTCAGTAGATATGGATACGTGTTTCTTATGAAGAACAAATCCGAGACCTTTGAAAAGTTTAAAGAGTTTAATATGAAGTAGAAAACAAACTGGGAAAAAGAATAAAAGCACTCTGATCTGATCGAGGGGGCGAATATTTGAGTCAGGAGTTCCATGATCATCTGAAAGAGTGTGGTATTATATCACAGCTCACCCCACCTAGAACACTGAACATAATGGTGTTTCTGAGTGGAGGAATCATACTTTGTTAGACATGGTATGGTCGATTATGAGTCATGCAGATCTGCCCATTTCTTTTTGGGGTTTTGCTCTAGAGACTGCTGCTTTCACACTAAATCGAGTTTCGACGAAGACGGTTCAAAAGACACCATATGAGGTATGAACTGGGAAGCGTCCTAGTATGTCTTTCATTAAGATTTGGGGTTGTGAGGCATATGTACGACATCAAATATCTTACAAGCTGGAACCCAAATCAGACAAGTGTCATCTTGTGGGATATCCTAAGGAAACTAAAGTGTATTACTTCTACCATCATTCTGAGGGCAAAGTGTTTGTCGCTAGGAGTGGTGTTTTTCTAGAGAAAGAGTTTTTGCCTAGAGAAAATACTAAGGTAGAACTTAAAGAGGTTCAAGAACCACAAACAATGATCGAACCAGAATTGGAACCTGAGCAAGGACTATAATCTGTTGTAGCTAGGGAACCTGCTCAAGAAACACAAGTCCTACATAGATCTGGTAGACCTAGAGTTGAGTCTGAGAGATATGGATTTCTCATGACTCAAATAGGTAATATGTTGCTTATGGATCATGATGATGAACCTTCAACCTACCAAGAGGCTATGAATGGACCAGACTCTGAGAAGTGGCTTGATGCCATGAAATCTGAAATGGATTCCATATATACAAACCAAGTTTGGACCTTGGTGGAACCACCTAAAGGGGTACGACCCAAAGGGTGCAAGTGGGTCTTCAAGAAGAAGACCGACATGGATGGGAATGTACAGACATTCAAAGGCCGGTTGGTGGTTAAAGGTTTCAGGCAAATTCATGGTGTTGACTATGATGAGACCTTTTCCCTTGTAGCTATGGTCAAGTCCATCAGAATTCTACTTGATATTGTTGCGTATTATGACTACAAGATCTGGCAAATGGATGTCAAAACGGCTTTCCTTAATAGAAACCTCCTTGAGGAAGTGTATATGACACAACCCGAGGGTTTTGTATCTCTAAGTGAAGCCACTAAAATATGCAAGTTGAATCGATCCATTTATGGATTGAAACAAGCTTCTCGAAGTTGGAATCTGCGTTTTGATGAGAAAATCAAAGAGTTTGGTTTCATCAAGAATGAAGATGAGCCTTCTGTTTACAAGAGGATTAGTGGGAGCATTGTTGTTTTCCTGATATTGTATGTGGATGACATACTGCTGATCGGGAATGACATACCAACCCTGCAAGTTGTTAAGAATAGGCTAGGGGACTGCTTTTTTATGAAGGACTTGGGTGAAGCGACTTATATACTTGAATTAAGATCTATAAGGTTAGATCGAAGAAGTTGCTGGGTTTGACCCAGAGTACATACATTGACAAGGTGTTGAAATGGTTCAACATGCTTGAGTCCAAGAACGAATTCTTACCCATGTCTCATGGTGTGAGTCTCTCTAAGGACCAGTGTCCTAAATCTTTGGAAGATAAGGACCGCATGAAGTTGGTTCCATATGCTTCGGCAATTGGATCAATCATGTACGCAATGTTATGTACTCGACCCGATGTCTCATATGCTTTGAGCATGACGATCAGGTATCAGTCTGATCCTGGTGATGGTCACTAGATAGCTGTCAAGAATATCCTAAAGTACTTGAGAAGGACTAAGGATATGTTCTTGTTGTTTGGTGGAGAGGAAGAGATCTTTGTAAGTGGTTATACGGATGCTAGCTTCCAAACTGATAAAGACGATTCAAAGTCCCAGTCAGGTTTTGTATTCTGCCCTAATGGAGGAGTTGTAAGCTGGAAGAGTTCCAAGCAAGAGACAGTTGCCGACTCTACAACAGAAGACGAGTATATTGTTGCCGCAAATATGGCGAAGGAGGCTGTGTGGATTAGGAAATTCATCGGCGAGCTAGATGTAGTTCCTAGCATTGTTGATCCCATGGTTCTCTACTGTGATAACAATGGTGCAATTACACAAGATAAGGAACCTAGATCTCATCAGCGCTCCAAGCACATACTTTGGCGGTTCCATCTTATTCGAGAGATTGTCGATCGAGGAGATGTGAGCATTTGCAGAGTACCGATTGAGGAAAACATAGTAGATCCACTGATAAAGCCTCTTGCGCAAAGGAAGCATGATGGTCATGTTAGATCAATGGGTATTAGATACCTGAATGATCATCTTTAGTGGGAGCCTTGTGGATTGCATGTTTGTTGGTTATTTATTCATTTGATGAATTGTGTTATGTACTATGTATTTCATTTTACATTTATGGCAAGTTCTTTTATTATGTCAACTATTTATATAGGATAGATTAATTAACATAATGAATGCCCTTAGAATGTTTGCTTCCATAGGAATTCAAGTGCATGACTTGAATGTGAGGGCCTATGTTTAAATGAAGCTTCATTCTTAAATGGTCCCTGGTCAAGGTATCATCCTAGAAATTAGGGCGAGGATGAGACCATAAGACTAGCATGTGCGTTGACTATTGACCAGTTCTCACAGTTCATGATATTGTGATATCAAGTCATCACATGGGTACTTGTTAGGAACAAGTTGTACTAGACAGACCCACTGTGAGACAACTTTGTGGATTGTTATATGAACGTGTCATAAATAGGTCTCAAGTGACAATGGTGTTTGTGGTCCTTTGACACAGCATTCATCAAGTGAGGAAGAGCGTACTTTGATGCCATCTAAAGTCTTCTTGTAGAAAGGTTGATGATAAGGGTGGTTATTGGGTATGTTACGAATCATTTGGATGTTTGTGTGTGGACAGAAATGGAATTTGTCCTCCTTTATAACAGGAGTTACATCCATGGGCCCCTTGATGGAATGAGACCGAGAAAGGCATGGACATGCTGGGTTGAGCCAATATTTGATATTGAGCTTACCAATCTCTTAAGGTCTATTCTAGATCAGGAAATTAGGATTGAACAATTATGAGGGTGACATGACCCATGCCTCTAGTTCTATCTAGATTTAAGGGACAAAGGGACATGACAACACTGATACATTGATCAAGACAGGCTTATTGAGTTATGAACTCTTATTGCTTGGGTAGCAATGATGCATTACTAGATGTCGCTCATTGTTTGTGAGACGTTTGTTGATACCTTTTAGATCCAGTGGGAGACTGTTGAAGTTTCTATGATGATCCGAAAGGAATCAGCAGTTAGTCTTACTGCCAACGCGATATAAGCCTATAGGGTCGCACATAAGAGTATTGGAGAAGTTGGAGATTGATTGTGTTGTCTTTACTCATATAGGATATGAGTGAAGAACCAATCCTACGACTGAATGGAATGAGGTCGAGTCGACTGATTGCTCCACAGGTATTGTGAATATTGTATGGAGCATGTTGGCAGGTTTTCGAGAATTCCTCGACGAAACTTATTTCATGTCGTCGAAGGGAATCATCGACGAATTAGATCTACTCGACGAAACAGTTCTTCGAATGACCTGACGAAATATGTCAATTCGTCGAAATGACTCTACGAATTGGATATGTTCATAGAGTCATTCCATCGGATAGGTCTCGGCGAAGAAGATCTAACCGATGAATCTGGTATCGACGAAATCATCGAATGTCTCTACGAATTCATCGAATGATCTCGACGGACCATGTTTACTCGACAAATGTTTTAACTTGGTTTGCGGATAGCCGACACTGTAGTCTTCCTTTTCTTGGGATATAAATAGCCTAAACCTTTTAGGTTTAGAGAATCACTCTCTTTAGGAGTGAACCCGAGAGAATAACGGAAGACGGATGATCGGTGACTTGTGATTTGCAATGGCGTGCCTCACCCGTGCGTGAAGTCTCTCGCCGACCAGTAGATCAAGTGGAATTGTTCCTTTGGGATCTAGTAGTTATTTCTGGAGATCGTAGGGAATCGTTCCCACGAGATCGTGCCACCTCTTGAGATCGACGGGAAGTGTCCTCATTTGATTCTTGCCATATTTCTTGGAGTCGCTGCCTCTTCTTTAATAGATCTAGTAATTTGTGGATACGTAGAGGGAACTCCTTCTCCGACCTAGCTCTTGTTGGACAAGATGTTGGAACACGGTCTTCCGCATCCCCTAGGTTTGAGAATAACAAATCCTATGTGTGTATTTAATCTTGTGTGATCTAAGTGTGCAGGATAACATGTCAAAATGACTCAAGGTTTACATATGGTGGTTGCCCCCGAAATTGAGCCATCAACTCCAAACTGATCACTAGCGCAGGCGATAGTGGATAGCGCCGGCGCTAGCTCGATGCACAGAAGGCATGGTGGAATTGTTTCCTCGGATTGAAGATCTTGCCGCGCAAAGAGTTTCCTAACCAGGGATAGCGCTGGCGGTAGTGGATAGCGCCGGCGGTAGCGGAGCACACAGAAGGAATAGAGCAAGGGATTGCCGCGGATGGGAGATTCTGCCGCGCAAAACGTTGCCTAATCCGGGCTAGCGCCGGCGGTAGCGCTAGCGCCGGCGGTAGCGCGTGGGCTATATAATGGACCCCTCACCTCTCGTTTCAGAAAGAGATTAGGAAGAGAGAGGAAGTGCTACAACTCCAGAGGCTATCTTGGCCGAAACTTGAGGTCCCAGCGAAGCTCTGCAAATTTCTGAAGGAGGATTCCATCACGCCAAATCCAAACGAAGTCCGCTTCGACAAATGCCGATTCTACAGCGGATCTTCGCCTCCATCTTCAGAAGTTCATCTTGAGGGAGTTCTTATCTTATTGTCTTTTCATTTCTTATCTTTCTTGTAACCCGTTGGTGAAATCGCCTCGTGTTGGCGACTAGGTCTGGGGTAGGACTTAGGGCTGAAAATCGCCTCGTGTTGGCGACTAGATCTAGGCTAGGTCTAGGGGGTGCTCGAGGCCTTTCTGGGGATAGATCGGCTAGAGCGGCTTGAGGCCGTATCTGGGGAGAGATCGGCTAAAGCCAACCGGTTCGTGGGGATACGAGTCGGTATAGAAAACGAAAAAGAGTTTTATTAGTCGCCTTCGATTTCTAGCGTCATAGAAGTCAAGTTTTGTAAAACATTATTTGATATTAATAAAGCATGTCTCTTCATTATTGTTTTACTTGATTTCTCTTTGTATTGTTATTACAATATTCCAAAGCTTTTCTAAATAAAATCTAAAGTTTTTGAAAACCCTTATTCACCCCCCCCCCCCCCCCCCCCCCCCCCCTCTAAGGGCGCCGACCGATCCAACACAAGAGGCTTAGGGTTCTCTTTACTCGTGTGGACTTCTATAGAGGTGTGGACATAATTCTACACTAACTCTTCTGATGAGCAGTCCAACGTTGACGGAGCCAAAGGAAGAACAAAGCAAGGTCTTGGAATAGGATTACGAATCCTAGAAGACTTTTCTTAGAGCATTTGATTGAGTATTGACTCAATTCTGCGAAGGTAATTTTATTATTGCCTCAATTTCCTTATTCATGGTTTTAGCACGATCCACATGTCTCTTTGGGTTATTCTTGATATATTCTGCTGCGCACATTTGATGTGTATACCTTCGAAGGAAAACCCAACAGCTATTGTGCATCATTTTTCAAGTCCTTTAAAGGCTTCTCGTCAGATCTATAGAACGTCTGCATCAGGCATCAAAAGACTCTCCAGGCTATTTCTATCCTTTACATTATGGAGTGTTCTTCTGTTTTGTAAACTCTTTACATTCATTATAGGACTCTTTTGAGTCTGAGTTGTAGGGTTATGTGTGAACCTGAGGTAGGACCTACTGTAGATTCCAATTATATGGTCTATTGTGCCTGAGCTGTAGGGTTCCAGGAACCCGAGGTAAGATCCTAAGTGGATCTGAGTTGTAGGGCCAATTGTGCCTGAGTTGTAGGGCCTGTAGTGCCTGAATTGTAGGGCCTGTAGTGCCTGAGTTGTAAGATCTATGAAGGAGATTTGATTTTTGGGGGGAGTTGGTCGAGTCTACCACACTGCTAGATTGGATAATGGTGGCAGTGGAGTACCCATCATCTGGGGAACCACTATAAATCTGGTGTCTATGTGTGTTGTGTTTTGTGATTGTATTCTATGTTGTGATTTACTTTTATTGTCATAAGTTTAATTTTAAAAACAGTGACATCACCTATTCTCCCCCCCCCCCCCCCCCCCCCCCCCCCACCCCACCCCCCTAGGTGATTGTGCCATAAACAACAAGTGGTATCAGAGGTAGGTCGATCAAGAAGTGACTTAACAGTTAAATCTAGATCTTTGGAACTATTCTCAAATGGTTGGAGGTGTTCAGTATAGAAAGATGAGGTCCATGAAGCTTCCAGTGTGCTCTAAATAAAACTTCCCTGTCTAGAAAGAAAGAGTTAGGGTGTTCATGGAGGGTGTAGATCTCAGGGTCTTTGTTGTTTTTCAAGAGGGACCCCACATACCCATTACAACTTCTACCATAGATCCTACCCAGAGAGTACCAAAGAAGTACTCTGATATGAGTAAGGATGAGCTTGCCTTGGTTGCCCTTGATATAAGGGCATAAAATATTATAGTAAGTGCAATTGATGACTCCACCCTCCAGAATCTCATTCACTACAAATCTGCCAAGGAGATGTGGGACTCCTTGATTGTCTACATGGACGGGACAGAGGAGGTAAGGGATGATAGGAAGTCCCTTCTAAACCAAGAGTATGAGGCCTTCAAACAAAGCAAGAATGAAACCATCTCTAACTGCCATGAGAGGTTTTTCAAAATTTTGAATAGCCTAAGAAACAATGGAAGAGAATTCACAAATTCTGATCTTAATGACAAATTCCTTAGATCCCTCACTAAGGAATGGAATATCAAGATATGTGTCATTATGGAGATGGGAAATTTGGGCATCATGGAGCCCAAAAATCTATATGAATAGCTTTTGTCCCATAAGCTTCAACTCAACACAAGAAAAGCTGAAGAGGAAAGCTCAAGGGGAAGCACCAGAGAAAGATCTATGGATCTCAAGGCAGAGAGCATCAGGAGAACTAAAGACAAGACTCCTATATTTCAGGAAGAGTCTGAAAGCAGTGAGGCCTCTGATGCCAGCACATCAGAGTAAAACAACACAGACAAGGAACTGGCACTCTTCTCCAAACAATTTAAAAAGCTGATGTCTAGAAGGAGAAGAGACAGCCACAGATCATCTTCATCCAGCTCTAGAAGATCTAGTCATCATGACAGATCCAATCCATCAAGGGAAGACAGGTATAAGTCTAAAACTAACAAATATGATTTAGCTAATACTATGTGCTATTGCTGTAAGAAAATAGGGCACATGATAGCTGACTGCCCCTCTAAAAAGAGGGAGTCAAGGAGGTCTGAACACGGGAGAAATCCAAAGGATAAGAAGAATTCTGAAAGAGGATTTATTGCAAAGAAAATCAGAACATTGAGTGATTCTGATTCAAGGTCCTCAAAATTTGAGGAGGAAGCACTCATTGGTCTCATGGCCATAGATGAAGACATCCAGGATGGGGACACATCTCCTGGGAAGGTACTTATCAGAGCCCCTCTGTCTGCCTCTGGTTCTGAATCAGTGGCATATTCTACGCATGAGAGTGAGTGTGAGTCTGCTTGTAATAGCACATCCTCAAGATCCCCACATGAGGATGAGTCTGAATTAATGCAGCAGTATGAAGTTTGTGGGAAGCCTTCAAGAAAAGCAAGACGCTCCTTAGATTTCAATCTAAGGAGTTAGCTTCCTTAAAAAATACCCTATCTGAGCTCTAAGAGACAGTTGAGGAGTTGGCTACTATGAGCAAAGAAGTGGGTAAATACAAGGAAGCCACAAAACTTAGGAATGCTGAATTAGCACAGAAGAACAAGGTCATTAAGGACCTTGAGGAAATGCTATTGGCTAAAAAGAGAATAGTTGCCATCTATTTCAAGCCCAAGACTGTCCTGCCAATTATTGACAGTTTTTCTACACCATATAGAAGTGATGTAGGATTTATTGAAGAGACAGTCAAGGGAAAGGCTTCTGAAGCCCAACCCATCTTTAAGAAGGTGTTGCTCGCATCTAATCCTTTTGATCAGGATTCTGCATATGGTCATCTAACCAATGCATGCTCTACCAGTGGCAGCAAGCCATCTAACACAAGACAAAGAGCAGGCTTTGGGCTGAGTGCTTTTAAAGAACCCCATGAAGAAGTTCAAATGAAGAATCTAGGTCCCTTTGTACATGGACCTGTAGGAACAACACCCAACAGAAAGGGGAAGGCAGCACCTACCAAGCCTACCCCTAAGAAGGTGAACCAGAGAATAGTGAGACCAGCTCCATAACACACTCACATTTTTGTGGTTCACCAAAGATCTATTAGGCCAGTAGTCTTCTCTCCTGCCCACCATCACTACCATCCCACCCAGATGGTGACGTAGAAAAGAAGATACAATAGGTATGAGTGTTAGTGTTATGGTAAAATTGGACACTTTGCTTTGGAATGTTGGTTCAATCCAACAGTGTCTAGAGCAAGAAAGGTGCAGGCCACTCAGAAGGTTAGTATTCCAGCTTATTTCCTTAATATGAACCAAGGACCCAAATCTAATTGGGTACCTAAGGTAAAGTAATTCCTTTTACAGGTATGTTCAAAGGACAACTAATCTCCTATTTGGTATTTGGACAGTGGTTGCTCTAGACATATGACTGGAGTAAAGAGCTACTTAAGGGACTACACCCCAGTGGATGGTGGACTAACAGTGATATTTGGAGGTTCAGAAAGAGGGGTAACCAAAGGATATGGTAATATTACCAATAGTTTAGTCATCATCACAAAGGTAGCTTATGTGGAGGGATTGAATCATAATCTTATAAGCATAAGTCAACTTTGTGACTTAGATTTTGTTATTGTTTTCTACAAGGATAAGTGTTTAGTTAAGAAGTCTTTAGATTCTGAGGCTACCTTAACTGGCACTAGTAGTGGAAATATTTATTGTCTTAATTTCTTTCATTCAGACTCGTCTAAGCCAGTGTGCTTTGTAGCTAATGAGAAAGAGGCTCTTTGTGTTCAATGTCATAAGAGACTTGCTCACATTAATTATAAAACCATTAGCAAGCTTTCCTCTCAAGACTTAGTTAGAGATGGACCCAACATTAAGTGCATTAAAGAAGGTACATGTCATGCATGCCAACTTAGCAAACAAACCAGAACTAGCTTTAAAGGCATTACTAATAAAGACTCTATAAGGTGCCTCTACATGTTGCACATAGATCTATTTGGTCCAATGTCAGTTCATAGCTTAAGAGGGAAAGCTTATACTCTCGTAGTAGTTGATGACAACTCAAGGTTCACTTGGGTTTTCTTCCTTACAAAGAAGTCAGATATCTTAGACAACTTGAAGAGTTTTGTCAAGCAAATTCAGAATGAAATGGGTTGTACTGTTGTCAAATTCAGAAGTGATCATGGTACAGATTTCAGTCAGGGGCCATGATAGATTTCTGTCAAGAGTTGGGTATCTCCCAATCTTTTTCCTCACCCAGAACTCCTCAACAAAATGAAGTGGCTGAATAAAAAATAGAACTTTAATAGAGGCCAGCCAGACAATGCTAAGTGACTCCTCTCTACCAGAATTGTTCTTGTCAGAAGCTGTCAATACAGCCTGTCATGTGATTAATAGAGCCTCCATCATCAAAGGCCACAAGAAAATTCCTTATGAGCTTATGAAGGGCAGAAAACCTACTCAATCCTACTTTAAAATCTTTGGTAGAAAATGTTATGTCCTTAATAATGGGAAAACCAAGCTAACCAAGTTTGCAGAGAAAAGCAGTGAAGGTATTTTCGTTAGCAACAGCTCCTATAGTAAAGCTTATAGGGCGTATAACATTAATACTTAAGCAGTAGAAGAATCTGTACATATTGTATTTGATGAGAAGCCTTATTCACATAGGCTGGTCTAGTTCTTTAGCGGATGCAGGTACAACTAAGAGAATGAAGGACCTATCCATTGAAGACAAAGCTAAAACTTCAATAAAAGTCAAAGATCACTCAGCTGCAGTTGAATTAGAAGAAGATAATGTGGAAGTATTAGATACAGCAGAGGAAGCATAGCTTGCAGAATCACTCATAGAAGAAACCCCCAGAAGACTGCCATCTGCATCTAGATACATCAGACATCATCCACAGGAGAAGATCATTGGAGATGCCAGTCAAGGAGTGCTGACAAGGGGCAGGGCCTTGAATGAAGCCATGTATCTAAGTTTTCTTTCTCAAGTTGAACCAAAGAAATTTGAGGAAGCAAATTCAGATCCATTCTGGATTGCATCCATGTAGGAAGAATTAAATCAATTCAAGAGATGTAGAGTGTGGAAATTAGTCCTAGACCCCAAGGACACAATATCATAGGAACCAAATGGGTCTACAGGAATAAGTTGGATGAAAATGGAGTAATTACAAAAAACAAGGTTAGGCTAGTTGCAAAGGGTTATAGACAAGAGAAGGGCATAAACTTTAACCAAACTTTTGCCCCTGTTGCAAGATTAGAAGCCATCGGACTATTTCTAGCATATGCAACTCACAGGGGATTCAAAGTCTATTAGATGGATGTAAAGTCAGCCTTCCTAAATGATGATCTCAAAGAAGAGATGTATGTAGAGTAACCCTCTAGTTTTGTTGATTCTGAACACCTCGGTTATGTTTATTTTATTAGAAAAGCTTTGTATGGGTTGAAACAAGCTCATAGAGCTTGGTATAAAACCTTGTCAAGCTTTCTCATTGAGAACAAGTTCTTAATGGGGGAGATTGACAATACATTGTTCCTAAGGGAAGTAAAGGGCAAGATCATGTTAGTGCAGATCTATGTGGATGACATAATATTTGGCTCTACATATGATAATCTCTACAAAAAGTTTGCAAACTTGATGCAGGGAAAGTTTGAAATGAACAGTATGGGAGAGCTCAAATATTTTCTAGGTCTCCAAGTGAAATAGTCTGAAGATGGCATATTCATCTCACAGACTAAGTTCACTAGAGAGCTAGTCAAGAAATTTGGATTGGAGAGTGCTTCTTCCATGAAGACTCCCATGGGATCTAATATGACTCTAGATAAGGATGAAAAGGGATTACCCTTTGATGAAACCAAGTACGGATGTATGATTGGATCCTTGCTTTACCTTACTACTAGTAGGCCTAATATAATGTTTGTTACATGTGTATGTGCAAGATACCAGGTGAACCCCAAGGAATCTCATCACTCCTCTGTCAAGAGGATCTTGAGATACCTCAAGGGTACACCCAATATTGGCCTATGGTACCCTAGGAACAATGATTGTGAGCTAATTGGTTATTCAGATGCAGATTATACAGGGTGCAAAGAAGATAGGAAGAGCACTTCAGGGACTTGCCAATTCCTTTGAGGAAGACTCATTTTATGGAGCAGCAAGAAGCAAATAAGTGTGGCAATCTCTTCTGCAAAATTAGAATTTATATCTGCAGGGAGTTACTATGCTCAATTGTTATGGATCCAGCATCAACTCCAAGATTATAATCTAAAGATGATCAAAACACCTCTATTTTGTGATTCATCTAGTTCCATCTTAATTGCTAAGAACTCTGTCTTACATAGCAGGACTAAGTACATTGAGATGAAGTATCACTTCATTAGGGAGCATGTGGAGAATGAAGATATCATCCTTGAGTTTATCCTTATAGACAAACAAGTGGCTAATATATTCACAAAGCCCCTAGATGAAGCTAAGTTTAATTTCTTCAAGTTTTAATTGGGGATGTTGAACTTAGAATGATTTCTAACTCAATTTCAGTTTAGCATCATCTATTTACAGTCACTGAAAACACACGTGCTGAGTGCTACAGGTATCTCTCAAGAAGTGATGGAAATTCACCAAGTCTGACAAATATTGGTGCCTTATCTCAATGACATCGTTAGCTGTCTAGACGATGCTACAAGAATCTCAGCAACACAATGTATATCAT
Organism: Dactylorhiza incarnata; assembly: GCA_033032865.1. Classification (NCBI taxonomy): domain Eukaryota; kingdom Viridiplantae; phylum Streptophyta; class Magnoliopsida; order Asparagales; family Orchidaceae; genus Dactylorhiza; species Dactylorhiza incarnata. The sequence goes on along the minus strand of JAWHQI010000352.1, from coordinate 2,285,471 downwards.
CATAACACAACTCAGCTATTTAAAACAATATTGGATCTTTCAATCTGAGTCGTTCGATGATTAATTAATCAAATCAAATAGTATGAATAGGTATGTGCCCCTTCATCTACCTCTATTATAAATAGGATGAATTCTTAGGACAAACTTACACTATTATTTACCCTAAGACCTTTCTGCGACAAACTCTCATTCCATTCTCGAAACACATTTATTCCTGTCAACTTGCTTCCATGGCTCCAAAGAAGGACAAATGAGAAGAAGAAGCCCGAACTTTCCCAAACTATGCTCTGATAGAGGGGGATGGATATCAAGTTGAGGGAGAGTCCCTGCTAGGGAGCTCAGCCCAAGACACTACAGTTGTTGAGGGGGAGACCCATCTGGGGTACTCTGCCCTAGATGTTCTAGTAGACAGATTTTCTGCCACTGAAGATGTTGTTGCTGAACCATTCAATGCACAATCAGGATCCTTATTTAACATGCTAACAACATTGCTAAATGTGTAGAGGTTAAAAATGGAAGAATTTGTCCTGAAGATAGTTGAAGGGTTGAGAGAGGAGCTGGAGGATGAGCTCCATGTTGTCAAAGATGATATGCATCATCTTAATACTCAGCAAACTCACTTTCTTCATCAAGAAGCTCCATCCATGGACACAATTGCTGATCAGCTAAATGTAACTATTCAGACAACCCTTCAAATTATTCAAAATCAGGTGTCCATGTCAGGAAACATGTAAGAAAATTTTCAACAGGTCATAAATTTCATGGGTCAGGATAGACAAACTGTAGTTGACAGAATGGCCCTTGGTACACAAATGCAGATGATCATCTACTACAAGTCAGAAATTCTCTTCTTCAAACTGAATAGAATCTTCATGAGAGAATTAACATGGTGCAAGTTACCCTAGATTTTCACATTGCAGAAGAAGTCATAAAGGGGGATAAGGTTGTGATAAACACAAGCTCCCATCAGGCAATGTGTGCAGTTGATCAAGTTAAGCAAACCGTGAAAATTCCCACCTCTATGTACGATATGGAAGAATCTTCTGAGAGTACTGCTTTAGAAGAAAATGTTGTTGAAAGTGGAGACTCTTCAACCTCTAGAAAGAGGAAAAGAACAGAAAGCAGAGAGTACAAAAAAAGAAGGTTGAGGGAAGTTGAGCTAGATCCTCAATTTAGTAGGTGGATTCCTACCTCTAGAGATATCATTAAGAAGCATGGACTAAATTTGGATATCCCAAGGCTGGCTTAGAAAGAATCTATTACTCTGTTGATTGGCATATTCACATGAGACATGAGGAGAAGAGGATAACTCATAAATTAGCTTTTCCCCATGGTCCTCCACCTTCTCCTAAGAGGATTCCAAAGCCAAGGAGTTTCTATGAAAGACAAATGAGGAAAGGAAAAGGCAGTAGCGGCAAAAACTAGAAAGATCAGATATCTAAGGATGTTTGTCTTAAATTGGAAAGGGTAAATGACCTTGTTAATTTTGTATAAGACATTATCTTTCATTTATACAATGTTGGTAGTTGAATCTTTCTGTGTCTTATCTAATTCTCTTTATTTGACTCTACTTATTATCTGGCATTTATCATTGAAGTGAGTTATGTCTTCTTCAAATATGGGGAGATTGTTGGGAACAGTGTCCAGCAATGTTCTTAATTTGAAGAAGTGCTCAGGTCAATGATAAAAGCACTTTGTATTTGATGTTCTATCTTATTTATGAATACACTGTATAATTAGTATGACCAGTGCTTCTCAAATCTCCCTAAGTCCAAAATCGTTGAGAAGGAATGAACATATCGTGGAAACATTACAAGGCTATCGTTGAAAAGATTGCTTTGCAGAGATACTTCAGGAGTCAGAAGTAAAATTCAGACTAAGATAAATATCATCGTGTATATAACATTCACACAATGATATCTACTTGTGTATATAACATTCACACGATGTATCACAGAAGGCAACAGAAGAAGTCAAACAAGAATCATCATGTCATTAAGAAGATCACGACGATATCATTGTGTCAACAAGGTACATGCGACGATATCATTATGAGGTCTCAAAGAAAGTATGTCAAGGCAAATATCATCATGTCAACAAGGTACACACGATGATATCGTTATGAGGTTTCAAAGAAAGTATGCCAAGGCAAATATTGTCGTGTCAACAAGGTACATGTGATGATATCATTTTGAGAACTCAGGAAAGTCTTCCAAAGCATATATCATTGTGTCAGCAAGGTACACACAACGATATTATTGTAAGGACTCAAGGAGTGTCATATATTGTCAAGATACATATTTCAAGTGAAGAATTCAGAGGAACTGAAGAGTTGTCTAAGTCCAAGATGGATTGCTAAAAAGGCAAGCTATGTCATCGAGATATCGCTCATATCATCGAAACATACTAAGATTTTTCAAAATGCGTCATCTGCATTTAATGTCGCCGTCTAAGGGACCAATCTGTGTATGTCATTAAGGAATGGGCTTCTGACAATCAAGAGACCTCAGAATAGACCGTTAGATATTCTTGTCATATATAATGATAAGATGGTTGCCCTAATCAACACAGAACTAATGAATCAAAAGAAAGTAATGGCCATCAGTACGGTTAAAGGAACATTCATGAGATCAATCTTCTTGCAATCTCAGTTCTCCAAGAACCAGTCAGACACCATCGACTGATAAGTATTGTTCTAAAGTGAAGAAGAAGATCAAAGAGAAGCTATTGTGCATCATTTTTCAAGTCCTTTAAAGGCTTCTCGTCAGATCTAGAGAACGTCTGCATCAAGCACCATCGACTGATAAGTATTTTTCCAGAGTGAAGAAGAAGATAAAGAGAAGCTATTGTGCATCATTTTTCAAGTCCTTCAAAGGCTTCTCGTCAGATCTAGAGGACGTCTGCCTCAGGCGTCAGAAGACTCTCTAGGCTATTTCTATCCTTTACATTATGGAGTGTTCTTCTATTTTGTAAACTCTTTACATGCACTATAGGACTCTTTTGAGTCTTAGTTGTAGGGTTCTGTGTGAACCTGAGGTGGGATCTACTATAGATCTGAATTGTATGGCATGTTGTTTCTAAGGTGTAGGGTTCCAAGAACCTGAGGTAGCTTCCTAAGTGGATCTGAGTTGTAGGTCCTGTTGTGCCTGAGCTGTAGGACTTGTAATGTCTGAGCTGTAGGGCCTGTAGTGCTTGAGTTGTAGGATCTATGAAGGAAATCTGAGTTTTCGGAGGAGTTGACCGAGTCTAGCACACTGATATATAGATGAAGGGGGGGCAGTGGAGTACCCATCATCTGGGGAACCAATATAAATCTGGTGTCTCTATGTGCTGTGTTCTATGATTGTGTTATATGCTGTGATTTACTTTTATTGCCATAAGCTTAATTTTAAAAACAGTCACATCACCTATTCTCCCCCCCCCCCCCCCCCCCCCCCCCTCTTAGGTGATAATTCCATAAACAAAAGTAATCTTGCTAACAGTTTGTGTTGTGTAAGCATAAAGCGGGCTTCTTCTCGCGAGTAGTATTAGATGTGTGTTCTTGTGGACTCTTCAATTGATTCATACATGTTTGTAAGACTATTATTTGTGACAAATGTGATGCACTATTATGCGCTTATTTTCTTTTCATTTGATATACTTCTCTGCTTGTGTTTCATCCTGCTTGGAATGCTTTGAAAATGTTTATGCAGTGGCAGTCTTGCATGGTTGAGGCACACACTTGCTGATTATCTTGCATTTTTATTGTCACTGGAAGTGTGACCACATGAGCTCAAACCTGCCGATGTTCTAGTTTTCAAGGCAAAGTACAATGGACCGCCATAAATATGGGGTGCCTCCCACTCATTATGCACCTCATTTGCGTGAGAAACCTGGACTAGCTGGTGCAGTTACAAATAATGGTTTTCAAGCGAGTTGACTATGAGGTCATCTTTCTGTCCACTAAACATGCAATGTCAACCATATCTAACCTCGACTTCGCTCACTTCTTATCTCGGCACCCGATAGACCATCGATACATGGAGCGATTACTTGAGGGTGAGGAAAGGCTGACCATTGTGGTTGATTAGGAGATCATCATGCCTTTTGACCACTTTGCCTCCGGATGGATGTTTCTGATCTTCCCTGACATGGTCGAAATATTGAACTATTTTTGGGTAGTGCTCTCCCTACTTTCTCTGAATGATGCGGCATCTAATAATTACTTCATAGTATATCTCAGGACAGTGCAAATACAATTTAATCTAGAGGTCTTCCACAACCTCTTTTATGTGAGAACAAGGGTCGGGCAGTGGGGGGGGGGCAGATGTATTTCAGATCAGATAAGATGCGAGTTCTTAACATTCCCAATAGGTTTACAGCTGGCAAGACCGACTCACCTTCTTCAAGGGAGATTTTGGCAGCCCTCCACCCTCCCAGACCTGCAAAATAAGGAGACCTTCCAAGTGTTCCTGCCGATAGGATTAGTGAAGCGGATTGTGTATTTACTTCGTCGCGAGCCCTTAGACGTGGAATACTACATCCTGTGAGTGCAAGAAGTAAAGGATGTCTTTATGGAAGATTGTAAGTATGGTTGTTAGCGAAGCAAATAAACGCACTTACCTCGTGATTCTTACATGGATTTTTTCCCTTACAATTGTTCTGATGACCCGAGCACTTTTGCAACAAGGAGGTGCAAGTCTGTGTGGGTTCCTATGAGAGTGGGTGGAGGATTTACATTTTATGGTCTTAGGGAGGACCTACTGGACGATGTGGTTAATCCCCTGATGTAATGGGACCCAGAGGGCTGGTTGCTCACTGTCAGCACTTCTCTCCCCTCTTAGCAAGAGGACGATAAGGTGATGTCGCATGCTTGCGCAATATCCTCTATCGTGTTTGACATGGATAATCTCCTGAGCTATCAAAAATTCCAGTGGGGGTCATCACCAGAAAGGCGGTGATAGCGACGCTAGGGATGGTCGCTCATAACCACCTATCCTGGTGCGGGCTTGAAGAGGTGTTGAAGGAGAATGCTCACATGCATGAAGAGATGAAGGTACAAAATAGATAACTATTAAGTAGTGGTGGTCACACATAAATATTTCATTGCTTCACTTCCAGGTCGCCCTCTCCTTTAAGAATAAAAAATTTCGGCATGTAATGCTGCGAAATAACAATGTGTCAGCAGAACTTACCCTTAACCTCTTGAGACAAAGTAATTTTCTAAAGGATGAGTTTGCCGATATTGACTACTCGACTCTTTATATGGGGTTCAATGATATGGATATCTCAGATTCGGAGGTACTAAGCTCTCGAGAAGGAGAATATGCTAAGGAGGAAGCCATTGATCTTGAGTGAGAGGGAGAGGAAAACAACTTACCCCCAAGGACTAATACCAGGTCTATTGGTTATAGCCCAACACTTTTGAATCTTGGCCCAAGAAATAAAAGAAAATCATGTGCAAAGGAAAAGAAGCTGGGAAGTCTGATGAGGATGAATGACCTTATAATTCATTTTTTAATGACCTTAAAATCGTGTGGAATCTCTCAGGAGAAGACAGATATTTAGGGGGAGCCCATTATTTAAGGGGAGAATACGCCAATCATTCAGAAGAGGAATATTGTCCACCTCATTACGACTAGGCAGAAGCTCCCCTACCTTCAACCTCTTTGGATGATACAAAGCACATTGATTCTATTCAAGAATAAGTTGAAGATCTATCTAGCTATTATTCAAGAATAGTCTACATATGTGGATTCTCAAGTTATTTCTTCAACAATTGTCTCTCATGTCAAGCCAATCTCCGTATATCCATGAGATTTTCGTGGTAGAGGAAGGGGGGAGAGGTCACTTTGATGATTGACCCATTTGGAAAAATTTACTAAGGAGTCAAGAAAAGAGTCCAAAAATGAAGTCTTACAATTCCAAAACACCTCAAATTACTTTTGAAGAAAACCTCTTTGGCATATTTACTCCTCCAGTCCTTGATCCCAAATTTGATAGAATTCAGAAAGAGATTGATGAACAAAGTTTGGCAGAGTGTGGAGCTTGTCAAAAAGAGATTCCTGATAAAAGGGAAGCATTTATTGCTAAAATCAAGGCAGGAATGACAAAGGAAGAAATTCTCAAGGAAGATGAAATTATCCTTCCATGTAAACACATGTTTAATGATGAAGCCTATAAGGCCAAAAATCCTGATTCCGTTGCTGGAAAATCCAATATGGAGCAAGGTAAGAGAGTACTAGGGTTCTCATATGATGTTTATATACCATATATAAAAAGAAAGAAGGAAAGCAAAGAAGAGGAGAACCTGCTCAGCCTGAGCCAATTTTGTTTGTTAAATCTTCTTTATCTCCAGTTGTTCATGATCAATCTATTGTATTATCAGTTCCTTAGAATTCCTAGCCTCCAGTTACTAGAGCATAACACCATATAGAGAAAATGAAATAATAAATGAAATTTGTGTAAGAGTTATTAAAAAAGGCATCTCTATTAGTGATGTCTACAGCCAGATTGATAATGATCTAAGAAAACTCTTCAAGTTAACTAATAATATGGAGACTCATCCTGACAGAGTTACAGCCAAAATATCTGAAGGTGCAAAGCGGCTCCAAGATGTGTTGATTTTCTGCACACACCTTATAATTAAACTTCTGTGCGTCGAGAAGTATTCAGCGCCAATTGCGAATTTCACTTCATGCATCGAGAAGTAATCAACACACGTTGAAAGCTATGTTCCTTACACCAAGATTTTCTTTAAAGGAAAGATATATCATACTACATATCTTCATCTTACGTCAAACTCTCTATACATAATATGTTGATGTACATCAACAAGTATTCAACGCATAATTTATCGAATGTTTAAATATCTTTAGACAAATATTATCAATTTCTGAGCAGTTTAACGCCTTGATTGAGATTCAATTAGAGATGTTGGTAGTCTATTTTGAGAAGGTGATTATACTGATTGACACATATTAGGAAAGACTTCTAATTGCAGCAATTCAATATATGTGAAGAATTCAAATAGAAGATTAGTCGTGAACTTATTCTGTATTGGCTCTTCTCTTTTCTAAGATTCAAAATTCTCCTCTCTAAGAATAAGGTCTCTCCAAGAACCATAATGGATAAGATCTCTTCTTTTGTATTCATCTTCTTTCTATTAATTCCAGTCTTCTCTTCCTAGAGGAATAGCTGACTATTGTTACAACTATATTCAAGAATCCACACAGTGTTATAAACAATCAGATCCTTTGGAGCTTTGTTGAAGAAAGATCACATTGTGGAAAATCTGCTTATACACCATTCTTGAAAATGAGTTTTTATAATCCCTCTTAAAAGGATCCATATTGGTCCTAAGAATCCACTTATCAAAGAATTTAGTTGGTTTTAAGATTCTCCTTACCAAAAACTCAGTTGGTTCTAAGAATTCCCGTATCAAACAATTCTGTTGATTTAGTAGATCACCTTATCAAAAGATCTATTGTATTGATTCTAAGAGTCCCCTTATCAAAAGTTTCAACACTGTTTAGTGGGCATTCTACTAAGGGGTAGAAGAGAGGACGTACCCACTATTTGGGAAACCTCTATAAATCTTTGTCTTCTGGCTGCATAGATCTCTACAATTTTTATTATTATTTTCTGTGTTATATTTCTTCTGTTGCTTATATTAAAATTATATGTGGCATATACTATGAATGATTATGGAGTAGGTAAAATGTTTAAAATTCTAGTCACCCTCCTTTAGAGTAATTATCAACACTTTACCCTCATTTTCAATTCTGAAATAAAAAAACTCCTTAGAAAAGTTTTGAAGGTGACGATGAAGGAACGCGAGATATTGAAATTGTTGAAGCATTCATTATTCATGTTGAATGTGCTTTTGTGTTTATTGCCTTCAAACTCTCCTTTGAATGTAGGAGTATGATCTAAAGACTCCTCTGGATCTAGAGTAAAAAACTCTCTTCAGAAATAGTCATGTTCCATTTGAGTAAAAAGGTCGAGGGCTCTTTAAATATGAATCTGTCTGTTATCGCCTGTGTTAGTGTTTACTGCATTATGGTATCCTTTTGGAAAGAGTTTTCCCACTTTAGCTAGCTTAAATGGATGCTTACTCTCATTTCTTAGGAAACAATTACAACATCACGATAAGTACTATCACCCTGTGGTTGCATAATATTTTGTCTCGCCAAAAAATGATATCATGCTTCATTTTGCTCTTCAATCTACTTGTGATTGTCATGCTTGCCTAAAAGTTACTGTCGCACGATAAGTCCTACTGAGGCACAATAAATGTTTATAAAATAAGCATTTAGCTCCCACCAAGTCCCATTTATAATGTCCCTTGCCAGTTGTCCTTCTAGAACAAAAATTACCGCCATTGGTAATCACTAGTGTCATGCGGTTGTGCCTATTTCAGAGCAACATCTTCAATTGTTCTTCCCAATTGATTCCTCTTGTATATTTTACTATTTTACATGTATAACTTGCACACGATAAACACAAATAAGGTAGATTAAATACATATTGAGATTTGCTATTCTCAAATCAAGGGATGCGGAATCCATGTTCCAACAAGTTGCTTTTAAACTACAGAACACTCTGCATGGTAGATGCTACCTCTGTGCGGGTTGGATTAATGAACATATAAACTTCATATTTGTTGTCTCTCCTTCAATAAAATGATTTATCATGTTAATAAAGTCACCATAAGTGCTAGGGTAATCATGCTCACTTCAATCTTAAGAATCCCTTGCTTAATTTGGAAGAGGACTCAAGTCCCAGTACTTCTCTTTCTTGAGGTTGTAAACCTCAACATAAGTTTTCTCCTCAAATATCTAAGGAGTAGATAAATTTTGAGGGTAATTTGTGAAGCTAGTCTCTTTTATTTACATCAATAGACGGAGAGCAATTCATATTGATGTAGTTTGAGATATTTCTCCGGAGATGATAAACTTATAAGCCTGAATATAGTGTATGGGATCTTCTCTTCCCATAAAATAGGAGAGATGTAATTTTATGAACCCTGCTGGGATGTGCTCCCAGTATATTGCATCGAAAAAGGAAAGGATTCCTCCTCCTCTTCATTAGCAAAGGTGACTTTGTCAAAGTTCAGTACTCGTGAGTCCCCAAATATTACCTCAACCTTATTGACCTCGCATCTCATCCTATCCAGCATGTAATCTTCATTATGATGAAGTCTATGTTTGATCTGAATAAGTAGTGTGATAATGTCAGGAGTTTTTGTCGCACCCCTAGAGAGATACACAACTTGATTTCGATAACCAAATATCCATAATGAGTAAAGCATTAAAATTGCTCCTATATATAGTTATGTCAATATTATCGGGTGAACACTCTTGCAAATTTTTTTCTTCATCTCGCCAAACCATCGCAAGGTGCCTTTTGTTAACCACCAAATTTGAAGGTCGCACATTCATTTTTAGGGCAAAAAAATCTCAAACCCCACTCATATACTCTAGAAAGGTATGATGGAACATATGGTGGAAGAATACTCTAATTTATGAATAGTCCAACAGTAAGAGTAAAGTCGGGATCAATGAGGTTAGGCTTCACACAATACAAACCTTTAGTCATATGTGATTTTATTGATTAGAATTTAGGTTATATTAGAATACATTCATTGAGGGTTTTATCATAATTATAAAATAGGAGCTCGTGAAAATAGTTCGTAGGGGGTGCAAGGATTCAATAATTTGTAGGACTAATCATTGTCTTCTCAATGTATTATTCATCATTATTTATACTTCTTAGGGTCTTGCTCAAAGGGCAGGTTACATAAGAAGAACTTCCTGACAATAAAAAAATGGACAACGGATAAAAAGAACTTATGATCATACAAAAGAGTGATAGCCTTCAATGGGGCATCAATGTGAAGATTCGCGAATCTCACTAACTTTGCGGATTACCCGCGAGTACTATCGAGCACAATGATGAGGGTTGCATATACTCACAATATCTCAAAAGTTTGGCTTATTCTTGGGTTTGTAGGCCTTCTTTGGGCGATCTCTCGCGAGTACCTGTAGCATGTGAGCATTCACCCAATTTATTACTCAGGCCGATTTCCTCTGAGAAGATGGTGATCTCACAACTTTAAACAAATCTTGCTCAAATTTAGTAGGAAATACTTGAAACAAGCATTTGTAATACTCTCGCCCTAATGATTTTGATGTATGTCTAGCTTAAGAGCACAGTTATAAAATGCAAGTTTTATAATTATTTTTAGATTAATTCATAATTTTAGCTATTTTCTTTGTGTTTTACAAGAACTAGTAAATATTAGCATGCCAATTGACTATGTTTTCAGTCGTAAAGAAATGGAGCTTGTTCAAATGGAGGTGGTTTGATTTTTCTTGAGGATATTTGTGAATAATGCTAGAATAAAAATATTTAGTTACATTATATTACTGTAACTAATACTTAATTACCAAACTTTTAAAAGTTTTCGAGTCCATATTTTAACTTAAACATCATTTGTTTTAAGTGCAGAAACTTTCTGATAAAAACACGCACAAACATGTCTTTAACATCATAAAATTTTTTATTCTCATCCAGTATTCTTGAACTTAACTCTGTATGTTTAAGAATTAAAGTTTATTTTGCTTGATTATGCACTTTGTATACTATATGTTACTACATCCATTCTGTGTGATGAATTATTATTTTTCATGTGAGAATTTTAGGATAGGATGAGTTGGCTAAGAAAGATTTGCAAAGGTTCAAGTCATAAAATCTCAAAAGAGCATCACCAAGAAAAAATTGATGATAATGATGATGGGGTTTGCAATGAACCTACAAATTCATTGGTAATTTCAATGTCCAGCAATTATTTCTATTTCCAATATTGAAATTTGTTTATTCTAACACCATTTAGTTTTCTACATCATAATAAGTTTTAACACTTTATGATCCTTATATATATATATATTATTATTATTTGTAAGACAATCCTTAGTTTGACAAATAAACTATTTGATAAATTGGATAATTTGATTTTCTTAAATGTTTGGTAAAGTTATCGATGTGTAGAGATATATATTCTAATCAGACGTGATCATCTAAATTTGGCCACTACAATAGATAATATTTCACTTTATAAAGAAAATTTTAATGAGATAATTTGTAATAATTGAGCTTTTTTTTCCTACTTTCTGCTGTTAGAGGGCCTCAATAATGGAGCAACGCATAGTTTGGAAAATAATGGATGAGTTATTTTTTAAGAAATTTGCTTTGTAAATATTTCTCATTAATTTAGTTTTTAAATAGCTTCATATATAGAGTAGCTCTACCACAACTACTTCTTAATGTACTTGATGCAATGTAAGATTCCATGTTATTGATTGCTTAGTGGATTCAAGAAAAATCATAAGTATATTGGCTTCATATAAATCATACTTCTCTTTGTTGAATGTGTTTCATGATCTGGGGTAAACAAATAAGATACTTCATTGAAGAAGAGAATAAGTCACATACCCTTGACAATATCAGTTGGCATAAAAACATCCCCTTGGCTATACCCATGGTGAATGAAAATAAGTATTCGGTCAACTGAGTATTGAAAGATTTGAATTCTTAGATAAATCAGCATGATCTAGGTTTAATGGATTTAAATCTAGTTGTTGATGATATTAATAAGGAAATAGTAGATATATGATATTCTATTAAAAGAAAATCAAAAATTGGTATATTATAGATGTGCATTGTTTACCTGAAATCCTGCGATCGTAAGAGAGTTCGGAATCTTCATCGCAATAGTCCTTGGGGATTGTTTTTGGGAGTCCACTTGGACACTAATTTTTTTATAAGCAAAACAAATTGTCTTCTCCTTCAGAATCCTAGGCGGTCTCCCCTTTATATTCCGCCCAGTTCAGTGGCTTTTGTTCCATAAGCAATTTGGATGGTCAAGATTGTGGCGTCTGCTCGAATCTACATATTACATATGAACAAACCACTCATTTACTATTTAGGAATCCTGAGCAATCACTCCATCAGAGCTGCTTAGCTTTGTGCTATAAATTATCTACAAGCTAGCCAATGACTTCCTCAGTAGTCAAGGCGGGCATGGATTTAGCATCTTCCCAGCCACGCAACTTGGATTATTACATAATAGATGGCTTCTTCCTCGATAGCTTGGGGGGGGGGGGGGGGGGGGGGGGCAGTCTCCAGAGCCTGCTCAACCTTATCGCTAACTAACTTCTATCTACCAAAGAAATTATACTATGCTTAAGCCTGCATGAACACTGATATGGTGTTTGCACAGTCTAGCTTTCTAGGCTATCTGCACACCATGTACTCCCTCATCTTTGCCCATTTCTCCAATAACATGGGGATCCTATTTTTCTTCTGCCTCACCATTTGAGTAGGCCCCACTAGTATAAATAATGGTGAAATTTAAGGGAGTGGTTTTACAAACTTCAATCCCAGTTAGTGACCTACTTTAGTGAACTCTAAAGAAAAGTTCTCTTAAGGTTCACAACATCAAGGAGAAGTAAGATTGGTCTTAATGGCCTCTTCCAAATCAAGCAATGAGCCAACAAAACCCTTGGCCACTTTATGAAAAGGTTTCAAGAAGAGATTTTAGGGATTCATGACATGGATCCCTCCATGTTCCAAGTTTCTCTCACCCATGACATTAAGGAAGGCCATTTTAAGTTTGAGGTGAGATAGAGGCCACCTAGCTCCTATATAGAGCTCATCAACATGGAGAACCAGTTCATAGAAGGGGAGACAACCAACACTGATTAAAGAGAAGTAGTTATGAAGTTCTCCTACAAAACTTCCTGCCATCCCTTAGCAATCGCCAAAGAATCACCAAGAAATCTTCCCATACCCAGCGCAATGTGGTAGGAACATCCTCCATCACTGTCCAGATTTCCATCATTAGCAATTCCAACAAATGAGTCCTTAGCGACCTCATTCCCCTCAAAGGAATAGGTCTGGTCCTCCCCAGCTAGCTCCCCATTTATACCAGACATCTTCTTCCCAATCCCAACCTTCACAATCATACTCTGCATAAGGGGTTATGATGATTCATAGAAGTCAAATACTGACCCACCATTCTCCCCATGGAGGAGGAAGGCAAGATTCTACATAAGCGATATGGATTTAATAGACAACCTCATCTTAAGACAGACTTGAAGAGTCTAAACCCGGAACACTTCTGTGAGTTCCACCATGAGAGGGGAAATCACATGGAGAGTTGTCACGCTCTCCATAATCCAAGATTCTCAAAGCTGTTTCTCGATGACACTCCCTGGGAGATAGCATAAATTGACTAACCTTGCCCACGACATAACAAATACCAGGTCTTGTTATTATTAGGTAAATGAGCTTGCCCACTAAGCGTCGGTACCTAGTGAAATCAGAAAGAAGAGGAGAATCCTCATTGCAAAGGTTATCCTTGCCAACCGACATTGGACATCGAGCAGGTTTAGCACCAAGCAGACCAGTCTCTTTTAGAAGATCAATAGCATACTTGCAATGTGAGATAATAACGGAGTTGTGTTTGCGCGAGATTTCAATGCCCAAAAAGTATTTTGGAGGCCTCATATCTTTGGTGACAAATTGTTGAAGAAAATGTTTCTTTGTTAGGGCAATGCCAGCAGTATCATCATATGTAAGGAGGATGCCATTAACATAAACTGCAATAACAACCAGTCCATGAGAAGTCTTTCATATGAAGAGAGAGTGATCTGCAAAGCTGCGAATATAACCAATGGTGGAGATTACTTCACTAAACTTGTCAAACCATGCCCGGGGACTTTGTTTGAGTCCATAGAACACCTTCCTCAATTTGCATACCTGAGACTCCCCCCTGAGCAACATACCCAGGAGGTTACTACATGTAAACTTCTTCTTGGAGATCACCATAGAGGAAGACATTTTTGACATCCAACTAAGACATCTGATAATCCCTATTGATAGCGACAGAAAAAAGAACTTGAATCGTGCTGATGCGAGCAACTAGGGAGAAGGTATTAAATAAGTCAACACCATAGGTTTGATTGAATCCCTTGGCAACCAACCAAGTCTTATAGTGATCCACTATGTCATCAGCATGATATTTCACCACAAATACCCAACAAAAACCATCAATATCCACCGGTGGAGGAGTAGGGATAAGAGTTTATGAACCTCTCTCGGTTAAGGTGGACATTTCTTCATCCATGATAGCTTTTTTGTGTGGTATGGTAAGAGCATCTTGGTAAGTGTTTAGGGTTACATTTGCTGAGAGGGCCAGAGCAAAGTCCCTGCAAGAGGAAGTAAGCTGAGCATACGACACAACATCATGAATGGAATGTCGAGTACACATGCGAACTTCCTTGTGAAGAGCAATAGGGAGATCAAGGTCTAATATATTATCCTCATCAGATCCATTCGATGAAGAGAGTGTTGGCCTGAGAACTGGTGGAGGTGGCTCCAGAGTTGGAGGATATGAGGTGGTGGTAGGTGAAGGAGATGATATGGTGGGGAGAGAAGGTGGAGGACTCTCAGTTGGAGGAGTAGGAAAAAAGAAAGAGAAGTAAGAGTATCAGTAATAGGGGAAGGAGTAGGGTCAGTAGAGAAGTAAGGAGTAGACTCAAAGAAGGTAACGTCAGCTAAGACATTGTTTTTTGAGAATTATGTCATAACATCGATAACTCTTTTGAGTTAGAGGGTAGACGATGACGATACATTTAATTGACCAAAGAGAAATTTTATCCCGACCAGAGGAAGGAGAGTGAACAAACACAGTATAGACAAAGATGTGTGGGGGCAGATAAAAGGGTGTATCACCCAAGTAAAGTATGGAAAAGGGGGTTTGTCCATGAAGAACAATAGATGGAATACTGTTTATGAGGTAGCAGGAGTTAGGATGAGATGACCCAATTAAGGGTGAGGAACATTTATCTGAGTGAGTAGAGTACGAGCAACATCAAGCAGGCAGTGATTCTTTCGTTCGACAACACCGTTCTATTGAGAAGTGAATGCACAGCTGTTCTGATCTATAATACCATGATTCATGCACAAATCAAAAAAATTATGACTAACATATTCCTTGGCATTATCACTCCGAAGAATTTTTAGGGAAGCACCAAACTGAGTGTGAATTTCATTATAAAAAGTAATGAATACAGAAAAAAAGTTTAGAGCGCTCTTTGAGAAGATACACCTAATTACATCTTAAATAATCATCAATAAAGGTTATAAAATAAAGATTACCCTTACCAACAGTTTTGGCAGGAGAAGGACCCTAGAAGTTCGAGTGAACTAGACCGAACGAACGAGCCGAACTACACCATTTCTGGTGGTATAGGAGGAGTGGTAATGTTTATCGTATTGGCAAGCTTCACAATTGAGAGAGGAGGTGCCCTTCTGTAGGTCTGGCATGAGCTGGTAGAGTAAGAGAGGAGGAGGATGACCAAGGCGAATATGCCATTGATGGAGAGAACCGGAGGTAATAGAGGCAGAGAGAGCAAAAACATTATCAAGGCAGTAGAGGTCGTCACCGTCAGTCCCAGTAGTAAACATCTACTTGGAGCAATGATCCTGAAAGTAACAATTAGTATAAGTAAATATTATAAAACATTGTAGTTGTCTTGAGAGAGCTGGAACAGATAATAAATTGCATGGAAAAGTAGGCACATAGAGAGTATTTGCAAGTCGGATAGACAGAGTGACCTGGACCATACCAGTCTCACACACAGGAGACGTGGAGTCGTTAACAATCAACATTAGTGGTGACCGATCATGTTTTTCCAAATGAGAAAAGATAGGAAGATTTCATGTCATATGATTGGTGGCACCAGAGTCAATGAGTCCCTTACCTTGAGTGGAAACATGTACACAACCTGAAGAGGTGGCAAGGGTGGCAGAATGCTTAGAGGAAAGAAGAGGGGCCTCAACAGGAATGACACCCACAGTTGCCAAAGAGAAGCAGTAGACGATGGTGCGAACATACCGTAACCGCACAACAAAAACAAAGACCGCACAAATTGCGAAGAGCATTCTGTCATGGGGTTAGGAAACCAAAGACTACACAAACCACAAAGGGTAAGGCGAAATGCTGAGAGGAGAGGGGCAGACGTTAGATAATCGAAGTCCAGACACAAAGCACAAAGGGAGAGTGGTTAAAAAAATGATGTCCGCACAAGGACCCGTGATCACAAGGGGCGAGTACAGAGTTCACAATCAAAGGATTGGTGTATCTCTGATACCATATGAGTAATTGAAATATAACTCACGAGAAATGGAAAATAACTGGATTTTTATTTCCAAAAAATCTAAATATTACAAGGGAACACCCTCCTTTATATAGAACGGAGGAGGTGAGAGAATTTAGAATTTGACAGTGTGAGACTAATTACAGGAATATATGAAAGATGCGGTTAGCGCGGATGGTGCAGTTATACAAAGTTGACTGCCTAGGTAAGCGCAGTTATACAAGGGTAACCGCCCATTCATACAGCAGCAGGAAGCGGGTACCATGGTTGTATCTGCCAGTATTTATCAACAACATGAATTCTGGAACTAGACCATAGGCGATTAAGATAATGCTTATCCTCCCAGACCACTACGGGCAGTTACAAGACTGTAACCGCTCATGCCCTTGATCATCAACATAGTTTGCGGTTAGCCAATCCTAATCGCGATCACCACAAGGTGCGGTTACACAAGGGTAACTACACATACATATGTTCTAACAAGTTATAGTTGTACCCAAAAAAACAAATGCACTTTATACAAATTATTCTCCAAAAAATTCATTACAAGCTATTCTCCGAAAAATTCAGTAGCATACAATGATAGTGGATCACTAGCTAAGTCTTCCCTCTATTAGTAATTGCATAAGGAATAATACTCCTAGCCGAATAATTATCTCCTATTGCAGTTGGTGAAAATGAAGACATCAATTTTCTGCCGTCCATCCTTCTTGGGACTTGAAAATAAATTGAACATGAATATATAAAGTGCCTTCAAAATGACAGAGAAACTCTCCCTTACTCTTGAATCTCTAACCCTAATTCTTTTGTGTCGTTTGTCATATTTCTCTATAACCCGAGTCTCTAATATTTCTTTAGACTCAGGTAGAATCACCTCCTTCTACTTAGTGATATTTTCGCATTGATGAACATTCACAAAAGTTGTATTGGATTATCGGATCTCTCTTCAAAATTTTGTGTGTGGTTCTTGAGTCACCAAAGAAAATACACTCTAGGGTTCTTGAGCCCACAGAAGCAAAATTCTCTAATTGGGTTCTTGAGTATCTAGTAGAAAAGATATTATGGTCTTTAATAGATAGTGGTATCTCATAGATTGTGGAATAGAGAAGTATCCAAATTTGATTGTGGAATGATCACAAAAAATTGCACTAAACAAATCCCAAAGGACATGCAATAACAGTGAACTGATCAAAGTAATCAAATGTGTCAGTGAGTTTATCATATCCAGAACACGAAGCAAAAATTCCTAGAACTAATATATCACCAAGCTATTTAAGCAATCATAACCTTAGTTTTTGAACAAATTAAAAAACATGCATAAAACTTAATCTAATAAGAACTTCATCAAACCAAAACCATCTCATATGAAGAATAAGCACACATTGAAACTAGCATTGAGAGACTTGGATTGTATCAGTCTAACTTCACTTTCATTTTCATGTAGGATGCCCAATGGCTACTAACAATAAAAATGAATCTTGACCGATGAATTGTTGGAAGCCTGGAATCAGGAAGACGGACCTGGATTGTTGGATTGCTCGTATGTTGGAAGCAGGAATCCTGGATTGCTCGTATGCTGGATTTCTAGCAGTTGGATTGCTCGTACGTTAGGAAGATAAAATGTTGGCTTGGATCCAGGAAGCCACTGGATTGTTAACCACTAGATTGCTCATACGCTAGAATGGAAGAGAAGACACTGACACCACCTGAAATGGAACTAGGTAAGGAGGAAAAAGGAAGACATTTGAACTAGAGGCAATCAAAGACGTTACCCTTAGCCTCTGTTTGCAGTCGACGCTTGAGATAGGATAAAGTGGCAAGATATGATTCTGCGATGGGGTATGGGGGTTAGGATTGTGATAGGATTAATGTTAGATCTATAGGCGCTCTTAGAGGGGGGTGAATAAGGGTTTTAATAAAGTTTAAATCTAAATAGAAATATAGTTATAGGTTGAAAATATTGTATGAGATATTTAAATTAAAGCTTGGCTTTTATCCTTTTGAGAAAATATCTTTTATAGAGATGTTCTTATGGAGAGGTTGAGTCTCTGTTTCTACCGCTAGTGGTAGGAGTTACCGCGCGACGTTAGTGACAAAGATTCCCTTTTGCTTGAAATAAAGTAGAACAGAAATATGTAGAGTAAAAATAGAGAGTGAAATATTTTTATATCAGTAAAAAATTTACAAAACTTGATCCCAATGACACTCGGAATCGAGGCAGTCGTAAATTTTTTTTTGGTTTTCTATACCGACCATTCTCCCATGGACCACTTGGCTCTAGTCTATATCTCCCCAGGTAAGGCCTCGAGACGCCCCCTAAATCTAACCCTAGACCTAGTCACCACCACTTGCATCGAATTCCCCCTAATTCTCGTAAGACCTAAGTTGCCAATTCCTGCGACGAATTTACTACCAACAAAAACAAAAGAGATACAAGAATGAAATCAGAAAATAAAAACTCCCTCAATAGTAGAAATCGAGGTCGTCGGATTTGATGCGCATGGCCTTCACATAGAGTGGGCTTGTTGAATCCTCCTTCGAGTTCTTGGCCTTCACGAATGGTGTTTGGAGTTCTCTAGACTTCAGGGAAGAGGGCTCTCACAAAATATGGGAGTTGTGGCTCTGGTTCACTGAAATAACTAATTGCCAACCTAAAATCACCTAGAGGGGGGGGTGAATAGGTGATAACAGCGTCTTTTGCGGAATTGAAAATCTTGAAAATAAAGAACGCATGAAAAGCAAACCACAACCACAGATGACACAAGGAATTTATAGTGGTTCCCCGTTCTTGGGTAATCCACTTGCCGGCCTCGCCAATCTAGCACCACAGCTAGACTTGACTACTTCACTATATCTCGGATCAAGAACGATCCTACACATCTCAGAGTCAAAAACTCTTACAACTCGGAGACCAATCTCCTACAAACTCAGAGAGAACCCTCTCTTACAACTCGGAGAACACCTCTCCTACAACTCGGAGAACAATCTCTCCTACAATCAAATAAGAAATTGATATAAAGAATATACTTGTTAATCACCAAAAGATCTGAATATTATGATGACGATCTTCTTCCTTCTTGTGATAGAAACAGCTTCGGCTTGATATTGAAGAAGAATCGATATGGCGCAACTCAGATCTTCAAGGATCTTGATCGAACCTTCTGAATCAAAACACGTAAGGCAAAGATCGAAAGACCTTCCTCTTCCCTTGGAGACGAATTCAGGAAATTCACGATCGATCTCCAATGATGGCGATGCGCGGCACTTGACGACGAACTTGGATCAGATTAGGGTTTTGAAAAGTACGAGCTCTGATCTTGTGGCTCTGAAAACTTGATGATAAGACTTAATACTTCTTCATATGGAATCTTAAGGAGCAATCATTATATATAATACATCCTAACGATTTAACCTTAAGACAAGGAAAGACGTCACGTCATACTGACGGAAAGGACTTGTCGTCAAAACCGGAAAAACAAAGTTTTCGAGAAATGAAGGATTAGACTTCTCGAGAATTACAATACTTCTCGAGAGATATGGCTAGTTCTCGAAAACAGCTTTACAAGAGAGAAAGATCAAGGAAAACAAGACCGGACTTCTCGAGAGAAAAAGGATTTGTCGAAAGCTAAGACATACTTCTCGAAATCAGCTAGAAAAGAGCTTTTCCCGAAAACAAGTAAGACCTTTCGAGAGAACAAAGACATCTCGAGAAATACAAGAAAACTTCTCGAAAACTTCAGAACTATTTCGAGAACAACCTTTAGAGAAAAGACTTTTCGAAAACTGAAGTACTTCTCGAGAGAGAAAAGACTTCTCGAAAACAAAAGTACTTCTGAACCAACCCTTCTCGAAAACAAACAAGGACTTCTCGAGAGCATAGAAGGACTTTTCGAAAGCTCATATAGACTTCTCGGAAAGTCTACTTACTTCTCGAAAAGTTAACTTAGAGAAAATCTTCTTTTGTCTTCAGACCAAAACTGCACATCAAGGCTTTGAACTTTTTGATGTCTTGATCATAAAGTGTATCCCAATTGAGAGACCACACATGAGTCAACCCCATACCTCATACAATGAAGAATTACATTGCATGAGACTGTGCTTATTGACCCATTGTGACCTGACATTGGTCTACACTTAGCAAAGTGAACCTGCAAGAACATTACTAGAAAACCAAATCAAATACACAAACAATTCAGCCTTGGTTCAAAGTTGACTTTCTACGAATCAAGGCTATTGTGGATACAATACCCAACAATCTCCCCCTATTTGTAGAATTCAGAACCCTACTTACCAAGATGAATTGTAGCCATATTAAATATAAAAGAGATATACTGGAAAGAACATTAACAACAATATCTAAATATAAAAGCATGATTGTCACATCAGAACCAAAAACTATATTTAGATGTAAGATTGCCTAATGAATTAATGTTCACACAGCATATAGAAATAATGTTTTAAAGGTTCTTCAAAGACTTGACTTCAGACATTGGAATTTCTTTTTCTCAGCATTTCTATCCTTTCAAAGTAAGCATATGGCTTTGGGTGATACTTGGGAGGAGCTTCTGGAGCTGCTGGATTGTTGTACCCATAGTTCCTGAAATGAATTCTTCTCTTTGTTTGGCTTGTCTTATATTTCTTCCATTCAGAAGAGCTGTAAAATTCTTCAGGTTTTACATTTCCTTCTTCTACAAGCTTAAGAGAGTCAAGAATTACAACTTTAGAAACTGGACTCCAACTCTCTGGATAAGCCTTAGATTCATCTACCACTGCTTTGCCTGAGCCTGCTGAGCTGGAGCCAAGAATAGATCTGCTAGCAGAAGGTCCATCACCATACTTTCTTTTTCTAGAATAGTGCCTAGAAGATTGAGGTTCTACTGAAGAAATATCATCAGACTTCCTTGCTGGTCTTGGAGAAAACTGAGGAGCTTCAGATTGAACTTGATCAAAGCTTGGAGGAGGTTGATCAGGGTCAATACCCAAATCAGGAAATATTTCATGATGTAGCCAAACAGCAGTTTGGGAAGTGAAGTCTTTTAACTCATTTACCTGCTGTTGGACACCTTGAGACAACTGGTCAAACTTATTAATTAAATGCTTGTGAAAATCAAAAAGAGTTTGATCAATTAGCCCAGTCATTTTCTCAGTTATACTGTCCTCCCCCTTTCTGACTTCTACAGAGAGGGTTTGGAGAATTGATTCCTTGAACTGGCCTACCTCATCAATAACCTTAAAGGTATTATCTTCTGCCCTTGAAGCCATGTTTTCTTGAGTTTTTCTTACTTGAATAACTTCAGCTAGCACTGTGGCTACACCCTCTATGGTGTGATCAATAGCCTTTCCTCCCTGAATAACAACCTCTTTTAGTTGATCTGAACTGGTTTTGAATTCTTTCAACTGCTTGGACATCTCTGTTTCAACATCTGAAATTCTAGCATGAACTTCCTTGAAGGAGTAATCTATTTTTGCACTCTGTCTTTGAAGTAGTAATTCAACTTTTCCAAGAAATGAATTTTCATCAAAAAGAAATGGAGGAGGAGGGATTGGCAGAACTTCCTCTGGGATATCTTCAATAACAACTAAACTTGGAAGCTTCACAGGAGATAACAAAATAACATTATCCTGAGCATCCTTGTTTGAGTCTAAACAAGGTTCTTGCTCCCCCTCAACATGTACTGGGGGAGGAGAGGAATCATGTACTGAAACATCATCTGCTTCCAGATTAAAGTCAAAATCTGCCCCTGACCCACCCAAGTGGTCACTAGTGCTATGCACATCATCAGCACTTTTTAAAATCTCACTCACCACATCTGCTATGGTGGAATCAACAAAGTCCTCATTTACAGCTGGAGGAGAGGAGACATGAACAACCTGTTCTGAAGCAACTTGTTCTGAAAGATCTTGAGCTGAAGGAGAAGGAACTGTATCTGTTGGAGGAGTGGAGTCTTGAGGAGCTGGAGATGAATCTGGAGCTGGAACTGAACTGTGTTGAGCTGGAGGTGGAGCTGGAGTTGTTGATGGTTCTGGAGAAGGAGGAGCAGGAGCTTCAAACTCATGAACTGAAGGAGCTGCTGTAATAGGCTCCCCCTGGGGACCTGCACCTGCTGCTGGCTTATTAATCCTGATGTTCCACCTTTGCATAGTGACAACATCTACCTTCTTTAAAGAAATAGTATAAAATTTAAGTCATGAACTCTTAACTCATTTCGACACTCTATTTATAGCTTGGTTTTGATGTGACAATTAATTTGATTTAAGTTTAAACAGAATAAAGTTTACGCGTACCTGGCTCTTCGAATGCTCGAAAATTGAAATTAAAGTTTGCGAGAAGTATAAGTCATTTCTCGAGAGGTCGTAAAAGTTTTCGAGAAGTATCAAAACTCTGCCGATCATCTTCCGAGAGAAAAATAAAGTTCTCGAGGGATAACCCATTTCTCGAGAAGTATGAATTCATTTTTCCGAAAACTTTTATCTTCTTCCAAAAGTAAGTCATTTCCCGAGATATTAACTTCATTTCTCGAGAAGTTTTAATGATGACTTGGATTTTTCTTCTTGATTTTTCTTCACAACCCAGCCAAAATGACCTGTCAGCATTCGTCAGGATTCGTCGGAATGACCCGAGTCATCTCGACGAATTGACTTAGCTGCAGATTTTTCTTCACAAGACTGTCTTTTTGACTTCTGTCTGGATTCGTCGGGATTCGTCGGAATGACCCGAGTCATCTCGACGAATTGACTTAGCAGAAATTTATTTTCTTTGCAAATGATACACCTGTACTTACATTTTTAGAACATAAAGAAATAGTATAAAATTTAAGAAAATACACTTATCTCCTTCTCTTCTCCTTTGTTGACCATTATTCCATGTTGAGCATTCCAAGTTCCGTCTTGAAGAAAGAGAACTTGGTCTCATCCAGCAGCTTTGTGAATATATCTGCTATTTGCTTATCCGTGGAGACATAACGTAAGTTGATATCCCCATTCTCCACATGCTCTCGGATGAAATGATATCTTAATTCAATATGCTTTGTCCGACTGTGTGAGACCGGATTATTTGCTATAGCAATTGCACTGGAGGAGTCGCAAAACATTGGAATATTCTTTATCTTCACATTGTAGTCTTGAAGCTGGTTCCTTATCCATAGAAGTTGTGCGCAACAACTGCCTGCTGAAATATATTCTGACTCGGCTGTTGAGATTGCAACACAATTCTGCTTCTTGCTACTCCAGGATATAAGCCTTCTTCCGATAAATTGGCATGTTCCGGAAGTGCTTTTCCTGTCGTCTCTGCTACCTGCAAAATCTGCATCTGAATAGCCTATTAGTTCGCTATCATTACTTCTTGGGTACCATAAGCCAAGATTTGGTGTGCCTTTAAGATATCTCAAAATTCGCTTTGCAGCAGTATAGTGAGATTCCCTAGAGTTCACCTGATATCTAGCACATACACATGTGGAAAACATTATGTCAGGTCTACTAGCAGTAAGGTAGAGCAATGAGCCAATTATGCTTCTGTATTTGGTTTCATCAAAAGGTTTCCCTTTCTCATCCTTGTCCAGAGACATAGCTGAGCTCATTGGAGTCCTCATAGAGGTTGCACTCTCCATTCCAAATTTCTTAATCAACTCCTTGGTGAATTTCGTCTGTGAGATGAAAATTCCATCTTCAGATTGTTTCACTTGAAGTCCTAAGAAATATTTCAGCTCACCCATACTGCTCATTTCAAACTTTCCCTGCATAAGTTTTGAAAACTTTTTGCAAAGATTGTCGTCTGTAGAGCCAAAAATAATGTCATCTACATAGATTTGTACTAACAAAATCTTGCCTTTTACTTCCCTAAGAAATAATGTTTTATCTATCTTTCCTCTTGTGAACTTGTTCTCAAGAAGAAAGTTAGACAGCGTCTCGTACCAAGCTCGAGGAGCTTGTTTTAACCCATATAAAGCTTTTTGTAATAAGTAAACGTAATCAGGGTGTTCAGAATCTACAAAACCTGGAGGTTGATCTACGTATACTTCTTCTTTTAAGTTGCCATTTAGAAAAGCTGACTTAACGTCCATTTGGTATACGGTGAAACCTTTGTATGCAGCATAAGCTAAGAACAATCTGATTGCTTCAAGTCTTGCTACTGGAGCATAAGTCTGATCGAAGTCGATCCCTTCTTCTTGTCTATAGCCTTTTGCTACAAGTCTTGCTTTATTTTTTATAATTGTTCCATCTTCATCCAATTTGTTCCTGAAAACCCACTTTGTTCCAATAATATTTTTACCCTTGGGTTTAGGAACTAGTGTCCACACCTTGCAACGCTTGAATTGATTTAACTCTTCTTCCATTGCAATTATCCAGTGGGGGTCTTCATTTGCTTCTTGAAACTTCTTCGGTTCTACCTGTGAAAGAAAACTTAAATGCATAATTTCGTTAGTAGTACCTCTTCTTGTTCTAATGCCGACTTGAGGATCTCCTATGATTTGATCAATAGGGTGATCTCTCATATGTCTGAACTCAAGGTTCCTTGCATCAGTTTGAACATCAGGAGTATTATCAGCTCCTTGAATGTCTTCTTCCGCTTGTGCTGGTTCTTCATCAATATGATCTTCTTCTTCATTTGTGATTGGGGAAGAAATCTTGACGAAGGTTTGAGCATCATCTTTGACTGGCTCATCTAAGGTAATATTTTGTGTCTTTGAACCTGCACCTTCAATAGAAGAACTAGAAGAGATGCCATGAAGCACGCTCGTTTCATCAAATACAACATTTATTGATTCTTCTACCACTAGAGTTTTCTTATTAAATATTCTATAAGCTTTACTATGGCTGCTATAGCCTACGAAAATACCTTCAAAACTTTTTTCGCTAAACTTGGTTTTGTAATGCTTTCCATTATTAAGTGCAAAGCATTTGCAACCAAAGATTCTAAAATAAGAGATGGTTGGTCTCTTGCCTTTTAGTAGTTCATAAGGAGTCTTTTCATGGTTTTTGTTTATGAGTGCTCTGTTTTGCACGTGGCATGCAGTGTTGACGGCTTCAGCCCAAAGATATTCGGGCAGAGAAGTGTCACTCAACATGGTTCTGCAAGCCTCAATGAGTGTTCTATTCCTTCTCTCAGCTACCCCATTTTGTTGTGGAGTTCGAGGAGAGGAAAACTCATGAAAGATACCTTGACTTTCACAAAAATCTGTCATAGCCCCAGATTCAAATTCTGTTCCATGGTCACTTCTGATTTTGACCACGGTGCATTCAAATTCGTTCTGGATTTGCTTGACAAACTTAGTAAAAATGGTAAACGTATCTGACTTGTGTTTGAGAAAGAATACCCATGTGAAACGTGAGTAATCATCTACAATAACTAACGTGAAAGACTTACCTCCTAAACTCCTAATTTGCAAAGGACCAAACAAGTCCATATGAATTAGGTATAAACACCTAGTTGAATCCTTACCTATAATGCTTTTAAAAGTAGCTCTTGTTTGCTTGCCTTTTACACATGCATGACAAGGTCTATTTTTAATGCACTTAATATTTGGAGCATCACGTACCAAGTTTTGTGAAAACAACTTATTTATAGTTTTGAAGTTTATATGTGCTAATCTCTTATGCCATTGATCAACAAGAGATGCACTATCTTTTGCTAAAAGACATACTGGTGTAGAAGAAGATAAACAAATAAAATTTAAACAGAAAATATTCCTATGACGAGTGCCTGATAAAATCGTTTCGGAATTTTCTGCCGACTTTATCAAACACTTGTCTTTACGAAAATCAACTATGTACCCTTTATCACAAAGCTGACTTATGCTTATCAGATTATGTTCCAATCCTTCCACATAAGCAACATCCGAAAAGGATACATTACCATTAGAGATCATACCATAACCTTTTGTTATTCCTCTGTCAGATCCGCCAAATATAACTTTTGGGCCATTCTCAACAGGAATGAAATTTTGCAAAAGGCTTCTTGTTCCGGTCATATGCCGTGAACAACCACTGTCCAAATACCAGATAGGATTTTTGATGGCTTTTGGACATACCTGCATAAACAAATTATTTTGCCTTAGGAGCCCAAACAAATTTGGGTCCTTGGTCCTTTGTTAGTTGAGTACCACGAAGAGCATTAACATTGCGAGTGGTCTTTCTTGCATTGTTAATCTGTGGTCTCTTGGAATATGTAAAATTGAACCAACAGTCTACGGCAAAGTGACCTATTTTGCCGCAACACCAACAGTTAAACCTGTTGTACCTTCTCTTAATATTTTCCTGCTTAACTCTTTGAACGTTGGTTTTGGCAGGAGCAACCCTTCTGGATGAAGATGTTTCATGAGTACAGCATACACAAGGTAATGCTATCTCATTAGACTTTGGTGCAACAGCCTTTACAATTGGTGCTTTCTTCTCATTATGTCCATGAACGTAAGGACCATAATCTCTTAGATTTATCTCTTCATGAGATGCTTTGAAAACACTATCTCCGAAGTTTCGAGGTCTAGTCCATCCCTTATAGTCCTTGACGGGTCCAGACTTAATTTGTCGGGTCAAGTGACCATAAGTGCTTTGCATGTCATAAATGTTTGAGGGAAATATGACTTTCTGAAATGGTACATGTTTTTGATGGGCTTTCCCTTTCTCTTCAATCGTGGCTTTCTTAGCACTCATGAATTTCTTTTTGGCATGTATGCCCTTAGTAGTGTTACTAGGACCTTCCACATGACCTAATCCACTAGTACTTGCTTGAGCAGTGAATCTATCAATGAGTGGAAGAATTGTTTTAGGTTGTGAAAACTTTTCAACTAGCTTTCGTTCAGCGGCTAGCTGTTCTTCCAAAACTTTGATAGAATTCGCTCTCCGATCAAGGAGCTCATCCGAGCTTTTGATCTTGTCTTTTAAGACTTGGACTTCCTCTTTGAAGGAAGAAAGTTGTTCAACTTCCTTTCTCAAATTGGTTTCCATTTCTTTAAGAGACATAATCTCCTTGGTCTGAGATTTGACAACCCTTCGGCACTTGTCAAAGCTCTTGAGCATTTCGGTGTATTGGGTCATGAGATTAGATTCATCATCAGAGAAATAATCTTTCTGTTTAGCAGAAGCATAATCTGAATCTGAGAGCATAGTGTGAGAATTTACCTTCCCAGTGTATGGGGGTTCTTCTTCATCATCTGTCATGGCCATAAGCCCAAAGTATGCTTCTTCTTCAGTGCTTGATTTATCTGAATCACTATCGCTTAGTGTTTTAGCCTTCTTGGCTACTAAGCTTCTTTCATTTTTCTTTTTCCCATTAGTGGGTTTCTTCACATCTTTTCTTCCGCCGTCTTTCTTTTTATGAGGGCACTCAGCGATCATGTGCCCTGGCTTATTGCAACAATAGCAAATAATATCAGTAGAAGTATGTTTGTTCGGTTTGGATTTATTCCTGTCATTTGTGCTTGAGCCTTTCTTATAGTAATCGGCTTCACGATGTGAGTGTCTATAATCTGAGGAAGATGGCTTGTTCCTCATTTGCCTTCTTTTATTCAGCAGTTTCTTAAACTGTCGGGAGATTAGAGAAAATTCCCCATCAGACATTTCTGAGCTGGAGGAGCCGGTCTTAGATTCTTCTTCATCAGTAGATTCTTGTATTCTGATTTGAGACAAGATTTTGCCTTTACTAGAACTTTCAGCCTTCATAGCCAAGGTTCTTTCCTTGCTTGAAGCTCTATTCCCTTCTTCTTCTGTTTTTCGAATGTTCATTTGTAGCTCGTGGGATAATAGTTTCCCAAACAGATTCTGAGGGTCTAGATTTGGTAACTTCCCAAATTCTCTGATTGCAACAATCTTGCTATCCCAATCTTTTGTTAGGGAACGCAGGAATTTATCATTCAGTTCACCATTTGAGAATTCACGACCATAGTTTCTCAGACCATTTACAATTTTGAAGAATCTTTCATATGCATCGGCAATGCACTCCTTTTTATACTGCTTGAAGGCTTCATATTCTTGATTCAAAAGAGATCTTCTATCATCCCTTACTTCTTCAGTACCTTCCATAAGAACTATTAAGGATGTCCACATTTCTTTTGCTGAACTGCAGTGAATTAAATTTTGCAACATTGAATCATCCACTGCACTGGCAATAATGTTCTTTGCCTTTTTGTCCAAGGCAACGAGAGCGATCTCATCCTTTGTTAAGTCCATCATTTTCTTTGGAACTTGAACTGTAGGATTGATTGTTGAGGTGGTCATTGGCACATGAGGTCCTTCTTCCACCACTTGGAAGATTCTTGGATCAGCGGCTTCCATGTAGAATCTGACTCTTTCTTTCCACATAGGAAAGTTAGCCTTTGTGCAAATTGGCAATTTCAACGAAGACGATTCCTTGCACTTTTCCATGATTTGAAGGCAATTAGAATGAAGAGATCTTGTTTAAGATGTTAATCTTTTAAGAACAACGAACCTCTGATACCAATTGAAATAACTAATTGCCAACCTAAAATCACCTAGAGGGGGGGGTGAATAGGTGATAACAGCGTCTTTTGCGGAATTGAAAATCTTGAAAATAAAGAACGCATGAAAAGCAAACCACAACCACAGATGACACAAGGAATTTATAGTGGTTCCCCGTTCTTGGGTAATCCACTTGCCGGCCTCGCCAATCTAGCACCACAGCTAGACTTGACTACTTCACTATATCTCGGATCAAGAACGATCCTACACATCTCAGAGTCAAAAACTCTTACAACTCGGAGACCAATCTCCTACAAACTCAGAGAGAACCCTCTCTTACAACTCGGAGAACACCTCTCCTACAACTCGGAGAACAATCTCTCCTACAATCAAATAAGAAATTGATATAAAGAATATACTTGTTAATCACCAAAAGATCTGAATATTATGATGACGATCTTCTTCCTTCTTGTGATAGAAACAGCTTCGGCTTGATATTGAAGAAGAATCGATATGGCGCAACTCAGATCTTCAAGGATCTTGATCGAACCTTCTGAATCAAAACACGTAAGGCAAAGATCGAAAGACCTTCCTCTTCCCTTGGAGACGAATTCAGGAAATTCACGATCGATCTCCAATGATGGCGATGCGCGGCACTTGACGACGAACTTGGATCAGATTAGGGTTTTGAAAAGTACGAGCTCTGATCTTGTGGCTCTGAAAACTTGATGATAAGACTTAATTCTTCTTCATGGAATCTTAAGGAGCAATCATTATATATAATACATCCTAACGATTTAACCTTAAGACAAGGAAAGACGTCACGTCATACTGACGGAAAGGACTTGTCGTCAAAACCGGAAAAACAAAGTTTTCGAGAAATGAAGGATTAAACTTCTCGAGAATTACAATACTTCTCGAGAGATATGGCTAGTTCTCGAAAACAGCTTTACAAGAGAGAAAGATCAAGGAAAACAAGACCGGACTTCTCGAGAGAAAAAGGATTTGTCGAAAGCTAAGACATACTTCTCGAAATCAGCTAGAAAAGAGCTTTTCCCGAAAACAAGTAAGACCTTTCGAGAGAACAAAGACATCTCGAGAAATACAAGAAAACTTCTCGAAAACTTCAGAACTATTTCGAGAACAACCTTTAGAGAAAAGACTTTTCGAAAACTGAAGTACTTCTCGAGAGAGAAAAGACTTCTCGAAAACAAAAGTACTTCTGAACCAACCCTTCTCGAAAACAAACAAGGACTTCTCGAGAGCATAGAAGGACTTTTCGAAAGCTCATATAGACTTCTCGGAAAGTCTACTTACTTCTCGAAAAGTTAACTTAGAGAAAATCTTCTTTTGTCTTCAGACCAAAACTGCACACCAAGGCTTTGAACTTTTTGATGTCTTGATCATAAAGTGTATCCCAATTGAGAGACCACACATGAGTCAACCCCATACCTCATACAATGAAGAATTACATTGCATGAGACTGTGCTTATTGACCCATTGTGACCTGACATTGGTCTACACTTAGCAAAGTGAACCTGCAAGAACATTACTAGAAAACCAAATCAAATACACAAACAATTCAGCCTTGGTTCAAAGTTGACTTTCTACGAATCAAGGCTATTGTGGATACAATACCCAACATTCACATATCGTGAAAGGAAGAGATCCGCTCTTCAAATAAGATCAGGATCCTAGCGCCAGCGTTAGCATTACCATATAGCGGTAGCCTATTAGGAAGGTAAGAGGCACACAAATGGAGCCAAAAATAGAAGTCATGCTGCTACAATTTAGGCAACCCGTCTTACCGCACCGCGTTAGCAATATAGCCTCTGTGTCATCAAATCTCCTTCCTCATTTGCTCCTCAATCAGCTGTGGAATGGCGGACCTTCCATAAGTAAGTACATGGCGTTAACTATTTCTGCGCCACAGTAATCCTTGCTATCTATGGCCTTGCTCCTGCCATTTTGTGCGTTTAAGTGCTTATGTCCAGCTATCCTTGAATCGGTGATCCTACTACCAACGTTAGATGTTAATGTCTAATGCTAGCTCTTTATTCAGATCATCGTCCTCAGTCTTCATTGTACACATTAGGGTATATTACATGTAGTTCATGCACATTATAAACACACGACAAGCATGATCAAATACACAATGGCATTTTTTATTCTCAAATCTAAGAGATGCAGAATGCATGTTCCAACAAACTCCCCTATTTCATAATAACAAATCCTCTAGGAAAAAAATTAATCAAATATAACAATAGTGGTGTTTATAGTAAGTAATAAGCATGATACACGTGCATACTCTGTAACATCCCAACTTTTATTGGGTCACTAGAACCCTAGTATACCCAATAAAAGTAACTGGAACCCCTACCCAAGGCCCAAAATAGGAGGGAGATGGCCCTTTTTGGGGATTTTGAGCTAGAGAACTCTGATTTGAGTTCTATTAGTTCTTATAGCCTCGTATTGTCAATATTAGTGTAATGGAACTTGTTTCGTTAAAATTCGAGATCATATGGTGAATATGAATGTTCCTCGTGGAACGTCACGATTATGAGAAATTTGAATATTGAGCTAGAGAACTCTGATTTGAGTTATGTCAGTTCTTATAGCCTCGTATAGTCAATATGAGTGCAATGGAACTTGTTTCGTTAAAATCCGAGGTCATATGGTGAATATGACTGTTCCTCGTGGAACTTCACGATTACAAGATTTTTGAATATTGAGCTGGAGAACTTCGATTTGAGTTATGTCAATTTCTATAGCCTTGTATAGTCAATATGAGTGCGATGGAACTTGTTTCATTAAAATCCGAGGTCATATGGTGAATATGACTGTTCCTCGTGAAACATCACGATTATGAGAAATTTGAATATTCAACTATAGAACTCTGATTTGAGTTATGTCAGTTCCTATAGCCTCGTATAGTCAATATGCGTGCAATGGAACTTTTTTCGTTAAAATCCGAGGTCATATGGAGAATATGACCTTTCCTTGTGGAACATCACGATTACGAGAAATTTGAATATTGAGCTAGAGAACTCCGATTGGAGTTCTGTCAGTTCCTATAGCCTCATATAGATAATATAAGTGCGATGGAAATTGTTTCGTTAAAACCCGAGGTCATATGGTGAATATGATCGTTCCTCATGGAACGTCACAATTACGAGAAAATTGAATATTGAGCTAGAAAACTTTGATTTGAGTTCTGTAAGTTCTTATGGACTCGTATAGTCGATATGATTGTGATGCAACTCGTTGCATTGCAATCCCAAGTTTTATGACAAATATGGGCATTTTGAGTCTCATAGCACGCTGTGATGCATAATTTTCAGATATTGAGCAATTAAACTACGATTTGGCACTGGTCAGTGACATTTGATTTGTATGATCAATACGAAGTCAACAGAGTTTGTCCCAGTCAATTTCGATGACGGGTGGTCAAACTGTGGTAAAAACTAAGCTTTAATGTGCACCTAAAAGTGTACGCACATCATCATACCACAATACTCCAACATTGACATGTTCCCCGATGACTTGGACTCACTTTGACTTTGACCCATATTGAGGACCCACCCTAGGGTTAACTTTGGTCAAACTCTAAAAATTCCTACTTTTGGAATTTTTCCCAAAAAGGGGGAGGGGGGCTTCACCTCCCCATCAACCAATCACTTGGGCTCGACCCCCTCCATCCCTTGGACCTATGCCACCAGCAAGGAGACCCAAAATGGGCCTTGGTAAAAACCCATCAACTCCCTCTTTTCCCACTTTCTCCAAACCCTAAGCCCAAACCAGCCTTTTTCACCCCTCTTGATGCTTCCGCCTGGCCTGTACAGGTCATCCCTGATGAGGCCAGCTGCCCAGGATAGCAGGAGGGGGAAAATCCATCTCCTCCTCACCACCATTAGTCCCACATCGGGGAGTAGGAAGAGAAGCCCTCCTCCAAGCCCTATAAAAAGGCCATTCCCCCTCTGCATGGGCTCACACCACCCAGTAGACAACCCCGACCCCCTGCCCGACCTTTGCCTTCGCCAGAAACATGACGCCACCCTCCTTATTCCTATGCCACCTCCCATGGAAAACCATCCCAGCACCTCCCGAGCCCTCTCGCGACATGTGGAACCTCTTCCCCTTCCACTTCCTCATCTTCGTGACGAGTTGCATGTGCCTCCCGGCCGCCGCAGCGCCGCTAGCGCGACCCAAGCCAAGTTTCAGGCTTGGGTAATGGCCGCGCATGGTGAGCCCTGCCCGGCGTTGGTGGTAGCGCTGGGAGGGTGCTACCCCTCTGGAGGGACCCTTTTTTGTGTTGGAAGGCGGAGGTGCCGCCGGAGAGCGTGATTCTGGTGGCACCTGAGATTAATAATTTTTTTGTATGAGGCTCTGTTTTCAATTTTCTGGCATCGGGCCGTAGGGCCACCACCGGAGGAAAGCCCGACCCCTGGCGCATTGGCCGGGGGTGGTAGTGTGATATGAGAGCCACTAGAGAAGCAGGGTGGTGTGGCACCGCCGGTAGCAGAGCCGGTTGCGCCACCCTGCTCTCGGGATTAAAATTTTGGCGGTGGCCACCGCCGCCTGGCCTTCGGACCGCCACCAAATAATCTGTCGGCCCCCGGCGAGTCGACCGTGGTTGGCGCCGGCGAGTGGAGATTGTTGGCCAATGATGGCAGAGCCCGCCACCCTCGGCACCACCGGGGAGCAGTAGTGGCTTCCAATCTCCACAATGAGATCGAGCGGCCAAGATTTTCTAGAGTACCGCTCTGTGCATCAGCTTTAGCACCCCCCCCCCCCCAGGGGATCAGCGCTAGATCTGCTATGGGGACAGGGGAATAAAATGCACGTCCGACTCACTCTCAACCACAGGAAATGGATAGATGCAAACCAAATATTAAACAGAAAATTTGAGGAATTTATTTGAGAAGAATCTAGGCTCCGAGGGAAAAATATTTGAACATGAAATTTGTTCTCCATTTTGAGGGCTATATCCACAAATTTTTTGGGATTTTTATAAATTAATTTGGTGCTTTAAAAAGCCTAATTAAGATTTGATTGGCCAAATTAAATACCCAAAATTGGATGAAATTTTTTGGGAAAAATCCTAGGTTTAAATAAAGTCCTTTTTGGTGTCATATTAAAATTTGGGGACACTTGGGTAAAAATTGATGATTCTCCGATTTTTAGGTCGCACTTTAAATTTTGATCGTTCAAATATTTTGAAGGAATCGTAGCGCGCGATCGCGATATAATTTATGAGTTATTTTTCAAAAAAATGATGAAGAGATTTATAGATGTGAAATCTCAAGCTCGAAGTGATACGGGAATTTTTGCAAATCATCGAGCTCTTTATTAAAAATAATTCTCGGGCGTCTTGAGTATATCCGGAAAATGAATGATACAAGCAATAAGTGTGGCGACTCCTAACCTCGATTCAGATGTTTGATTTTTCCTTTATTTTGAAAGTTTCACGAGGTTGGTGTTCGAGGAATAATTAGGCTCTCTAAAATACCTGAAATCATCTCAACTCGAGCAATCAAGGTGACTCCTACCATAGAATAAATGTCTATACTCTCGATAATCAAATCAACTTAATATATATATACATATGTGTGTGTATGTATCGAGAAATTAAGAAACTCATAATAAGCTCCTCAACTTTGATTAAGCCATAATTAAGAGGAGCAATGGAACTTAGCATTAGACCTTAATAATGGGTGAAATTCAAAAGAAGCTCCAATGAACGGAGATAGAACAGAACTTTCCTCCTATAAATGGAGATGAAATTGAAGCCTCCTAATAATAGAGTGAAGGAATACTAACCCTCTTATTCAATTGTGCGTTCTTTTACTCTGGTCTTGTACTCGTCCAGTTCCATTCAATACTTTATTTACAGTCCTTTTCATTTCGTTTCTTTTCAGTCCAACTCCAGTCACATACTGCTCTAGTTCATTTCAGCACTTTATTTTAGTTCGTTCAGTTCAGTACTTTTACAGTTCAGCATTTCATTTCTACAGCTTATTTTAGCAACATTTTGTTTTACCATACTTAATTAAATGCAATTTACTGTTTCTGCATTTCTAGCTAGGGTCCTGCTCTGACGAGCGGTTGACTTTCTGGTAGAGCGTTAGTTGGGGATAACTGGGAGTTGAGTTATTCCTCCATAGTTGGCCCCAAATAATGTGCCTCCATGCTCGTTGCTCTCCTTGACTAAAGGTTGAGCAACATGTCTATGTAAGAAGGTCGCTTGCCTGAATTAGTTAATGTCAAGTAAGGCAGGCCGCCGCAGACCCGAAATATACTTCATAATATTATTAAAATGCTTGTAAACTTGCTTGAGGTAGAAAGTGGCGGGCCAGTCACGCCCGCAGTCCATTCGTAGTAGTGTGGGAGGGTTGATGACTCATGGCTACTGGGAGATGTGTACCACGGGTGGACTGTCATTCTATACCACATTGGATTGCCTACACTGGTCAAACTAAAATTTCAGAAATTGATGGATGTCGCTCACATCCAAGAGTACACCTGGTTGTACGATGGGGCCTGGGTAGTGGGGTACGACCACACCAGAAGTGACAGGACTGGTCATTGTCACCGACGACCACATCGGTGAGGCCCGCGGGGTTCGCTACCCTGCTAGAAGAGAAGCGGTCCAAGCTATATCGATATAGAGTGTGTTGGTAGGTTTTGTACACCTGCGACGTGAGTACAAGGTGTGAGTACCTGTTAATTATGTGACTGCTAGTTGAACTACTTTAAATAATTGTTAACATTACCGTTGCTTCCAGTTATTTATATGTTGCACTCCTTCAGATACTTACTACTAGAATATGAAATAAAAATGCATTTTATAGAAATGATGTTGTTAACTCTCTTTTGCTTCGGCTATTTATTTATTGTTGGGTGCTTAAGCTCGTCCCCAAGAAATGGATCCGGGGAGGAGATGTGTTTTCACTTAGTTCTGTGATTAACGGTTAATTATATAACCATTCAGAGGAGACGGAGTACCGCGAAGACCAATTGTCGCATGACAGAAAAAGCAGTTGAGTCTACCCGAGCAGAGGCACCCCCATCGCCTCCAGACTTTTGAGACGTTAGGTTCCATAGTATGAGGAGTGAGAGAGTTCTAGCGTTAGTCTTTTGGAGCCCATGAGGCATTCATGTATAAACAATGGATACGGTCTTTTGCTTATATATATATATATATATATGTTTGGTTGGTTTTCCTTATGATTGCTTTCGCACTATGATCTGATGTGATGTGTTATGTTCCCTTGTCTGACAAGACGATCACCCAGAGCTTAAGTGAGTGGGTCGTTTCCACTTCAAAAGCGTTGGGTGTCCGTCTTGGGCAGTAAGACCCTCCTCCTCTGGCCCGGGTTTAGTGTCGGAGGGGGGAGGGGGTCTTACAAATGGATCAGAGAATTCACGATCCGTCCATGTGGGGAAGTCTTCGGGTCTTTCTTTCCCATGTTCCATTTCTTGGTTCTGGACGAATCATGCAGGGAAATCATGGTGGACCAAAAGGATAGAAATTTAAGGATTATAGACACTACGGTAGCATACTCGCACACACTTCGTTTCTGTTTTAGTCAGTCTTTTGCAAATTCTCTTAATTTTGCAAATTGCTAATCTTTTTCCTGTTACTTCTCTAGATACCAGTGTCCAGTAACTGGAGATCATCCTCTTGAGACCAGTACAACCCTACTACTACTCCACCAGACCTAGTTTCTCCAGCCACAGTTCCGTTTACCGAGATTGGCCTGGGGCGGACACTGACATCACTACTTACCACCTTCCAGACTGCTATCACACAGCCACCCCAACAGCTTATCATGCCCACGGACCTTCTGACAACTTTCCAAGGGCTAATCCTTCTATCTTTCAAGGCACTGAGTCCGCTATGTAGGCGGAAGAGTGGGTAGAGAGGGTTGAGGAGTTACTAGTGGGCATGATGTGCCCCGTTATTGCTGCAGTATCCCTAGTAGTGACATTGCTAGAAGGTTATGCTTGGGACTGGTGGAGGGCAGCTAAAAGCTCCACATTTAGAGGACGACTACTTAGTACTATTCTCTGGGGAGAGTTTTTTGATGCTTTCCTAGAGCACTTCATCTCCGACGCCGATCGAGTCGCACTTCAGGAGCAATTCCTTCATATACGATAGGGAGATAGGACCGTACCAAAGAACCAACGCGAGTTCATCTACCTAGCCTACTTCACGGGTACACTTGCGACTGCAGACAGAGATAGAGCCGCCATGTTTTACTGAGGGCTACGCGATGACCTGCGGCAGGCCCTGATCATGATCTCCCAGTCGACCTTCCACACGATTTCTACACATGCCGCTATACTAGAAATGGACCAGAGGATGGTGGCCCAGCAGCGTAGAGGATAGATAAAGGCCCCTCGGGGCCAAGGACGAGGGAGAGGGATTGCTCCTCGATGACAGGACAGAGATAGGTGGCAGCGTCATTGCCACTAGCCCTACAGACAGGCACCTCGGCCTCAACATGCACTTCCACACCTAGCACCCCGACCAGCTCTGGCACCCTAGCTCGCACCAGCAGTATGACGAGACATTCCCTTTGCAAGGAACTATTTTCTTTGCCAGCAAATCAGGTATATTAGAGCCTTCTACCCCCAGGCCATAGGGAGGCTAGGCTTAGGAGCAGTACAGGGAGCAGCTGAGAGAGGTCAAGGATATGGAGGACGTAGCGGTCGGTTTGCATGCAGGAGGGACCATCCCAGGCAAGGCAGAGCAACACCACTTGAGGCATATGCACTGGATCTT
Source organism: Dactylorhiza incarnata (assembly GCA_033032865.1). Taxonomy (NCBI): domain Eukaryota; kingdom Viridiplantae; phylum Streptophyta; class Magnoliopsida; order Asparagales; family Orchidaceae; genus Dactylorhiza; species Dactylorhiza incarnata. Next base: position 2,248,064 of record JAWHQI010000352.1, on the reverse strand, counting down.
CAACATGGACCAGCACCTAATGTGGTTATTGGTATCTACCTTCGATATCAGTGATGTGATATAAGATAATGCTAGGACTAGTTATATGTTATGTACATGTATATTTATATCCTATGTGTATTATGTAGACTCGATGTTTGGCACATATATATATATACATATAGGTTATCAGGCTTACTCTTGGTAGAAGAACACCCTGTGAAAACACTTTTCGATACTAAAGCAACTTACTCCTTCGTCTTACAAGATTTCATTGTGTCTAAAGAAAACGTTGTCCGGTCATCCGGAATGTCAATACGGATTCGACTCCCAGATGGATCAGACATGACGTCCACTAAGAAATGCTCATTCTAGACTATGCTAGAAAAATATGGAATATGAAATCCACGCAACGATCCTAGCAATAACTGGGTTCGACATCATCCTTAGAATGGACTGGCTGGCCGAGCATAAAGCTCAGATAAACTGCTCGACCCGAGAAGCCAAACTCCAAAACATGAATGGGCAGGCTCACGCTGAAAGTTATTCGTCTGTTACCCGCATAATTCTGACCTCCGCTCAAATTGTCAAATCAATTTGACAAAAGGATGAGATGTACCTTATTTACTTCGAGATGGAGTGTAACGGCCCGAGCCCTGTAGACCCGGAGTTGTTAATTCACTAGCCCAGAGGGAGACACCTCCGCCAGCACACTGGACCTGGGCTACAGCCCGTACACCCCAACGCATCCACCTGCACCTGTTTCTCAGTACAGCGCGATCCCGCCATCAACAATGCACTGCGCTGAGAAACAGGCGCAGGTGGATGCGTTGGGGTGTACGGGCTGCATCCCCAGTCTGGTGTGCTGGCGGAGGTGTCTCCCTCTGGGCTAGTGAATTAACGGCTCTGGGTCAACAGGGCTCGAGTCGTTACAAAAAAGTGCACTTTTTTTGTAACGACCCGAGCCCTGTAGACCCGGAGCCATTAATTCACTAGCCCAGAGGGAGACACCTCGCCAGCACACCGGACTGGGGATGCAGCCCGTACACCCCAACGCATCCACCTGCGCCTGTTTCTCAGCGCAGCGCATTGTTGATGGCGTGATTCGAACCCCCGCCACCCTTGATAAGGAACCTTCAATAGTCCTTATCACCAACTGAGCTGCAGCTCAGTTGGTGATGAGAACCTGGTTGAAGGGGTTCTTATCCAGGAGGTCAGGGGATCGAGACCTGGCCTCAACAACGCGCTGCACTGAGAAACAGGCGCAGGTGGATGCGTTGGGGTGTACGGACTGCAGACCCGGTCCAGTGTGCTGGCGGAGGTGTCTCCCTCTGGGCTAGTGAATTAACGGCTCCGGGTCTACAGGGCTCAGGTCGTTACATGGAAGACAAGACTAAAGTGCTCGACAAGGTGCCTGTAGCCCGAGACTTTCCAGATGTTTTTCTCGAGTCCCTCCCAGGGTTGCCACTGCAATGAGAGGTAGACTTCTAGATCGAGCTTATACCTGGAGCTCGACCAGTGTCACGAGCACCTTACCGAATGGCCCCAAAAGAACTGGCAGAGTTAAATATACAACTTCAAGAACTAATCAATGCAGGTTTCGACCATCCAAACACCTCACCTGGGGAGCTCCTGTGTTATTCGTCAAGAAGAATGATGGGTCACTACGTCTATGCATCAATTATAGGGAACTCAATAAGCTTACCATTTGAAATACTTATCCTCTACCAAGGATAGACAAGTTATTCGATCAGCTGCAAGGCGCATCCATCTTTTCTAAAATGGACCTAAGGTCTAGATATTACCAGCCCCATGTACAGAAAGAGGACATTCCTAACACGGCATTTAGCTCCCGATACGACCTTTAAAAGTTTATGGTGATGCCTTTTGGGCTGACCAACGCACCATCTGCCTTCATGGCATTAATGAACAAAGTATTTGATCTTTATGGACCACTTCATAATCGTCTTCATAGACGATATTCTTATTTACTCAAGGAGCAAGGCAGACCATTCCAGGCATCTTCAGATGGTATTACTCAAACTACGAGAGCATTCCCTCTTCGCGAAGTTCAGTAAGTGCAAGTTTTGGTTGGAGGAAGTCGGATTCTTAGGACATGCGATCAATAAGAATGGGGTGGCGGTGGACCAGGCCAAGATATAGGCAGTACGAAATTGGTTGCCACTCACATCAGCAGTAGATATCAGAAGCTTCCTTGGACTCGTCGGGTACTACCGATAATTTGTATAAGGCTTTTCAAAGATTGCCTTACCCCTCACTGCCCTCATCAGAAAAGATTTTGTGTTCCGATGGACGCTCGAGTGAGAGATAGCGTTCGTCGAGTTAAAGAACTGCTTGACCTCTGCTCTGATTCATACAATTCCCACAGGAACCGAAAGATTCCAGATCTACACTGATGCATCTCTGAAAGGATTAGGAGCCATATTGAAGCAGCGCGGTAGGGTAATCGCTTATGCGTCGCAGTAGTTGAAGCCACATGAGCTTAACTACATGACCTATGACTTAGAGTTGGGCGTTGTGGTCTTCGATCTCAAAATCTGGAGGCATTACCTATATGGAGTAAGATGCGAGATCTTCTCCGACCACAAAAGCCTCAAGTACATATTCACACAAAAGGAGTTGAATCTTCCACAGCGTCGGTGGTTAGAATTTCTATGCAACTATGGCTTCACCCTCCAATACCACCCCAACAAAGCCAACAAAGTTGCGAATGCCTTAAGTCGTCAACCCTCAGTAGTCGGGAACTGGATAGAGCTGATACCAGCAGAGTTGATCCGATCCTTAGCAGACGTAAGCATCACTCTTATCGCTCGCAAGGATCATGTGGAATACCAAGCCCAATTATATTAGATGGAGATTTGGTGTGATATTCTGGATAGGATACGTGAGACCCAAAAGATCAATCCAGAAGCAGACCCAATCATCCAAACACTTCAAGATGGTGTGCTAGATGATTATAACTTACATGATGACATTTTACAATACAAGCATCGCGTATTCATCCCCTCCACTGGGGGAATCTGAGAGGATATACTTTGCGAATTAGTACACTAGTCAAGGTACTCCATTCACCCAGGTGTAGTAAAAATGTGTACTGATTTACGAAGAACTCTATATTGGTCGGGTATGCAGAAAGACATCACCGATTATATGGCACATTGCCAGACCTGTCAGATGGTCAAGGTCGAGTGTGGCAACCCAGGAGGTTTATTGCAACCTCTGCCAATACCAGAGTGGAAGTTTGAAGACATCTCTATGGATTTTGTCCACGGCCTACCACGATCTCGTACAGGAAATGACTCCATATGGGTCGTGGTGGATCGCCTCGCGAAGGTAGCTCGATTAATTCCAAACCAACAAAGCGATGGTGTCAATGTTCTGGCTAGACTTTTATATAACAGGTAGTCCGATTTCATGGAGTACCCAAGTCTATCGTATCTGACCGCGACGGACGCTTCACTTTGAAGGAATGGAGGAGGGTGCAGGCTTATCGGGGTACCAAATTAGCCTTCAGCACTGCATTCCACCCCCAGACCGATGGACAGACCGAAAGAACAAATCGGACTATGGAATATCTACTCCATCTATGTATAGTAGAGCACAACGATCCTTGGGAACAGTTGCTACCACTGGTGAAATTTCCATATAACAACAGCTTCCAGGAAAATATCAAGATGGCACCGTACGAGGCTCTGTGTGGAAGACGTTGCCAAATCCCGTTGTCTTGGGCCCATGACGAGGACCCTGAAGACCTAGGAGTTACTTATATTGATGACACTACGACAGCTATTCAGCTAATCCAAGATCGGATGTGGGAAGCGTAGAGCCGGCAGGCTAAGTATTATGATGCGTGTCATCGACCAGTGGAGTTTAACGTAGGGGATATGGTGTTTTTTGAAAATCAAGCCCATGCACGGTATCTCCGGGTTAAAGAAGTAGAAGATGCTGGATCCCCGTTATTTGGGCCCCTATGAGGTGCTAGAACGTGTTGGCTAAATTGCGTACCGATTAGCCCTGCCCCCAGAGTTGGGGAATCTTCATGACGTTTTCCATGTCTCTTCATTGAGATGTGTACTTCAACAACCGGATCAGCATCTTCCCACACCGCCAACATCGATACAGTCCAACATATCTATTCAGCTAGGGTCAGTAAAGATAATAGACTCCAAAGTCAAGGACCTGCAGAACAAAACCATTACGATGGTCAAAATTTTATGGTCGAACTGTGGACGAGATGAATACACGTGGGAACCCGAGCCTCGTCCAAGAAAAGTACCCCGAGCTTTTTCCCCAGGTATGTTGCAATCACCCCCTACTTTAAGCAAATTTTCGAAAATGAAAATCCTTTTATTTTTATTGGATTGTAATATCTCGACTTTTATTGGGTCACTAAAACCTTAGTAGACCCAATAAAAGTAACCCGAGCACCTACCAAAGGCCTAAAAGAGGAGGGAGATGACCTTATTTGGGGATTTTGAGCTAGAGAACATTGATTTGAGTTCTGTCAGTTCTTATAGTCTCGTATAGTCAATATGAGTGCAATGAAACTTGTTTCGTTAAAATCTGAGGTCATATGGTGAATATGACCGTTCCTCGTGGAACGTCATGATTATGAGAAATTTGAATATTGAGCTAGAGAACTCCGATTTGAGTTCTGTCAGTTCCTATAGCCTCGTATAGTCAATATGAGTGCAATGGAACTTGTTTCATTAAAATTCAAGGTTATATAGTGAATATGATTATTCCTCGTGGAACATCATGATTACGAGAAATTTGAATATTGAGCTAGAGAACTCTGATTTGAGTTCTGTCAGTTACTATAGCCTAGTATCGTCAATATGAGTGCGATGGAACTTGTTTTGTTAAAATCCGAGGTCATATGGTGAATATGACCGTTCCTCGTGGAACGTCACGATTATGAGAAATTTGAATATTGAGCTAAAGAACTCCGATTTGAGTTCTGTCATTTTCTATAGCCTCGTATAGTCAATATGAGTGCAATGGAACTTGTTTCGTTAAAATATGAGGGCATATGGTGAATATGGTCGTTCCTTGTGGAACGTCACAATTACGAGAAATTTGAATATTGAGCTAGAGAACTCCGATTTGAGTTCTGTTAGTTCATATAACCTCGTATAGTCAATATAAGTGCGATGGAAATTGTTTCGTTGAAATTCAAGGTCATATGGTGAATATGACCATTCCTCGTGGAACGTCACGATTACGAGAAAATTGAATATTAAGCTAGGGAACTCTGATTTGAGTTCTGTCAGTTCTTATAGACTCGTATAGCCTATACGAGTGTAATGGGACTCGTTGCATTGCAATCCCAAGGCATATGACGAATATGGCCATTTTGAGTCTCATAGCACGCCGTGAAGCACAATATTCAGATTTTGAGCCATTAAACTTTGATTTGAACCCGGTTAGTGGTATTTGATTCGTATGATCAATAAGAAGTCAACAGAGTTCATCCCGGTCAATTTTGATGACGGGTGGTCAAACGATGGTCAAACTAAGCTTTATTATGTACCGAAAAGCGTAGGCACATCAATCATACCCAATACTCCAACATTGACCCATTCCCCAATGAATTGGACTCACTTTGACTTTGACCCACATGGGGGCCCACCCTAGGGTTGACTTTGGTCAAACTCTCAAAATTCCTACTTTTGGAATTTTTTCCAAAGGGGGGGCTTCACCTCCCATCACCCAATCACTTGGGCTCCACCCCATCCATCCCTTGGGACTATGCCACCAACAAGGAGACCCAAAAATGGGCCTTGGTAAAAGCCCATCAACTCCCTTTTCCCCCCCTTTCTCCAAACCCTAGGCCCAAACCATCCCTCTTTCCCCCATCTTGATGCTTCCACCTGGCCTGCACAGGTCATCCCTGATGAGGCCAGCTGTCCAGGATAGCTGGAGGGGGAAAAGCCATATCCTCCTCACCACCCTTAGTCCCATATCGAGGAGGAGGAAGAGAAGCCATCCTACCAACCATATAAAAAGGCAATTCCCCCTCTGCATGGGCTCACACCACTCAATCGACCACCCTGACCACCTGCCCGACCTCTGCCTCACTAAAAACCCGTCGCCACCCTCCTTCCTCCGCCATCTCTCATGGCGTACCAGCCCAGCACCTCCCGAGCCCTCCCGCTATAGATGGAACCTCTTCCCCTTCCCCTTCCTCATCTTCTTGACGAATTGCATTCACCTCCCGGCCACCGGAGCACCGCCAGTGCCACCTGAGACAAGTTCCTTTCTCAGGTAGTGGCCACGCATGGTGAGCCCTGCCCAACGTTGGAGGTGGCGCTGGGACGGTGCTACCACTCTGGAGGGACCCTTCCTCGGTGGTGGAAGGTAGTGGTGCTGCCGAAAAGCGCGATTCTGGTGGCACCCGAGATTAATTTTTTTTTTGTATGGGGCTCTATTTTTTATTTTTCTGGGGACAGTCGGCGGCGCCAGGCCGCCGGGCCACCACCGAAAGAAAGCCCAACCCCTGATGCGCTAGCCAAGGGTGGTAGTGTGATGTGAGAGCCACCAGAAAGCGGGGTGGCACGGCTCCGTCGGGACTCAAGCCGGCTGCGCCACCCTGCTCTCGAGATGAAAATTCTGGCGGTGTCCATCGGCGCCTGGCTGCCGGACCACCGCCAAATAATCTGCCAGCCCTCAATGAGTCGACCGGGAGGGGAACCGACGACTGGAGGCTACTGGTTTATGGTGGCAGAGGCCGCCACCCTCGGCACCACCGGGGAGCAGCAGTGGCCACCGATCTCCACGATGAGATCGGACGGCCAGGATTTTCTGTATTACCGCCCCCTGCCTCAGCTTCAGCACCCCCCATAGGGGATCATCGCTAGATCTGCTGTGGGGACAGAGGAATAAAACGCGCGTCCGACTCACTCTCAACCACGAGAAATGGCTAGAAGCAAACCAAATTTTAAACTGAAAATTTGAGGAATTTATTTGAGAAGAATCTAGGCTCCCAGGTAAAAATATTTGAACATGAAAGTTGTTCCCCCATTATGAGGGCTATCTCCACAAAATTTTTTGGGATTTGCCTAATTAAGATTTGATTGGCCAAATTAAATACCAAAAATTGGATGAAATTTTTTCGGAATATTCCTAGGTTTAAATAAAGTCCTTTTTGGTGTCATATTAAAATTTGGGGACACTTGTAAAAATTGATGATTCTCCGATTTTTTAGAATATAGGGATGCGCTTTAAATTTTGATCATTCAAATATTTTGAAGGAATCGTAGCGCGCGATCGCGATATAATTTATGAATTATTTTTCAAATAAATGATGACGAGATTTATAGAGGTGAAATCTCAAGCTTGAAGCGATATAGAGATTTTTGCAAATCATCGAGCTCTTTATTAAAAATAATTCTTGGGCGTCTTGAGTATATCGGGAAAACAAATGATAGGAGCAATAAGTGTGGCGACTCCCAACCTTGATTCAGATGTTTAATTTTTCCTTTATTTTGAAAGTTGCACGAGGTTGGTGTTCGAGGAAAAATCAGGCTCTCTAAAATACCCGAAATCGTCCCAACTCGTGCAATCAAGTTGACTCCTACCATCGAATAAATGTTTATACTCTTGGTAATCAAATCAGCTTAATATATATATATCGAGAAATTAAGGAACTCATAATAAGCTCCTCAAATCCGATTAAGCCATGATTAAGAGGCGCAATGGAACTTAGCATTAGACCTTAATAATGGGTGAAATTCAAAAGAAACTCCTATGAACGGAGATGGAACAGAACTTTCCTCAAATAAACGGAGATGGAACTGAAGCCTTGTAATAATAGAGTGAAGGACTAGTAACCATTTTATTCTGTTATACGTTCTTTTACTCCAGTCTCGTACTGGTCCAGTTCATTCAGTACTTTATTTACAGTCCTTTCTGTTCAGTTTCTTTTCAGTCCAACTCTAGTCTCGTACTGGTCTAGTTCATTTCAGCACATAATTTCAGTTCATTCAGTTCAGTACTTTTACAGTTCAACATTTCATTTCTACAGCTTATTTTAGCAGCATTTTTGCTTTACCGTATTTAATTAAATGCAATTTACTGTTTCTGCATTTCTATCTAGGTCCTGCTCTGACGAGCGGTTGACCTTCTAGAAGAGCGTTAGTTGGAGATAATCGAGAGTTGAGTTATTCCTCCAGAGTTGGCTCCAAATAATGTGCCCCCACGCTCGTTTCTCTTCTTAATTAAAAGTTGAGCAGCATGTCTATGTAAGATGGACGCTTGCCCGAATTAGTTATAGTCAAGTAAGGCAGGTTGTCGCAGACCCGAAATGTACTTCTTATTATTATTATTGAAATGCTTGTAAACTTGCTTGCGGTAGAAAGTGGCGGGTCGGTCACGCCCGCAGTCCATTCATTTCGGTGTGGGAGGGTTGACGACTCATGGCTACAGTGAGATGTGTACCACGGGTGGACAACCGGTCTATACCCCATTGGATTGCCTCCACTGGTCTTCCTAAATTTTCAGAAATCAACGGATGTCGCGCATATCCAATAGTACACCTGGTTGTACGTAGTGCGGCACGACCATACCTAGAAGTGGTAGGAGTGGCCACTGTCACCGACGACCACATCGGTGAGTCCCACAGGGTTCACTACTCTGCTAGAAGAGAAGCGGTCCAAGCTATGTCGATATAGAGCGTGTTGGCACACTACAAGAAAATTGACTTTTAGTGACAAATTCTCGTCACTAAATGTTATATTTTGGTCACTAATGACATCTAGTGACCAAAATTATTTTGTCACAAGGTCGTCACTAATGCCCCGTCACTAAATGTCATTAGTGACCAAAAAAAATTAGTCACTAAATGTGCATTTTTTGTGACCAAATTAATTTTATCACTAAAAAAATTTTTTGTGACCAAATTAATTCAATCACTAAAAGAAGTTTTAGTGACTCATTAATTTGGTCACTAAAAGCTTCGGTGACCAAATTAGTTCAGTCACTAACAAAAATTTCAATGACCAAATTAATTCAGTCACTAAATGTGTACTTTTAGTGACAAAATATCTAGTCACTAAAAATAAGACACAATAGTGATAATTTGTTACTAAATGTTTTTCGATTTCTTAATAAAATATCATAAAATAATTTCATTTGCTATTAATTGCAATTCAGCTTTATACATTTAAATAAAAAAATAAACAAAATAATCAATCACAAAGAGAAGTTTGTTCAACATAAATTATTTTATTAATTAAGAAAAAAAAGAGTGAGAGATAGCCCAAACCCCTCAATACAAAATAATAAAGCTATCATCTCTAATTAAAGTCAATACATAGAAAAAATTAACATGAACAAAAAAATATTCATTCTTGCTTTCTTACAAGTATCAAATTAGAAAACTAAACATATATTCTTCATCATTTGTTCTTTCGGTGGCATCCTCGTCTGCTCAAACGCTCTTTAACTTTAAAAGGAAACCTATAAATGTTCTCTTCAACTGCATCAATAATGTAGATATTAATCAAAATATACATTTTATTTAGCATTTTTTTAGTTACAACTCTATTCCTAATTTCAAGCATGCAACCGTGGTTGAGATCCAAGCCATGTAAATGAGAATTTGATTCAATTTCTTCCAAAAAAAATCTTCGGTTAGGCGTTGTTGCGAGGTAATGAATAAGTCTCATCAAATAAAAAGTCATGTAAATCAGAATTTGATCAGAATTACAATTTGTTGTACAAAATTTCAAAGAATTAGGCAAATGACTATAAATGAAAATTGCAAGGGCTTACCTCTCAGCAAATGAAATAACCACATATTTTCTTCCTCGCCTATTATAAGAATAAACATATCAGAGAATCCAAATATCAGAGCATATTAACTAATAATCAAATAAGGAGCAACATATGAAAAATTCAGGAGCAACATATGAAAAATCTAAAACTTCTGATTGCATAAGCATTTTCTTGTGAACATACAAGCACATAACAATAAGCCAGCTAAGACGACCCTCATCATTAAATAACCATATTTTCTCAAGATTTTGAAAGTAGAAAAAAATACACAAAGATCTGCAAAAGTAATCGTGCATAACTTAAGGGCATTTCCTTGACGGATGATATGCTACAATATGTCGTGAAAGCTTTAAGAATAACATCAAAAAGGAATAATGACTTGAGGTTGGCACAATCTATATTGCAATATGAAATAATAATATAGGTGTAGCTTTCCAGTGTTTCATTCTTTGTTTTAGTTCTCTTTGTTTGTATATTTTCTACATTCATTACAACCCCAACTAACCATGTTTAGCGTCATTGTTATTTTTTCCTTCTAAAAACTATGATGAAAAAAATCCATTAAGACTAAAAACGCCATTTAGGTGAAAAGCCCTAGCCATAGAGAAGATCTCAATAAAACTAACTTTTGATCATGTTTGCTTTTATCTATTCATATATCAAGAATTAATAAATCATAACTTGAAGAATAATTGTTAAATGATTACCTTTAAGACTATCCAGTTCAACAATGCTAGGAATGGAGTTGAAGCGAACAAGAAAACTAGCCAAAATATTTACCAATGCTATAATATCAGCTCATATACTGTTTACGTGAACTAATCACAAATCGGATGTTGCCATCACAGGAAGAAAACGAGACTATGGAACATTCACTCCAATAGCATTACCCGCCAAACCGTACCCGGGATTTGTTAACAGGGTAGGTCTTTTTTTCTTGCAAAAATACGTTGGGTAAGGATCGTTCCCGCAATCGGCCAGAGTTTGATAAATAACCCACCCAATAAGTCATGTTGCAAGCTGTTATAAACCCATAACATTTTTCTATACCAAAGAAACTGTAATGTCATATAATATAATGATAAATATAATTATATAAAAAATATTATATTTATACTTATATCCGTTAAAATATATATTATCACGGTTCAACCACTATCAGAACGGGCTGACTGATTGGACCTTAAAACTTTCCTTGCTCCGGTTCAACATCCGGTCCGGTTCTTAAATCCTTGGATTTCTGGTTATTTAGGAATTTTATGTTATTTTTGTTTTGGTTCAGGTAATTTAGGCTCATTTTCTCAATAAGGGAGGCATGATATATAGTTCAGAGATGGCCTCTAAAAAAATACCTTTATGAATTCCAGATTATTCTACTACCAAAGTTAATCAATTATACAAATTATTACAAAACAAAAAAAAATTAAGATTAAATTATCCTATATAACTAAACCATAACTGAAATCAAGCAAATTACATATATATATACTTCAGAAAGAAACCGAACTACTGAAACTGCATAATAAAGAAACAACCATCAGCATAGAACAGATACTTAAAATCAAACAAAACAATTGTAATTGTAAATAAAAAAAAGAATTTGCAGCCTCATAACCCCCCTCAAAAAAAAATCTTGAACCAAATCAAGGTTCTAATTTTAAAAATCATCATGCAATTCGCTACGAGAAGTATTCACGATCTTATGTAAAAAGTGGTCCAGAAAATAAGAAATACCTGGAAAACACAAAGCAAGGCCAGTGCAACACCCTGCATCACCAGCATTAATGACTACCATAAAAAATGTTATGCAGATTAGTTAGTGATATATGAATTATTTCTATGTTTAGGCCATTAATAATGAATATAGGTTTCATACCATCATCTTTTCCTTGCATTCTCTTAAGAAAGCATATAACAAGACTATGAACTCCAGACAAAACTGCAAATGTCTGCAAAATATATTTAAAATAGATAATGAAGTAGGAAATTCATAACAGGGACCAAAAAGGACTATAGTGAAATACCTTGGCAGAAGCTCCTGCTGCTGCAAAAGAACCTTTAAATCCTTTCTTCTTAATCAAGCCTATACCGGAAAAGATTTAAACAACCTAGGCTCCGTTTGGGGGGACTTATTTTCACCGGTCAAGCGGTTATGCCGCATGAACTGGACCTTAATTAAGGTCCGGTTCATGTGGTCGTAACCGCTTGACCGGTGAAAATAAGTCCCCCCAAACGGAGCCCTAATATCAGGGCAATGACCATCAATTATGAAGGCTTTAAATAGCAGAAACCATGAACAAAACACATGATGAAAATTAATCCATTAAATTGTTGGAGAAGGGAGAGAATAGTGAAGATAGCATGTTCGAATTTGTGTGATTAAACAAACAGCTGAAGAGATAGAAAATTAGTGATGCTCGAGCGCAAGGGGAGATATAAAACTAAGTCATGTAGGCAAGCAAAATTTGTGCACGTCAACTCTCGCAATGGCAAGTTATACAAAAGGATGCCTAGCGATGTAAGTGATCACCCAAATTAAGTTTATGGGAGATTATTTAATATTTTATCAAACTCCAAATGAACTCATTCAATTATAACACAATTTTTTGGAGAACTACTACTCTCGCTGGGGAATGTAGTTTATGCTATAAAATTTACATGTAGACAAGCAAGATTTGTGTACTTTTTAAGTAAAAATTCGCATGAAGTTAAAATTTGGGATATAAAGTATGGACTTCAAAAATTTTCAATATGGTGGCTTAAGTATTAATGTGTTGAGGATATTGACAAAAGCAAACCAAATCTAAGAACTCAGCTTTGACTTACAAATAATCATAAACATAAAAGTAGCAGCAATCTGAAATTGATGGAATAAGTAGACCATATTAATTACATTGTTTCATCCCTTACCAGGTCTGATCCAGATCCCTGTAAATATAAAATTGAAAAAATTATTGATGTCAGTTGTGCATATTGCATGGGTTGATGTAATCATTAGACCCTAACATAACTATATTTTAGATACTACCAACCGAATACAAATAATGAAATGCAGTAGCAAGTAATTAGACCCTAACAATGAGAAGTGAAATAAGCTCGAGTGGAATAGATTGCAGGAGGAAGTAATTATCACATACTTTCCAATAAGTTCAATTATAGGAGGAAGAAGTAGTTCATGTCAGTTGGCACTCGGAAGAGAAGGGAGTAGATGAAGAAAACATATTATATATATGGTATAATATAATTTGAAGAAATTTCACACTTGTAGAAAAATTGAGCTAGAGTTGAACACAATCGAAGTGCCCTTTGACTGCCGCCACATGTAGCGGTGTTAACCCTCGAATAGCCACCTTGTTGACCAACCTCGAAAGAGCTCTTGTGATAAACCAAACCACTCATTTTTAGCAAACATAAATCTTTCATTAAAATTAGGCAAGGTAGGATTATCAAATCAACATACAATTAATTAATCAATTTCTTCTCAAAAAAACATTAAGATCTCTTGACATCCCTTGGCCCTTCCCCGTCATGGAAAATGGAGCACTTGGAACAATTTTTTCAACCAGGAACTGGATACCTGTAGAATATCAGAGTATCCATTTGTAGGAGGAGAATAGTATGGAATACCTATAGATCTATGGCCTCCGCGCAGCTTCATGCCTCCACGAAGAAACAATCGCAGTTTCAGACCTCCACGCGGTTTCCAAGCTTTTTGAGAATTTGGGCGGGGGGGGGGGAGGGAGAGATATCATATCTAACGAGGATGCAGGTGAGCTTGGATACAATGATGAAATGAAGAGAAAAATTTATGTTTACATCTTCCCCAATAGTTGGAGGCTGCACAAGAATTAGAGCATATGAGAAAGGGAAAAGCATAAATCTCATCGGAAACTCACTGGAAGGGGGAGATCTGTTAGTCACCTGGTAAAAAGGGCAGAAGGAGATCGATTGCTAACAAGGATCGACCGGAATGAGTCGATCGATGATGAAATTTGCCTGGGAGTTGTCGTAGGTTGCTTCTGATGAGAGAGGAAGAGTCGAGCTTACCCTAACTGCGTAGGTTAGGGCTGGAGAAGGATTCGACTCCTTACAGCAACCTAGAGGGGTCGACGACGATGCTATTAGGAGAAGTCCTCATTGATTTGTAGTCTCTAACTATTGAGGATATCGAGGAGAGACGGGAGAATGCCTCCGAGGAGCGATGGGAGGATGTCGCCGAGGATGTTCGGGAGGATGCCGCCGAGGAGCACCGCAGGTTTCTAGAAATCGGAGGTAACACTAACCTAATTGTGGGTTTTGACAAAGGAAATTTAATTTGATTGATTTTATTTAGGAGAAAATTTAGGTTTTATTTTAGTTTTGGAAGGAATTTAGGTTTTATCAATATTTTTTTTGTGATTAGTGACATTATATTTTGTTCATTAATTAAATTATTTAGTGATAAAATAAATTTTTTGGTCACTAATACATAATTAATTGTGATGACATTTAATAAAATATTTTTTATTTAGGAGGGAAGAAAAGAATATTGAGAGGGAAAACCTAACTTTAATGACAAAAATTTTTTTGTTCATAAAATTAGTGACCAAATTTATATGTCATCACTAAAGATGTTTCTTTAGTGATCAAACTTATTTGTCGTCACTAAAGATGGGTCTTCAGTGACCAAACTTATATGCAGTAACTAATGATGCGTCTTTAGTGACTAAACATAGATTTTGTCACTGAAGACATATTTTTAGTGACAAAATCAATTTCGTCACTAAAGAGACGTCTTTAGTGACGAAATAAATTTTGTCATAAATTTTTTGTCACTAAAGACCTATTTTCTTGTAGTGGCAGGTTTTGTACACCTGCGTCGTGAGTATAGGGTGTGAATACCTATTAATTATGTGACTGCTAGTTGAACTACTTTAAATAACTGTTAACATTACCGTTGCTTCCAGTTATTTATATGTTGCACTCCTTCAGATACTTACTATTATAATATGAAATAAAAATACATTTTATAGAAATGATGTTGTTAACTCTCTTCTGCTTCGGCTATTTATTTATTGTTGGGTGCCTAAGCTCGTCCCCAGAATATGGATCCGGGAAAGAGATGTGTTTCCACTTAGTTCTGTGATTAACGGTTAATTATATAACCATTCACAGGAGACGGAGTACTGCGAAGCCCAGTTGCAGCATGACGACGTACCAACTGTTGAGACTACCCGAGCAGAGGCACCCACATTGCCTCCAGACTTTCGAGACATGATTTTCTATAGTATGAGGAGTGAGAGAGAATTCTAGCGATAGTCTTTTGGATCCCATGAGGCATTCATGTATAAACAATGGATCCCATGAGGCGTTCATATATATATATATATATATATATATATATATATATATATATGTGTGTGTGTGTGTGTGTGTGTCTAGTTGGTTTTCCTTATGATTGCTTCTGCACTGTGATCTGATGTGTTGTGTTCCCATGCCTGACAAGACGATCACCCAGAGCTTAAGTGAGTGGGTCGTTGCCACTTGAAAAGCGCTGGGTGGCCATCTTGGACAGTAAGACCATCCTCCTCTAACCCGGGTTTAGTGTCGGAGGGGGCATGGGGTCTTACATACTCCTCTTATATGGATGCTTCCCCTACATAGATGCTTCTTATCAACTTTTTGTTGTACTCCCCCTAAATTGTTGATTTCTTCAAATTTATTCTCCCCCTTTTGGTATTATCAAAAGATGGTGGGGTGTAGTTTTTAGCATTATGTTTTATTTTGTGTGCTATGTAGAGATTTATAAGTTTGTAAATACCACTTGTTGAATAAGTAAATAATCATGATCGAGCGAGTAGTAATGTAGTGGAAAGTATGTTTTAAGCATTCTGTAATGTAAACATCTTTTTAGGAATTGCAAGCAGTTGTTGTTTTTATTAGAGGTTTTGAATTTGAAATTTGTTGCGGAACGCTTAGGGCTCTTGGTAGACCGGTTCACTTGAACCGCCTCAGCTCGTGAGCGAGCTAAGCGCGCAAACAGTCAATTAGAGGTTCGTTGAGTACGCAGAGACTTTTTAACGTGGAAAACCCGGAAAGGGTAAAAAACCACGCGGCCGGAGCTGTGCCGACCAAACTTCACTATTTTCTGGGGGGTTACAATTGGGAAACTTGGATTCGAGCGCGACAGGCCGCTGCTCGTTGTAATACTTGGAGAGAGAGAGAGAGCTCTGAGGGTGACAGGCCACCTCTCGAAAAACTAAGTCCTTTTTACTTCTGAGACTACTAGTCGCCTTTCGGAAGCGGGAAGGCCAGTCGCCTTCCCTTCTGAGATTGCTGGTCGCCTTTCTGGAAGTGAGAAGGCCAGTCGCCTTTCTCTTCCTGAGAACGCTGGTCGCCTTTCTGGAAGTGAGAAGGACAGTCGTCTTTCTCTTCTGAGAACGCTGGTCGCCTTTCTGGAAGTGAGAAGGCCAGTCGCCTTTCTCTTCTGAGAACGCTGGTCGCCTTTCTGGAAGTGAGAAAGCCAGTCGCCTTTCTGGAAGATGAAGATCTTCAAGTCCCGAAGGAGATCTTCAAATCCCGAAGGAGATCTTCAAGTGCCGAAGGAGAATTCCGCAAAAGTCTGCAAGGAGCTCTCCTGGGTCCAGAAGTCAAGGTCCTTTCAAATGAAGCCCCAGGGCCCTTTTTATAGCTTTGGTCGGGGGTAGTCCGGTAATCTCGCCGTTTGCAGTTTCCATAAATGTTTGGTGGACGAATCATATTCTCCGGTTCGGGGCCCTCGGATCGCCATTTTTCGTAAATGACCATCTTGCCCCTCGGGCTGCTTGGGCAGCTCGGGCAGTTCGGGCAGTTCCGTTGGAGGCGAAAAAGGCGACTAACTGTTCCTGAAAAGTAAGAAGCCTGAAACCCAAAAAGTGAGAAGCCGGAAAGATAAAAAGTGAGAAGCGGGAAAGACAAAAAGTGAGAAGCCGGAAAGACAAAAAGTGAGAAGCCGGAAAGACAAAAAGTGAGAAGGCTTCCCGACTGCGCTCAGAAACGTTCTGGGCGCGGGTTAGCACTGAAGCTCCCTGAATGCGCGACGGGCCACGGGAGATGCCTCGGGCGGTCGGTGAATCGAGGAGCCGCTCCCTAGCGAGCGGTTGAATTCTTCCGGCGGGGAGAGGGCGCCGGACCGCACCCCTAGGAGGAGTGGGTACGGCCGCGCACCCTCGAGCAGGGAGGGTGCGGACTGGCCGCACACCAAGGGGGGTGCGGCTTGGCCGCACCCCAAAAGGGGGGGGGGGTGCGGCTCGGCCGCACCCCATGGTGGGTGCGGCTGGGTCGCACCCCCTTGGGGGGTGCGGCTTGGCCGCACCCCACAAGGGGTGCGGTTGGGCCGCACCCCCCCTGGGGGGTGCGGCTTGGCCGCACCCCCTTGGGGGGTGCGGTTTGGCCGCACCCCCCAAGGGGTGCGGTTTGGCCGCACCCCCCAAGGGGTGCGGCTGGGCCGCACCCCCCAAGGGGTGCGGCTGGGCCGCACCCCCTAGGGGGTGTGGCCGGCCCGCACCCCCTTGGGGGTGTGGTCGGCACGCACCCCCTTTGGGGGGTGCGACTCGGCCGACCGCTCTCCTTGGGGGTGCGAGTGAGTCGGGCCCCCCCAAGGTGGTGCGGTCGGGACGCGCTCGGGCTATCTCCTCGCGGCGAGGGGTGTAGCCTGCGCGCTGCCGCGCGCCTTTGCGCGCGGTTACGTACATACCTGGGGTTCGTGCGTGCTTCGATCGTTCCCCCTACCTCTCTTTTGCGAGGCTTTCTTTGGGCGCGTCCTGAGGCCTTTACGAGTGTACAACATAAGCCCCCCAAACCTTCGGAGTCCGAGTTCCTGAGCGAGGAGTTCGAAGGTTTTGATTTTTCTTCGGCGGCTTTATCCCTTGTCCTCTGTGTGGCGCTTTTTTGGGTAGGAGTTGATGTCGGAGGGTGCTGGTTCTCTGAGGTTGTCGTGGGCTTGCTGCCAGGTTCTGATATCTGCGTGGGCTGTGGGGTTTCTGCAAAGTAACAGATTAGCTTGCGCGGTTCTAAGCCCGCGGCTTTTTTTACAATAGAAAATTTAGCTTGCGCAAGTCTGTGCTTGTGGCTTTCTTGCACGAGTCGGGCTCGCGGCTTGGCCTGTGAATAGTGTTTGTATTCAAACCGTGGGTGAACGCAGGGGGGGCAGGCCCCGACGTCACCGGGACTCGACGGCGGAGGAGAAGGGCGAACCTTCAATCGACGGCGGTGCAAAGTCCCCGGGGCAGGGCCCCGAAGTGGCCGGTGAATAGCTGGTGTATTCAAACCGGGGGCGTACGTAAGGGGGCAGGCCCCTACGACGTTGGGACTCGACGGCGGAGGAGAAGGGCGAACCTTCAATCGACGGCGGTGCAAAGCCCCCGAGGTAGGGCCTCATTGTAAAGTTTTTCTTAAGTGTGTGAAGGTGTCAAAACATAGCTTTTCAATAAGAAATCATTCGGTGCACAGCTTTATGTAAGATAAGATAGGAGTACGAGTCTGAGCTCGCGGCTTTTTCATAAATTATAAGATAAATTTGCACGAGTCGGAGCTCGCGGCTTGGTACAGAAATTGAAGATAAGTTTGCACGAGTTTGAGCTCGTGGCTTAGTACATGGTAGAGGTCCCGGGATCACTGGTAAAAGCGGCGCAGGTTTTGAGCGTTCCAGGTGCGTGGCAAAGTCTTCCCTTCCGCCGTCCTGAGTTTGTATGTTCCGGGTTTCACGACTGCGGTGACTACGTACGGGCCTTCCCAGGCCGCTGAGAGCTTGTCTCCTTGGGGGCCTTTACCGGCGGCCTCGATGCTGCGTAGGACGAGATCTCCTACGTTGATTGGTCTGGGCTTCACCCTCCTGTCGTAGGTCCGGGCTACACGCATTTGGTAGAGTGCAGCACGGTAAGCAGCGTTGTCCCGAACTTCGGGGATCAGATCGAGGTTCTCTCAGAGCAGTCCATCATTCTTGTCGGGGTCGAAGGTGAGTACTCGAGCACTCGGAACGCCGATGTCGACGGGGATGATAGCTTCGGTTCCGTAATAGAGGTTATAAGGTGTCTCCCCTGTAGGAGTCCTTTCTGTTGTGCGATACGCCCACAATACATTCGGGAGCGCGTCTACCCACTGTCCCCCGGCTTCTTCCAAACGTGTTTTCAGTCCTTTGAGGATGGTGCGGTTTGTGACTTCTACTTGTCCGTTGGTTTGTGGATGCGCCACGGCCGTGTGGCGCAGGTTGATCTTCAGATCCTCGCACATCTTGGTGAAGGACTTCCCAGTGAATTGAGTGCCGTTGTCGGCAATGATCGTAGCCGGGATGCCGAAGCGGCAAACGATGCTCTTCTAGACGAATTGTTTGGCGTTTTCTTCGGTGATCTTGGCCAGGGGCTCCGCCTCCACCCA
The DNA here is from genome assembly GCA_033032865.1 of Dactylorhiza incarnata. Lineage (NCBI taxonomy): Eukaryota > Viridiplantae > Streptophyta > Magnoliopsida > Asparagales > Orchidaceae > Dactylorhiza > Dactylorhiza incarnata. The sequence goes on along the minus strand of JAWHQI010000352.1, from coordinate 2,228,894 downwards.
TTTGGTGAAGTAGTCGATGGCTAGGATGATGAACTTCCTCTGCCCAGACGCTAGAGGTAGGGGACCGAGGAGGTCGATCCCCCATTGTGCGAATGGCCACGCACTCTGCAGCGTGGTAAGTGAGACCGGGGGTTGATGAGGCATGTTGGCGTGTAGCTGACAGCTTTTGCATCTCTGGACAAAGTCGGTCGCGTCCTTTCTCATTGTCGGCCAATAGAAGCCTTGACGCAGTATTTTCCGCGCTAACGCCTTCCCGCCTAGGTGCTCTCCGCAGACTCCTCCGTGTACTTCCCTGAGTACGTAGTCCGCCTCGCTTGCCGGCAGGCATTTCAGATATGGTCCTGAGAATGCCCGTTTGTAAAGCTCCCCGTCTATGATGGTGAACGATGCAGCCCGCATTCGCAGCCTTCGCGCCTCTAGGCGATCTTCAGGAAGGTGCCCTTGCTCGAGGTAAGCTCGTAATGGGGTCATCCAGGATGACTCTTCCTGGTGGATGGTTGTGATTTCCCATGGCCCTTGAATGCTTGGGATCAGAACTTCTTCGATTCGGCGTCTTCGAGACTGGTAGCTGGAGGGTGAGGTGGCGAGCTTGGATAGAGCATCCGCCCTGGTGTTCTGCTCTCGGGGGATGTGTAGAATCTGAAAGTATCTAGTTGCGGCCTAAATCACCTAGAGGGGGGTGAATAGGTGGATTCTATGTCTTTAAGCGGAATTAAAAAATAAACACAGAAAAGCAAACAACCAACCACAGCACAGATACAAGGATTTTATAGAGGTTCCCCGATGTGGGTAGTCCTCTTTCCCGCCTCGCCTATCTAGCACTTCGAGGCTAGACTCGGCTACTTCACCAATCTCAGATTATAACAAATCTTATCAGGATATGTGGGATGATCCAGCTCTTGTTCAAGATCCTGACAGCCCCCATTTTGCTGATCCCTCTGAGAAGTCTTTAAAAAGGAAGCTTTTTGATGATAAGCCTCCTGCTAAGAAGTCTAATCCATTTAAGAAGGCCAGAGAGTTCTATGATAGGCCTCCTCCTAGAAACTTCCAAGAAAGCTGGAGCCCTATCTCCAAAAGTATTATTCTCTCTGCCTTTGATAAAGTCAGCAATCAGAATGAAAAGGTCAGTGACCATTATAGTTCAGAAGAATGGAGCAAGTTTGAGAAAAGAACAACTGAAAGAAGAATTCACTTCAAGAATGGTGGATCTAAAGAGTCTGCTCCTGACAAATACTGGCCTAAGCCAAAGGCATTTTTTGAAAGAATGGATTCAGAACTGAAGAAGAAAACTGAGGCAGTGGACAGAATGGCTGCAAAGATGAAAGGCAAAGGTCATGATTAAGCTGGGCTTTTCTGGAATCATGATGTTTTCTTTGCTTATATATATATACACTTTTCTTAAACATTTAGTCCTTTCTGCTCTTCATTATATATATTACTGCCTGGGTTCTGCCTTCTTATTTAATATTCTTTCTGTGCAATTCAAGTTAGTGCCTAGGGTTATGACATCTTCAAATAGGGGGAGATTGTTGAGTATTGTGTCCACAATCACCTTGATTTGAAGATGTCCCCTAGTAAACTAAAATGAATTGTATGTGTATTTGATGACTTTTGTTTAGATGTGTTATGACAGGTAGTAATGCTAAGTGCACACCAAAGTCAGGTTGCAATGGATCACCAAACACAGTTCTAGACAATGTAATCCCTCATTGTATAGAACAATGTGTTGGTCCATGTGTAATCTCTCTTTTGGAGTACACTTCATATTCTCATAACTGAAGGTGTTCAAGGTTGAGGTGTGGAGCAGGCTTTCAGAAGAAAAGAAAATTTCTGCTGAGTCAATTCGTCGAGATAACTCGGGTCCTTCCGACGAATCCCGACGAATCCTGACAGAAGACTTTCTGGCTGAGTTATGCAGAAGTTTCTGAAGCCAAGTCCATTCGTCGAGATGACTCGGATCATTCCGACGAATCCCGACGAATGCTGACAGAGGTCAATCCTGTCTAGGTTCTGAAGAAAACTCTCAGCTAAGTCAATTCGTCGGATGCTCTCGTGTTATCCCGACGAATGACGGACAGACGGATTTCAATTTCTCGTTTCGTTTTTGAAATTTAGGGTTAGCCGACATGAACAGTACACGTGTCGCATCTCCCTTCATTGTCGCAAGAGCCGTTGAAGTCGTCCCTATATATAGATCATTATTTTAGGGCAAAAGGATAATCTCAAGAATCGATCTAAGACTTTCTTCAGCCGCCAGTTCAGAAAAGAAAAAGCAAAAAAAATCTATCTTCTCCTTCTCTTTGTCTGAACAAGTATTCTGAGATTGAACTCTCTCTGCTCAAGAATCTTTCTCTATTTGTGATTAGAGAGTTCTCAGAAGAAGGCCTTTGATCTCTTTGCTGCTCTCCTTATTGAAGATTTTCTCAAGCAAGTCAAAGGGCCTATTCAGATCTGGTTAGCCTAGTCTTCTCTCTTCCACTTCTCTCTAGTGCCAAGCTTTCCTTCAAGGTTGAGAAGAAGACTCAGTTTTCAAGATCTGAAGTTAATCTCTTTAGAGGTTAAGAAGAAGTATTTTGTTTCCATTTCTCTTCTTTTGTAGGAGTTTTTCACTCCGAGATTATTTGTAGGAGTTGTTTACTCCGAGGTGTAGGAGTTGTTATACTCCGAGTTGTAGGAGTTTTGACTCCGAGGTGTAAGATTTGTTATAATCTGAGATTGGTGATAGCTCTCACTCTTCTTTGTTGAAGTCCATTGCTGGGATGCTACAGGGTCAGACTGATCACTTTGATCAATCTATAAAGCAAGTGTATAAGAAGATTGACTCCGTTGATAGTTCTTTGAGGCAAGACATGGCTGAGATCAAGCATGATATGGGCAGATTCAAGACTGATCAAGAAGCCTGGATGCTATCTGCTGGGAAAGCTTTGGATCACACAAATAAGGCTGTTGGGCATGCTCTCCAAAATCTGCATCAGGTCAGTGAAGATGTGTTGCACCTGACTTCTGCTATTTCTTCTCTCAGCTCTGCTCATGATCAAGGAATTTCTTACTTGGATGATCAAGTTGAAATTCAGCTGAAAAGGTTATATACCCTCCTTCATGAAGATGTCATAAAGGGGGAGGAAAGTGTGGTCTCCAAGTTAGAAGGCTCTGCAAGCAAATTGGATGAGTTGAATGAAAATGTAGCTTCTCAAATGAAAGATCTCAAGGAAAACATCTTACAGAATGTCAAGGATGTAAATTGGTATACTCATGAAGCCCAAAGCTGGCTGTTCAAGCAAGTGGCTGAAATGCTGGGGTTTACTGTTGTTGACAAAGGGTCAAGTGTTCCCTCCTCTAGTGCTCCAGGTCCCAGGGCTCCTAGTTTCTCTCCACATTCTGCTGAGGACTCTGTAATCACAAATAGAGAAAGATTCTTGAGCAGAGAGAGTTCAATCTCAGAATACTTGTTCAGACAAAGAGAAGGAGAAGATAGATTTTTTTTGCTTTTTCTTTTCTGAACTGGCGGCTGAAGAAAGTCTTAGATCGATTCTTGAGATTATCCTTTTGCCCTAAAATAATGATCTATATATAGGGAGGACTTCAACGGCTCTTGCGACAATGAAGGGAGATGCGACACGTGTACTGTTCATGTCGGCTAACCCTAAATTTCAAAAACGAAACGAGAAATTGAAATCCGTCTGTCCGTCATTCGTCGGGATAACACGAGAGCATCCGACGAATTGACTTAGCTGAGAGTTTTCTTCAGAACCTAGACAGGATTGACCTCTGTCAGCATTCGTCGGGATTCGTCGGAATGATCCGAGTCATCTCGACGAATGGACTTGGCTTCAGAAACTTCTGCATAACTCAGCCAGAAAGTCTTCTGTCAGGATTCGTCGGGATTCGTCGGAAGGACCCGAGTTATCTCGACGAATTGACTCAGCAGAAATTTTCTTTTCTTCTGAAAGCCTGCTCCACACCTCAACCTTGAACACCTTCAGTTATGAGAATATGAAGTGTACTCCAAAAGAGAGATTACACATGGACCAACACATTGTTCTATACAATGAGGGATTACATTGTCTAGAACTGTGTTTGGTGATCCATTGCAACCTGACTTTGGTGTGCACTTAGCATTACTACCTGTCATAACACATCTAAACAAAAGTCATCAAATACACATACAATTCATTTTAGTTTACTAGGGGACATCTTCAAATCAAGGTGATTGTGGACACAATACTCAACAGAATCTGATATGATGAGATCTTTTGGAGAAGTGACTTTGCGAATGCGAGGTATTTTGCCATCTGCTCGCTCTTAGCCTCGTAATCTCCTTCAACCTGTGAGACCACGAGTTGGGAGTCTGTATAAATCGTTAGGTTCTCGACTTTGCAGTCGATAGCGAGCCGGAGACCGGCGATCAGTGCTTCGTATTCCGCAATGTTATTTGTTGCGGGGAACTTTAGCCGGAGTCTGTAATACAGGGTGATCCCTTCGGGGCTCATGAGGAGTAATCCTGCTCCGGCCCCTTCAGCTCCCGAGGCGTCGTCGACATAGAGGGTCCACCGGGTGCTAGTGGTGTCTTTGATGAGGGTTGTTTCTGGCGGGATGGTGTATTCTACCACGAAGTCGGCGAGCACCTGCGACTTGATGTCGGGGCGAGGCAGGAATTGGATGTCGAACTCGCCGAGTTCTACGACCCACTTTACAAGTCTCCCCGAGACTTCCGGCTTCTGGAGGATCGCCCGCAATGGGAGTTGTGTCAATACCTTGACTGCGTGAGCCTGGAAGTAGGGTCTGAGTTTTCTAGCCGAGAAAACAAGAGCCAAGGCTGTCTTGTCTGCTGCCGGATATCTGGTTTCGGTGTCGGTGAGGACTTTGCTGAGGTAGTAGATCGGTCGCTGTACTCCTCCTTCGTCTTTCACAAGCACTGAGCTAAGAGCCGTAGGCGATACGGCCAGGTACAAGAACAGAGTTTCCCCGGGGGTGGGCTTTGACAGAAGCGGTGGCGAGGCCAGGTACTGCTTGAGAAGCTCGAAGGCCACCTGGCACTCGTCTGTCCATTGGAAACCTGAATGTCGCGCTCCCCGGAGGATTTTGAAGAAGGGGAGGTACTTGTCTCCCGTTCGTGATAAGAAACGGGACAAAGCTGCGATCCTCCCGTTTAGGCGTTGTACTTCCTTAATTGAGCGAGGTGGCGACATGTCCTCCAACGCCTTGATCTTCTCGGGGTTGGCCTCGATTCCCCGATGGGTTACCATGAAACCTAGGAACTTCCCCGCCGTCACACCAAACGCACACTTGCTGGGATTGAGCCGCATCTGGAAGCGACGGAGAAGCTGGAAGCACTTTTCCAAGTCTTCCAAGTGGTCGCGTCGGTGGACGCTCTTTACTAGCATGTCGTCCACGTAAACCTCCATCGTCTCTCCGATGAGGTCCTTGAAGACCTTGTTCATCAGCCTTTGGTAGGTGGCTCCGGCGTTTTTAAGGCCGAAGGGCATCACCTTGTAGCAGTAGACTCCCCGGTCGGTGCGGAAGGCGGTATGCTCTTCGTCCGCGGGGTTCATCCTTATCTGGTTGTAACCTGAATAAGCATCCATAAAGCTGAGTAGCTCGTGGCCTGCTGTAGCATCGACGAGCTGGTCAATCCTTGGCAGGGGGAAACTATCCTTCGGGCAGGCTTGGTTCAGGTTGTTGTAGTCGACGCACATTCGCCACTTCCCCGAGGCCTTCTTGACCATGACTACGTTGGCGAGCCATGTGGGATATTCTGCCTCGCGAATGAATCGTGCCTCCAGGAGCTTAGCTACCTCTTCCTCGATTGCTTTTAGGCGCTCGGGGGCGAAGTTCCTCTTTTTCTGAATCACGGGTTTGCAGGCGGGGTTGATGTTTAGCGAGTGATAGATGACGTTGGGATCTACCCCGGGCATGTCCTTCGGGCTCCATGCGAAAATGTCCTCGTTCTCCTGCAGGAAGGTGGTGAACTTCTCTTGCTCTTGTGATGTTAAGAGTGACCCGACCTGAACAGTTCGAGTCGGGTCTCGCCGGGAGAGCGGTACTTCTACTGGCCCTTCAACGGGCGCTCCTCGCTGCAGAGTCGCCTCGTCTCGCAGGTCGAAGTTATTGATGTTGAGAGCGGTCGCCCTTGCTGGCTGAGCCTGCTTCAGGTAGCAAATCCTGGCTGCCTCTTGGTCTCCTCTTACGACTCCTATTCCTGCGGCAGTGGGGAACTTCATAGCTAGGTGTGGAATGGAGGGGATTGCCCCAAAGATTGACTGGAGCGGTCTCCCGAAGATGGCATTGTAGGCGGAGGTGGACTCTACCACCATGAACTGGATGTTGTGCGTTGACTGTCTTGGAAATTCGCCCAATGTGACTGGGAGAATAATCATGCCTTGCACCGGGACGGGTCTGTTGTCGAAGCCGTAGACGGGCCCGGCTGCTGGACTAAGCTGGTCTTTGGTGAGCTTCATACTTTGCAAGGTGGAGAGGAACAAAACATCGACCGAGCTTCCATTGTCGACTAGTATTCTCTTTACTTTAAAGCAGGGATCCCCGATCCCCGCGCTGATCACGAGTGGATCCTGGTGTGGAAGCCGCAACCCTCGTAAGTCTTCATCTCCGAAAGCTATCGTAACGTCCTACTTGAGTTTTTTGTCTTCGTGGTCTCTCGCGGGCTAGGCGATCGAGAGGATTTGCGACGCCAGGACTGGCGGTCCGGCGATCGTCTCGATTTCTCCCACCATCGGCCTTCCTCCACCTGTGCCCCGGGGGGCGGGGGGCTGCTCCCCTGCCGCCCTGGGCTGTTGGGGCTGATTGGGAACCTGGCCTTGTAAGAAGATTCCCAGGAGTCCCTGGCGGATGAGGCGCTCGATTTCGTCTTTGAGCCTGGTGCACTCTTCGGTGGTATGCCCGGTTCCCGGATGAAACTCGCAGTATCTGGATTGGTCGCCCCTCGGATTTGGCGGGGGTACCCGGGGCATGCGAAGTTCGGGGCTGTTCTGAATGGCGTAGAGCACGTTCGTTCTGGTGGTATTCAGCGGGGTGTAGGTCCTGGGCGGTTGCGATCCCAGATCCCTTCGGGGGTCACGCCGACGTCCGTCGCCACGGCGCTCCTCGCCGCGACGATCTTCTCGTTCGCGAGGGGCTTGATCTGTTCCCCTTTTCTTGCCTTGGCTTCCTTCGAACTGCCGACGGTGTGCTTCGATGGCCTCATCTGCAGCTATTTGCGCTTCAACCCGATGAAGAAGGTCGGGATAGCTTGGTACGGTTTCTCTCATGAGGGCCGAATAGAATCCACTTGGGCGGAGTCCTCCCAAGAAAACCCCTCGCAAGAGTTCGGGGTCAACCCCTGGGATCTGCCGTGCCTCGGTAGTGAAGCGTCGGAAGAAGTCCTTGAGTGTCTCTCCGTCATTTTGGCGGATCCCTGAGAGATGGGAGGGATCCCGGACAATTCGGCGGTTAGCGATGAACTGATCCACGAACTGTTGCGCCATTTCCGTGAAGTTGTTGATGGCCCCATTCCGCAGAGAATGGAACCAAGTGCGCGCTTGTCCTTTCAAGGTTGCCGGGAACACCTGGCAGAGGAGCTGATCCGGAGCGCTGTAAATCCTCATGACGGTGGTGAAGTGATTGACGTGTTCCAAAGGGTCATCCGTCCCGTCGAATGTCTCGATGTTAGGAAGCTTGAAGCCATTCGGGATTGGATGAGCTAGGACTTGAGGTGACAGGGGGGAGCCCTGATGCGCGGGGCGGCGAGCGAGCGCGGCGCGTCGTCCTGCTTGGGCATACTCTTCTTCGATCATATCACATATTTCTTCGCGCGTAGTCCTTTCCGTTGCCCGCTCAGGGGCAGCTCTTCTGGGGTGATGGCGACGATGGTCAGCTTCCGGGCCTCCAGCCTGCGGGGCAAGGTGAGCGGAACTTGCCGCGTTGGAGAATCCTTCTGAAGCCTCGTCTTCCTGGACGGCTTCTTGGTTCGGGACAAGGTTTAGAACTGGGGGTGGCGGTGTGTTCGGAGCAGGCGGCTGGACCGGAGCTTGAGGAGCCCCGAGGCCCCTTACGAGAGCCAGCATCTCGGCTTGGTGCTCTTCGATTCACCGCATGCGCACCTCCAGCCCGGCTGCTAGTGTAGGCGGTGCCTGCTCTGCGGGTGGTGCATCGACTTGCGAAGGGGAGGGAGCTGGGTCAACGCGTCCCTCCAGCACTGATCCCTCCGCAGTGCGAGTACTCTTCCTTGCCATAGCAGTTGGCCCTCAAAAAAGTTCTGGGAATGTTCCCACAGACGGCGCCAAACTGTTGCGAAACGCTTAGGGCTCTTGGTAGACCGGTTCACTTGAACCGCCTCAGCTCGTGAGCGAGCTAAGCGCGCAAACAGTCAATTAGAGGTTCGTTGAGTACGCAGAGACTTTTTAACGTGGAAAACCCGGAAAGGGTAAAAAACCACGCGGCCGGAGCTGTGCCGACCAAACTTCACTATTTTCTGGGGGGTTACAATTGGGAAACTTGGATTCGAGCGCGATAGGCCGCTGCTCGTTGTAATAATTGGAGAGAGAGAGAGAGCTCTGAGGGTGACAGGCCACCTCTCGAAAAACTAAGTCCTTTTTACTTCTGAGACTACTAGTCGCCTTCCCTTCTGAGATTGCTGGTCGCCTTTCTGGAAGTGAGAAGGCCAGTCGCCTTTCTCTTCCTGAGAACGCTGGTCGCCTTTCTGGAAGTGAGAAGGTCAGTCGCATTTCTCTTCTGAGAACGCTGGTCGCCTTTCTGGAAGTGAGAAGGCCAGTCGCCTTTCTCTTCTGAGAATGCTGGTCGCCTTTCTGGAAGATGAAGATCTTCAAGTCCCGAAGGAGATCTTCAAATCCCGAAGGAGATCTTCAAGTGCTTAAGGAGAATTCCGCAAAAGTCTGCAAGGAGCTCTCCTGGGTCCAGAAGTCAAGGTCCTTTCAAATGAAGCCCCAGGGCCCTTTCTATAGCTTTGGCCGGGGGTAGTCCGGTAATCTCGCCGTTTGCAGTTTCCATAAATATTTGGTGGACGAATCATATTCTCCGGTTCGGGGCCCTCGGATCGCCATTTTTCGTAAATGACCACCTTGCCCCTCGGGCAGCTTGGGCAGCTCGGGCAGTTCGGGCAGTTCCGTTGGAGGCGAAAAAGGCGACTAACTGTTCCTGAAAAGTGAGAAGCCTGAAACCCAAAAAGTGAGAAGCCGGAAAGATAAAAAGTGAGAAGCGGGAAAGACAAAAAGTGAGAAGCCGGAAAGATAAAAACTGAGAAGCCGGAAAGACAAAAAGTGAGAAGGCTTCCCGAATGCGCTCAGAAACGTTCTGGGCGCGGGTTAGCGCTGAAGCTCCCTGAATGCGCGACGGGCCACGGGAGATGCCTCGGGCGGTCGGTGAATCGAGGAGCCGCTCCCTAGCGAGCGGTTGAATTCTTCCGGCGGGGAGAGGGCGCCGGACCGCACCCCTAGGAGGAGTGGGTACGGCCGCGCACCCCCGAGCAGGGAGGGTGCGGACTGGCCGCACCCCAAGGGGGGTGCGGCTTGGCCGCACCCCAAAAGGGGGGGGGGGGGCGGCTCGGCCGCACCCCATGGTGGGTGCAGCTGGGCCGCACCCCCCAAGGGGGTGCGGCTTGGCCTCACCCCCTTGGGGGTGCGGTTTGGCCGCACCCCACAAGGGGTGCGGCTGGGCCGCACCCCCCTGGGGGGTGCGGCTTGGCCGCACCCCCTTGGCGGGTGCGGCTTGGCCGCACCCCCTTGGCGGGTGCGGCTTGGCCGCACCCCCTTGGCGGGTGCGGCTTGGCCGCACCCCCTTGGCAGGTGCGGCTTGGCCGCACCCCCCAAGGGGTGCGGCTGGGCCGCACCCCCCTGGGGGGTGTGGCCGGCCCGCACCCCCTTGGGGGGGGTGCAACCGGCCCGCACCCCCTTGGGGGTGTGGTCGGCCCGCACCCCCTTTGGGGGGTGCGACTCGACCGACCGCTCTCCTTGGGGGGTGCGAGTGAGCCGGGCCCCCCCAAGGTGGTGCGGTCGGGACGCGCTCGGGCTATCTCCTCGCGGCGAGGGGTGTAGCCCGCGCGCTGCCGCACGCCTTTGCGCGCGGTTACGTACATACCTGGGGTTCGTGCGTGCTTCGATCGTTCCCCCCACCTCTCTTTTGCGAGGCTTTCTTTGGGCGCGTCCTGAGGCCTTTACGGGTGTACAACAAAATTCAAGATATACTTTTGTTTGTACAGAAAATTTGCAAGCATAATATAATTTATCAAGACACGATAGGAAACAACAATGTACTAAATTCACATTCCAAGTAGACTTAAACATTGTAGTGATCATGCATTGATATCTAGTGCATTTACTAACATTTGTAGAGACTAGTGTAGTTGTGCATTATGATCCAATTCTCATAAGTAGATGTTTTATGAAATATAATGATGTGTATAAAATAGTGTTTTGATAAAATGTACAAGTGAATTAATCAAAACACATGAGAATGTAATGGAATAAACATTAAAATATACAAATAATATTACTTCCATAATATTTCAATGCACATGAATAAAGAGTACAACTACCAAGGTGTTCTGCACACACATAATGCTTATAAGACTTATCAGGGTGCAAAATAGTGATTGTGGAATCACATTTATTCTTGTTACTTTTAATTTCATTTTTGTGATCTAGTGTACTAAGAGAAGTAATGTATAATTTGTTTGCTACAAGATACTTTACATTTCTTTCCAATGTGCTCAACCTCACAATGCTTATTAAGACTTATCAAGAGAGTGAGTAGTGTTTGTTGGAGTTTTCCTTGTCAATTTTTATTTAATTTTTATTTTAGTGACTAAGGACTTTGAATTCACTTAGTTTGCAAACAATAACATTTTAATTTAAGAATGTGAAGGCTATGAGCATTTTGGTCTCAACACTTTCTGATGACCTATATAAGAATGTGATAATTTGCTATTTTATTCAAGAGATTTGGGAAGCCCTAACAGTAATGGTAGATGGAAATAAAAATGTAATATATGACAAAAAGATGATCTCATAGTATAAATGGTAATTTCAAAATGCAATCTAGAGAAACAATAGTGACAGGTACAAGAGATACAAACTCAATCATCAATGGTCTCAAGACCTATTGTAGAAAAATATTAGATGAAGAGCAGAATGATAAGTTGGTCAGGAGCTTGTCTAAGGAGTATCTCCCATACTCCTATGCCATCAAATAATCAAGAAAGCTCAGAGAGATCACCCATAATGCCCATTATTGAAGACTATGGTCATTTGAACTTGCTACTTCTCTTGCTAATGAAGAATAACAAGTCACTCATCTCAAGTCAACTTTAGAAAAGTATGTAGCCCCTTGCTTCCATGGAATCCAGAAGACTCCCCACCTTATATACAAAAGAGGAGCTAAGATTCTTATATATAAAGCTCCATGGGTGGTAGAAGGAGAACTCTCCTTTTAAGTACAAAGAAAGGAGAAAAGAGAAAAGCTCGAGGAACTTCAGTTATAATCAAAATAATAAACTTGATAAAATTATTTGCTACTATTGCATGAAAAGTGAACACATATCCACTAAGTGCAGACAAAATAAGAAGGACTTGAAAAAGTCCGTGGGAAAATATGAATAAAAAAGACTCCCCAGCAAGAAAGATAAGGGTATGATTGCACACTACTGGACTGGATTTTCCTCTGAAGAAAGCTTAGATTCTAAAAGTGAAAAAGAAATTGAGGCCATATGCATGATGGCTTTGGAAGAAGGGGAACCTCAAAATCTCATGAGATAGTTGATTTTGATTCATTTGATTTCTCAACTCCTGTTTTCTGGAATGCACTTGAGATTTTATTTAATGACAACCTTGTGTTTGAGAGAAGACTCAAGGCTCTTCGAATAGAGAATTAAGAACTCTTATAGTTCAATGATACATTGCATGAGAAGCTTAAGAAATCTTAAACGAAATTATTGACCGCGACTCCTGGTATGAGATGAAGAAAACTCTAGAGGAAGGGCTATGAAAATCTCTTGAAGAAAGCAAAGGATTAATTACTAAATTGTCAAAATCTCAGGAAGAGCTTGATTACATTAATAGCAGAAGTGTTAAGCTCAAAACCATAACTAAAAATGTTAATGCTAGATTTTAGAGATGAGGATTCAGAGCTAACTCATCTATTAAAGCAATGCAAGTATCACTTGTCACATACTCACTCCCTTAAAATTTACCCAAGAAGTATCTTTGACTTCTACCCACTCCTCTAGCTACAAATACTATGAATCCCTTGACTTATGAAAAATGGAAAGGAAAAGCAACAAAGAATTCATTCCCTAAACATGTAGTTAATGTTGACTGATTGATTGGTCATCGACCGCCTACTACCTGGTTATTGATCACCGACTAGCTGATCACCCATCATAGATGAAGAAAGTTGTTTCTGCTAAAATTCTTTAGTGATATGATTTCAATCAATTGATCATCGAATGCCTCTTGTAGGCAATGATCACTGATCATAGATGAAGAAGGTTGATCACCTCTTGTAGTCAATAATCACCAATCGTAGATCGACCTTCAGGTCATAGATGGCTTATCCCATGATTGTTTTTATTACTTCTCCTTGTCCTTCTCACCAAAAAGAAAGAGCAGATACAATCGATTTTCTTATTGATTTTGTAGTAAAGTTGGCCAATTCATGGCTGACTATTGGTTTAACAACACAAACTCCTATTCTAGAAATAACTCTTAATAAAAGAAGTCGAGGGTCTGTGAGAACTATATTTCTAATGATATTTGTCCCAAATCTATTTTGGCTCCCTATCCTTTTTAAGCTCAAATAATGAAGGTTCAAGCTTTACCAAGAAGAATACTTGGTAATTGGATAGTGAATGATACAAATACATGGCTTGAGATAGAAGTCTACTTACAAACTATTGTGCAAAGATGGATCCAAAGGTCATCTTTGGAGACTCTAACCAGGGATTCACTAGAGGTTATGCTAACTTTACTTCTGGTAAAATATCATTTACAAATGTAACTTACATGGAAGTATTGAAACACAATCTGATAAACATAAGTCAATTATGTAATAAATGTTATATTTTTTCATTTCAATATAATATTTGCTTTGTGAAGGATACGCCGACAGAAACAATAATGTTTACAGAGACTAGAGTTGATAAGGTCTATCTGGTCAACTTTAGTCAAGTGTACATACATGTTTGCCCCATGACCTACTCTCTTAATACTTGTCAATTATGACAAATGAGGCTTGCACTCATAAATTTCAAAACACCATCTAAATTATCTAGTTCAAAATAAGTTAGAGGTTTACCTAATTCTAAATATTTTAAGGAAAAACCTCGTAAAGTTTGGAAATTAAGAAAGCAAACAAAGGTCTCCCTTAAAAGTAAAATAATCATTAATACCCCTAGATCTTAATACCTATTGTATATGAATTATTTGGGACCTATTGTAATTGCTAGGTTAATCGAAAAAAAAAATATTCTTTTGTAGTTCTCGGTACCTTTTCTAGATTTATATATGTATTCTATCTTAGAAGTAAGTTTGACAACTGGGATTTGCTCACCAACTTTCTCAAGCAAATCCAAAATGAGATGGCTAGTTCAATAGTTATGATCACTAATAAAATGACGCTCTAATGTTTTTCTTATTTTAAGGCATTTGTTATATTTTGAATAATGGTAAGTCTACCTTGACAAAGTTTGAAACCAAAGCTGATGAAGGGATATGTTTTAGATATTTCTCCATTGGCAAAGCCTATAGATGTTATAATAAAAGAACCTTGTGTGAAAAAATTTATCCATGTAACATTTGATGAGCCTAACATTCTCTGTGAAGAGAAAAATAATCTTCTGATTTGATTTAATAATTTGATAAGCTGGTAATTACAAAGGAAGCTAGATTGCATCATACTCATGAGTATTCATCTATGCAAGAGGATAATGATGAGGAGGCCCCAACAAAAGAAAAGGAAGATGCTCAACCAACGCCTCAAATCAAAGTAGATGAAAAATCTCCTTTGAATATTGAAGTTGAAGAGCATGCTTTAAATGTGCTAGAAGAAAAAGTTCCTAAAGCTCCTCCGTCACTACTATCAAGTAAATATCAATATATTTGTTGCGGCTTCTCAACGCCCTCGGTAGACCGGTTTCAATTCGGTCCATCTTAGCCCGGGCGGTCGAGTGCGCACACAGTCAGAATGTTACAGAGAGGAAATGCTGAAAATGGTACACACAGATCTTTAGCGTGGAAAACCCTCCAAAGGGTGAAAAACCACGTGGCTGGGACGGTGCCAGCCGAAATCCACTATGTTGTGCTGTTACAGGGCTTTCTTGGAGAATGCGAGGGCGACAGGCCGCGCCTCGTTACAATTGTGAGAGAGAGAGAAAGAACTCCGTGGGTGACAGGCCACCACTTAGGAGTTGACTGCCTTGCTGTGCGTCTGGTTCGGCTGCGCGCTTGCTAGGAGAGCACTTCGCGGAGCACTTTGACTTTGCTGTTCGGGCTTGGGGTGCTCGCCTTGAAATGGCGCAGCACTTCTTCTCAGGTGAGCGGCGTTCGCAGGAGGAACCTGTCAGTTAGTAAAAACGAAGTGGCAGAGTGGCGGAATGTAGAGAGAGAAGCTCTGAGGAGGAAACGAAGAGAGAGAGTCTGGGCCAGAATGAGAGAGTGAATCCAAATGAACACCCTTGAGGGTCTATTTATAGGCTTGGAAGGTGGAAGTTACGGTGGTTATGCGGATAACCACCAAATGGAGGGCCGAGATCGTTGGCGACGATTGAAGGGTCGTGATCGCGCGAGACGATCGGAGGGCCGCGAGGGACTCGGTGGGATCCGACGGAGGAGGGTGAAGGGCGGCGACGGCGGTGGCCGGCCATGGGTGGCCGGCCATGGCCGCCGGCCATGAAGGGGGCGGCGGCCGGCGGTCGGCCGGCGGCGGTCGGCCGGCGGCGGTTGGCGGTCGGCCGGCGGCGGTTGGCGGTCGGCCGGCGGCGGCCGGCCGGTGGTCGGCCGGCGGCGGCCGACCGCTGGTTGGCGGCGGCCGACCGCTGGTTGGCGGCGGCCGACCGGCGGCGGTGGCCGGCCGGCGGTGGCCGGCCGGTGGTGGCCGGCCGGCGACGGTGGCCGGCCGGTGGTGGCCGGCCGGCGGCGGTGGCCGGCCGGCGGTTGGTGGCGGTTGGCCGACGGCGGTTGGTGGTGGTTGCGATCCTGCGCGGGGCGGTTGGGATCCCGCGCGAGGTGGTTTGGATCGGTGCGCGGTGGTTTGGATCCGCCGCGCGGGAGTGGGATCCGGTGTGCGAAGGTGGGATCCGGCGTGCGGTGGTTTCGGGATCCGCCGCGCCGTAATGGGATTTGATGTGCGGGAACGGGATCCGGTGTGCGGTGGTTACGGATTTTTCCATATATAGAGGGGGAACCCATCAATATTAAAGATCATCCACTTTAGTAAGTGATAGAAAACTTTAGGAGATGGTGTCAAAATATGGGTAGACACATCTTATGAATTATAATTTTGCAGTTTCATTTCACAGGTAGAATCAAAGAAAATTGTGGAAGAAAACAATGATCCTCAATGGACAATTATTATGCAAGAGAAGCTAAAGCAATTTGAAAGAAAGAAATTCTCCTTTCTAGTGGAAAAACCAATGAACTATCTGGTAATAGGTATCAAATGAGTCTATAATAACAAACTTGACCCCAACAGTGTAGTCATTAGGAGCATGGCTAGACTTGTTGTAACACCCCAATAATTCAATTAAATTCGTGGTCTGTGAATAGTGAAATGGGGTGCACTTAGCGGGTTTACTTTCTGTTAAAATAAAAGCTGAAAACCTATTCCCCCTCCCAGCAAACCCCATTCCCGAGCGAAAGAACGTTACGTGCGGTATACTTTTAGAGATTTATTATTGGTAAAATCCATTTATCATGGTTGGTGGTGGTTGCGATCCTGCGCGGGGCGGTTGGGATCCCGCGCGAGGTGGTTTGGATCGGTGCGCGGTGGTTTGGATCCGCCGCGCGGGAGTGGGATCCGGTGTGCGAAGGTGGGATCCGGCGTGCGGTGGTTTCGGGATCCGCCGCGCCGTAATGAGATTTGATGTGCGGGAACGGGAACCGGTGTGCGGTGGTTACGGATTTTTCCATATATAGAGGGGGAACCCATCAATATTAAAGATCATCCACTTTAGTAAGTGATAGAAAACTTTAGGAGATGGTGTCAAAATATGGGTAGACACATCTTATGAATTATAATTTTGCAGTTTCATTTCACAGGTAGAATCAAAGAAGATTGTGGAAGAAAACAATGATCCTCAATGGACAATTATCATGCAAGAGAAGCTAAAGCAATTTGAAAGAAAGAAATTCTCCTTTCTAGTGGAAAAACCAATGAACTATCTGGTAATAGGTATCAAATGAGTCTATAATAACAAACTTGACCCCAATAGTGTAGTCATTAGGAGCATGGCTAGACTTGTTGTAACACCCCAATAATTCAATTAAATTCGTGGTCTGTGAATAGTGAAATGGGGTGCACTTAGCGGGTTTACTTTCTGTTAAAATAAAAGCTGAAAACCTATTCCCCCTCCCAGCAAACCCCATTCCCGAGCGAAAGAACGTTACGTGCCGTATACTTTTAGAGATTTATTATTGGTAAAATCTATTTATCTCATACATACTTTATTTTTTCACAAAATAAATTACGGAATATTTATCCATGTACGATGTATATATTTTGGAATGAATATATACTTATAAAAAATAAAATTTTTTAATGTAAATTATAAATGTAATTTATACTAAAATTACATCTGTAATTGAAAGTCGGGCTATAATTTTAATTTGAAAAGAAATTACATACCTACTGTAAACAGGCGTACTAAAATTCTCTCTTCCCGAGCCCCTTTTGTTTTGCGATCTATGTTGCGCCGCCTGAGAGACGTGTAAGGAGGAGATTGACCACCCCATTTCTTTTGCCGTGAGCTGCCACCTCCAGAGAGGAGCGTCTGCGCCGGACTCCCCCTTTTTGCCGCCGACTGTGAAGCCAGGGAGTAGAGAGGCGTTCGTCCCTACTAGGGTTTACCTATGCCGTTCACTGGGAGGAGAGATGCCTAGCTACTGTCGTGCCGTCAGAGGAGAAGGAGGAGATGCTAGGGCTCCTGCCTACCTGCACTATTGTGCCGACCTAGGAGGAGGAGGAAGAAGGCTGTCTCTTGTCGATCCCCCCTCTCTTTACCGAGATCTGCAGAGGTGTTTTCGAACAGGTAAGGTCTTGAGTCACTGAGAACTTCACTTGTCGAGGAAGCTCATTGCCGAGAAATCTCTTGCTGAGCCCTGAAATCACTATGACAGAGTCGATTCGGACCTTGAATCATCGAGAGGAGTACGAATCCGGAATGAAGGAAACACTACGGTCGATCCCATGGATCCAAGATGCGTGCCAAGGGTAACGACCTCTTTCCCAGTCTTAGGACCATTATTTTGTGCATTTTGATATCTTAGGTGCAATGAGAGCCCCCTCACAGTTTTTTGGTTGAGGACATGGACTCCGACCGACAGAGCATGGGATTGTGACCCCAATGTATGTTTAATATGAGCTGCACGTAGAGTCCCTCTTCTGCTAAGTGGTAGGGAGCGGGGACTCTGCCATGGAGAGGGATTGCGGCCCCAGTGTAGCCTTTCTACTTTTATTTGCATGGGAGGGCCACCCATCACCAATTGGCGGCTATGTGTGTGAATCCCTTGGTTCATTGCAAACCACCGGGCCGATTGGGTTCGTCCCTGACATAAATGTGCATTAGTGATCTGATACGTGAGTCTGGCTTTAGGCATGTATTGTGAATTCTACCCATGGAAATAAGTCCGGATCATTGATGTTTATGTGATGCTTATTACGATTAGACCTAGGTGCGCAAACGGGAATGTCGCGTACCATCCATCATAGTGATTGCGGGATTTCATGTGCTTTCTTCATGAAGGACCCGTTTTTAGGTGGCCCTGCATTGGGCCTAATAGAATGGCGATTTTTGAGGGCTTTTGTAGTGCGAGTAAATTTTCTGTCACCATGTAGTTGCATTTACGAGGAGTAGGATGGCTCCACATGAAGAGAATGGGATGGGGATAGGCAGCTGGGAGTTAGTATGGCTGGGGGTGTTTGGGGGTCAGTTGTAGAGTGTCTCCACATGAGTTTAAGGGGAGGGGAAGTTGAAGGGGGCCGGCTGGGTGAGAGAAGTTGAGGGAGGGGAGTGGCTGCTTGTTGCTGGGTGTGAATTTAGGGAATGGAGGGGGCTGAAATTTAGGAGTTAATTCCTAAATTGAAGGGAGTGGGAGGGGTTGGGGCCGGCCACCACCACCTCTTTCCCATCATTTTCAATGCCTCTAAATGAGAGCCCTCACCACCCTCTATTTATAGACTATAGGGGGCAACGGAGATCTATCATTAGCTGATCGTCCCGACTCAAAAATACATAAAAATACAACTTGAAACGAAAAACGAAAAGAACAAACAATGCTACGATCGTCGATCCGGATAAAATGAACAGTTCCGATTCCCCATCATTGTTGCAATTATTTCATTTATGTTTCTTAGTATGCATGCATCCCCTTTTTATATAAAAAAAGTCTTATGAGTGTGCATGTGAGATATCTTTTGAAAGTTGTATTTTGTAACTTTCTTTGGTGAGGGGACTCTTTGGGGGGAATCGACCCTCAAGAATTTTACGAGAGCTTATCTCTCGAGCTAGTATCATTGTTTTTTGTTCTAGTGCAATGCGCTTAACATGTTATGATAGGTCATTCATCATACTACATATCTCTATTGCATGTTTTGTTCACCTTGAAGGAAAATTTTTGTTGCTCTCAAATAGTAGAATTTTTTTGCTCAATGAAGACTATTTTTTCCTTATTTAAAAAGTTAGCACTAGTCATTTATAATAGCCTACCTATATTTTCTTGCTTCACTTGCTTTAGTCAAATGGAGAGTTCAAATGTCTCACATTCTATTGCTTCATGTTTGTGGCTAATTATTTTTATGTGATTGTTGAATAGCTTCTTTCGGGATATGAAAGTGAAGATCTGGATCATGCTATTGCACTTTCCCTTTTCTACGAAGAGCTACATAAGACAATTTTTACTGGTTAGTGTTATACTACTGCAATATATCTGGATTGAACTTTATTACTTATGGTTTGTTTTCTCTCACCTCTTCATTTTCTTTGATATTGGGACTACACATAATTTCTTATAAAATGGAGAATTTTAGATCCCACTTTTTTGATATGATCGTAATTAGAGGGAAAAGAAGAGTGTTATTGCCCTACAATTTCCATTATTTTAACAAAGAGTCTATTTGGTCCGGATTTGTGTGTGTGTGTGTGTGTGTTTGGGGGGGGGGGCACTGATGGGGTGTTGAACGAAACGAAAGACATGCTTGCATTAAACGACGAAGAAACGGGAAAACGGATACAATCCGGCGCGGACGCCGGCCAAGATCTAGGAGGCTGGTTCCTCCTAAGACCCCTCTCTCAAGAATGAGAGCCCAAAACCCTAATACCAAAAAAATAACAAACACTCCCATACCTCCCCCTTATATAGGGAGGAGGGGGCTTACATGACAAAATCAATAAAAATATTAATTAATATTAATTAATTAATACAAATTAATTAATTAATACCAATTAATTACCCTAATTAACTAAGGGGGTTTCCATATACGCTCTTCGATAGTTTTGATGGTGCGTGGCTCCCCCGGCAAGTGCGTGCGCGTAACAATATGCCGGTCTTGAAAATCGGCCTTGTCCTCAAGGGCGAGTTCAAAATTTTTGTCGGGATCCTTCAAAATGTCAGCAACGGGTATCGTCGAGAGGAACGGCGACGGATTAATGTTGTCCTCGAAAAAGGGGGTGAAGGGAGGTGCGGATAGAAAATGGGCGAGGAGTCCATGTGAGGGGGCAAAGGAAAATAAAAGGAAGGAATAAAGGGAGGGGGTAGCTGGCAGCATGGGGAAAGATGATGCTCGGGTGGGGTGCACGAACGAATGCGATAATAGTACTGTGGCCTTGCGGAAATGAACAAAAATGGCAGGCGCGTGAGGGGCTCGAGAGGGAAAAGAGAGGGTAGCGTGGACGGGGGGTTTTGCCGGTCTGGAGGTGCGCCGGGCGGGGGCGGCGAAGGCCGTAGAAGCAGGCGCCTGCGTCGATTGTAGCTGCGGGGGCGCCGCTTGGAGGAAGCGGAGGTATGGAGGTAGCGGAGAGGCCGGAGGTGGCGACGCGAGCACGGGCAGGTGAGCGGCTGGCCATGGTGAAGGCAGCGACAGGTGGACGAGAGTCTCTGGAAGCTTGATCGGTCGTGGTCCGCTGAGATCGGCTGCTGGAGACGCACTAATCGGAGATCTGCTGCTGGAGACGCAGAGATCTGCGGCTGCAGGGTGGAGCGGGCGGCCGACGACGCACGAATCGGCGGTTGCGACGGCTGCGGGAGGTGCGGCGGCTGCTTCGGCGGCTGGATGTGCGGCTGGTGCGACGGTTGCTGGAGGTGCGGCGAGTGCCACTGCGGCTGGAGGTGCGGCTGTTGCGTCGGCTGCTGGAGGCGCGGCTGCTGGAGGTACGACTGCTGGCCGGCTGCTGTCGGTGGTTGCGTCTGCCGTTGGTGTGTGCGTTTG
Source organism: Dactylorhiza incarnata (assembly GCA_033032865.1). Taxonomy (NCBI): domain Eukaryota; kingdom Viridiplantae; phylum Streptophyta; class Magnoliopsida; order Asparagales; family Orchidaceae; genus Dactylorhiza; species Dactylorhiza incarnata. Next base: position 2,208,248 of record JAWHQI010000352.1, on the reverse strand, counting down.
GCGGAGCAAAGCCTGCAAGGATGCAGACAGCAAGGCAAGGAGGTGGTCGTGGAGGTTGCAGCTGCGTTCGATGGAGGCGAGAGGGCCGCCGATGGACGGGAGGCTGCTGTCCGTCGTGGCATGAGCCCCGGCGGCTGCGAAGGAGCGGACGGGGGCGGCAGGTCGGACCATTGATGGGGTGTTGAACGAAACGAAAGACATGCTTGCATTAAACGACGAAGAAACGGGAAAACGGATACAATCCGGCGCGGACGCCGGCCAAGATCTAGGAGGCTGGTTCCTCCTAAGACCCCTCTCTCAAGAATGAGAGCCCAAAACCCTAATACCAGAAAAATAACAAACACTCCCATACCTCCCCCTTATATAGGGAGGAGGGGGCTTACATGACAAAAGCAATAAAAATATTAATTAATATTAATTAATTAATACAAATTAATTAATTAATACCAATTAATTACCCTAATTAACTAAGGGGGTTTCCATATACGCTCTTCGATAGTTTTGATGGTGCGTGGCTCCCCCGGCAAGTGCGTGCGCGTAACAGGCACACACTGCTGTTTCCCCAAAAAATGGCCCAAACACTAATTTTCATAACAAATTTATCTTCTAAAAACATGATGAAATGCCAATGAGCGGATGCGAGATCGGTTATGCTTTCTCAGAAAAAAGAAATCGTATTATGCCATCTTTATGCTCGATCAACAATGTAATAAATCCCCACCCTTCCACGACGTAAGAAAGCGAGATTGGGTAACAGATAACAACTTCTTCCTCACCTTGAAAAGATTCTTTTGCACCCTAAATAGCTTCTTCCCGATTATTCCTTCTTCCTCGTCGGTAAGAAATCTCACAAGCCACCAAAGTATTGTTCCTCTTCCTCGTCTGGCCGCATCTCTCCATTATGCTTCTTAGATCACTGCTTCCATAATGTCAGAACTCACAACCTTTTTACGTGGTTGGGCATCCTTCTTCCCTGGCATATGGATCTCACAATCACGGGCTTCGTTAATTTTTTTGCAAATTGTAAGAAAATTGATTTTTATTTCAAATTTCTTTCTCCTTGATTTTCTTCCCATTTCATTATTTGGTAGATGATTTATGATTTGTTTCAGATTTTTTGTTATACTACTTCATCAAAATCTCTATTTCGGATATATTCTTCATTTTATTAGATTTTCTAATTTTGGTGTTTTTTGTGCTATTTTTGCATCCCCATTGCTCTAAAAATAGGGTTCATCCAAATAGTTATCTACATTTCCCACTACTATTCCCCGCAGCTCATTATCCCAGCAAGCTCGCAATTGCCCCAAACAAAGCCTATATGTCATATAGGTCAATTGACTTGTCATGTTTTAGGGTATTTTTATATTGAATTTGAGTATTCAAGTTTGAATTGAAAAGTGCCATTTATCCTTTATTTAAAGCCATTGGGTCATGTAATGTGTAAGCATGAAGTATTTTCCTTTTCTATCTTCTTAATACTCCATCTCTCCTCTCTGTCCATCATCGCAGATCCAACGAGCACATTCTATACTGTTTATCCTCCAATACAACACCGTTGCACTTGCGCCCACCTCCTAAAGGGATCATCCATGAAGGACAACAAACACTTCGATAGCTTGCTTTGTTTTTTAACACCATCAATGACCCCTCATTAGTAGGAGTCAAAAATGCGTGTCAAGCTTGCCATGTTTCGTATAAACAGTCTGGATTCAGAAATGAGAATCAACTCCATACCCTGTCGTGAGCCTACCCTTCCAAGCAGCAACAGTGTGCTGTCCGCAGCAGTGATAATCAACATCATGGTCTAATACCGATCATTTCTAGATCCTTTTGCAAATCCTGTCTCGCTAGCACACTTATCCAACTGTTCAGGCGATGCCTCATGACAGTTTGAGCTTGTACCTGCCTATTCTTTCGATCCCAACACCTAGACTATCTCCTTTATCTTTTTCAATCAATACGCTTACTGACACTTGTGAATTAATTGATTTATTAATCAATAAATTTTCTAAAAGGACAAAAATTAGAAGTCCACTTATGGGTTATGAGGCTATACCTCCTCTTTGATGTGCATAGAATCCACAACATTGGCAACGGGGCAACTCCGAATTTCCTTCTGCATACCGAGTGATCGTCGCACACTCTCATACTCAGGTCTATTAGCATACACCAATTATCCTCCCTTCCTTACCAACAAACTCGCGACTCTCTGCACCAGAGAGAAATTTCACCTCCAATTGTGAGCAACTATTGTCATCATTGTATGTGGATCAGTTTGAAACCGTCAAGGCTTATGCCATAGCAGATGAGAAGACACCAATGCTACCAGTCCAGACACTTAGGCAACTCTTGCATGCCCTACTACCACTCCACATGTTACTTTTCCATCAACCAACCGTGACTCTTAACTGTCTCTACCTAATATACACTTCCACTCTAGACTTTTTGTTCACCATTCCTTGGGCACCCATCTGCCATGCCCATCAGGTTTACTGATTCCACCTCAACATAAGCAACGGCCCACAACATCATCATCATCATTATTCACATATTTGGTGAGAATGACAAAGGCTCTCCTCTTGATGAAGCTTAAGCTCCGACGTCACACTATAATGATATATTTTGGCGAAAGTCAATGAAATAGATAAATCACTTCGCAAGTTTTTATACTCTTCTCTAAACTAGAGGCCAAGCTTGAAGTGAAGGGTAGGCTATTATGGACCCACAATGTCCATTAAATTTTTGTATTTTTAATTAAATGTTAGATAGGTCAATACACATGTCCTGTCTTTTATTTTCTATTCGGATATCTTTTGCATTAAGTCTGAGTATGTGGACTTTGTTAGGGGTAAGACTTCACCCGTACCCGTGGGCAATACCACTGCTCAAATACCGCACCACGCGAAGCAGTCCACGACAATGATCCAGAGTGGCCCCCAATCGGGATCCCCTAACAGGGCCGCGGCCCCCACACCCCAACCCGTCTCTGCACCCAGTCTAAGTGCACCCAGTCTTATCAAGGGGGCGGGGGATCGAATCCCCGCCCCAACAACCCGCTGCACTTAGACTGGGTGCAGAGACGGGTTGGGGTGTGGGGGCCGCGACCCTGTTAGGGGATCCCGATTGGGGGCCACTCTGGATCATTGCCGTGGACTGCTTCGCGTGGTGCGGTATTTGAGCAGTGGTATTGCCCACAGGTACGGGTGAAGCCTTACCCCTAACATAAAAGTGCATGTTATGCCCCTGGATGATCTACGGTTCCGAGGGTTCAAGTACGCCAGAAGACCAAAAGAAGCGTCGGGAAAAGACCGGGCTGAACCATCCGGTTCAGCCCGCAACTGATAAATAAGAAGAAGGGGGCTGAACCGCACGGGTTCAACTCTAATGGGGGCCGGCCGGCCCCTAGGGGGTTGGGTTCATATAAATACCCAACCCCCCCTCTTTTGGAGTCAAGCAATCTATTTTCAGGTATTTTCCTTCTCTTGCAAACCCTAGCCGTCATCTTCTTCCTTAGTTTCTCTTTTCTTCCTAGAACCCTAACATTAGCATAACATTTGGTATCAAAGCATCCTTCCTGCGACCATGGTGACACGTTCGGAGGCGGAAGCGGCGCGCTTGGCCGCCATCGAGGAGAACTATGCTGCCTTGACGGATTCGGTAGCGGCATTTGAGGAAGGTGTGAAGAACTCACAACAAAATCTGGAAGAGCGCATGGTTGCGAGGATGGAGGAGTTGAAATCCCTCCTCTTGCAAAATCTGAAAGGAAAGACGGTAAATAACGATGGATCTGACGCCGAGACATCAAATGGAGCGGGGAACAACACGGGAGTTCCGGCGTGGGGTTCCGGAGCGGGATCGGGCGCGGGAGAGTTTCCGGAGGTAGCAAGGGGGACGAGACCTCCTTTCCGGGCGAGCGGCCTGCCAGGCGGACCGCCAGAGGCGTGGGGTCTAGCCGGCGGCCACCCAGGGGGCCGGGAAGGGCCGGAGCCACTCCGGACGGGCTCCAGCAGGACGGCGGAGGCCGGGTATGCTTCCTGGGGGTTCGACGGAGGAGCGGCTGCTTCCTGGGGGTTCGAACAGCCCCCACAGGGACCGGGAGGGCTGCTGCGGCATGGGGGAGGCACCGGGCAGGGGACAACGGTTCCGTTTGGCCCCGGGCAGCAACCAGGGCAGCCGTGGAGGCGACAACACCAAGGATTTGGGCTGTTTCGTCCAACCGGGGCAAATGCTGTCCCGCTCGGGGGCGCAACAGGAGTTTTCCCTCCTCCAATCGGGAACGCAGCGGGAGTTTTTCCTCCTCAACCAGCGAACGCTCCTAACTTGGGGTATGGAATGGCAAATATGGGGCCAGTGAGGCCTCAGGGGTGGAATCATGGAGGGCATCAAGGGGACCACAAGCAACCAGGACCGATGGGCCAAAAGGGAGGCGGCTTGGGCGGGGCATTTCAGCGTCCGTACATGCAACCCAAGCTGACCCGAATGAACTTTCCGAAGTTCCGAGGAGGCGACGCGCCCGAATGGATCCAAAAGGCCGAGCTGTTTTTCAGATATCAGGAGATTCCCGAGGCTCAGTGGGTACAGTTGGCGGCCTTCCATCTGGAGGAGGACGCGTACCAGTGGACGAAATGGTTTTTGCGGGGACGCACCTATGCCCCTTGGGCCGAGTTCATTGAAGCTTTTTCAGCTAGGTTCGGGCCCTTGGAGTACGAGGACGTGGAGGCCTGTCTTCAAAAACTTCGTTAACGCGGCACAGTCACGGAGTACCGGACGGAGTTTGAAAGGTTGGCGAACCGAGTCTCTTGGGGAGAGCAAACTATGCTGAGCTGTTTCATCTCAGGGCTGAAGGACCACCTGCGTGACGAGGTCCATGCGTACTTACCACGCAGTCTGAGCCACGTAATTAGCATCGCTCTGATACGGGAGGAGCGTTTCAACAGGCAGCGGAGTAGATCGGCGACCAAGCCATCCGCGGCTCCGACAGCGGGACGGAGAGATCCACCCCCCACCATACGACCCACAGTGACTAAGCTGACATGACCAGAGATGCAGGCCCGGAGGGAGAAGGGGTTGTGTTTTAATTGTGACGAGAAATACACCCGTGGTCACACTTGCCAGAAGGTCCAGGTGTTTATGCTGAGGGAGGAGGACGAGGAGGAGATCCCCCTGGAGGATCTCAACACAGAGGGCCTCGATCTGACCGAGTTTGGGGTCTCCTTGCAGGCTATGGAGGGGTGTACGGCCCCGGTGACACTCCGTTTCAAAGGACGGGTGGTCCAGGAGCGGGTGACCATACTTGTCGATAGCGGGAGCACCCACAACTTTATCAATCCAGCAGTGGCTCTGAAGGTGGGACAGGCGATCGACAAGGAGGCAGCATTCCAGGTCATGGTAGCGGATGGGAGCAAGTTGAAGTGCGAAGGGGTTCTGAAGGGGGTGGAAATCCGTGTGCAGGGTTATGTGGGTCACACAGATATGTACTTACTTCCGATCAGAGGATCTGACATGGTGTTGGGGGTCCAGTGGTTGCAACAGTTACAGCGTGTGACCACCGACTGGGGGCGACTGACTATGGAGTTCACCCAGCATGGGAAGGACTACTGCCTACAAGGTATCCGATCTTCTCCCCTGAAGGAGATTTCTGTGCGGAGCTTACAGCGGTTGGAGGAACATGGCTCTCCTATGGCCATGGTGGTGGGAGTGGAGACGTTGGTCCAAGATCCTCCAATCATCCCAGAGGAGATTCAGGCACTTCTGTCCCAGTACGATGATGTGTTCCAGGAACCCCGGGGCCTTCCCCCGCCCAGGTTCAGGGATCATGGCATTCAGTTGAAGGAGGGGGCTGCACCCCCAAACGTCAGGCCCTGCCGTTACCCGTACATTCAGAAGGCGGAGATTGAGAAGGGCGCGAGGGAGATGCTGGCGAGTGGCATCATACGACCTAGTACCAGTGCCTTCTCCTCGCCTATCATCTTGGTGAAGAAGAAAGATGGGTCGTGGCGTTTCTGCGCGGACTACCGCAACCTGAATGACTCGACGATCAAGGACAAGTTCCCGATTCCTATGATCGAGGAGCTGTTGGACGAGCTCCACGGGGCGAGCTTATTCACCAAGCTGGACCTGCGGTCCGGCTATCACCAGATACGGATGAAGACTGAAGACATCCACAAGACGACGTTTCGCACGCATGATGGGCACTACGAGTTCTTGGTGATGCCCTTTGGGCTCTCCAATGCCCCCTCAATCTTCCAGGCAGTGATGAACGAGACATTTCGGCCGCTCCTGCGGCGATCGGTACTCATTTTCTTTGATGACATCTTGATATACAGTTGCAGTTGGGCAGAGCATCTCGAGCACGTGGAACAGGTCCTCACCATCCTTCGTCAGCAGCAGTTCTACGCTAAGCTGTCGAAGTGTTCTTTTGGGCAGGCCGAGGTGGAGTACTTGGGCCATCTGGTTTCGGCTCACGGGGTTAGGGCGGATCCGAAGAAGATCGAGAGCATGGTTTCGTGGCCACGACCGACTACGGTGCGGGCGCTTCGTGGCTTCCTGGGTCTCACTGGGTACTATCGCAGATTCGTGAAAGACTATGGCAAGCTGGCACGACCACTTACCCAACTCCTTCACAAGGAGTCTTTCACTTGGCATGATGAAGCAGAACAGGCCTTTTCCGCTCTCAAGGAGGCTATGACGACCACACCGGTGCTTGCCCTACCGGATTTCAGCAAAGAGTTCGTGTTGGAGACAGATGCCTCATGAGTCGGCATTGGGGCGGTGTTGATGCAGGAAGGGCGGCCGCTGGCTTACTTCAGCAAGGTCTTGGCTCCTCGGACATTGGGCCTCTCCACGTATGAGAAGGAGATGTTGGCGATCTTACATGCTGTGATTCTATGGCGCCCGTATCTACTGGGCCATCACTTTAAGGTTCACACCGATCACCAGAGTCTGAAATACTTCTTTGATTAGCGGCTGGCTTCCCCTCTCCAACAGAAGTGGCTGACCAAGCTGTTGAGGTATGATTACGAGATTGTGTACAAGCAGGGTAAGGAGAATTTGGTGGCAGATGCCTTGTCCCGCCTTCCGGAGAGCACCATCCTCCACATTTCTGGACCGCTGATCGAGTCTCTAGATGATATTCAGCAGGACGTCGCCTCGGATCCGGAGCTCCAGCACATTGTCGAGGCCTTGCTGCAAGGCCAACCTGCTCCTCCGGGTTACCAGCTGATTGGGGGTCATTTGTACTACCACGGGAGGGTGGTCATACCAGCATCTTCCACTTGGAAGGACGTCATGTTACACGAGTTCCACTCGTCTCCCTCCGGAGGCCATGCCGGCGTGCTTCGTACTCTTCAGCGGCTCCGGGCCAATGTCTTTTGGAGGGGATTGCGCAGGGACGTCCAGCGCTTCGTGCAACAGTGCGAGGTCTGCCAGCGTCAGAAGTATGAGACGACATCCCCAGCGGGGCTGCTCACCCCCTTAGAGATACCCCAGCAGGTTTGGGAGACGGTTTCGATGGATTTTATTGACGGCTTGCCCCGGTCGCACGACAAGTCGGTGATCTTGGTTATCGTTGACAAGCTGTCCAAGTATGGCCATTTTCTAGCTCTCAGCCATCCATACTCTGCGGAGACAGTTGCCGAGCTCTTTGCCCGTGAGGTGGTTCGCCTACATGGCCTTCCCCGTTCGATCATCTCCGACCGCGATCTGGTTTTCATCAGCAACTTTTGGCAGGAACTTTTCCGGTTGCAGGGCACGCGATTACGCATGAGCACCGCGAACCATCCGCAGACCGATGGTCAGACGGAAGTCTTGAATAGGGGGGTGGAGACATACCTTCGCTGCTTTGTTATGGATGAGCCCCGCTCTTGGACACAGTGGCTACACTGGGCGGAGTATTGCTACAATACCTCGTATCACACAGCTAGTAAGATCACCCCTTTTGAGATTGTCTACGGGAGGCCACCACCATCTCTGCGTTCCTACGAGCCGGGCAACACAACTCTTCCTGCAGTGGATCGGGCATTACGGGACAGGGATCAGACCTTGGCTCTCCTTCGGGATAATCTCCTTGCAGCCCAAGATAGGATGAAGGTGCAGGCCGACAAGCACAGGACCGAGCGGGAATTTCAGGTGGGGGATGAGGTCTTCCTCCGTCTCCAACCGTACAGACAACTGTCCGTTGCTCGCCGGTCCAATCAGAAATTAGCTCCCTGATACTATGGGCCGTTTCGTATTACTCACCGGGTGGGACCAGTCGCTTATACTCTTGCTCTTCCGGAGGGGTCCCGTATTCATCCGATTTTTCATGTCTCTTTGCTGAAGAAGAAGCTGGGGGAGGCAGTCACAGTCACTCCCTTCCTCCCCGCGGCCACTACGACCGGCGAGCTACGTCCCAGTCCCGAGGTTATATTGTTGTCCAGATGGAAGAAACGAGGCACGGAATACCGTTCAGAGGTTCTGGTCAAGTGGCAGGATCTGTCGGAGGCCCACAACACTTGGGTGGACTTACTGGAGTTCCGGGAGCGCTTTCCCGACTTTCAGCTTGAGGACAAGCTGCCTCTTGATGGGGAGGGGAATGTTATGCCCCCGGATGATCTACGGTTCCGAGGGTTCAAGTACGCCAGAAGACCAAAAGAAGCGCCGGGAAAAGACCGGGTTGAACCATCCGGTTCAGCCCGCAACTGATAAATAAGAAGAAGCGGGCTGAACCGCACGGGTTCAGCCCCAATGGGGGCCGGCCGGTCCCTACGGGGTTGGGTTCATATAAATACCCCCCCCTCTTTTGGAGTCAAGCAATCTATTTTCAGGTATTATCCTTCTCTTGCAAACCCTAGCCGTCATCTTCTTCCTTAGTTTCTCTTTTCTTCCTAGAACCCTAGCATTAGCATAACAGACTTAGTCACAAAGTGGAACACATCAATTATTTAATGACCTTTTTGGTAATGGAATGGACAAGCATGAAGTATTTTCCTTTTCCTTCTTATTTTTCTCTTTTTTTTCTTGTCTCCCTAGCCTTAAATGATCCTACTCTAGGGCATCATGAGGTTGAGGTGGGATACCTTATGGCATTCTATAGAATCATTCAAAATTATTTAGACTTTAAATATTAGAAAGTACGAAGGATTTTCATCTGTTTTTTCGGTTGGTTCAAAGTAACATTGATGAAATGTAATTTACTTATTTTTTTTTCATAAGTTTTCATGTTTGTTATTCATACCTTGAAATTTAGACCATCGCCATCTCAACTATTTGTACAGAAATATCAAACTTAAAACCCTCGCTCAAGGCGATTAACTCAAAGACACATGAAACCATAAACCACACTTCAGATTGATATGACTTCTAATGACCTTACATTATCATCTTCTTTCTATCGTCATGTGGACATCAATTTTCAATGGGCATACACATAATCCAGTCGACCCCACTATCATGATATAGAGGAGATCGAGACACCACTCAGCGGGACCCACATTTGCGTACTTGCATAGGATACACTATCGAATCTATGATCCGAGACTGCGAGCATGTTAGTAGCATCGTTGTACTATATATATTTTTTATTTTTGGATATTATTTAGCATTACTATGACACCGAGCGTAACAGCCGATCATAGCCGTTCACACCGGGTACCCAATCACCCCTTTCATTATAAATAGGGTCGAAGGCTTTCATTTTTAGTCATTATTGATTTTGTGAGCGATTCCACAACCAACAGTCTTATCGTGGTGCGATGCCGTGAGACCTTATGATGTGACATCCCGGTTTATTTTCTATTTTCCCATTTCTTTTCTTAACTCTCGTTGTGGTGGGATCCTTCCCTGGACCCTCGCTGCGCGGGGATGCCTTTGTGCACCAGGCTGCTCTTTTCTTAACTCTCGTTAGACTAATCATGGAACCACCTCAAACACTAAACCCCCACAACCCATTTCCTCTCCTTGTAACCCGTCAGTTGCAATCCCCAACCCTAAGTCCCTGGAATCGTTGATTTGCATGCTTGGATTCTCCTCTCAACTCATTTATGGCACCCGACCTTGGATCCACATGCAGAAATGACGCCGCCTTCACCTATTACAGTCGACTTCTTCCTCTATGTCGTTCTACTATCTGATAGTTTTGCCCCTTCCTAAGCTGCATGTATCCTAGCACAATCTCCCTGCTCAGTTTACTGCTGCCGAAACCCTTGTTTCATTTTGTGCAACCAATACCGATCTACCTCCAGTCAATGTCCCTGCATCCTTACTTCCAACAATCACTACATGGCCTCCAAGTAATTTTCCCCATTTCCAACACCAACATCCATCCCTCTTTGACACTTACAACAAAAATCCCCTTGTCGCAACTCATCCCATTTCCGTTACCTCATGCAGTAGCCACTCAGTTACAGTCATATTCCTCTTCCATCGCTTATCGCCAAAACTACTTCGGACTCGCAACCATAGTTCGCCAATCTCCTACCATAACTGATGCCGGAACTCCGTGATTGTGAGTATATTTGTATTGTGTTTAGTATTCCTTTATTTACTATATGTTGGTCACAAATATGTTTGAGAATATTGGCTTGTTTACATAGTTGCTTTCCGTTCTTAATTTTTCTATAAACATCTCTTTGTTCAAGTATAGCTTTAACCTTAGTGTAAAAAAAGAATGTGATTTGCTTACCCATTTTGAAAGATGGTGAACATTATGTTAATTTTTGTAAACTATTGTAATTCTATTTGCTAAAATTTCATTCCAGAATTAGATAAAACATACATGCATCATTTAGGTTGGGCTTGTTCGCGTTCATTCCGCACATTCACTTAGGATTACATTAATGTTGTCACAACCCATCATAGCCTGTCCCGCATCACTATTGCATAAATGTAAGTCAAGAGGCTAGTCAATGTACATGGTGGCTAAAGAGGTCTGAATGTATCCACCATTATGACTCGTAGGGATCCATCTCATTATTTAAGGATTCATCTATGGAAGATGAATTTTAATGGAGAAATTTGAGTCATTGGGAATGAAAAAGTAATAATTTCTAAGGGAAAATTAGAGGTGATATTAGTATATTAATTACATATTATTACGAGTCTCTATAATATACCATAATTAGTATACTTGAGATGTGTGTGAAAGCTGGTCTTTGGAATGTCCTCAGCACACACCCGAATCTGATTATTACCCGAGTGAAGATCAACTTTTAAGAAATAAGTGGCAGCCACACCTCATCTAGAATCTCATGTATGACGGGAATTGGATATTTATCCACCGTTGTGGATTTGTCGAGTGAATGAAGAAGTAATAATTTCAAGGGAAAATTAGAGGTGATATTAGTATATTAATTACATATTATTATGAGTCTCTATTATATACCATAATTAGTATACTTGAGATGTGTGTGAAAGTTGGTCTTTGGAATGTTGTTACGCGCACACGCCCTCTTATTTATTATTATTGTTTTGCTTTTAAATGTATTAGGTTTGATGTGAGCCCCCTCCCTATATAAGGAGGTGGTTTTGGGAGTTAGGGTATCTTTGAATCGATTGTCTTTTGGCCTCTCATTAGAGAGAAGCTCTTTGGAGGAACCAGCCTCCGGGAGTTGGCCGGAGCTTGCTCCAGATTGTACCCATTGTTTCATTAATCCAAGCAATCTCCTTCTTGTTCGTATTATTTGGTCCGATCCTGCCTCACCGCCCGCTCAACTTGCTGTCGGTGCTTCGTCCCCCGTCGTCCAGGCTCGCGTAAACCCGCAGCGTCCGCATCCAGCGCCATCAAATTGTTCTGCTGCACCGCCATCGACTCGTTCTGCCGCACCACAGTCGTTCTACCGCCATCGATCGATCCAGCGCCTGCTTGTTTCGCCGATGATCTAGCGACTAGCGTCGATCGATCCAGCGCCTGCTTGCTTCGCCGACGATCCAGTGTCGATCCAGTTACGCCTCCATCGGCCGCCCATCCCTACGCCTGCTTCTCCAGCGGCTGTTCCCCCCTAAACCGACCCTGATCGGCACCATCCGCTCCGTCTCCGCGCCGTCGCCGCTGCGCCCAGCCTGCTTCCCACTTCCCGCCGCCAGCTCGCACCTATCCGCCCTCTCCGACACTCTCCGACGACATCTATCCCTTGTGCATCCTCATATGCCAAAGGGGAGGATGGAATCCCACGTGGAAGCCCTCGAACACTCCCTCACCACCATCAACGCTCGTTTCGAGGCACAAGCCGAGCAGTTCGCCTCAATTCTGACCATGCTCCAGAACTTACAGCCCAGCCAACACTCCAGGCCTCCTACCGCCTCTGCTGTGGGATCCCCCAGCACTGTGATCCCCGATACACCCGCATTGGTGGAATTACCTACTCCACCGTACCGTGGACCTGACATCCCCACATTCAACGGGGCTGCCCCCTCGGGTGGAGTGCACGCGCCGAACAGTTCTTCGACATTCACCAGACCCCTCCGACACAACGGGTCTCCACAACACTTATCGGCATGGAAGGGTCGACCCTCCATTGGGTCCGTTGGCTCTGCCAGACCTCTCCCGACCTCACCTGGCCAGCTCTCTCTGAGGCCCTCATTCAGCGATATGACGCCCGCTACTCCGGCCCCATGATTGAGCGACTTTGCGGGGTCCGTCACACCGGCTCCATTGACTCGTACATTGATGCCTTCGTGAAATTAGTCACCCCAAACCATTACTTGGGGTTCTTCATTAACGGCTTGCAACCCCACTTCCGCTCCCGTCTCCGCACTCTCCAACCGTTAACGGTTCACCAAGCCATTGACCTCTCCCCTCTGGTGGAGGCGGAATTCCTCGCGACGTCCAGAGACATTCCTTCCCCATCACCTCCCTTTCGGCATCCTTCCAACCCATATTTCTCGACCCATCCTAAACCTACACCTCCGCCACCTCCTCTGCCCCGGCCACCAATGACGGGTCCTCGCAACAACCGTCCTGTCCCTACCCACCGCCTGACCAACCAGGAGTACAGCGACTTACGAAGCAAGGGCCTGTGCTTCCGCTGCAAGCACCCCTACTCTCCTGGTCATGAGTGCTCGGTGAAGGAGTGTCGAGTCCTCATCGGCGACGACGTGGCCGTGCTCTCCGCCGCCGACTTTGACGCCTGCTGCTCTCAGACGGACTACCGGACGACGCCCCGGCACCTCGACGGCATCCCAACAACGAGCATATCACTACTGACCGGCGGGCGGCGCTCTGACCTTGGGGTCAAGGTCGCTTTTCTGACGGGATGTATTGTTACGCGCACGCGCCCTCTTATTTTATTATTATTGTTTTGCTTTTAAATGTATTAGGTTTGATGTGAGCCCCCCCTCCCTATATAAGGAGCTGGTTTTGGGAGTTAGGGTATCTTTGGATCCATTGTCTTTTGGGCTCTCATTAGGGAGAAGCTCTTTGGAGGAACCAGCCTCCGGGAGTTGGCCGGAGCTTGCTCCGGATTGTATTCGTTGTTTCATTAATCCAAGCAATCTCCTTCTTGTTCGTATTAAATGTCCTCAGCACACACCCGAATCTGATTATTACCCGAGTGAAGATCAACTTTTAAGAAATAAGTGGCAGCCACCCTCATCTAGAATCTCATGTATGGCAGGAATTGGACATTTATCCACCATGGTTGATTTGTTGAGTGAATGATATTCGACTCAGAAGTGCTAGCTACCGTCCTTTTTTCTCCCAAATAGGGCTGGGCTTGAGAAGGGGCTAGCACCAGGATGTAACAAACCAGTTGTCAGCATGTTAGACATGAGCCGCTCGATTTCATCCTTCTGGATATGGTCATAATGATATGGGCAAACAGAAATGTGTTGGTCGGTGGCACGCGGTGATGGAAGTCCAGGAATAGGCTCGAACATTGATGCAAAGGTCTCTAGGAGGTAAGACAACTCAAGCGACATAAGAGAGGGGCCAGGTGGTGAGCTGCCCGCTGTTGGATTGTCAGGCTCCCTTAGAGAGGGGGGGGGGGGTGAATAAGGATTTTATAAAATTCTTTTTATAAAATCCTATTACTTAATGAAAATACTTAGAATGAATAATCTTTATAATAAAAATCTTTTATCAATTTAACTTAGATTAATATCATAATGAAAATATTAAACTACCTTTTCATAGGATTCACGTGAAACACCCTGTTCAATCTTGATGATGTTAAGATTGTTAGTGATAAAATACTTAATATGAATGTAAAGAAAATTTTATCATTTCAATTAAATCATGTAAGATTTCTTTTTAAAACATTTAAAACAATTGTATTATAAGAAATAACTTTGAATGAAGAAGAAAACTATTTCAATTTTATATAATCCATGAAGAATGATTACAAAGATAAAGATCTTCTAATGTTAAGATCAAGGCGATGATTTAATACTCCTTTTATTTTCTACACTGACTCACTCCTTGAATCGGTTGTCCTTAGCCTATCTCTACCTAGATAGGCCTCAAGCCTTCCCTAGACCTAATCTTAATCTAATCACCTATACACAAGGCGAATTACCCCCTAAGCTGCACACAAACTAGTTTCCTCTACACGGGTGAATTATCTCCCTAAGCCTTACACAGACCTAGTCGCCAACAATTCAGACAAATTTTTCTACACTTAAATTAAAAGGGTCACCAAAATAAAAGAAGAGATTACAATAAGAGAAGGAATAAGATTTCTGGATTAAGGACTCCATATTGGAACTCTGAAGGCGATGACGAAGGCACGAGAGATGTTGTAGAGTTCATGCTTCATGTTGAATGATCTTTAATTCGAGTCTCCTTCACGTACTACTTTGATTGATTAAGATAGTTGTAGGTACTCCTCTGGATGTCTGGGACGTGACTCCTTAAAGTAATATGCGTGTTTGCTCTCCAATGAGAAGAGCCAATCCGCCCTTTAAATAGATTCTACCCGCTACTGCCAACAACAGGACCTACCGCCCTGTGGTATCGATTTGTAAATAGATCCCTCCATAATTTGATCTATTGCTCCATTTGGCTCCTCAAACAGGATGATGATTGTCGGGGTTGCCTTTTAGTTACCGCCGTGTGATAGGGTTATCACCGCACAATAATTGTTTACAAGAATTGCTTTTAGCTCCTGCCAAGTTTTTCGTTCAAATGCCTCTTGCCAGCTGTCCCACAGTAACAAATGGTATTGCCAGCGGTAGAGGCTACCGCCCCGCGGTTGTATTCATTTCAGATCATGACTTCTATCTTTTCGTCTTATTCGATTATTCTCATACAATATGATATTGTACCTATATGACCCACACACTATAAACACAAAACAAGCTTAATCAAATACATAATGAGATTTGTTATTCTCAAATCAGGAGATGCACAACGCATATTCCAATAAATTACCCCTATAAAGATGCTCCACCTATACATAGTGTTGTTATAATTTTAACTCCCTCTAGATTTCTACTTAACTAGATTTCTCAATTTATTCTGCCCCTTTTGGTATTATCAAAAGAGGGTGATGTGAGTTTAGCCATGAAATTTATTCTCCCCCTTTATTTATTAGATAAGGACCACTTGCATTAAAGATAGTATTGATCAAGCGTAAGAGTAATCAGTGGAAGAAGTTGTGAAAATAATGCATAATGCATATAGTGAAGATAAGCATGAAAGTGTATGGTCTCTCCCTTTTTGAAAAAGATAATCAAGTTAAGTTGTAGAAATAACCATGATTGATAAGGAAAGTGATCTACTAATATAAAGGTTGCATAGAGACAATGTATGTAAGCAGTCATGTAAACTATAGGAGCACATTACACAAGGAGGGATAGCAAAAAAAAAGTAGATTGTTTGAAAGGTTTTCGTTTGAAAATCATGATCAAACTTAGAGTTATAAACAAGAGATGTCTTTCCTTTGATTGTTCAAAAAAAAAAAATCGTTGAAGTTTAAATTTGAGATTAGCTAAGCAAGAGAGATATATTAAGAAAAGAGAGCGTGTTTCCAAGAAAAAATGTGTTTGTGAAAATTTTCCCCTAATTATGATTGTTCAGTGTAGAGGCTATGTATTCAAGTAAAGAAATCAGACAGGAGTACACACAATATGCGAATTTTGGAAGTTCTAAATTATTGTATTTTACTACTATTTAGTATATGTATACGACACATGATATAGAGCAAATAGTCTTAAAAGAGCATTGACATTATGACAGCAAGTTTTTCAACCACAAAGTATGTTACTGAAGTGACCCTTGTTACATCATTTTCACTACCGCCAGCGATAGTAGTTACCGCGCCGCGGTAATTTGCGTAAATATAAAAGCGCCCGGTTCATTCCGATTTCATTTTCACTAGGGTTTCTTGGCTTGAGTGATTTCCTTCCGCCGGGCGATTGTTAGAACCAAAAATGTACCAGGCCCACACTTGCTCAAACTGGAGAAGGAGGGGGAAAACGGTTGGATGGCCGGTTACTTTGAGCTACGAGTGAAGGAGTGAGAGAGGAGAAAAAGAGATGGTGGAGGTCTCCTGAAAAGAGATGGCGAGGTCTCCTAAGAAGAGAGATGGCGAGGTCTCCTAAAAAGAGAGATGGCCTGGAGGCTGTTGTGAAGAGGTCTCCGCGGTCTCAAAACTGGAGACCGCTCAAGTCACAGGCTGGGGCTGGAAACTCTCCAAAAGTCACTTTCTGGTACCCCTGCCCCTCTATTTATAGGCGCGAGACATGCCCGAACGGGGGCTGCCCGAGTCACGAGTGATCGGCAGAAGTAAGACCTCCCGGGCGAGGGCGAGACCGCCCGGGCGAAGCGAGCCGCCCGGGCGAGGGCGAGACCGCCCGGGCGAGGCGAGACCGCCCGGGCAAAGGCGAGACCGCCCGGGCAAAGGCGAGACCGCCTGAACGAGGCGAGACCCCCCGGGCGACGGCGAGGCGAGATCGCCCGGGCGAAGGCGAGACCGCCAGGGCTAGGCGAGACCGCCAGGGCGAGGCGAGACCGTCCGGGCGAGGCGAGACCGTCCGGGCGAGGCGAGACCGCCCGGGCGAGACGAGACCGCCCGGGCGACGGCGAGACCGCCCGGGCGAAGGCGAGACCGCTCGGGCGAGGCGAGACCGCCCGGGCGACGACGAGACCGCCCGGGCGAGGCGAGACCGCCCGGGCGATGGCGAGACCGCCCGGGCGAAGGCGAGACCGCCCGGGCGAAGGCGAGACCGCCCGGGCGAAGGCGAGCGCCCGGGCGAGGCGAGACCGCCCGGGCGAGATTCGGGGCTCGGCAACAGCAGACCGCCCGGGTGGTGGGAGACCGTCCGGGCTCGGCTCAGGGCTCGGCGACGGCAGACCGCCCGGGCGGTGGGAGACCGCCCGTGCTCGGCTCAGGGCTCGGCGACGGCAGACCGCCCGGGCGGTGGGAGACCGCCCGTGCTCGGGTACCTGGTGAGAATTCCCGGGTCGCTGGGAGAGGCCGTCCGAGCACTGCGAGAGAGTGTGGATTGCCGATCACCTGCAAAAAGCAAGCTCGAGGGGATCGCCGATTTTTGGGTAAACAGCGATAGCGAGAGGTAAGGTTTTCTTTTCCATTTTCCTCCTTTTTTGGTGATTTAGATTTGAGATTTTAGGTTAGATTGGAAGATTTCGTGAAGGAGTGTAAGAATGGTTTTAAGAAAGTGTTTATTTGATGATTTTTAAGGAAAATAATTTGGATCTTGGTGTTAATGTTGAGTTTTCTTAGTAGATGTGTTAGTAGATGTTAGATCCTTCATTTTTATGCAATTTTAACTTGTTTTTGAGTTTATTTGAGATGAATGGAGGTGGAAGACGAATAGGGTTTCCGTCCCGCTAGCGGTAGGTTTCTAACGCTCCGCGGTAGCACCAGATTTGTGTGTTTTAAGTTCTTCTCCTCCATTTGTTTGTTGTGCTTTCAGATTATGGCTTCCTCCAGCTCTCGTGCTCGTCGTACATACGTAAACAAGAATAGAAATGTGCATGAGGTATATCCAGGTGTGGAGGATGCAACAATTGGTGTGGGAAGGTTTATTGGGATAGATATGTCCTGTCATTCCCACATAATGCTCTAATGGCTGATTCGGGAGTTCTATCAGTGATTATAGATGATTGCTTTTCGTCTGTTTTAGTTAGAGAATTTTATAATAAATTCGAAGATCCAACTCGGTCTGAACGCCATGGCGGCGTGCAGTCATTTCTCCAAGGCCACGAGGTGGTGATTTCTCATGGAGATTTACAGGAGGAGCTTGGCCTGATTGAATGCGATACGAGGTTGGATATAGTGGAGAAGTTTCGTACACTGTGAAATTGGACGCCTATAAACATTGTGTTGCATGGAAAGGATGATGCTATGGAGCTGATTACCACGGTCTCTACCTTGACGCCCGATGCATATATTATACAGGAGATCCTCCGACATATGATCATGTACAATGGTGGTGACACGAATGATCACGGCTCAACTTAGTGTGCACTTATCATATATTGGAGGGTATCCCATTTGATGTGGCTGATCTTCTCCTATCCATGATGAGGTATACATTCAGGTTAAAGGATCCAAGGCGGCAGAGACTAAATACCCTTCCATTGGGAGGGATTATACAAAGGATTCTTTTGAAAAAGTATCCGGCAATCAACCGAGAGTATTATCCTCTTAATTGTCGGCTTGCAGTGTTTTCTACTCTCTCCATTCATCCTCCAACACAGCCTGGGCCACCATGACCACAACATCCGATCCGAAGAGGGACTTTAATTCGAGAGACGCAACGAGATCTTCGTGATTTGGTTGAGGAGCAGGGAACAGAGATGAAGAAGAGGATGAACGGGTTGTCGAAGATGATGCGGTTTATCATGAAGGGTCTCAAGCTTACTCCTACACCGGCAGAGGAGGCTGATTGGGAGAACCCCAAGGAGGAGCCGCCCCGACGATCAGTTCGTCGGACATGACGTGAGAGAGATAGAGGAGAGGGTAGCAGCATGGGTAATGATGAATGAACTTTATATTTGGTGTGTAATAAAACAGGTTTTGGACAGGTTTTGATTTTTTGTTGCTATCGCCAGCGGTAGGTACTATCGCCGGCGTTAGTGGTATAGATTGTTAAATGTTGTCTTTTATTTAGATTTTATGATTTTGTGATTAAACTGCACTTTTATGCATATATATGAAGTAAGTTTCTGGTATAGTGTTTGATTAGATTAGATTTATTTAACTGCACTTTTAACTGCACTTTTACTTCACTTTTTGATATATTGAGAGATTTATTAGTGTAGTTTTTACAATTTCCAGAAATAACTTTGAGAAGCTTAGTAATTTTCAGATAATACAGATACCGCCGGCGATAGGGTTATCGCCAGGCGATAGAAAACAAAGGTTCGAATTTTCATCGAAAGGATGGTTTTTTTAGAATTATTATTTTGTTTTAATTCCGGTGTTTCATGATTATGATTAAGCATGATAGGGGCTATCAATTGACGCAAGGATATTAAATAAATAAGCAAAGAAGAACTTGCGCATTTTGCGCTTTTAGCCTAAGACCCCTAATACTCCTTTTAAATCTATTTTGACAATTGTTTCATTAGCCTTAATCATATTATATAACGGCTTTAATATTCAATTTATAATGTTAATATAAGACTTTTATGAATTTAGAACGCAAAAAAATAGATAGACCACTTGAAAATAATACGACTTTTTATTCCATTTCACTTGATTTGATTTATTAAGGAATTTAAGCTTAAGGTGAAAAGATCATATCACAAGCTATATAAAGTGACCATTGAATGTTGGCTCAAGAAAAAGACAACAACAAACAAAAAGGAATTAAGCATATCATGAAGTAGAGAATTGATATTTCATTTTTAATTGTTTCTACTTCATGCAAATTTCGGATACTAATGAATAAGAGATTTAGTTATCCAAAGAGGACCAAGTGAGATGGTTTCTTTTGGTACCCAAATGCATCGTGTTGGCTTTTGGGGAGACAAGGATGAGTGGACCCTTTCAAGTGAAGTTAGTGTTTCATCTTTAACTTTGGGCCTCCATTCAAACCTTGGTGTAATATTATTTTTATGCATCAAATTTCTATTGTGATTATTTTTATCTTGAGGATTATAATTGTAATGATTGTTGAAAATATTTTTCATAGGAAATTTGTGCAAATCTAAGTTTAAGTTAGGAGAAAAATGATTTTGTAAATGATAGTGAATAGTATTTTGATTTACAAATACTGTGTTTTTTTACTACCAATATTTGTCTTGGTCAAGATATTCATATTCAACTTGCTTTTAGATTTTGCTTGATATTGTGTATGCATATTTTGAGAATTTTTCTTTATAATTTCTTTAAGCAAGTTGACTTTTGTTTCTAATTCAATATTCTTAATTTTGAGATTATGTCTAATTTTATTGTAAGCAATTATGCTATTATTCTTAAGAGTGGTAACAATAGAATCAATATGAGCTTTATAATTATTTCTTAATTCTCCAAACGTTTCATCCATCTCTTTAATTTCAATTTTATAATTTTTACACATAGCACAATTACTTTTCAAAGATGAATTTTCTAAACACAATCTTTCATTTTGTTCTTTTACAAAGATACACTCTTTTTCGAATTTCTTGTGTTTTTCTTTTAATTCATTATATTCTACACAAGGTGTAATATTTTCAACTAAAGAGTCATGAGTAAACCTAGATAACTCAAAATTTGATTCTACATTAACTTTTGCTTTTAAAGCTTTATTTTCTAAACTCAATTTGCAATTAGCATTTTTCAATTTCTTAATTATGCGCTTAGTAATTTTTTGCAATTGTAATGTAGAAATAGAATTACAAACAAGAAGGGAATTTGAGTTCCTTACAACGCTTTTAGAAGAGGCAAGATTTGAACATAAAGTTCCTTTGATATCTTCATCTTCTTCTTCCATTGATGAGTTAACATCTTCCCTTCCGCTTGATGAACATTCCATGGATCCTTCAGGAGAGGATTTTTCTTGATTGCCTATGCAAGCTTGCTTATTCTCCAGTTCTTGCGATTGTACTGTGCCTGCAGAAGGAGAATCATAAGTTTTTTCAAGAAAATTCCAAATTTTATAAGCAGTAAGTAAAGTATATACAAGTTTGAAAATATTTAATCTAGCACACAAAATAAACTATTTATTGATTTTGCATTTAAAACCATTTCATTTCTATTTAATACGCTTGTTGGCCTTTCAATAGTAATATTCCAAATTTTTTCATCTAAAGATTTAAGAAAATTTTTCATTAATATTTTCCACCCTTTATAATTTTTGCCCATAAATAAAGGTGGTGCTAATGATTTTTCATGTAATAAAATTTCATCCCCTCTGGTGGAAGCGAGATCATGAAGCGCCATTATTCCCGGTTGTGAAGTCGATTTGGAATAACCTAGCTCTGATACCACTTGTTCGATCTGTAGGTGCCCTTAGAGGGTGTGGGGGGGGGAGGGAATAAGGGTTTTAAATTTTTTTTATGTTTAATAGAAAACTTTTGATATTTTATTCGAAATAAATTGAAGAGAAAGCAAAGTGTTAGAAATTGAAAATCAAATCAATTTTATTCAACAAGTAAATACATGATTATCATTTATAAAATCAATTACAAAATTAGATTTCTATCACGCTAGAAATCAAGGCGAATAATATGAAAACTTTTTTTGTTTTCTATACCGACTCTCGTCCCTAAGAACCGGTTGGCTTTAGCCGATCTATCCCCAGATACGGCCTCAAGCCGCCCTAGCCTCTCTATCCCCAGAAAGGCCTTGAGCACCTCCTAGATCTAATTCCAAGACCTAGTCACCACACCAACGCGGCGAATTCTCCTTAGTCCTCGCAAGGCCCTAGTCGCCAACACGGGCAAATTTCTCTACCGATGAAAATAAGAGATACAATCAATAAGAAGTAAAATATCAAAAACTCCCTCAAAGATTGAACTTGACGATGATGTAGGCGTGATCGATCCGTCTTCAAGTTCAAAGCATTCACGAGCGTTGATGGAGTTCTCTTGGCTGCAAGGAGGAGACTTTCACGGAGGTTCAGGAGTTGTAGCTTTCTATTCTTCGTATCTCGGCACTGCTAAAAGGAGGAGGACCGCTCTTTAAATAGACTCGGATCCTAGCGCCAGCGGTAGTGCTACCGTCGGGCGGTAGCCACTTTAGGCAATAGGCCGACACACGGATTGAGTCATCTTAGGCAACATTCTTGCTCCAAATTTGGCAGCCCCTCCTACCGCTCCGCAGTAATGCTAACGCGCCGCGTTAGCGATATAGCTTTCCTAGCCGCCAGATCTCCTTCCTCTTTTGCTCCTCAATCAGCAACGAGATAACGGGGCTTCCACAAGTTACCGCCGGGCGTTAGACTTAACGCGCCGCGGTAATACTTGCTATATTTGAGTCCCGTCGACATTCCTTTCTCGACGATGTTTCTTTCTCGACGATGTTTCCAAGTATGCAGAAGCTACCGCCAGTGGTAGCGTTAGTGCGCCGCGGTAACACACATAGCGCCGTAACGATAGAGGATCGTCGTCTATCTTTTTTTGTACTCATAAGGGCTTGAGATCTGATGTTCCTGCACACTATAAACACATGACAAGTATGATCAAATACAATGAGATTTGTTATTCTCAAACCAAGAGATGTGGAAAGCATGTTCCAACAAACAGTTCCATTTAGATTTGGTTTTCCTATTCGAAAAAATTAACCACGCCGACTAATACAACAATAACTCGCAAGCCTTTATCCCACTAAAGTGGGAACCGTATAGGCTAATAATACACAAAATATCTATTAAGAATAATCCTTCAATATGTTATTACCTAAAAATTATATTTAAGTTACATCATCTAAATGATTTCATTATTATTTGGATATTAATAAGTCCTTCGATATATGTTCTATACATTGAGAAAAAATAACAAGGTATAAAATTAGATTATTTTGATATTTTTATAATATTTACTGGATTTTACAATAAAAACATTCAACCATATTTTTTGCATGCAATATGTGTTGTTTACTGCAATATACCGCATTCAATAAGTCTATCAATTTTAATTTCTTTTTTTTAATTAGCATTATTATTTTAATTTCATGTGACATGATGCTAAATATATTAAATTTTTTGATGGTTTCATGATTACCTAGATTTAGAGAAAAAAATTCATTGAAGAAGTTATGTTGCAAGATATTGTGAGAATAAAATGTTGAAATATGATATTAAGTAAAAAAAATTCTTGAGATATTTAGGTTTAAAAATTTAAACAGTAAAATAATTAGGCTATAGTGAGATTATGATTAGTGATAGGGCCCAATGGCGACAAAGGATCTATATAGCCGACCCCACTATGATGGGATAGGTTTGAGTGTTGTTGAGTAAAACCTAAAACCCAACTGAGTAAGCTAACTAAAAATTGAATCAAAACTGATACCTATCATCTTGTTTTAGTTTGGTGTCAAACCGACCGAAACCAAACCGCTAGCATCTTGACTTGAGACACTTCACATCTAGAAAGAACTCATACTTGATCTTAACAAATGAGTTCATTTCAACAGTCTAAGAAAGTATGGTGAATTCACTTAGCTTTCCCATCACATTAGTTAAACTCTAGTGTTTTGTTTTAGATAATGAGTTCTAATTTTTAGAATATTTTCTCTTTTCTCCATACATTTATGTAGTTGCATTTGTCTCTATCTGACAGATAATTTGAATGTACTCTTGACATACAGTTTGTGTTCTTGGCTTCAAGCTTTGAATTAGTAGCAACTTAACATCTTTATTACATTCATGAAGTGGATAAAAAATCTTTGATATTTGATCTTTAGTTTGGACAAATACCAAGTGATTTTATAAACGGATTATTTTATTTTTTCTCATTCTTATAAATATTACAGCTAGATTTTCTATAGAAAACAACTTAGTAAAATGGTTTGTGGCTATATGGGTTTGAACGTAGATCATTCAGTAAATTGGATGGAACTTATTCCTGGAACCATCCTGCATTTAGTTGTATTAAGCTCATTTACCGACTTATTAAAAGATAGGCTCTTTTTCCTCTATTTTAGTAATTCTATTATATATTTTTATTATTATTGACGTGAAGTTACTCTTTTCCTTTATTTTGGTATTATTATTATATTTTTTTATGTACTTGTTATGTGCTTGGTTCGTTGCCGGGTTGTTGGAGGCGGAGATACAAGGGCAAGCCTTAGAATGATGGAGGAGAAGAGAGAGGAAGAAACCCTAGATGGTGGAGGAAGGAGAGAAGAGCTTAGAGAGAGAGAGAGAGGAATTTAGAGAGAGGAAACTTTTCATATTTCATTGCTTGCCTACCACTTACATGACTCCATAGGTTATATAAGACATCCCAATGGCATGGGTGTAATTAACCCTAAACATAATAAGACAATACATTATAAAGACTGAACATAATAAAAACGAATAAACGATACTTTATAATAATAGACTAAGATAACTGGCGCGGGCCCGTAACACTCCATCCGTCCTTGACATGGAGCTTGACCCCAAGCTCGAATTCCATGAGGCTGGTCGGAGCATCTGGCATCTTGATCTCCCGCCAGAACAATGCTTGATATCTCGTAGTGGCGGCGGCGGAGCTGCGGGAGGCCGGAGTAGTAGAGCCACCGAAGGAACGTCTGGCAGAAGGAAGGGGTCCGGCGGGACCAGCGATGCGGTGCGAGGCAACAACGGTAATGCGGTCGAAAGGGCCGGCAGAGTAGTGGCTGACAGCAGAGGCAGTGGCGTGGTCGGCGGTGGCAGAGCGGAAACCGGCAGTGAGGCGGCCGGCAAAGCAGAAAGCGACGAGGCTGGAGGGACCGACACGGCAGGGGCCGGCGGGGCAAGGGCAGAAAGAGGCGGTGACGGCGGCGGTGGCGGCGGCGCCGAGGACGGCGGAGGCAGTGCGGGCTTGGAGAGTGGGACCGGCAAGGCAGGAGCCGGTGGACAAGCGGGTTGAAGACGCGGTGGTGGTGCGAAGAATGTGGCCGCAAGGTAACACGTTAGCGCACGGAGACAATCCGTCGCATCGGCACTTAACGGCATGTCCATCCCAATTAATTGAGGAAATAATTAATTCAAAGAAGAATTAATTAAACAACAGGATGCAGACGGGCGAGACTAGGCCGACAGGTTGGACTCAAGGCTCGGTGAAATAGAGTAGCAGGGCTCGATGGAGACGTGCGAAGCAGGAGGAGGCGTGCTGTACGCGTGGGGGCTGAAAGGATGTGAAAAGGCGTGAACAGAGGCGTGCGGTGTGTGGATCGAGAATGCGAGCGTGCGTGCGGCTCGAGAATGGAGATTGGCGAGAGCGTCGATGAAGTGAGGAGGAGTCGGAAGGGGGGGGGGGAAGCTTACGGTGGCTCGTCGGCTGTGGGGGAGAAGTGGAGCGGGGAAGGGATTGTCGAAGAAGCCACAGGCGCGAGATACCAGCGGCGAGGAAGCGAGGAACTGCGCACGGAGGTCGGCTCGGAAGTGAGAGCGGAGTCGGCGTTGTTCCTGGACGGCGAGGAACGAGCGGAAACCGTCGGCTAGCACAGGAGGAGCGTTCTTCGGGGAAGGGAGGCGATCCCGATGGACGCTGTGGCGGCTCTGGCTTCCGGTAAACAGTAGAGGAGGCGATGTCAAGCAGCGGAGAGTAGCGCCGAGGAAGGATGGGCTCTGATACCAAGTTGTTATGTGCTTGGTTCGTTGCCGGGTTGTTGGAGGCGGAGATACAAGGGCAAGCCCTAGAATGATGGAGGAGAAGAGAGAGGAAGAAACCCTAGAGGGTGGAGGAAGGAGAGAAGAGCTTAGAGAGAGAGAGGAATTTAGAGAGAGGAAACTTTTCATATTTCATTGCTTGCCTTCCACTTACATGACTCCATAGGTTATATAAGACATCCCAATGGCATGGGTGTAATTAACCCTAAACATAATAAGACAATACATTATAAAGACTGAACATAATAAAAACGAATAAACGATACATTATAATAATAGACTAAGATAACTGGCGCGGGCCCGTAACAGTACTTTATGTGCTTTAATTGCATCACTCTTTTTTTTGTATAATGTCTTAATTATTATAGATAATTTGAGTTTTGATGCATTATAAATTTGCAAGGAATAATCTACAGCCATTTTTATCATTTTCACACCTTTTAATTAGAAATTTATTATTCTGCTTACTCTTTTGTTATACTTGTTCACACCACAACTAATATTTTAGAATGTTTGTATGTACTTCTCCCTTTTTGTTGATCCGCTCATTATTTTTGTAGGAACTAAATCCAACGCAGATGAAGATGAACAACTCGCACGGGCTTTGCAAGAAAGCTTAAATACTAAGTCACCTCCAGAAAATAAAGTATCATCCAGGTCTAGTACACAAATACGGAACCATTAATTCATATTATTTTGCATATAGATCATTTATATTCTTAAATTCTGTAGTTAGAGCATCACTATTACACTACCAGTAGCCTAAGTCCATGCCAGGAAATCAATCAAATAAGCCTATTATGTTGAAAACATAGCTTGTCTTGATTGTCTTAGGATGCAAGTTGTTGAGAAGGGGCCAATTCCTTTTTTATGTAATGTAGAACTTAAACATAATAATTGATAATGGGAGAAAAACTAAGCAGAATTCGTCATCCAAAACAACCATAATGTCCTTTATATCTTTTTTGGTTAAAATTTTATGAAATTGTATAAAAGTTCTTTGTATTCCATGGTTAAATGCCATCATTATCATCATTAACATTAGCCATTTAATTTGTTCAGGTCAAGTGTTGTGTGAGTTAGTATATTTAAACTATGTAAGCTATCTTGAATTAATTTTATCCATGTTATTTTGGATCTACTCATCTTCATGCAAAACAATCATAATGTATTACTGATGTTGCCGAGTCATATATACTACATCTCAGTCAATCTGTTATCCCTGATGCCATTCTCATTACCAACATCTAGAGTGGTGCCTTCCATGTAATAAAAATTAGACTTTTTGTACCTCTTTCTGAGCTTCCTCTATTCTCTCCCAAATAAGACTAAATACCCCTAATTGTTTAATTTTCCAACTGAAAACAGATATAACCTGATGTATCGGTCATTGGTAGCACCCCTAAAAATTTGCATAATGCCAACACTTGTCTGAAAATATACATCTCCATAAGCATTGATCATAAGCACATTTCAATTGTCTATCTTAAGTGCTCCACAATCTCCTAACGTATTGGTAGCAAAGTTTGCTTTGGTTATGAAAGCATGTGTGTCTAGTAGCAGAACTTCTATTTTCTCCTTATTTGACTTCCAAGTCTTCATCTTTCTCCTCCTCATAAACTCAAACGCACAAAACATCAACATGAGATGTTACGCTTGGAGATAACGTGATGGATAATTTATTTTGTCTTGGTTATTATGTATTTTACTTGTTAGGGTAATAAGGTAATATGTAAGTGAGTCCCCGTCCCTATATAAGAGGTGACTTGTGAGTCTTAGCCATCTTTTGATCATTTAGGTTTGATGATCAATCATTTTGGAGAGGGGCTACAAGGAAAAGCCAACCTCCAGAGGTTAGGCACGTGTATATCTCGTGATTTTTATTCAAATTTCAAGATCAACTACATTCAATTTTATGTCTTCATAACATTGGTCCAACCTGCCTAGCCGCCTGCCACTTGTTCTAGTCATCGGAGTAGACTTAGCTGTCCACTTTCTTTGCAAGCGCAGTTGTGTCGTTCTTCCTCAATCTCCATCTTACACACAAATGCCCAGTTGTGTCGTTCTTCCTTTCTGCATTGACTGAGCCCTTTCCCATGCTAACTCGCCATATGACCCCGGTCTCGTGATCCTCCCCAATGACATGACGACTGTCCGTCCATAAGCCCGCACTTAATCTCTCCTCCGGATCTTTCTTCAACAACGACCGTCTGGATGAACCCACTGCCAACTTTGTCACGCAATTCCCCTCCTCTTCATCTTCTGCGATTGAGCTCCTCCATCGATGTGTGCATCTAGAAACTCGATTGGCGCATCGACAATGCCCATATCTGCCATGATGACACCCCCATAATTCCATTGCTGCCATTATTCCTCATCTAACTAGTTCCCAGTCTCCAACACTGACCCGACCCTCTCTCTGACTAGCGTAATCTTTTGTTAGTGGATCTCTAGCAGGATTCTGCTCTAGCACAAAGTGTTTCCTAGCTCTCTGCCGCAAGTCCTCCTTCTGACCTCTCCTTCCTCCGCACCAACTGCCATCTTGGGTACTTATGACATATACTGTTTATGCCCAAGACCCATCAAATGATGGAGAATCATATGGAGGCCTGGAATATGCCCTCACCACCATAAACACTCACCTAAAGGCTTAAGCCAAGTAGTTAGTGTCTATTATGACACTGCTCCACAACATACAACATGGCCAGCAATCTAGGACTAGCACCACATATGCCTTGGGATCCCCAAGGGAGTTGTCCCCAGAAAAATCCTACTCTCCTATTCATGACTATCTTGTAAAAATGTTCCACCCCATGATCAACGATGATTTGGAGATCAATATCGCTGATGTTGAGGTCCTCGAGTTCACTGACGCACCACTAGACAAAACCTCAAGTACCTCAATTATGGCCAATCCATAGGTGTACCGCTATTGGTTGGTGGGCGACGCCTCGACCATGAGGCAAGCGCGATTTCTAGGTGAGTTTTATTTTTATGCACATGCTGCGCAATGAGAATGAGAGTTTTATTTTATCTTGATCATTATTTATTCTACTTTCTAGGGGTAATAGGGTAAATCTGCAAGCGAGTCACCCTTCTACATAAAGAGGAGGCTTGTGAGTCTTTATCATCTTTTGTTCATTTAATACCACACAGGAGGGATACGAGATATGCGGAAGAACAGGAGAATAAGAACACAAGAACACAAGAAAATATTAGAACACAAGCAGAACACTCAAACTTTATTACTGAGAAATACTGGCCAAGACTGAGATGCCTCAACCATTACAACTGACCCATATTTATAGTAGTCCCGGAGGGGACAACTTACATCACACGCAATCTTATCATTAGTGATAAGATTCCTTTCTTCTACGGCAAGTTATTCCTTTCTTGACTTCTACGCCAAGCCAGAATAATTTTATGTCTTATCGTACAGGATAAGATTCCTTACACACAACATATAATATATCTTATCGTACATGATAAGATTCCTTACACTTTACATGTCACACTACAAGACAAACATATTACAAAGTAACAAATACGCTTTCATCCTCTCAAACATATTACAAAGTAACAAATACGCTTTCATCCTCAGGGATCTCATATTTTGAAAAGGGACTTCAAGAAAGAATCAAACTCATGAGGTTAGGAATTCCTTGTGATTTGTATTACATTTTCAAGTTCAACTGCAATCAATTTTACATCATCGTAACATGAGAAGGCAACATCATTGGTACCGGTGCCTCATGAGGCTGAGTTGATGATAAAAAATTCGAACCATCTCTCAAGAATTAATAAAGAGACTTCAATAACCAGAGTATATTGATGTCATTATCAAATATCACTTTCATAACTTCAACTCTATCTAGAATTTCTTAAAAATAAATTATGTGGTCCATTATTGGTGTGTGCCTGTTGAAATAGAAGGTGGAAATGGAAAGTGTGTTTTATTCATCCACAAAAGGGCATATATATAGGAACTACAATAGGACTCCCAACACCGATAGGCGGTGTGGGACTAAACTCCAACAATATTAAAATACTAAAACTTAATAACTCTAACACTCCCCCTCAAGCTGAAGGGGGACCCTTCAGCTTGGACACATCAAAAAACGGCAATGGAGGTAGGTGATGCGGGACAAAACAACAGACGAGCCACCGGGGAAAATCCAAACCGGGGAATCAAGCCGGGGACATAGCCACACACGACATTGACCCGCACACGACGCAGGACCCACACACGACGCGGACTCACTGGAAACCGGTCAACCAACATCACCTACACATACAACATGTGAAGAGAACAAAAGATGTGGAGCAAATCATCAAACGAGTGATCAGGGATAATCCGCCGGGGATAATCTGTCGGGGATAATCCGCAAGAAGGGCGGTCCCACACGACACAGTCCCACACGACACAACCCGCTGAGATTATAACAACCAACACAATCGTGTCCCAACACATGACCAACTCGAAAGACAAACTGGGGAGACACAAACAACACACGACAAGCCTAGAGGCCGTGTGGAACGAAAGCGAAAAGTCGGGAAAGATCGTCCGAGTAGCATCTGTCCCAACACTCCCCCTCACGTGAAACACACGTGCATATAAGCATAACAACACAATAAAAAACTAAGACACAAATAAAAATACTAAAAACAACAACAGGAAGCTGAAGGTCAGCCAGCATCAAGCATGGACGAACAGGAAGCAGCAGCGGCACAACATAACAACAGCGGAAGAAGTCGTAGATCTGGACGAGCAGCAGCGACAAGATGGCTGTCGGGAAGTCGTAGCAGCACCGAAGGAGACAGCAACGGAGATAGCGTAGCCGAGAGTAGATGGGATCGACGTCGAAGACAGCAGCAGACATCGAAGACAACAGCAACAACAGTCAGCCGTCAAGATCGAAGAAGAAACAGCAGCGGCGACAAAACCGTCGATGGAAGAAGCGACAGTTTCGCCGAGGAGAAGAATGATCCGCCGGAGAAGAAGCAGCGACAACAGAGAGGCGCGGAGGAGATGATGCCAGGGAAGACGCAACAGTAGCGTACGTTGGCGTCGATGAAGGAGCCCTAGCAGCAGGCAGAGAGGAAGGACCGCGCCGACGGGATCAATAGGCAGACACGTCGGCGTTGACGCTCACGTAGCCAGAGCCGTTCCTGTCGACGAGAAGAGACGCCGGTTCCGTCGACGGGAGCGGAGATGCTCGACGGGAGCGGAAGACGGGACAGGAGCTTCGGCAGCAGCAGAAGGCGAGACGGGATCGGAAGGGACGCCGCAAGAAGCGGGAGCGGAATCGACCGGGCCGAACCGGGAGCTAGCAAAACCCTAACCTCCCTCTGATACCATGTTGAAATAGAAGGTGGAAATGGAAAGTGTGTTTTATTCATCCACAAAGGGGCATATATATAGGAACTACAATAGGACTCCCAACACCGATAGGCGGCGTGGGACTAAACTCCAACAATATTAAAATACTAAAACTTAATAACTCTAACAGTGCCATCTATGTACTTGAACTTACCATTTTCTAATCAATATAAGGGCTTTTCTAGGTCATGCACTTCACATATGATGAATAAAGGGTGTTCAAAAGCAAATTTGCATCTATGATGCTTTCCACACAATTGTAGGCATTCCTATCAATATATCTTAGTATGGACATATATGCACTTTGTGGTCAGTTAGCCGCATTGTAGGATACATGTATTTTGGTATATGCTCATTGCCAGGAGTATATCATCTCTTGGCATGTAGACGATCCTCCATCATGGAGTGCTACTTATTATAGTGGGCACCACCTAATTTTATAATCTGCTCTGAACCTAAATCCATCCGTTTTCCTATCAAACTGTCCATTGAGCATTGATCTTGGAATTGAACATCTCAAAGGATAACTATATGATAGGAAAATGATCTTCATTTAACGGAATTGATTAAGGATTCCAAGCGAAACAATTATCGTCTCAAATAGCAAACCTCTATGTGATACTACTTTTTTG
Source organism: Dactylorhiza incarnata (assembly GCA_033032865.1). NCBI lineage: Eukaryota > Viridiplantae > Streptophyta > Magnoliopsida > Asparagales > Orchidaceae > Dactylorhiza > Dactylorhiza incarnata. The sequence goes on along the minus strand of JAWHQI010000352.1, from coordinate 2,176,571 downwards.
GGTTTATAAACAACTTTTGACCAAGATTTGAGGTGGAGGAGATACTATGGGGTCATAACTGTGGCCACATAAGAGGGGCTTGCTCAAGGGAGAGAGCTTCCAAAATATTATTAGGGTTTAGAAATAGAGTTTCTTTCATTAATTGATTCCTTACATGACTCTTAAGGGTCTATTTATATGACCCCAATGACAACATTCTAAATCATAAAAGAAAAACATAAAATATTTAAACACCTAAAACTCTATGTCTCTACTCATACTGTATTGAAACACTTAATACACTCGACTCAATACAACATGACTCCACTCCAAATATATAATACAATTATAATAATAATATAATAAGATAACTGACGGCTGGAACCATAACACTCCACCGGTCCATGAAATTAAGCTTGTCCTCAAGCTCAAGCCATCTTAGATGATGTGATGCTCTGGCTCCTTTATTTTTCTCCATAATAGTTCCTGGTGGCGCAACATTGTGGCCGAGGAAGCAGTGAGTAGCGTCGGTGGTGACAGAAAAATGGGCGATAGAAGGAATGGGGCTGGCGGGTTCGACGAAGTGGTGGAAAGATGCAACGACAAGGAGGCCAAAGGCATCGACAGAGGAGGGCCGTCGGAACAAGAACCGGCAAAAGATGCGGCTAGGACGCCAGAGGGACCAACAGAGCAGGGGCTGACATAAGAGGTGGCGAGGTGACAAAAGCATGGGATTAGGATTGCGGTGGAATATCGTGTAATTGTTTACTTTTGCGAGTGGCGATCATGTCGATGAGTAGGGTGATGATGCCGACGCTGAGATGATGTGTCTTGTGAGTGAGCCGCACAGTATCTAAATCGTAAGGTGGGGCTGTCGTAGATATCATTTTGATGATAGAAATAAATAAATAAATAATTAATTAATTAGTCAGCACATTAATCAATTAGTATGTATTTATATATATTAATGAACTAACAAAAGCCCTAACCCGTGAATAGGGCTGCTGCGGTGGTTCAAAAAGTAAAACAACAGGCGTGTTGTCATTTTCGACAGTGGAGGGCTGGAATGGAAGAATTGAATGTTGCAGAAGAACGATCCTACAGGTTGGCGATGGGGCTCCTCATAGGAGATGTAAACTACGGCTTGATGGGGAAGTGGAAGTAGCTCATAACAAACAATGCCTGGATCGATGCAGATGTGGAAGCGGCTCAATGTGGAAGTAGGGGCAAGTTGGGGCTCTGCTGGAGGCATCATTAGCAATGTAGAAATGCAGGAAGGTCGTTGAATGAAGGCGTGACCGAGACTAACGACGAGGGGCTGTTGTATTCATGTGGAAACGGAAAGGTTGTTGGCACAGAATAAGGAGGGATGCACTATTTGGCGAGTTGTGGACAGCCACTTCGGTGGAAGAGGACTGAGTGGCTCTGATACCAAGATGTTATGTGCTTGTCGGAATGGTGGTCAGAGATGGAGGAGATACTATGAAGCCGGAACCGCGGTTGCGTAAGCGGGGCTTGCTTAATGTTGAGAGAGCTTCCCAAATCTCTTTAGGGTTTATAAAATAGAGTTTTTTTCATTGATTGATTCCTTGCATGACTCTAAGGGTTTATTTGTAGGACCCCAATGACAACATTGTAAATACCTAAAAAAACATAAAATATTTAAAACACCTAAAACACTGACTCGAATCATACAATGTTGAAACACCTAACACACTCGACTCAATACAACAAGACTTGACTCAAAATATATAATACTATTTTAATAATAATATAATAAGATAACTGACTGCTGGAGTCATAACAAATTCCTATGAAGATTTAATTTAGAGCACCTGCAATAAGGATTAGCGAGGCAATTTATAGAAGAAAACACAGAAGCGCACAAAGATTTTTATGAGGAAACTTCAAATTGGGAAAGAAAGGCATCAAGATGATTGAAGTCCAAACCAAAATACCAAAACCAGTAAAGTAATCAATATGTAAAACTTTACAATAGCTTCCATATAGATTAACAATTATATTTCTACAATGCCAACAAACGGCTTCCAGAACTAAGAAGTTAAAACATGTAAGCTGTCCTTCTGTACTCCTTCCATTCAAGGAGAAAAATCTGAGAAGTAATATCAAAGTCAAGGACTAAGAAGTTAAAACATGTAAGGTGTCCTTCTGTACTTCCATTCAAGGAGAAAAATCTGAGAAGTAATATAAGTCAAGGAGTCGTTAAGATTGTATTTCTTATAACTGTCAAAAAATAATCGGATGTAATTACTTGGAAATTAAATCATTTGCAAACAAAAGTGGTGGTTGACCTTGTCTTTTTATTGTGATGTTCAATAGATAATGGCACACAGTTTTTTGATTCAACATGAATTCAGGGAAAAAATATTTTAGGTATGATTGATTCGATTAAAAGAATGAGAAATTTTTTATCATATGGATTGTGCCAAATGCTCATCCAAAATCAATTGTGACAATATGACTTGAGCTCAATGTTCTTCTCTACATTAGATGAGAACTACTAGTCGAGAAATAACACTTAGTTAATTATGCAAGAGAGCCCTCACTCATATACTTGAGTGAGGGAAGACCTAAAAAAGGAAAAAGGCCGAACTACCGCAATCTGGGATTAGAACCATAATGACGACTTGGAATGCACTAAATATATATTACAACTCTCCCCCTCAAGTCGGACGGAAGATGTCAGTCAACCTGAGCTTTTGAATATCATCGATGAACACATCACACCCTAAGCTTTTGGTAAACACATCGGCTAGCTGATCTTTGGAATGAATAAAGGGTGTGACCACTATCTTTTTATCCAAGTGATCTTTGATAAAGTGTCGATCAACCTCAACATGCTTTGTCCTGTCATGTTGAACTGGGTTAGGAGATAGCTGCCTTATTGTCACTGAACAAGGATAAAGGGTCTGTCTCAGAGAAACCCAGATCTTGTAACACAGTACACAACCAAAGACCCTCACATAGGCCTTGAGACATAGCACGATATTTTGCCTCTACACTTGATCTAGCCACCACATTCTGCTTCTTGTTACGCCACGTCAGCAGGTTTCCTCCAACAAAGGAATAGTACCCTGTGGTGGACTTTCTGTCATCACGACATCCAACCCAGTCAACATCAGTTAAAACTTCAATCTTCAAGTTGTTGTTCTTGGAGAATAGAAGACCACGACCAGGGGCTTTCTTCAAATACCGTAGCACACGATACACAGCTTCTTGATGTCTGATCCTGGGGGAATGCATATATCTTCTAAGGATACCGACCGCAAACGTAATATCCGGGCGTGTGTGGGATGGATATATAAGTTTCCCAACCAATCGTTGATAACGTGATACATCAGTGTGATCACCATCACCATCTTCCTCGATCCTCTGATTTTTCTCCATAAGGGTGTTCACAGGAACACAACCTAGCATGCCCGTTTCCTTTAGGAGATCCAATATATACTTCCGTTGGGATATGAAGATACCTTGCTCAGATCTAACCACCACGATACCCAGGAAGTATCGTAATCTTCCCAAGTATTTCACTTCAAATTCAGCAGACAGGAGGGTTTTAAGATTAGCAATCTCCTCTTTGTCATTTCCAGTAATCACGATGTAATCCACGTAGACAATGAGAACCACAATCCTCTGTTCATGTCTCCGGATAAACATGGTATGGTCAGATTGAGCTTGCTTGGTCAGGAATGAAAGTGGAATGTTGTAAATGGTATTACCATAGACATATGTGTGTGTGTATATATATATATTCATCAAGACAGGTGACAAAATGATGGAATGTATCTAAGAATGCTACACTTGTATAAGTAAATTTGCGAGTGTATAAAAGTAACACTTGCAAGACACTAAGTTCTAAAAGTATACGGAGTAAAAAATTGCAGAAAGATATCTATCATATAAAAGTGTTCATACAAATTTATATGATCGGGGTCGAATTATAAATATATAAATCTCAAAGTAAGTTATTGTATAAGATCTCCATTCAGACTTATATGATAAGGTTCTGCATATACAATGTAATGCGATGTGTGAAAGCTAGACAATGCAATGACAACTATTGTAGCACTCACCGATACAGACACTCTATGTCAACATAGATTAGTCATCTTATTAGGAGGGTAGATAACAGCTAGGCATCATCTTCGTGGCATGATAATAATAGTGAATCACACAACCTACACTTTTGGGATAGTATCACACTACGCTCACCTAGGCCTTCAAGTACGGTAACAACATAAATGCTCATACTATTTTGTGTGGCCTTCCCATTGGCATCTAAGCCATCACTACAGGAAGATAGAGGGTGAGTTCTACTAAGGTAAAAACATTGGGGGATCAGCCAAGTCATCCCTTAAACCCACTCCATCTAGCCAACGAGTCTAGCCCATAGGCCCCCCAATTGTGTGGGCCGGCAGAGCTGGGAGACCTGCCACTAAAACCACACATGTACCACAATCATCACCAATTGGTGGGGACAACTCCAACACAAGGAAGAAAGACAAGAGCTATATCAGATGGAATCCGATCTCATCTAAACTACTTGTCATAGCTACACACCCTCACTCCTCCAAGGCAATCCCCACTAACACTTAGTGACTTCTTATTCTCATAACTATCTAGAAGACTAACTTTGGGTATAGTGGGTGTGCCTAGGAGTTGAGCTGTATAGTGAATTTCAAAACATGTCCTAAAGTGTAGGCTTGAACCAAAACCTCAAACCACGACAATACAAGACGAGCTTCACTAGGCAAGCTCATGGAAGCTGTTATGGGGTGTGACGATGTCAGTTATCTTCGTATCTTTAACTTTATGTTGTGTTATTTTTGTGGTGTTATTTACAAAGTATTGTGCCCATTGTTATAAGCCCAAATGGGGGGCGTTGCGAGAACTTAAATAGGGTCCGGTTGGGCTTTGTTGGACAACCAGAAAATTAGAACTAAAAATCTTACTCTCTCTTATTTTTCCCGTCTCTCTCTCTCTCTCTCTAACCCACGAAAAAAGCCGTGAGTTGCCCTAGCCGCAAAAATCCCGCGCAGTTCACTCCTCGTCGCTCGACGCCGGGCTTCTCCTCCTCCGCCATTGCTCCTCCGCCGGTCACGAGGTCTAGGAGGGAGGCTCATAAAAAACTGGTATCAGAGCCAGGCGCCGGCGTCCTCTCCGACAATTCGTCGTTCTCCCAGCCCCGCCGGCCTGCTTCCTTCCGCCGGCCCGCTTCCTCCCCGCCCCGCCGGCCTGATTCCTCCCGCCCCGCCGGCCTGATTCCTCCCAGCCCCGCCGGCCCGCTTCCTCCCCCATCTGTGTTCAGACCAGCCCTATCCCTGATGGCTACATGGCTCCCTCTCTCGCCGAGATCATGGAACTCTTCCAAACCATGCTCGCTACTAAGAACTCCAAAATGGATGCCCTCAACGCACGCTTGGATGCCCTCCAAGGGGTGCCTTCTCCTATGCCTATACACACAACCGATCACCCATCGTCAAGCCGGGTAGGCTCCGCCGCTCCTACAGGAGCGGACCACCCCGCCTACGCTCGAACTATCCAGATGGATTTTCCCATTTATGAAGGCCGCGACGATCCTCTTCCATGGTTTACCCGTTGTGATATTTTCTTCACCAACCAGCGCACGCCAGATGAAGAACGCGTCGGCATTGCCGCCTTCCACTTACTTGGCCCAGCGCAACTGTGGTTCACCCAACTTCTGCGAGAACACCCCAACATTTCGTGGGCAGAATTCAGCACCGCCTGCACCCTGAGGTTTGGTCCTGCTCTACAGGGAAACCCGCTCGACGATCTGGTCAACCTCAAACAGGACGGCTCCATCGACATCTATCTAGAGCAATTCCAAATTCTTCTGTCTAGGGCAACGCCCGTCTTACCGGAGCAGCAAGTTCCCCTCTTCACCGCGGACCTTCACGAGCGACTACGTTGGGATGTGGAATTCCTGCTGCCACGTGATCTCAACACAGCTATGAGCCTCGCCAGGGCTTGTGAACGGCGATTGCTACTTGATCGTCCGCCTTTGGGGCGTCGGGACTATCAGGGCACTTACTCTCTACCCAGCTTGCCGGATAAGGCTCCATCCCAGGACGATCCATCGCGGCCTACGGTTCGTCGCCTTTTGTCCCTCCCTGAGATGGCCGCGCGGCGCGAGAAAGGCTTGTGCTACAATTGTGATGAACATTTCACGCCGGGACATCGATGCAAACGTTTATTCTGGCTCGAGGTAGATGATCCTCCTGACGATGACACGATGAGCGGAGAAGGAACTGGAAGACCCTTCGATCCAGCTTGAGGACAAGCTGTCTTCGGACGGGGGCGGCGGTGTTATGGGGCGTGACGATGCCAGTTATCTTCGTATCTTTAACTTTATGTTGTGTTGTTTTTGTGGTGTTATTTACAAAGTATTGTGCCCATTGTTATAAACCCAAATGGGGGGCGTTGCGAGAACTTAAATAGGGTCCGGTTGGGCTTTGTTGGACAACCAGAAAGTTAGAACTAAAAATCTTCCTCTCTCTTATTTTTCCCGTCTCTCTCTCTCTCTAACCCACGGAAAAATCCGTGAGTTGCCCTAGCCGCAAAAATCCCGCGCAGTTCGCTCCTCGTCGCTCGACGCCGGGCTTCTTCTCCTCCGCCATTGCTCTTCCGCCGGTCACGAGGTCTAGGAGGGAGGCTCATAACAGAAGCCTTGTCAGGTTCCACCGTGGGTAAGCCCAGTAAACTCATATGTTATTTACCCTCCTAAACCTCTTGTTATAACCTAACTTAAAGTTCCACGTACTAAGAGGAAGTGTCACTCTTAACTTCATCTTGTCCTTCATATACTTGTCTAATTAAGTCCTAAGGTGCTCTCCTTAGGTGTACCAAATCAGTAATTAAGTATGGTGTAAATAGAAACTAAGCCTCTGGAAAACATGGGTATAACCTTTACATGCATGTGTAACCATTTCATAAGGTGGTAAGGCATAAAAGTGAACAATTTATCAAAGAATGTTACTTTCAAAAACTTATGTCAAAATAGTATCTATTGACCTTCAAATGCCATGAAACATTATCCAAATACAAAAAAATATCAAATATAAACCACTGCCAAAATTTCAACTAAAAACTCCAAGATTTGGGCCTTCAAACTCTCTTAATCTGATCATGAAATATACTTTAACTTTTTTCCAAAACTACAGTATAAAATATCTCCAAAAGTCCTAAATATTTTTGGAGAGACACCTTTATGCAAGGAACCCTGATTTTAATTTCACTAAGAAATTCATTTTTGTTTGGGAAATATTTCATTTATTAAATTTCCTAAAGTTTTACATCACACTTTGTTTATATGAAGATAAAAAATGGGACCCTATCCACATGACATCCAAATGCTCACAAATTAAAAACATAGGCAAAATATCTCATGATGAAGGCTCTGTAAAAATTCCAACTTCAAACTCTATGGCATTTGAGAATTATTAACATAATTACCTAAGTCTATAGTTTATTGTGACATCATTAAATCACATAGGGCCAAAGTTTGAAACTTCTCCAAATGAACTGAAATCAATCCCAGCATTCAACCGTAGATGAGTTATGACATAAGCAAGTCTCTATAAAATTTTCAATTTAAAAGGAATTGAAACAAGAGAAATATTCACATTATTAAATGGTCCTATAGATTGTGTTGCAAATTTGTCCTATACTTGATCACATGAAATAATGAGCAACCTGCTTGAACTACTGTTGTATCCCGCACTTTCTCATATGAATGAAATATGCAATTTCCCTACCACTCCTCCTCTATTTCTACATGTTACATTCTTTTATAGTGGTATCAGAGGCTCTCCTTCTTGATCCAGTATTCCATACTTGGTCAAGATCGATCTCATCTGCCTGTTCTTCTTCCCGCATCGATCGACTTTATGGCTTTATCATCTACTCACTCTGAACATACCTATACCCAACCATCTGTTCCTTTGTTTAATGGCGAACTTTATGATTACTGGAGCATAAAAATGGAAATTCTCGTTGTCTCTCAAGGCCTCTGGGATGTAGTTCAAGCCGGCACCACTACACCTGCTGGAGATCTAACACCCGACAAGGGTGCGTTGATGAAGGATGCTAAAGCTCTTCTACTTATCCAACAGGGAGTCACCAACTCCATTTTCCCTCGTATTATGGGCACTCGAAGTGCAAAAGAAGCCTGGGAAATCCTAAAAAACGAATTCAAAGGATAAAAAAAAGTAATCTCCATCAAAGTTCAAACACTATGGCGCCAATTCAAAGCTCTAAAAATGAAAGATGAGACTATCCAAGATTTCTTTGCCCGCACTACCAACATTGTTAATCAAATTAGACACCTGGGAACCACTATTGATGATTCCCAAGTGGTCCCCAAAGTTCTCAGATGTTTGACCAAATCCTTTAGTCATGTTGTTGTAGCCATTGAGGAATCCAAGGACATGGAGGCTCTATCTATCATTGAACTCATGGGCTCCCTTCAATCTCATGAGGATCGAATCAAACAAGATTAGTCTTCCCTCTCTCCCTCTGTTGACACCCTATTTCAAAATAAACTTCTTATTTCCACCCAACTGAGCCCTCCTCAGGCACCAACACAGCTTTACCTCATCCTCTACCCCTCGGCCCTCCTTCTCACAACAACATTACCTTCTCAAACCCACCTCAATACCCCCCTCCTTCCTACTACTCTCATCCATCACAATATCCTCCTCCTCAACATTACTCTCCCTCTCCTCATCAATCACTTTTCTTTGCCCCTTCCAACCCAACCCACCATTCCAGTGCTCCCCCTCTAATCTATCCCCCACCATATATGCCACCACCTCTCAACACCCATCGCCCTCCTCACAACAATCAACACAGACCTCCTATATACTGCTCTCTGTGCCGCACTACCACTCATGAAAATAAAGATTGTCCTCACCGCTGCAAACGTTGTCGCAGGCCCACTCACAAGGCCAAAGACTGCTGGTCTAAACCCAGGGAAGAGGCACATTTTATTAGAGCTCAAGCGCCCGATGATGACTCACACGAAACCATGTTCTACACCAGTCACTCTGCTACATCCAAACTAACAGACAAGTGGTACATTGACTCTGGTTGCAACAGTCACATGACTCACAACCGTAATGCCTTCCTGTTCCTGGATGACACTTTTAAATCTACTGTATATCTGGGTGATGGTCAATCCAAACCCATTGAGGGTCATGGAAGCATTGCTATTCACAGTGGGGATGGCCAAATCAAACAAATCAACGATGTTCATTTTGTTCCCAGCCTTGCTCAAAACTTACTAAGCGTCGGGCAGCTCACTCAGAAAGGCTACACTCTTGTTTTTGAAGGCAACATCTGCACCATCACTCACAAACCCATTGGCCAACATATCCTCTCCACGAGTATTTCCACCAACAAAGTTTATCCCATCACTCTCCCCTCAGCCACTCATACAACCCTCATTAGTCACATTCCTCCTCCTCATAACACTGCCAAGAGGTGGCACGAGCGCCTTGGACATCTCAATTACTCCTCTCTACAGCTTATGAGCAGGCATCACTCATCAGATGGTTCAAGGCCTACCCAGACTCCAGCATGGCAGGGTTTTCTGTGAAGGTTGCCAAGAAGGCAAATCCCACAAACTTCCTTTCCCCAAAAATCTACCTGGCGCAGCACCGAACCTATACAGCTTCTCCATGTTGATCTTTGGGGACCTGCTTCCACTGTTACACCTGGAGGTAAAAGATACTTCCTCCTTATTGTTGATGATCACTCCCGCTACATGTGGATTTTCTTTCTCACCAACAAATCCGATTGCTTCTCCATTTTTCAAAATTTTAGTTGAAAAACAGTTAGATAAACAAATAAAGATCCTCCGGAGTGATAGGGGAGGAGAATTCATGTCCAAAGATTTCCTTACCTACTGTATCAAAAATGGCATTCACCGTGAATTCTCCACCCCCAGTACCCCCCAACAAAATGGGGTTGTCGAATGCATAAATCGAACCATTCTTGAGATGGCTCGATCCATGATTCACAACAAAAAACTGCCCAAACACTTTTGGGCTGAAGCTTGCTCTTGTGCCACATACATTCTAAATCATTGCCCCACCAGAGCTCTTCAAAATGTCACCCCTCATGAAGCCTTGCTCAAACGTAAGCCATTGGTTGCTCACCTTCGTGTTTTCGGTTGTATAGCCTACAGACACATTCCTGCAGAGAAACGGGGAAAATTGTACAACAAAACCCAAAAATGTATCCTGGTTGGCTTCAGCCAAGAATCCAAGGGGTATCGTCTATATCACCTTCCAACACAGTAACTTCTAATTTCCAGAGATGTTACCTTCAATGAGGATGATCAATGGAGCTGGGCATCTGAATTTGGCCTCTCATCTCCAGCGGTGGCGGTTCCTCTGACATCTGTTCAATCTTGAGTCATCCATGCCACCACTGCAAATGATGACATTACTAATGATCTTACTCCAAACTCTCCAGAATCCTCTGATTCTGAATCTGGCCCTGCTTCTTCATCGCCTCCTCCAAAGATCAGATCCCTCACTGATATTTATGCCACTTGCAATCTGGCCCTTAACTCTCTGGAAAAATTTTCTGCCGCTAGCAAACTTGCAGAATGGCGCAATGCAATGGACGAAGAAATACACATGATTGAAAAAAACAAAACTTGGACTCTTGTAGAGAGACCATGCAACAAGGAAATTATAGGGCTTAAATGGGTATACAAACTAAAAACAGATGAAGATGGAAATCCCGTTAAGCACAAGGCACGACTTGTCGCCAAAGGGTATACTCAAATACCCGGCAGAGATTATGATGAAACCTATGCCCCTGTTGTTCGCATGGATACCATACGCTATGTTCTTGCTCACGCTGCTCAGTTTCAATTGCCTGTCTACCAGTTAGACGTCAAATCGGCTTTCCTCAACGGTGAGATAGAAGAAGAAATATATGTGCAACAGCCTCAAGGATATGAAACCAGCAACCCCTCCAAAGAGTACAAACTTTCCAAGGCTCTCTATGGCTTAAAACAGGCTCCCAGTGCCTGGAATGCCAACATAGACTTCTATCTCTGCAACCAAGAGAAATTCCAGAGAAGTCCAAACGAAGCCTCCCTATACATCAAACATCACGAAGGGAACACTCTAATTCTCTGCATATACATAGATGATCTTATTGTAACCGACAACAATCAAGAAATGATCGAAGTTCTTAAAAGCAACATGAAGAATAGATATGAAATGACAGATCTCGGGCAACTAAAATTTTTCTTGGGACTTCAGATTAAGCATAGCCCTGGGCAAATCTTCATCTCCCAGGAACGTTATGCCACTGAACTCCTTCAGAAATTTCGAATGGAACACTGCAATCCCTCTTCAACACCAATACCAACTGGAGAAAAGCTGGGAAAAAAGGAAGAAGAAGAAGACGTGGATCCAGAAATCCATCGAAGTCTCATCGGATCCCTCATATACCTTACCAACACTAGGCCCGACATTGAATTCGCCGTCGGATTAATCTCTAGATTTGTCAGTAAACCGAAAACAAGCCATTTCTTGGCTGCCAAAAGGATTTTGCGCTACATCAAAGGAACAAAGGGGCACGGCCTTCTGTATTAGAAAGAAGATACCAACCAACTCCGCGGATACAACGACTCAGATTGGGGAGGTTCCACTGACGATCGAAGGAGCACCAGTGGATACCTCTTCTTCATCGGAACAAAACCAATCTCATGGTGTTCCAGAAAGCAGAAGACAGTAGCCCTCTCCTCCACCGAGGCAGAGTACATGGCCCTAACCACTGCCTCCTGCGAAGCTGCTTGGCTAAAAAGAGTTAGTAGAGATTTGGAAGAAGAGGCGCATTTGAAGAAAGCCATTCCTATACTGTGTGACAATCAGTCCACCATTGCCCTCTCAAAAAACCCTGTGTTTCACAACCGGAGTAAACACATCGAGCTCAAGTACCATTTTGTGCGTGAAATGGTGGAGCGCAAGGAGATCGAAGTCCTATTTTGCCCTACTCAGAACCAGCTTGCCGACATCCTCACTAAACCTCTCGGGAGGCTACGTTTTCTCGCACTCAGAGATGCCCTAAACATCAGAGCCGGGCATGACTTGAGGGATGGTATTGGCAATCAAGCCATGCTCCTTCCTGAAGACAAAAGAGCCGCAGTTAACACAAATGAAGAAGACGAAGCACTCCACAACTTTGGGAATCAAGCCACAGTTAACACAAATGAGGAAGACGAAGCATTCTGCCGCCAGAAGCTGGACCTGGACCTGATAACAACAAACTCTGCCAACCACTCCTATTAATGCATTAAATAGACGTACTGCTAATGTATTAGTATAAATAAGTAGGATTTTGTATTCTTAAATCACGCTTGAACTACTGCTGTATCCCGCACTTTCTCATATGAATGAAATATGCAATTTCCCTACCACTCCTCTATTTCTACATGTTACATTCTTTTATACATCTTGGGGTCCAAGACCTGCGCATGACATTTCAAATCCGAATAATTTATATTCATGAAGATGTAAATTTCTGAAAATGTGTGACCTTATTTAATTCAAAGAAATTTCAAAAATTCATAACTAGAGCTACAAACCTTACCATGAAATTTACAACTTTCATGTTTGGGTTACCCTCTGGTATGGCCCGGAAGCCCTTAAAAATTGATTAAATGTAATCTATGACATTAAATAATATATATCCCAATGTTTAATCCATTTAAATCATTCAAATCTACAACATGTGGTGCAGATAGTGCCCAACACCTTTTAAACCCTGATCCAATGGTAGAAATTGTTCCAGAAAGAGTTATTCTCCATTTAACAACCTCAAACAGTGATAGTAATCATTGTTCGAGGATCAGGACTGCCAGGATAAACCCCAAGCATGCAGATCCAATGGTGGTTGTTCTTCCCTTTTTATAAATGATAGCTCCTTTCCATTTTACTTTTCCATCAGTAATATAATAGTTGGAGTGCCACCACTTCACTACCTGTGGAGTTGCTAGGGGGCGGCATATCCACCAGTGGTGGTCCGGCGGCCAACTGCCGCCAGACCTTGAGGAAATCCTCTTACAGAGCTAATCTGTGCCGCCGAACCTCGATGGAAATCCTCTTAGAGAGCTAATCTTGCCGCCATCACGTGGATCTCATAATGTAAGTGGTTAATCTGCCTTTGGGTCCTCTAAGGAGGGACACAGAACCCTTATAGCCACTAGGACACTCTCCAGAAGACCTGTCAAGGCATGGAGTGGATGCCTATTTGTTGGAGGTCTAAGGCACGTCGGGCGGTCGAGAAACCTCTTACGGCTCCCGTAGAAGGTTGGCTACGAACCCTAGATGATCTAAAAACATTAGGAGTAGTTGATAGCTCACCAATGAAGGGTCTGATATTGAGGCTCTTCGCTAGGAGGCATGGTGGAGGTTGTAAGGTATCAGGTTACTGAGAAATGCAAGAATGCTTTTCCACCGTCACTAGAGCTTCACCGGAGGAGGATGTGTTCCGTTCTGGTTACTGCGGTGAGGAGTGAGGCAAGCTAAGTGATTTAAGAGCTCACCCCTTGATCTCCCTCCCCATGGCCGGTTAAAGCTTTAAGAGCTCATTCATTCTTCATTATAGGCGGATCTAGCCTTTGGGCTGCTCCTAATCACTCACCATCATTCCCTTTTAATTCTTAGGGAGTTCAAGTGTGATATCAACCCATCCCTTCATATTCCTCCATTATTGTCTGGTCAAAGATCTCTCATTGACTTGGGAATGAGGTGCCGGTCAAATTGGAGGGAGATACAATGGTAAGGCCAAGTCTGCATATAAAGAAGTTTGGTCAAACCAAGGCAAAAAAGGTCACGTCAACCCTATTTTGACATAATTAAATAAGTGTTTGACCACAAAGTGATGTGGAAGTCCACATGGCAGGGAAGTGTACTATGCCAAGTCATGTCCAAGCCCTTACAATCCTTAGTGAATCCATTTGGACCATGAACACTCTTTAATTTAGGTTTAGGCCAAGGTTTGACCAAGTCAACCATTCAGGGTTGACCAATCCTAGTCACCATAGTGATGTGGGGTCATTGCGGGTCTATGACCACAATCTTGGGTCATGGTGATCACTTGTTTACGTAGTTGGTCTTAGGGGTGAACCCAAGCTCAATTTTAGCTAGGGTTGACCAAGTCAACCCAAGGGTTGACCAAGTCAACCCAACGGTTGACCTGCCCAATCACACAGGTGGGGTAGGTCTCCTTGGTACCTCATTATGCTGAATATGCATCCACCAAGGTTAGTGGACAGTTATGGGTCATCAAGGTGAGCACGCCAGGGCAAGGAAGAGCTTGATCAAGCCCTGTGGTTTGAGGTAATCCTTGTGAGGCCTAAGGTAAGTCAAATCTAGTTCTTTAGGGTGCTATGTGAACTTGCATAGCTCATTAGCTATGGCATGGTTACTTTGGTGATCCGGGCACTCTCGGGTTCCACCTACACACTTAGGGATTCACTAGGTCCTAGGGGGCTCACTAGCTCTCCTAGCTAGGGTCTCATACTCCTAGGCCCCCTAATAATTTTAGGAAGTTGCACCATCGCCTTTCAAAGTTCACCAGGTCGTTGATTTGATCCCATGATACAATTGAATTGTCAATAAGGTGCTTGTGAAACCCACACGAGGTGGTTTTGCGTGAGAGCATCTTGGGGTGTCAACTCTGGCAATTCTGCCTTCAATATCCTACTATTTTCCAAGTAACCTGTTAGATGTAATTGTATTATCTCTCCTATATAAGGGAGAGCCCTCTTAATATTATTCAATTTTTCAGCCATAAACCTAATATCCAACATGGTATCAGAGGAGTGGTGGGTGTCTCGCCGACTGCCCTCGTCGAAGCCACCCTTTCCTCTCTCCCGCCGCTGCTCTCCGCCGGCCACCCTTTCCTCTCTTCCTTTCTCCCGCCGAACTCCATCCCGTGCTCCTACTGTGCTCCCTCACGACCGATCGGCCGTTCGTATCTATTGGCTTGGCCGAATGACTGCCGCTCCGTCCACTGTTGGAATGGCCTAATTCTTCTCAATAAAGTTTCGCTTTTGTCTCCCCCCTCTCATACTACGGGGATCGATTCATCTCTTTGCTTGATTTTCCTAGATCGTGGATCTAGTGGTTTCCAAAAACTTTCCCTCCTCTCACGGAAATGACTCTACCGCTGTTTCTATGCATTTTTTGACCTCCTCTCTCAAGGCTTTTATGCTCTAGGACCTTTGGCCATCCCATTGGTGTGATCTTTTTTTTTTCCGACTCCGGCGACTCTTCGGTGGTTGTTTCTTGATCCATTCAGTTGTTTTCTGTTATTCTTCGCTCATCATGTCGGATGTGGTTGACTCTCGTGAGGGCTCGCAACCTGCTGAATCTACCCGGGTTGGACACGATCATATGACCCCACAAATTACCACTATTCGCCTTGATACTACCAACTACCTATCTTGGTCCCGATCTATCGCCTTGGCCCTCAAGAGTCGCCGGTTATTTGGCTATGTAAACGGCGAAATAAAGGCACCAGAAAAATCTGCATCCAACTGGGGACAATTGGAATCAGAAAACTCTTTGGTTATGTCATGGCTGATTAATTCCATGCATGAGTCTATTGCACGGAATTATCTGTTCTTAGATACTGCAACGGACATTTGGAAGCGAGCTGAGTCCACATATTCTCAGAAAGGGAACACAACTCAGATATTTCAGCTTCGCTGGAAGATTTTTCTTCTCCGGGAGGGTGATCGATCACCATCTGACTACTATTTGGAGTTCACTCAGTTGTACCAGGAGTATGATCACTTTGTATCCCTTGATCTTGTCTGTTCTACTGACACACTCTTAGTTCATGCCTATGAAGATCGGAACCGACACCGCGACTTTGATCAGATCATTGTTCAGATCCTTGGCCGCTCCCCGGTTCCCACTTTGACTGAGACATATAGCCTTGTTCAGCAGGAATATGATCGTCGTCAGTCTTGGAGTTCAGAGATCATCTCTAATGGTTCTGCTCTTGTCACTTCTCATTCCGGCGGTACGAATGCTCGAGATTTTAAGCCCAAGCCCACTGACAAAGACCACCTGCTGTGATTATTGCGGGAGGAATCGACATACTCGTGACACCTGCTTCAAATTGCATGGATTCCCTCAATCCCACGGTGGTCCTACTCCTCGGGGCGGATGTAGCGGGCGTGGTCGTGGCCGGCCCAACTTCATCTCTCCCCGCTCCGCTCACCTGAGTTTCTTGATGACAGTCCTTCTGGTGGACACAGCTCTGAGATTGCTTCGTTACCTGGGTCCTTTAATACATATGAGATGATGCTTCTCCGTCGCATGATATAGGGGCTCTCTACTGAGCCTAGTCCTGGACCTTCATCATCTTTTGCCCATTCAGGTAGTCCAAGTGCTCACTCTGCTATAGTACCGCCTACCACCCATTGGATCATTGACTCCGGTGCTACTAACCATATGACCGGATCGTCGTCAGATTTCGTTTCTTATTCCCCTCTGTCTGGCCGAGACAAGGTAAGTATTGATGATGAGACCCTTTCCCCAATTGCAGGAAAGGGATCCATCAATTGCTCTACTCTTACCTTGTCTTCAGCCTTGCACGTTCCTTCCTTCACTTGTAACCTTTTATCTGTTAGTCATATTACAAATTCTATGAATTGCTCCGTCACGTTTTTTCCCTCTTATTGTGTTTTCCAGGACATGAAGACGAAGGTGGTGATTGGCTCTGGTAGAATGCGTGATGGGCTGTATGTGTTTGATTTTGCAGTTCCTCAGGCTCTTCATGCTCGTCAGCTCCCGTTGCTGTCTACTTGGCATCGTCGCTTAGGCCACCCCTATGCTACTACTATGCACTCTTTATTTCCTGAGTTTTCTTCTTCAGTGTTTCAAACTTTTAGATGTGATGTGTGTGAACTTGCTAAGCATAAGCGTGTTTCCTTTAATCATTTATCTAAGCCTTGCTCTGCACCGTTGCATACTATTCATAGTGATGTATGGGGCCCTTGCCCAGTGGCTTCTATCTCTGGTTATTATTGGTTTGTATCCTTCATTGATTGTTTTTCACGCACTACTTGGGTTTATTTAATGCGTAGTAAGAATGAAGTGTTTCCCATCTTTAAAAAATTTCACAACATGATATCCACTCAATTTGGTGCCACCATTAAGATCCTTCATAGTGATAATGGCCAGGAATATATGGAGTCTACCTTTGCACAGTATTTGAGTGACCTCGACGTTATCCATCAAACTACATGCGTCCATTCTCCCGCTCAAAATGGTGTCGCTGAACGTAAGAATCGTCATCTTCTCGAGGTGACGAGATGCTTATTATTTACCATGTCCCTTCCAAAATACTATTGGGGGGACGCTCTTCTCACTGCTGCATACCTCATCAATCGTATGCCTTCTTGTCTTCTGGAAAATCGTACTCCTCTACATAAATTGGGAGTCCCTCCTACCACTCTTCTTCCTCGCGTGTTCGGTTGCTTATGCTTTGTTCACGTCCATCTTGTTGCTCGAACAAAACTTGATCCCCGTGCACTCCGGTGCGTCTTCATTGGCTACTCACCTACCCAAAAAGGGTATAAGTGTTATCATCCTCCGAGTAAGAAGATTTATGTCTCGATGGATGTTACCTTTCATGAGACCACGTCGTATTATGAGTCCTCACTTCAGGGGGAGCTATCCAACTTGGAAGTAAGGACACCTCTTCCTTTACCTATTCCACCCCCCTATACTATTCCTCGGGAGCTCAATACGGACATTCACAAAGAGAAGGAGTTGCAAGTCTATACTCCAAGAAACAAAGAGTTAAACACTCAGCCTCATCCCATCATACCAGAGCCAGTACCAGATTCGTCCTCTGCGTCCCTGGAGCTGCCTATTGCTCTACGAAAAGGTACTCGCTCATCCGCCAAACATCCCCTATCCAACTATGTTTCATATGCCTCTCTAACTTCTTCCTATAAGGCCTTTATTACTTCCCTATCCTCTGTGTCGATCCCCGGTACTTGGCAGGAGGCAGATGACCACCCAAAATGGGCAGAGGCAATGATGGAGGAAATGCATGCTCTTGAGAAGACTCATACGTGGGACCTTGTTGATCTCCCTCATGGCAAGAAGATAGTTGGTTGTCAATGGATCTTTACCGTGAAACAAAACTCTGACGGTATTGTGGAGAGGTTCAAGGCACGACTAGTGGTAAGAGGTTATACTCAAACTCAAGGTATTGACTACCAAGAGACATTTGCTCCGGTAGCAAAGATGAATACTATCCGTGTCTTGTTATCTTGTGCTGCTTGTAAATGATGGGATCTTCAACAACTAGATGTAAAGAATGCTTTCTTGCACCGAGAATTAGAAGAGAAGGTATATATGTCTATGCCACCTGGTCTTGTCCCATCTGGCTCAGAAGGGAAGGTTTGCAAACTAATGAAAGCCCTTTATGGATTAAAGCAATCTCCAAGAGCTTGGTTTGGGAGACTTCACAAAATCATGATCTCTTTAGGCTATACTCAAAGCCATGCCGCCGACCACACTCTATTTGTCAAACGCAAAGCAATGAAGGTGACCATTCTGATTGTGTACGTTGATGATATGGTTCTCACAGGTGATGACATTGATGAGATTCTATCTCTAAAACAAAAACTGGCAACTGAGTTTGAAGTAAAAGACCTGGGAAAATTGAGATACTTCCTAGAAATTGAAGTTGCAAGGTCAAAACATGGGATCCATATCTCCCAACGGAAGTATGTGTTACGACACCAATACCGCCCGGCGGTATCCATGTCGATAATGTTACGGCACCAATACCGCCCGTCGACAGCCATGGCGCTATTAAGGAAGATCTTCATTGGGTTCGGGTCTACCATCGACGCAAATCTACTGCGGGACCGCAAGCAACTCCATAAATTTATCTGTATTTTCATGCCTGTTTTAGCTTCTCTATATATGGCTATAGTTTTAATCATTTCAAATATTATGCCTAATCTAGCCCAGTTAAATATGGTTAGATTTGTATCTTTATTTTTGTCCCGTTGTTTAAGGCTCAAACGGGCGGTCAGCTTTTATGATAAGAACTCTATTTATATGAGGGTGCTGGTACCAAGGAAGGCGAGAAGAAATAATATTATTTTCCTCTTCTCATCAAGATCTCTTCCTCTCTTCTCATCTCTCTAACTCCTCCTACATCCCCACGCACCAGCCACCTCCCTGTTCCATCCTGGAGGTCTCCGCCTCCAACCGCCCGTTCACACGCCGTCAAGCCTCGGCACGCAACAAACTGGTATCAGAGCCACCGGTCCCAGATTCAGCCGCCAACACCAGTGCCGCGGGATCAAACACGCCGACCGCCCCACCTCGCCTCGCCGCGCCAGACAGTGTTCCACTCCTACCACTTCCCGCGATCCATCCAATGGCCGAACGCGACCTACTCCAGCAAATCTTGGATCGGCTCGACAAAATGGATTCTCGCCTCGGCGAGGTCGACAACCGCACAACTCACCTTCTCGCGGAGAGGTCTCCCTCCGAACCCCGGCCGAGCCAAAATTCGGCACCGGAACAAACCACCGCTGAAGGCTACACCGGCCAACGCCACGAAGGAAACACATTTCCTCGCTATGTCAAACTCGATTTTTCGAGCTTCGACGGACGCGAAGATCCCCTTGCTTGGCTCACTAAGTGCGAGTTATTCTTCTCCAACCAGCGCACAACCGGGGAGGACCGATTGGGCCTTGCATCCTACCATCTCAATGGCGCCGCACAACTCTGGTTTTCACAAATACAAGCCGAGCGCAAAAATCTCCAGTGGGACGAGTTCAAAGCCGCCTGCCTACTCCGTTTCGGCCCCTCGATCCGCGGAAACCCCCTCGGCGATTTAATCGCCCTCCGACAAACGGGCACACTGGAGGACTACATCGACCGTTTTCAACAGCTGCTCGCAAGGGCAACGACATGCCGCCTGGATCAGCAGGTATCAATATTCACAGCGGGCCTCCACGAACGCCTCCGCCTTGACGTCGAGTTCCAAGATCCCCAAGACCTCACAACGGCAATGAGCATCGCAAGGACATGCGAGCGCCGCATACTTTTGGATCGCCAACATCACTCACGTCGAGATTATGGACACCCTTCCGCAGGGGCAATCAACACCCTCCACCTACTCCGGCCGCAAAGCCCACGGAACCATCCAAGCAACCCTTCCGGCGTCGCCTTTCCAACGCCGAGATGATCGAACGGTGCGCAAAAGGACTTTGTTTTAACTGCGAAGAGTAGTTTGGGCCTGGCCACCGCTGCAAACGCCTCTTTTGGATTGAGGTGGATGACCCGTCCGATGACGACAACGAGGATCCGGACTCAGAAACACCCGAAATCTCCGTCAATGCCATTGCTGGCCCGCATGGGGGCCACATGCTACAACTTCCCGTCAACGTGGCCGACACCACTCTGGTGGCCTTGTTGGACTCCGGCATCACACACAACTTCATCCGCCACAAGACAGCAAGCGCCTTACATCTTGTGGTTACTACTCGCCACCCACTCCAAGTTTCGGTGGCCAATGGTCAAAGCATGGCGTGCCCCGGCCTGTGCAGGCGGGTACCGCTAACAATACACAATCGAAAATTTGAGATCGATCTCTTGGTGGTCGACCTCGATGGCTTCGATATTGTCTTAGGGGTACGATGGCTCCGTACCTTGGGACCCATCACATGGGACTTCAACAACCTTACCATGCAATGGTATCACGAGGCAACGAAGGTGACATGGCAATGCCTTCCCCCCGCAACAAAACCGCGAGCTTTCCTCATTCAGGGGTCTGAACCGCCAGGCGGTAGCGAATCCGGTAGCCACACCGGTAGCCACCCCAACGAGCTCCAACGTCTACTTAAGGAGTTCTCCGACACCTTCGCCATTCCGGAGCAACTACCACCCCACCGGCTACAGGACCATCGCATTTGTCTTCTCCCAGGAGCACCACCAGTCGTAGTCCGACCCTATCGCTACCCATTCCTCCAAAAGGATGAAATAGAGCGACAGTGCTCCGCCATGCTCCAACAAGGAATTATACGACAAAGTGTCTCCCCCTTCTCTTCTCCAGCTCTTCTGGTACGCAAGAAGGACAATACCTGGCGTTTCTGCATCGATTACCGCGAACTCAACGTCAAGACAGTCAAGGACAAATTTCCAATTCCGGTGGTCGAGGAGCTTCTCGATGAGTTACATGGTGCACGATACTTCTCCAAGCTTGATTTGTACTCCGGATATCATCAGGTGCGCATGACGATCGAGGATGTGGAGAAAACCGCTTTTCGGACACACCACGGGCACTTTGAGTTTCTCGTCATGCCATTTGGACTGACTAACGCGCCATCCACATTTCAGTCACTCATGAACGAGGTATTTCAATCCGTACTCCGAAAGTTTGTACTCGTTTTCTTTGACGATATTTTGATCTATAGCAAGTCTTGGGCAGAACATCTCCTTCACGTGCGTGAGGTCCTCAACATACTCCGCCTTCACCGCCTAGTCCTCAAAGAATCAAAATGTGCATTCGGGCAACCTAGTGTCGCCTATCTCGGCCACGTCATACAGGAGCACGGCGTATCCGCCGACTCGGCGAAACTGCAAGGAATCGCAGCATGGCCAACTCCCCGCTCCCATCACGACATCCGAGCATTCCTCGGCCTAACGGGGTACTACAGGCGCTTCATCCGCGGTTATAGCTCCATAGCTGAACCCCTCTTGGCACGCCTTCGCCATAAGGAATTTCATTGGGAGGACACCGAGCAAAGGGCATTCGAAGCTCTCCAAGCCGCCCTCGTCTCGGCCCCCGTACTACAACTTCCGGACTTCAACACAATTTTCATCATCGAGTGCGATGCCTCCGCTATGGGATGCGGCGCCGTCCTTCAGCAACAGGGGCACCCAATAGCCTATTACAGCCGCCGCACCGCGCTACACCACCGCAAGCTCCGGCCTATGAATTGGAACTCATCGGCCTCGCAAAGGCCGTCCAACATTGGCGACCCTACCTATGGGGTCGTGCCTTCATCGTCCGCACGGATCATTATAGTTTGAAATACCTTTTGGAGCAAAGATTAACCACCATTCCACAACAACGGTGGGTAAGCAAACTATTGGGCTTCGACTTCACGGTCGAATACAAGGCGGGTACTCTCAATAAGGCCGCGGACGCTCTCTCACGTCGACATCCCGACGACTCCATCAAAATTTGCTCCATTTCTCGGCCGACCATCCCTTTGCTGGATGAAATCCGGGCCGATAACGCCAACTCCCCGGACCTCACCGAGCTAATCCTCCGAGCACAGGAGGGCCTTCTACCGCCAACATGGAGGGTGCACGACGGACTCATTCTCTACAAAAACCGAATTTACTTGAACCCTACATCCCCGCACATTCCCACCATAGTGCGGGAGGCACATGACCGAGTTCATGAAGGGATTCACAAAACCCTCCACCGCATCAGAGCCACCTTCTATTGGAAGGGACTTCGTCGCCAGGTTCAAAAATTTATCGCAGAATGTACCATCTGCCAACAACACAAGGCGGTGAACTTGCTACCAGCGGGGCTTCTACAACCGTTGCCCGTTCCAACCCAAATTTGGGCCGACATCTCAATGGATTTCGTCAAATGACTTCCACGCAGCAAGGGCAAATCTATCTTGATGGTAATAGTGGACAGATTTTCTAAATGGGCGCATTTTCTACCACTTTCCCGCCCACTTATCGCCGAACGGGTGGCCCAAACATTCTTCACCGAAATCTTCCGACTACATGGCTTACCGGAAAACATCGTCTCCGACCGCGACAAAACCTTCACCAGCCATTTTTGGAAGGAACTTTTTACGCTTAGCGACACAACACTACAATTCTCATCCGCAATCCGACGGCCAAACAGAGGTGGTCAACCGAACCGTGGAAATGTACCTCCGCTACCTAGCGGGCGCACATCCCAAGACGTGGGTAAATTGGCTTCCGTGGATTGAATATTGCTACAACACGTCCTACCACTCGACCCTCAAAACAACACCATTTCGGCTAATTTATGGGCGAGATCCACCAAAGCTCGTCTCTTACAAAAACGACCAAGCCACCATGACATCAGTCGACCAACAACTCCGGGATCGGGATCACATGCTAGCCACCGCCCGCAAACATCTTCTACAAGCACAACACCGCATGGAGACAACATACAATCGCGGACATCGCGATGTGGCATATGCGGTCGGCGAGTGGGTGTGGCTCAAGCGCCGGCCATATCGACAAACTACGCTCCCTCACAACAACGCCAACAACAAGATGGGACCGCGTTTCTATGAGCCGTACCAAATCACCAAACACGTTGGAGATGTGGCTTATCGTCTCCACCTCCCAGCCGAAGCGCGCATCCACGACGTGTTCCACGTCTCCCAACTCAAACGTTTCATCGGCGAGCCTCCCGCAACACCAATCGCGGACCTTCCCGCACAGCTTGAGGACAAGCTGTCTTCCGACGAGGAAGGAGATGTTACGGCACCAATACCGCCCGGCGGTATCCATGGCGATAATGTTACGGCACCAATACCGCCCGGCGGTATCCATGGCGATAATGTTACGGCACCAATACCGCCCGGCGACAGCCATGTCGCTATTAAGGAAGATCTTCATTGGGGTCGGGTCTACCATCGTCGCAAATCTACTGCGGGACCGCAAGCAACTCCATAAATTTATCTTTTATTTTCATGCCTGTTTTAGCTTCTCTATATATGGCTATAGTTTTAATCATTTCAAATATTATGCCTAATCTAGCCCAGTTAAATATGGTTAGATTTGTATCTTTATTTTTGTCCCGTTGTTTAAGGCCCAAACGGGGGGTCAGCTTTTATGATAAGAACTCTATTTATATGAGGGTGCTGGTACCAAGGAAGGCGAGAATAAATAATATTATTTTCCTCTTCTCATCAAGATCTCTTCCTCTCTTCTCATCTCTCTAACTCCTCCTACATCCCCACGCACCAGCCACCTCCTTGTTCCATCCTGGAGGTCTCCGCCTCCAACCGCCCGTTCACACGCCGTCAAGCCTCGACACGCAACAGTATGTCCTTGATTTATTAGAGCAGACAGGCATGAGTGGTTGCAAACCTGCTGATACTCCTATTGAAGTGAACCACAAACTTGGACGAGACGACGGAGAGCTAGTTGAAGATATTTCAAGCTTCCAGAAGCTAGTTGGAAAACTGATCTATCTTTCTCATACTCGTCCAGACATTTCTTATGTTGTGGGCGTGCTGAGCCAATACATGCACTCTCCCAGAATCCGACATCTCAATGCTATTCGCCGAATTTTGAGGTATTTGAAGACTTCCCCTGGTAGAGGTATACTTTTCTCACCCTGTGAGAACTTAAAAATTGAAGTCTATACTGATGCTGACTGGGCTGGATCAGTCGATGATAGGAGATCCACTACTGGTTATTGTTCTTTTGTTGGCTCTAATTTGGTCACTTGGAGAAGCAAGGAGCAACATGTGGTGGCTCGCTCGAGTGCCGAAGCTGAGTTTAGAGCTATGGCTCATGGTATTTGTGAGGGGATGTGGTTACGCACTCTCATGAAGGATCTGGGCTTACTGGAATCAGGCCCTTTCAACCTGTATTGTCACCAAGGTTTTAAATGTCGGATGTCGGAGACATGTCGGATTGGGTTTTTAGATGTCGGATGTCGGAGACATGTCGGGGACATTTTAATATGTCGGATCCCTAAAAAAATATTTATATTATGAGTTATATTATATTATCTTAGCTTTATAAGTTACATTAATTTATTCTACTCAATGGACACATTTTCCACTTTGTTGTATTATTTCCAAAATACTCAAATCTATCTTCAATCACCATTATCTTCTAACCATGTATCTATTTTCATTGTATGTATATCTCCATTTATTATTTTCATTTTTAAGCACTTAAATGTTGCAACTAAATCAAGATTCAAATAGATAAAATGAGTGTCATCGCCCTTACATAACTAGTTAAAGTAACATAAACATGTGGAAGACTTGCTACTCAACTGATACTCCATATATAAAGCATGCAAGAAGAAAGCATTGGAAGGAGACAAGTGAAAATCAAGTATAATTCATGTGCTCGGAAATGTACAATCAATAAAATGGGGAAAATAACAAAAAAAAACTTCCAGCAGCGAGGACGGAGAATAAGCGGAGATAAATCTCTTATCCTGCGACATTTAGAAATGTCGGCGACATTTCTAAATGTCGCCGGCTGCCGATATAGCGGATTTAATCGGTTATGTCGGCCGACATAATGAAAAACGCCATAACCTTTAAATTTTCATTATGCAAGTCGTTTTTGGTTCAAACAGGGCATGTCGGCCGACATGTCGGACATGTCGGCCGACATTGAAAACAGTGATTGTGACAACAAGGCGGCAATCAACATTGCTCATAATCCTGTTCAGCATGATCACACCAAGCACGTTGAAGTTAACCGACACTTCATTAAAGAGAATATTATGAAGGTAATTGTTTGCACTCCCTTTGTTCCTTCAGAGGGACAACTTGCAGATGTTCTTACTAAGGCATGTGAAAATCTGTTTGTAACCCTTACTAGCAAGCTGGTTATGAAAAATATTACATGCCCAACTTGAGGGGAAGTGTTAGATGTAATCGTATTATCTCTCCTATATATGGGAGAGCCCTCTTAATATTATTCAAATTTTCAGCCCTAAACCTAATATCCAACATAACCTTCTTTAAATCTTGATAAATATTGGTTGTACAAATTTGACCATATCAATGATCCTATTTATACAATGTTGGAGGGTCTTGTATTAAATATATTCACAAATGGGCCTGCTGATGACAACTGGCTTTCTTAGAATCTTTAATTTTTGCATGAAGGTTATGTGGAATATCATTCTTTCGGTTTTCTTTTTTAAGTTTTTTTTATTAAAGATTCTAATTTTCATTGCTTATAAAATCTACATAAAAAACTCAAAAGCCTTATTGATGTTTATTTTACATATGCCCATGCTAAGAATTGACATACCAATTCAGTGAGCTATTTTTAAAAAGTAAATTTCTAGTGATTTATTGATGTTTCTAATATGGCAAACGATGGTGGTCTTCATTTAATCTTTTTAACCAAATATTTTATGTTCTAATACAATTGATGCTTTTGGTGTGTACTGACTATATTTGGTATAGGATTTGTGCTGGATGTGAGAATGAAATTGGTCGTGGAGAGTTTCTTAGTTTAATGGACGTCGTATGGCACCCAGGGTGCTTTAGATGCTATGCTTGTAACCAACCAATAATTGGATATGATGTAAGAATGTTAATATACGTCAATATAAATCCTATAGGCTCCATGACTTTGGACTAAGTTGAGCCATTGGAATTGAAATTGGAGGTCCATTTTCATTATAATTAGTCTCCAATTCCAATTTTGAAGTCTTAATCATTACCAAATGAACGCACCTTTAATGAACTCCATCCAATTTTTATTTCAACTTTATTGCAGTTCAGGATATATGAAGAGCGTCCCTATCACATGTCATGCTGTCAGAATCTGTATCACACAAATTGTGATGTTTGTAAGAAATTTGTAAGTGTTAAACATAGCCTATTTCCTTATGCATCCCCATTTCCAAGTATTTGGGCACTATATGGCTGATTTGGCTCACTAAAGATATTAATATTTACTCTCTACTTCAAATAGTATTATTTAATCATGTTGCTATGATAGAAACTGATATAATTATTGTATTGTATTGTTGAGTATAGGGACTAGAAAATGTATTAATGCAAGGTTTATTATGAAAGTTGACAGGTACAATTTTTTTCAAGGGAAATGAAAGCTCAATGCGAACTACTTCCATGGTTGCAAAACATTTATTTATAGTTCTTTATATTTAGGGAAATAAGTAGGCTTCTCCTAATTATAGACTTCAAATTTCTTTCTTTCTAATAGATTATATTAATCATGGACATAATTCATTTATTTTGGTGGTATTTTCATGAAATGTGTTGGTTATGACTCTAATGCCATATTTGTTTATCCTTAAGTTATCCATCATCCATCTTGCAGCTTCCAACTGACTACCTAGTACTTCCTGTTTTGATGCAAAAGACATGTGCTTCTCACTCGCATGATGGTACTCATTATTGCTTCTCTTGCCGTAGGAAGGAGGTTAGTATATCCATGAAAATGTCTTATTAAAACTTGTTATCCTTGTCCTTCGATTTGATCATGCTTTTCAACACCCTGGTTTCTCTTCTACTTTAGTACTGCATGATTACAATTCAAAATTCATTAATTTTTTGGCTTAAATGAATTCAGTAGTTCCGCACTAGGCTTTAGAGTTTTGATGGAGTATTAGATGAAATTTACGAGTTTTGCTCGAAACTCATATTTTGAAGAAATTTTTCTGTAAGTACTCTTGAATCATTAAAATTTTGCTACAAGGCCCTCTAAATTTAATGTGCTATATGTTTTCAAATCTTATGATAAATTAAGCAATCAAAATAAATTTCAAAACATAATATTGAAACTGAAACTTCCTCTATATGACAAAACTAGAACTGAACTCTCTTTTGGCCTTATTTTGGATAAAAAATCAGTTTTTATCTTAAAATTTTGTTCTTTTTGCAACCAATCTTCTGCTCTTATGTTCATCTTATCATTAATGTGTCTATGCTTTCTAATGTTACATTTGAACTATGAATTTAGCCTCAAGGTGCAAATTATGTAAGGATGGATGATAGGATGATGCTTTGTCTGGAATGTTTGGAATCTTCAATAATGGATACTGATGAGTGCCAACCAGTATATCGGGAAATTCAAAAATTTTATAAGGGTTTAAACATGAAATTTGATCATGAGATTCTGTTGCTTTTGGTTGAGAGAGGAGTCATTCATTCAACGCGACAAAAACAAGTAATATAAAATTTCCATATATATATATATATGCATGTATGTATGTATTTACACAAACATTCATACACAAAAACATTTATATTCTATAATTTGCTTATTTATTGTGAGATTTAAGTTAATAAATATTATCTTGATTCTATAGGGATACCCACCTCGTGATCAAGTAGCAGCTCTCTGCTTAACCAAAATGGAGACAGTCCAAACAGTAAGTTTTATATAGCATCTTCTTGAATAACTTTTTTTAAGATGAAATTTTTTGCAAGAACGTGGCCTACTAAGACTATTGAGATGAACAGTAAAATTTTTGTTTGTATTGTCTGGTCTTTTCATTGTGAATGTTGATTAATACTAACTTTAGCTCAAGATTTTTTTCTTGTAACAAAATATAATCTATAAAGCATGCATTCCGATTCACTATAGCCAAAAGTAGGGGAATGTAAATTTGCCAAAAAATTACTTGCATCTATAAAAGATAGGGAATGTTGTCCCTATAGCCAAAAGTACGAGAATAAAAAGTTGCTAAAATTACAAAACTAACTTGCTTGGGCTAAATGTCATAGATAACCATATATTTTATTAGGGTTTCAGAGATAAATTTTCCTTCTGGGGAAGCGGCTCTACCCATTGAAACTACCCCTTGATCCCAATCGATATGAGTGCAGAGTATAAGGATTATGATCATTGCTTCTCTTGAAATAAAGTGCATATCCTCTATCATTTTCCTATAGTTAAAATGTTGTCTATATGAATCAATATTCCTACACTCTTATTCCATCATGGTACCTATGCAGTCCTGAATTATTTCCAAAATGGATGGTTAGTGCGTTCCCATCCATGCAGTTATGCGCTCTTCGATTATGACTTCATTTTTGAAAGCTTGTCTCTTTCATTTATGGTGACTTGTCTGAGATCTTTTCAATGACCAACGATGTTTTGAAAGAAATTTTTGGCCTATTGGTAAAAATATGCTGCCACATAGTTACATGGAATTACATAATTGCCACTGCATGGGAATTGGATAGTTCAAATTTGGAACATATAACATTATTCTTAGCAATTTACTATAGATTTTCTCCCATTCTTGACTTTTGGAAAATGTTCTCCAGAAATTTAAGCGGAAGAAGATTTCAATTCTTATTCTTAAAGGTCTTCCGAGGTACTTTATGCTCTCATTTTGCTGCTAGTCTTTTATTATCATAATATTCATAAACTTAAATTTAAAATAATTATCTGACTCCAACGCCATTTTGTATAGCAACTATAAGTTCTATAATAAATTTTTTACTTTGTAGAATACTGACCGGGTCGCTTCTTGCACATGAAATGATGCATGCTTGGCTGGAACTTAATGGTAATTCTTTTGGTTATCTTTGTAACTATTTTTCTCACTTGTGAACTTACTTTTTCGTTGTTTCATAAATGGCATCCATGAAATAGGTAGTTTATAATATTTCAATTGCTTATCTTATGAATTTTTTAAAATATTTCTATATCTGTTTTTATTCCCATTTCAATTTAGAAAATGTACACTATTTGAGGCATCTTTATAATTATTTCTTTTTAAATATGGAGAATATAATATGTGAATATATTTTAGAGGGCATGCCTATATCTGCAAGTTATTCACATCTCACGTATTATTAGTTATGTTTGATTAAACCCAATCATGTCTCTAACTTGATTGGGAAATTAAAAACTGAAGCTTACTGCGACTAAAACTAAGGCTTCGTTTGGCACGGTGGTGGTGGTTGTGAACGCGGTGGTCATGAACTGTCGTTCGTGAACACCCGACCTCACTTAAAAAATTCATGCATTTTATGCTCAAAACTAGTTTATTTTTTTGGTAGCGGTCGTAACCTTTGTCTTGCCAAACATACATTCTATGATAATGATGTTTTTGACCAAACTCACCAGAGCAAATAAGCCGCGCCAAACGAAGTCTAAGTGATCCGAACCTTCTTGGATTGAGCCCCTATTAGAAGCAAGTTTAGTTATTGAGCCCAATGATTGGCAGTTATCTTCTGTGGTCTGGAGATGATTCAGCTCTGAATTAGTACTTCCTTGGATTGGTTGGTTGTTCTTACAATATATTAGCTTGCATTATGGTTAGTTGTGATTCGATCTCTAGAGACACTAGAGATGTGAACTGATCTATGCTAATTCTTTTGATGATAGGTTATGGAAATCTCAATTCACATGTGGAAGAAGGCATTTGTGGTGTCATGTCTTATATGTGGCTAGACTTTGAGATAATGTCGGACCCTGGTAGTAATGTTGCTTCCTCATCTTCATCTTCCTCGTCAACTCCATATAGAAAGAGCCAGAGATCGCAGTTTGAAATGAAGCTAGCATAATTCTACAAATATGGATTGGATAATTCAAAATGTCCTATATATGGGGATGGTTTTCGTGCAGGATATGCTGCCGTGCTCAAATATGGTCTCAAGAGTGTTCTTGACCATATAAAGTTGAGGGGAAATTTTCCATGCTAATTAACTTATGCATAATTTAATTTTTCGTTATCATATATAATTTTTTGCAAAGGTGAGACTCTTCTCATTTAGAAATAACCTCATACATATTTTACAAGGGAAAAACAACCTAATTTCACCTTATTTTTTTTACAAAATGATGAGTTCTATAGTTTGAGGCGGTGTTCATAAATTTCTCTTCATTTTTGATAAAGTCTGGTAATTATTAATGAAATCAAATAATAATTTGAAATTATGAAGAGCATGTCCTTCAATTACCTCAAATTATGTCAGATCAAACTTAGCGAAAACATTAGTTTCCATTCTATTGAGCGGAATTGATACATCAGAATTATAATTGGAGGTTATATTCAAATTAAAATGACCTTCAATTCTAATTTGAGGCCAATTAATTTGGTCCAAACGAACTAATATAGTTTCTTTAAATGGAATTGAGATCATGAAATTAAAAATGGAGTTAATATGAAATTTGATCTCTAATCATAAAGCTTAATTCCATCCAATTGAGCAGGCATTGGGCTCTTTTTGAAAATGTGAAAGAATGGAAATAGAGGAAATGGAAAAGAGAAAAAAAAACTAAAAGTAAACGGATTGGATTAAAATTTAGTTTCACCTATTTATTTAGTTGAAGAGAAATATATATTGGTTGGTAGCTGACATGGGATATTTTTGAAATTCATGTTTAAACTAGTTATGAAATAGTTATTGTTGAATTAAAAAGTAGCAAATTTGGACTCTTGAATATTTCTTATATTTTTGATGGCCTAAACCAACTTTGTTTAATTATTTGCATGTGCCTCCAAAATATAGGATGATCATTACCTACCTATGAAAGTATTTATAGTGTTTGCGAGGGAATCTCTCAACTATATATAAGGCAGACACAACAAATCGATTATTTATTCTAGATTCTGACTATTTTTACCTATATTAGTAGTGGATTTGTTGGATAGATTTGCCTATGATGTGAAGTCAAATGTATACTTATAAATATCCTGTATGCTATGATGACATGAAACATCTATGATGACATGTCAATATATAGCATTTTGATATTCAAGTTACTCGACATTCTATTATCACACCTTTTTTACTTTATGTTACTTCCTAAGCTAGATACACACTAGAGAAGTATATTGTATGTTGGCCTATGAATTGCATTTTGTATAGTCTTAAAGCATATTCATGTAACATGTTATCCTCACGAGATGTGGTAGCAATCGGTGAATCTCCTTAATAAATTATATGTTACTAAATGATGACTTTTGAGGAAAGCTAATAGTACAAACATTGTAAGACTTTATACTATGTTTTTATTTTATTCAATTCATTATTAGTTTGAGATATGTTTAGTGGATGTTCTTTTATAGATTTATAATATCT
Organism: Dactylorhiza incarnata; assembly: GCA_033032865.1. Lineage (NCBI taxonomy): Eukaryota > Viridiplantae > Streptophyta > Magnoliopsida > Asparagales > Orchidaceae > Dactylorhiza > Dactylorhiza incarnata. The sequence continues at coordinate 2,144,692 of JAWHQI010000352.1, read as the reverse complement.
TCTTTTTTGTGGCTGTTGTGTTTTTAATTTTTTGTCAAACTACTGACATGGTGGTCAAAGGATAAGATGTGTTAAAAATTATTATCATAGATAAGTTTAGGTATTCTAGATCTAGAGGGGAAGCTCCACAGATATTGATATGTTAGGATTTGATTTTGGAAACTTGGGTTTGCAATTATTATGATAGTCTGTTTGTGATTGATGTCATTTTGTGTTTTAAGATTCCATGAGTGTTACACTCTGGGGTCATCCCAACCTCAATAGCATGCTGCAAAGAGTAGCAATTTTTCACCAGGGGTGTACAACATGCCCCTTGTGGAATTTTTTAAAATGTTGGCAGAGGCCATGTAGAAACTACACATCGAGTGGATGGTATGCAGACTATTATGCATATCATTAAAGTTGACAGTATTGTAATGACAATGCATGTACATGGGACACAATGGTTGGAGAGATGTCATACACATCTCTGGTGGAGGTAGTTTGCGGAGACAGGGAACAAAGTTTGGAGTTTTTCATGAATTCCCATCCTCCACTAAAGGGGACATGAACCACTAATGATGTTGAAGATTGGCTAAAGAGGATTGGAGAATTATTGATGGTGTTTGAAGTACTTGAGGACAAAGTAACTTGGGCGGCATCCATGTTAGACAGAGAAGATGAGTGGCGGTGGAAAGAAAGTATGAACAAAAATATGCAGTGCGTCCAATCTCCCACATTACTTGGAGGGAAATCTTGCCTTCTTTCCTAAAGAGGAATATATCAACATATGCTTAGTTAGTTCTCTAAAGATAGTTTATATGGTTATATTAGGCGGATAGGAACACTGAGTGCTTACGAACACTCATTTTTCTTTTTGAGTCGATATGCAAGGAATATGTTGGCTAAGGAGGAAGCCAAAACACACTATTTTTTGTGAAGGGATTCATGGTTCATTGAGCACCCGCTGATTGATTTATGTACACATGAGTATTTGTGTGTTAATGTTGCAAGGAACTTGTAGATGGATATGGAAAGGTAAAAACTTAAAAGGAACCATGAAAAAAAGAGTTTTTTAAGCAAATGAGGGAAATCTCAAGGTGAACATGTAGGATCATGAAGGAATGAATAAAAGTGACCCTCCAACGGTTGCAGTTCAATTATTAGTGAGTTTTCCATGGGTAGGCTGAAAGTGCGGAATAATTGTGATTGATTAGATTGACATTACTTTGCATATGCACAATACATTCACAGACAAGAAAGAAAATAAATGCAAAAGTAATATGAGCAATGAACAAAATAGAAAAAAAAATATAATCTGTAGAAAGAATGCAACACAGAGGACAATGATTTTTGTTGACGTTTCCTAACATACTTAGTTTAGAAAGAGAATAAGGCAGAAAGAAGACTGAGATAATACAATATTTAGGGAGGGGAAGAAGAAGAAACATGTATTCTATAGAGAGGTAGTCTTCTATAGTCTTCTTACATTCTCCATAAGGCCTAAAAGGTTGGATTGCATTATCACGATCTTTCTTTTCTTAAACAACAACACATCTATTTTTTCTCTACTCTACAATAGCTCTATTTGAGACCCCATTGAATTCAAATACAATCAACGATCGTTGATGGCATAGTCCTCAAATGATTATTGGAGATTTTTGTTCTTCATAAGGAAACTTTCATTCTATAAGTGCTGATAAAGGGATGGCTTGTTCGACGATCGTTGGGCTCATGGCACCAATCATTGATAAAAGAGTTAGAAAAACTATTTTTACTGTAGCAATTTATGGCCGAGCTGGTCCAAGATCTCTGACTAAGCTGGTCCCAGATCTCTGATTGATCCGGTCCCAAATCTTTTACCTTTCCAGTCTAGATCTCTGACCGAGGATTCCCAGTTCTCTAACAAAGCTTTTGCTCTCGCGCTATGCTCATCGCAGGGCTACATGCTTGGACCGCCTCGCCTTGTCTTGCCTTCGCCTATGCGAGGGGGCAAACCCCATCTCGCCTCACCTCGCCTCTGCTTATTTTTCCGACACCCAATTCTCTATCTTACCCTTCGACAAACACGAGGTTGTACACAATCCTCACTCTTTGCGAGATTAGTCTAAGCTCGCGAAGAAACATCCAACCCTTGGTGTTTGCAGAAGGTGTGCTGACCTGGAAAGAATCTTCTCGTGGGTCCCATTCCAAATTCTATAAATACCACCAATTCTGGGCGATGGGTAACTCTGTTTTCCCTGGGCTTCTCTCGCCAACTGCTACTGTAGCCATCTAGAATGCCTCTTTCGGAAGAATCCCAGGCTCGCCTAAACACGTCGCGAGCCGACGAGCATTCGGTCTTCATTCAGTTCGCCCCCTGGGTTGCCCGATGGACCTCTCCGACCTTCCCTAAGATCTGGAAGGCGAAGACGGTCCAACGACATCTGGAGGAGGATGGGTCCTCGCCCGGACCCTTTGCCCGACACCTGGCTCGCCGAGCAGGTACTCAGGTTTATAGGTTGGTCCTCCACCTAATCATGCTGCTAACACTTTCTTTTCACGGAGCGCGCTCCTGGAGGGAGAAATTGCGAACGAGGCCTAGGTGGATACTCGCCTCCCCTCTCCTGGGAGGACTGAATCAGCGTCCATGGATGAGGATGTCGCCAACAAGCGCGTCCTCTCTCCGCAATCTAGTAAGCTTCTCGCATTCCTTTTTGTCGAGTTCCTTGAATTAAGTTGATATCATTGCCCCTTGCAGAGACTCCTCTCGCGACGCCCGAGGGGCGCTTCACACCGCCGCGCTCGCCAGTCCCTCCGACCATGACCATCTCCACCCCAGGATTTGGTCTCCTGGGCCATCCGAGCCCCGACAGCTCGCTCCCCGTTGTCGTCGGGAGCGAGAGCTTTGTGCCTCGCCCAACGGGCCTGGGAAAGTCCATCACGCTGACCTACACCGAGGCCTTCTCGCAGGTGCCCCCGAGATCTCCGGTGACCTGGATCTTGGGGAGGAGGAGATGTCTCCCCCTCCCTTGCCAGATAAGATTGGCGATTTCCTTGGCGACCCTCGGGACCCCGAGGTCATGAAGAGGCGAACCACCTGTTGGGAACAGTGCCCAGCAATGTTCCTGATTTGAAGAAGTGCCCAGCTCAATGATAAATGCAAGTTGTATTTAATATCCTATCTAGTTCATGCCTGCAGAGATCGACAATATGTCATGTACTTTAGTTATTTAACTAAGTACTATATCGTCGAGAAGAATAGGAGATATCGTCGACAAAGTATGCTTATCGTCGTAATGATGAGCAAAGCAAATGCTGAGACCGGGCGAGTTCGTCGAACGCTGAGACTTGGCGAGTTCGTCGAATGCTGAGACTTGGCAAGTTCGTCGAACGCTGAGACTTGGCGAGTTCGTCGAACGCTGAGACTTGACAAGTTCGTCGATCGCAGAATGCTGTTCGTCAAACACAGAATGAAGTTCGTCGAACGCAGAGAAGACATGAAGATATCAAAGGAAGGTATGTCGTCGAGAAGATGCAGTATCGTCGACATCAACAAAGTGGCCATGTCATCGAGAAGAACAGATATCGTCGTGAAGAAGCCTTGTCGTTGAAAAGGCTAAGAATGACTGATGGTTTTGGACATCGTCATAAAGAAGGCATGTTATCGAGAGAACAATATGATTACGACGACATGATGCAAGAAGGAAGATCACGACGACACAGTCAGAGATAGCATATCGTCGTATATGCAGAATCACCAGAATGTCTCGTATCGTCGAGATACCTGCTTCAGAGGCAGAAGCAAGAAGATTTGAAGGTCTACCAAAGTTTAAGGCATCGACAAAGTCCTGTCGTCGAGATATTATCCATGTCGTCGTAACGATGGAAATATCGTCGAGACAGATTCAAATGTTATGCACTCGCTGTTAGCATTTAATGCCGCCGCCTGATTGTCCAATCAGTGCGTGTTCTTAAGGAATGGGCGTCTGACATTAAAGGATATGACATGTGACTGTTATGCGGCTCATCCGTCCTATAAAAGGGAACAGTGATGCCCTACAGAAGGAAGTCTTGCACATAAAGAAAAAGAACGAAAAAGAATTCCGCCGCTCCTCAATAGAACAATACATTCTGCGGAGAAGAAGAAGAACAAGTAGAGAACAAGATTCAAATGTTCTCAGAAGAATCAGTCATCTCCATCGACTGATAAGTAGCCATTCCTCATCAGGCTAAGAGTTGAGATTGAAGAAGAACTGCGCTGTCAAGATCTGAATCAGAAACATCTTCTTCAACCTTAAGAAGCCGATCTCCATCAGGCTAAGTTGCCAATCTTCATCCGGCAGAAGAAACGGTTTAAATCACTGTAATTTCTTGTAAGGCTTGTGGGCTTATTTGTCTAGCTTGAGGGTTGGAGAGCTGTGAGGCTTGAGGGTCAGGGCAGTGGACTTGCGGGTCCGATTTGTCGAGCTTGCGGGCTAGGGTGCAGTAGGGGCTTGCGGGCCTAGGCTGTAGGCACATGACTTGTAGGTCTGTGTTGTGTAGGGCTTGAGGGCCTAAGTGTTGAGCTTGCGGGCTCGGGGGCAGTAGGGGCTTGCGGGCCTAGGCTGTTGGATTTGCGGGTCTGTGTTGTAAGGCTTGAGGGCCTGATGTTTTTGGCGGAGTTTCCCAAGCCTAGCACACTGCTAGGTAGGCGCAGTGGGAAAGAGGACTACTCAAGACACCCTGTCTTGAGGAACCTCTATAGATCTTTGTGTGCTTTCTGTGTTGTGCTCTTCATTTTATAGATCTATTAATCAGAAATCAAGAAACACCTAAAGGGGAAGAAAATAATTTGAAAAACCTATTCACCCCCTCTAGGTGTTAAAGTAGACACCCAATAAACAACAAGTGGTACCAGAGGGAGGTTGTTCAAATAAAGCTTAACAACTTGAACAGATCTGCCTAAGGAAATTCTACTTGTCATAAGCTATGGAATCTAGAATAGCTATTTGCTCCAGGGAAAACTATAGCCTATGGAAAATAAGAGCTAGAATATTCATGGAGGCTATAGATCCCAGGATGTTTCAAATTGTTCAAGAAGGGCCATATGCCCCCAAGACCATGTCCAAGACAATGACTGAAGATGAGATCATCCTAGTCAACTTAGACAAGAAGGCCAAGAGCATTATAGCTGATGCAGTGGGTACTCATATACTCCAGAAACTGATCCACTGCACTACAGCCAAGGAGATGTGGAACTCTCTAACAGTACTCATGGAAGGATCATCAGAAGTTACAAGTGTTAATGTAGCTGAGGGGAAGATCAAAACCTTGAGTGATAGTGACTCAAGTAATACAGATACAGAGGAAGAGTCTCATTTTGTACTAACTGTCCTATCTGAATCAAAGGAAGAAGTTCAGAATGAAATCGTCTCTGAACAGGGAGGCATAAGGGCTCCCCTATCAAATACTGATTCAGTTTCTGAAATGAGCCTCTCAGAAAATTATGAGGATCTTATAGAAGACCTCAGAAGGAGCAAGGAGCTTTGCAAAAAGAAAGCTGATGAGATCTTAGCTCTTCAAGCCAGAAACTCAGATCTCTTAGAAAAGGCTGAAAGGCTGACTATAGAGAACGCAGATTTCTGCCAGCTCAAAAGAGATTATAACTCTAGCTCCAACATGGATCTAATAACCAAGTTTGGGAAAACCATGAAAGCTCTGGTTGAGATCAGAGAGCCGTGTTACTCTCTAACCAAGGAGGTTGTACTTCTAAAGAAGGATAAAGATCAGGTTGGTCTCCTGAAGTCGAGGGTTAACAAAATCAGGAATGTGGAGGACAAATTCTCTATCAAAGGAAATCCAGTAACAAGCTCCTCCAAACCAGAGGCCTCTCCTCCACTGGTAAATGGTTGCTGCTCCACTCAAAGAAGAAAGCAAAAATGCTTTAAAGAAAATGGATCAGACCCACTCTGTGAGACAAAGGCAGACTTGAGAAAGGTAAACTCACCCTCTAACAAGAATGCTGGGCAATCCAATCTGGGGTATCTCAAGAAAGGGAATTCCACAAGTGGAGCAAAGTGCATGCTAAACATCTCAAGGGTACCTCATGGAAGGATGGCTACAAGGAGGCATGAAGCAACTGGGTCTACAGAAACAAGGAAAGCACTAAAGAAGACTAACTCAAGATGGAAAGCTGCGGGTGATGATTGTCAACATCACACTCATAATTAGTACAGATCAGTGTCCTTCAAATACTTCCACGTTCATGCTCAAAGGACTCATGGTCACACAGCCAGCCAAAAAAGAAGATACAACAGATTTGAATGTTGGTGCTGTGGAAAGACCGGGCATTTCGCAATTGATTGTTGGTACAATCCAACTGCTCCAAGGGTAACGAATGCTAAACCTGCAAACCATCTTGTTCGTTATCACTATGTATATTCTGGAGCAGTTAAATCCAGTATGCCTGTTAAAGGTAACAATTTCCTAGGATCCAAAACTACTTGGGTACCTAAGGGCTTGTAATCTCATTGTACAGGAATCCAAGTGCCCACCAGAAGCAAATCTGGGCCTTGGAAAAGGTGGCTATTCTGACCCATAGGCAGAATAACAAAGTCTATTTACTAACAAAATTAGTGCAGGTCATTCTACTAAAAGAGGCCTAAAAGATGAATAGATCTTGGAATCTATAATCGTCGATCAAAAAGGTGTTACGACGATACAATAGACGTTAAGACGAAAAAGATTCAAGCTGGGAGAATGCGTATCCAAGGAACATTTCGACGACAATAAGCGCATCGTCAGAATATAATGAAACTATTTATCACGGGATTAGATCGGTTCATCAGAGCCGTCTGATCGCTCTTTTTTTTCAAAGGTACGCGCCTCTTCACCTACCGACACCAAAAATAGAGTGAATGCTCGAGAATAAAATTTACGCTATCATTTGCACTAAGTCATCCCGTCGACAAACCCTCGCCTTCTTCTTCGACGTACAGCCTTCTCTCTCAACTCCGAATCAATGGCTCCCAAGAAAGAAGAAGTGATCTCCGGTTGTGAACTCCAGCGAGGGGGTTTCAATGCCTGCTCCGACGAGATACAATCAGTGATAGGGTTGCTGGAGGCATCTGGACTGGAATATGTTCTATGCGAACCGTCGGTTATTCTCCACCGTGAACTAGCCGAGCTCTTTGCCGAAGCAAAACTAAACCACACTGAATCACAGATAAAGACCAAGGTGGGAGGCAAGAAGGTTAAGATATCTGCGAAAAGCCTTGGAAAAGCACTGAATCTGCCAAGAATCAAAGGGGGAGAGGAAGAAGATGAGCTGACCTCTGAGGATATGTCCGCAAGCTACACATGGTGCAAACACATAGGGAAGACCTACGGGTCTATTAAGAGAGCTGAATTCAATCAAAAGGGGAAGCTGCTGGCCGACATTGTTGGCAAAGTGTTGTTGTGCAAGCCTGGTTCCCATGACCGCATATCTAAAGACATGTTTGTTGTCACGGCCCGAATAATCCACTCTAAGAAAACCAACTGGAGTGAGTTCCTCTTCCAGAGAGTGAAGAACACCCTGAAGTCCCCCTCCTATGGAAGAATATTGTCCCTTTTCTTTCTAAACATCCAGGGTGATGTATTGCATAAGAGAATGGGAGTACCTCTTCACTACTCCAAGAAATTGGATGCAAAGATGTTGGACCGATGGGATAGGTCCAACCCCAAACCATCCTCTGATGTCCAGCCTACTCCAAAGAAATAGAAGAAACCAGCAGCCCAAATAAACTCCTCCGAAGAAGAAGAGTCATCAAGCAGCTCTGATGACATTCCACCACCCCCACACCATCCCGCTCCACCCGGAGGTGAAACATCCACCAAAGAAAATGCTATTGTATCAACCCCTGAACCTGCTCCCACAGAGGTTATTGAAAATGCTGGAAACCCTAATGTGGGGAGTGAGCCTGTTGAGGGGGAGCCTCAATTCGGGGGCTCAGCCCAAAATGATGAAGTGATCTACGAGGAGCTCTCAGCTGGAGGCTCACATCAAAAGGATGCTCAAGTTGAGGGGGAGACCCATCTAGGGTACTCTGCCCTAGAAGATCAAGGGAATGTGCCCTCTATCCCAGAAGATAGAGGTGCTATGCCTGAGCCAACAACATACATCACTCTCTCAGACTGCCGAGAGTTAACAGCAGCAAGCAATATTGTTCTCACATGCCCTAGGGAGACAGTCCCAGAAGTCTCCAAGGGGAAGGCTAAGGTAACAACCCATATCAGTGAGAATCATCAGCGGACAGCTCTGAAGAAATTCCACAAGAGAGAGAAGAGGAAGACGAACTAACTGCTGATCCATCTTTGGCTCAGTCAGGTTCTCTTTTCCACATGATATCAGCTTTACTAAATGATCAGCGAAAACATCTAGAACAATTTATAGTAAAAACTGTGGATAGTCTATGGAAGGAGGTGAAGGGAGAAATTAAGAAAGCAAAGAGTGACATACACAACCTCAACACCCAATGCGCTCACTTCTATACAATGTCAGCTCCTGCAATAGATAAGATGAGTGAGGAGGTTAATAAAGTGGGACATCAAACCCACAAAATCCTGACGAATCAAGACACATTCTCAAACAATGTGTACTATGGCTTTGAGAAGATAGAAACAGACTCTACAAATAATAGAAATCAGATTCTGAACAGGGTAAATGAGAATGCTCATACCCTAGATACACATCTGCTTGAAATAAGAAACAATTTGGATGAGACTGAACAACACATGCATGAATAGATAAATCTCGTCAAAGAAGGACTTGAGGAAAGGGTACTTGAACAAGCCCTAAAGGGGGAGAATGAAATCATAAACGCCAGTTCACATCAAGCGATGTGGATAACAAATCAAATAAAGCAGACATTGCATCAACCTCCATCAGTATATGAGGCTGCAAACCCTTCTGCAAGCACTGAGTCAGCTGAATATGGAATAGAGCTCGGAGAATCAGCAACCTCTAGAAAAAGAAAGAGAATTTAGAGCAGCCGGTATAGGCAAAAGAGATTGATGGAAGTTGAGCTGGATCCACAATCAGGAAAGTGGAGTCCTGTCTCAAGAGACATTATAACAGAATCATGGATCCAATTTGGATACCCTCAGGAGTACTATCAGAGAGTATATCAGTCCGTTGAATAGCAGAAGCATGTGAAGCAGATGGAAAGGAGGAAGAATCATAAGCTGGCATTCCCACAAGGTCCTCCTTCTCCTAAGAAGATTCCCCTGCCCATCAACTACTATCAAAGGCAAAGGCAGAAAACTAAAGGGGCAAGCAGCAGCAGACACTAATGGGGCAACAATTTAAAATCTTAATTATTCTGTTGGGGCAAATGAATGCTAATGTTTTATTCATGAGCAATTAACCTATTTATATGCTTGGTATCTATTGTGAAGAACATTTAATATATTTTTTTGATTGATGCTTTAAGTATGATGTTATCTGAAATGATAAATCTTTTCATGAGTGGCATTTATCATTGAGGTAAGTTAGGGCTTCTTCAAATAAGGGGAGATTGTTCGAAACAGTGCCCAACAATGTTCCTGATTTGAAGAAGTGCTCAGCTCAATGATAAATGCAAGTTGTATTTAATATCCTATCTAGTTCATGTCTGCAGAGATCGACAATATGTCATGTACTTTAGTTATTTAACTAAGTACTATATCGTCGAGAAGAATAGGAGATATCGTCGACAAAGTATGCTTATCGTCGTAATGATGAGCAAAGCAAACGCTGAGACCGGGCGAGTTCGTCGAACGCTGAGACTTGGCGAGTTCGTCAAACGCTGAGGCTTGGCAAGTTCGTCGAACTCTGAGACTTGGAGAGTTCATCGAATGCTGAGACTTGGCAAATTCGTCGATCGCAGAATGCTGTTCGTCAAACGCAGAATGAAGTTCGTTGAACGCAGAGAAGACATGAAGATATCAAAGGAAGGTATGTCGTCGAGAAGATGCAGTATCGTCGACATCAATAAAGTGGCCATGTCGTCGAGAGGAACAGATATCGTCGTGAAGAAGCCTTGTCGTTGAAAAGGCTAAGAATGACTGATGGCATTGGACATAGTCATAAAGAAGGCATTTCGTCGAGAGAACAATGTGATTACAACGACATGATGCAAGAAGGAAGATCACGACGACATGGTCAGAGATAGCATATCGTCGTATATGCAGAATCGCCAGAATGTCTCGTATCGTCGAGATACCTGCTTCAGAGGCAGAAGCAAGAAGATTTGAAGGTCTACCAAAGTTCAAGGCATCGACACAGTCCTGTCATCGAGATATTATCCATGTCGTCGTAACGATGGAAATATCGTCGAGACAGATTCAAATGTTGCGGACGCACTGTCAGCATTTAATGCCGCCGCCTGATTGTCCAATCAGCGCGTGTTCTTAAGGAATGAGTGTCTGACATTAAAGGATATGACATGTGACTGTTATGCGGCTGATCCGTCCTATAAAAGGGAACAGTGATGCCCTAAAGAAGGAAGTCTTGCACATAAAGAAAAAGAACGAAAAAGAATCTCACTGCTCCTCAATAGAACAGTACATTCTGCGGAGAAGAAGAAGAACAAGTAGAGAACAAGATTCAAGTGTTCTCAGAAGAATCAGTCATCTCCATCGAATGTTAAGTAGCCGTTCCTCATCAGGCTAAGAGTTGAGATTGAAGAAGAACTACGCTATCAAGATTTGAATTAGAAATATCTTCTTCAACCTTAAGAAGCCGATCTCCATCAGGCTAAGTTGCCAATCTTCATCCGGCAGAAGAAACGGTTTAAATCACTGTAATTTCTTGTAAGGCTTGCATGCCTATTTGTCTAGCTTGAGGGTTGGTGAGCTGTGAGGCTTGAGGGCCAGGACAGTGGACTTGCGGGTCCGATTTATCGAGCTTACGGGCTCGGGTAAAGTAGGGGCTTGCGGGCCTAGGCTGTAGGCACAGGACTTGCGGGTCTGTGTTGTGTAGGGCTTGAGGGCCTGAGTGTCGAGCTTGCGGGCTCGGGGGCAGTAGGGGCTTGCGGGCCTAGGCTGTTGGACTTGCGGGTCCGTGTTGTAAGGCTTGAGGGCCTAAAGTTTTTGGCGGAGTTTGCCGAGCCTAGCACACTGCTAGGTAGGCGCAGAGGGAAAGAGGACTACTCAAGACACCCCGTCTTGAGGAACCTCTATAGATCCTTGTGTGCTTTCTGTGGTGTCCTCTTCATCTTATAGATCTATTAATCAGAAATCAAGAAACACCTAAAGGGGAAGAAAATAATTTGAAAAACCTATTCACCCCCCTCTAGGTGTTAAAGTAGACACCCAATAATCAACACCACCGATGTTCTCCAGAAGTACGAGAATGTGCTGCAGGACCTATATAACCAGGAGAGGAAGGACATGGAGGTGACCGAAGAGAGGCTCGCCTCCTTTGAGGATGATTATGCGCGGCTCCGTGTCGAGCTGCTGCTGGAAACTCGAGATGAAGTCACCTTCCCGGGTGTGCACCTCTCGCGGGTGGACGATCAAGTTCGATTGATATAGCGCGAGCTCCACACCGTTTGCACATATCATTATCCACGGATACCACCGAGCTTGGGGTGCGAGGCCGAGGTCGATGGAGGTGGATCAAATACTGACCCCGCTCGCACACGCACCCACTCGGCAAAATAACTATTGTAAACTCTTGAAAATAATATGCGAACTGCCATTGTTGTTATTTGAATATTTCTCGCCCGCTCTCAGGCTTTCTTTATTTGTTTGTGCTTTGATAATACTACTAGTATCGCGCTCGCTTGTTTTTTGTTTTTGTTTCTTAACGCTCTGGTACGCGATCTATACGGGGCTTACATTATATGCTCCGCGCTCGCTTTGCTCATGATGAGCTGAGATTACTGTGTTGTTGCGAGCGGGTAGGAGGACGGTTGGCCCAAATAACGAGGCACATCACAATGCGGTTCTACTAACCGCACCCCTGACACTTCGATTCCTCCCCCCCGCCGCCGCCTTTTCTTTTCAATAAATAGGTCCAAGATTTCAGATCCAACCACCACTTTTAACGCTCCTGACTCTCTTCCCCTCTCGTTCTCGCGTGCTCACATACTCCCTTTCGCATTCACATCCTTTCTGAAGAAAACTAATGGGTGGTGATGGAGGTGATGCCGAGGGCCGGGCCAAGTGTGCCTGGACCTTTTGCGACCACTCATTATTCAATTGTTCGCTTACCGAGGGTGAGTCCTACAACATTGTGGTGAACTACATCTCGCCGGGTTCTCGACTTGCCACCCTGTGAAGACGAAGGTCATCAACAACCTCTACCCGACCGAGCTCGCTATCCCAGTGGCCAACTTTGGCGTTGGCCTGCAGCTTCCCCTCTGTCCAGAGACCAGCCAGGTATTCGCTCACACCTTTGTTTTACTTTTCATGTTCGCATAAGATTCCTAACCATTTGTTGCAAACATGCCAGATACTCAAGTATTTTGGCGTGATCCCAGGTCAGATGACCCCCAACTCGATCTCCATCATAGTAGCATTCGCCTGCTACCTGAGGGAGGAGCGGATCGAGTTTAGCTTGTCGGTCTTCCGCAAGCTCTTCTCTTTCCGGGCCTATAAGTACGGGACCGCTTACTTCGCGAGCCAACACACCAAGGTTTGCGAGACTGTCAACAAGAGCCACTACTGGGCCCAGAATTTCTTGCTCGTGAAGGGGCCCTTCGGCAATGTCCCCTACTTGCTCATCCAGCGCAATGAATCAACCTACCATCCTCCCACGCTCGGCGTCCACGAAACCGAGCTCTGTAAATACTTATCGATGAATAACATTGAGGTTGCCTACCTCCGATGCAATATCGACTCGGTACTCCCCGTGCCGCCCTGAGCAGGTTTGACTCACGTTCGCCCCCCTTACCTTGTGTTCTGCTTTTTTCCTTTTCTAACTCAGGTTCGTTATTCACTTGCAGGGGAGCGAGACCTTCCGCTCTACCCCCTATGCGAGGGCCGAGACTATCTCCCCCATCCTCCTGCTCACTACTTCCGCAACCGCTGCTTCCATATGCCAGGAGCTTCCCAGCACCTTCGCGCCTCCTCCTAAGAAGCGGCCCGCACCTGCGAGCCGCGGATTGCTATCTGCGCCGCCACCACCGAAGAAGAAGAAGATCCTTGCCCTGGCCAAAGGGAAAGGGGTCCCCGAGAACCTTCCAGGAGCCGACCCTTCGGTGGGCCCATCAGTGGTTAAGGGGACTGGCGAGGCCTCCGAAGTGGCCGCCGACACATCAGGCACGCCTGGCCCATTGGGCCATCAAAATTTGGCCTAGGCGTGAGGCACCGAGATGAGGCTGGCGATCCTCTATTGGATTGGGATACGGAGGACAACAAGGTCTCCATATCAACCCTCCTCCCCGCTAGGTGGAGCAGGATAACGTCGGGGGCAATGCCTTAGGCCTTTCCTCGGGCTTTACATTTGGGAGGATGCTGCAAATTTCGACGTTCTGTCGTCCCGGGTGCTCGCATATGAAAGTGCGCGAGCCCAGCTCTACGGCCTGGAGCTCGCACAAATTTCGGGTCGGCAATGACTCCAGTCGGAGAAGAATTCGGAGGAGCTCAAGCGTGAGCTAAAGGCCGCGAAGGACAAAATCGCGAGCCTTAAAGAAAAACCAGGATCTGAGGATCTCCAGCGCGAGCTAAAGGCCGCGACTGAGGAGATCGTGAGCCTCAAGGAGAAACAGGACATCTCTGATGGCCTTATTGCCAGCCTTCAAGGAAGGATGGTAAGTTTGTTGATCATTCGCCTACCTCTCTCGCTTTTTCTCCCCTTGGATAATACACTTCTTGCAGGATGCCGAGACCGCCAGCCAGCTCCTTGCTCGCACCTGCAACCTGGAGAAGGAAGTTGCTGGGCTGAAGGCTCTCAACCAGGAGTTGGCCTGGGCAGCCCCCCTCCCGCAACCCCAGGACTTTGAAGAACGAGTCACGCGCGGAGGAGGAGGCGATGCGAAAGACCTCGATCGCAGCGCCAAAGCACATTTTCCACACCCTAAAGGGGCCCACCTTCTCTCTGCCGAGGCGGCATGGTTAACCGCCGAGGAGGTGGTCCTGGAGCTGATCGAGCCGATTGCTGAGTCGATATTTAGCGAGAGTGAGCAATCCACGAGTGACACCTAAACCTCCCTGTACTTTATTTATTTTCAATTGGCTAGAATGCCACAATACTTCTAAATAGAACTTATGAAATGAAATTTCAATTGTGCTTTTCTTTCTTATCTTTCCTTGTTGTGATGTGCTCGCATTTCATTTTTTTTGCAATATGCTCACCTTTCTTTTACCTTGCAATGTGTTTGCATATCACTTACCTTGTAGCCTTAGGTTCGCGCATCATTTACACTCGCTCGCGTTTGGCGCTCACCCCCATTTTTACTTCAAGTTTTTACTTCCCGGGTCTTCTGCGCCAGACCTGGCTCGCTCGTCGCCAGGAATTCTGTGTAAAGATCAATATTTACTTTTTCGTGCGCAGTATGCCTCGATCGGTTCACTTCGATTATCCTATGCCCGCGAGCCACACTGGCTCGCTAATTTATGTGCACCGCCATTCACCCTTACTTAGGCACTTGCGAGCGAGGTCCTCCTCCGCGGGAGGCCTTACCAGAGATTTGTCCGGCCGATGCCCCGCTAGGCGAGCACCGTCTTTCCTCGCCTCCCTGAAGGTCTCACTGGTCCTGCCAGCTAGTGGGAGCCTGACTGTGGAATTCCTGAGTTGTCACTCAATTACCCTGCCAGCCTATCCAGAGATCAACCTGAACCCACTGGCTAATGGGAGCCCGGCAGTGGAATCAATCTGGGGCACTACAGTACCTTGTTACCCTGCCATCTTCTCTATAGATCAACCTGAACCCACTAACTAGTGAGATCCTGGTAGCAGAATCGATCTGGGGCACTCCAGCACCGTGTTACCTTGCCAAACTCTCCAGAGATCAACCTGAACCCACAGTCTAGTGAGAGGCCGGCAGTGGAATCGATCTGGGGCACTCCAACACCTTGTTACCTTTCCAGCCTCTCCAGAGATCAACTTGAAC
The DNA here is from genome assembly GCA_033032865.1 of Dactylorhiza incarnata. Classification (NCBI taxonomy): domain Eukaryota; kingdom Viridiplantae; phylum Streptophyta; class Magnoliopsida; order Asparagales; family Orchidaceae; genus Dactylorhiza; species Dactylorhiza incarnata. The sequence continues at coordinate 2,129,672 of JAWHQI010000352.1, read as the reverse complement.
CCACCGGCTAGTGAGAGCCCGACAACAGAATTGATCTGGGGCACTCCAGCACCATGTTACCTTGCCAACCTATCCAGAGATCAACAAGAACCCACCGGCTAATGAGAGCCCCATAGCGGAATCGATCTGGAGCACTCCAGCACCTTGTTACCTTGCCAGTCTCTCCATAGATCAACCTGAACCCATCGGCTAATGAGAGCCAGGCAATGGAATCAATCTGGGGAACTCCAGCACCTTTTTACCTTGCCAGCCTCTCCGGAGATCAACCTGAACCGACCAGCTAGTAAGAGCCCGACAGTGAAATCGATCTGGGGCACTGCATCACCTTGTTATCTTGCCAGCCTCTCTAGAGATCAACCTGAACCCACAGGCTAATGAGAGCTGGTAGCGTAATCAATGTGGGGGCACTCCAGCACCTTGTTACCCTGCCAACCTCTCCAGAGATCAACCTGAACCCACTGGCTAGTCAGAGCCCGACAGCGGAATCGATCTTGGGCACTCCAGCACCTTGTTACCTTGCCAACCTCTCTAGAGATCAACCTGAACCCACCAACTAGTGAGAGCCCGACAACAGAATCGATCTGAGGCACTCCAGTACCTAGTTAACTTGCCAGCCTCTCTAGAGATTAACCTAAACCCACCGGCTAATGAGAGCATAGTAGAAGAATGAATCTGGGGCACTCCAACACCTTGTTACCCTGCCAACCTATTCAAAGATCAACCTAAACCCACCGGCTAGTGAGAGCCCGGCAACAGAATCGATCTGGGGCACTCTAGCACCTTGTTACCTTGCCAGTCTCTCTAGAGATCCACCTGAAGCCATCGACTGGTGAGAGCCCAACAACGGAATCGAACTGGGGCACTCTAGTACCTTGTTACCTTGCTAGTCTCTCTAGAGATCAATCCGAACCCACCAGCTAATGAGATCCCGACAGCGGATTCGATCTGGGGCACTCTAGTAGCTTGTTACATTGCCAGCCTCTCCAGAGATCAACCTGAACCCACCGGCTAATGAGAGCCTGGAAGTGGAATTGATCTGGGCCACTCGAGCACCTTGTTACCCTGCCAGCCTCTCCATAGATCAACCTGAACCCACCGGCTAATGAGAGCCTAACAGCGGGATCGATCTGGGGTACTCCAGCACCTTATAACCTTTCCATAAGAACCTGTAACCGAAGAAGGAAACCATATCAAGAGAATCACATCAGCTCATTAAATTACCACAACGCCACAATTCAAGGATAAAAATTCTATAAATCATCGCCGCTCCAAGTTCGGCTGAGGGACATCCCTTCCACATCTCGGAGGTAATACCCTCCCAACTTGAGTGCCTCTTCTACAATGTAAGGACCTTCCCAGTTGGGGTTGAGCTATCCCACCGTGGCCCCTCTTCCCACCACATCGACCTTTTTCAGGGCCAAGCCCTCTTTCTCAAACTGTTTGACCCGGATATGCTTGTCAAAGTACCGGGCCATCCGCCGCTTGACCTCCTCCTGTTAAATGGTGGCCAAGTCACGTAGCTCTTCCACCAAATCTAAGGATAGTCTTTGTTCCTCCTCATTTTCCACTTGCCATTCCTCGTCTCCTTCACCTGCGGTCACCACCCTGGGTAATTTTACCTCAAACTCTATGGGAAGCACGACCTCGGACCCGGGGGAGAGCTTGAAAGGGGTCTCCCTTCTGGCTGTATTTGTCATTGTTCTCAGGGCCCACAGAACTGAGGGTAGTTGTTCTACCCAGTTACCCCTTAGGTTCTCGACCTTATTCTTCAGCAAGTTCACTATTATCTGGTTTACTGCCTCCACCTGCCTATTACTTTTTGGGTGGTGGACCGACGCAAAGTGAAGGTCTATAATTAGCTGGCTGCAGAAGCTGACAAACTTGTCGCTAGCAAATTGCGGCCCATTGTCGGTGACGATGGCTAGTGAAACCCATGTCGACAGATTATCTCCCGCCATACGATTTTTTTTACTACCTGGGAGGTTACCTTAGCCAGAGCCTTCACCTCCAGCCACTTGGAAAAGTAGTTAATCATCACCAGCTGGAACTTCCTTTGACCACTGGCCTGAGGAAATGGACCTACCAAGTCCAACCCCTATTTTGCGAACGGCCATGGGGCCATGATGGTCCGAAACCTCTTAGCTGGGAGTAGTTGAAGAGGGACTTATAGCTGGCACTTGAAGCACTTCTTTGCGAACTCTGTCGCATCTTTGCTGAGGGTAGGCACCAGAGTAGCCCTACCTCAACACCCTTCCCTCCAGGGTCCTGCTCCCAGAGTGACTGCCACACTCTCCGGAGTGGATCTCCTCTAGGACCCTTGGGGCCTCCTCCTCCGACACACAATGGTCTAGGAGCCCCAAGAGGGTCTTCCGGTATAAAACTCCTATATTCAAAGTATAATATGCCGATTTGTACCTGAACCGCCGCTTGTCCACATCTCCTTCTGGGAACTGCCCCGATGCCAGGAAGGTGATGAGGGGGTCCATCCATGATGCTCGCCGATCCACCTCCATCAGCTCGCCCTTCTTGATGGATGGTCGGAAGATCTCCGACACTGTTACCCACTCCCTGGGACCGAACTTGGCTAGGAGGTCTGCCGGGATGCTCTCCTCCCTTGGCACATGCTGGACTGAGAAGGTGTGGACTGCCCAATGAGTCCCTTGACCTTCTCCAGATATCACTACAGAGTAGGATCCTTTGCCTCGAACTCCCCTTTGACTTGGCGCGCTACCACCATGGAGTCTGTTGAGACCTCCACCTCCTGTACCCCTAGCTCCCTGGCTAAACAGAGCCCGGCGATCATGGCCTCATACTCGGCCTGGTTGTTGGTGAGTGAGAAATGGATGTTAATTGCTTGCTCGATCCTTGTCCCCTGGGGATTACTAGGATTACCCCTCCCCCAAAGGAATGCTTCCCCGATGCCCCATCCACCAACATCTTCCATACCACTGAGCGGGTTGGCTCTAACTCTTCTATCTCGGTTATATAGTCCGCCAAGAAATCTGCCAATGCTTAGGCCTTTATAGAAAGCCTAGGAACAAACAAGATGTCAAACTCGTTCAGCTCCACCAACCACTTGGCCAATCTCCCTGAGTTCTCCACCCCTTCTATGATGTTGCGAAGGTGGTGGTCGGTGATGCGATTACGGCAAGTGCTCCGGTCGTACAAGTAATAAAAGTGGGAGAGTGTTGGCGCAAATCTCACACACCGCTATAGGCGGTAGCTCGACTGCGACACAAAACGGCAGTGTACCGATCGTTCAAGTAATATAAAACGAGGAGTAATCCCCGAGTATCGAATCTCTCAAGGAACACAGTAAGGTGGAGTTAGGTTTCGAGGAAGGACTTGAGATTGAAGTCCTTAAAGCGGATGGAATGCGGGGGAGTTGGGTTGGCTTTTGGAAAATAAAATAAAAGCTATCAACTACTCCTATGCAATGCCGCTATGCAATGCTTCGCTCGGCGGGATGGAAGACTACGTAGGCCTTGAACGCGCTACTTCGTAAGGGCGGATGGACGAGTAGGCAAGCGGATCGAACTATGCAGGCCTTGAGCGCGCTGCTTCGTTAGGCGGGATGGAATACGGGCCGCGATGCCACGCTTCGGTAGGCGGATGGACGAGAAGGCAAGCGGAATCGAACAATGCAGGCCTTGAGCGCGCTGCTTCGTTAGGCGGGATGGAATACGGGCCGCGATGCCACGCTTCGGTAGGCGGATGGACGAGAAGGCTAGCGGAGTGAGGGTCGCAAACACCTCTTCGACAAGCACGCCACTAGCAATTGCTAGTGCGGCACCGGACACGGTGGTGGAGTGGAAAATGGAATGGGGCGCTCCTCAAGCACACAAATAAACAAAAAGGGTATTTCACATAGACATGAAATAACTTTAAATAACAAGGTCTATAGTGTTCTTCATCAAAATACAAAAGATCTAACTATTACAACAATCAATAAGAAGAGAACAAGGCAAGAAATCGACCGAATCCGAAGGCTCGTTGGAGATTCACGGTTGGAATCGCCGGGTTGTCAATCCGCGTCCAAGCTCGGTCCGCAACTACGTCCGGGGTAGAGAGAGCTGTCACGACTCTCCAATGGACCCATCTTCTTCGTGTCACGATCCGGTAGAGGTTGCAAACTTCCTCTTGCTTGATGGTAATGGCGGCTAGGTCTTCCTTTGGAGCTCTTGGATGAAGGAGGAGGCCGAGAGGAAACTCCGGCTCAAGATTGGCGTGAAGAGCAAGCCCGGAGCACCTCCATATGGTGGGCGACGGTGGAGGGGCGAATCTGGGCGGAACCGGGCGGAAAACGGCGGAAAAATGCGGGGTTTGACCTAAAATCGCGAGCAGGACAATTTATAGGCGCTGGAATAAACAGTGCGCACGGTCAGTGGCGCACGACCAGTGGTCGTGCGCACTAGAATTCGGTGATCGTGCGCTCTGCCTGGACGGAACCTGCAAAGACAGAAATTATGAAATAACATGATCGCACGACCAGTGGCGCACGACCGGTGGTCGTGCGCACTATCGTAGGTGGTCGTGCGCACTGATTGAAACAAAACTCATGAAATTGATGATGAGTGCGCACGAACAGTGGCGCACGACCGGTGGTCGTGCGCACTATCGTAGATGGTTGTGCGCACTGCACCAAACAGAACTCATGAAAAAGTGTTAAGTGCACACGATCATTAGCGCACGACCAGTGGTCGTGCGCAATAGAACCAGTGATCGTGCGCAGTGTTCCTGTGCAGAATTGCACCGGAAGCACCTGCACGACTCCTGTTCTAGCGTACAACCACGAATCCAGCTACTGAAAGTGGCACCTAACAGTGCATGAAAACTACTAATGAAGATAAACATGAAAACACACCAAAATGGGTCTAGAAGTGCACCTAGCATAGATTGATCAATATGAACTATAACAGGGCTAAAGTGCGGTGAAATGACTAAATAAATGGCCCAGATGAGTCCATAAAAGTGTATATGATCAGGACTCATCACACCCCCAGACTTACCTGTTTGCGCGTCCCGAGCAAACAAATTCTAAGCGTACGGGGAAAGAAAAGTAGATGGCTTAAAACTACAATATAGAGTACTATGCGAAGTCGCATGCTCATGTGCATAAAAAAAATAGTAGAGAAGATTTCTCATTATACACAACAGTTTATATATTTCTAAAAGAGTAAAAGCATATTACAACTACTCAAAATGGTGAACAACGGTGAATCATTCGGTCATGCATACGGAGAAAGTAAACTGAACGCTGAGACGAGCATTGCTCGAGATCGGGATGCCGGACAAACTCCACCGAAATCCATCGGTGTCGGCGACCATAGGCTCACCCGGTCACATTCTCTCCACGACACTAGATTGGTTCATAGCGTGAGTCGGTAGGACTTTAGGTTAGAGATGGGGCTTGGGTTACGGTGAGGTAAACGATGATAAACAAAATAGCTTAAACACATAACCCAAATGAGCTTTAAAAATAACTACCTGCGCACCACAATCGAATGCAAGTGCACCACACCCCCAGATTTGAACTTTTGCAATCATAGGTGTGTGCACCGCCTACACCCAATACATAATTTTTCTACAAGATTTTTCAATAAAACTCATTTTTCTTTCTTTTTTTTTTCATTTTTCTTTCTATCTTTCATTTTCTTGTCTTTTTTTTCTTTCAGCAAAATTTTCAAATGAGCACATCCACAGATTCACAAAATAGACACCACAATCAACATCCCCCAAAATGTAAATGAAACAACAACAAAAGCTCAGATTTGGGTGTGTGACTAGGCTAGGCTTTTAGGCTTTGGTGAGAAAAATGTGGAGCTGAATCAAGAAAAGGGTAGGCACAAAGGGGCTAGCAAGGGTAGACGATAGACATGAAATAAAAAGTTCAACCGAGCCAAAATAATGGCCTACGTCATTCTCACGCACTAGAACTATCCTATGCCAATGCTTCAAGAATCGCTTGGGGCAAGTTCTAGCCACCGAGAAAGATTCTCCTTTCTCCCGACTCAAGCAATACGAATCTAACGATCGTTTACACACATCCCTATGCTACCGTTTGATTCCACCGAATTCACCATTTGAGTAGAGTAAACAACATTTACACTAATAAGAAAAATATAAAACCATAAGTATAAAGAGAAGTCTACTCTACACAAATTTCTATGCAACCGAGCACTCGACTAGGAGCACTACTAGAGTCAACATTTTACTCTGCTACATAGTCCTAAGTCATCACCTAGACTTTCCCACATAAGCAGAAGAATTAAATTCACTACAGAGCTTGCATACAGATGAGTACGCGCTCAAGTGGGTGCTGTGGTGTGCAATGAAAATAAACAAAACATTTTAAAAGAAATCTTCTAGTATGCAGTGCAATAGTGCACGTGAGCGGGTAAACAAAACTACTCTCCCCCAGACTTAAACTAAACAATCCACAGAATATATGACATGAAAATCAGAAAAAGCTAGGGAAAGAGAGTACCCAGTGCTCAGAAATGAGCACACCAGAAGATTGGCGTTTAAACCACGACTAAGCTGCAGCATCCGCCATCCAGAAGAAGTACCTGCAGGGGTCAGCTCCGCAAAACAAAAGAAACAGAAAAAGATAAACTACAATACTACAGCTAACTAAACAGGATTGAATAAAATAAAATGCATGAAAAGTAAGATAACTACTGGGGTTATTGTCATCCCAGCACGACTTATTCAGATTTTGTACAGTTCTAGCTTATAGGCCTATGAAAAGAAAAGTGCACAGGTAACTGTTCTAATATGCGCATCGGTAGCGGGTACCGATACGGAGACAGAGCAGTCACCCCTCTACCTAAATATAAATACCTGCTCCTCACAGGTAGAGGGTAGAGAATGTAAGAAAAGGAGGAGGCCTGGTCCTCACTCATCTCACAAAACACATCCTTGCCTAGCAAGGTATCGTCACCAGGGAGGCAGCAGGAGGAAAAGGCAATGAGTGGAGATTCCTCAACGGAGGGGGAATAAACCTCCTCACATATGAGGATACACTCATCATTGACTTGAGCATCATGCTCCAAGTCCTCCTGATGTACCTGTGAAGACTCAACCTGCACAGGCTCAGATGAAGAAGGAGGGTCAGGAAATAAAAGAGAAGAATGACATAAATAATCAAAAATCGGGGGAGTGGTCCCGGTCTCACTCCCAGCAAGATCCAAGGGTAGATCACTATCATCATCGTAAATATCATATCAAGGGGGACTTGAGAACTCAGGAGCCTCAGTGGTGATTTGGACCTCCTCGTCCCATGAAGAAGTGCAAACCTCCTCATCAGAGAGAGTATCCTCCTCATCCCACCGAGGTGCATCATCATGTTCAAAGTATTCATTCTCCCCCTCAGGGAAAATGACATCCTCATCCCACTTTGGAGCACCCTCCGAGTCAGAAGCATCACCCAGCTCCTTTACTTCGATAGGATCATAAAGAACATGTGTAGAAAAATCTTGCAAAGAAACTGGAGGGACAAAAAGACTCGGTTCCTCCGCAAAAAGATCTGCTAACGCCTCCCCGATGGAAAGAATACTTTCCTCATCATACTCAGGTGCATCAAGGAGCTCCCATTCCTCTCCTTGTTGGCCAACAGATGAGTGATCATCATCACTGGGAGTGAAGCCACAAACAGGGAGTGAGGAGTCCGTGCACGAGACAAGCTCAGGGGTAGAGGGCACAATTGCCTCCATGGGTAAAGAATGAGCGATAGGGACAATGTTGTCCTGAGTGGAGGAGTGGCGGTCAGGCTTGAAAAGACTAGGACAGTCCTTCAATTCATGACCCTCTCCTCGACACAACAAGCAAACAATGTTCCTACACTGCCTAGCATTCAACTCATTCATTTGGTCTATATAATAAACCATCTTATCATTAAAGCTAGGTGAAATATCCCATGACGACATATTTGACAATTAAAGCAGATATAACGAGACTGAAATTCTTTGCAAGAAAATTTACACAAATTAATAAAACTTCTTGGATTAGACTTGCCTAAAACTTTAAAATAAGAGGGAAAGAAATAAAAACAAGCAGTAAATAAGTAAAAAGCAAACAGAAATTAAAAAGGCGGCTATACACACTGGAAGAACTACTATCTCTCGGCTCTCCCTCTCAAGAAAACTCACACGACTGTGTTCCCCGGCAACGGCGCCAAAAACTTGATGGCGCAAATCTCACACACCGCTATAGGCGGTAGCTCGACTGCGACACGAAACGGCAGTGTACCGATCGTTCAAGTAATATAAAACGAGGAGTAATCCCCGAGTATCGAATCTCTCAAGGAACACAGTAAGGTGGAGTTAGGTTTCGAGGAAGGACTTAAGATTGAAGTCCTTAAAGCGGATGGAATGCGGGGGAGTTGGGTTGACTTTTGGAAAATAAAATAAAAGCTATCAACTACTCCTATACAATGCCGCTATGCAATGCTTCGCTCGGCGGGATGGAAGACTACGTAGGCCTTGAACGCGCTACTTCGTAAGGGCGGATGGACGAGTAGGCAAGCGGATCGAACTATGCAGGCCTTGAGCGCGCTGCTTCGTTAGGCGGGATGGAATACGGGCCGCGATGCCACGCTTCGGTAGGCGGATGGACGAGAAGGCAAGCGGAATCGAACAATGCAGGCCTTGAGCGCGCTGCTTCGTTAGGCGGGATGGAATACGGGCCGCGATGCCACGCTTCGGTAGGCGGATGGACGAGAAGGCTAGTGGAGTGAGGGTCGCAAGCACCTCTTCGACAAGCACGCCACTAGCAATTGCTAGTGCGGCACCGGACACGGTGGTGGAGTGGAAAATGGAATGGGGCGCTCCTCAAGCACACAAATAAACAAAAAGGGTATTTCACATAGACATGAAATAACTTTAAATAACAAGGTCTATAGTGTTCTTCATCAAAATACAAAAGATCTAACTATTACAACAATCAATAAGAAGAGAACAAGGCAAGAAATCGACCGAATCTGAAGGCTCGTTGGAGATTCACGGTTGGAATCGCCGGGTTGTCAATCCGCGTCCAAGCTCGGTCCGCAACTACGTCCGGGGTAGAGAGAGCTGTCACGACTCTCTAATGGACCCGTCTTCTTCGTGTCACGATCCGGTAGAGGTTGCAAACTTCCTCTTGCTTGATGGTAATGGCGGCTAGGTCTTCCTTTGGAGCTCTTGGATGAAGGAAGAGGCCGAGAGGAAACTCCAGCTCAAGATTGGCGTGAAGAGCAAGCCCGGAGCACCTCCATATGGTGGGCGACGGTGGAGGGGCGAATCTGGGCGGAACCGGGCGGAAAACGGCGGAAAAATGCGGGGTTTGACCTAAAATCGCGAGCAGGACAATTTATAGGCGCTGGAATAAACAGTGCGCACGGTCAGTGGCGCACGACCAGTGGTCGTGCACACTAGAATTCGGTGATCGTGCGCTCTGCCTGGACGGAACCTGCAAAGACAGAAATTATGAAATAACATGATCGCACGACCAATGGCGCACGATCGGTGGTCGTGCGCACTATCGTAGGTGGTCGTGCGCACTGATTGAAACAGAACTCATGAAATTGATGATGAGTGCGCACGAACAGTGGCGCACGACCGGTGGTCGTGCGCACTATCGTAGATGGTCATGCGCACTATCGTAGATGGTCATGCGCACTGCACCAAACAGAACTCATGAAAAAGTGTTAAGTGCACACGATCATTGGCGCACGACCAGTGGTCGTGCGCAATAGAACCAGTGATCGTGCGCAGTGTTCTTGTGCAGAATTGCACCGGAAGCACCTGCACGACTCCTGTTCTAGCGTACAACCACGAATCCAGCTACTGAAAGTGGCACCTAACAGTGCATGAAAACTACTAATGAAGATAAACATGAAAACACACCAAAATGGGCCTAGAAGTGCACCTAGCATAGACTGATCAATATGAACTATAACAGGGCTAAAGTGCGGTGAAATGACTAAATAAATGGCCCAGATGAGTCCATAAAAGTGTATATGATCAGGACTCATCAGAGAGACTCCCTGAATATTGTTCTCAGAGGACTGCAAGTTGGGTTGTATGAATCCTTGTTAGGGAAACACTTATATAGATTCTTAAGTACTTAATAAAAAAGGGGTTTTGATGGTGGTTTTCCTAAGTTAGCAACAGAGAAAGAAAATGCAGGCCTAGAGCTCCGCTTCGCTTGTTGGAATGGAATGCAGGCCACAATGTCATGCTTCAGTGAGCGGGTGGACGAGAAGGCTAGCGGATGAGGGTCGTAAGCACCTTGTCGCAGAACACGCAACTAGCAATTGCTAGTGCGGAGCACTAGAAAGCGGTGGAGTGAATGGCGGACTACGACGCCCCTCAAATCTCATAAACCACACAAGATTTCAAGAACATGAAATCATATTAACTAAAACATAGAGTTTATGAACATCATCCACAATCACAAACACATACAAGGAAAACTCTGAAGCAAGCGTAGGGGAAAAGAGAAAACCAAAGCTCGAAGACTATGCTGAAGATTCTCGGCCAGAATTGTAGGGTTGTCAAGCTTCGTCCGTGCTCGGTCTTCAGTTGCGTCCGGGGTCCGGAGGAGTTGTCACCTTCCTCTACTTTTACCCGTCTTCTTCGTGGTCTAGCTCGAGGTAACTCTTGATCGACACCTTGAATGCAGCGGATGCTTTCCGTCTATGGCGTTCTTGAGCTTAAAGATGATGGAGGAGGCCAAGGAGGGAGCTTTGGCGGAAGATTTGCAAGACAAAGGTCACCAAAGCTCCTCCTAGGTCAAATGGTGGTGGAGAGGCAAACTGGACAAAAATGGCGGGCTTCTGAAGCTTTTCCCGCGGGGGTCCTCGATTGCAGCAGATTTCCTGCCTTGAATACTAAACAGTCAAAAATTTAGTCACGCACGGGTGAACGCACGACCGTGCGTTGCCCGTGCATTATTTAACGAATAAAATGACTTGAGATAGAAGCAGCAGTGCCCGTGCGTTTTACTCACGCACGGGCGAATCCGCCAGTGCGTAAAAATGCACGAACAAATTTAGATTGGCTAAAATCAGTCGAAACAGGCGATCGTGCGTTTCCTTCGCGCACGGGCAACTGCCCGTGCGCAAAAATGCACGAACAAAGTCGGATCACCAGTTTTCTACCCAGATGAAGGCGCACGACCGCAGCCGTTCGTGCGTCAAGAAAATGCACGACTGTGCGTTATACACAATTATGATTTCTGGGCAAAAGGGGATGATCCAACCACCTGCGCACACAACAATCCAGCTGGGAATACACCTCCAACAACAATCAAACATAGAAAAAGGATTGGGGAGCACCATGTGCTTACCCCCACTAACATGGAGCGCAAACGCACACCAAAACGGGCCACAAAAGAGCACGAAGCACGTAATTGCGCGTAAATGAGCATAAGAGAAATAGATGCACTAATAGCTCGAAATTGACGTGCACGAGAGTGAAAAGCAACCCGGATGAGTCCATAAAAGTGTATATAAATGAGACTCATCACACCCCCAAACTTAACCATTTGCTCATCTCGAGGAAATCATTCCTTATGCGGACGGAAAAATTGATTAGCTGGCTTAGCAATTGTAGAAGCGGAGTACCATGCGAAGTCGCATATGCGCGTGCATAGAAATGCAGCAAAAAATGTTTAGTTATACAAACAATTTGTAATAATCTAAGAGCGTACATATATATTATTTCCACTCAAAAGTTGAATCACGGTGAAACGTCCGGTCTCGCATAGGAAGAAAGTAAACTGATTGCTGAGGTTAGTATTACTCAAGATCGGTGTTCGTAACAACCTCCATTGAAATCCATCAATGTCGGTGGCCATAAGCTCACCCGGTCACACTCTCTCTACAATACTAGTTCGATTCATTGCGTGAGTCAATAGGACTTTTAGGATAAATACGGGGCTTGGGATCCGGTAGGGTTTACAATGATAAACATTAAGACTTACAACACCTAAACCCAAAAGAGCTTGCGTCAAAGTAATTATCCAAGCACCAACATAAAAACACGAGTACACCACACCCCCAGACTTAAACCTGAAAATATGGGTGTGTGCACCGCCTACTCTCAAAACAATTCTTAAAAAGATTTTCAAATTGGCTCTTTTCTTAACCAAGCCCTTTTTTTTTCTTTTCTTTTTCTTGTTCTCAACTCTTTTTTTTCTTTTTGATAGATAAAATCGCGCTTGCGCAAAATTAGAATATTATCCACGTATAATTCGATAAGACAAGTGTACCTATCGCTTTATAGTATAGGATTTAGAAAATCAAGTGTCGTATTTTTCCGGGCTTGTTGAGTACTTCTACTCACAAAGAAGAGCTATTATTTTATCGATCGAAAGTTGGGTTTGTTTTGGAAAAACGATTTGGAGAAAATTAACTACGAAGAAAAATTATGATTTAAAGGATTAGCACTTGGTCTTGAATCCCTTTGGAATAAAATATAATTTTATAAAAGATGAAACCGCAAACTCTTATTGAAATATCTTCGACCGTGGAGGTTCCCAAAATATGGTAGAGCCTCTATCGAGAGAACTACCACCTAACCTTAGGTTGATCGATTAAGACCCCTCGGCCAGTCGAAACCCCCTAAGCTTGCTTTAAGCGGTGAACCCCACTATTGAATTTGACTCCAATCCGAAAGATTTGTGTCACCCTCTCTCGAGGAATGCATACAACTCTTTTTTATCTTTGTGTGATCTTCTCGTTCGCATGGATCTCTCGATCACTAGCAAACGAATCTTAGATTGAAAGTCATATTCCGGACATATGAAATCAAAATGAAGTAATTCAAAGATAAATCGAAGATAAACAATACGAGAGCTTGCCAATTAGAAAATTCAAAACATATTTTATTTCATTCCAAAGTTCATCATGACCAAGTGCTAAAGGAAATTTAGCTACTCATCATAGTGATGGAAATACAAGTAGAAGAGAAAAAAGACATGATTAAAAACAACAATACTTGAATTAAAATTGCAATAATATGAAAACTTACAACTTGAAGAAAAACTAGCTAGAATATCAAAAACAGTAAACTAAAGCTGAAATTAATCTCCAAAATCGAACTCCTTGACTTCTGGAGATTGCTGCCTTTTATAGTTGAAAAATTGGGGAGTCACGCCCTTGGTCACGCCCGTGACCAAGGGCGTGTAAGCTGCGTAATTGCTGTCTTGAAAGCCCGGGAACGTTGGGGAAGAAAAACCGCCAGAAATAAATTGCATGGCGGATCACGGCCTTGGTCACGCCCGTGATCGAGGGCGTGTCTTGACCGGGTCTGGAAACGGCGGGAAACGTCGCGATCTGGAGTTAAATCTGGCGTTTGCAGAAGAGTCACGGCCTCGGTCACGCCCGTGACCGAGGGCGTGTAAGCTGGAAACGACGGGAATTGATTGCTGGCTGCATTGAACGTATTCCGGGCGAGTCACGCCCGTAACCTTGAGGTCATGCCCTCTGTCACGCCCGTGACGGAGGGCGTGTAATTTTAAACTGACGTGGCGACTGACTTCTTCAACTGGAATACGACGGGGCTGGTTCACGGCCGTGACATGGTGTCACGCCCTTGGTCACGCCCGTGACCGAGGGCGTGTACTTTGCGATTTCGGCAGAAGTACTTCAAAAATTCTCCTGATTATTCTTATGAGCTTGAAATTGTTATTGGCAGCCCAAATTATCTGAAAATACAAAAAGAAGGTAAATTAGTGATAAATTAACTAAAACTAAATTAAATTAAATTAATTTTTAATAAAATATTATATAAAAATAACTATAAATAATGCATTATCACTTTTCTCAAAACCCTTTTTTAGCAAATAATCTGAGGAAGCGCAAACCACAGTTTCACAAAATTTTTCACTGCATCAACACCCTTAATTAAAATTGATATAACACTCAAGCTCGGATTGGGAGCACGGCTAGGATTAGCTTGCAGGCCTTGGTAAAATATAAGTGGAACTGAATCAAGGGACGGGTAGGTACAACGGGGCTAGCAAGGATAATGATAGGATCGGTAAACAAAGCTCAAACTGGCCAAAACAAGGGTCTACATCATGCTCACACATTGAAGTACTTGTACCAATGCTTTAAGAGTCGCTTGGGGCAAGTTCTTAGCCACCGAGAAAGATAATTCTTCCTCCCGACTGGAGCAATAGACACCTAACAACCGTCTACAAACATTCCTACGCTACCATCAGATTCACAACGGATTCACCACTTTTGAGTAGAATAAACAATTATTACGCAAATAGAAAAATTTCAAAATTATAAGCATAACGAAAAATTTATTCTACACACAAATCTATGCAAGACGCTAGTACTCCACTAGAGCACTACGTGAGTCAACATTTTAATCCGTCTTACAACCCTAAGCCAGCATAACAATTTTCCCAATCCAACAAAAGAAACGAGCTAGACACGTTACGCGCCTATGATCAAGTGCGCTCTCTAGTGGGTGCTGTGGTGTGCCATGAGAATGAAAATAAATAACAATAATATTGTAACTTCTAGTATGTTGTGCTTATGTGCACGTGCAAGTGGGTAACAAAGACTACTCTCCCCCAGACTTAAATCTAATCATCATAGATTGTAATGCTAGATTCATAAAAAGAATTGGGAGGAGAGGTTACCCCATGCTCAGAAATGAGCATACCGGAAGATTGACGTTAATATTGAATTCAGCTTCAATGGGTCCGCCATAGATGTCGCCATACCTGCAAAACGACATCTCCACACACGCAGAAACAAAAGTAATACATCAAAATTGGGTCGTCTCCCATAAGCCCTTTTGTTTACCGTCCTTAAGGTGGACCAAATACCTGTATTAAGCATAGAAGCCAAATAGTTCAAGCATAGTTCTTAGAAATTGTTCAGAATACCCCAGAAATAAAACACATAAACAAAGACAGAGATAAAATTAAGCAGAACAAAAGCCGCCGAAACATAAACCCCTGAGACTTCATCACGACCTAGCTGTAGGCTGATTTGTGATTCTCACCAGCTACACGAGATGGGAAGGAGGTGAAAGCTTTAGGGCTCAAGGGAGATTCCTCTCCCCTGCCACTAACCTCTTCCTTCTCGTGCCGGAGGGCTGGAAAGCGCGCTGCCTGTAATAATCCAACCTGCTTCAATTTCTCCACCGTGGGAGAGCGCCATCGAGCAATAGGAGCTCGATCCACTTCATTGTTCTGCAGTTTTGGAGCAGCCAAGTGCGTCATTTCCCCACCCCCTATGGGTGATAGATCTGCCCAGCTAACCTATTTTAAATGTTAACATTTATTATTAGCCTTAGTAGAGGTAATCAAAATGTTTTTAGCCATGCCGACTGTTGTAACTTCAGACGCCGTGACCTCGCCGCTCTTGTTCTTAGTTTCTTCTTCACTTCTCAGCTCCTTTTCCTCAGCATTCATTTCTTCCCCTTGCTTTTCTACATCTAAAATCAACTCATTCGCAGATTTATTAGTCATAACAGGTAAAAATATGTTGTCGTTGGTTGTTATGGATGGGTGAGTGGGATATGTCACCTTGGGTGAAAAGGTTACACATCCACTAGGAATGTGAATGTTGGCACCACTCTCCTTCAAGAATGGGGCACCCAGGATAGGAATGGAATTATTTTCCATGGGGCCCAAGACTTGGAAGTTTGCGATTACTGAAGTTCCATCTATGACAACCTCTACATCTCTAACTTCTCCTTCCGTCTCGACCACCATTCCATTGGCTAGGGTAAGTGACTTCCGATCATCGTTATTTATTTTTAAATTCAGATTTCCAACGTCTTGCAATGCAAGCACATTGCACGATGATCCGGTGTCATACAGAGCGGTGGTTTCAATGCTGTTAATTTTACATTTCACAGTTAACTCACCCTCATGCCCTTCACCCGCCTCGGCTATGCTCTTTCCTTGCTCACGGGGATTCTTCTCCGTTGTGCTAGGAAGATCACCTTGAGTATGCTCGGAAAGCACTTGAGCCAATTGGCCCACTTGCATTTCCAAGTTTCTCATCGAGGCCGATTGGTTGGCCATGTTTGTTTGGGCCATTTCAACGAACTTTTCCATCATCTCTTCCAAGACACTTTTACTTTGCATGGCAACACCTTGGGTATAACCCGGATGAGGCATCCTCGGTTGGCTTCCGGACGCTTGAGCATCATATTGATGCTGGCCCGGTTGCCATCGTTGGCCTGCAATGTTTTGATTCCAGAAAAAATTGGGGTGATTTCTCACACCCGGATTATATGTGTTAGAGAAAGGTGCATTGCGGTTTTTATTTTGGACAAAATTAACACTCTCTTCTAAATTGAAATTAGAGAGCTCGGAAGAGACTTCACCCGAGGGACATTCATAAGCATGATGTCCGGGATTCCCTCACCCGAGACACAAAATGACCATCACTGGAGCGGATGAAGAGGTAGGTTTCTTCTGCAATGTGATGCTCTCAGCTGGTGCTCCAGAGGTGCATACTTCAAAAAGTCCTCTCGCGTTCCTTGGGGTGTTTCGCCCTGCAGTATAGAATGAGCTATGAGTCGCGGTGTCTTGTAGAATCCGCAGTGCTTCTTCAGGAGTGTGATTCGGAATGGTTCCACCGGCAGCAGCATCAATCATAGCCCTATAGTTAGGCTCGATTGCAAAATAGAAGTTCTCCACCAAATTCCATGGTGGAAACTCATGATGGGTGCATTTCCGCCGGAGGTCCATGAACCTTCCCACGCTTCCGCCAGGGTTTCCTGATCGTTTTGCCGGAAGGTTGCTATCTCCCTTCTCATGCTCACTATTTTATCAACTGGGTGGAACTTGGAGAGGAATTTTCCTTGCAGTGCATCCCAGGTGGTAGCTGTCCCGACAGAATTGTATGGAGCCATGCCTTCGCCTTGTCTCGGAGGGAGAACGAGAATAATCTTAACATCACCGTGTCATCCGCTATTCCGGCGTACCGGAACGTTCCACAGATCTCTGAGAATTCTGCCAAGTGAAGATGGGGGTCTTCACTTGCCATCCCCAAAAACTGGGCATTGTTGCGGATAATGTTCAGGATCGCCGGCTTGATCTCGAACTGCTTGTTCGTGATAGCTGGGCCAATGCTGGGATACACACCCCCACACAGTGGGAGTGGTATAATCCCGCATCGTTCTAGGCCTCGCCCGGGCCACCTCGTTCTCCTCATCAGCATGACCTGCAGCGGGTGCATCCTCACCCCCGAGGTTAATCTCGTTCCTGTTGATGTTGAGATCCATGGCCGCAGCAGCATGGTGATGCGCGTGCAACATCCTTTCAATCTCAGGGTCGTATTCCACGAACTCTTCAGGGCCTTGCCCCTGCATAAACTAACTTACACACAACAAAGAAAAACAGAAAAGATCAAAAACAACAAAGAATCTTTATAGTAGCTTCCTCGAAGAAAAATTCATAAAACACTCGCAGTCCCCGGCAACGGCGCCAAAAACTTGATGCGATTACGACAAGTGCACCGGTCGTACAAGTAATAAAATTGGGAAAGACTCCCCGAATATCTTTCTCAGAGGACTGCAAGTTGGGTTGTATGAATCCTTGTTAGGGAAACGCTTATATAGATTCTTAAATACTTAATAAAAAGGGGTTTTGATGGTGGTTTTCCTAAGTTAGCAATAGAGAAAAAAAATGCGGGCCTAGAGCTCCGCTTCTCTTGTCGGAATGGAATGCAGGCCGCGATGCCGTGCTTTGGTGAGCGGGTGGACGAGAAGGCTAGCGGATAAGGGTCGTAGGCACCTTGTCGCGGAACACGCAACTAGCAATTGCTAGTGCGGAGCACTAGAAAGCGGTGGAGTGGATGGCGGACTACGACGCCCCTCAAATCTCATAAACCACACAAGATTTCAAGAACATGAAATCATATTAACTAAAACATAGAGTTTATGAACATCATCCACAATCACAAACACATATAAGGAAAACTCTGAAGCAAGCGTATGTGAAAAGAGAAAACCGAAGCTCGAAGACTATGCTGAAGATTCTCAGCCGGAATCGTAGGATTGTGAAGCCTCGTCCTTGCTCGGTCTTCAATTGCGTACAGGGTCCGGAGGAGCTGTCACCTTCCTCTACTTTTACACGTCTTCTTCATGGTCTAGCTCGTGGTAACTCTTG
Source organism: Dactylorhiza incarnata (assembly GCA_033032865.1). Taxonomy (NCBI): domain Eukaryota; kingdom Viridiplantae; phylum Streptophyta; class Magnoliopsida; order Asparagales; family Orchidaceae; genus Dactylorhiza; species Dactylorhiza incarnata. Next base: position 2,111,540 of record JAWHQI010000352.1, on the reverse strand, counting down.
ATCGACACCTTGAATGCAACATAGGCTTTCTGTCTATGGCGTTCTTGAGCTCAAAGATGATGGAGGAGGCCAAGGAGGGAGCTTTGGCGGAAGATTTGCAAGACAAAGGTCACCGGAGCTCCTCCTAGGTCAAACGGTGGTGGAGAGGCGAACTGGGCGAAAATGGCAGGCTTTTGAAGCTTTTCCCGCGGGGGTCCTCGATTGCAGTAGATTTCCTGCCTTAAATACTAAACAGTAAGAAATTTAGTAATGCACGGGCGAACGCACGACCGTGCATTTCCCCTGCGTTATTTAACGAATAAAATGACTTGAGGAAGAAGCAGCAGCGCCCGTGCATTTTACTCACGCACGGGCTAATCCGCCCGTGTGTACAAACGCACGAACAAATTCAGATTGGCTAAAAATCAGTCGAAACCGGCGATCGTGCGTTTCCTTCGCGCACGGGCAACTGCCTGTGCGCAAAAATGCACAAACAAAGTCGGATCACCGGTTTTCTACCCAGATGAAGGTGCACGACCGTAGCCGTCCGTGCGTCAAGAAAACGCACGACCGTGCGTTATACACAATCATGATTTCTGGGCAAAAGGGTATGATCCAACCACCTGCACACACAGCAATCCAGCTGGGAATACACCTCCAGCACCAATCAAACATAGAAAAAGGATTGGGGAGCACCATGTGCTTACCCCCAATATCATGGAGCGCAAACGCACACCAAAACGGGACACAAAAGAGCACAAACCACGTAAGTGCGCGTAAATGAGCATAAGAGAAATAGATGCACTAATAGCTCGAATTTGACATGCACGAGAGTGAAAAGTAGCCCAGATGAGTCCATAAAAGTGTATATAAATGGGACTCATCAGCCGGTCACTACCTTAATGGAATGTGCTTGGAAGTAAGGTTGGAGCTTCCAGGTCGACACTACCAGGGCGAAGGCCAGCTTTTCCAAGATGGGATACCTGAGCTCTGCCTTCCTCAGAACCCTGCTGACATAATAAATCGGGAGCTGCCTTTTCCTTTCTTCCCAAACCAGAACGGAGCTCAACGCCTCAGCTCCCACCCTGAGGTATAAGGATAGGTCCTCCCCCTGCCTTGGTCCCTGGAGTAGCGGGGCCTGTGCTAATTGCTTCTTCAGTGTTTGGAATTCCTCCTCTCACTCAGGGGTCCATTCGAACTTCTAGTTCCCACGTACCTTGAAGAAAGACGAGCACTTCTCCCCTGCCCAAGAGAGAAGCCTGCTTAGCTCGACCAACTTCCCTGTGAGGCGATGGACCTCCTTTGCGTTCCTTGGAGACCCTAGCTTCATGATTGCTTTCACCTTGTCGAGGTTAGTCTCTACCCTGGCAGGGGCGAGCAAATGGCCCAAGAACTTTCCTCTACTGGCCCCAAAAATGCACTTCTGTGGGTTAAGCCTCTTTTTGAATTTTCTTAAGGTACCGAAGGTCTCTTTGAGGTCCCGGAGGTGGGAACTGAGATCTCGGCTCTTGATCATGAGATCATCCATATATACTTCAATATTCCTTCCCTTCAGTTCGTGAAAGACTCTGTCCATCATTCGATGATATGTTGCTTGATGCGATGTTCGCCAAGTGCACCGGTCGCGCAAGTAATAATAATGGGGAAGATCCCCGAGTGTCGGTCTCTCAAGGAACACTGTAAGGTGGAGTTAGGTTTCGAGGAAGGACTTGAGATCGAAGTCCAGCGATAGGTGGAGTGCGGACGAAAGGGATTTGGCTTGTGAATAATAAAATAAAATATTAAAACTACTCATATGCAATGCCGCTATGCAAAGCTTCGCTCGGCGGGATGGAAGACTACGTAGGCCTTGAGCGCACTACTTCGTTGGGCGGATGGATGAGTAGGCTAGCGAAATCGAACTATGCAGGCCTTGAGCGCGCTGCTTCGTTAGGCGGGATGGATTACACGGGCCGCGATGCCACGCTTTGGTAGGCGGATGGACGAGTATGCAAACGAAGTGAGGGTCGTAAGCACCTCTTCGACAAGCACGCCACTAGCAATTGCTAGTGCGGCACCGAACACGATGGTGGAATGGAAATTAGATGGGGGCGCACCTCAATAAGCACATATGAACTAAATGATTCCAAATAAATGAAATAAACATTAAACAATACTGTTCATAGCACACATCATCAATAATATAGAGGAAACTAGCTTATACAATCAACAACATAAGGAAAAAGAATAGAGTGAAGGAATCGACCACATCCGAAGCCTCATCGAAGATTCACGGTTGGAATCGCAGGGTTGTCAATCCGCGTCCAAGCTCGGTCTTCAACTGCGTCCGGGGTAGAGAAGGCTGTCACTACCTTCCAATGGACCCGTCTTCTTCGTGTCACGATCTGATCTCCTCCGATACGCGATCTCCTTGCTTGATGTTGGCGATCTTTGGGCTAGAAACCTCTCCTTGGGGCTCAAGGATGATGGAGGAGGCCTAGGGGGGCAGAGAACCAGCGAGAAGGGCGAAAACGGCGGACTGGCGGAGTTGGAAATGAGTGATCCGACCTAATTCGCGAGCAGGAGTATTTATAGGCGCTGGAATAAACATTGCGCACGGTCATTAGCGCACGACCAGTGGTCGTGCGCACTAGCATCCTGTGATCGTGCGCCTGCCTGGACGGAGCCTGCAAGGTAAGAAAATTATAAAATACAATGATCGCACGACCAGTGGCGCACGACCAGTGGTCGTGCGCGCTATTGTAAGTGGTCGTGCGATCAGGAAGACAGAACTCAGATTTCAGGGGGTAAGTGCACACGACCAGTGGCGCACGACCAGTGGTCGTGCGCACTAGAACCAGTGATCGTGCGCTGTGTTCCTGTATAGAATTGTACCGGAAACACCTGCACGACACCTGTTCCAGCACAACCACGAATCCAGCCATTGAAAGTGGCACTTAACAATGCATAGCAACTACTAAAGGAGAATAACACGAAATAACACCAAAAACGGGCCTAAAGGTGCACTTAGCATGGAGAATCAAATATAAGTGAAAACATGTCTAAAGTGAAGTGCAAAGACTAGAAAATCGGCCCAGATGAGTCCAGAAATATGTATATATTTGAGACTCATCACACCCCCAGACTTAACTGTTTGCGCGTCCCGAGCAAACCATCTCTCGCGGACAGGAAAAACATAAGCTGGCGAAGAAATTATCAAGCGGAGTACCATGCGAAGTCGCATGCTCATGTGCGTAGAAATACAGTAGACAAAATTTCTAATTATACATATTAGTTTATAATTTTCTAGGAGCGTATTTATATATTACGTTTACTCAAAAAGTGAATCACGGTGAATCATAAGGTCGTACATAGGAAGAAAGTAAACTGAACGCTGAGGAGAGCATTGCCAAAGATCGGGGCTCGGGACAACTCCATTGAAATCCATCAATGTCGGTGACCATAAGCTTGCCCATTCGCACTCTCTCCACGACACTGGTTTGACTCAAATGCGTGAATCAATAGGACTTAAGGTTTTAAATGGGGCTTGGGTTTAGGTGAGGATAAACAAAGATAAAAACGACGGCTCCAGCACTAAACCCAAATAAGCTCATGCAGGAATTATTCTCGTTCACCACACAAACACACAGGTACACCACACCCCCAGACTTGGACTTAACAATATGGGTGTGTGCACCGCCTACTCCCAAACATATATTTATACACAGATTTTTCAATAAAGCTCATATCTTCTTCTTTTCTTCTCACTTCTCTTCTTTTTCTTATTTTCTTTTTCTTTTCACAAAATTTCAGCAATTTAAACAATGATGCATATCCGCATTTTCACAAAACATATCACCAAATCAGCAACCCAATCATGACAGTAATATACTAGAGCTCAACTTTGGGTGTGCGACTAGGATTGGCATTTGGGCTTTGGTGAAACAACAGTGGGGCTGAATCAAAGAAAGGGTAGGCACAACTGGGCTAACGAGGAAAAAGCGATAGGAGTGGGCACAAAGGCTCAACCGGGCCCAAATGATGGCCTACATCACATTCACACAAATGACTAACCGTATACCCATGCTTCAAGAATCGCTTGGGGCAAGTTCTAGCCACCGAGAAAGATAATCCTTTCTCCTGACTCGGGCAATACAAGGCTAACGAACGTCTACGCACATTCCTATGCTACCGTCTGATTCACACCAGATTCACCACTTTTTGAGTAAAGTAAACAATATATACGCTAATAGAAAAATATAAACTAAAGGCATAAAAAGAAATTGAATCTACATGAATTTCTAAGCGAGACATGAGCACTCGACTAGGAGCACTACAGGAGTCAACATTTTACCCCGCCTCATAATCCTAAGCCAGCACAATGATTTTCCAAATCACACAAAAAGAAATGAGTTCAGCTCAAGACGTGCCAACAGCTAAGTACGCTCAAGTGGGTGCTGTGGTGTGCAATGAAAATAAACAAAACATTTTAAATGAAATCTTCTAGTATGCAGTGCACTAGTGCACGTGAGCGGGTAAACAAAACTACTCTCCCCCAGACTTAAACTAAACAATCCACAAAATATATGACATGAAAATCAGAAAAGGCTAGGGAAAGAGAGTACCCAGTGCTCAGAAATGAGCACACCAGAAGATTGGCTTGTAAGCTAAAATGAGCCGCAGCGTCCGCCATCCAGAAAAGATACCTGCAGGGGTCAGCTCCGCAGAAACAAAAGAAAATAGAAAACTGAAAAAGAAATGCTACTAACTAAACATGATTAGGTGAAATGAAAATGCAGAAAAGAAAGATAACTACTGGGGTTATTGTCCTCCCAGCACAATTTATTCAAAAACTAAAGGTTCTAGCTAATGGGCGAATGAAAAAGGAAATGAACAGGTAATTGTTCTAATATGCGTGTCGGTAACGGGTATCGATACGGCAAAAGAACAATCACGCCTCTACCCGAATATAGATAAAACCTGCCCATCACAGGTAGAGGGAAAAGAAAGTAAGAAGAGGACGAGATATCCTCACTCAACTCACCAAACACATCCTTGCCTAGCAAGGTGTCGTCAACAGGGAGGTGGCAGGAGGAAAAGGCAATGAGTGGAGCTTCCTCAACGGAGGGGGAATCAACCTCCTCACATAAGAGGATGCTCTCATCTTTGACTTGGGCACAATGCACCAAATCCTCCTGGGGTACCTGTGAAGACTCTACCTGCACAGGCTCGGATGAAGAGGGGGGATCGAGAAATAAACAAGACGAAGAACATAAATAATCAAAAATCGGGGGAGTGGTCCCGGTCTCACTCCCATCAGGTTGGGGAAGTAAAATAATGTTTGCATTGTCATCAATGCTACAAGATTCGGCGGGATCAACAGTGGCCAAGCTAGAGATTTGGACTTCCTCCACCGGTGCTGAGGAAAACTCCTCTTCACCTGGAAGGTTGTCCTCTTCCATAGGAACAAGCATGCCACTAAAGTCACCAGCCTCCTCTTGCGACACATCATCAACAATGTCGTCAGAGACGAGTGTAGTATGCACAACAGGGAGAGGAATAGTGCTCGGATAAAAGTCGAGCACCGATTCCTCACAAAGAATCGAATCCACTAGGGGTGGTGGATGCACATGGAGAATAGGCTCAGCAATGTCGGTGCATAGATCAGCCGCACATCCGGTGATCGTGTCCATGCCATACCCTTCAAGATGTGAAGGTGACAAAGACACATAACCGGATGTTGAAGGTGTGCCGCCAGAGTTAGGAGTTGGGACGATCCGGATATCCGGCTCGTCATCCTCGTCCAATTGGCGAAGATACTCGACACAGTCCTTCAAGACATGATCAGTCCTACGACAAAACTGGCACTGCCTAGCGGGCTTCTTTGGCACAACGGGTGCTGAAGCCGAAAAGAAGTAAGACGGTAAAGGCTCAGCAGAGTAGCCATAAGACTTACGCACACCATATGGAGTATCAGACGAAGTCGATGCTCTATATGCTGGGCGAGAAGAATTATGCCCACCATTCTCCGTAGGGCATTCACCACTAGAGTGGGAGGTAGCTCCACACCAACGACAACGGATATTAAGATGTGCCCACATAGTGCGAAGATAAAACGATTCAAAAAGAAAAACACTATTGTGCGAAATACCACACCTAACAATAATTACTAAAGCAACCTAATTAAAACAGGAAAATGGAATAAAAAGAAACAAAACAAAGGAATGCAATTTAAAAATGGAAGGGCTTCTCTCTCAGGTTCTCCCTCTCCAGAAAACTCACACAACTGTGTTCCCCGGCAACGGCGCCAAAAACTTGATGCGATGTTCGGCAAGTGCACCGGTCGCGCAAGTAATAATAATGGGGAAGATCCCTGAGTGTCGGTCTCTCAAGGAACACTGTAAGGTGGAGTTAGGTTTTGAGGAAGGACTTGAGATCGAAGTCCAGCGATAGGTGGAGTGCGGACGAAAGGGATTTGGCTTGTGAATAATAAAATAAAATATTACAACTACTCCTATGCAATGCCGCTATGCAAAGCTTCGCTCGGCGGGATGGAAGACTACGTAGGCCTTGAGCGCACTACTTCGTTGGGCGGATGGATGAGTAGGCTAGCGAAATCGAACTATGCAGGCCTTGAGCGCGCTGCTTCGTTAGGCGGGATGGATTACACGGGCCGCGATGCCACGCTTCGGTAGGCGGATGGACGAGTAGGCAAATGAAGTGAGGGTCGTAAGCACCTCTTCGACAAGCACGCCACTAGCAATTGCTAGTGCGGCACCGAACACGATGGTGGAATGGAAATTAGATGGGGGTGCACCTCAATAAGCACATATGAACTAAATGATTCCAAATAAATAAAATAAACATTAAGCAATACTGTTCATAGCACACATCATCAATAATATAGAGGAAACTAGCTTATACAATCAACAACATAAGGAAAAAGAATAGAGTGAAGGAATCGACCACATCCGAAGCCTCATCGAAGATTCACGGTTGGAATCGCAGGGTTGTCAATCCGCGTCCAAGCTCGGTCTTCAACTGCGTCCGGGGTAGAGAAGGCTGTCACTACCTTCCAATGGACCCGTCTTCTTCGTGTCACGATCTGATCTCCTCCGATACGCGATCTCCTTGCTTGATGTTGGCAATCTTTGGGCTAGAAACCTCTCCTTGGGGCTCAAGGATGATGGAGGAGGCCTAGGGGGGCGGAGAACCAGCGAGAAGGGCGAAAACGGTGGACTGGCGGAGTTGGAAATGAGCGATCCGACCTAATTCGCGAGCATGAGTATTTATAGGCGCTGGAATAAACAGTGCGCATGGTCATTGGCGCACGACCAATGGTCGTGCGCACTAGCATCCTGTGATCGTGCGCCTTCCTGGACGGAGCCTACAAGGTAAGAAAATTATAAAATACAATGATCGCACGACCAGTGGCGCACGACTAGTGGTCGTGCGCGCTATCGTATGTGGTCGTGCGATAAGGAAGACAGAACTCAGATTTCAGGGGGTAAGTGCACACGACCAGTGGCGCACGACCAGTGGTCGTGCGCACTAGAACCAGTGATCGTGCACTGTGTTCCTGTATAGAATTGTACCGGAAACACCTGCACGACACCTGTTCCAGCACAACCACGAATCCAGCCACTGAAAGTGACACTTAACAATGCATAGCAACTACTAAAGGAGAATAACACGAAATAACACCAAAAACGGGCCTAAAGGTGCACTTAGCATGGAGAATCAAATATAAGTGAAAACATGTCTAAAGTGAAGTGCAAAGACTAGAAAATCGGCCCAGATGAGTCCAGAAATATGTATATATTTGGGACTCATCATTGCTCCTGCATTCTTCAGCCCAGAAGGCATCATCTTATAACAATAGTACCCATCACCAGTGATGAACGAGACATCCTTGACGTCAGGGTGGAGGGGGGGGGGGGGGGGGGGGGGGGGGGTGCATGCGAATTTGATAGTAATATGAAAATGCATATAGAAAATTCATTAGAGAAAAACCAACGGCTGAGTCAACCAACGCGTCGATACGAGGCATGGGGTAACAATCTTTAGGGCATGATTTATTTAGCAAAGAAAAGTCGACACACATTCTCCATATTCCATCTCCCTTTTTTACCATTACCACATCAGAGACCTAGCTTGGATACTGGATCTCAGATATAAACCCTGCTTGGAGGAGCTTGTTCACCTCCTCCCTAATGGGCTCCACTAGCTTGTTAGCAATGGACCTCTTCTTCTGCTGCATGGGGCGAGTGTCAGGGTCGAGGTTGACACGGTGGCAAGCCACGTCCTCATTGATCCCGTACATTTCCGCGGGCTCCAAGCGAAGACGTCCACGTTCTCTTGGACGCACGCCAGGATCTTCCTCTGGTCCTCGGGGCTGAGCTCCCCACTGATCTTTATTTCTCGACCCCCCCACCCCCCTGCGGGAGATGACCTTCAGCTCCACGATCTCCTCTACAACCTCTAGCATGGATTGCTCCCCCCTGTTGGAACATGGTTTTCCGCATCCCTTTGATTTCAGAATAACAAATCCTACTTGTATTTGATCTTGTTTGCCATTGTATTTTTAACATGCAGGTTTGAACAGGTATGACACTAGTTTGCTATATTATTGGTCTTGACCTGCTCACAACTGAAAAGTGGGATGTAGTCTAATGCCAGATGTTAGGACTTAACGCTGGGCGTTGACTCTCATTTCCATCATGATGATTATGGCAAGGAGGGAAGCAGCCGTGATTGCAGGAGCACTTTAGGAATAATCTAACCTAACGCTAGTGTTAGCCTCAACGCCAGTGTTAGGGTTGCCTAAAATGAATGCTTCCTAAAGTGCATAATATCCTTCATGTTTTGAAGATCTGAGCCATCAAAACAATTCCATACTGGGTCAACGCCATGCATTAGCCTTAACACCCACGTTAGCTTACAGTCCTATAAATAGGTGGATTTTGTCTTCTCCAACAACTGATTTGAGAGAGTCCTATTCCAGCACTTCAGAAACCCCGAGGGACGTAATTTCCAGACCATCATCTCCTACACAAATTTGAGAGAAGAATTCGAGGAGGATCGAATCAACGCTTACGCAAAGCGAAGAACGCACGCTTCGACTTCGAGAATATTCAGCGAGCCTTCGCCATCTCCAGAATTCTTCATAGGGAGTTTTCATTTGTGTTTTTATGTTTTGTTTGTAACTCTTTCATTACAATCATGGAGTAAATTCGCCCCGTGTTGGTGACTAGGTCTGGGTAGGACTTAGGGAGGAATTCACCTCGTGTTGGCGACTAGGTCTAGGGAGTAGATCTAGGGGGTGCTCGAGGCCTTTTTGGGGATATAAAGGCTAAAGCGGCTTGAGGCCGTATCTAGGGAAGGATAGGCTAAAGCCACCGGTTTGTGGGGATACAAGTCGGGATAGAATACAAAAAGGGGTTTACTTTATCGCTTACGATTTCTAGCGTCATAAGAAATCAAATTTTGTAATCTTATATATCAAGTTAATAAAATCATGTCTTTCATTTATATTACTTGATTTCCTCTTTTTGTGTGGTTTATCACTAATATAATCTCTTATCATTTCAAGTATTTTAAAATATAACATACATTTTTAAAACCCTTATTCACCCCCCTCTAAGGGCGCCTCAAGATCCAACAAGTGGTATCAGAGGAAGGTTATTCCAAATCGGCTTAACAACCGGGAATAATGACAACTACTGGAAAAATAGGATGATGTGTTTTCTTATGACTATGGATGTAAAGGTTTGGAATATGGTAGAAGTTCGCTACTCTCCTCCTACAATTGTAGTAGGAGAGGCTACGATTCAAAAACCTAAGGATAAATGAGATGATAACGATAAACTCAAGTGCAAAAATAAGGCAAAGGCAATGAACGCTTTATATTGTGCTTTAAATCGAACTGAATTTAATCGAATTTCTGCATATGTAACTACTTATGATATTTGGAACCAATTAGAAGTTACTCATGAAGGTACATTACATGTGAAAGATGCAAAGCTATTCCAACTGGAATCGTAATATGAAAAATTTAGGATGGATGCTGAAGAAGACATCAACTCGATGTACACACGCTTCACCAAGATCGTCAACGCTTCAAAAGCTCCTAGAAAGATCTACTCGGAAGGCAACTTGGTTAGAAAAATTCTTCGCTCTCTACCTCTGAGATTCAATCCAAAGGTGATATCCATATCGGAGTCACACAACCTAAGAATGCTCCAGATCGTGAACCTTATTGGGAATCTCAAAACCAATGAGGTAGAACTCCAGATTCAACACGATGAATACAATAATGAGCCAAATAAAAAGGCGATGGCACTAAAGTCAAAGAAGGAGAGCATCGAAGATGATGATGAAGATGAAGAAGGTCTCCTGGTGAAGAACTTCAGGAAGTTCATTAGAAATCCGGAAAGAAGGAACACATTTCGGAAGTACATCCAGAAGGATGCTCGACGAAAAGGGTCTTCCTCTTCATCAAAGAAAGAAAAGGAAGTGAAGACGAAGAAGAAAGACCACCACCAGAGTGCTATCACTGATGAAAGACCAGGCACATTCGGAGCTAGTGCCCGAAGTATCAAAAGGAACAAAAAGAACGATACAAAGTGAAAGAGAAAAAGAAAGTGTTGAAAGCCGCAACTTGGGATGATTCTTCCTCTGAAGAATCATGCGAATCTGAGTCAAGCAGCGAGGATGAAGCAAACTTATGCTTGATGGCAAAAAGCAACGATGATGCCACCAGTGTTCTTAGTGACACTAAGGTAACTCCTCCCACCTTCGAAGAACTTTATGATGAATTTGTTCAAACATGTAAAGCCTATGATAAAAGTATAAAAGATGTTACTATTTTAAATGATGAAAATGAATCTTTTATCAAAGAAAATCATAAGCTTACAAAAAAATTAATTTCTGTAGAAAAGAGAAAGGTTTCATGCCAAGAGTGTGATCACTCCTTAAATATGGTAAAAGATCTTGAAGTTTCCCTTTCGAAGGCCCTCTCTCAAATCAAAACTCTTATAAGAGAAAAGGGAGACTTAGAGAGAAAACTAAAAACGTCTCTCTTATAAATTGAAATAACAAAAAGGGCTTTGAAAATAAATGTGTCATGCTTGTAAAAGAAAATTCATCTCTTAAAAAACAAACTCATGACCTCAATATGCAATCAAAAATTTGGAATTGGTCAAAAATCCCCGGACATGATTTTGGGCAACCAATGTTATAATTCTGGAAAATTTGGTCTCGAATATCAAAGTGACCACTACCGCCCAGCGCTAGCCACTAACGCCGGCAGTTGCCTATCATTTAAAAATTCTTCTATATTTTCCAAAAATCAACCCTCATCTAGTAAGAGCAATGTAGAATTTCAGAAAAGGGTCTCAACCCCCTTTATTTTGTGTGCAAACTATCATAGGTTTGGACACACATCTAGCTCTTACAGGAAAATAAAACAGGAATCTTTAAAGCAAATATGGGTACCTAAGGCATCCACTTATTCTATGGGTGGTACCTCTTGGGTATCCAAATCTTTACTCTCATCCTCTTTCTAGATTTGCAGGAAGGCTAAGGAAACGGAGGACGTGTGGTACTTGGACTCAGGATGCTCCAAGCACATGATGGGCAACAAAGCAAAGTTCCTTAGCCTAGAAAAGAAGAAGGGAGGGATCGTAACCTTTGGTGATAACGATAAAGGAAGGATCATGGGAGTCGGTACAGTGGGTAACAAATCCTTTCTTATCTCTAATGTTCTTTATGTAAAAGGATTAAAACATAATTTAATATCTATTAGTCAATTGTGTGATAAAAGATTAGATGTTTTATTGGAGTCATCCACAAATCTTTGTAAAATCTTTAATCCTAACACAAAATATATTTTACTAACTGCACCTAGAATTCACAATGTATATATAGTTTCCTTTCACGATCTTTCCAAATCATCTATAAAATGTTTTATAACTAAAAATGACGAGTTAGATCCATGGCATAGACGTTTAGGTCACGCTAGTACAAAGCTCATTTTAAAACTAGCCAAAAAGGAATTGATTAGAGGATTGCCTAAATTGAATGAAAATTTATCTTCATTATGCTCTCCATGTCAAAAAGGAAAATTTACAAAATTTTCTTTTAAAAGCAAAAATGAAATTTCTACTACAAAACCTTTGCAATTAATTCATATGGATCTCTTTGGTCCCGTTAGCACCGCAAGCCTTGGTGGTAGAATATATACTTCTGTTCTAATAGATTATTTCTCTAGATATTGTTGGACTTTATTTCTCTCATCCAAATCTGATGCGTTTTGCGAATTATCAAAATTATCTACTCCTATTCAAAATGAATTAGATTTAAAAATAAAATGCATTCACTCAGATCATGGAGGAGAATTTGAAAATGAAAATTTTAAATCTTTTTGTGAAATGTTAGGTATTAAGCATGAGTTCCCCGCTCCATGCACACCTCAACAAAACAGTGTTGTAGAAAGAAATAATAGGACAATCCAAGAACTAGCACGTACTATGCTATTTGAATATAAACTACCTAAGTCCTTTTGGGCCGAAGCCGTAAGCACATCATGTTATGTAATGAATAGAGTCATGCTTCGTCCATCTTTAAATCTCACTCAGTATGAACTATATTATCAAAAGAAACCTAAAGTATCATATTTTAAAGTATTTGGTTGTAAATGTTTTATTCTTAATACAAAAGATGCCTTCGGAAAATTTGATGAAAAATGTGATGAAGGAATATTTCTTGGATACTCTTCAACTAGTAAAGCGTATATAATATTTAACAAAAGAACGAGTAAGGTTGAAGAGTTTATTAATTTAAAATTTGATGAGTTTATTCCTTGTGTAGAAAGACTTCCTACAGGTACAAATGATGGAGCTTTTCCATCTTTGGAGCACGACGAAGAGGAACCTTCCAAAGAGGAGGAGGAGGAGGCCAAGGAAGATGAATATATGCCTCCAAGTGTCTTAAACTTCTCAAAAAATATCCAAAGGAGCTAGTTATTGGGGAACCATCTATTGGAGTAAGAACTTGATCTTCTAATTATGAAATGTTTTCAAACATTTGCTTTGTTTCCGAAATTGAACCTAAAAACGTTCCAATCGCTTTAAATGACGAAATTTGGTTTTTGGCTATGAATGAGGAGTTAGATCAATTTGAAAGAAATAAAGTTTGGAACCTAGTAGAACGACCATTTAATCATCCCGTTGTTGGCGTAAAATGGATTTTTAAAAATAAATTAGATGGTGAATTGAGGATTACAAGAAATAAAGATCGCTTAGTCGCTCAAGGCTTTTCTCAAATCGAGGTGGTAGATTTTGAAGAAACTTTCACACCCGTTGCTCGCATAGAATTTATATGAATATTTTTGGCATTTGCGAGTTTTAAAAGGAAAAAATTATTTCAAATGGATGTTAAAAGTGTTTTTTTAAACGGGTTTATAAAAGAAGAAGTTTATGTAGAACACCCCCCCCCCCCCCCGATTTTATAAATGAAAATTTTCCAAATCATGTTTATAAATTAGAAAAAGCACTTTATGGTTTAAAACATGCTCCCCGTGCATGGTATGATAGACTTGCATCGTTTTTGTTAAAACACGGTCATGTCATGGGAAGTGCCGACAACACACTCTTCATTAAGCATAATAATAACGATTTAATTATCTTACAAATATATGTTGATGATATCATTTTTGGATCCACTAATGAAGAATTGTGTAATGATGTAGTCTTAGTAATGAAAAATGAATTTGAAATGAGCCTTGTCAGAGAACTTTCTCATTTTCTTGGTTTTCAAATTTCACAATGAAATGATGGTATCTTTATTTGCCAAACAAAATATGTTCACGATATGCTTAAACAATTTCGATTTGAAAATCTTAAACAAGCTTCTACACCTATAAGTGCTTCTTTAAAATTAGGAAAAGATGAATCTAGAATTTCTATCGATCAAACTTTATATAGAGGTATGATTGGATTTCTTCTTTTTTAAGTGCATCTAGACCAGATATAATGTTTGTCGTATGTTTATGTGCTCGCTTTCAAGCCAATCCAAAAGAATCTCATTTAAAAGCGGTAAAACGTATTTTTTGTTATCTATTAGGGTCATCTAAATTAGGATTATGGTACCCACATAATGATTCATTTACACTTCATGGCTATTCCGATTCGGATTACGCCAGTTGTTCACTAGATCGAAAAAGCACAAGCGGTACTTGTCACTTCTTAGGACCCTCATTAGTTGCATGGTCTAGTAGGAAATAATCTTCAGTTGCACTTTCCACCACGGAGGCCGAATACATCGTTCTTGGGAGTTGTTGTGCACAAGTTTTATGGATGAACCAAACTCTAGAGGATTTTGGTTTTCATCTCAAAAACATTGATCTCAAATGTGACAACAAAAGTGCAGTAGATCCAACAAACAATCCCTTTCATCATTCACGATCCAAACACATAGATGTGCGTCATCATTTCATTAGGGATCATATTAAGAAAGAACATGTGAGATTTAGCTTCATAGGCACAGAATCCTAACTTGCAGATATATTAACAAAACCTCTCCCCGATGCTCGTTTCAATATGCTCAGACTAGAATTGGGAGTCTTAGATATATCAAATTGAGTCTAAATTTTTTTTAGTGTGGGTAGCAACCAATAACACCTAAATATCTTGAGAAAGGGAGGTTTGGGATGTCACCCCATCATATCTCCTAGTACCGATGTGAACCCTTCATAGGGTAGACCTCGGGAAGTCCAAGATCCACTTTAAATTGCTAAGTCCAACTAAAGTCTCACAAAAATCAAAAGTAATTATAGACTCATGCATTCTCCTGCAATAACTAAAAAGAAAATTATCATATATCTTAAAACATGAATCTATCTGCATCTTCATCATCAAAACATGAAAAACACTAATGCCAGGCACTATCAATAATGCCCAGTGTTAGCATTTTCTCTCTATAATTAAAAGTTTTCTGCCCATCCATTTGTTGATCATTATATATCTATGTTTACACCTTAATTACGTCTTCATTTCCAGAAAAATAAAAAATCAAATATAAAATATAAAAACCATTTTAAAACTACCAAAAACATGCTTAATTAGCCTTCTAATCCTCTCCAAATTCTCTGAAATTTCTACATTGAGAAGGTCTATATACATACTCCCTATTCCAAAGATTTTTTTTTCAAAAAGCTCAAAAAAGGTGTTCTGTTTGGGCGTTAAGTACTTAACGCAAGGCGTAAGCCCTTTTTGCCAAAATGAATTTCTGTTTTCTCTACACTATTTTTGGTATTTTTACAATGATTTTTCTCTATTTATTTTCTCAGTTTTTGAAATTATTTTGTTATTAATTTTGTTGTTTTATTCCAAAATACAAAAAATTTCAAATAATTCAAAATAATCAAAAATATGTTGTTCTTTATTTTTTTTGCTTTAAATATTTACAAAACTATGGTTTGACTATAAGACATCACAAGAGCAAACTTCTTAGTTATTTTGTTTCAAATGGTAAAAATTGATTGGGCATACACTTAAAGATTGTATTCAATGTTTAGTTTTAATTTCAAATCTCCTAAACTTTGTTTTATCTTCATGCCTTGACCTTAATCTGATTATATGCAATGAAATAGTCTATAGAAAATTGTGTATGATTGCTATCATGCCTCTAAGTATGAGTAATGTTTTATGTCAATCAATGATTCATACACTCACTATTTTGGTAATCTACATGCGCTAATAATCTTAGTCTTGCATGATTGTGTAGTGTAATAGTTTTTAATATAATAAGTTATATGTTTAAATTACCTACACCAACATTCAAACAATAATTTTCTTGCACACATATAAGTGTTCTTTCAAAATTATAAGAGTTTGCAACAACAAGTGAATTCGGAGACATTTGACCTAAAATTACAAAAATATGAAATAAAATGCAAAGATAACTCCACCAAGCACTACTCACCCTCCTGATAAGTCTTAATGAGCATTGTGAGGTTGAGCACCATGGAAAGAATTGTAAAGTGTCTTGTGCAAACACATTCTTTTTTTACCACTTCTATTTGTACACCGGATCACTAAAAATAAAAATTAATAAAAGTACTTATGTGATCCCCCAAGCAATACTTCGCTCCCTGATAATTCTTAATGAGCATCGTGTGGGCGAAACACCTTGGTAGTTGTACTAATGAAATGTTCTTTGAAATTTTATTCTAAAATTGATGTGTGAAAGTAATTATAAGATTAAAATCTTAATATTATTGTTACTATTTTAATTACATATGTCATGTGTTTTGATTATTTCACTTGTATACTTTTATCAAAACACCTTATGCACACATCATTGGTTTTCATAAAACCTCTACTCATGAGAATTGGATCCTAATGCAACATTACATAATTATCTAAAAACTCAAGTAAAAGCACTAGATTGCAATGCATGACTTCTACAATGTTTTCTTTACTTGAAATACGAATTGGTTACATTGTAGCTATTATCTTTTTGAATATGTTAAATCATGCTTGCCTACTTGTTATGAGAATTTACAAAGTTAATCCTCAAAATGTGAAAAGTCTAGTGTCAAACCAAATAAAAAAATAGATATATATAGTCTTTTCAAAAATATCAAATAACTTTGTTTTATCTTTCCGCATTCCTATTTGACTATGTTGTGCTTACCATGGTTTATCATGCTTACTTCTAAAGTTTTGTTTCTTCACTTGTGCTTGTCAAACTATATTGCATTTCTTCCAAGCAAGTTTCTTAAATTTTTTTTTGCAAGTGGTAGAATTCCTTTGATTTGAGAATAACAAATCCTACTTGTATTTGATCTTGTTTGTCATTATGTTTTTAGCATGCAGGTTTGAACAGGTATGACACTAGGTTGTTGCATTATTGGTATGTACCTCCTCACAAACAGAAAAGTGGGATGTGGTCAAATGCCAGGCGTTAGGACTTAACGCTGGGCGTTGACTCTTGTTCCCATCATGATGATTATGGCAAGGAGGGAAGCAGTCATGATTGCAGGAGAACTTTAGGAAAAATCTAACCTAACGCCAGCGTTAGCCTCAATGCCAGCGTTAGGGTTGCCTAAAGTGAATGCTTCCTAAAGTGCAGAATATCCTTCCTGTTTTGAAGATTCGAGACATCAAAACAATTCCATACTAGGTCAATGCCAAGCATTAGCCTTAACGTCGACGTTAGCTTCCAGACCTATAAATAGGTAGATTTTGTCTTCTCCAACAACTGATTTGAGAGAGCCCTATTCCAGCACTTCAGAAACCCTAAGGGCCGTATTTTCCAGACCATCATCTACCACACAAATTCGAGAGAAGAATTCGAGGAGGATCGGATCAATGCTTATGCAAAGCGAAGAACGCACGCTTCGACTTCGAGAATATTCAGCGAGCCTTCGTCATCTCTAGAAATCTTCATAAGGATTTTTCATTTGTGTTTTTATGTTTTGTTTGTAACTCTTTCCTTACAATCGTGGAGTAAATTCGCCTCGTGTTGGCGACTAGTTCTGGGTAGGACTTCGGGAGGAATTCGCTTCATGTTGGCGACTAGGTCTAGGGAGTAGATCTAGGGGGTGCTCGAGGCCTTTCTAGGGATATAATGACTAGAGCGACTTGAGGCCATAGCTAGGGAAGATTAGGCTAAAGACACCGATTTGTGGGGATACGAGTTGGGATAGAAAACAAAAAGGGGTTTACTTTATCGCCTACGATTTCTAGCGTCATAAGAAATCGAATTTTGTAATCTTATATATCAAGTTAATAAAATCATGCTTTTCATTTATATTACTTGATTTCCTCTTTTTGTGTGGTTTATCACTAATTTAATCTCTTATCATTTCAAGTATTTTAAAATATAACATAAGTTTATAAAACCCTTATTCACCCCCCCTCTAAGGGCGCCTCAAGATCTAACACCCCCAACCTCCTTCCTTCTCTTCTCTGCAGTTAAGCGCTTCGACCACTTCTTCCTCCATCTCCTCTCGAACCTCCAGCAGCTCTTCCGCCACTTCCTCCTAGGCATCCCCTGTTGGAACATGGTCTTCCGCATCTCCTAGGTTTGAGAATAACAAATCTTATGTGTATTTGATCATGTGGGTTTAAGTGTGTAGGGAATAATGCCATATGACTCAAGGATAACATAAGAAGGTTGCCCCCAAGTTTAAAGCCAAAATTCCAGCATGCCCACTAGCGCCGGTGTCAGCCACTAGCGCAGGAACTAGCCCTGATTAGAGCAATTTTGGGAGGCAGTTATAGAAGGTGCTAGCTCAAGGCGATAACATCTAACGCAGACGGAAGCAGCTAGCGCATGTGGTATCGGCTAGTGCAGGCGGTAGCGCAAAAGGAATGACTTCCGGCTTGCCTTAAAATGAAGATATGCACGCAGAGAATATTTCCTAATTCAAGATAGCGTTGGCGGTAGCAATAGCACAGGCGCTAGCTTGTTCTCCTATAAAAGGACCCTTCTTCTCTCATTTTCAACACACATGCTTGAGAGAGGTTGAGTGCCAAAATTCCAAAGCCTTATACTGCCGAGAATAAATCTCCCACCAAAAGTTCTGTGAGTTTCTGAAGGAGGACTTCTTCACGCCACATCCGACCGATGATCGCTTCAACCACGCTTATTCTACAGTGGTCTTTCATTTCCAACTTCCGAAGTTCTTCAAGAGGGAGTTTTAATATTGTTGTTGTTATTTTCATCTCTTTACTATTGTAACCGTGTAGTAAATTCGCCTCGTGTTGGCGATTAGGTCTGAGTAGGACTTAGGGTAGAAATTCGCCTCGTGTTGGCAACTAGGTCTGGGTAGGACTTAGGGAAGTAATTTGCCTCGTGTTGGCGACTCGATTTAGTGTATGTCTAGGGGGTGCTCGAGGCCGTATCCGGGGGAGGATTGGCTAGAGCAGCTTGAGGCCGTATCCGGGGAAGGATAGGCTGAAGACATCGGTTCGTAGAGATACGAGTCGGGATAGAAAACAAAAGGTATTTTACTTCTTCGCCTTTGATTTCTAGCGTCATAAGAAATCAAGTTTTGTAATCGTATATTTCAAGTTAATAAAATAATGTCTCTATTTTATTTTACTTGATTTGTTTGGTGTTGCACTATTTTGATATCTAATTATTTCAAGTATTTCAAAATATATTAAAAGTTTTAAAACCCTTATTCACCCCCCTCTAAGGGCGTATACAGATCCAACAAGTGGTATCGGAGCGTTTTATTCCAAAATGGTCTAACAACCGGGAATAATGACGTCTTATGATCTTGCTTTTCCAGAGGGTCAGGGTGTTAGTAGACCACCTCTTTTTACTGGGTCAGATTTCAACTACTGGAAATCTAGGATGATGTGTTTTCTTATGACCATGGATATAGAAGTATGGAACATGGTGGAAGTTCGGCACTCTCCTCCTACAATTGTAGTAGGAGAGGTTACAATAGAAAAATCTAAGGATAGATGGGATGATAACTCTAAACTTAAATGCAGAAATAATGCAAAGGCAATGAATGCATTATAATGAGCTTAAAATCAAACTGAATTTAATCGGATTTCTACATGTATACCTGCTTATGATATTTGGAACCAATTGGAAGTTACTCATGAAGGTACATCGCAGATGAAAGATGCAAAACTATTCCAACTGGAATCGGAATATGAAAAGTTCAGGATTGATGCCGAAGAAGACATCAACTCGATGTACACAGGCTTCACCAAGATCGTTAACGCTTCAAAAGCTTTTGGAAAGATCTACTCCGACGATGACTTGGTCAGAAAAATTCTTTGTTCTCTACCTCCGAGGTTCAATCCAAACGTGACGGCCATCTCGGAGTCACACAACCTAAGAACGCTCCAGATCGAGAACCTCATTGGGAATCTCAAAACCCATGAGATAGAACTCCAGATTCAACACGATGAATACAATAAAGAGACAAAGAAAAAGGCATTGGCACTGAAATCAAAGAAGGAGATAAACGAAGATGATGATGAAGATGAAGAAGGTATCCTGGTCAAGAACATCAGAAAATTTATTAGAAATCCAGAAAGAAGGAACACCTTCCGTAAATACTTCCAGAAGGATGCTCGACGAAAAGGTTCTTCCTCTTCTTCAAAGAAAGAAATGGAAAGTGACGCTGAAGAAGAAAGACCACCACCAGAGTGCTATCACTGCAGGAATACCGGGCACTTTTGGAGCCAGTGCCTGAAGTATCTAAAGGAGCAAAAAGAAAAATGATACAAAGGGAAGGGGAAAAAGAAGGTATTGAAAGCTGCAACATGGGATGATTCTTCCTCAGAAGAATCAAGCGGATCTGAGTCAAGCTTCAAGGAGGAAGCAAACTTATGCTTGATGGCTAAAGACAACTATGACGATGCCAGTGTTCTTAGTGACACTGAGGTAACTCTTCCCACCTTCGAAAAACTTTATGATGAATTTGTTCAAACTTGCAAAGCCTACGATAAAAGTATAGAAGGTAATAATATTTTAAATCGTGAAAATGAATCTCTCATCAAAGAAAATCATAAGCTTACCAAAAAATTAATTTATTTGCAAAAGAGAAAGGTTTCATGCCAAGAGTGTGAACACTCCTTATGTAAGGCAAAAGATCTTGGAGTTTCTCTTTCTAAGGCCCTCTCACAAATCAAAACTCTTACAAGAGAAAAGGAGGACTTAGAGAGAAAACTAAAAACCTCTCTTACAAATTGAAAATAATAAAAAAAGGTTTTGAAAATAAATGTGTCATGCTTGTAAAAGAAAACGCATCTCTTAAAAAACAAACTCATGACCTCAATATGGCCATCAAAAAATTTGGAATTGGTCACAAATGCCTGGACATGATTTTGGGGAAACAATGTTATGGTTTTGGAAAATTAAGGCTCGAATATCAAAGTGAAAACTACCGCCCGACGCTAGCCACTAACGCCGGCGGTAGCCCCTTATATAAAAAATCTTCTATTTATTCCAAAAATTAAACCTCATCCAGTGAGAGCAATGTAAAATTTTAGAAAAGGGTCTCAACCCCCCTTTATTTCGCGTGCAAACTGTCATTGGTTTTGACACACGTCCAACTCTTACAGGAAAATAAAATAGGGATCTCTAAAGCAAATATGGGTACCTAAGGCATCCACTTATTCTATGGGTGGTACTCTTGGGTATCCGGATCTTTACCCTCATCTTCTTTCTAGATTTGCAGGAAGGCTAAGGACAAGGAGGAGGTATGGTACTTGGACTCGGGCTGCTCCAAGTACTTGATGGGCAACAAAGCAAAGCTCCTTAGCCTAGAAAAGAAGAAGGGATAAAGGATTAGATGGTTTATTTAAGTCAAATTCATAAACACAATTGTTTCATGCATTTTTCTACTATCTAAACATCTCCAAACTTTCTAAAAATTCTACATGAAACTAATCCTTGAACACTTAATCAATATCAAAAATCAAAATTTTCAAAATCCCAATATTTTGTTTACTGTTTGTCTAGCTAGCGCTAGCACCGGCGCTAGCTCGCCTCTCTGATTTTCTGTGTTTTTAAAATTTTGGAAAATCACTAAAAATATGTTCTCTTATATGTACTACTTATTTTTGCATTTCTGTCAGTAATTGATTTTTGAAAAATTAAAATAAAAATTACAAAAGCCAAATTACAGAAAATATTTTTATTTTCTTCCTTTCTTTGTTTATTTGTTTGATTTCTATTTCTACTTGCAAAAAATCAAATACTAAAATATAAAACAAAAAAATTACAAAAAAATATTTTTTGAACTTAAACTTTTTCTATTTACATGTATCTTGTGAAAGGGAGATTTGAGATGTCACCCCATCACATCTCCTAGTACCGGTGCGAACCCTTCACAGGGTTGACCTCGGGAAGTCCAAGATCAATTATAAGAGTTCAAATTAAAAAACAAAATTACTTTTCAAAATATCAAAAAAAAAAAACTGTATGGACTACATGGTTAATATCAAGCATGTTTATTCTATCATTTAGACCTTCTACAATGTTGAAATTCATCTTTTCAAACTATCTTGAACATTGCTTTTATCATGCTTTGATATATCTAATCACATGTGCATCAATTGTATTGAAAAAGTTTTGTGTAGAATCAAGCTTAGCATGCCTCTAAGTATGAGTAAATGTTTTATGATTGATAATAATCTTTCTTCACTCACTTCTTTTGGCATAGTATACATGTGCTTTTAATCTAAGAATGCTTGCTTATGTATTGTAATTGTACAATGAATTAAATTTGCACAAGTATCTTACCTACACTACTTTTATTTGCACTCTTAAAAATTAAGAAAAGTGGTTGTGCTTTCAAAAATTAAATTGGCTTGCAAAATAAGTATATTCGGAGATCTTTGTACAAAACAAAAATCATGAAATAAATTGACAGATAACTCCACCAAGCACTACTTGAACCTCCTGATAAGCCTTAATAAGCATTGTGAGGTTGAGCACCTTGGAAAGAATAGTAAAGTGTCTTGTGCAAACCTTCATTTTTTACACCACTTATTCTTAAGTACACCGGATCACAAAAAAATCAATATTGAAAAATTAAATGTGTGATCCCCCAAGCACTACTTTGCACCCTGATAAGTCTTCATGAGCAGTGTGTATGCAAATCACCTTGGTAGTTGTACATTTTTTGTATGTGCATTGAATTGTGTGGAAGCAAAATTACTTGTGTTTTATTGTGCACTTTACTCTACATATGTCTTGTATTTTTGATCAAATCATTTTTTACTCTTCAAAATAAACTTATGTGCACATTATTAACTTCCATAACACTTCTTCTCATGAGTATTGGATCCTAATGCAAAATTCTCTACTACTCTTTACATATAAATGCACTAGATTACCTAGCATGCTCTCTACAATGCTTAGTATGTTTTGAATTTGTGAATTATAATAACATTATAGTAGTTTCTTTTCGATATCCTTCTTTCATACTTGGTTACTTTATTGTCAAACTTAACAATTTTAAATGAAAAATGATTTACAAAAACATCTTCCTTTTTGGAATTTAACTCATATATCTTCTTATGAATCATCATGATTACAAAAAGATGTTTCTTGTATTTCTATAAGTCTTCCGCATCATTACCATATAATTTTCTACCTTGCGCTTTCATGATTATTTAAAGTCTTTTCTAATTGTGTGTATCATCACTTGAATCTCAAAATTCCTTTCCTTCAACAAGTGGTAGAATTGCTTAGTAAAATTTGTATTGGCTATTCTAAACATGGATATTATTGTATGCTCAAAAACTCTGATTTATTTCTATGAAAATTTTAATGCTAAAAACTCCTTATCATTTCATTTCCTCTAAAAAGCTCGATTATGCCATATCTTTTTTATCAAAACACCTCTTTCTTGCTACCTTTACCCACTTTTGCTAATAACAAAAGGGGGAGAACTAATTTGATAAATATTAAATGGTATCAAATGGGGAGAACTAACATGGTTAATGATTAAGAAGATAACATACATGTAAGGGGAGCATTCACATATGGGGAGCTTGCATTTAGGGGGAGCAGTTCTAAATACCAAAAACGACAATTATCCTAAGTCATCAATCACACACACACAAGTAGGATTCATCATGCTTTATGTCTTAATTCTCTGATTTATCATTAATGGATTTGTTATTATCAAAAGGGGGAGTTTGTTGAAACAAGGTCTTCCACATCTCCTAGGTTTGAGAATAACAAATCCTATGTGTATTTGATCTTGTGTGTTTAAGTGTGCAGGAAACAATGTCATATGACTCAAGGATAACATAAGAAGGTTGCCCCCAAGTTTGAAGCCAAAATCCCAGCATGCCCACTAGCGCTGGAGGTATCCACTAGCGCATGCGCTAGCCCTGATTAGAGCAATTTTGGGAGGCAGTCATAGAAGGTGCTAGTACCAGGCGATAGCAGCTAATGCAGGCGGTAGCAGCTAGCGCAGGTGGTATCAGCTAGCGTAGGCGGTAGTGCAAAAAGGAATGATGTTCGACTTGCCTTAAAATGAAGATGCGCACGCGGAGAATATTTCCTAATTCAAGATAGCGTTGGCGGTAGCGATAGCGCATGCGCTAGCTTGCTCTCCTATAAAAGGACCCCTCTTCTCTCGTTTTCAACACACATGCTTGAGAGAGGTTGAGTGCCAAAATTCTAGAGCCTTATACTGCCGAGAATTGATCTCCCACCAAAAGTTTTGTGAGTTTCTGAAGGAGGACTTCTTCATGCCGCATCCGACCGACGATCGCTTCAACCACGCTTATTCTATAACAGTCTTTCATCTCCAACTTCAAAAGTTCTCCAAGAGGGAGTTTTAATATTGTTGTTGTTATTTTCATCTCTTTATTATTGTAATCGTGTAGTAAATTTGCCTCGTGTTGGCGACTAGGTCAGGGTAGGACTTAGGGCAGAGATTCTCCTTGTGTTGGAGACTAGAGTGTAGGTCTAGGGGGTGCTCGAGGCCGTATCTAGGGGAGGATTGGTTAGAGTGGCTTGAGTCCGTATCCGGGGAAGGATAGACTAAAGCCACTGGTTCATGGGGATACGAGTCGGGATAGAAAACAAAAGGGATTTTACTTCTTCGCCTTCAATTTCTAGCATCATAAGAAATCAAGTTTTGTAATCATATATTTCAAGTTAAAAAAATCATGTCTCTATTTTATTTTACTTGATATATTTGGTGTTGCACAATTTTGATCTCTTATTATTTCAAGTATTTCAAAATATATTAAAAGTTATAAAACCCTTATTCACCCCCCCACCTCTAAGGGCGCCTATAGATCCAACACCCCCTCTTCTTCTCCTCTTTCCTTCTCCTCCTCCTCGGGTCCCTTGACGAACCCTTCCTCCATCTCCCGCCCTTCCATCTCTCGGTCTATCTCCTCTGCCCCTGCTTGCCAGGTGATAGAGTTGACCGCTGTAACATAGCATTGCCTCGCTACCTTGGGGCCTCCCCTCACCCGGTCTTAGACTCCACCCACACTGAACTTGAGGCACTGGTGGAAAAAGGAGGGGACACACCGAAACAGACTGATGAGGGGCTGCCCGAAGATGGCGTTATAGCTGCTCGGAGCGTCCATGATGATGAACCGGTAGTTATGGGACTTTCCCCCCATGGTCACGTGGAGTCCCACTCCTCCCTCCACCCCCATCCTCTCTCCTGAGAACCCCAAAAGGGGTTCGTCCGAGGCTAGCACCCTCCTTGCCTCCACATTCATCTCGTCGAATGCCTTCTTAAAGATAACGTTGACCGAGCTCTCGTTATCCACGAGGATCCGGGCGACGGTGAAGTGCTCGATGGCTGTCTGGATAACTAGTGCATCACATAATGGGTCCTCGTGACCCAACATATCCTTCTGAGAGTAGGTAATCTTTTCCTCTGCGGGTGGGGCATGAGAAGTCGAAGCCACGCTCTGACGATACATGGTGTGGAGGCTTGCCTTTTGGTCACCTCGATTCCCACTCCCCTTCCCTGGTATTACCTCCTTGATCCTCACTGACCGCTGTTGCTGCTGTGCTAGAACTCTTGCCTCCCATATCTCCAGGAACTCTGGGCAGGTGGTTGTCGCGTGACCCTCCTCCTGGTGGAAGTCATAATAGGGCAAAGCCACCCCCTTCTTTCGGCCTCCGTAACCCTATTCCTTCTCCTAACTCCTGCTCCTTCTCCTCTTCCTCCTCCTCCTCTTCCTCGCCCAATAACCATGGATTGCTGAGGTGGGGTTGGCAACGACCTCGGACCCTACCTCCATCCTAACTAATGAGTTCTCCCCTGACCCCCAATGGAAGTTACCACCTCCTTGCTTCCACCACCCCAACTTCGGGGCCCTCGGATCTTCTCTTCTCTGAACCTCCTGGTGCCTAGCCTTCGGCTCACTCAGCTTTGCCGGCCTTATTGTGAACTCCGGATTGGCCGGCTCTCCCTCGATTTCCTCCGCCGCCCTTTCCATCAACTCTTTGAAGGACAAGTGAGCCTTCTGCTTCAGACTCATCTTGAAGAACCCCTCCCGCAGCCCCACCATGAAGGCAAGCTAGAGAGTGAATCCGGGTACCTCTTGGATGAGCAGGATCTCCTCCTAGAATCGGTCCACATAGTGGGCCAACGACTCCCCCGACCCCTGCTTGATCTTGAAGAGTGCCTCGACATCCTTCTACCTCTTCTTCGAGGTCGAGAAGCGAAGCAAAAAGCTACGGTGCAGATCCTCAAATGCGTAGATCGACCCTATTGGGGGCTGGTGAAACCACTCCCTCGCCTTCTCCTTCAAGGTAGTTGCGAAGTGTCGGAAATTAAAAGCGTTTGGCATGGGCCTGATGGAGACCATGTCGTCAAACCACTGCAGGTGCTAGACGGGGTCATCCTTGCCAGTGTAGTACATCATATTCGGCTCCCTGAACCCCTCTGGGAGTGGTGGCGAGAGCACCAACTAGCAGAACGGGCTTCCCCCGCTCGCCACCCTCGCCGGTTTGACTCTCCCTATGAGCTCTCTGGCCGGGCCCGCACTCGCCAGAACGGCGCTCGCCAGACTAGCGCTTGTCGGGACGGCACTCGCTAGGCTAGCGCTCGTCAGGCTTGGAAAAAGCTCTCGCCCAGCGAGGTCTCACCCCGACGCCTCGCCAACAACCTCCTCTCCTTCTCTCTGCCTCAGGGCATTCTCGCCTACCCTAGGTGGGATGACCTGAGGTGCTGGGGTTGAAAACTTGCTTCGCGTCGTGGCGAAGGTGAGGTTGATAGTCTCGAGAACCTCTCTTCGGAAATCTGCCAGAATTTCCACAATCGCTGGCGAGCCAGATGGTGGCGGACCACCAGAGCCACCCACTCGCTCATCCTCTCCAGCCATGTCGCCTCCATGAGAATTTCTTGTACCATCTGCTGTCCACAATCACCGCACCAAAAATATTAGAACCGATATTCGGCCCAACGAGGAGTTCGGACCCTAAGATGGGGGCAGCTCGCACTTACTGATCCCGTAGAGAAACCTGGCCAGAGATTTTGAACTAACACAGACCCTTGGCGACAGCGTGGAGGTTCCACCCCACACTAGGATGATCTTTAGAGTGCTTCCCCTCCCAAGCCAAAACCGAAGCCGGGCACCTTGGAGAGCCTGAGGAGCTAACCAAAGATGACCTAAGCAGGAAGAAGCCAAAGAAGTGGGTCCTCTCCAAAGGTGCCCTTAGGGTCTATATATAGTTTTTCTCTCCTAGTCTGCTAATAGTGCAATTCCGACGTTTGGTTTTACTAACCGCACCCCAAACTAGTCTGCTAACAGCCAAACTCCGCTATTCTGAAGGGCTATTGGCAGCCCACAAAGGGCATTTGGGTAAATTTGCCCCCAGACCTTCACTGGGTAAATGGCCCAAGAAGGCGCCACTTGCCAGTCTTCCCGCGAGCGAGACTTCGCCTATGCGAGGCGGCGAACCCCGACTCGCCTAACCTCGCCTCTGCTTGTTTTGCCGACACCCAATTCTCCATCTTACCCTTCGGCGAACACGGGGTTGTAGACTCACATAAAGATCCTGATACATGCACCAACCTAACCAAAATAAATAGTTACAGAAGTGGGGGACCATAACCTTTATTAAGTGCGCTAGACTAGTTGAATTTCCTAATGCAAGATTATACGATAACACCTCTGAGAAAAAGGAAAATATGCTTGGAAAGCAGCAACAAGCACTCTTCCCTCTTTTGCAAGCATTTTAAAGGAGGTCAAGGTTTTAGGTTAAAAGATTGGTGAGCGTGTGATTAAGGAGTTCATGATTTTGAAACCTATTAAAGGGATTATGCCACGGTTTCTAAATAAGTGTCGCAAAAATGACACCAAATTTTTTTTCAACCCCACCTTTCAGTGCTTTCCGCCAATTAAAGTGGGAAAAATCATTAGATGCATTTTTTGGAGTGAACGTCACCAATAATAAATACAATGACCACATTTTGTCAAACATCGTAAAAACAACGGGCTATAAAACAAAATTGTTGTGCTGAGTTACAGTGACTTTACTTATGTATAAATTGCATTTTAATTGGCGATCAATAATTGATATAAAGGAAGCAAAATTTTAAATTTATATTGTGAAATGTCTTCCATGTTTACCTTGACTTCTATATTAAATCTAATATTAATGTTGAAGGTGTTGATAACCTAATAGATGTATTAAGTGTTTTTTGTATCTAGAATCATCTGAAGATATATACTAATATACATTTATACCTTGCATATTTTCATAATATTTTCACGCAATGTTATAATTATTATGTTAAATTATATGACACAAGACCTCGCTAAGAAGTTGTCTAAGCTCCGTCATCCGATTATTACAAAAACTTGCTTAATAATATTTTATTCACGAAAGAAAGAAACAACACTGAGTTCTATATATGAATTGGGATTATATGTATCAATAGTATTTCGTGATTTTATGAGTGCGAATGAAATAAATAACTTTACAGTTATAGAGTAGTGAAAATATAAAGTTCACATAAATTATGACTCGTCATATACTAATAATCCAACCTAACATCGTAGTTTCAGAATCTTCCTTTTATTTGATTGGCAAGATTTTGAACAAATAATAATATTGATTTACAGAGGAATCACAACATC
Source organism: Dactylorhiza incarnata (assembly GCA_033032865.1). Classification (NCBI taxonomy): domain Eukaryota; kingdom Viridiplantae; phylum Streptophyta; class Magnoliopsida; order Asparagales; family Orchidaceae; genus Dactylorhiza; species Dactylorhiza incarnata. The sequence continues at coordinate 2,082,963 of JAWHQI010000352.1, read as the reverse complement.
TTTGTATTTGCTATAAGGACTATCTCGACAATATAAAATAAACACAACATATTTCTCAAGTTATAACGAGCTCCTCGGAGTTTGAAGAAGACATGAGTGTATTATTTGCGGTTTCAATATGTTGTAGGTTTAATATTTTGTAGTTTGCAGTTTAAATTTAAATATTTTAAATTTGTAATTTCAATACGAACGAATCACAACATTTTGTAATTTCAATTTTAATTAATAAGTTAAAATTAATTTTTATTTGCAATGTTTATTGATAATCTTATTATTATATTTCTATAATTTTATTTCAGTTACATTTTTTAATTTCCAAATTTTCTCATGTATTAATAAATTTTAAATTTTTATTAAATTGAAAAATAATAAATAAACTCAAAACCCAGTACAAGCCCGGTCAGGGCCCATTCAAGGCCCAAAATTACGGCGCTTTCAAGGCCTAGTTTTGGGGCCCTACAAGGTCCCCCCTATATATGGGGTCTGGGTTTGGCCTGGGTATGGCGCCAATAAAGCCCGGGACCATGGGCTTTGGCCTGGGCCCGATAACCCTTTTTTGTACAGCTACTATTAAGTGTTAAAATTTTGGTGTAATCAATCCTTTTGTGATTGATTAAGTTATTTTATTCTTTGTGTACATCACACTACAAAGTGGTGTTTATGCACTCATTTGTAACCATGAGAGGTTCAATTTGTGGCAAGGTAGATTCAAACTCTTAATAAACTCTTTTTATTTGGATTATTTGATGTTTTTCTACCAGCAAAAGAAAATGAAAGGAATTCTCAATCAATGGACTTACTTGCTTGCAGCTTATCTGATGGCCTTCTTGAAATGTTTAATGAATATTAATCTTCTAAGGAGATGTGGCTTAGCTTACAAAAGCTAGCATAATAAGACTTTGTGCTAAAGAATGGAGAGAAGAAAGAAAAAGAAGAGAAGATGACTAATGCGGTCGGAGGCAAGTGCACCACGGTCGTAAAAGTACTAATAAAATAAAGAGTAAATCCTTGAGTATCGATCTATCATGGATGATGAGTCCGATATTTATAGTGTTTTTTGGACTCATCTAGGCTATATTTCGTGCACATGCACTTCACTTTTAGTTCATTAATGCTTATATTTCACTGGTTCACTCTTCTCACACGAAGTGCACATTTTGGCCCATTGTGGTGTGCAATTGCGCACTCTTCTGCTGGGGTAAGCACATGGTGCTCCCCAGGTCTTTATTTTGTTGTTATTAGTTATTTCTGTGTGTTGGTGGCATGTGCCTCGGTTTTGTGGTTTGTTGTGTAGGTGGGCAAATATCCCTTTATGCCCAAGTCAGTCCTGTACACATCGCACGGTTGGGCGATTTCTTCATGCATGATCGTTGCGATTGTGAGATGCCTATAGATCCCAAGAATAGTGATCTACCCTGGCCATGCGATTTGTTCTCGCACGGGCTGTTTTGCCCGTGCGTGATCAAATCGCACGACCCTGCCTTTTAGTCTAAAAGTTTATGAAATTATCGCCCGTGCGTTTTCTTCATGTACAGTTAAATTCAACCGTGCGCGAAGGTAAACGCACGATCTATCTATTTTGCCTGGATTTTCAGTGATCTGACTTTTACTATGCATTTTGTTCTTGCACGGGCTATTTTGCCCATCGTGATCAAAATCACACGGTCTACTGCTGTACCAGGCTAGGTGATTCCTGCGCGATAAAAATCGCATGATCCACGCACGGTCATGTATTCGACCGTGCGTGCCCATTTTTTCTAACTTTATCTATTTAAGCCGCAGGTTTCTCCCTAACAAGGATCCATCTTCTTTCGCGCACCCAAAAGTTCCAACTCTGCCATTTCTGCAGCTCCATCGCCGCCCATCTTAAGGAGGAACTCAGACCACCATTTCCTTGCAAATCCAAAGTCGGAGCATCCTCTTGGCCTCCTCCATCATTCGCTTGCCTCCAAGGGTGATTTCAAGGGATTTCTCATTGCATGTGTGAAGTTCTCTGGCGAGGTCGTGGCCGAAGACAATTGACGGAGAAGATGGGTACATTAGAATAAGGTGGCAGCTCTTCTGGACAGCGGATGGCAGTTGGAGCCTGAGTTTGGACAAGGCTTGACAACTCTAGATTCTGGTCGTGAACCTCTTACGAGCCTCCTCCCCTTTGGTTGTAATCTCACCCCCTTCATATTGTAGCATTTTCTCTCTTAATTCCTTGGTTGTATGACGATGATTGCTAAACCTTATTATTGTTATTTAGTTTATTTAATGTCTATGTGAAATCATCTTGCGGTTTATGCAAGTGAGGAGCGCCCCCATTCCATCTTCCATCTGCCATTACCCTCCATCCCATTATGCAAGCCTACTCGCGCATCCGCCAAGCGAAGCAGTGCATAGCGGCCTGCATAGTAATTTAGTAACTTAGCTTTAATTTCTTTTCCATAATCAAATCCATGTCTCCAGCAATCCATCCGACCTAAAGTACTTCAATCTCAAGTCTTTCCCCGAAAATTAACTCCACCTTACTGTGTTCCTCTGAGATTAATACTCGGCGATTCACTCCTCATTTTATATTACTTGTGTGACCGGTACACTTGTCATAAGTGCATCACGTTTTTGGCTCCGCTGCCAGGGAACACAGTCGTGTGAGTTTCTTGAGAGGGAGCTGAGAGGTCGAAGTTCTTCCATTTATAAATTGCATCCTTTTTATTTTATTTCTTTGTATTCCTTTTCTCTTATCTTTAATTTTAGGTTGCTTTAGTAATTTATTGTTAGGTGTAGTGTTTTGCATAATTGCATTTTTCTGTTGAATTGGGGTATCTTCACGCATAGTGGGCTGAATTTAATATCCGTTGCCGTTGGTGTGGAGAGATTTCCCATGTTAGTGATAGATGCCTATCAGGAGATAGTAGTTCTAGTCCCCAAGGCTCAATATGGGTCTCAGAACTGTCGCCTTGCGGTGACACCAACTCTCGGGAAGGTAGCCAATACAAGACACCAATTCTGCCAGAAAATTCAACATATAGGCAAACCATACTTCACAGAGAAAATAAAGGAGATTATATAAATAAGTCTAAGTCCTCAATCACATCACAAGGTGATATATAAAATACCACTAATAGTCCACATAAATAAAACTGAATATAAAAGGGCTCCTGCCCGGTACATGTAGTCCTCACTACAATGCTCGCGGAAGTAATAAATGCTAGTCACTCACAGAACCCATGGTCCCTGTTGCGACTCCCAAGCTAGGCTAGCTCACCTCTTCCTGCATCATACCCTGGTTGGGCTGGATCTCCCGGGACAGCTCTCTATCTCCCAATCAGAGCCCCTGTGGTGTTTGGTCAAACTGACAGTTAGTCAAAAGACTAAGCCAAGATCCCCCATCTCTCCCCCGGTGACTCCTAGGCACCGAGCGGGAGGAATGAAGAGGAGGAACATCAAAGCATAATGCACAAGCAGATGGTGGCGGCCTTAACTACCAGGAAGCATACACTAAAATTAACTAATACAGGGCCTACTTACACAATTATAATGTAACAACAATAAGGTAGTAGTAAATGAAATGACAATAAGTAAGTAGTAAAGTAAATGGTAAAGCAGCTATCAAAGTGGAATGTAACCCTAGCGGTCGTTTTGCAAGGCCCATCATATAAAAGATCCCATAATAATTTATATGATGGGGGGTATAGATTGTATGCAATGTTATGAATGATATGAAATGATATGCAAGGTTTAATGATTATGTTTCACACCAGTGCAACTCAGCCACACGACTTTGCACGCACATACCTTTAGTTCCCTGATTTGTATTCAGCTAAACTCTGAGGTACCTCTCGGAGTGGCAAACAGAGGCAGTGGGTTAGGCCACCCCACTCCTAGGCCAGTATTCACACTACCTAACCTAGACCTTATGTACTACTCAGTACACCTAGTTAGGTACTACGAAGCATCTTATACTAATGCTGGCTTCCCACCATTCTTTTCTTCGCTAAGTGAATACTCACACTTGCTGAGCCAACGTACTGATGTCGGTGTAAACGATTGACCAATATCGATGACCCACCACTTATATGCACAAGCACATATGCTACAATACAACTTTCGAGCCACCAGCTCACCGGACTAAACAGTCCATTTCAACAAACACCAAGCCACAACTTGTAGCACATTCCTTCCTTAAACTCACACTGAGTCCACAGCTCACAGGACTAGACCAACCAAAAATATCTTCCCTTAATAAAGGTGTGTGTGTGTACGTGTACTTGACAAATTGTTATTAGATTAATCTTTCCTTGTTATATGCTCTATCCGTTTAAGGGTTAGTCTTGGACTTCCTGAGGTCTACCCTGTGAGGGGCTCGCATCGGTACTAGGAGGTACGATGGAATGATAGCCAAACCTCCTTTTCTCAAGACACTTAGTTTTATTGGTGACTACCCGACACCCACACTCTTATATTACTCTAGTGCGCTAGGGTGGATTAAGATTCACTAGAAGAATTAATGCTCTCATGAACACCAACGCTTCACCTAGGTGAATAATGACCATACAACTCACACCCATAACTAGGAGAGGTCTTGACGGGCTTTGACCTTCCTACCATAGACTTGACATATATAACCTTTCACTGAAGAATCCCTACCAAAGGACTCATGGAAAGACCCAAAACCACCAAACTCCCTTTTGGCTATCCACAGACCACTTTAACCTTAAGGAGAAAGATTTACATTTATTAAGGTCCTACATGTCTCTAAGGTGTTTATATGATGAAGCCCACATCCAGAGGTTGGTTATGGTCTATATGGAAGAAATACCGGTACTTTGTATTTTTCTCCCTGATTATTTCCATAGAAATCATTAAATGAATAATTAAGATATAATCTAAATTTTGTGAAGGATCTTCCACTTCCTCTTACCCAAATGACATAAATTAATTTCCATGGATTCTAATAAGCATAAAATGTCCTCCAATAGAGATTGACTATTTTACAAGATCATGAGCCCATATAATTTAAATAAATCACAAATACTACTTTTAATGTTGAAACCGATTTCTCGGTCTCTTGTGGAACTCGGGGCCCTCACCGAAATGAGAGGCAGCTAGCCCTTACCGGTCCCTCGGGAGAGGTAAGGCCGACGATTCGAGCAAAGAACAAAGACCCTAGTCTCAGCGAGGAGGTCCCTCCACTAACCCGGAAGATCGTTGAGCGCTTCCCCTCCCAAGCCAAAGCTAAGACTCGGGCACCTTGGAGAGCTAGAGAGCCCAAACCAAAGCGACCTAGGGAGAGAAGAGCTCAAAGATAATGAACCGGTCCTCTCCTAAGGTGCCCTTTGAGGTCTATTTATAGATTTTAGTTTTGTGGTCTGTCAATAACCAAAACCCGCTGTCCATTCTCACTATCCGCACACCAGATTGGTCTGCTAACAGCCAAACTCCGCTGTTTGGAGAGGCTAAACGCAGACCACCGGGGGCCTCTTGGTAAAAATCCCTTCCTGGACTTTTATGGGGCGAGCCAGCCCGCTTCGCGACCTCCCTCGCGAGTGGAACTCGCGAGCCTCTGGGTCGGCGAACCCCAGAGGTATTATCGGCACATTACATGGCTCGCTCGCCCGCACTACCTCGGCGAGTCCCCGGATGACTATCTGCTCTCCCTCTAGGCGGGCTCGCCTCGCGGACTCCTTCCTTGAATGGTTGGGCTCGCCAATAGCGACCCGGCCAAGCCGACCTCCCTCGCGAGTGGAGCTCGCGAGCCTCTGGGTCGGCGAACCCCAGGATGGCTATCCGCACCCCAAAATGGCTAACTGTACCCCAAAATGGCTAACTGTACCCCAAAATGGCTAACTGTACCCCAAGGTTCTGGGCTCGCTCGTCTGCGCAGTCTCTTGTTCTTCCTTGGCCGGCCTCGCCGGAGTTCAGGGTTCGCCCCTCTTGGCTCGCCTCCTCGAGCGCGAGCTGCTAATTTCTTCCTGGCGAATATCGGGGTTGTACACAATCCCCGCTCTTCGCGAAGACTAATGTCCTCGCGAAGAATCGTCCAACCACGGATATTCGACCGCCCCCAGATGGCCTGTCAGGAATCTTTGGTGGGACCCACCATGCAGGTTATAAATACCGTCCCGAACCCCCTCCGGTGCGCGTCGCTTCTTTTCCTTCCTTTCTTGTCTTAGCTGCCGGGAGATGCCGATTTCCGAAGAAGCAGAGACTCGCCTGAGGGCGTTGAGAGCCGGCGGGCTACCTTCCACGACCAAGGTACCCGCCTGGATGAGCCGGCCGCCCCCCGCCCAGTCGCCAAAAGTCAAGAAGGCGAAAGCGGTTCGCCTCTCTGGGGACGACTCCGTGGTGCTGGACTCCTCTCCGGACGATCGCCGCCCCGAGAAGGTATGAGTTATTCGAATTCACGCCGATGAGTTGCTCTTCATTCTTTTTCCCTCGCAGGATACTTTGCCGAGCGAGATCATTGAGGAACGTGCTGAGGGGTCTCGGAAAAGCCAGCAGGTGGACACGAACCTCGCTGGGAAAGACACCACCGGTACGATCTGGATCTCGCACGCCGTAATACTTATGTCAACCCTATATGATCTCCGTTACCCTTTTCTTACAGTCTCGCCCCTGAAATCCCAGATCCGCCCGTCGTCGCGGCCTCCATCTCCGCCCCCTCCAGGTAGGATCGCTGACAAGCCCGGGTTCCAGCTCTTGACGAGCGAGGAGACCGGTGGCTCCGCCCCTCCGAAGATTCTCCCGACCAATAGCACGGCTTATCCTGCAGGCCTGGGCAAGTCTCTTTACCCCCATTATGGAAACGTGTTCCAGGGCCGTCCTTCGGGTTCTCGCCCCCCTCTCGGTAAGCGTTATGGCCTCGCCGACATCCTGCGTGACCTCGTGCTCATTATCTGACGTGAGGTCTTGCATATAATGCCAAGAATCCGCACACCGATTCTGAACTAGGCGACGACGAGATGTCCCCCCTTCCTGATCAGGTGGAGGAATTTTTAGGTGATCCGCGAGATCCCGAGATGATGAAACAGCGAGCCGCAGAACTCTTGAGGAAGCATGGGCGAATGCTGATGGACCTCAATATGCAAGCGAGGCGGGATAGGGAAGCCGCGGAGGATAGGCACGCGGTCCTGATGGAGGAGTGTGCGAGGCTCCGGCAAGCGAGACACCGCGATCAGGATGAGGTCGCCACGACGCCGGAGGTACACATAGCGAGGATGAGGGACTACGCCTACCTCACGGATCGGGAGGGTCGCCTGGCGGAGGAATATTATAATTCTAGGGCACCGCCGAGGTCAGGGTCGCGGGGTGGTGGCCGGTGGAAATGGCTCCCCCACGATTCTCGCTAACTGCTTTGTTGCGCTCCTATTATCATTAATGGGTATTGCTGTTTTAGACAATCTCGCCATGGCTCGCAACTCGCATCTTTGCCACTTATATGTTGGCTTTATTTCTTATGACAATTATTACTAGCTTTTTATTGTTTCTCGCTTGGTGTTAGCGAGTCTTTCGTTTTCACATTATATTGTGCTTGGGCGGACCCTCTGTTCTCGCCAAATTTATCTCTCGAAAGTGTCGTTCGTACTAACCTCGCAGGTTTTTTTCTCGCCCGCGGACGTGACGTGATGTTTTTGTTGATACTCGTGCTCGCTGACGCTTGGACTTCTTCCCGCCTTTTTGTTTTGGCTATAAATAGGCGGCTTTTATTGAGCCAACCACCGCATTTATTCTCGATCTTCTTCTCCTTCTGCTGCAGAGCTCTCGCTCTTTCTCGTTCTCGCATTCTTCCCCTTCTCGCAGATCTTCCAGATGGGCGGCGACGCGGAGTCAGAGGGTCGGCGGAGGGTCGCAAAGGCCTTTGCCGAACACATCTTCTTCTCTTGCAATCTGACCGACGAAGAATACTTTAGCGCGATCGCTGATTTCGTTCTCCCCCCGTTCGAGGCACGCCGCCCTAGCGAGGACGACGTGATCAATGACCCGTTGGTCGACGAGTTGGCCATCCCTATCGCCCACTTCGCGGTCGGCCTGCGCCTTCCTTTGTGGCCAGAAGTTCGCCAGGTAACAATCGTTCTTGTTTGTTGTTTATTTTGCCACTCGAGCCTCGCTCGCCGCGTGGATTGATCTTGTTCTCGCCACCTGTTAGGTGCTTAAGCATTATGGCGTGGTTCTCGGCCAGCTCACACCCAATGCCATGGCGGTGGTCATCGCCTTCGCCTGCTACCTCCGCGAGGAGCGGATAGAGTTCAGCCTTCCTGTCTTCCGGAAGCTGTTCTCCTTCCGCGCCTACAAAGATGGGACAACTTATTTCGTGGGCACAGGCCCGAAAGTGGTTGAGACCGTCAACAAGGCCCACTTCTGGGCCCAAAAGTTTGTCGTCGTCAAGGGGAGCTTCGGCAACATTCCCTTCTCGCCGATTCAACATAGCGAGACCACCTACCGGCCCACCGCCCTCGGCGGCCATGACGCCCTCCTCCATCAGTTCTTCTGTAAGAAGAACTTCGAGGTCATTTACCTCCGCCGCAACCTAGACTCGCTGCTTCCGGTCCTCGCTGGAGAGGGTAAAGATCTGTCTAACCTATTCGTCTCAACTCGCAAGCCTATCGTACTCATCCCTATGATTCTGTTTTTTAGGCGAGCGAGATCTCCCCCTCCATCCACCTTACGCGAGCAACCGGAATACCGATGCCACAATGGCTCTCGCTACCATGGGGGAGGAAGCCTGCCGAGGAGACGTCACCCCGGCCGAGCCTTCCTCCCGCAAGAGATCGGGGGCCTCCGGCAGTCATGGTGCCGTCCCGAAGTCTCCGCCAAAAAAGAAAAGCAAGAAAAGCGCGGCCTCGCTCGCTTCGTCAAAAGGTAAGGAAACTCGCGAGGCTGCCTTCGACGAGTTCGACCTTACCGGCCTTTCGGCGGGCGAGGACGAAGATCATGGCCAGGAGGCGGTCAGGGCCTCGGTCCTCCCCATCCCGGTGAACCATTATAACTTCGGGCTCGGCCAGAGGCGTCGGGACGAGACTGGCGAGCCCCTTGTTACCTGGAAGCCAGAGACAAACAGGGTGGACATCTCTTCTATCCTCCCCTCCTGGGTGGAGAAGGAGACCGTCAGTGGTCACGCCTTCGACTTTTCGTTCGCGCTTTATGGCCGCGAAGATGCAGGGTCTTACAAGGATGAGACTGCGAGGACCCTTGCTTATGAGAGCGCGAGGTCCCAGCTGCGTTCTTCCGAGCTCGCCCATATGACTGGGAGGCGTTGCTTACAGCTGGAGCTTCAGAATGTGGAGCTCGCAAGGGCCTACCAGGGAGTTCTCGCCGAGAGCACGCAGCTGAAAGAGAAGCTGCTCGCCGTGGAGGCAAGAGTGGTGAGTCATCTAGACTTCCAACTTCGTATTTTCCCCCAACCCCTTCATCTCTCTAACCTGACTTGCTCGCAGGATGTCGAGGTCGCCGGGAGGGCCAACGCTCGCATCAAGGACTTGGAGAGCGAGGTGGCCGGGCTGAAGGCCCTAAATAGCGACCTCACTCGCGCCGTGGTTCCCCCTTCGCCTCGCCGTTTAAAAGAAGACCGGAGGGCGCGAGACGAAGAAATTGTTCCAGAGCTCTTCCTCCCTCTCCCGCCGGTGAAGGACAACGCTGATGAAGAAGGATCTGCGGGCGATTCCTGAAGCTCGCCGCCCTTCCCCCTTTTGTGTTGTAACGTGTTATAACTTTTGATCGGCGAGATCGCCAAAGATTGTAACTGAATTATTAAACATAGAATGCAGATTTTGTTTTCACTGTGCTCTCCTTTTCTCGTTGTTATTTTCATTTTTCGACCGTCTCGCTCTTGCTCATCTCGTGATTCATTTTTGCGGAGGTCATTCTCGCGCCGCTCGATATTGGATAGGTGCGCGCGGGACGCTCCGGCTGCTCGGGTCCCTCGCCGTCTGCCTTGGGCTCGTTGCGCCTTAAGCTACGCGTATTTTCTTTAGGTTTCGTAGGGTATTTTTCCTCTTGGCGAGAGCTAGCTTCTTACTTAGTGCAGGCAACCTTTCTGCCGAGGACTGGATATTTGGGATCGTATGAGATTGATCCTTGTCCCTTGCGTATTGTCGCAAGCGACCTCCCTTAGCCGAGCGAGCACGCCCGACGAGCGAGAAGGAGTTTGCCAGCATAAGACTTATCACCCTATCAGTTTCTCCAGAGACCGTCCTGAACCACCCGTCTAGTGAGAGCCCGGGAGCGGAATCGATCCGGGGCATTCCAGCACCAATACTTATCACCTTGCCAGCCTCTCCAGAGATCAACCTGAACCCCCCGTCTAGTGAGAGACCGGGAGCGGAATCGATCTGGGGCATTCCAGCACCAATGCTTATCCAACCCTGCCAGCCTCTCCAGAGATCAACCTGAACCCCCCGTCTAGTGAGAGCCCGGGAGCGGAATCGATCTGGGGCATTCCAGCACCAATGTGTCCAACCTTGCCAGCCTCTCCAGAGATCAACCAGAACCCCCCGTCTAGGTGAGAGCCCGGGAGCGGAATCGATCTGGGGCATTCCAGCACCAATGTGTCCAACCTTGCCAGCCTCTCCAGAGATCAACCAGAACCCCCCGTCTAGTGAGAGCCCGGGAGCGGAATCGATCTGGGGCATTCCAGCACCAATGTGTCCAACCTTGCTAGCCTCTCCAGAGATCAACCAGAACCCCCCGTCTAGTGAGAGCCCGGGAGCGGAATCGATCTGGGGCATTCCAGCACCAATGTGTCCAACCTTGCCAGCCTCTCCAGAGATCAACCAGAACCCCCCGTCTAGTGAGAGCCCGGGAGCGGAATCGATCTGGGGCATTCCATCACCAATGTGTCCAACCTTGCCAGCCTCTCCAGAGATCAACCAGAACCCCCCATCTAGGTGAGAGCCCGGGAGCGGAATCGATCTGGGGCATTCCAGCACCAATGTGTCCAACCTTGCCAGCCTCTCTAGAGATCAACCAGAACCCCCCGTCTAGGTGAGAGCCCGGGAGCAGAATCGATCTGGGGCATTCCAGCACCAATGTGTCCAACCTTGCCACCCTCTACAGAGATCAACCAGAACCCCCGTCTAGTGAGAGCCCGGGAGCGGAATCGATCTGGGGCATTCCAGCACCAATGTGTCCAACCTTGCTAGCCTCTCCAGAGATCAACCAGAACCCCCCGTCTAGGTGAGAGCCCGGGAGCGGAATCGATCTGGGGCATTCCAGCACCAATGTGTCCAACCTCGGCACCGCAGCAGTTAGAAGCATAACAAATGAAAGTAAGACATTGATTTAAACAACATAATAAAACTTTCAAGGGTAGAATCGTTTCAAATCATCCCCACTCCGAGCTCGGTCGAGAGGTACCCCTTCCACATCCTGGAGGTGATACCCCCCCGACTTGAGCACCTCGCTTACGATATAGGGGCCCTCCCAGTTGGGGTTAAGCTTACCCACCGCGGCCCCTCTGCCCGCCGCATCAACCTTCTTTAGGACTAGGTCCCCTTTATGGAAGGGCTTGATCCGGATGTGTTTGTCAAAATATCGAGCCATCCGCCGTTTGACCTCTTCCTGTCTGATGGTAGCCAAGTCTCGGAGTTCTTCCACCAAGTCCAAGGACAGCTTCTGCTCTGCATTGTTACCTTCTAACCACTCTTCATCCCCCTCGCTTGCGGCGATCACCCAGGGGGTCTTCACCTCAAACTCTATGGGGAGAACGGCCTCGGACCCGTGAGAGAGCTTGAATGGAGTCTCCCCGATGGCGGTATTCGGAGTAGTCCGCATGGCCCAGAGAACGGAGGGTAGTTGTTCCACCCAACTTCCTCGTAGGTTCTCCACTTTCTTTTTTAGCAGGTTGACGATTATCTTGTTCGCCGCTTCCACTTGCCCATTGCTCCTCGGATGGTGGACTGAAGCGAACCTGAGGTCGATGCCGAGCTGAGTGCAAAAGCCGACAAACTCTTCACTCGCAAACTGTGGCCCATTGTCCGTCACTATAGCTAGAGGGAGTCCATGCCTACAAATTATTTCTCCCCACACAAAATTCCTCACAACCTGAGAGGTTACCTTAGCAAGTGCTTTCACCTCTACCCACTTGGAGAAGTAGTCGATCATGACCAGCAGGAACTTCCTCTGGCCGCTGGCTTAGGGAAAGGGGCCGACCAGGTCCAACCCCCATATGGCGAAGGGCCAGGGGGCCGTGATGGTACGGAGCCTTTGAGCGGGGAGGAGTTGGAGAGGAGCGTAGAGTTGGCACTTCCGACACTTTCCTGCGAACTCGGCCGCGTCTTTGCTGAGAGTGGGCCAGAAGTAGCCTTGCCTCAATACTCTTCCTTCCAGGGTCCGACTCCCAGAGTGACTGCCGCACTCCCCGGAGTGGATTTCTTCCAGCACTCTCGGGACCTCCTCCTCGGAGACACAACGGGCCAGGAGTCCCGAGAGAGTCTTTCTATATAGCCCCCCTGCATGCAAAGAGTAATAGGCGGACTTATACCTGAAGCGTCTTTTATCCACATCATCTCCAGGGAACTGCCCAGAGGATAAGAAGGTGATGAACGGATCCATCCATGAGGCTTGTTGATCTACCTCCATCAATTCTCCTTCCTCGATGGAGGGCCGGAAGAGTTCCGAAGTCGTCCCCCCCGCTCGGGGACCGAACTTGGCTAGGAGGTCCGCCTGGGTGTTCTCTTCCCTTGGCACGTGCCTGATGGAGAAGGTGCGGAACTGCCTGATGACTCCTTTGACTTTTTCTAGGTAGAGTAGGAGGGTTGGGTCCTTTGCTTCAAACTCTCCTTTGATCTGGCACGCTACCACCATGGAGTCCGTGGAGACCTCCACATCCTGCACACCTAGTTCTCGGGCTAGCCGAAGGCCCGCTATCACTGCTTCGTACTCGGCCTGGTTGTTGGTGATTGGGAATTAGATGTTTAAGGCTTGCTCAATCCGAGTCCCCTGAGGACTCACCAGGACTATTCCCCCTCCATAAGAGTGTTTTCCCGATGCTCCGTCCACTAACATTTTCCATGTTTCTGGGGGAGGTGGCTCGTGCTCCCCCACTTCGGCCGCGTAGTCAGCAATGAAGTCTGCCACTGCTTGAGCCCTGATGGATGTCCTGGGTACGAACGTGATATTGATTCGCTTAATTCCACGGACCACTTCGCCAACCTTCCTGAGTGCTCCACCCCTTCCATGATTTTGCGAAGCGGATGGTCCGTTACTACTTTAATTGAATGGGCTTGAAAGTAAGGCCGGAGCCTCCGGGCCGACACCACCAATGCGAAGGCTAACTTTTCTAGGATCGGGTACCGGAGTTCCGCCTTCTTCAGCACCCGGCTGACATAGTAGATTGGGAGCTGCTTCTTTCCCTCTTCCCGGATCAGCACGGAACTTACTGCTGCGGATCCTACCCCTAGGTATAGAGATAGGTCTTCCCCTGGCCTCGGTCCCTGGAGCAGAGGGGTTTGGGTGAGCTGTTCTTTCAGAGCCTGGAAGGCCTCCTTGCACTCCGGGGTCCATTCAAACTTCTTGTTGCCCCGCAGTACTTTAAAGAAAGGCGCACACTTCTCCCCCGCCTTGGAGAGGAATCTGCTGAGCCCAGCCAATTTCCCCGTAAGGCTCTGAACCTCCTTCGGATTTCTTGGCGACTCCAACTCCATCACCGCTTTAACTTTGTCTGGGTTGGGTTTCACTCCGGCGGGGGTGAGCAAATGGCCCAGGAACTTCCCTCGGCTCGCCCCGAAGACACACTTCAGGGGGTTGAGTTTCATCTTGTACCGCCGCAGGGTCCCAAATGTCTCTTCGAGGTCTCGGAGGTGGGTCTCGAGGTCTCGGCTCTTAACCATGAGGTCGTCGACATAGACCTCTAAATTTCTTCCTTTCTGCTCGTGGAAGACCCTATCCATCATCCTTTGGTACGTAGCCCCTGCGTTCTTGAGCCCGAAGGGCATCATCTTATAGCAATAACATCCATCCCCCGTGATGAAGGAAACATCCTTGATGTCCGGGGATGCATGCGAATTTGATGGTAACCTGAAAAAGCATCTAAGAAAGACATTACAGAAAAACCAACGGCTGAATCAACCAGCGCGTCGATTCTGGGCAGGGGGTAGCAATCTTTCGGGCATGATTTATTAAGAAGTGAGAAGTCGATACACATACGCCACTTACCTCCTCCCTTTTTTACCATAACGACGTTGGAGACCCAGCCTGGATACTGGATCTCCGATACAAATCCGGCCTGCAGGAGTTTTCCCACCTCCGCGCGGATGGGCCCTTCTAGCTTATCCGCGACGGCCCTCCTCTTCTGACGGATGGGGCGGGCACCGGGGTCGAGGTTGAGGCGATGGCACGCCACATCCGCGTCGATCCCGGGCATTTCCGCGGCGCTCCAAGCGAAGACGTCCACGTTCTTCTGTACGCAAGCCAGAATCTCCGCTTGATCTCCTGGGCTAAGTTCTCCGCTGACCCGGACTTTTTCCACCACCCCCATCCGGGTGGTGACCTCGAGCTCCACGACCTCGTCCACAGCCTCCAACCGGGACTGTTCTCCCCAAGCCCTTTCCTCTTCGACACAAGCGGGAGCTTGGGTCTCTTCCTTGACTTCCTTCCCTACCACCATCAGCTCTTCCGCCCTTCCCTCCGGGGCCTTCTCCTCTTCTTCCTTTCTCTCCACCCGAGGTACCTCAGCTACCCCTTCCTGGGCATGAACTTCATCTCCCTCCTTCTCTTCGGCTACCTCCAAACCTCCGGCTTCGGCCACCTCCTCCATCACCTTATCCCACTCCTCTGCTTATCCCATCCAGGAGATGGTGTTGATAGCCGTCACGTAGCACTGTCTTGCCACCTTGGGATCCCCCCTGATCCGCACCTGGACCCCTCCGTCGTTGAACTTGAGGCACTGGTGAAAAGTTGAAGGGACGCAGCGGAACGCGCTGATGAGGGGCCGTCCGAAGATGGCGCTGTAACTGCTCGGGGCGTCCACTATGACAAAACGACAGTTCCGGGACTGCCCACCCAGAGTCACATGGAGCCCTACTCCTCCTTCTACTTCCTTCCTCTCCCCCGAAAATCCGAACAGGGGGCCATCTGAGGCCAACTCCCTTCTGGGTTCCACCTCCATCTTGTCGAATGCCTTCTTGAAGATGACATTGACCGAACTCCCATTGTCCACTAGGATTCGGGAGACGGTGAAGTTCTCGATTGCCGTCTGGATGACTAGCGCATCGCAGAATGGGTCCTCGTAGCTCGGTATGTCCTTCTGGGTGAAAATAATTTTTTCGGTCGGGGGTGGAGCGGTGGATGTTGACGCTACGCTCCGGCGGTAGATGGTATGGAGACTAGCCTTGCGGGTTGCCTCCACCCCTACCCCCCCATGGATCACTCCGATCCCTCCTCTATTCCCCAGATCTGCTCTATCCTCACATCTTTCCTCCTCTTCCTCTCGAGGTTCCACCTCCACGATCCTTAATGGTTGCTGCTGTGGTGGCGCGGGCGCTCTGCCCCTCTTCACCTCCAGGAACTCCGGACAGGTGTCCGTTGAGTGGCCTTCTACATCGTGGTAGATGCAATATGGCACCGCCACTTCCCTTCCCCCGGTCTCTGCTATCCTGTTCCTTCTTCTCCTAGCGGCCGCTGTCTCCGCTTCTCCTCCCCTTCCCCTTCCTCTTCCCCGGCCAATTGCCATGGCCTGTTGAGGTGGGGGAGGTAACTGCATCGGGCCTTGCCTCCACCCCAACTGGGGGGGTCTCCATTGACCTTCGAAACGGTTACCCCTTCCTGGGCCGTAACCCCTTCCCTGCCCATGCATTCCTCCACCTTGCGACCTCCATCCCCCCTCCGGGGCCCGGGGCTCTTCCCTTCTTCTGACCTCTTGCTGCCTCATCTCTGGCTCACTGAGCTTTGCTAGTCTCTTGGTGAGCTCTGGGTTGGCTTCTTCGCTTGCTACTTCCTCTGCCACCCTCTCCATCAGCTCCTCATAGGAGACGGGGGCCTTCCTCTTCAACGCCATCATGAAAAAGCTTTCCTTCAACCCGACCGTGAAGGCGAGTTGAAGTGCAAACCCAGGCACCTCCTGAGTGAGCTGCACTTCCTCCTGGAACCGATCCACATACTGAGCCAACGTCTCCCTGGACTCCTGCTTCACCGCGAAGAGGGAATCAGCGTCCTTCTTCCTCCTTTTTGAAGTTGAAAATCTCAACAAAAAACTTCGGCGCAGGTCCTCGAACGCGTAGATAGAGCCTGCCGGAAGTGAATGAAACCAGTCCCTGGCCTTCTCCTTGAGAGTGACGATGAAGAGCCTACACTTGAAGGCATCGAACATCGGCCTGATGGAGACCGAGTCCTCGAAAGACTGCAGATGCTGAACTGGGTCATCTCTGCCATTGTAGTACACTCTATCCCATTCTCCGAATCCCGCTGGAACGGGTGCAGACAACACCAACTCGCAGAAGGGACTTCCCCCTCCTGCCATCTTTTCTCGCTCGGCTCGCGAACCTAGCTTGCTCGCCAAGCTTGGGATCACACTCGCGAGGGCGACGCTCGCCTGAACCACCCCGACTGTCGCCGCATCCTCCTGGCGCGCACTCGCCTGCGCCGCGCTCGCTGGGGCAGAGCTTGTCGGCACCGAACTCGTCGGCGCGGAGCTCGCCAACACCGGGCTCGCCGGACTGGCGAACAGCACTCGCCCTTCCCTGTCATGCCCTGGTTCGACGGCAACTTCCTTTCCATCCCTTCCTCCTGGTGCCCTCTCGCCGACTGCTGTTGGGGGAGTGGTCGCCTGAGGTGCCGGGGTCGCAAACTCACTTCGCAGAGCCGTGACCGTGAACCCCAAGGTGTCGAGTACCTCCTTCCTGAAATCCGCGAACATCCTAGCCATTGCTTCCTGAGGGGTCTCGCCGAACTCCCCGCCCTGCTCTTCGTCTCCAGCCATAACTCTTCTCTGGGACTTTCTTGAACCAGCCGCGCTCCACGCTCACCGCACCAAAATGTTGAAACCGATTTCTCGGTCTCTTGTGGAGCTCGGGGCCCTCACCGAAATGAGAGGCAGCTAGCCCTTACCGGTCCCTCGGGAGAGGTAAGGCCGACGATTCGAGCAAAGAACAAAGACCCTAGTCTCAGCGAGGAGGTCCCTCCACTAACCCGGAAGATCGTTGAGCGCTTCCCCTCCCAAGCCAAAGCTAAGACTCGGGCACCTTGGAGAGCTAGAGAGCCCAAACCAAAGCGACCTAGGGAGAGAAGAGCTCAAAGATAATGAACCGGTCCTCTCCCAAGGTGCCCTTTGAGGTCTATTTATAGATTTTGGTTTTGTGGTCTGTCAATAACCAAAACCCGCTGTCCATTCTCACTATCCGCACACCAGATTGGTCTGCTAACAGCCAAACTCCGCTGTTTGGAGAGGCTAAACGCAGACCACCGGGGGCCTCTTGGTAAAAATCCCTTCCTGGACTTTTACGGGGCGAGCCAGCCCGCTTCGCGACCTCCCTCGCGAGTGGAACTCGCGAGCCTCTGGGTCGGCGAACCCCAGAGGTATTATCGGCACATTACATGGCTCGCTCGCCCGCACTACCTCGGCGAGTCCCCGGATGACTATCTGCTCTCCCTCTAGGCGGGCTCGCCTCGCGGACTCCTTCCTTGAATGGTTGGGCTCGCCAATAGCGACCCGGCCAAGCCGACCTCCCTCGCGAGTGGAGCTCGCGAGCCTCTGGGTCGGCGAACCCCAGGATGGCTATCCGCACTCCAAAATGGCTAACTGTACCCCAAAATGGCTAACTGTACCCCAAATGGCTAACTGTACCCCAAGGTTCCGGGCTCGCTCGTCTGCGCAGTCTCTTGTTCTTCCTTGGCCGGCCTCGCCGGAGTTCAGGGTTCGCCCCTCTTGGCTCGCCTCCTTGAGCGCGAGCTGCTGATTTCTTCCTGGCGAATATCGAGGTTGTACATTTAACAATTGTATGAACAAAGTACAGTAGATATCGATCCAAAAATTATGGCATAAAATTTTCATATTTTTCTAATCCCATTTAGCCATAAAATTAATTATTGCAAAAAGGAATTAGGTTTAAATCAATTTGTGAAGGAACCTCTACATAAACTCATTCAATAATTGATACAAAATTTGTAGAGCATCATGATGACCTAAAAGGAATATTGGCCAAGTGCCATATTTTCATAAATCATTTATTCATATAATTAATTAATCCAAGGGAACTGAATATAGTGAATTTGTGAAGGTAGCACTATAAATTCTCATCCAGTAATTATAATAAAAATTGCAGAGCATTATAATAACCCTATAGGCTCTTTGAACAAATTTCATATTTTCCTAAAATTGTATGACCAGATAAATATTTTAAATCATGGAAAATAACTTTTGGCACATTGTGAAGAAACTACCAAATTACCTTATCCAAAAATTATAATAAAATTTCCAGAGACTCATTGCATCATGGAAAATTCACTATCATAGTTTGATAACTTTCATAAAACAGATGACCATACATTTTGCACTTGAAATGAAGGTTGCCAAATTAAATATTAAGTGATCAGTGGGTGATAATGACTCTAAAAATTCCAACAAAATTATCCAGGGTGTTTACTCGCCCTATGAAACTATCTACAAAGTCTCAAGCCCATCCATGGAGTTATGACACCATTTCCTTCATTAACACCAATATGCAACCCTAGGGGTTGAATTAGGTTTTCTTGGTATTCCAACCCTAGAGCTTCTAAAATTACTTGTGGGGATGTTTTATGTGATAAAAAATAGGTGGCCCATGTTTCATCACATTTAGTTGAGGGAAGGCCACTCAAATCCACAAATGCACCTTTTTGATGAACTAGAGTTAACTTTCCTAGGTGACCATGATTGAACATTAGTTTACCAAGTCTAATGAAACCAAATGGGATGAGGTTTTTATCTTGACCCTATAATGTCCCCACAAGCTATCAACCAGAGATTTTGGGGTTTTTGAGGTCTATAGACCCTATATTTAAGCCATGCATGTATTCTTAAATTAGTACAAAAACTATAGAAAAATCATCTCCAAAAATTTTGTTTTTTGGATATGATGTGAGTCATGGGTAGATTGGTCTTTGGTAAAATTTTCAGACCATTTTACTAAGTGGATCAGTGGGGGCACTCAAATATATTTTTGGTTAGCCCTATGGACACCTAGCACCAACAAGGGTGCTGAGGAAGATCCACTGGGCCAAATTGAGTGAAACAAATTTTAAATTAAACTAGGCCTCAAGGCCAACATATTTCAAGTTGACCACTTTTACATCAGAGGCCCCAATGTATTTTTAATAATTAAAACCATCCACTCTATAATATGTGATAGAATATAAGGAAACATATGTATTAAATCATTTCGGGCTGCGAGTTGCAGATCGCGCAAGATCTAACGGCTCTTGTTCATCGTCCCCAATGGATTGATGGCCCCCAACAGCCAATCATGGGTGCTGTTTGGGCTTGATTTTCTGGCCACCAGTGCATCCTCCCGGCCGGCTATTGCCACCACCACCTTCGTCGAGGTGGTGGCTGGCGATTTGCGGTGGTTTGCTAGCCAGTGGTGGCCGCAGAGGGGTTTTATAGTGGGGTAAAAGAGCTCAAAAATGAGCCCTTTTTGAAGCTTGATTCGAGACCAATTTGGATCGAATCAAGCCCCAAATGGAATGAGATGGATGCTACCCTTGTATTCGGCGAGTCACCATTGTCGAATTCAAAGTTTTAGGTGTCATGCCTTCTCTGGCTTCTAGTACCTGATTCTTCCTGGAAACTAGGTGGTTTTCCTCCTGTCTGATCACTGAAGGTGATAAGAGTTTCAATTTATGGTTGGGGAGGCTTTATTCCCGAATGCCATTAATGGACATCATGGCAATTTCGGCCAAGGAGTAACCACCACAAAATTTGCAATTCATATGGCATGGAATTGGTTGGATTCTTGATGAGTCCTGATCATATACACATTTATGGACTCATCCGGGCCGTTATTTAGTCATTTCTCCGCACTTTAGCCTTGTTTTAGTTTATATTTGATAATCCATGCTAGGTGCACATCTTGGCCCACTTTGGTGTGATTTTCGTGTTTTTTGTCTTTAGTAGTATTCTTGTGCTGTTAGGTGCCACTTTCAGTGGCTAGATCTGTGGTTATGCTGGAATAGGAGTCGTGCAAGTGTTCCCGGTGCAATTCTGCACAGGAACACTGCGCACGATCACCGGTTCTATTGCGCACGACCACTGGTCGTGCGCCACTGATCGTGTGCACTTAACCCTTTTTCACGAGTTCTGTTTGGTGCAGTGCGCACGACCATCAACGACAGTGCGCACGACCACTGGTCGTGCGCCCCTGCTCGTGCGCACTTACCATTTAATTTCCGAGTTCTGTTTGCTCCAGTGCGCACGACCATCAATGATAGTGCGCATGACCACCGGTCGTGCGCCACTGGTCGTGCGAACATTTTATTTTATAATTTCGTATCTTGCAGGTTCCACCCAGGCAGTGCGCACGATCGCAGAATTTCAGTGCGCACGACCACTGGTCGTGCGCCAATGATCGTGCGCAGTATTTAATCCAGCGCCTATTTAAACGCCTGTTGCGATTTTAGGGCGATCGTTCATTCCGGGAGCGGGGTTCCTGTTCCGTACGCCGCCGACCACCACCTTGGGACGCCTCCACTTCATCTCCTACGCAAAGGGAAGCCTCCTCCATCCATTCTAAGACTTCCTCCATTGTCCGTGAGTGTTCTCCATCGTCCGCAAGCCTCCAAGCAAGCATTCTTTCATTCCGCTCGGTGAGAAGAAGAAGAAACCTAAAGTCGAAGACGACGGAGCACGTAGGGAGATCGTGACAGCTCTCTACGCCAGAAGCATTGTCCGTCCGAGTCCGGAGGTAGCCCGACAACCTACCATTCCGGCCATGAACGGCCGCTAGTCTTCAACATCGGTTATTTCTTTCCTCTTTCCTCGTTGTACTCTTTGAACCTTGTAAAACTCGAATATTGAGATGTTATTTGTTTAAATGAATGTCTCTTTGTTATTCTTCATGGTTTGGTTGTGATTCACTCCGTTCTCATTCACTCACTCGCGCCCGCACGCAAGGTGTTTGACCCGCGTTAGCAAGAGCTAACGGCGGTTGTGAAGAGGTGTTTGCGACCCTCACCCTCTCGCACTTGAGTTCACTTCATCCGCGTCACGAAGCACGGCATCGCGGCCGTTGCATCCACCTCACTTTGCGAAGCGGTGTTTTCGACCCGCATTTCTTTTGTTATTGCTAAGATTAGGAAAACCAACCAAAAACCCCTCTTTGTGTTTGTTGAACGCTTGTGTAACAATCATCACTGCGCGATTCGTTCACCCATCCTGCATTCCTCAAGAGACCGACATCCGAGGAATTTATTCTCCACAATTATTACTTGACAGCGACCGGTGCACTTGCCGACACGCATCAAGTTTTTGGCGCCGTTGCCGGGGATCTGCAGACGTGATGAATTCGTCTGCGTGAAGATTTGTTGCACGAGAATTTTCTTTTCTTTCACTTCTTTTGTTCACCTCTGGTATCTCCGTTTCTTTTCGATACGCACTTTTGATTACTTTCGCCTTTTCCATCATTCGCTAATTGTTTTGTTTGCTAGTATTCGTAGCATGACCTCCATTCAGGAATGCATCTATCAGGGAAGCTTGGATGATTTAAGGGATCAAGCAGAAAGGAACAATCATGACTTCGGGATCTCCTCCGACGTCATTGAGTACATGTCAGGGAACTGCAAGTTCAGCGGGGATGAGCATGAAGACGCGGTGCAACACATGCAGGACTTTTTAGAAATCTATTACACATGTGTATTCAATGGAATTGAAGATGACCTACAAAAGATTTTGGCATTTTCATTCTCCTTGCATAAAAAAGCCAAAAGCTGGTATTGGGATATTCGGAAAAGAGAGGTGACCACATGGAAACAACTCGAGGGGAGATTTTTGCAAGAGTTTCAACATCGTACCCAAGCCTTGGACAAGTACAGGGAACTCGTAACCTTTGGACAAGGGAAGGAGGAGACGTTAGTCGATGCTTGGGAGCGTTTCCAATCCTTGCATAGGGGATGCTACCGTGAAGATCTTTCAGAAGCTTTCTTAATTCAGATTTTTTATTTCGGAGTGCTCGATAAATTCCGTCTACTTTTTGATATGGCAGCTGGAGGGGCCCCGTTTAATAAATCAGGGAAGGACGCGTGGGAAGTGGTCGTGAATATTGTTCACACCAGTCAGCACTGGAGTCATGTTATTCGCTCCCCAAGCACTGCTGCAGTTAATGCCGTGACATCCAAAGGAGCAGCGGACTTTATGCCGCCAGAGCAACCAGAACAGTTAGCAACTTTGGTGGTCGGGGTATTAAACAAAATGAATGACCAATCTGCCGCAATCCAACATCTTCGATCTACTATAGGGACGCTGTCCGATGTCGTTTCTGGGCTTGCAAGTCAGCCTCCTGAGTCAGTGAACACCATGCAATTGAGAAGTGGGAGAAGTGTAGACAATCCTCCTCGACAGGAACCACTTGCGTGTCCCACTGACAAGCATAATGAAGACACTTCCGAGAAGCTAACTCAGAGCCATATTGAGCCGCATCCCGTGAGCGAGGCACAAACCTTGAAAAGCGCTGTTCACCCCCCATTCCCCCACAGGCTGCGAAACGAGAAATCCGAGAAGCAATTCCGCAGATTCTTGGAAATAATGAAGGGAGTGCAAGTGAGCATACCACTGATTGAAGCTATTTCTCAAATGCCAGGTTACTCCAAGTTTTTGAAAGATTTGATCTCGAAGCGGAAGCAGTTGGAGGGTCTCAAAACTATCGACCTCACCGAGGAGTGCTCCGCCATCATTTCCAATTTGCCCACAAAGTGCAGGGATCCGGGCAGCTTTACGATTCCCTGCAGGATTGGCCATCACCGTTTCAGCCAGGCACTCTGTGGGGCATCAATCAACTTGATGCCGCTCTCTATCTTTCGTGAACTTGGTGCTGGGATCTTGAAGCCAACGCAGGTAATGCTGCAGCTAGCTGATCGGTCGATCAAGAAGCCGTCAGGAATCGTCGAGGACCTCACAATAGTTGTAAACGGTCTCGCTTTTCCAGCTGATTTTATCATCCTCGACATGAAGGTCGATTCAAATGTACCCATTATCTTGGGGCGGCCCTTTCTCGCTACTGCTCGGGCTATTATTAATGTGGAGCAGGGGGAGCTCACACTAAGACTGGGGGAGGATGCTATATCTTTCAACGTCCACAGCCCGTCGCAACTCTTTGAAATCTCGGAGTGCGAACCAGTAGAGGCGCTTGAAGAATTCGATGGTCAGAACGTTGTGGAGTTGGATGACAGTGAGGTGTGTTGGCAGCACGAAGACAAGGAAGAAGGGGGTGCACACTCAAACCAGCCCGATTTGTCACACTCAATCGGAGAACCCTCCAACGATTCTGCCAATCCAAACCCTTGTCCGGCACTCAAACAACTCCCGGATTCTCTAAAGTACGTCTTTCTTGGAGAAAATAACACGCATCCGGTGATTATTTCTGCAGCCCTGTCCGCCACTAACGAAACTGCATTAGTGGGCGTGCTGAGAAGGTACCACATGGTATTCGGACGGTCTCTTGCTGACATTAAGGGAATCAGCCCCACGGTCTGCATGCATAAGATCCTCCTTGAAGATCAGTACAAACCGACAGCACAGCCCCAGAGGCGGCTGAACCCAAAAATGCAAGAGGTAGTGAAGGCTGAAGTGATAAAGCTTTTAGACGCTGGCATCATTTACCCAATCAGCGATAGCAAATGGGTCAGTCCAGTCCAGGTGGTACCAAAGAAGGGAGGGATTACTGTCGTTGCCAATGAAAAAAACGAACTGCAACCAACCCGAGTGATCACCGGGTGGAGAGTCTGCATCGACTACCGCAAGCTGAATGATGCGACGCGCAAGGACCATTTTCCGCTCCCTTTCATTGATCAGATGCTAGAAAAGTTAGCGGGGCAGGATTACTACTGTTTCTTGGATGGGTACTCAGGGTACAATCAGATTCTAATTGACCCATCTGATCAAGACAAGACAACATTCACATGTCCCTCCGGTACCTTCGCGTTCAAAAGAATGCCATTCGGACTGTGTAATGCCCCCGCAACCTTCCAACGTTGTATGCTCGCCATTTTTGCTGACATGGTGGGGGACTTCCTCGAAGTTTTCATGGATGATTTTACTCTATTTGGCAGTAGCTTTGACATTTGCCTCGCGAATTTGGCCAAGACCTTGAAGCGGTGTGAAGACACCAATCTTGTCTTGAACTGGGAGAAATGCCACTTTATGGTGCGCGAAGGAATTGTGTTGGGACATAAAGTTTCCTGCAAAGGGCTTGAAGTGGATCAAGCGAAGGTAAGTGTTATCAGAAACCTCCCTCCACCCATGTCAGTGAAAGGCATCCGAAGTTTTCTTGGTCATGTGGGCTTCTATCGAAGGTTCATCAAGGATTTTTCCTCCATTTCAAAGCCTTTATCTCGCCTGCTGGTTAAGGACGTCCCCTTCCACTTCGACGAAGCATGCATGCAAGCCTTCGAAACTTTACGGGGACAACTCATCTCAGCCCCAATTTTGGTGGCGCCCGACTGGACTTTGCCTTTTATTATCATGTGCGACGCAAGTGATGTGGCCGTAGGTGCTGTACTCGGTCAAAAGAAAGACAAGACTTTTCACACTATTGCGTATGCCAGTCGAACTCTCAACAGTGCTCAAGCAAATTATACCACCACAGAAAAAGAAATGCTAGCCATGGTCTTCACTTTTGAAAAATTTCACTCGTACTTGGTACTTTCCGAAGTGATCGTGTATACGGACCACGCCGCTCTCAGGTATCTTTTCAGTAAGAAAAAATCCAAATCGCGCCTGATTCGTTGGATTTTACTTTTGCAGGAATACAATCTGGAAATCAAAGATAAGAAAGGGGTGGAGAACGTGATTGCGGATCATCTCTCGCGATTGGAGTACGACACTCCCAACAACGTTGAGGAGGAAACGGACGACTATTTCCCGGATGAAAAGTTATTCGCAATTACTACGTCCTCCCCAACCGCACCTTGGTACGCAGATATCGCTAATTACTTGGCTTGTAAAACCTTCTCCCCGAATCTGTCCCCTCAGCAAAGACGGAAGCTTGCCTCTGACTCAAAATACTATTTTTGGGAAGATCCGCTCTTATTCCACACGTGCAGCGACGGGATTATTAGGCGTTGTATTCCGGAAGCTGAGTTTCAGTCTATATTGCAGCACTGCCATGACAGAGAAGCTGGCGGGCACTTCGGGGCCGTTCGAACAACACGAAAAATCCTGCAATGTGGATTGTTTTGGCCGACCCTCTTCCGGGACGCCCATGCCTATGTCACCAAGTGCGACGAGTGCCAAAGGACCGGAAATATTTCCCGGCGTGATGAGATGCCCCTTAATAACATGCTGGTCTGCGAACCCTTTGATGTCTGGGGAATAGACTTCATGGGTCCCTTCCCAATGTCTCACGGTAAGCATTACATTATTGTGGCAGTTGATTATGTTTCAAAATGGGTGGAAGCTGAGGCGGTCGCCACGAATGATGCAAACACAGTGCTACACTTTATCCACAAGAATATCTTCTCCAGGTTTGGGACGCCGAGAACTATCATCAGTGACGGCGGTAGTCATTTTTGCAATAAGCAGTTTGTGCAGCTCATGAAAAAGTTCGGGGTCCATCATAAGATTTCTTTGGCATACCATCCCCAAACATGCGGGCAAGTCGAAGTCTCCAACCGCTAGCTCAAGCGAATAATTGAGAAATCAATACATTCAAATAGGAAGGAGTGGGCTAAAAAGGTCGACGACGCATTATGGGCTTACCGGACTGCGTTCAAAACACCCATCGGCATGACTCCGTTTCAATTAGTCTACGGCAAGGCATGCCACCTCCCTGTAGAGCTGGAGCATAAAGCATTATGGGCAACCAAACTTCTGAACATGGACATTGGAGCCGCGGCCGAGGTGCGTCGTTCCCAACTCAACGAGTTAGAGGAGCTCCGTCATTTCGCTTATGAAAACGCTCGTATCTACAAGGAGAAAACAAAGAAATGGCACGATCGGCATATCATTCCTAAGGAGTTCAAAATTGGGGACCAAGTGTTGCTCTACAACTCCCGTCTCCGCCTCTTCCCAGGGAAGCTAAAATCGCGGTGGAGTGGTCCTTTCTCCGTGACCGATGTCTCCCCCTTCGGTGCCATAGAAATATGTGGGGATAAGGGGGACAAGTTTAAGGTCAATGGACATCGGCTGAAGTTATACGATGGCGCCACTATAAACAAGGAGTGTCAGTTGTTGACATTGGGAGATGGACATCATACAAACACCGGCAGCTGATTTCCCCTTCTTGTCTCTTATTTTTGTGAAACCCTACTCTTGAGAACTCTTTCTTTTTAATTCCTGCACACTTTATAAACAATGCTAATACAGGTATTTGGTCCAGCTTAAGGTCGTTAAATGAAAGCGCTCCTGGGAGACAACCCAGATTTCCTGTTTTCGTATTTCCTTTTTTTCTAACTTCTTTTAGCTCAGCTTTTGTTTTTGCTTTTGTTGCTTTGAGTTTGTGCTTGCAGGTTTTGTGTTCGATGGTGCGGATGCTGCGGATTATTCGTGATCATAAACGCCAATCGTCTGGTATGCTCATTTCTGAGCATTGGGTAACACTTCCTCCCTTCTTTTAGCTTCAAATTTCTAGATATATCGTTTAGCTTAAGTCTGGGGGAGCGGTTGTTGTTACCCACTGTGCACGAGTTGCACCGCATACTAGAAGGTTGTATCTTTATTTATCCTAGTCATTATTTTTGTTTTTCATGCTTCACATACCACTTCACCCACTTGAGTGCGTGCTTATCTTTTTGTCGTTGTTCCATTTAAACTATTTTGGTTGGAAAGTGAAATAGATTGTTAACGTAGGAATTATTATTTGGAGTGCGATGTTGACTCATGTAGTGTTCTGGTCACTTCGCATGCTATGGTAGAATTTGAGTAGAACTAGATTTTCTTTATGCATCTAATTTATGTTTAGTATTTCTGCGTAAATTTAGATTTAATATACTCAAGTGGTGAATTCGCATGAAATTGACGATAACCCGGTGTTGTGTGTGTGCGATTGCTAGTCGTGTGTTGCTCGAGTCGGGAGGAAGGTTTACCTTTCTCGTGGGCTAAGAACTTGCCCCAAGCGACTCTCGAAGCATGGGTGAGAGCTACTCGTTGAGTCAAGCATGATGTAGGCCACCCTTTGGCTAGTTTGAGCTTTGTTATTCCATGTCCATTTCATTCACCGTTGCAAGCCCATTTTGTGCCTACCATTCCTTTGTACAGCCCCTCTTCATCCACCAAAGCCTGAAGCCTATCCTACTCCCGCAACCAAAATGTTTTTAACTGCGCTCATAAGTCTCAACTTGTGTGGTGTGTGGAATCTTTGTGTTATGAAGAGAAAATAAAGTCCATCTGCTGATTTTGAACCAACCGGGGGTTCAATAAAAGAAGTAAAATATGTAAAAGAAAAAAAAAGAGTATTTTGAAAAAAAAAAAAATCCTCCCGAGCTAAAAACAGAAAATCTGTTGGTATTTGTGAAGTAGGCCGTGTGCACACCTGGTTTTCAGGATAAGTCTGGGGGTGTGTCACACGAGCATAGTTTGTTGGTCTTGTGTGGTGCAGCGTTCCGTTAGCTCACTTGGGTTGCGTAGCCACCGCATTTAACTTTGAATATCATACCGTAACCTAAGCCCCGTTCTAATCCTATAAGTCCTACTGATTTGATTTGCGAGTTTGCTAGCGTCGTGGAGAGAGTGTGACCGGGCAAGCGTATGGTTCACGACGGTGATGGATTTCAGCGGAGTTCTTCCTAAGCCCTGATCTTTTGCAACACCCGCCTCAGTGTCTCGTCACTTTCATACCGGGCATGATCGTCAAATTCTTCATAATTCACCAATTGAGTACATCTAAATCTTTAATTACGCTTTAATACTCTTGTAAATTATTTAGCATATTTAGAATCTCCTTCTACTAAATTCTCTACTTGCATGCGTATGTTACTTCGCACCGTACTCCTTTGTGTAATTCTCTATGTTAATTATCGTTTTCACGCTCCGCCGGATTCGTTTGCTCGGGACGCGCAAACAGTTAAGTCTGGGGGTGTGATGAGTCCTGATCATATACACATTTATGGACTCATCCGGGCCGTTATTTAGTCATTTCTCCGCACTTTAGCCTTGTTTTAGTTTATATTTGATAATCCATGCTAGGTGCACATCTTGGCCCACTTTGGTGTGATTTTCATGTTTTTTGTCTTTAGTAGTATTCTTGTGCTGTTAGGTGCCACTTTCAGTGGCTAGATCTGTGGTTATGCTGGAATAGGAGTCGTGCAAGTGTTCCCGGTGCAATTCTGCACAGGAACACTGCGCACGATCACCGGTTCTATTGCGCACGACCACTGGTCGTGCGCCACTGATCGTGTGCACTTAACCCTTTTTCACGAGTTCTGTTTGGTGCAGTGCGCACGACCATCAATGACAGTGCGCACGACCACCGGTCGTGCGCCCCTGCTCGTGCGCACTTACCATTTAATTTCCGAGTTCTGTTTGCTCCAGTGCGCACGACCATCAACGATAGTGCGCATGACCACCGGTCGTGCGCCACTGGTCGTGCGAACATTTTATTTTATAATTTCGTATCTTGCAGGTTCCACCCAGGCAGTGCGCACGATCGCAGAATTCCAGTGCGCACGACCACTGGTCGTGCGCCAATGATCGTGCGCAGTATTTAATCCAGCGCCTATTTAAACGCCTGTTGCGATTTTAGGGCGATCGTTCATTCCGGGAGCGGGGTTCCTGTTCCGTACGCCGCCGACCACCACCTTGGGACGCCTCCACTTCATCTCCTACTCAAAGGGAAGCCTCCTCCATCCATTCTAAAACTTCCTCCATTGTCCGTGAGTGTTCTCCATCGTCCGCAAGCCTCCAAGCAAGCATTCTTTCATTCCGCTCGGTGAGAAGAAGAAGAAACCTAAAGTCGAAGACGACGGAGCACGTAGGGAGATCGTGACAGCTCTCTACGCCAGAAGCATTGTCCGTCCGAGTCCGGAGGTAGCCCGACAACCTACCATTCCGGCCGTGAACGGCCGCTAGTCTTCAACATCGGTTATTTCTTTCCTCTTTCCTCGTTGTACTCTTTGAACCTTGTAAAACTCGAATATTGAGATGTTATTTGTTTAAATGAATGTCTCTTTGTTATTCTTCATGGTTTGGTTGTGATTCACTCCGTTCTCATTCACTCACTCGCGCCCGCACGCATGGTGTTTGACCCGCGTTAGCAAGAGCTAACGGCGGTTGTGAAGAGGTGTTTGCGACCCTCACCCTCTCGCACTTGAGTTCACTTCATCCGCCTCACGAAGCACGGCATCGCGGCCGTTGCATCCACCTCACTTTGCGAAGCGGTGTTTTCGACCCGCATTTCTTTTGTTATTGCTAAGATTAGGAAAACCAACCAAAAACCCCTCTTTGTGTTTGTTGAACGCTTGTGTAACAATCATCACTGCGCGATTCGTTCACCCATCCTGCATTCCTCAAGAGACCGACATCCGGGGAATTTATTCTCCACAATTATTACTTGACAGCGACCGGTGCACTTGCCGACACGCATCAATTCTCCTCATAACTGATAGGGGGAATGAATCGCCTTCAATTGGAGGGGAATTGAAGGGTTAATTGCATTCAAGGCCATGAATGCCCTCTTTCTCTCAATTTAAATTGGGGGAAACTCCCATTTTCTCTCTCCTAGCCACCCCCTCCAGAAATTGGATGGCATTTTATGTAATTTTAGTCATGCCTCACCCAGTGGATCACCCTAATTGGGCTTAGCCCAATTGGATTAAGCCTTGGGCTTAATTTCCCTAATTTGGGCTTAATTAACCTTAATTTGTTTATCCCAACCATAGGTCAACTTAGGTGGAGTGACTGACCCAAATGGGTGGTCAAAGGTCTCTTGACACCACCCAAAGTCAATTATGACTTGGTGTGATCAAATTGGGACAAGTTGGGTCACTTTGACCAAACTAGGTTGAATTGGGCTTTTTGAGTCCAAGTTTTTGTTTTGACCTTACTCATGGAATTGATTGGACCCAATGTGCTATTGGTGACCCATTGACATCCCTCAAGGGTTATGAAGATTTGGGTGAGGTCAATTTGACCAATTGGAGACCAATTGGTCCTTAATAGGCTATTTTGAACTATCTAGGGTTACGGTTGACTTTGGTCAACTTGACCACTTTGGTTGACCCCAATGGGCTCTAAGTGACCTAAGGAACTTCTTATGAGGGTAGAGGTGTCATGGTGGGGTCAGGTAGTCATCTTGAGGCCCAAAAGTCTCACCCTAGACTAAGTAATCAGAATTTGCTATTTGCAGACCAAGGTGATTTCACCTACTTGCCTAGGTTCTTATGGTCCTTTTGGTCTTCCTAGTGCTTTGTCATGACCTAGTCATGACAAAAACCCTCCTAGGGGTCTAGTTAATTATGGGATGTTATAGAATATATCGAGCACCGACATCGTATGGTACCTCATACACTGTGCTTATGTCATATGGCTACACTTTCAGCACCGTTTGTGTCATTTTTGAATTCATCTCTGATCCTATTCAGACCAAAGAAGAATGCAAAATGGTGCTTGTTTTGTCAAAGTACAGATCACGCTATGAAGCATTATGTCGAGTATCTTCGCCAATTGGACGGGATGATGAGCCGGATATTTGGATCATCCTGACTCCTATCTCTGGCTGCACACCTTCAACATCTGGTTATGTGTCTGTGTCACCTGCATGATTTAAAAGGAATAATGTGGACATAGTCATCAAATATGTTGCTGATCTAGGCTCTGACATGGCTGAGCCCATCTCCCCTGTGCATATATCACCTTGCATGGATTCGATTCTTTGTGAGGAATCAGTGCTTGACTTTTATCCGAGCACTATTCCTCCCCTTTTTGTGCATACTACTACATTCATTTCTGACGACATTATCGATGGTGGAGCATAGGATAAAGCAGGTGATTTGTGTGTTGTGCATATTCCTATGGAGGAGGATATTTTCCAAGGTGAAGAGGATTCTACCTCAGCATTGGTGGATGAAGTCCAAATCATGGAGGAGGCCACTGTTGATCCTGCCGAACCTTGGAGCATTGTCGATAATGCCGACAATATCTTATTAGCTCAACCTACTGGGAGTGAGAGCAAGACCACTCCCCCAATTTTTGATTATTTATATCATTCCTCTCCTTTATTTCCTGACACCCCTTCTTTAGTGTCTGAGCCTGTGCAGGTTGATTCTTCACAGGGACCCCAGGAGGACTTGGAGAATTTTGCTCATGCCAATGAGGTGAGCATCCACTTATGTGAGGAGGTTGATCCCCCCTCCATAGAGGAATATCCACTCATTACCTTCTCCTCTTACATCCGTCCTGAATAAGACGACACCTTGCTGGGCAAGGACATATAGTTTGGTGAGAATAATGAGGAGGACTCCTCCTCCACTTCTTACTTTCTGCTTCCTCTACCTGTGAAGAGCAGGTATTTTTATTTATGTAGAGGGATAACTGTTTTATCACTGTATCGGTACCCGTTACCGACACGGATATTAGAACAGTTGTATTTCCACTTCTCCTTCCATACTCCTCTCAACTAGATCTCTTAAAGTTCTGAATAAGTTGTGCTGGGAGGACAATAACCCCAGTAGTTATCTTACTTTTTCTAGCATTTTTATTTTATCTAGCCGGTTAAGTTAGTTCTATTTCATTTAGTTTGTCTATTTTCTTTTGTTTTGGCAAGGCTCACCCCTGCAGGTTCTTTTTCTGGATGGCGGATGCTGCGGCTTTGCCCTGGTTATCACACGCTTCTTCTGGTATGCTCACTTGTTGAGCATTGGGTACTCTCTTCACCTAGCATTTATTTTGAGTTTTAGGATTATATATTGTGTTGGGTTTGTTAGTTTAAGTTTGGGGGAGAGCCATTTTATGTGCCCACTCACATACACAATTGCATAGCATGCTAGAAGCTTTTTGTTGGGAATCTTGCCCACATGATTCCTGATTTGAAGAAGTCATCAAATCAAGAATACTTTACTTTGTTTTTGATCCACCTGACACGACTGCTGTCAGTTCATCAATAAATTCAAACAGGCACGGGTATCGAACGACTCTTCACCTTCCCTCACTATAAGTAGAATGACTACCCAGAAACTTGGCTATCGATTCTTCCACAATCCTCTTCATCGCCTCCGTCATTTCACCCTCTCAACCCAATGGAAGAGGAAGGCAGCAACCCAAGACCAGGAAAATCCTTAGCTCAAAATGAATCACTCTACCACACTATTTCGATTCTTCTCTCTGCTCAAAGAGAGCAAATAGAAAGCTTTATACAGAAAACCGTAAGAAATTTAGGAATGAGGTGAAAACGGAGATAGAATCAATAAAGAAGGACGTCTCCAATCTCAACACCCAACATGCCCACTTCACAAGTCTAATTCTGAACAGGATCAATACCCACGAGCAAAACATGAATACACGTCCGTTGGAAGTTAGAGACTTCGTAGATGTCGGTAATCAGGTAGCTCTGGAACAGCTGGTAGGGTTACAAAACTCCGTGTCTGAAGACATCCAAGAGTTGGAGGAGAATATCAAGGAGGAGGGTAAGGAAAATATAAACGCTTGCTCACACCAAGCAATATGGGTGAGTAATCAAGTAAAAGAAGCGCTATAAGTGACTGCATTTGTAAATGCACTCACTGAACCCTCGATCAGCTCTGACTCTAACGCATATGGAGCCAATTCGGACGAATCTGCATCATCTAGGAAGAGAAGGAGAACATCCAACGCAGAGTACAGGAAGAAGAGGCTAAGTGAGGTTGATCAGGACCCAGAAGCTGGTGGGTGGATTCCTCGTTCAAGAGAGATCATCACAGAATCGTGGATCACGTTCGGACACCCTCAGGTCGACCATGGAAGAGTATACTCCTCAATAGAATGGAATCGACACCAGAAGGAGCTGGAAGCAAGGAGACTTCACAAGATGGCGTTTCCTCATGGCCCTCCTCCACCTCCAAAGAAAATACCAAAGCCCATCCATTTCCAAAAGAGGCAGAAGAAGAAGGGAGTGGAAGGAGCTAGCTGCAGCAAGCATGAAGCAGACACCTAATTACTACTAGTTCGTAGAAATGAAATAGCATAGAAAATTAAACTCAAGAAAAATCGATATTACTATGTGAATAGAACAACCTATATGAATATTCATATATGAATGATTATAAGGCATATGCCTGTGATTATAGTGTTACATTCTATTCCCTACATGTATGATATTCATATGTGCGTAATTACTGCTATGTTATTGCTTGTTGATAACTAACATCATGTCGTGCACCTTGTGTGCCTATCTAGCAAAATATCATCATACATATGTCTGTGCTAGACGTTAGATGCAGATTATGTAGGATGCAGGAAAAACAGGACAACCACCTGCCACAGTCAAAATGATCTGCACGAAAGAAGTCAGAAAGGGGGAGAAATGACATCAACATGATCAAGACCATTCTCAGGAAGACTTCCTCAACATAGGGGGAGCAAAGAAATAGGGGGAGCTACAAAGAGAAAGGAGACATCAAATCCAGGGGGAGCTACATGCCTGGTGTACTCAGAAAGCTAAGTAAAATATTACATGCTTATATGTTTTACTTAAGATTATAATGCTTATTGTCAAGTGTAAGTAGTCTTGAATTGAGATTCTGACTTCTTCAAATATGGGGAGATTATTGGGAATCTTGCCCACATGATTCCTGATTTGAAGAAGTCATCAAATCAAGAATACTTCACTTTGTATTTGATCAAATATCTAGCTTATAATCTCAGGATAATATAAGTACAATGTCGTCGAGAAGGACTAGACATGTCGTCGAAAAAGTATGCTTGTCATCATGATGATGAGCAAAGAGAACGCTGAGACTTGGTGAGTTCGTCAAACGATGAGACTTGGCGAGTTCGTCGAACGAAGAGACTTGGCGGATTTGTCGAACGCAGAGACTTGGCGGGTTCGTCGAAAGCTAAGACTTGGTGAGTTCGTCGAACGAAGAATGCAGAGAAGACATGAAGATATGAAGTTGCAGTATCGATGATATCAACAAAGTGTCCATGCCGTCGAGAAGAGCAGACATCATCTTGTCGCTGAAAAGGCTAAGTATGACTGATGGCATTGGTCATCGTCGTAAAGAAGGCATGTCATCGAGAAGACTGAAGAAATGCTGAAAAGCAAAGTCTGTCGACATGGTATCATTCAGGTCATCGAGAGAACAATGTGATTACGATGACATGATGAAAGAAGGGAGATCACAACAACACAGTCAGAGATAGCATATCGTCGTATATGCAGAAGCACCAGAATGTCTCATATCGACAAGATGCCAGCATCAGTGGCAGAAGCTAGAAGACTTGAAGGTTTACCAAAAGCTCAAGGCATCGACAAAGTTATGTTGTCAAGATATTATCCATATCGTTGTAATAATGGAAATATCGTCGAGACAGATTTAAATGTTGCGGGCGCGCCGTCAGCATTTAATGCCACCGCCTGATTGTCCAATCAGCGTGTATTCTTAATTGATGGAGGTATCTGCGTGTGCTCTTAAGGAATGGGTATCTGACACTTAAAGGAATCTTTTTCAGAATACCATTGGGAGGTTTCGCTGCCCTATAAAAGGGATCAGTGGGTGCCCTAGAAAAAGAAGCAAGTACACAGTGAAAAAGAAGAATCCTGCTGCTACTCTTCAAGCAGAGGAGAAAAGAAAAAGAGAGGGAAGAACAAAATGATCGATCTGTGTTCTTCAAGTTGCAGTCAAGCCTCATCGACTGTTAAGTTTTCGCTCAAGAAAGAAAGAAAGCCAATCAACATCCGACAAAAGAAGCAGGGCTGAAGAAGATCCCGTACTGTCAAAGAAAATAGAGAAGCATCTTCTTCAACCTTAAGAAGCCGATTTCCATCAGTCTAAGTAGCCGATCTTCATCAGGCAGTGTGTATACTTCAATTTCTTATTGTTGTAAGGCTTGCGGGCCAACTTGTCTAGCTTGAGGGCTGGAGAGCTGTGAGGCTTGAGGGCCAGGGCAGTGCACTTGCGGGTGCGTCTTGTCGAGCTTGAGGGCTCAGGTGCAGTAGGGGCTTGCGTTCCTAGGTTGTAGACATAGTACTTGCGGGTCTGTGTTGTGTAGGGCTTGAGGGCCTGAGTGTCGAGCTTGCGGTCTCGGGGGCAGTAGGGGCTTGAGGGCCTAGGCTGTTAGACTTGCGGGGTCGTGTTGTAATGCTTGAGGGCCTGAAGTTTTGGCGGAGGTTGCCGAGCCTAGCACTCTACTAGGTAGGCCCAGAGGGAGAGAGGACTACTCAAGACACCATGTCTTGAGGAACCTCTATAGATCGTTGCGTGTTTTCTGTGTTTATGCTCTTTATTTCGTAGATCTATTAATCAACAACCAACAACAACAATGGGGAAGAAAATAATTTGAAAAACCTATTCACCCCCGCTAGGTAATTAAGTAGACAACCCATAAATAACACTTTTATTTCAGTTATATTGTAGTTGTTCATTTTCACCACACACCACAACACCCACATGAGCACACACTAACTATTAGGAACTATGCCCAACAATGTTCCTGATTTGAAGAAGTGCTCAGATCAATGATAAATGCACTATGTATTTGATGGTATAGATTATTCATGACTGCAGAAGATAAACCTTCTATCAAGTTATTTTCTAAGCCTAAAACATCAAGGACTGGATATATTGTTGAGATAGTATACATATTGTTGAAAAGCATCAAAGCAACATCACTTGTATATAGACGATAAAAGTAATGAAAATTAACTAAGTAAAATATCATCTCAAGTCTCAGCAGAAGAATCGTGGAGAAAAGTATCATATCGTCGAAAAAGTTTTGACGATATCGTCTTGATAAAGACGATATCATCTTGATCAATGTTATCAACAGATATTCATCACAACGATATCGTCGACATACTTCCTTCTTTACTATTCTACTTGATATCAAAATGATATCACTTCTTCTATACGACATCATCGAGATGTTACTTTCGATAAGACTTAGATTTGTTCTTTAGGCTGACTGTCTTTCTTCAAGATGACATCGTCTTGATCTTCTAGATGATGTGAGGTCTTCAAGCCAATGTTCATCCACATGAACCTTTCTTCATGACTTAAGGAGTTATGTCTTTTATCCTTCAAGGTTATACCTCTTCTTCAAGTCGATATCATCGAGACATCTTAGCTTTATCCACGATAAGCTTTCTTCAAGACGATGACGTCGATATCTGAACTTAGCTTTATCCACGATAAGCTTTCTTCAACCTTCAAGATGATGTGTCTTTATCAAGACGATATCATCGAAACTATTTTGACGATATGATACTTTTCTCCACGATTCTTCTGCTGAGACTTGAGACGGTATTTTACTTAGTTAATTTTCATTACTTTTATCGTCTATATACTAGTGATGTAGCTTTGATACTTTTCAATGATATGTATACTATCTCAACGATAAATCTAGTCCTTAATGTTTCTAGGCTTAAAAAATGACTTGATAGCAGGTTTATCTTCTGCAGCCATGAATAAGCTATACCATCAAATACATAGTGCATTATCATTGATCTGAGCACTTCTTCAATTCAGGAACATTGATGGGCACATTTCCCAATAATCTCTCCCTATTTGAAGAAGTCATAACTCACTTCAATGATAAATGTCAAAGGATAAATAAAATCATAATTTGAAGATATTCAGAAAGTATTATGTGATTCATCTATAACATGATATAAATAGAGAATGTTTTAGAACAAACAAAAAAACATTTCAATCATTTGCCCAAGTCATATTTAGATAAAACATTGCATGAACTTCAAGTACTGCTGCTGCTTCCTTTTCCTTTTCTCCCATGCCTTTCATAGAAGCTGATTGGTTTTGGAATATTCTTTGGGGAAGGAGGAGGACCATGAGGAAATGCCAGTTTATGATTTCTCCTTTTCTCCATTTGTGTTAAGTGCAGATTCCAATCAGATGAATAGTAGACTCTTTCTGACACATCCTGAGGATATCTAAATTCCATCCAGGCTTCTGAGGTCAGGGTCCTAGAGTTAGGACCCCATTTGTATGACTGTGGATCATATTCAATTTCCCTAAGCCTTTTCTGCCTATACCTCTTGCTCTGAACCCTTTTTGTTTTTCTGGAGCTGGAAGATTCTCCAATTTCTATGCCATAAACCTCTGATGCAGTGCTTTTGGATGGCTCTACTAGCTCAAAGGATGAGGGAGTCTTTTGTAAGGCATGCTTAACTTGGTTGACTGTCCACATGGCTTGATTTGCGCAAGAATTTATCATTGTTCTCTCCCCCTTTAGGACTTCTTCAGCTTTGTGATCATCAAGAGCTACTTGCACTAAATTCATCCTCTTATGCAGATGTTGTTCAGCCTCATCTAAGTTATTTCTTACCTATAGCAGATGTTCATCTAGATTCTGAGTATTTACTTCCATTCTGTTCAGAATTTGATCCCTATCTGAATTCATGAACCCTGTTATCTGTTGAAAAGCTCTCTCTATATTCCTTGACATGGTGCCTTGGTCTTCTAAGAGCTGATGAGTCTAATGTCCAACCTTGTTGATCTCCTGACCAACATGCTCCATGGCTGGAGCAGCTAAATGAAGGAAATGAGTGTGTTGAGTGTTGAGATGATGCATATCATTCTTTACAGTCTGCAGCTCAGCCTTCATTTCTTGCATCAAGTCATCTACAGTCTGTAGAATGAACTTTTCTATCTTCTCCCTTTGAATATTCGGCAGAGGTGAGATCATATGAAACAGGGAGCCTGAATGATTAGTAGATGGTCCAGCTGCATTGGCCTCAGTAGCTGCATCTTCTTCTGGAGAACTTTCAGAACCACTATCTTGAGTCAAAAGGACATGAGAGTTTTCCTTCATCTGCTCATCTACTTCTACCAGTACTTGCCTACCTTTTATTAGATATAGGTCAAGCCCAGTCTGGGGATCAAAACTTTCATCCTTCTCTGGCACATTTTCTTCAGTTTCCTTTTCTAAGGCGTCCTTCTCTTGAATTGCTTTTTCAGGGGCAGATCCTTTAGCTTGATCCTCTAGGGTAGAACACCCCATATGGGTCTCCCTCTCAATTCTTCCAGTATCTTGGGCTGAGTACCCATGTGGTGACTCCCCCTCAACCCTCTTAGTATCTTGGGCTAAGCTTCCAACAAGGAACTCCCCCTCAACTGGATCACTACCCTGAATGAGGCTTCTACTTTCTTCAAGAACCTCTGTGTTAGCAGGTTCACTCATATCCTTTGGGATTATTTGATTTTGAGCTACCTCTCGCTCTGTCAAAGTAGGGTTTGTTAAAGATGGAGCTCCTTCTTCTTCAGAACCCTTTGATAGGTTCAGGTCTGGAATTGATGATGCTCATCCTCTTTCAGAATTGCTAGAGGACCCTTCCTTATCTGAGTGCTCAACTATCACAACTTTCTTTTTCTTTCCTTTTGTAGAAGTTTGGGTATCCTTGGGAGTTTTGGAGATGAATCTCTCCCATCTATCCAGCATTTTTGAATCTAACCTCTTTGAATAGTGCAGCAGTGCTCCCATGTTTCTCTTCACTACATCTCCAAGAGTATTCAGGAGGAAGATGGATAGGATTCTTCCAAATGATAGGGTCTTTAGGGTGTTCTTGATCCTCTGGAATAGGAACTTTCTCCAATCTTTCTTCCTTGAAACAATGATCCTGCACATTGTCTCAAACATTTCCCTTGAAATCATGTCATGGGAACAAGGCTTGCACATCAGTACTTTCCCTACAATGTCTGTAAGGTGTTTTCCCTTCTGATTGAATATTGCCTTTTTAATCGACCCGTAGGTCTTCCCACTGTGCCTACACCAGGCATATCCAACAGATAGATCTTCAGCAGTCAGATCTTCCTCTTCCACTTCTTTCTCTAGTCTTGGAATCCTCAACGCTTTTCCTAGGCTCTTGGAAGATACAATGAACTTCTTCTCGGCCACAGTAGACTTTAGAATGGCCCCTGAACTATTGATTCTAGATCCATCAAAGAATTCCTAGACCTCCTTGTTCATGAGAGCACAGGGTTCGCAGAGCAGGTAATCCAGTCCTACCGATTCTATCACCACAATTACTGACCTAATCTCTTCGGAACAAGAGTTAAATCCTCCCCTCATGAGCTCATATCCGGAGATGACTGAGGACTCTTCCTTCTTGGGAGCAATTGATGTAGAACGTCGAGAACAAAGACTGTCAGAGACAGAACAGAGGTTTGTCGCGGAAATGACTTATGACAAATGAAAGTGTAATTTTTTGACCTAAGCATTCACTCTATTTATATTAGAAGTAGATGAAGAGGCGCGTACCTTTTTGTCTTGGTTAATAGATTAAAAATCCATCAGACAGCTCTGATTAAAGATCCAATATTGTATTAAGTATTTGCGTTGTATTTCGACGAGGTGTATTTATATCGTTGATAGTGTCGTTGAAATTACTTCAGCTTTGTCGTCGAGACTCCACCAATATCGTCGAGACGCAGATTTTGTCGTTGAGACTTCATCAATGTCATTTTGAAATATTCATCTGATGCTTGTCTAACTTGAGAAGTTTATCAGTACTTCTTTGAAGAATTCTTGGAGATAGCGCCATTTGGATTTCCTCCTTCATATCTCTTATATAGAAATGCCAATTTTATATTGACTTGAGCATGGGCTCCATTCTTCAAAGTTTGGATTCTTCTTTACTTTCTCCATTTTCTTCCTTTTAGCTTTTTGCACTTCAGAGTCAACATGATAACTTATGCTTTTCTTGACCTGCCCACTTCTATTGGCATACTCATCATAAAGAAACTTTAATAGCTGTCAAGCTGTTGATGTTGTTCTGAAATAGCTTCTGATATTGTCTTATTTGATAAACTACTTTTCACAATGGGATGTTGATAAGCTATCTCATAGTCAATTGTATCTTGTCCTATGTGAAGTCTAGCTTATCATGAATAGCCACATAGCATGGTTCTCATTTACTATCCTTGGGAGTGAGGATTGCACTGTGAGTTTAGCAGTAAACTCCCTCTCCATTATTGCTGAAATTTAAGAGGACTACTCAAGGTCTTCTTCATCTTATTTTGAAGAGCTGGATCATTTTCCATCATAGTTGTATTTTCTCTTAGAAGCTCCCCCTCAATAGAAGCAAGAGAGAGTTGAACTTCTTGTGAGAGGAGTGCTGGGATTTGAGTGGCATCAGTTTGTTTGAAACCCCAAGTATCACTATTAGTCTATTCTCTTTGATTGAGTTTTCTTGGGTACTTATTTACTCCAGCCTAGTGTCTGGAGCAATCATGATACATGCTATCGTGATAGCACGCACAAAAAAAAACGTCACACCACAAAAATTAAAACCGACAAGAGAGAAACACTTGCCGACAAACGAAGGCTCGCTACACCTTTATAGACCGTACAAGGGCTAGAGGCCAATGTCCGAGTCAAGCGAAATGGACCTACACGATCCGAACAGTTAAGCTAATCCTTAGATATTAGCCGCATAGATTCACCAGTCCAAACAGAGATAACTCGGACTAAAAGTAGCGATTTAAAAAAGTCCAAATCAGCCCCATAATAAAATCGATACGAAGGTATACCAAATCCCTTGAATCAAATGAGAAATCATGGGCTAACCAACTGGATTTCGCAAGCTTTCAAGAGACCTACCCTATCCAAAATTACACGGAGAAATCCGGACCATATTAGTACCTTAAATTCAGATTTATGACGCGCAATGATTCAATAGTTAGGATAAATATTTCAGTCCACAAATCCACCACAACCTCGCACTAACGTAGACGAAACTTACAAGAGAGAAGTGGAAGGGATTACCCAAAATCAGCGAGATGAATGCATGAGATAATTTGCGGAATAGTCACACTTCCACGGATTCAGTTGGCGCCGCACCAGACGGAGGACGCTAACCGCTTCTTTGGAGTCACACCGGAGGAGGGAGTAGATCTCCGGACAGCTAGAGCACCACCAAGGGGGGGGGGGGGGGGGGGGGGGGGGTAGTAAGGCTGGGCGAACCAACAAGGGTCGTTGGGGTTCCTTGACGAGGCTTCACGCCAAGTCGGGGAAGGGAGGACAGCAGCTCGGCGGCGGGTCCTAGAGTCACACCAGATCAAACGGGAAGGGGGCGGCGAGTCACACGCCGGGCGGTGTAGGGGTGGCGGCGAGTCTCACGCCAGGCGGAAGGGCAGTGGCTGCATTGCATGGCACACCAAGCAGTGAGGAGGGGGCAAACCCTAGGAGGCACGGGAGAATACACACGTGCTGTTTTTATTGTTCTCTCAAAAAAAAAAATCATCTCATTAACCCTCCAAACTATTTATAAAGTTTTTACAAATAAAAACCCTTAAATTAAAACCCAAATTAAAATATTAAACTAAACATTAAATTAAAATTGACATTAAGACCATTAAACTAATTTAAAGTAAAACATTAAATTATGCTAAGTGGTCGCACAAGGTCGTGCACGGAGGTCATAGCGGCGGATATCTTCATTAACTTGGATGAAGCGGCGAACGGACGCAAGCAAAAGTTGTCGCGGCATCGTCCATCAGAGTCTTCAAATTCTATATGGCGGAAATCTTCAGCACCATCAGCAATGTCATCATGAACAAGTAGCGGGACCGCATTGCCATCAATCGAATGGTCTCGAGCATCACGAGCAAATGGCGGGACAACGTCGCCATCAATCCTCCCTCACTCAAAATCACTCATCACCGATGAGTGGCCCAGAAGGGGAAAGTAGTCGAAGGCAACACCAACATGTAACAAATCTGGCCCGAATATCCACGTGATAGTAGTGCGGGCATCACTCATCAAAGAAAACCTGTCAGGCATAACAACAGCAGCAAAGCTTTCGAGGAAACTCGAAAAGGTGTCAGTCCGAAGAAAAATAACTAGAATCTTACCATCCGACGCAAGAACCAAGGAATCCGCATGGAATATAGACACAGAAAAACTCTTACTTCCCAACCCAAGAGAACATATAGTGGGAGAGAGAAATGACAAAGAATGCCACTCAGGTGGAACATAGACATGCAAATAAAAATCCGAAAAATTGAAAAGAGGTGAAACACCCCGTTCATCATAAAAATCTAGAAGAAAAGCATCAAATCCGAAGTTCCTCATAACCATGGAGGGTTGGCGTCCCTAAGTGTTAATTCATTGACGGAGCCCGTAGACAACCGCTTGGGGACTGACCAAACTAAATCCAAGTCACCAACTCTAGCGGAGGACGCTCTCGGATGCGAACGGAAGTGCATGCGACACAATATAAAGTGGTCAGCTAAAATCATAGGCACGTGTAGGCGAAGATGGTCAGCAACTGGAGGAAAAATATGCGCAACTGGACCGGATATGTAAGTATGTCGTGAAGAAGCTAAGTCCAGGGGTACAGTCGCCACAGAATCATAATTGGTCGCGACCAAAGTCATACTCAAAGGCGTATATTCAGGGAAATGGTTTATCATAGGAAAAGTGTAGTTAGATCTACGAAGTGTGGTGGAAAGACCGAAAATAAATGCTAGCAACTCACCAACACATATCCAATGAGATATGGGAGGGGCTAACAAGGCAGGCATCGCATAGTACCTCAGATTAGGCATAACAAATTTGTGTCCTAAAAAGTCTGCAGATCGAATCAAAGGATCAGGAGGGAGGGTTGGTAAAATCGAATCCGGGAGAAAATCTAGGCTGAATTGACTCTCAGGCAACGGTGA
Source organism: Dactylorhiza incarnata (assembly GCA_033032865.1). Classification (NCBI taxonomy): domain Eukaryota; kingdom Viridiplantae; phylum Streptophyta; class Magnoliopsida; order Asparagales; family Orchidaceae; genus Dactylorhiza; species Dactylorhiza incarnata. The sequence goes on along the minus strand of JAWHQI010000352.1, from coordinate 2,040,054 downwards.
CAACATCAGAGCAAGTTCATCCGGGTTTGCATCACTAAAGTCATCCAAAAGTATCCTTCCCTCGCTAACCAGCCTTTCCAACGCACTAGATACATCATTCAAATCAGAATCATCAGACGGTTCAGAAACTTGCTCAGAAGACCCAAAAGTAGGCTCTAAGAGGACCAAGGTCGAAGTGTGAGCATGGCACTCAGCAGGATAGTGGGAAGATACTCCACTAACATCGCCTGTAGTAATCGTCTGGCAACCCTCACTGGCAGGAATACCCTCACCCTGCGGGCTTATGGCATTCCTAGCAGTAACCTCTATCGAGTCCGGGACAGAGGACCCAAACTATTCATTTTCCCTAAAGGTGGAAGCGGGTACACTACGAATAGTCCTACCTTTGTGGGAAAAGGATTTAGCCTAAGGAATAAGGTCACTCCTATAATCAAATACAGGTCGAGTGCCCCAATGTAATGAAGCCACGCCATCGAACATCAGTGTATGGCAGTAAGCGGGAACATATTGATCCGTGAGGAGGTTCTTCATAACTGGCCAATTTATAAGTGGTACGCCATGTCGCGTCCCTAGACGTCTCTCTTCATTAAGCCAGAAGGTCTGGGCTCGACCTAATAACTGCACTCTTGCAACTTGTACCTTGTGGTGGTCCCCTAGATTATGCCAATCGAAGTAGCGTTCCATTTCAACAACCCAGTTAAGGAAGATTTGAGGACCTCCCAACCCATCGTAGGTGGGTGCAACGATCATAGTCGACCTAGAAATGTCAACATCTAGTTCAGGGCAACAATGTTGTGGACGAGCATGTGCAGACAAATCATCGGGGTTATCTTCCTCGTGACGGTGGTGACAATTCGGTGGCCTATGACCTCTAGGTGGTGTAGGGGAGCCGTTGGCCAAGAGTTGGGCCACCATTCCCCGAAGTTCCCCCAATTGTTGGTTCATCTCCAAGCGAAGATTATCAACAGGAGTGGGGTTTTGAATCGGTTGTCGCTCATCGGTCATACTCGATGAAGGGGTGTGATACTCGTGACCGGATCTAATGGGCATGCGATGTGTTAAAAAAATTGTTTTTTTAATAGAAAAATAAAAAATGTGCACCTAAGTGAACTAGAGCGGACCGGGCCGAGTTAAGAAATCGGCTAACCTCCCTCTGATAACAAATTGATGCAGGCTACCATGACAGCGCGCACAAAATAAAACGTCACACCACAAAAATTAAAACCGACAAGAGAGAAACACTTGCCGACAAACGAAGGCTCTCTACACCTCTATAGACCGTACAAGGGCTAGAGGCCAATGTCCGAGTCAAGTGAAATGGACCAACATGATCCGGACAGTTAAGCTAATCCTTAGATATTAGCCGCATACATTCACCAGTCCAAACGGAGATAACTCGGACTAAAAGTAGCGATTTAAAAGAAGTCCAAATCAGCCCCAAAATAAAATCTATACGAAGGTATACCAAATCCCTTGAATCAAATGAGAAATCATGGGCTAACCAACTGGATTTCGCAAGCTTTCAAGAGACCTACCCTATCCAAAATTACACGGAGAAATCCGAACAATATTAGTACCTTAAATTCAGATTTATGACGCGCAATGATTCAATAGTTAGGATAAATATTTCATTCCACAAATCCACCACAACCTCGCACTAACGTAGACGAAACTTACAAGAGAGAAGTGGAAGGGATTACCCAAAACCAGCGAGATGAACGCACGAGATAATTTGTGGAAGAGTCACACTTCCACGGATTCAGTTGGCGCCGCACTGGACGGAGGACGCTAACCGCTTCTTCGGAGTCACACCGGAGGAGGGAGTAGATCGCCGGTGTTGGGTATTGTAACCACAATAGCCTTGATTTGAAGAAGTATCACTTAAAACTAAGATGAATTGTCTTTGTATTTGATGGTACTTTCAGATGTGGTCTTGCAGGTTCATATTGCTAAGTGTAGACCAATGTCAGGTCACAGTGGGTCAATAAGCACAATTTCATACAATGTAATTCTTCATTGTGTGAAACATGGTGTTGACTCATGTGTGATCTCTCTATTGGAATACACTTCTTTTTCAAGACTATTGAAGCCCATGAAAGGAGGTGCAGCTGGTGTGCAAGAAGAAGGAATAAAATTTCCTAAGTCTTTCTGTTCAAAGAAAAAGTATGAAGTTATATTTTCTTTCAAGTATTTAAAGAAGAAGAAAGAGAAAGTTGCTAAGTATTTAAGAAGAAAGAGAAGTTGTTGCTGTTATGGTTGGGAAGAAAGAAAAATTTCTTAAGGATTTTTCTGTTCAACTAATTGGGACAAATTCGTCGAGCTCAGTTCGACTAACTGAGCAGAATTAGTCGAACGCAAGAATTAGTCGAACCAGAATTAGTCGAACGGAAGAATTAGTCGAACCAGAATTAGTCGAACGCAAGATTTAGTTGAACGCAGGAAAGCTAGCAGATAGTCGATCTCTGCTTTGCTGTTAACTAAGAAGAATTCGTCGATCGTCGTTCGACTAAGTCAATTTTTAGTCGATCTTTGCTTTGCTGTCAGCTGAAAGCAGTTAGTCGATCGCCGTTCGACTAAGACAATATTTAGTCGATCTCCTGGTTTGCTATTATTAGTCTATAGCCATTCGACTAAGTCAATTATTAGTCGATCTCTGGTTTGCAGTTAGCTGAAAGCTGTTAGTTGAGCGCAGTTAGTCGAACACCGTTCGACTAATTTATGAAATTTTGTCGAGCGCTGTTCCGATCGACGAAATCTTCCCAGGTCGACTAATTGCATGGCGCTGTTCAAATTCAAAATGTATGGGCTTCCGTAATTATTGTTTCAGACTTGGAATATTCTCCTTAATGCTTGCAGACAGCAGTTGGAGAAAATTTATTCTCAGCCATTAGAGATTATATTATTCCTTATTTTCTTTATTATAGCCGTTGGAGAGAAGATCTAATATATATATATATATATATACTCTATTCCAAGAGTTATTTGGTTCGGCTCTGGAAAATAAAGATTATATCTTCCCTCTTCATCTCTGAAGGAAGTCAGCCATTCTTTTCTCTCTCAAGATTCTCGTCTCCGACAAAAAGAACATCTGCTGTTCTTCCTTGCCAAGAGCAGTTGTCAGCCGACTCTTAGTTTCTCAGATCAAGCTCTGTATTGCCTTCAAGCCTTCTTCTTCCTCCACTCTTCAAAGGACTGAAACTATTTATTTGGAAGAAGAAATTTATTTCTCTTTGATCTGAGAGAAGATTTGCATCAAGAGATTTATTTCTCTTTGTTCTGAAAGAAGATTTGCATCAAGAGATTTACTTCTCTTTGATCTAAAAGAAGAAAACTTCATCTGAAGTTGTTGTATATTTTGTAGTACACCCTTTATAATTTTTGTAGGAGGTTTGCCTTCGAGTTTTGTAGATCCTTATTGAAGGATCGAGTTGTAGGAATTTTATTCCGAGTTGTAGGAGTGGTTTTCTCCAAGTTGTAGGAGAGTTTGTTCTCTGAGTTTGTAGGAGTTTTGACTCCGAGTTGTAGGAGAGTTTTTCTCCGAGATATAGTGAAGTAGCCTAGTCCAGCCAGGAGAGCTAGATATGTGAGGTGGAAAGTGGACATACCCATTCTGGGGAACCACTATAAATCCTTGTGTTGTGCTGTGCTTGTGCTTTTGTGTGCTTTTATTTTATTAAGTTTTTTTATTCCGCAAAAAGCCATAGAACTCACCTATTCACCCCCTCTAGGTGATTTAGGCCGCAACTAGATACTTTCAATTGGTATCAGAGGCAGGTTGTTCGTTAAAAGGTTAACACATTGAACAAGATCTCTAAGTCTAGTTGCTAGAGCAAACATGTCTGGAATGGATAAATCTAAGGATTCCATCAAGCTTCCGGTCTGCACTAAGGAAAACTTTCCCATGTGGAAAGAAAGAGTAAAATTCTACATGGAAGCCGCAGACCCTCGAATTTTTCAAATTGTGGAAGAAGGTCCCCATGTTCCAATAAAACCATCTTCAATAAATTCAGCTATCATGATTCCGAAGAAGATGTTGGAACTGACCAAAGATGAGATTGCACTTGTCTCTCTAGATAAGAAAGCAAAGAATATTATAGTAGATGCAGTTGATGACTCTATGTTGCAAAATCTGCTTCACTGCAAATCTGCTAAAGAAATGTGAGACTCCCTAGTTGTTCTGATGGAAGGCACAGAAGAAGTAGGGGATGATCGAAGATCTTTACTGAACCAAGAATATGAAGCGTTTAAGCAAGATCCAAGAGATTCCATTTCTGACACGTACGAGAAGTTCTTCAAGATCGTTAACGGTCTTAGGAGCTATGATCGGGAATTCACTATTGGCGAACTGAATGATAAGTTCTTGAGATCCCCGACGAAAGAATGGGATACCAAGGTAATCGCAATTAGAGAATTCGGAAAGTTGGCAACCATGGAGACACAAATGTTGTTCGGGAAGCTTCTTTCCCATGAGCTGAAGCTCAGCATCAGGAAAGCTGAGGAAGAAGGTAACAAGATGGTCGGGAAGGGAAGATCCGTGGCTCTGAAGTCTGAAGGATCTAAGAAAAGTAAGGTCATTACACCAGCAAGAACTCAATCATCAGAATAGGATGATGAGTCTGTGACTGGCTCGTCAAGCTCAGAAATGTCTGATGGAGAGTTCTCTCTTCTATCAAAACAATTCAAAAAACTTCTGAATAAACGAAAGCAGAAGAGAGGCAAATCCTCTACTTCTGATCACAGAAGATCAAGACGTGATGATGAACATCACAAAAAGGATTACAATAACGACAGGTATAAGTCTAAACAGAACAAACATGTTTCTACTGACATTATCTGTTATTGTTGCAATAAGCCAGGACACGTGATAGCCGAATGTCCTTACAAAAAGAAGGAAGGATCAAAGAAGGAAGAAAAGAGATCCTTTAAAGGAAAGAAGAAAGAAAAGAGCCTCTTTGCTAAAAAGTCTAAGACTCTGAGTGACAGCGACTCAGATGAGTCAAGCTCAGATGAAGAAGCTTACTTTGGGCTGATGGTACAGTCAGATGAGGAAGCAAGTGACTCATCATACAAGGGGAAGGTAAATTCTCACACTCCTCTTTCAGATTCTGAGTGCGAGACTGCATCCGTTGCAAATGAAGGCTATTCTTCAGAGAAAGAGTCAGAACTAATGAATCAGTATAAAGCCCTTGTGGAAGGATTTGACAAGTGCCGCAAGGTAGTCAAATCTCAAACAAAAGAGATTGAATCGTCTAAGAAGTTGGAATCGGAACTGAGAGAGGAAATCGGAAGATTGACTCTCTTCAGAAATGAAGTTCAAATCTTAAGAGAGCAATTGATCAGGAAAGCTATGAAGGAGAAACTTATAAATGAATTAGAAGAAAAGTTAATGGCGGAAAGGAAGATAGTAGAAAGATTCTCCAAACCAAAGACTGTTCTTCCAATCATTGATAAATTTTTTGCTCCTGCGAAGGGTAGTGTCCTTGGTCATGAGGCTGAAAGTAGTAAGGCTGCTAAGAAAAGAGCCGAGAAAGGAAAGGGAAATGCTACTCAAAGTCAACCTTCATTCAAGAAGGTAGTTTTTTCCGATAAACCCCTTTGACTTTGAGGCATCCTATGGTCACTTTGCTAGACCAACACGTGTTGAATCTAACAATAGATATCAAGGAAGGAGCAGACCCTGGAACTTTGACACGACTCCTTTCAAGGCTCCTCATGAAGAAGTAATCCTCAAGGATCATGGTTCATTTGTTCATGGATCAGCTCTCAAGAGAGCTCCAAAGATCAAATCAACTGCACCCAAATCTGTTGAGAAGAAGTTGGAGCCATGTGTGTGTTGTCACCATAAGGCCCCTACTTCTAAGGAAGCTGCTCCTGTTGTACCTCCCGTTCAAAAAGTAAAACAGGAGACAAAGAGAAGGTACAATCGATTCAATTGTTGGTGTTGTGGCAAGGTTGGTCACTTTGTTATAGAGTGCTGGTTTAATCCTCGAAATATTAAGACTACACGAGTTAACACTGTAAGAATGACCCTTCGCAATGTTAACATTCCTAGTGGCAGTTGTCTAACAAAAAGCCAAGGACCCAAATTGGTTTGGGTTCCTAAGGGCAATTGAGTGTTGATTGCAGGTGTGTCCAAAGGCCAACTCAATTCCTATATGGTACTTGGACAGTGGATGTTCACGGCACATGACCGGAACAAGAAGCCTATTGCAAGACATTACTCCAATAAAAATGGTCCAAAGGTTATCTTTGGCGGATCGGAACGGGGAATTACTAAAGGCTACGGTACGATCTCCAATGGTATTATCTCTTTCACAGGCGTGGCTTATGTTAAAGGATTACAACATAATCTCATTAGCATAAGTCAACTATGTGACAAAGGCTATATGGTTGAGTTCTACAAGGACAAGTGCTTGATAAAGTCGTCTGATTCGTCAGAAACTATTTTAACAGGCACTCGGAGTAGAAATATTTTCTGCTTAAATTTTCTTTGTTTAGACTCTTCTACACCAGTGTGTTTTTTAGCAAAAGATAGTGCATCTCTTTGTGACCAGTGGCACAAGAGACTAGCACATATTAATTTCAAAACTATTAGTATGTTATTTTCTCACAATTTAGTTCGTGATGCTCCTGATGTTAAGTGCATTAAAGAAAGACCGTGTCATGCATGCCAAATGGGTAAGAAGACTCGGGCTACCTTTAAGAGCATCATTGGCAAAGATTCTACCAGATCTTTATATCTGCTCCATATGGACTTGTTTGGTCCCATGGCAATCAGGAGTTTAGGAGGCAAGTCTTATACGTTGGTTATTGTTGATGACTACTCATGTTTTGCTTGGGTATTCTTTCTGAAACACAAGTCAGATACCTTTGACTCTTTCACTACATTCGTTAAGCAAATCCAGAATGAGTTGGAATGTTCTGTGGTCAAAATCAGAAGTGACCATGGTACAGAATTCAAGTCTGGGGCCATGACTGAATTTTGTGAAAGTCTAGGTATCTCTCATGAGTTTTCCTCTCCTCGTACTCCACAAAAAAATGGAGAAGCCGAGAGAAAGAATAGAACACTCATAGAGGCTTGCAGGACAATGTTGAGTGACTCTTCACTACCGGAATACTTCTGGGCTGAAGGTATCAACACTGCTTGCCACGTGCAAAATAGAGCACTAATCAACAAGAACCATCATAAGACCCCTTATGAACTTCTGAAGGGCAAGAGACCAACCCTGTCTTATTTTAGAATCTTTGGCAGTAAGTGCTTCGTACTTAATAATGGGAAACATTACAAAACTAAATTTAGTGAAAAATGTTTTGAAGGTATTTTTGAAGGCTATAGTAGCCATAATAAGGCATATAGTATTTTCAATAAGAAAACCCTGGTTGTAGAAGAAACTTATAATGTTGTATTTGATGAGACGAGCATGCTTCAAAGCAGCTCCTCTAGTGTTTTTGTTGAAGATGCAGGTGCAAGATTCAAAGAACTCAACTTAGAAGAAGCACCAACGGAAGATACTCCAAAGACTTCAGAGGTAGAAATTCCAACTCCACATGAGTAAGAACCTTTAGAGGAAGAAGAGACTCCAGAAGTGAATCTACCTCCTGGCACAATTGCTCATGGAAGACACCTGATGATTAGACACCAGAGAGATCATCCAGTTGAACAAATCATTGGAGAACCTTATGCCAGGGTTAGAACCAGAAGAGGTACTGCAAATCAAGTATTGCACATGAGTTTTCTTTCACAGATTGAGCCAACGAAGTTCGATGAAGCAAAGAACGATGCCTCATGGATCGTTGCTATGCAAGAGGAGCTCAATCAGTTCAAAAGATGCAAAGTATGGAAACTAGTACCCAGACCCAAAGGACAAAATGTCATTGGAACAAAATGGGTTTTCAGAAACAAGTTGGACGAAGATGGAGTAATCATCAAGAACAAGGCCAAACTTGTTGCTCAAGGCTACAGACAAGAAGAAGGGATTGACTTCGATCAAACTTTTGCTCCCGTGGCAAGACTCGAAGCAATCAGGTTATTTCTAGCGTATGCTGCTCACAAAGGTTTCAAGGTATATCAAATGGATGTGAAGTCAGCCTTCCTTAATGGTGATCTAAAGGAAGAAGTATACGTAGAACAACCCCCAGGTTTTGTTGACTCCTCTCTACCTGATTATGTATATTACTTACGTAAAGCTTTATATGGTCTCAAACAAGCTCCCCGAGCTTGGTATGAGACGCTCTCTTGCTTTCTTCTTGAGAACAAGTTCACAAGAGGAAAGATAGATAAGACATTATTTCTTAGGGAAGTAAAAGGCAAGATTTTGCTAGTGCAAATCTATGTCGATGACATTATCTTCGGATCTACTGACGATAACCTCTGCAAAAAGTTTTCTAACTTGATGCAAGGGAAATTTGAAATGAGTAGTATGGGAGAGCTGAAGTATTTCTTAGGACTTCAGGTAAAGCAATCTGAAGATGGAATTTTCATCTCTCAGACGAAGTTTACCAAAGAGTTAATTAAGAAATTCGGAATGGAGAATGCAACCTCTATGAGGACTCCAATGGGATCAGCTATGTCTCTGGACAAGGATGAGAAAGGGAAACCTTTTGATGAAACTAAGTATAGAAGCATAATTGGATCCTTACTCTACCTCACTGCTAGTAGACCGGACATAATGTTTTCAACATGTGTTTGTGCTAGATTTCAGGTGAACACTAAGGAATCTCACTATGCCGCTGCAAAGAGGATTTTGAGATATCTTAAAGGCACACCAAATCTTGGCTTATGGTACCCAAGAAGTAATGACTTCGAGCTAACAGGCTTTTCAGATGCAGATTTTGCAGGCAGCAAGGACGATAGGAAAAGCACTTCCGGGACATGTCAATTCCTAGGAAGAAGACTAATTTCTTGGAGTAGAAAGAAACAGAATTGTGTAGCTATTTCAACCACTGAGTCGGAATACATCTCCGCAGGCAGTTTCTGTGCACAATTACTGTGGATAAAGCATCAATTGAAAGACTACAATCTGAAGTTAAAAGAAATTCCAATGTATTGTTATTCGTCAAGTGCTATTGCAATTGCTCACAATCCAGTATCTCATAGCAGGACAAGGCACATTGAGATTCGTTATCACTTCATCCGAGAACATGTGGAGAACAAGGACATCAACCTCAGTTATGTTCCAATAGATAAGCAAGTTGCAGACATCTTCACGAAGCCACTTGACGAGACAAAGTTTAATTACTTCAAAATGGAGCTTGGAATGCTCAACCTTGAGTAATATTAGTCAGGAAGAAGATCAAGAAGTGGTTATGAAATAAGTTCTGGCACTGAATATTTTAAGGCAAAGAAAAGATTGAGGGGGAGGACTGTATGCTGATCAAAGAGTCTTGAATTGAAGACAGAATATTCGGGTATTCACGAATTTTGATAACCTCAAATTTCGTCAAACTCATCATTTCGACAGAGCAGAAATTTCGACAGTCAAATTAGTCGACCTCAAATTAGTCGACCTCAAATCTATTTTATCAAGCAGAATTTCGTCGACCTGAAATCAACAGCAGATATTTTGTCGACCTCAAATTAGTCGACCTGAAATCTATTTTATACCAAAATTTCGACAGTCAGATTTTGTCGAACTCATCATTTCCTTCTTAGACGACCATGATTTTGGTATTAATATTTTCTAATTTCGTCGAGCATGATTTTGGTATCAGAAATTTCTAATTTTATCAAGCAGAAATTTCTATTTCTTTCAAATATATTGGATCCAAAGATTTATTTCCTAAATTAGGTACGCGCCTATCTCTCTCAAATTCTTAAATATTTATAAAAAGGTTTAAAGGTTAATGCATCACAACATAGCTCTGTCGCCGAACCCTAGAAAGTTCCAATTCTTCTAGCCGCAAGATCTTGCTGCTCTCTTCCTTCTCTCTCGACGTGGCAAAGAAGAACAATGGTGAGTTTCTTGATGTAGGGGGAGAGACTGCATGTTCAAGATTCCTCTCTACTACAGATGTTTGTGAAAATAAAGAACCTTTTGTATCTGAATCTCCTGATACTGAAGAAATTGCAAAGTCTGAGGGGGAGCAAAGCAGAACAGTGGAAATAGATCAAGATGAATCCCTCAAGGATATGCTTTCTGGGCATGATCCTATTTCTCCTGATTATGAAGATTCTTATACAGAGAACCTCAAGGCTCCTTCTTCAAGACCTTTTCCTGCAGATTTTTCTCCAAGTAATTTACTGCACTCTATTGAGACTTTATTCATAACTCAAGCAGAACATATGGAGTGCTCTCTCAAGATTGTTTATAACAAGATTTTAGAAGTGGAGAAAGATGTTAAACAATGGTCTAGCAGCCATTAATCATAATATGAGCATTCTCAGGAAAGAGTTTGATGAAAAATTTGATAAAACTGCTGAAGCTATGAATCTCTCAGCAAAAGGCATGTTCTATCTGTATGAGCAAGCTGACAAGGTAGATAAAGGTCAAGATATGTTGCTGAGATAACAAGAAGCAAATAATCAAATCCTCCTCTCTACCATTAAAAGCTTCTCTGAAGAAGGTTCCCAAGCCCTAATTGAAGAAGTCAGAAAGGGGGAGGAAATTATGGATGTCAAACTGGATGATCTAAACAAGTTAGTAGAGAGCAGATTTCAAGAAAGTAATATGTATTAATGTCAAAATGATGGATGGCTTCATGATGTATTCAAAGGAAAGCAATATTCTCAAACTCAAGAAGCCTATCCTGAGCAAGTCCTTGAAGATCCAGAAGTCCATCCTGAGCAAGTCCTTGAAGATCAGCCTCCTTTTGTTCCTCCTGCATCTCACTCTCCTGTAAAGCCTGATCAGGAGGAGATTGTAGAATCTTCCAAGCTCCCAGATACTAAGACTGATTAGAAAGAGATTGCTAAAAGGAAGGCAAAGGTCAGCTCAGAAAGAAGACCTTCTCAGGCTGGAAGAAAAAGGAAGGGAGCTAGCACAGCTATCAGAGAGCCAAAAGAAGAAAGAAGAGATCAGAATGAAAACAGGAGTCCAATTTCCAAAGGAATGATCTTGGACACATACAATCTGGTAGAAATTTCAAATGAAAAACCAGAGAACTATTATGATCAAGATGAAATCAACAAGCTAAAGGCTTCAAAGCTGAATAGAACATGGCTACAACAACCCAAGTGTTCCTCCTCCTCCTCCAAAGTACTACCCCAAGCCAAAGGCTTATTTTGTCAGGCAGTTGAAGAAGATCATGTCAGAGAAGGCCAAGTTAGAAAAGGACAAGATGCCTTAAGAAATGTGTTGTGACTGCATGTTAACTTTTAAAATCTTTTTATATTATTTCTGTATTAAATTTTGCTATTCCTTTCTCTTTGATAATTATCTTTGCTTGTGTTTATTAGTTTTATATGTGAAATTCATCTTAGTAGATAGGGTTCTGACTTCTTCAAATAGGGGGAGATTGTTGGGTATTGTAACCACAATAACCTTGATTTGAAGAAGTATCCCTTAAAACAAAGATGAATTGTCTTTGTATTTGATGGTACTTTCAGATGTGGTCTTACTGGTTCATATTGCTAAGTGTTGACCAATGTTAGGTCACAGTGGGTCAATAAGCACAATTTCATACAATGTGATTCTTTATTGTGTGGAACATGGTGTTGACTCATGTGTGATCTCTCTATTGGAATACACTTCTTTTTCAAGACTATTGAAGCCCATGAAAGGAGGTGCAGCTGGTGTGCAAGAAGAAGGAATAAAATTTCTTAAGTCTTTCCGTTCAAAGAAAAAGTATGAAGTTATATTTTCTTTCAAGTATTTAAAGAAGAAGAAAGAGAAAGTTGCTAAGTATTTAAGAAGAAAGAGAAGTTGCTGCTGTTATGGTTGGGAAGAAAGAAAAATTTCTTAAGGATTTTTTTGTTCGACTAATTGGGACAAATTTGTCGAGCTCAGTTCGACTAACTGAGCAGAATTAGTCGAACGCAAGAATTAGTCAAACCAGAATTAGTCGAACGGAAGAATTAGTCGAACCAGAATTAGTCGAACGTAAGATTTAGTCGAACGCAGGAAAGCTAGCAGATAGTCGATCTCTGCTTTGCTGTTAACTAAGAAGAATTCGTCGATAGCCGTTCGACTAAGTCAATTTTTAGTCAATCTCTGCTTTGCTGTCAGCTGAAAGCAGTTAATCGATCGTCGTTCGACTAAGACAATATTTAGTCGATCTCCTGGTTTGCTATTATTAGTCTATCGCCGTTCGACTAAGTCATATATTAGTCGATCTCTGGTTTGCAGTTAGCTGAAGGCTGTTAGTTGAACGCAATTAGCTGAAGGTTGTTAGTCAATTATTAGTCGATCTCTGGTTTGCCATAGAACTCACCTATTCACCCCCTCTATGTGATTTAGGCCGCAACTAGATACTTTCAGCCGGATAGCTGGAGCACCACCAAGGGGGGGGGGGGGTAGTAAGGCTGGGCGAACCAACAAGGGTTGTCGGGGTTCCTAGACGAGGCTTCATGCCAAGTCGGGGAAGGGAGGATAGCAGCTCGGCGGCGGGTCCTGGAGTTACACCAGATCAGAAGGGAAGGGGGTGGCGAGTCACACGTTGGGCGGTGTAGGGGTGGCGACGAGTCTCATGCCAGGCGGAGGGGCGGCACCGGCGAGTCTCACGCCAGGCTGAAGGGCGGCGGCTATGTTGCACGGCACGCCAAGCGGGGAGGAGGGGGCGAACCCTAGGAGGCACAGGAGAATACTCACGGGCTATTTTTTTTTGTTCTCTTAAAAAAAATCATCTCATTAACCCTCCAAACTATTTTAAAGTCTTTACAAATAAAAACCCTTAAATTAAAACCCAAATTAAAATATTAAACTAAACATTAAATTAAAATTGACATTAAGACCATTAAATAAATTTAAAGTAAAACATTAAATTATGCAAAGTGGTTGCACGAGGTCATGCGCGGAGGTCATAACGGCGAATATCTTCATTAACTTGGATAAAGCGGCGAACGGGCGTGAGCAGAAGTTGTCGCGGCATCATCTGTCAGAGTCTTCAAATTCTATGTGGCGGAAATCTTCAGCACCATCAACAACGACATCACGAACAAGTGGCGGGACCGCATTGCCATCAATCAAATGGTCTCGAGCATCACGAGCAAATGGCGGGACAACGTCGCCATCAAATCATTGCCCAAATTCCAAAAGGGTTGGCAATTGGACATACCTGCAAAAAGGATTACTTGTCCTTAGGCACCCAATTGGATTTGGGTCCTAGGTTCATGTTAGGGGAATGACCTGAACTATTACACTACTGAGTGGTCTGCACTCTTCTTGCATTAGGCATTGTTGGATTGAGCCAGCAGTCCAGAGCAAAATGACCAATATTTCCACAGCACCAGCACTTATCCATGTTGTATCTTCCCTTATGCCTCACCATCTGGAAATGTTGATGGGAAGGAGTGAAGATGGCTGATCTAACATGCCTTTGGTGAACTTCATAGTGGTGAGTGTGCAGTTGAGATGATCTCATCATCTTTTGATTCACCACTTTAGGAACAGGCTTGGCTGCCTTTCCCTTGCTTTTAAGTGTTGATGCTGCAGATCCATGGACATAAGAGCCTGGAATCTTCACTTGGGTCGCTTCAAGGGGTGTTTTAGAAACACTTGGCCCAAAGCTCGCTCTCTTATGTGTGATGAATGGTTTACTACTTCTTGTGGAGCAAGCCTTGGTCAGATACCCAGTTGAAGGTTCCTGGTCAGAGAAATTTGATGCCAGTAGATTCCCTTTGAAAGAAGGTTGGGCTTCAAATGCTTTTCCCTTGACTGTCTCCTTACCAAATCCTACACCACCTCTGAATGGTGCAGAGAATTGGTCAATGATGGGAAGGACAGTCTTGGGCATTGAGAAGCTGGTAACAATTTTCTTCTTAGCCAATAACATTTCCTCAAGGTCCTTAATGACCTTGTTCTTCTTACCCAATTCAGTATTTTTGAGCTTTGTGACAGCCTTGAGTTTGTCCATTTCTTTGCTCATAGCAACCAGCTTTTCAGCTGTCTCTTGGAGCTCAGTTTGGGCAGATTTCAGGGATGCTAACTCCTTAGATTGAGATCTAAGAAGCTTCTTGCTTCTTTTCAAGGCAATCCATAAGACTTCATTATGCTGCATTAGTTCAGATTCATTCACATGTGGGGATCTTAAGGGCATGTTATTGCTTGCAGACACACACTCATAATCATGCACAGAATCTATCAGTGATTCAGAATCAGAGACAAATAAAGGAGCTCTAATAAGTACCTTCCCAGGAGAAGTGTTGTCATCCTGGATTTCTTCAGTTATAGCCATGAAACAAATGAGAGCTTCCTCCTTGGTTTCTGATAGATCTGAACCAGAATCACTAAGTGTTCTTATTTTCTTTGCAATGAGTCCTTTCTCAGATTCCTTTTTGTCCCTAGGACTTCTTCTATCATCACTCTTATTGGATTCTTTCTTCTTGGAGGGGCACTCAACAATCATTTGACTTGTCTTCTTATAGTGACAACAAACCAAGTCAGCCAAATCAAAATCATTGAGTTTAGAGTTATACCTTTTCTCCTTTGATGATTTGTACTGGTCATGTTGACTAGGGGTCAGTTTGGGAGAGCTGATGCGGATTGAGAAGCTGCTGATTGAACTGAGCTCTTTAGACAGGGCTCTTTGAGGAGCTGTTTTGAAAAGCTGCATGCTGTTTGGATGGTCTGTGTATAAGCGCTGACTGAACAGAGCTCTTTCAAATAAAACTGTTTGGTAGAACAGCTTTTTGAGAGCTGTTTTTTTCTAAACGAAAATATTAATATATATTGTTCTCAAACATTTAAACATATCAATAAAAATATATATTGTTCTCAAATATAACATGAAATAGTAGGTTCTCCGGTGCGTTCATTCCACTTTATTCAATCATTCTTCTTCACCTGCACAATAACAAAATTTGATATTACTCATACTTTTGAATAATATGATTTCAAGAGTTTGTTAAAAAGATGATGTGAAATTTTACCTGCGGGTGTTGTACACTTCTTCAGCAATACTATCTCATACATCAGACATATAATCATATCCCTCGTCATCAAACATATCAGTCTCAATATCATCCTCTGTTGTATGATCATCATCCTCTGGTGGTACGCATGAGTCATCAGCATCGCAAACATTAAATTCTAGGTCCCATCGAGATGGATGTCTACGAATGAAGTTATGCAATGCCATGGTCGCTAGCACAATTGAACATTGTTTCTTGAAATTGTACTGAGCAATTTTTTGAAGAATGTGCCACTTTTTCTTCCAAACTCCAAACGTCCGCTCTATCACACTTCGAAGAGATGAATGTGCCTTATTGAAATGCTCATGTCTGCCATGGACGGGGCGACTCCCACGTGCAAAATCTGCCAAATGATATCTTATTTCTGGATATGGTTTTAAATAGCCCATCTTTAATGGATATCCAGTATCCACTAAATAATATTTACCTATAGTTACTTATTATTTTAAACATAATAATATTATAGTGAATGATTAAAGCATATACGATCATTTATTACACAAATTACCTTGACGAGGATGCGGAAAATGTAGCATATCGTCTGACAATGCGCACCCAAAGATATGACTATCATGAGCGGATCCTTCCCACCCAGCTAGTGCAAATGTGAAGCACATATTGAAATCGCAACCAACCAACACATTTTGCGTTGTTGTGCCATGACGTCCAATATATCTAACTTGATCATCAACGGGTATCCTCGCATCAACATGTGTTCCGTCAATTGCACCAACGCAGTCCTTAAAGAATGGCATGTAACGGGCATCATTTCTTATTTCTGCAGGTGTTTCTCTAAATTGACGATCAATTGGTTTTATAACATCAACTGACAGTAGCAATAATGATTTAAGTCCTTTTGAAAAAAAACCTACTTATAGTTTCAGTTGAGTGTTGAAATCACTCTTTTGTTAATCTAATAGAGCCTCCATGTGCTAGGATGTATAATGTAATTCCTAGGATTTCTCTTGAGGTTGTGCGTTGTGATCCTTGTAATTCATGATCGTTTTCTAGCTTTCAAAGCAAGTCAATAAATATTCGCTTTGACATTCTAAATGCGTCATGAATTCTATTCGGGTGCCCTTCAAGCAACTCTTTCAACCATTTATCCCCTATTTGAGTAGACGTCATGCATGGTCTCATCTCCAGTATACAATTATTTATCACATCTATTGTTGAGATAACTTTATTACAGTATTCAACATATTATACCCTTTTTGGAGAAAGACAAGGCGAATTTCCGGAATTGTCACTGGTCGAGTCATGTGCTTCCATTACCTAAAAGAGACAACACAAAACATGAATTTAGTTTAAGATAAAAACATCACAGTATAGTCTTAATAAAATAGAAACATTACAACACAAAACATAAATTTCGTTTAAGAAGGAAACATCACAGAATAGTCTTAATAAAATAGAAACATGACAACACAATACATGAATTATGTTTAAGCAAATTTCAATACAGAATAGTTTTAATAAAATAGAAACATGATAAAAAACACCACATAGTCTTCTGAAAAACCATAAACACATAAGACATCGCACAACTGCCTAAAATAACCCAATCACTGCATCCTGTTCTCCAAAGCACTTTTGATCCACCATACCCAATCCTCCTCTGGTATGTTAATGAAAATTTCTCTATTGTTTTTGTCTTTTATATGGTTAAAAGCAAAGTAATATAAACTCAAATAATCACGTATCTCTTGCATCTTGCAAATCAAGTCCACTACATCCTTGATTGTGACAATTGGTGGTGGCTTCTCCGCTAGTATAGATGCACGTAACTCACTCATATAGGAAAGAGCCACTCCTTTATTCTTTCCCATTCTTCTTCGTTTACTAGTGGAGGTGGAGGTATTGCCAATATTGGTTGATGAATCAAATCGTTGCACCTCCAAGTTTTCTACTGTATTGTCTTCTTCGTCAGAAATGTGCTCCACATCAGGTGGTACGCTGCCAATTGATGGAGCCCATGAGTCTTAACCCGTAGCAACAACTTGACTGAACATAATATTCAGTTTCTCCTCTAACTCGGGCGCAATACCAGCATATCGAAATATTTTGGCAGCAGGTACAACCTATACATAAACAATTATAATAGTATTACAACATGTTTTAGTTTAAATTATAATGAGTTTAAATTTAATTAGTTTTAGGTTACCTTAATTTTATCCTCCCACCACTGATCAGATACTTCAATGGTTCTCTTTTCCTAGTCCCATCCCAAACCGGTCTCTCCATGTTTTAGTTCTTTCCACAACTTCCAGTCTTTCTTGAGATGATCCCACTTATTCTTCATTTGCATTCGATCGTAGTTTTTGCCAGTATGCTATTTAAAAGATCCAATCAAATTTTTCCAGTCATCTTTGCTGAAGTGGGTGGTAGGCCGATTTCCCAACCCTATCTCTATAATGCAAAGATCGCAGAAGAGCAAAACATCATTTGACTCCCATGTTGATGTGCTTCCTCCGGCCTTTGGGTTTCCCATTAAACTGTATACCCAAAACACAAACAATCATTCAAACATACACAAACACATTTATACATACAAGCATACATATTCATCCACACGCACACAAACATATATATATATATATACATACAAGCATACATATTCACCCACACACATATATATACACACACATACATATATATACACACATATATACATACAAGCACATATATACACACACACAAACACATATATACATAGAAACATACACACACATAAACACATATATACATACACATTAAAACACACACACACACACACACATATATATATATATATATATATATATACATACAAGCATATATATATACATACACACACAAGCACATATATACATACACACACAAACACATATATACATACACACACAAACACATATCTATTCACACACACACACACATATCTATTCACACACACACACATATCTATTCACACACACACACACACACACACACACACACACACACACACACACACACACACACACACTAACACACACACACGCTAACACACACTAACACACACACTAACACACACACTAACACACACACACACGCTAACACACACACTAACACACACACTAACACACACACACGCTAACACACACACTAACACACACACTAACACACACACTAACACACACACTAACACACACTAACACACACTAACACACACTAACACACACTAACACACACTAACACACACTAACACACACTGTAACGCACACACACTGTAACGCACACACACACTGTAACGCGCACACACACTGTAACGCACACACACACTATAACGCACACACACACTGTAACGCACACACACACTGTAACGCACACACACACACACTATAACGTCCCAAGACCCTGGACTTACCATCGGGACAACGTCCATCGACAGCCTCGCCTGGCGACCATTACCGGGCTGCAGCCCAAGCACCCCAACCCCTCTCCAGCCCACAGGCGGGTTGTTGGTGGCCACAACCTCCCTTTGGTGAGAAGTGATCCAGTTAAGTGCCTCTACGGGGCCTTCCCAGGAGGTCACCCATCCCAGTACTACTCCAGCCCGAGCACGCTTAACTATATAGTTCTTTCACTTCTCATCACCAATTGAGCTGTAGCTCAATCGGTGATACAGCTCAATTAGTGATGAGAAGTGAAAGAACTATATAGTTAAGCGTGCTCGGGATGGAGTAGTACTGGGATGGGTGACCTCCTGGGAAGGCCCCGTAGAGGCACTTAACTGGATCACTTCTCACCAAAGGGAGGCTGTGGCCACCAACAACCCGCCTGTGGGCTGGAGAGGGGTTGGGGTGCTTGGGCTGCAACCCGGTAATGGTCGCCAGGCGAGGCTGTCGATGGACGTTGTCCCGATGGTAAGTCCAGGTTCTTGGGACGTTACAAAAAAAGTGCACTTTTTTTGTAACGACCCAGGCCCGACTCGTCAACACGAGATCCAGCGGGACCCAGCCAGGCCGCTACCGGGCTGCAGCCCAAGCACCCCAAAGCCTCTCCGCGCCACTATTTCTCAGCAACGGCGCATTGTTGAGGCCGGGTCTTGAACCCGCAACTTCCTTGATAAGGAGTTTTCAAACCACTCATCATCACCAATTGAGCTACAGGTCAATTGGTGATGAGGAGTGGAAGAACTTAATAGTTAAGCGTGCTCGGGCTGGAGTAGTACTGGATGGGTGACCTCCTGGGAAGGCCCCGTAAAGGCACTTAACTGGATCACTTCTCACAAAAGGGAGGCTGTGGCCACCAACAACCCGCCTGTGGGCTGGAGAGGGGTTGGGGTGCTTGGGTTGCAGCCCGGTAACGGTCGCCAGGTGAGGCTGTCGATGGACGTTGTCCCGATGGTAAGTCCAGGGTCTTGGGACGTTAAAAAAAAGTGCACTTTTTTTATAACGACCCAAGTCCGACTCGTCAACACGAGATCCAGCGGGACCCAGCCAGGCCGCTACCGGGCTGCAGCCCAAGCACCCCAAAGCTGCAGCTCAATTGGTGATGAGGAGTGGTTTGAAAACTCCTTATCAAGGAGGTTGCGGGTTCAAGACCCGGCCTCAACAATGCGCCGTTGCTGAGATAGTGGCGCGGAGAGGCTTTGGGGTGCTTGGGCTGCAGCCCGGTAGCGGCCTGGCTGGGTCCCGCTGGATCTCGTGTTGACAAGTCGGGCCTGGGTCGTTACACACACACACACACATATATATATATATATATATATATATATATATATATACACACACACACACATATATACACATACAAACATACACATTCAAACACACACACACATCTATACATACAAGCATACATATTCACCCACACACACATATATATACACACACATACATATATACACACACACATATATACATACAAGCACATATATACATACACACACAAACACATATATACATACACACACAAACACATATATACATACACATTCAAACACACACATATATATATACATACAAGCAAATATATACATACAAACACAAACACATATATATATACACACACACAAACACATATCTATTCAAAGACACACACGCACACATACAAACATACACATTCAAACACATACACATATATACACACACATGTATACACATACAGACATACACATTCAAACACACACACACACACACACACACACATATATATATATATACATACAAGCATACATATTCACCCACACACACATATATATACACACATACATATATTCACACACACACACACATATATACATACAATCACATATATACATACACACAAACACATTTATATACATACACACACAAACACATATCTATCCAAACACACAAACACATATCTATCCAAACACACACACACACATCTATCCAAACACACACACACACACACATCTATCCAAACACACACACACACATCTATCCAAACACACACACACACACATCAATCCAAACACACACACACACATCTATCCAAACACACACACACACACATCTATCCAAACACACACACACACACACATCTATCCAAACACACACACACACATCTATCCAAACACACACGCACACATCTATCCAAACACACACACACACACACATCTATCCAAACACACACACACACACACACATCTATCCAAACACACACACACACATCTATCCAAACACACA
Source organism: Dactylorhiza incarnata (assembly GCA_033032865.1). Taxonomy (NCBI): domain Eukaryota; kingdom Viridiplantae; phylum Streptophyta; class Magnoliopsida; order Asparagales; family Orchidaceae; genus Dactylorhiza; species Dactylorhiza incarnata. Next base: position 2,019,312 of record JAWHQI010000352.1, on the reverse strand, counting down.
CACACACATCTATCCAAACACACACACACACACACACACATCTATCCAAACACACACACACACACACGCATCTATCCAAACACACACACACACACACACACACACACACACACACACACACATCTATCCAAACACACACACACACATCTATCCAAACACACACACACACACACACACATCTATCCAAACACACACACACACACACATCTATCCAAACACACACACACACACACACACACACATCTATCCAAACACACACACACACATCTATCCACACACACACACACACACACACACACACACACACACACACACACACACACGTATATATATATATATACATACAAGCATACATATTGACCCCCCCCCCACACACACATATAGCTAAAAAATCCAGAACAACACCTAAAAAACACCTAAAAAATCTAGAAAACACATAAAAATCCAGAAAACACCTACAATCTCAATGCTTACAGTGAGGAGGAGAAGAAGAAGATGCTCTCATGAAGATCTCCCTCTCGCAGTCGCAGCTAGGGCTTAGAAATCGCGCCTCTCCGCCTTTACCGCCAGATAAATGGAGGAGAAAGGTAGATCTGGAGATCTGGGCAGGATCGGGCTCGCCGGAGGGAGGACAGCCTATGCTGAGACCGGCCACAATGGGGGCAACCTCGCCGGAGGAGAAAGGAGCACTGGACTTTCGCCGGAGGAGGAAGGAGCACCGGATCTCACGGAATCGGGATGGGAATGGGAGGAGGGGCGGGATCGGGAGGGTTGCTGCTGGAACCTTAGTTTTGATTTGAGTTAGGATCCATCTTTAATGTCTAAGTTTCTATTATAATACATCTTATAACTTAGATCAAATCCCATTAAGATAATAGGATGAGAAAATAAGAGAAATAATAAAAATAATATATGTTCTCTGCGTTCGACGAACGACTACCGGCTTCATCGAACGGCGCTCTGCGATCGACAATTAGTCGAAAGGCGCTCTGCGAATCTTATTTTTTCAGCGGTCGACGAACTCCAGCTATTCAGCGGTCGATGAATGAAGCTTTATAACAGTGGTCGACGAACAACAAATACAACAGCGGTCGACGAATAGAATTATCTCAGCGGTCGAAGAATTCCAGCCCGTCTCAGTGGTCGACGATCCCGTCTCAGCGGTCAACTAGATTCAGCATTCTCAGAACGACGGTCGACGAAAATATGAGATCGACGAATCTTCAGTCGACAGACGAATTATTATAAGAAGTTTAGATTGATTATTTAATCTTCCCGTTCGAAGAATGAAATGTTTAGGTCGACGAATCAAGCTGAGCTCGACGAAATATTGTCAGCTATTATATTTCTCCTTATACAGCTCGACTAATATTATTATATATGCTTTTCTAATATAGCCGTTGCAGACATTAAATATAAGAGCCGTTGCAGCAAGTCCAAAGACATCAACTTATCTTCTCGAGGAAATTAAAGAGATATTATCTCTTTCCTTGTCGGCAAGAATTAGAATTAGCCGAACAGCCTCTTCAGAATATATATTCAGAGAGAAGAACAGAAAACAAAATAGAGAAGAAAAATAAGAACAGGAAGAAGAGAAACAAAGCAGCAAAAAGAAGACATCAGAGTTCTTGATAAAGAACAATATATTTTATATCTTCCTTTTGCTAACTCCTTCTTTGCAGATCATCTTTATCCTGAGACACCAAACACAATCATTTGCTTAGGATCAAAACTGCAGAAGAAGAAAAGGAGTATTTTGAATCAGAAGAAGAAGCCTCCACAAACTGTCAACAAGTTATATCAGACAGGGGGAGCTCTTCAACATCATCTACATCAAGATCCAATCTGAACTACCAATCAGTATCTCAAGAGTCTTCTTACAATAGAGAAGAACAACATATTTTCTTTTCCCTTCCCATCTTGTAAAGGGTTATAACTCCCTTCAAAAGTTAACCTCTTGGTGGCAGGGCACCTGATCAAAAACCTGTGTGTTGGTTTTTAAGCACCTGATCCAAAGCTTATTGGTGATTTGGGCACCTGATCAAACCTCCATTGCTGTTAGGGAACCTGATCAAAAACCCCTAGTTGATTCCTACCAAGTGTGGTAGAAGAGTGGATGTACCCTATTGAGAGGGGAACCACTATGATCTTGTGTCTTCTGGTTGCTTTGTTTTTTTTTTCTGTGATATTATTTCTGTGATAGTATATTACTCTGTTTCACACACTTATATATATATATCACTTATTTTGAAATAAACTTAACAAGAGATTTTAACAGAAAAAGTATTTAATTTAAGAACTAAACCTCCTTTCAATTGGTATCAGTGGGTAGTTGATTTTATATAGGCTAACACCTGAATCATAAAGATCAATTAGTTCTTAATTTGTTTTTCTAAAATCTAATAGCACAAGAAGATTATCCACCAATTTGTAATTTGGATATATTTTATTTATGGCAATTAGAATTAAACTATATATGAATGCCATAGATGAAGATATTTACAATTCTATTTGACAGGACCTTCTCCATCTTCAACTTCTTCAACAGATGATCAAGAGAAGCTGAAAAGTGCTGATGCAGAAGCTATGAAGATATTGGCTCAATCAATGTCAAAAGACATTCTTCAAAGAGTTGATGACTGCACTTCAGCAAGAGGCATCTGGAACTCCCTCACAAGGATGGTAAATGAATCTTCTTCTATTTCTTCTACTACCTGTATTTATGATGCAGAACCATCAACAAGTCTAAGTGAAGAAGAAAAAGAAGAAGAACAAAAAGCTAGGGCTTTCTGCATGCTGGCCATATATGGCTCATATCAAAGCTCAGATGCAGAAGCTGAATCAGAAAAGGTAAATGAGGTAACTTCAAATCCCAATTCTACCTCTGAAAATTACAAATCAGATTTTAAAATAACATTTATAGATTTAGTAAAATCTGAAAATGAAATCATAAAAGAGTTAACAAAAATAAATATTTTAACTTCTGAAAATAATAAAATTCAAGAAAATTTGAAAAATTTAGAAGAACAAAATATTTCTTTGAAAAATAAGTCAATTAAAGTTAAAGAAAAAGAAATTATTTGTGTTCTGCAAAATCAAAATAATTTTTCAAATTTATACTTTAATGAAATAAAAAAGCCAACATATCTATCTATAAGGCAATTTTTAAACTGTTAATATTTTTAACTCAAATTATAATTAAACAGCAAATTTAAGATTTATTTGAATTTTCTATCTTAAAAATAAAGTCAGATAAACTTCACATTCTTACAGATTTTCTCCAAAATCATGTTGAGCATTCTACTGTAGTTGCATTGATCAGAAATGATCATGGCACTGAGTGTGAGTCTCTTCTGATTAAGGGGATTCTATAGAAAGAAGGTATCAGGCAATGTTTTTCTGATTTTAAAATTCCTTTGAATACATTAAAAAGCTGTAGCAATTCATAATATTAAAATCCGATTAAATCAAAATCTAGGAAAACAGAATTGCAATAGAACAATAATCTCTGACCCTTAAGCCTTAAGTTATTCAAGACTCTTTATGCTTAGGTATCCTAAACCAAATAGGGGGAGATAATTATTAGAACCTAGTCTTAATTTGGATTAGGATCCCAACTCAAATAGGGGGAGATTGTTGGAACCTTAGTTTTGATTTGAGTTAGGATCCAACTTTAATGTCTAAGTTTCTATTATAACACATCTTATAACTTAGATCAAATCCCATTAAGATAATAGGCTGAGAAAATAAGAGAAATAATAAAAATAATATATGTTCTCTGCGTTCGATGAACGACTATCAGCTTCGTCGAACGGTGCTCTGCGATCGACAATTAGTCGAACGGTGCTCTGCGATTCTTATTCTTTCAGTGGTCGATGAACTCTAGCTATTCAGCGGTCGATGAATGAAGCTTTATAACAGCGGTCGACGAACAACAAATACAACAGCGGTCGACGAACAGAATTATCTCAGTGGTTGAAGAATTCCAGCCTATCTCAGCGGCCGACGATCCCGTCTCAGCGGTCAACTAGATTCAGCATTCTCAGAACGACGGTCGACAAAAATATGAGATCGACGAATCTTCAGTCGGCGTTCGACGAATTATTAAAAGAAGTTCAGATTGATTATTTAATCTTCCCGTTCGAAGAATGAAATGTTTAGGTCGACGAATCAAGCCGAGCTCGACGAAATATTGTTAGCTATTATATTTCTCCTTATACAGCTCGACTAATATTATTATATATGTTTATCTAATATAGCCATTGCAGGCATTAAATATAAGAGCCATTGCAGCAAGTCCAAAGACGACAACTTATCTTCTCGAGGAAATTAAAGAGATATTATCTCTTTCCTTGTCAGCAAGAATTCAAATTAGCCGAACAGCCTCTTTAGAATATATATATTCAGAGAGAAGAACAGAGAACAAAATAGAGAAGAAAAATAAGAACATGAAGAAGAGAAACAGAGCAGCAAAAAGAAGACATCAGAGTTCTTGATAAAGAACAATATATTTTATATCTTCTTTTTGCTAACTCCTTCTTTGCAGATCATCTTTATCCTGAGAAACCAAACACAATCATTTGCTCAGGATCAAAACTGCAGAAGAAGAAAAGGAGTATTTTGAATCAGAAGAAGAAGCCTTCGCAAACTGTCAACAAGTTATATCAGACAGGGGGAGCTCTTCAACATCATCTACATCAAGATCCAATCTAAACTACCAATCAGGATCTCAAGAGTCTTCTTACAACAGAGAAGAATAACATATTTTCTTTTCCCTTCCCATCTTGTAAAGGGTTATAACTCCCTTCAAAAGTTAACCTCTTGGTGGCAGGGCACCTGATAAAAAACCTATGTGTTGGTTTTAAGCACCAGATCAAAAGCTTATTGGTGATTTGGGCACCTGATCAAACCTCCATTGGTGTTAGGGCACCTGATCAAAAACCCCTAGTGGATTCCTACCAAGTGTGGTAGAAGAGTGGATGTACCCTATTGAGAGGGGAACCACTATAGCTCTTGTGTCTTCTGGTTGCTTTGTTTTATTTTTTAATTTCTGTGATAGTATATTACTCTGTTTCACACACTTATATATATCACTTATTTTGAAAAAAAACTTAATAAGAGATTTTAACAGAAAAAGTATTTAATTTAAGAACTAAACCTCCTTTTAGATGTGATTATGCGGGGAGCGATTCGTGAACCGTGAAAGTGGCCTCCAAGCAGATTTTCCAATTGACCCTAAAATGATCTATTTAAAATAATCACTTCCCAAAGAGCTCTTTAGAAGAGCTCTTTCAAACACCTAAATAATAGCTCTGGCGGTTGAAAAATCACTTCTCAATCCGCCAGAGCTGTCCCAAATAGACCCTAGATCTTCTGGAGTTTGAGGAGGATGGCTTCTGGCTGTTTCTTCTTCTTTTAGGCATTTTTCTTTTGAGCTGCTTGTTGAGGAGTACTATTCTTCAACAATGTCCTCAGATTTTAATGTACTTGCATTTGAAGCTTTAGTGTTTTTAGAGACATTCTGAATTAGAGGGATATTGTCCTTGGTACTCTTCAACATCTCACCCTCAAGAATCATGGCCCTTTCTCTAAAGTTCTCCTTTGAGCTTTCTTCTTCAATTCCCTCCATGTAGATCTCCAAGGAGTCCAATATTTCTTTTGCTGTTTTGCAATGACTTAGGTTTTGAGAAGTAGAATCATCAATTGCATTTTCAAGTATTTGTTTTGCTTTCTTATCCATAGTTATCAGATCTACATCGTCAGAGGTAAAATGTGACACAGTTTTAGGGACTGAAGGAGTTATTGTAGTTATTGAACTAGTCATGGGGACATGGGGTCCCTCTTCAACCACATTGAATATTCTGGGGTCTGATGCTTCCATGAACAACTTGACCCTTTCCTTCCAGATGATAAAGTTCTCTTTGGTGCACATAGACAGCCTCATTGATCTCATCTCTTGATGATGCTCACATGCCATTGAAAGAACACAGCTCAATCAATAACTTGTAGATCTTGTTCTAAGCTGTTAAGACTTTGAACTTAACCCATCACTGATACCAATTGAAAGATATGGGTTGTCAATAATATACACCTAGAGGTGGGGATTAGGTGTTTTCAATGTTCTTTACTACTTTTTAGGTTTATCCATCACAGCACAAAAACAACATAGAAAGCACACAAGATTTATAGTGGTTCCCTACAAGACAATGTATCTAGAGGTAGTCCAATGTCCCTCCCACCTATCTAGAAGTGTGCTAGACTACGCAACTTCTCCAACTTAGATCTTTTCACTATAAATAAATCTTGCAACTCAGGTTCACACAGAACCCTACCAGCTAAGACTTTACAAGTCTTACAAACACTCAGATCTTCAAAAATATCCTAACAAACTCAAGATCACTTAGAAACCTACCACTTAGATCTATCACAAGATCCTACCAGCTCAGGATCACAAAGAACCCTATAAAGTAGTACAGGAAGATTTGCTGATGTAGAAGAAGAGTCTTCAAGTTGTATGCTTTGAATGGCAGTCTTCTTCTTCTTCTTGCAGATGTAAGCACAATGATCATGTGGATTGTTAGGATCATTGTCCACAATGTCTTAGATTTGGAGAAGTCCATTCTTAAGTCAAAGATATATCTCAGAATGTATTTGATGTACTCTCTAGAATCAATGTGCAGGAGATCAGGTCAGGCAAAGTGCTCAAGGAATTCATCCAAGTTCACAAGCGTCGAGACATCATACATCGCTCGACGCCTGTGACCCAGAAGCGTTGGCTCATGTCTACTGCTCAAATAGACAAGGTCGCCACTGAAGTTATGAGACCAAGTTTGGAAGCGTCGAGCCAAGTTATATCCCTCGACGCCGTGGAAAGAGAAGTGTCGACCAAACTTCAGTTAGCTCTACGCCAACAAGAGGAGTCTAGATATGAAGGCATAGTAAAGAAGCGTCGAGCCCCTGTACGTTGCTCGACTTCTACAGATAAAAAGCGTCGACTAACTGATGATTGTTCAACGCCTAAGAAGGAGGAGTCGAGAGCTTCAGTCTAAGAAGTATGTGTCGAGTATCTACATATCGCTCGACGCTTAATGGAAAAAGTGTCGACAGAGATGCTTAGTGCTCAATGCCTTTTCTACAGATACTCTGAGCTGAGAAATTTCTTTTACACCTAGTTGAGCCTTTGTATCTTCTGAAGCCATTAAAGACCATTGAAGACTTAGCGTCGTGCTGATGTGGAGGAGCATAACAGATGTTGCAGTGGCGGGCTATAAATAGAAGGCATGACCTATGGGTTAAATAGTTGATTATTCCTATCTTTCAAAAGCCATTATCGTCTCCATCATTTTGAGGGAAAGTCTGAGAAAGAATCTGAAGAAGTCATCTCCTCTATCAGAACTGATCTAACTTGAAGATTTCGTTCAGCAATCTGGTGCTGATACATCTTTCTGAAAGAAGAAGATCAAGAAGGAAGAATCTGTCTTCCTAGGAAGAAGAACAGTCATCACAGCCTGACGAATCAAGAAGATCATTTGCTGCTGCTGTTCTATTGAATATTTCTGTCTGATCATTAAGGAAGATCAAGAAGACTCAACAATTTGAAGAATCTGAGTCTAAGTATTGTTATTTTCTTTATCAATCCCTGTAGGGTCTGAGTTGTCAGATCTGAGTGTAGGATCTGTCAAGGATCTGAGTTGTAAGATCAGGTGTGATCTGAGTTGTAGGATTCAGGGGTGAATCTGAGCTGTAAGCCTAATTATAAAGGCTGAGGTAGGATCTGTGAGATCTGAGTTTGTAAGATCTGTTGAGATCTGAGAGAGTAAGATCTGTGAGATCTGAGTCTGTAAGATCTGTTGTGATCTGAGCTGTAAGACATGTTTGTGGTCTAAGATCTGGAGGAGATATAAACCCTATCTGGCACACTGCTAGAAGGGAGAAGGAGGAAAGTGGATTACCCAAGATAAGGGGAACCACTATAAAATTTTGTGTGTCTTTTCTGTGTGTGCTCTTATTCTTGAAAGCTCTGATCAGTCTTTTAGATTATAATTAAGAACTGCAATAGTTTTTCAAATAACCTATTCACCCCCCCTCTAGGTGATTAGCTACCCTTAATTAAAGTCTTTCAAGTGGTATCAGAGGTAGGTTGTTCAAGAAAAGGTTTAACAGCCTGAACAAGATCTTCTAAGGGTAGATTTCTTAAGTCGTGATGGCTAATACAGAAGGAAACAAAGAATTCACATCTATGAAGCTACCAATTTGCAGAAAAGAAAACTTGGGATTTGGAAGGAAAGGTTCAGACTTTTCATGGAAGCCTCTGATCCTAGGATATACATAACTGTTCTAGAGGGACCTTTTGTTCCTATGAAGGTTTCATTTACAGATGGAAGTATCAAGACTCCTAAAACTTATTCTGAAATGACCAAAGATGAAGTGATTCTGGCCTCCATGGATAAGAGAGCTCAGAACATCATTGTTAGTGCTATTGAGGACTCAACCTTCCAAAACTTAGTTCATTGCAAAACTGCCAAAGAAATGTGGGAATCTCTCATTGTATATATGGAAGGGACTGAAGAAGTCAGAGATGACAGGAAGTCTCTTCTAAATCAGCAATATGAAGCTTTCAGACAAGACAAGAAAGATTCAATAGCAGTCTAATAGCAGTCTGCTATGAAAAATTCTTTAAAATTGTAAATGGTCTAAAAACTTATGGAAGAACTTTCACAGATTATGAGCCGAATGATAAATTCTTAAGATCACTGAACAAAGAATGGGATATCAAAATCTGTGCAATCAGGGAAATGGGAAATCTGGGAAATATTCAGCCACAGAATTTATATGGGAAACTCTTGTCACATGAACTTCATCTGAATACCAGAAAAGCTGAGGAAGGACACAGCAGGGAAAATCCTATTGCTCTGAAAGCAGAAAGTTCCAAGAAAAGCAAAGAAAGAATATCATTATCCCCCAGGATACCATCTAAATCAGAAGAATTAGAAACCAGTAATTCTAATTCTGAAATATCAGATGGTGAACTGACACTCTCCACCAAACAACTGAAAAGGATGTTAAGAAGAAAACAACACTGGAAAACTAGACCCTCTCAGTCATCCAGATCTAAGAAGCACTCAAATTCTTCAGAGGGATTCATACAAGACTCCAAGAAGGACAGGTACAACTCTAAACACAATAAATTTAATTCAGAAGAAATTGTGTGTTTTGGTTGCAGGAAATCAGGACACATGATTGCTGATTGTCCTTCAAAGAGAAAGAACAACAAGAAATCTGATGAAAGGAGGCACAAATCTGACAAGAGACATGAGAAGAGTCTAATAGCCAAGAACGACAAAGTCACTCTTAGTGACAGTGAATCTCAATCATCAGACTCAGATAGTGAGGAGGCACTCATAGCTCTGATGGCTGCCAATGAAAGTGAAGACAGTCTAAATCATAGATCTATAATAAGAGCCCCAATATCAAGGTCTGATAGTGAAGAGGATGAAGAAGAAAATGCAGGACTCATGGCACTGAGTGATGAAGAGGATCAGGAGACAATTACTAATGTAAAGGTACTTGATAAAACTCCTTTATCTGATTCTGATTCTGAACCTGAAATAGATTCATTCTATTCTGATGAAAATGACTCACAATCTAACCTTCATGAAGATGAAATTATTGAGAAATATCAATTACTTCTCAAAGTACTTAAAAAGAGCAAAAGGCATAATAAAAGGTTACAAAAAGAAATATCTGAATTTAAGCAAACTAATTCCCAAAACTCTGAGGCAGCTGAGAGGCTGAATCAGACAAGCAAAGAACTTAGCAAACTAAAAGTCATGTCTATTATTCACATACAGACTTTATGCACTAAGGAGAAGTTAATAAAAGAACATGAAGCAAAACTCCTAGCAGAAAGGAAACTTGTAGCAAAGTTCTCAAAACCACAAACTATCCTTCCCATAATAGACACATTTTCTGCACAATACAAATCTGGCATAGGATATGATAGGAATGCAGATAATAACCCTAAAAGTAATGACAAGGCACCTATGCAACCTATAAAATTCAACAAAGCCATGCCTATCACAAAGAAGCATGATCAAAAAGGTGTGCATAAGTTTTATAAGGGTGAGTGTTCTAATAGCAAAGATGATTCAATTCAACCAAGTAACAATAATGCCAAATCACTATGCAAAGAAAAAGTATTAACTCATCATGACTCCTTTGTATTTAAAGCAAACACAAAATTCAAAAGAAAGGAACTAAGACCTGAAGTGAAAACCACTGCTGTCAAGAAAACTGAACCAGTAAAATTTACTAAAACAACTTATATAGCTCCTTTGAATAAGGCAATTAAGCAAAATATGAGTCAACATAAAGAAGTGAGAAGACCTCCAAGGAGATATAACAAATATGAATGCTGGTGCTGTGGAAGGGTTGGACATTTTGCTCTTGACTGTTGGTTCAATCCAACTGTTCCAAGATTCAACTCTGGGAGACCAGTACTCAGACCTATGGCAACTCTCACAGCACCAAGGATTATTCAACAACTAAATGTTCCAGCTCATACTAACAAGGTTCTAGGACCCAACTTGGTGTGGGCTTCTAAGAAAAGGTAATTTCTTTTTGCAGGGTTGTCCAAAGACCAATCAACTTCCTATCTGGTGTGAGGCCCCTATTTAGACCCCACATACATTTGTATCTAAGCTATGTTCTTACATGTGTCCCAGGTTGAAGTAAGGCTAGTGAATATGAAATAAACAACACATAATATAAATTTACTTTCATACCTTGCATTATTCGCTGAATCTTTTCTGTTCTATCTTAATAAGTTCATTTGATTGTGCGTATCCCAAGTCATGTTCGATACCTACAAAATTTGACGACGGGCTTAGTCATAAAAATATGACTAAGTGAGGATATACCTCTTTCATTGTTGTAAATAATTAAAGTAAAACTTACGCATTTTAAAACATGTTTTTCATACTAACCATTTATCTGTCTCAGTAGTGACCTTATGAAACATATAACTATACGAACATGTTAGTACCACTAAAATAGTAAGAGCAGTATAGAATCATAATCATATCATGTAACAATATAACGTTAAAGCAGTGTATTCGTATAAGCAATAAATCCTTGTATCAGTATATCAGTGTAAGCAATAATTCCATGTATCAGTATGTCTATATCAGTAGTGTATCAATTTATCAAAGTAGCAGTATATCAGTCTATCAGTATAGCATTATATCAGTGTGTCCATGTATCAGTATCTATGAAAGAACATAATGACGGGGGGAAACATTTCAGTAATCATAAATGGTATAAGGAGCTATAACATTTATATGAACTATGGAATATGTAAACAATGCAAGTATCATAAATTGTTTCTATATCATGGAAGTAGTGCAAATACATAACTTCATGTCAATTTTCATGTCTATGAGCATTTATTTATGTTTCTTTTCTTAGGATATATTAGGGGCGATTCGAATTCTTTTTCCTTTTTCCTTTACCCCGAAGGGTCCTTTACCCCGAAGGGTCCTTTACCCCCGAAGGGTCCTTTACCCCGAAGGGTCCTTTACCCCGAAGGGTCATTCATGTGCATGCATATTCAAGTCGCCCGTAATATAACCTCATGTCGACACGCTTACATAAAGTGAGTTATTCATTTTTATAATCCCCTCAGAAATATCTTTCGCCTGTTTGCCTTTAAGGGGCCATACATTAAAGCGATATTAAATATCAGTGATATCAACTATGCATGTAACATTCAGTATAAAAAGTGTGCGCATGTAAAAAGAAAGTAAAGCCATAAAGCTTAAATGAAACAGGTAGCTCTCACCATCAGTATCAGTGTTCATAGCATTGTCATGTCTATTTTGAGGTGCCATCCTCCGTGGTATCTGTATAAGCATCATATCATTTAGGGTCGTTTCATCGGGGTTGCACCTCGTTATAGTTACATTATGAACTATTATGATTACATCACTTGGTAACTATTTAACCAGCCCTTAACCATAAAAGAGACAAGTTCAAATCCAAATGATAATGATAACTGTCCAACCAAAAGAAAACTATATAGCAGCTTCCCCATAGAAATTTCATGAACTGATTATAACATATTTCATGCTAAACTTTTACCACTTAATTTCCTTAATTGTGCTCTTACATCAGCATTCTCATTGGTTAGCCAACCCAATTAAAACCCCTAAAAAGACAAGCATAAGTACTGAACCAATTGGTTCAGTCATCCATAACTCACTCCCCTATAAATAAAATATAAGAGAGGCGGCAAATATAATACCTCCACTGTAACTATTAGGTTAACAGTCGGCCAATTTAAATAAGAGAGCCAGCATAATGGAATACCCCCATTAGGATTTTCTAACTTGGCCGGCCAACATAATCAAAGCCATAAATTTAGACTGTTTACCGGCAACCAATCGGAAAAACTGAACTGTATAATAGTTACACATATTAGCATCTGGCGATACGTAGCAAGGACCCCAGCTGAACCCCAAATTCAGTTTGGAGTTCACTAATAAACTTAGTCCAAAAACAACTATAACTGGAAAGAGTAAAAGAAATGATCGGCCACAAACCAAATACCACATAATATTTCTCCCTTTCCACCATTATAACTGGCAGCTAACAAGAAGGAGTCCCCCCTAAGAACAATGATAGCAGCTAGCATTTTCTCCTAATAATCATGAAACAATACTGAAAGGGGAAACACTAATTGTAGGTAACAGGAATCCCCCATTAACAAGGGAATATCATAGCTTTCACGACAACAGGAACTCCCAATAACAGTGACAGGCACATTAACATAGAAGCTGTAATAACCCAGAGCTCAAAGAAATAAAAAAGGCTGGTTATCAAAGAGGCTTACAGTGCAGGTCAGCAACACTGGGCACCGATTCATCCCAAACACACGAGCCCAAAGGAACCCTAGCTCAAGGGAAACGGTCCTAACTTCAAATTCTGTAAAATATTAAGTGGGGAAGAGATCAAAACCTCGTCGTGTTTTAAGAGACAAACCCCATGACCCTGTTTCTCCATAACCAGAAAACGACCAAGCTCTATAGTCAATAAAGCCACAACCACAGCTCTTTGTACAGTCACCAAGCAGATTTCTACAACTTCTTTGTGAGCTTACGAGAGGAGGAAGAACTGGAAAGAAGATCGGCACTTTTCCCTATCGCAACACTGTCTAGGGTGGAGGAGAAAGAAAGCTCGGTCGGTTCCGATCAGAAGAACGAAAACAAAATGCCGTTTATCTGATCCCTCCACCGCTTAAATCAAAATTCATCCTTTCCTTTAATCGCAGCCCACATTAAGTCCACCTCCTTATTAGCTCCCCCCAAAGAGGAAACTTCTATTAGCACACCAACGAAAATGAGTGTACAGTAACCATTTGCAATAAAAATCTCCTCCCAAGGCTTTATCTCTACAAATAGAAAAAATTCATATTCCCATAAAACATTTCGAGTGCCGCAACGCGCAAAATAAATTCATACCCGACTTTCAAAGCTATGCCGAGTTGACACTGATTTATATTTTCATCATAGGGGACACTTTTTTATTTCATTTTATTATCAATTTGGGTCACTCCACGTTTTGGGCCGTTACATCTGGTACTTGGACAGTGGGTGCTCTATGCACATGACAGGAACAAAAAGTCTGCTGAATGATTACACTCCTGTGAAGAATGGACCAAAGGTTATCTTTGGAGGGTCTGAAAAAGGTAAAACTAAAGGTTATGGTAAAATCACAAATGGAATTGTCACCATCACCAAAGTTGCTCATGTTGATGGATTGCAACACAATCTCATCAACATAAGTCAATTGTGTGATATTGGGTATGACATTTCATTCCACAAGGATGAGTGCCTGATTAAGAAAGAGAATGAGATAATTCTCCCAGGCACTAGGAGTAGCAACATTTACTGCCTAAACCTTATATGTTCTGATCAAGTTAATTCGTTATGCTTAGTAGCAGAGAATAAAGTTTCTAGTAGTGTTCAATGGCATAAAAGGTTAGCCCACATAAACTATAAGACTATAAATAAGCTTATCTCAAAAGACCTAGTGAGAGCTGGGCCTAAGTGGAAGTGTGTGCAGGAGGGTCCATGCCATGCTTGTCAAATGGGTAAGCAGACCAAGTCATCCTTCAAACCAATAGGTGAGAAGGATTCCATTAGATGTCTATACCTACTTCACATGGATCTATTTGGACCAATGTCAATCCATAGCTTAGGAGGAAAATCGTACACCCTTGTAATTGTTGATGATTATTCCAGATTCACATTGGTATTTTTCCTTAAACATAAGTCAGACACTTTAGAAATATTTACCAGTTTTGTTAGGCAAATCATCAATAAAATAGGAAATCAAGTAGCCAAAATTAGAAGTGATCATGGGACTGAATTTCAGTCCAGTGCAATGACCGAATTTTGTGAAAATCTAGGCATTTCTCAAGAGTTCTCATCTCCTAAAACTCCCCAACAAAATGGGGTTGCTGAGAGAAGAAATAGAATCCTTATTGAAGCTAGCAGGAGTATGCTAAGTGATTCTTCTCTTCCTGAGTTTTTCTGTGCTGAAGGTGTAAACACAGCATGCCATGTGCAGAATAGGGCTCTTATCAACAAAAGACTGGATAAGACCCCATATGAGGTGTTGAAAGGTAGAAAACCCACATTAGCCTATTTCAAAATATTTGGTTGTAAATGCTTTGTATTAAATAATGGAAAGCACCATCTCACTAAATTTGCTGAAAAAGCACATGAGGCAATTTTTGTTGGGTATAACTCTCAAAGTAGAGCCTATATAATTTTCAACAAAAGGTCAAATAGGATAGAAGAATCTATACATGTTGTATTTGATGAAACCAGCCTTATTTATAAGGATCTGGGAAGTTTATCAAGTTGTGCAGGTTCTACATAGAAATTGAAGGAGATGAATATCAATGAACAACACAATGAGGATAATGAAGAAACTAATGAGACTGTAATTGTAACTAGAGAGGATGAACCTCAAGCAGAAGACAATTATGAAGAACCTATTGCTGTTGAAGAACCACCACATCCAGAACCTCTAGAAGAACCTACTCAAACAGATGCACCAGAATCTCAAAGGGAAAATGAAAGGTGGAGGAATGCAACCAAACATCTGAAGGATCATCCCAAAGAACAGATCATAGGAAATCCAAATGATGGTGTGCAAACTAGAAGAGGAAACTCAATACATGAGGCCTTGCATCACAGCTTTCTAACCAAAATAGAGCCTAAGAAGTTTGATGAAGCCAATAAGGACACTTCATGGATATTAGCTATGCAAGAAGAGCTAAATCAATTTGAAAGGTGCAAAGTCTGGATATTGGTTCCAAGACCAAAGAAACACAAAGTCATAGGGACCAAATGGGTATTTAGGAATAAGCTGGATGAAAATGGTGTGATTATCAAAAACAAAGCAAGGTTGGTTGCCCAAGGATATAGACAGGAGGAAGGCATAGATTTTGATCAAGTGTTCTCTCCTATGGCAAGATTGGAGGCAATCAGATTATTCCTGGCATTTGCAGCACACACTGGATTCATAGTTTATCAAATGGATGTAAAGTCAGCATTCCTTAATGGAACAATATTGGAGGAAGTATATGTTGAACAACCCCCAGGTTCTATTGACTCTACTCATCCAAATCATGTCTATCTATTATTAAAAGCATTGTATGGTCTGAAACAGGCACCTAGAGCCTGGTATGAGACATTATCTAGATTTCTCATTGAGAACAAATTCTCAAGAGGAAAGATAGACAAGACATTGTTTCTTAGGATAGTTAAAGGTCACATTATTCTAGTACAAATATATGTAGATGATATAATCTTTGGCTCAACTGATAATAACCTTTGCAAAAGGTTTGCAAACCTTATGCAAGGGAAATTTGAAATGAGCAGCATGGGTGAGCTTAAATACTTCTTAGGACTCCAAGTGAAATAGTCTGAGGAAGGAATCTTCATTTCTCAGACCAAGTACACAAAAGAGATTATCAAGAAGTTTGGAATGGAAAATTCCACTGTCATGAAGACACCAATGGCAGCAAATATGTCACTGGACAAGGATGACAAAGGGAAACCTATTGATGAAACCTTGTACAGAGGCATCATTGGCTCATTGCTCTACCTAACTGCTAGCAGGCTAGACATTATGTTCTCAACATGTGTGTGTGCTAGATATCAAGTGAACCCTAAAGAATCTCACTATACTGCTATCAAAAGAATCCTGAGATATCTGAATGGCACTCTTAATCTTTGCCTTTGGTATCCTAGAAGCAATGACTTTGAACTAATTGGTTTTTCAGATGCTGATTTTGCAGGATGCAAGGAGGACAGAAAAAGTACATCAGGAACATGTCAATTTCTTGGCAAAAGACTAATATCTTGGAGTAGCAGGAAGTAGACCAGTGTGGCTATTTCTACAGCAGAATCTGAGTACATCACAGCTGGAAATTGCTGTGCTCAGCTACTATGGATTCAACACCAACTCCAAGACTATAAAGTTCAGCTAAGTAAATCTCCTCTATATTGTGATTCAACTAGTGCTATTGCTATAACTAATAATCCTATATCACATAGCAGAACTAAGCACATAGAAATTAGATATCATTTCATTAGAGAACATGTAGAAAATGGAGATATCACAATTGAATATGTCCCCACTGACAAACAAGTTGCTGATATATTTCCTAAACCCTTGGATGAAACAAAATTCAATAACTTTAAAATTGAATCAGGAATGCTAAAAATGGATTAAAGTTGTCTTGAAATAAATAAATGAAGATAATGATTGAGTCCTAAAAGGTGAGTGGAGAGGTTATCAGGCGTCAAAAGAAGATACCTGGCGTCACAAAAGGATACCTGGTGTCGAAAGAAGATACCTGGCGTCGAGAAGATACCTGGCGTCGACCGAAGAAAAATGGCGTCGAGCTATCTCAACGCTTGAGCGAACATATCTAGGGCGTCTCGAAAGGGTAAATTTGAACCATTTGATCAATCTTGTCAAACAAGTTCGGCGCGCGGCTTGTAACACCCTCCCTATTATATAACATATAATAGTAGGTCCGGTCGGGACCCCACGCCATATGAAATGAACAGAAGAGAGTGGTACTAAAATTAGCAATTAAACAGTTAAAGACATAACTATTTCAGCACCAGAGTCGCATAACGGAAGCATAAATATTTTCAGTTAAAACCAGTGTACAACATGTCCACTTGTCTACTAGGAATGAAATACATAAACAGATATTTACATTGTTTGATTACATCATAAAGGTGGCTTCCAGACATCGGCACGCAGGCCGGCCACACATGAACAAAAGTAAATAAAAGCTTTGGCTTTCAAGGGCCAGCACAGCACAGCAGCAGGGACTTCAGCCCGCTATCTCCCGCTAGTCTCACCGGGACCTGTATAAGCAAATCCACAAAGTGGTGGGAAAATAAGTAACCGGTCAGCTTTAGCTGACCAAGACTTATAACGACCCCACCCCAAACTCGGGGAGGCGGTGCTCCTTCCCTGCAAGTAAGAGTCAACAACACATATATATATCCGCAAACAACACCAACCGAGGCATAACAAGCCACCCGTTTCGTGCTCTCAAGGCACACTTTGGCATACTCCCTGAGTTACGCCCTTACGCTAAGTCTTATTTCAACTTAGACAAGCAATTTGAGCTAGTCCGTACACACGAAGTTACGACACTCTTCCATAGCCCGGTGCACCGAGGGGCGACCTCTTCACCACCACTATGGTAGGATTCGGATCAGCTAGGCCCGTGCTCAAATACTGCGATTCAACTATGCACGATACGGGTAAGCTTCACCTAATACCCATCACTTAAAGCTGGGCTTTGCAAATTCCATAGCTTCTCCTGCTACATATCCAGTCCCCAGGACATTTTGGTAGCACGGAAACACACAATCTTTGTACTGGGCGCTACCGCCGGCGCTAATGCTAGTGCCCGACGCTAGCAACAAAACTTAGTTCTGTTCGGCAATGGTAACAGAACTCCGTTCTGATACCTCTGAGAAAACACCTCCAGAAATCAACAATAGTAGCTCACCTGGAGCTACCGCCGGCGCTATCATTAGCGCCCGAAGCTAGTAACAGAACTCAGTTCTTCTACCAAACTTTAGGTATTGCCTGGGAAACACCTCCAGGATACTTTGCTGTACAAAACAATACAGAAGACTCGAACCACAACATAAACATGGAGTCTTCTCCACGCGATAAACATCACCAATCCGGCTCGAATTGTCCAGATGGGCTTCACACAGCATGCCTATGCCCGTACTTCCATTCCGGACTCTATATGCAATTTATGGGGGAATCACTTCAACCCACCGGAAGATCCGATCTACTAATTAGTAGATGTCTTCCAAAACATAGAAATCAAAGGACGCGCATGTCCAAAGACTAGGGAGGAGAATCGTTACCCTAGTTGGTCATTTTGGCGCCATAGAACTGAGAGGGAAATGGCTGGAATCCGCGGTGGCACACGCACGCAGACGCTACTTCACAAATCCCTCCTAGCACGACGAAAACTCAACTCCAATGGATCTCCTTCCCTGCTCCCAGCTCTCTGCCCTCAGAACTACAATGGATCTCAGAGAAAATGAGCTGAAGAGTCGGATTTTGAGGTATATAAGGATTTCCCGCTACCGCCGGCGCTAGTGGCTAGCACTGGCGCTAGCGACAAAGTCGGTACCGCTCTACTGCTTAAGGACTTTGCGAGAAATACTACCGCTAGTGCTAGCGCTACCGCCTGCGCTATCGATATCTCGCCGTCTCGACGCCTCGCCGTCTCGACGCCTCGACGCCTCGACGCCTCGACGCCTCGACGTCTCGACGCCTCGACGTCTCGACGTCTCGATGGGTGCGCTACCGCCGGCGCTAGCACTAGCGCCTGGCGCTATCTCCTTAGCTTCAGCACACCTCTAAACTCTTTGCACTTAGAACATGGGGTCTTACAATTCTTCCCCTCTTAAAATAATTTCGTCCCGAAATTGTAACAGTGCAAATAACAAACAAGATACACAAATACATAATTCGGGGAACAATTCGTACCTTAACGGAACAATTCGGGGAACTCATCACGCATGGTTTGCTCACGCTCCCATGAAATCTCCTCACGACCGCAATTATTCCAGCGGACCTTGACCATCTTGATCAGTTTATTCCGCAACTGCTTAACATCAGTGTCTTCTATGCATATAGGGGCAACTTTCGCCTTTAGCCCTTCATCGACTGGCACTTGATTTGTCACAAGCACTTGGTTAGGCTCTGGCACTGCTTTACTTAACACCGATATGTGGAACACATCGTGCAAACCACTCAACTCTATCGAAAGAGCGAGTCAATAGGCAGCTTCGCCAACACGTTCCAGTATCTCAAACGGTCCAAGGTATCTTGGACTCAGCTTTTTCAAGCGCCGAATCCTGGACACACCCTTGAAAGGTTTGATCTTTAGATAAACCCAGTCGCTCACGGCGAACTCAACGTTTCTGTGCTTGGCATTGTAGTACTTTGCCAGCCTATCTTGTTCAATCAACAATCTATCCCGGATTGTTTGAATCGCCGCATTTGCCTCTTCGACTTCCTTTCGCTTAAACAGCTTCGTTTCACCTGTCTCCGCCCACGATAAGGGAGTGCGGCAAGCTCTACCATAGAGGGCCTCGAAGGGTGCCATCTTTATACTTGCCTGATAGCTGTTATTATAAGCGAATTCGATCATGTAGAGATGATCTTCCCACTTTTTACCGAAATCCAGGATGCACATTCGGAGCATATCCTCCAGAGTTCTGTTCGTACGTTCAGTCTGTCCATCCGTCTGAGGGTGGAAGGCAGTACTAAACTTCAGTTTTGTACCTAACAACTGGTGGATTAGCCTCCAATCCTTGAAAGTAAAGCGCCCATCTCGGTCACTGACGATGCTACAGGGCACACCATGCAATCGGACAATGCTATCTACATAAAGTTTTGCCAACTTTTCAACTGAATCATCCTTCCAGTTTGGAATAAAGTGGGCTACCTTCGTCAAGCGATCCACGATCACCCATACGGTATCATTCCCACTCTGTGATCTCGGCAAACCGTGCACGAAATCCATCGAAATGTCATCAAATTTCCATTCCGGTATAGGCAACGACTTTAGGAAACCTCCAAGTTTCTGACATTTTGCCTTCACTAGTGCGCAAGTTTTGCATTTTGCCACGTACAAGGCGATGTCTTTCTTCAATCCTGGCCACCAAAACAGCTTTTTCATGTCTTGGTACATCTTTGTGCTCCCTGGGTGAATTGAGTATTTTGTAAAGTGCGCTTCGTACATCAATTCCTCCCGCAACTTACCAACATTTGGGACGGACAACCGACCGTCTTTCCACATCAGACCGTCGTCGAATACAAACTCTGCAGCAGTCCCAACCCCAGATTCTGCTAAATAGCGTTGCATGCTCGAATCTAGCTCTAAGGCCTGTCGTATTCTGTCTGCGAGGTCATACTGCACCTCCGTCCAGTTCAAGCACGCACTCGCACTAGAACTCCTCTCCACACAGGAGATCTCCAAGGCTTCCAAGTCCCTGATCAGACGTGGATCATACATCTGAATCCAATTGGCCTGTGCATAAGCCCTCCTGCTCACAGCATCTGCGACGACATTCCCCTTTCCTGGAGTATAATGTTTGTCAAAAGTGTAGTCCCCCAAGAACTCCATCCACCTTCATTGTCGCATATTGAGCTCCTTCTGATTTAGCAGATATTTTAGGCTCTTATGGTCTGTAAAGATGTCAACTTTCACACATTAGTAGTGCCGCCATAACTTTAGAGCGAACATCACGGCCGTCAATTCCAAGTCGTGGACCGGATAGTTCCGCTCATGCACTTTCAACTGTCGAGAGCCATAAGCTATCACTTGACCATGCTGAAGAAGTACGCAGCCTAAGCCGCTCCCTGACGCATCACTGTAAATTTCATAACCCTCTGCACCAGATGGTAAACACAGAATTGGTGCTGAGGTCAGATGCCTTTTCAGTTCCTCAAAAACCCGTGCACACTCCGGTGACCAAACAAACTTCTGATCCTTCCTCGTCAAGGTGGTGAGAGGTAGAGCGATCCGCGAAAAGTTCTCTATGAAGCGCCGATAGTAGCCGACAAGTCCAAGGAAACTCCTGACTTCCGCTACTGTTGCCAAAATGGGCCACTTCTGGATTGCATCAATCTTTGTCGGATCCACTGCGATACCCTCGCCACTAACAACATGACCAAGGAACGCCACTGAGGTTAGCCAGAACTCGCGCTTAGAGAACTTGGCATATAGTTGACTACGTCGCAGGGTTTCCAAAACTTCGCGCAAATGTATCCCATGCTCTTCTTCAGACTGAGAGTACACCAAGATATCGTTAATGAAGACAATGACAAACCGATCAAGGTACTCTCGAAAGGTCCTATTCATCAGATCCATAAATACGGACGGTGCATTCATCAATCCAAACGGCATCACTGTAAACTCGTAGTGTCCGTAGCGAGTACTGAATGCTGTCTTAGGGATATCACAATCCCGAATTCGCAACTGGTAATAGCCGGACTTGAGATCCAACTTTGAATACACAGTTGACCCTACTAGCTGATCAAACAAGTCATCGATTCGAGGAATCAGATACTTGTTCTTCTCGGTCAGCTTGTTCAATTCTCGGTAGTCAATGCATAGACGCAGGCTTCCGTCCTTCTTCTTCACAAAAAGGACCAGAGCACCCCAAGGGGATGTACTTGGACGTATATAACCCTGCTCTAGCAACTCCTGTAATTGAACCTTCAACTCCGCCATCTCCTTTGGCGCAATTCGGTACGGAGAGCGTGACACAGGTTTGGCACCTGGCACCAGCTCTATCGTGAAGTCAATATCTAGCTGAGGTGGCGCCCCAGGAAGATCTTTCGGAAACACATCTGGATACTCAAAATCACAGAAACATCACTCAAACTGGGTTGAGGCTTTGTAGCCCCCACTAGCACAACACATAACTCTGCGCCTTGCCGAACTGCCTTGACCACTTGGACAGCAGACATCAGTGTCTTGCTCGATCCACGCAAACCAGCAAACGTAGTCGCATGTTTGGTATTCCGCCCCAGTGTGACCTCCTTAGACGTGCAATCAATGTAGGCCTGCTGCGCTGACAGCCAGTCCATACCAAAGATTACATCAAACTCCGAAAGCGGGAGTATCAGTGCTTCCAAATCAATGTCTTGACTCCCTATTCGTACCTTCACCACACATCCTCGGTCCGCGCGCATCGAACACCCATTGGGTAGCATCACATCTAATCGTTCCTGTCTAAACGACGAAGGCACTCCAAGTTGCTATATGGAGGCCGCCGATAGAAAGGAATGTGAAGCACCCGTGTCAAATAGTGCTCTCGCCGGATAAATAAAGATCAGGACAAAGCCTAGTACATTAATGGTTAACAAGCAATGCATAAGGTATGAAGTATAAAAAGCAATAAAAAACTATATACTATCGCATACCTGTCACCACATCGCTCTATTTGATGGCCTCCTGTTGGCCAAGGTTGTATACTCTAGGCTGGGCTGGAGCAGCGTGGGATGCGGTTGACTCTGCCGCCTTCCCTTTCTCTGCCGCATAGGCCGTAACTATCTTCTTCCCACTATGACATTCACGAGCAATATGTCCCGGCTTGCCGCACTTGTAACAGATGATTGGGCGATGCCCAGTCACTCCCGATGCTGAAGATTGAGCTGACGTAGACGGTCGCGCTCCTTTCTTCCAGTTGCCTCGTCCCGACTTTGCCGAGCTCGCTACTTTGAATTCTGGCTTGACTACTGCTAGCTCCTTCCTGCTTTGGGATCGTTTCATATCTTTCTCTAAAGAATGAGCCGTATTAACCAGGGTCATAAACCCCTGTGTCATTGCCCCCATCAGAAGGAACCGCAACTCTTCTCGCAGACCTTCATAGAACCGATTTGTCTTCTGGGCTTCATCAACAAAGGTCGCTCCTGCGTATCTCCCCAGCCGAGTAAACTCGTGCAGGTAATCATCAACCATACGATCACCCCGAGTCAGACGGTTAAACTGGTTCTCCATATCGATTTGCTGAGCAGGTGGGAGATACCGTGCCAAGAACAATCTTGAAAACTCGTCAAATGAGACGTCCGTCAGCTGCCTTCCTGCCAAGTGATGCAGCTCTATCTCATCCCACCATAACTGCGCCTCCCCATCTAGTAGGATGGTTGCCAAAGTAACTTTCTGGCCTTCCTCCGTATCTGTGGCCTTCAAGGTTTTGCGCACCTTTGACAACCAATCCTCTGCTTGCGTCGGGGTTCCTGCCCCCGTGAATGTGGGAGGGTGGAAACTCAAAAAGTACCGCAGCTGTTGATCTGGAGCTCTTCATGCCCTCAACGACACTGGCCTTTCCACCACAGGTTCGGCTGCTGGAGCCTGCACTAGAGCCGCTCTCGGAATAGGAGGCTGTCCAGGGACATGCCCTCCTGGTTGCGCCGTGAACATCGCAAATACTGCCTCAGCGATCATCCTTACAGTTTCCGCCGAAGGAGGAGTCAGCACCGGAGTTGGTGCACTACTTGCAGTCGAACGAGGGGGTCGTGAAGGCCCCGCACCACTCCCAGCCGCCTAAACATGTGCACAAAACACAATTAGCGACTAGGAGAAGGCATGAAGCAATAAAGGAACACAGAAGTTCCATCAGAATGCTACACGTATACATGTAATTCATTCCTAAAGTGGACAATTACTGGTTATTTACATGAGTTAACGACGACGCACACACGTGCTCACCACCCCTGAAAAGAATTCGACCACGAATTCCGACGGAAAGGGAACGAGACCCGTAGCTGATACCAATTTGTAACACCCTCCCTGTTACATAGCATATAACAGTAGGTCCGGCCGGGACCCCACGCCATATGAAATGAATAGAAGAGAGCGGTACTAAAATTAGCAATTAAATAGTTAAAGACATAACTATTTCAGCACCAGAGTCGCATAACGGAAGCATAAATATTTTTAGTTAAAACCAGTGTACAACATGTCCACTTCTCTACTAGGAATGAAATACATAAACAGATATTTACATTGTTTGATTACATCATAAAGGTGGCTTCCAGACATCGGCACGCAGGCCGGCCACACATGAACAAAAGTAAATAAAAGCTTTGACCTTCAAGGGCCAGCACAGCACAGCAGTAGGGACTTCAGCCTGGTATCTCCAGCTAGTCTCACCGGGACCTGTATAAGCAAATCCACCAAGTGGTGGGAAAATAAGTAACCGGTCAGCTTTAGCTGACCAAGACTTATAACGACCCCACCCCAAACTCGGGGCGGCGGTGCTCCTTCCCTGCAAGTAAGAGTCAGCATATATATATATATATATATATATATATCCGCAAACAACACCAACGGAGGCATAACAAGCCACCCGCTTCGTGCTCTCAAGGCAAACTTTGGCATACTCCCTTAGTTACGCCCTTACGCTAAGTCTTATTTCAACTTAGACAAGCAATTTGAGCTAGTCCGTACACGCTAAGTTACGACACTCTTCCATAGCCCGGTGCACCGAGGGGCGACCTCTTCACCACCACTATGGTAGGATTCGGATCAGCTAGGCCCGTGCTCAAATACCGTGATTCAACTATGCACGATACGGGTAAGCTTCACCTAATAACCATCACTTAAAGCTGGGCTTTGCAAATTCCACAGCTTCTCCTGCTACATATCCAGTCCCCAGGACATTTAGGTAGCACGGAAACACACAATCTTTGTGTTGGGCGCTACCGCCGGCGCTAATGCTAGCGCCCGGCGCTAGCAACAGAACTTAGTTCTGTTCGGCAATGGTAATAGAACTCCGTTCTGATACCTCTGAGAAAACACCTCCAGAAATCAACAATAGTAGCTCACCTGGAGCTACCGCCGACGCTATCATTAGCGCCCGACGCTAGTAACAGAACTCAGTTCTGCTACCAAACTTCGGGTATTGCCTAGGAAACACCTCCAGGATACTTTGCTGTACAAAATAGTACAGAAGACCCGAACCACAACATAAACATGGAGTCTTCTCCACGCGATAAACATCACCAATCTGGCTCGAACTGTCCAGATGGGCTTCACACAGCATGCCTATGCCCGTACTTCCATTCTGAGCTCTATATGCAATTTATGGGGGAATCACTTCAACCCACCGGAAGATCCGATCTACTAATTAGTAGAAGTCTTCCAAAACATAGAAATCAAAGGACGCGCATGTCCAAAGACTAGGGAGGAGAATCGTTACCCTAGTTGGTCGTTTTGGCGCCATAGAACTGAGAGGGAAATGGCTGGAATCCGCGGTGGCACACACACGCAGACGCTACTTCACAAATCCCTCCTAGCACGACGAAAACTCAACTCCAATGGATCTCCTTCCCTGCTCCCAGCTCTCTGCCCTCAGAACTGCAATGGATCTCAGAGAAAATGAGCTGAAGAGTTGGATTTTGAGGTATATAAGGATTTCCCGCTACCGTCGGCGCTAGTGGATAGCGCCGACACTAGTGGCAAAGTCGGTACTGCTCTACCGCTTAAGGACTTTGCAAGAAATACTACCGCTAGCGCTATCGCTACCGCCTGCGCTATCGATATCTCGCCGTCTCGATGCCTCGACGTCTCGATGCCTCTACGTCTCGACGCCTCGACGGGTGCGCTACCGCCGGTGCTAGCACTAGCGCCTGGCGCTAGCTCCTTAGCTTCAGCACACCTCTAAACTCTTTGCACTTAGAACATGGGGTCTTACACGACTATTCATCTTCTTGAATTAGAAATTCTATAAATAGGCAAGACACTTCGTTAGTACATATGCCCTAGATCTCTAAGTTCGAAATTATTTGCCCTAGAAAATTTCTCCATCAATTCTTTCTCTCCTCGATCATCAACCACAATGCCTCCCAAGAGTAGTGATTACCTTTATGAAGGAAGCGAGCTTGTTCGCAATGGATTCCAATCAGCTCCAGTAGAAATCAAATCAACCATAGAGTTAATCTACAAAGCAGGACTCAAATTCGTACTATCTGAATCGACTCTTATCTGGAAACGAGAGGTCTTAGAACATTACTCCAATATAGTAATAGACTCAGTCAATTCGAAGCTTCAGACCTCTGTAAATGGTAAGAAGATTAAGATCACTCCTTCAAGATTCGCTAAGGCATTAGAACTGCCGAGATTAAAAAGCAATGAAGAAGAAGAAGAAGTGAGCTCTGAACAGATTAGATTAGCACAAATCTGGTGCGGAATTGAAACATCACGTGAAATCACTGAAAGTATTCTTAGGAAAGGAATGAATTCAAAAGGAAAATTACTAATAGATGTGATCGGAAAGGGCCTGTTGTGCAAGACTGGATCTCATGATAAAATTTCCAGGAAAATGTTTATTCTACTAACCAGGATTATTCATTCTTTGAGAACATATTGGGGGAGGGTGGTGTTTGACAGAATAATTGAATGTATCCAAGTACCCAACATGGGTAGGATATTATCTCTATATTTAGTAAAAGTCATTCCAGACTCTTTAAATAACAAACTTGGATCCAAGATAAATCACATGAAGAAAATGGACATTAGAATGATAGAGAGATGGGAAAGAGTTTTATCAAATCTTTCTCCAGCAGATCTTTCTCCCAAGCAGAAGAAAGCTAAGAAGCAAAAGAAGAAGAAGGTTTCTTCAAGCTCATCAAGCTCATCCTCTTCCAAAGGAAAATCTAGATCCTCTCCAATTCATGATCCTAACCTCACAACATCTGAAGAAGAAGAAGGGAACAAACCTAGGGACAGTACTCCTGACACACCAACAGGTACTGATCCATTACTGGAAGGGGTTGACAAGTTCTATAAAGAAAAGGATGAGAATGAGAAAGAAGAAGAAGAGAGAGGAAGTCATCATGGATCCCCTGCTAGAGTTGAAGGGATTTTTCAAATTGAGGGGGAGGCTCAGGATGAGATCCCTGCTCAAGACAAAACTGATCTGATCAATTCAGACATTGAGGGGGAGCCTCAAGATGAAATTCCAGCTCAAGACAATGCACCATTTGAGGGGGAGTCTCATGCTGAGACCCCTGCTAAAGTGAATTCTGTAGTTGATGCTATGGATGTGGAAGGAGAGCCTGAAACAACAAAGAAACATGTTGAGAAGGTGATCAAGATAGAATCCTCTAGCTCACATATGAGCCAGAGAAATGATTCTTTCATCAGAGAAGAGAGCAGTAGAGGTAATGGAGTGGAAAAGGAAATCAATGTGGATCTAAGTGCTATACTACCTCAGCTGGAGGTGTTGCTTAATAATCAAAGAAGATTATTAGAACAATATATTGAAGATAATAACACAAAAATGAAAAATGAAGTAGATTTCCAGATGAAATTGGTTAGATTTGAAGTTAATCATCAGATGACTGCTTTGAGAAAGGAAATGGTAAAGTTTTTCAAAAGAGCTGGTGCTTCAGTAGACTATACAACTGAACAACTTGATGCAATCAAAGAGACATCAAAGATTCTTAAAGAGTCACAAGCAGGAATTACAAAGACAGTGGATGATGTTCAAACAAATCAAGGAATTCTAAGTAACAACATGCAAGTTCTGTATAAAGAACAGGTTGCACAAGTCCTTACAGGTACATCTAAGATTGAAGCTAGACTGCAACAGCAGGATACTGCTATTTTGGCTAAAATTAATGAGAGCTCTACAATTCTAAAAAATCAAGCAAAGTTGAATGCAGATACCATAGATGACCATCTCCTTAAGGTAAAGAAAACAATTGAAAGTGGAATTCATCATTTGGAGGGTCAAGTCAGGTTTCAGAAGAATGTTATAAGAGATCATATAGTTGAAGAAGTCCTAAAGGGGGAGAGGTCAATGATTCAAGCCAGCTCTGAGCATGCTGTGTGGACCTCAAATTCTATAAGAGAAAGTTTTGGATATCCTCCCATAGATTATGAGAATGTTCAAGTTTCTGAGACCAGGCCAGCTTCTCTTACACAAGTCCAAAAGCAAATTGCTAAAATGTATAGTCCTGAGGATAAAAGCAAAAGAGAGAACTTTACTAGTGAGCAAGTAGTATCTAGTAAGAGAAAGTTCAGAGAAGAGGTTCAATCAAGGGTGGATTTTGAACATTGGTCTCCCTCTTCAAGAGAAATGATTCTGACAGCATGGGAAGCTGTGAAAGGTAATCCAGATGAAAGAGGAAAATGGTATTCTGAAGCTGAATGGTTGAAGCATAGGGATCAAGAGGAACTGAAGATAAAATTCAAGGCTGACAAATTGGCTGGGAAGGTTCAGGCAGGTGATAAGGAGCCAATCAGATACTTTCCAAAGCCGTTTGGCTATTTCAAGAGAAGAAAAGAAGTTGCTGAAGCCCTTTCCAAAAGAGCCAAAAGAGGAATAGAGATCAAGGAACCTGAACAACATTAGGATTTTAATCTTTACAAAGTATTTTCAGAGAAATGTAATTGATATATTTTTGAACAATCTTGATGAGCTCCCAGTGCTAACTATTTTTCATGATCATATATATATGCCTGTGATGTGATCCTTTTTCTCTTCATGACATGTTTTATTCTGAACTGCTTGTGTTTTTGTGCTTATATGAGAAATCATGTCTGAGATAATTTCTGTGGATAGAATGTTTTGGTAATCTAATTTTATAAGGTATTATACTCTTTATTTTGATTATCTGTATAGAAATTGAAAATATTGATTATCTTTGAAAAGAGGGATATATCATTGACTAAGATTATGACTTCTTCAAATAGGGGGAGATTGTTGGGATCATTGTCCACAATGTCTTAGATTTGGAGAAGTCCATTCTTAAGTCAAAGATATATCTCAGAATGTATTTGATGTACTCTCTAGAATCAATGTGCAAGAGATCAGGTCAGGCAAAGTGCTCAAGGAATTCATCCAAGTTCACAAGCGTCGAGACATCATACATCGCTCGACGCCTGTGACCCAGAAGCGTTGACTCATGTCTACTGCTCAAATAGACAAGGTCGTCACTGAAGTTATGAGACCAAGTTTGGAAGCGTCGAGCCAAGTTATATCCCTCGACGTCGTAGAAAGAGAAGTGTCGACCAAACTTCAGTTAGCTCTACGCCAACAAGAGGAGTCTAGATATGAAGGCATAGTTAAGAAGCGTCGAGCCCCTGTACGCTGCTCGACTTCTACAGATAAAAAGCGTCGACTAACTGATGATTGCTCAACGCCTAAGAAGGAGGAGTCGAGAGCTTCAGTCTAAGAAGTATGTGTCGAGTATCTACATATCGCTCGACGCTTAATGGAAAAAGCATCGATAGAGATGCTTAGTGCTCAACGCCTTTTCTATAGATACTCTGAGCTGATAAATTTCTTCTACAGCTAGCTGAGCCTTTGTTTCTTCTGAAGCCATTAAAGACCGTTGAAGACTTAGCGTCGTGCTGATGTGGAGGAGCGTAACAGATGTTGCAGATGGCGGGCTATAAATAGAAGGCATGACCTATGGGTTAAATAGTTGATTATTCCTATCTTTCAAAAGCCATTATCGTCTCCATCATTTTGAGGGAAAGTCTGAGAAAGAATCTGAAGAAGTCATCTCCTCTATCAGAACTGATCTAACTTGAAGATTTCGTTCAGCAATCTGGTGCTGATACATCTTTCTGAAAGAAGAAGATCAAGAAGGAAGAATCTATCTTCCTAGGAAGAAGAACAGTCATCACAGCCTGACAAATCAAGAAGATCATTTGCTGCTGCTGTTCTATTGAATATTTCTGTCTGATCATTTAGGCAGATCAAGAAGACTCAACAATTTGAAGAATCTGAGTCTAAGTATTGTTATTTTCTTTATCAATCCCTGTAGGGTCTGAGTTGTCAGATCTGAGTGTAGGATCTGTCAAGGATCTGAGTTGTAAGATCAGGTGTGATCTGAGTTGTAGGATTCAGGGGTGAATCTGAGCTGTAAGCCTAATTATAAAGGCTGAGGTAGGATCTGTGAGATCTGAGTTTGTAAGATCTGCTGAGATCTGGGAGAGTAAGATCTCTGAGATCTGAGTCTGTAAGATCTGTTGTGATCTGAGCTGTAAGACCTATTTGTGGTCTGAGATCTGGAGGAGATATAAACCCTATCTGGCACACTACTAGAAGGGAGAAGGGGGAAAGTGGATTACCTAAGATAAGGGGAACGACTATAAAATTCTGTGTGTCTTTTCTGTGTGTGCTCTTATTCTTGAAAGCTCTGATCAGTCTTTTAGATTATAATTAAGAACTGCAATAGTTTTTCAAATAACCTATTCACCCCCCCTCTAGGTGATTAGCTACCCTTAATTAAAGTCTTTCATGGATTACTGAACCTTTCTTTTGAATCTCCTCCTTAGTTGATAGATGAACTTCCAGTATCAGAAGAAGATTCTTTCTTGTCTTCACAGCCAAGAGATGAAGATTTTCTGCTTGTCCTTCTCTTCTCTTTTTAAGATCAGATGTTGCATACTGTTAGAAGAACTACTTTTTGAAATCGACAATTTCTTCCTTTTATATTCTTCTGTAACTTTGCTTAAAAGCCCTTTCATAATTCTTTCCATAAATTCCTTGATAGAATCTTTGAAAGAAACGGCAGAATAGATTATAATAAATTCCTTGCCGTCTTTGGAACTTGCATAATATAGAAGCATTAATATTCTTCCTTAAACACTGTGCAACGGCTATATTCTGTATAGGATATATTATTTATTACTCCTTAATTGGTGCGCAAGATGGGTGGCATGCATATTCCCTATATCAATTTCCAAGAATGTCTGCGCATTAAATGCTACTCTGCAACTTGTCAAGATGACATTATTCCTTCAAGATGATATCATCTTGATCAATGTTATCGACAGATATTCATCACAATGATGTCGTCGACATACTTCCTTCTTTACTATTCTACTTGATATCAAAATGATATCACTTCTTCTAGACGACATCGTCGAGATGTTACTTTCGATAAGACTTAGATTTGTTCTTCAGGCTAACTGTCTTTCTTCAAGACGACATCGTCTTGATCTTTTAGATGATGTGAGGTCTTCAAGCCGATGTTCGTCCACATGAACCTTTCTTCATGACTTAAGGAGTTATGTCTTTTAGCCTTCAAGGTTATACCTCTTCTTCAAGACAATATCGTCGAGACATCTTAGCTTTATCCAAGATAAACTTTCTTCAAGACGATGTCGTCGATATCTGAACTTAGCTTTATCCACGATAAGCTTTCTTCAACCTTCAAGACGATGTGTCTTTATCAAGACAATATCGTCGAAACTATTTCGACGATATTATACTTTTCTCCACGATTCTTCTGCTGAGACTTGAGATGATATTTTACTTAGTTAATTTTCATTACTTTTATCGTCTTTATACTAGTGATGTAGCTTTGATGCTTTTCAACGATATGTATACTATCTCAACAATATATCCAGTCCTTGATGTTTTTAGTCTTAGAAAATTAATTGATAGAAGGTTTATCTTTTGCAGTCATGAATAAGCTATACCATCAAATACATAGTGCATTTATCATTGATCTGAGCACTTCTTCAAATCAAGAACATTGCTGGGAACAGTTCCCAACACTAACTCGTAGGCATGTCATGAGTTTAACTCATTTCTTTTGTGTGATTGGAAAAATCACTATGTTGGCTTAGGATTTTGAGACAGAGTAAAATGTTGACTCTTGTAGTGCTCTAATCGAGTACTCGCATCTCGCATAGAAATACATGTAGAATTAATTTTATTTATGTAAATATTGCTTATTCAACTCAAAAGTGGTGAATCCGGTGTGAATCTGATGGTAGCGTAGGGATGTGCATAGACGATTGTTAGGTTCGTATTTCTCGAGTCGAGAGGAAGGATTATCTTTCTTGGTGGCTAAGTGATGAGTCCAATTTTTACACAATTTTATGGACTCATCCGGGCTAGTTTTCACTCATGTGCACTTCATGTTCAAGCTATAATCGCTTGTATTTTACTTGTATTCACTTTTACTCTATGTGCACTATTTATGACCATTTTGGTGTGCAATTGCGCTCTATGTCGTTGGTGGTAAGCACATGGTGCTCCCCACCCCCTTTTTCTATTTCTGGATTTAGCTGGAGGGGTATTCCCAGTTGTGTGTTTCCTGTGTGATTATTGAGCAGGTGGACGGTTCATCCATTTTGCCCATATTTCATGTCTGCAAGAATCGCACGGTCGTGCATTTTCTTGACGCTCGATTCCTCCAATCGTGTGTGGTCATCTGTGGCCAAAATGATGATCTGGATTTGCTCGTGCATTTTGTTCACGCACGAGCAGTTTGCCCGTGCGTGAGTAAAATTGCACGAGCTCATCTGGTGATCTGAAATTATGGGTTTCAGAATTTTCCCGTGGGTTGTTACGTACTGTCGGCTTCGACCGTGCAAGAGTAAAATACATGGGCGCTCTGGGTCGTATTCATGGGCTTTCTTTTTAATTAATAATGTACGGTCCATGCGGTCGTGCGTTCGACCGTGCGTGACCATTTTTCTGACTGTTTGCTATAAAAGCAGCAGGATTCACCCTTTTTTGGGGATCGCAGACCGAGCCCGCCACTTCCATTCTAGCTCTTCCATTTCCTTCGATCCATCCATCTCCTCCACTTGGGAAGTATTCTTCGGTGATTCTGAGCCACATCCAAGGATTTAGAAGCCTTCCCGGCCATCTTGCAACCAGCATTAAAGTTTAGGGTATTCCATTTGGTGAAGAAGAAGGAACCTACACTAGAGAAGAAGACGGAGAAGGTCATAGGTAGTGAAAACCTCTAGATCCCGGAAGCAACCACAGACTGAGCTCAGAGGTGGCTTGACAACCCACCATTCCGGCCATGACCCACGATGAGACTTTTCTTCTTGTGGATCACTCTACCCTTTTTCTATTTGTGTGATGTACTTCTAAATACTTGTAATGAACCTAGAATGCTCTTTGTTTGTCTATGAATGAAAGCATGCCTAGCTATTTTCTCTACTTTGATGTTATGTTGTGATGCGCCTCGCCTCCATTTCACATCCACCCCATACATGCACTAACTGAGCCACTCTAGCAAAAGCTAGATGTGAGACTTCAAAGAGGTGTTTGCAACCCTCACTTTCGCACTAGAGATCACTCACTCCATCTGCCTTCTGTCCATCCGCTTACTGAAGCACGACATTGCGACATGCACTTCATCTCGCCAGGCAAAGCAGTGCTCTCGACCCGCATTTTATTTTTATTGTGGTTAAATTAGGAAACCCAAATCAAACCCCCACCCCCCTTTTAAAACCATAGAAATCTTTATAACTGATTTCCCTAATGAGACAATCGAACACCCCAACTTGCAGTCCTTTGAGAACGATATTCGGGGAGTCTCTCCCAACTTTTATTACTTGTACGACCGGTACACTTGCTGTAAGCATGTCAAGTTTTTGGCGCCATTGCCGGGGATTGCAATCGTTGTATGAGTTTTTCTTCCAGGAAGCTTTTATAAAGGTTCTTTGTTGTTTTTTATTTCTCTTTTTTTTGTAAGTTTATGCATGGGAAAGGCCCTGGTGATCTAGTAGAATACGACCCAGATATAGAGAGGACGCTGCGCATGCATCGTTGTGCTGCTATCATCATGGATCTTAACAGAAATAATGGAGTTAACCCCGGGGGAGAGAATGCGCCAGTTGCTGGTCAAGCGGCTGATGAAAATGAGGTGGCCCGGCCAAGGCCCAGAACAATGTGAGACTACACCACTCCCACTATGGGGAGTGTGTATACTAGTTTTGGCCCAGCCATCACGAATGACCAGTTTGAGATCAAGCCGACAATCCTAAACATCATCCATAACAATGCCAGTTCTCTGGGTTGGCAAGTGAAGATCCCCATCTTCACTTGGCAGAGTTCTCAGAAATCTGCGGAACATTCTGGTATGTCGGCATAGCTGACGACTCGGTGAAATTATGATTATTCCCATTCTCCCTCCGTGATAAAGCAAAAGTGTGGCTCCATACAATCCCTCAGGGCACAACAACCACATGGGAGCTGCTCTCCTCCAAATTCCTAGCAAAGTTCCACCCAGTGGATAAAACCATGAGCATGAGGCGAGAGATTGCAACCTTCTGGCAACATGATCAGGAGACCCTAGCGGAAGATTGGGAAAGATTTATGGAACTCCTCTGGAAGTGTCCTCATCATGAGTTGCAACCCTGGAACCTTGTGGAATATTTCTACTTTGTAATAAAGTCTAACTATAGAGCCATGATTGATGCCGCTGCCGGCAGAACTCTGTGTTGGAACAACCCTATTTATGATTTGGGCTAGGATCACTATCTGGTGATTAGGATCAAGTTGACCCCATTGTATAGTCTTAAGGGTCATAATTTTAGGCTGTTAAAATAGCTAGAATAAAAGAAAAATTAAGTTATTCTGCGTTCGTCGAACGGAGATCGATGAACAGAATTATCAGATCAGCGGTCGACGAAAAGCTATCATTGGTCGACTAAATTTCCCAGTCACAGCGGTCGACTAAATTTCCCAGTCACATTGGTCGACTAAATTTCCCAGTCACAGCGGTCGACGAAATTTTCCAAGCTCTGCGGTCGACGAAATGTTCTTATCCCAGTGGTCGACTAACAACATTCTACTCAGCAGCCGACAAACTCAAGCCCGTCTCAGCGATCGAAGAAAAGATGTGTTCGACTAATTCTAAGTGCAGCGCTCGACTAAATATTTCCTGCGTTCGAACGAAAGTGATTGAGCTCGACCAATTCAGAGCTCGACTAATTCAGAGCTCGACTAATTCAGAGCTCGACTAATTCAGAGCTCGACTAATTCAGAGCTCGACTAATTCAGAGTTCGACTAATTCAGAGTTCGACTAAAATATTTCCAGATCAACTAAAAGCTGCTCCTTCAGCCAGAATCAACTGACATTGACGAAAATGTTGAGATCGACAAAAATTTTTGAGATCGACAAAATTTCTTAATTCAGTTCAGAACTTCAGAAGGATTATTTTATTTCATTCTCTGAACTCAGATCTCTCTTCAGCAACGGCTCTTTTATATCAGATAAGTAAGGATTATATCTTTCCTTTTATTATTTCAAGAATATAGTCGTTGGCTCTTAGCTGAAAAGGACTGGTCATGGAAAAGGAAAAAATAAACGGCGTGTCAGATTTATAGTTCCCGGAATATCTATGCAGATTATTTTATTCCTTATTATGTGGATTTGAATTTCAAATCAGAGAGATATATTATCAAAAGAAAAGGAAGAAGATATAGAGTCTGTACAACACAATAACAAAAAGAATTAGTCGACAGAAAAAGCAGTACAAGAAAAACAAAGGAAGAGAAATAAAGGGGAGAGGAAGAAGAAAAGAACACACAGAGAAAAAGCTTTGACTTATTCATCTTCCTCAAGCAGCACTCATTCACTGAGAACATCAAATCTACTCTCTCAGTCTCTGCTGCTAGATCAGATCTTCAAAGTGCGACAATAATCTGAAGAACTTGTTCTCTCAGATTCATCTGCTACAGGAAGATCAATTTCTTCAAGAGAAAGCTCCAGCAACATTCTGTCAACCATTTTCAATCAGACAGAGGAGACTTTACACCATCAATCCACTAGAGTCTTCTCTCAGAATATTGACAGAGAAGAACACTCAAACCCTTCTTATCCCATCTTATAAAGGGTTCTAAACTCCCTTCAAAAGTTTAACCTTGGTGGCAAGACACCTTATTAAAAACTCTAGTTTGGTTTTTAGGCACCTTATCAAAAGCCTATTGGTGATTTGGGCACCTGATCAAACCATCATTGGTGTGTGGACACCTTATCAAAAACCCCTTAGTGTTAGGGCACCTGAGCAAAAATCCTAGTGGATTCCTACCAGTGTGGTAGAAGAGTGGATGTACCCTATTTAGAGAGGAACCACTATATTTCTTTGTGTTTTCTGGGTGCTTTGTTTTCTTTATATTGTGCTGTGTTGAATGCTTTTATTCTGAGATAAACTTTCAACTAATTTATCATATATCACCTATTTTAATTATGCTATAAAAACCCCTAAGCAATTTGCTGAAGTTTTTTTAAAATACTCTATCCCCCCCTCTAGAGTAAACTAGATCTAATACCCTCCTTTCAATTGGTATCAGAGCAGGTTTGGTTATTCAAGACAACCATCTGATACTTTCAATTAAATCTCCTATTTCAATTGGTATCAGAGGGGTGTTTGGTTGTTACAGGCTAACACCTGAACCAAAGATCTATTAGATCCCATTTTTACTCTAGTCTCTTTATTTTTGTTTTATTATATAAAAACCTCATGGTGCAGAATAAAGATTATTCTAGCACCAGACCTCCTGTGTGCAACTTGAGCAAGTTTGCACTATGGTAGGTTAGAATAAAATTATACATGAACTCTATTGATGAAGACATATACAACTCTGTTTTCACAGGACCTCCACCAGCACCAGAAGAATCTTCAACCAATGATGCACCTCCTCCAGGACACATAGACCCATTAAAGAAGTACAAGATTGCTGATGCCAAAGCAATGAATATACTGGTACAAACCATGCAGATGATATATTCCTAAAGGTTGCTGAGTGTTCTTCAGCATGAGATATATGGAATACCCTAACAACAATTGTTGCAGGTTTTGCTGATGAAAGAAAAGACAGAAGATCTCACTTGATCACTCAATATGAGAACTTCAGGAGAGGAGAAGCTGAAAGTGTAGCTGACATGTTCACAAGGCTCAGCACAATTATGAATGAGCTGAAGACCTTGGACAAGGATATATCACTCACTGAAATCAATGATAAAATCCTTATGTGCTTTCCCAGCACATGGGATTCAAGAATCTGGCCAATTAAAGAAGCCAGAAGTTTGAATGAGATCTCAACTGAGAACTTATTGGGTAAGCTCAAGTCCTATGAGCAACTCATTAAATCCAGAGAGGCTGAACATGCAACATCCTCCATCATAAAGAAGGAGAAAACAATTGCCTTTAAGGCAGCAGAGAAAAAGGAGAAGTCTCCAATAAATGAAGAATTCCTCAGCTTGATGGCCAAAAGATTCTACAAGCTAGCAAGGAAAGACTTCAGAAAGGAAGCCAATTCTCCAGACCAAAGCAAGCCAAGGTATGACAAAACACCATCTAAAGATGTTATTTGTTTTGGCTGCAGGAAACCAGGACACTTCTTACCAGATTGTCCTGAAGAGAAGAAGAAGTATAAGAAGAAGGAGAAGCACTCCAGTAAGCCTTCCTCCAGCAAACATAAGAAGAAAGGAAGGGGTTTTGTTGCTGAATCATGGAGTGACTCAGAAGAGAGTGAATCCTCCTCCAGCTCCAGTGAACAAGAAGAAGAAGAAGAGAAGGAAATTGAATTGGGCATGATAGCCATCAATGCTTCAAGCTACAGCTCAGATTCAGAAGATGAATTAAAAGGCAGGGAATTCTGCATGATGGCAATTAATGCCTCACCCAACAACTCTGACTCTGAAGAAGAGACTGAAGAAGACAAGGTACTATCTAGCCTTGACTTTAATTCTGATGAATTTAAAGAAAACTTTAAACAGATGTGTATTGATTTAATTGATGCGGAAAGAGATGTCAAATATCTCAGAGATACACTAACTGAAGCTAACATAGAAAACATGAAGCTTAAAGATGAATTAAACACCTCCCATAATAAAATCAGAACATTAGAAATAAAGTTAAAAGAAGCCAAAAAGTTTGAAGAAACACTGAATGGCAGAAGCCTTTAGTTGGTGGACATCACAAGCACAATAAATGCCAGATTAAATGGCAAATTAGGCTTGGGTGCTTCACCAAATCAACCTAGACTTCCAAAGAAAAATGCTCTATCAACTCCTGTAAAATTTGTATCCTCTAAAAGAAAAGAGGTAGTTGATGCAGCATGCAATGAAGCTGAAACATCAAATAAAAACTATGCTCAGAAATTTTCGTCGACCAGAGATCGACGAAACTAGAACTGCTTCTCAAATATAAATTTTTCTGTCTATCCAAATGAAACACACTCAACTAGAATGAACAATCCTTTCACTGAGTGGTTCATTCCTCAAAGGAAATATCATCCACTTGGGTATGTAAATCAACCCAATGTATCATATATATCAAGCTACTGTGAAATCAAATCAAGACCCAAAGTAACCTGGGTCAAAAATAACTAACATGTTGTGTATCAGGTATTAGGCAAGAAAATATCTATTTGGTAAACCTTAACTCATCATATTTATGGAATCCTATTAAAAGCAAAATTTAGGATATTTTTCCTTCTAATAAAGCATATAAGGTTTATAACAAATCTACCCTTAAAATAGAAGAGTCCATGCATTGTTGGAACTAACCTATTAAATGAGGAGAGGAACACCACCTCTACCAGAGACATTTTGCAGGTACAGGATCACTATTTCATTCAGGTCATTTCTTCTTAGATATTCATCAACTGTTTGAAGAACACCAACTTAAGAAGTCATTGACCTCCAGGATCAAACTCATTTTCTTTTGATATCAGAGACCTCAACTGATACCAGAGGTCACTTTCAATTGGTATCAAACTATCAGAGACCTCATCTGATATTAGAGGGCTTTCAATTGGGATCAAGCTATCAGTTGCAGAAAGAGAAGAATGAGTTTACACCCTCAAGACAGAGAATACAAATGGAATTGCAATTTCAATATCAGAAAAACTGAACTTTCAATTGAATCAAACTCCCAGTAGCAGTAATAAAGGAATGGGTACACATCCTTAAGATAAAGAATGCAACAACATTATCAGATCAAATTTCTGGAAATCAGACTGCATCCTTCCCTACCTCCATCAAATGTCCCTTCTTCAAGGGGCCTGGCTTCAAGCCTTCCTGAAACTAGGCAGGGTGAGATGTTTTGAAGAAGCTCCTTCTTGTTAAGGGGGAGATCTCTTGTTAAGGGGGAGATGTCTTGAAAAAGCTGAAGAAACTCCTGAGAAGTTCATGAAAGAAGCTCCATATGATGCAATTGCTCAGGGGGAGATGTTTTGCTCAGGGGGAGTTGTTCTATGAAC
Source organism: Dactylorhiza incarnata (assembly GCA_033032865.1). Taxonomy (NCBI): domain Eukaryota; kingdom Viridiplantae; phylum Streptophyta; class Magnoliopsida; order Asparagales; family Orchidaceae; genus Dactylorhiza; species Dactylorhiza incarnata. The sequence continues at coordinate 1,980,183 of JAWHQI010000352.1, read as the reverse complement.
TAGGCAGGGGGAGAAAGCTGAAGAAACTCCTTTATGATAGGGGGAGTTGTTTTTATCAAAACTCCTTTATGATAGGGGGAGTTGTTTTTATCAAGAGGAAATGCTGTATGAAGAAACATGTTTTCAGTTTTTGAAATACATAACAACATTTTGCAGATTCAGTGGAAGATGCGGCAGATTTCAGTTATGACAGATAGCATATTCAGATTATAAAGCTGTTCAGTTCAACAAATTCAGAAAGCTGAAAAATAGCAGATACAAGCTCAGCTAATCAGAATTCAGCAAGAACTCAGTTCAGACAATATCAGATTTCAGAATTCAGAAAGCAAAATTCAGAGAAAGGCAGAGAAAGTCAAAAGGTCCTTATTATGTTTTTTTTTCAATGTATTTTTTCTTCAAAACTCAGAGGTTCATACTTGTTATATCTGATGAAATATATTTATGCTCCACTGTTTTGATTTTTGTTTCTGAATTTTTATTCAAATTTTGTCAAATAGTGTCTTAACCCAAATATGGGGATATTGTTGGAACAACCCTATTTATGATTTGGGCTAGGATCACTATCTAGTGATTATGATCAAGTTGACCCCATTGTATAGTCTTAAGGGTCATAATTTTAGGCTGTTAAAATAGCTAGAATAAAAGAAAAATTAAGTTATTCTGCGTTCGTCGAACGGAGATCGACGAACAGAATTATCAGATCAGCGGTCGACGAAAAGCTATTAGTGGTCAACTAAATTTCCTAGTCACAACAGTCGACTAAATTTCCCAGTCACAGCGGTCGACTAAATTTCCCAGTCACAGCGGTCGACGAAATTTTCCAAGCTCTGCGGTGGACGAAATGTTCTTATCCCAGTGGTCGACTAACAACATTCTACTCAGCGGCCGACGAACTCAAGCCCGTCTCAGCGGTCGAAGAAAAGATGTGTTCGACTAATTCTAAGTGCAGCGCTCGACTAAATATTTCCTGCGTTCGAACGAAAGTGATTGAGCTCGACCAATTCAGAGCTCGACTAATTGAGAGCTCGACTAATTCAGAGCTCGACTAATTCAGAGCTCGACTAATTCAGAGCTCGACTAATTTAGAGTTCGACTAATTCAGAGTTTGACTAAAATATTTACAGATCAACTAAAAGCTGCTCCTTCAGCCAGAATCAACTGAGATCGACGAAAATGTTGAGATCGACAAAATTTCTTAATTCAGTTCAGAACTTCAGAAGGATTATTTTATTTCATTCTCTTAACTCAGATCTCTCTTCAGCAACGGCTCTTTTATATCAGATAAGTAAGGACTATATCTTTCCTTTTATTATTTCAAGAATATAGCCGTTGAATCTTAGCTGAAAAGGACTGGTCATGGAAAAGGAAAAAACTAAACGGCGTGTCAGATTTACAGTTCCCAGAATATCTATGCAGATTATTTTATTCCTTATTTCGTGGATTTGAATTTCAAATCAGAGAGATATATTATCAAAAGAAAAGGAAGAAGATATAGAGTCTGTACAACACAATAACAAAAAGAATTAGTCGACAGAAAAAGCAGCACAAGAAAAACAAAGGAAGAGAAATAAAGGGGAGAGGAAGAAGAAAAGAACACACAGAGAAAAAGCTTTGACTTATTCATCTTCCTCAAGCAGCACTCATTCACTGAGAACATCAAATCTACTCTCTCAGTCTCTGCTGCTAGATCAGATCTTCAAAGTGCGACAATAATCTGAAGAACTTGTTCTCTCATATTCATCTGCTACAGGAAGATCAATTTCATCAAGAGAAAGCTCCAGCAACATTCTGTCAACCATTTTTAATCAGATAGAGGAGTCTTTACACCATCAATCCACTAGAGACTTCTCTCAGAATATTGACAGAGAAGAACACTCAAACCCTTCTTATCCCATCTTGTAAAGGGTTCTAAACTCCCTTCAAAAGTTTAACCTTAGTGGCAAGACACCTTATCAAAAAATCTAGTTTGGTTTTTAGGCACCTTATCAAAAGCCTATTGGTGATTTGGGCACCTGATCAAACCTCCATTGGTGTGTGGACTGAAAGACTTTAATTAAGGGTAGCTAATCACCTAGAGGGGGGGGGGGGGGGGGTGAATAGGTTATCTTAAAAACTATTTCAGTTCTTGATTATAACCAATATAAAACTGATCAGAGCTTTCAAGAATAAGAACACACACAGAAAAGACACACAAATTTTTATAGTGGTTCCCCTTATCTTGGGTAATCCACTTTCCCCCTTCTCCCCTTCTAGCAGTGTGCTAGATAGGGTTTATAGCTCCTCCAGATCTCATACCTCAAACAGGTCTTACAGCTCAGATCACAACAGATCTTACAGTCTCAGATCTCATAGATCTTACAAACTCAGATCTCATAGATCCTACCTCAGCCTTTATAACTAGGCCTACAGCACAGATTCACCCCTGAATCCTACAACTCAGATCACACCTGATCTTATAACTTAGATAATTGATAGATCCTACACTCAGATCTGACAACTTAGATCCTACAGGAATTTATAAAGAGAATAACAAATACTTAGACTTAGATTCTTCAGATTGTTGAGTCTTCTTGAACTGCCTGAATGATCAGACAGAAAACTTCAATAGAACAACAGCAGCAGATGATCTTCTTGATTTGACAGGCTGTGATGGCTGTTCTTCTTCTTAGGAAGACAGATTCTTCCTTCTTGATCTTCTACTTTCAGAAAGATGTATCAGCACCAGATTGCTGAATGAAATCTTCAAGTCAGATTGGTTCTGAAAGAGAAGATAACTTCTTTAGATTCTTTCTCAGACTTTCCCTCAAAGTGATAGAGACGATAATGGCTTTCGAAAGATAGGAACAATCAACTTAACTACATAACCCATAGGTCATGCCTTCTATTTATAGCCCGCCATCTACAACGTCTGTTACGCTCCTCCACGTCAGCATGACGTTAAGTCTTCAACGGTCTTCAATATCTTCTAAAGAAATAAAGGCTTAGCTAGCTGTAGAAGATATTCCTCAGTTTAAAGTATTTGTAGAAGAAGCATTGATCACTGAGCATCTCTGTCGACGCTTTTTCCATTAGGCGTCGAGCGATATGTAGACACTCGATGCTTACTCCTTAGACTGAAGCTCTCGACTCCTCCTTCTTAGGCGTTGAGCAATCATCAGTTAGTCGACGCTTTTTATCTGTAGAAGTTGAGCAACATACAGGGGCTCGACGCTTCTTAACTAATCCTTCATATCTCGACTCTTCTTGTTTGCTCTGAGCTGACTGAAGTTTAGTCGACACTTCTCCTTCCATGGCGTCGAGTGATATAACTTGGCTCGACGCTTCCTAACTTGGTCTCAGAACTTCAGCGGCGACCTTGTCTATTTGAGCAGTAGACATGAGTCAACGCTTCTGGGTCACAGGCGTCGAGCGATGTATGATGTCTCGACGCTTGTGAACTTGGATGGATTCCATGAGCATTTTGCCTGACCTGATTTCCTGCACATTGAATCTAGAGAGTATATCAAATACATTCTGAGATATATCTTTGACTTAGGAGTGGACTTCTCCAAATCTAAGACATTGTGAGCAATGATCCCAACAATCTCCCCCTATTTAAAGAAGTCATAATCTCAGTCAATGATATATCTCTCTTTTCAAAGATAATCAATGTTTTCTAATTTCTATACAGGTAATCAAAATAAAGAGTATAATACGTTATAAAATTAGATTACCAAAACATTCTATCCACAGAAATTATCTCAGACATGATTTTTCACGTAATCACAAAAACATAAGCAATTCAGAATAAGACATGTCATGAATAGAGAAAGAATTACATCACAGGCATATATATATATGATCATGAAAAATAATTAGCATTGGGAACTCAACAAGATTGTTCAAAAATATATCAATTACATTCTTCTGAAAATACTTAGTAACAATTAAAATTTCTAAAGCTGCTCAGGATCCTTAAATTCAATTCCTCTTTTGGCTCTTTCGGAAAATGCTTCAGCAACTTCCTTTCTTCTCTTGAAATAACCAAATGGTTTTGGAAAGTATCTGATTGGCTCCATATCACCAGCCTGAATCTTCCCAGCCATTTTGTCAGCCTTGAATTTGATCTTCAGTTCCTCTTGATCCCTATGCTTTAACCATTCAGCTTCAGAATACCACTTTCCTCTAGATTACCTTTCACAGCTTCCCAAGCTGACAGAATCAATTCTCTAGATGAGGGAGACCAATGTTCAAAATCAACCCTTGATTGAACCTCTTCTCTGAACTTTCTTTTACTTGATTCAACTTGCTCACTAGTAAAGTGCTCTCTTTTGTTCTTATCTTCAGGACTATACATTTTAGCAATTTGCTTTTGAACCTGAGTAAGAGAAGCTGGCCTTGCCTCAGAAACTTGATCATTCTCATAGTCTATGGGAGGATATCCAAGAATTTCTCTTATAGAGTTTGAGGTCCACACAGCATGTTCAGAACTAGCTTGAATCATTGACCTCTCCACCATTAGGACTTCTTCAACAATATGATCTCTTATCACATTCTTCTGAAATCTGACTTGTCCTTCCAAATGATTAATTCCACTCTCAATGGTTTTCTTTACCTTAAAGAGATGATCATCTATGGTGTCTGCATGCAATTTTGCTTGGTCTTTCAGAACTGTGGAGCTCTCATCAATTTTAGCCAGAATATCAGTATTCTGCTGTTGCGGTCTAACTTCAATCTTATTTGTACCTGTCAGGACCTGTGCAACCTGTTCCTTATACAGAACTTGCATGTTATTACTTAGTATTCCTTAGTTTGTCTGAACATCATCCACTGTCTTTGTAATTCCAGCTTGTGACTCTTTAAGAACCTTTGATGTTTCTTTGATTACATCAAGTTGTTCAGTTATATAATCTACTGAAGCACCAGCTCTCTTAAAGAACTTTACCATCTCCTTTCTCAATGCAGATATCTGATGATTGACTTCAAATCTAACCAATTTCAATTGGAAATCTACTTCATTTTTCATTTTTGTATTATTCTCCTCAATATATTGTTCCAATAATATTCTTTGATTATTTAGCAACACCTCCAGTTGAGGTAGAATAGGACTAAGATCCACATTGATTTCCTTTTCCATTTCACCACCTCTGCTGCTTTCTTCTCTCATGAAAGAGTCATTTCTTTGGCTCATATGGGAGCTAGAGGATTCTACCTTGATTACCTTTTCAATAGGTTCCTTTGTTGCTTCAGGCTCTCCTTCTACATTCATAGCATCAACTACAGAATTTACTTTAGCAGGGATCTCAGCCTGAGACTGCCCCTCAAATGGTGCATTGTCTTCAGCTGGAATTCCATCTTGAGGCTCCCCCTCAATCTCTGCATTGATCAGATCAATTTTGTCCTGAGCAGGGATCTCATCCTGAGCCTCCCCCTCAACTGCTGCTTTGCTCATTTCAGAACTATTCAGAGCAGGAGTCTCATCTTGAGCCTCTCTCTCATTTTGAAAAATCCCTTCAAGTCTAACAGGGGATGCATAATGACTTCCTCTTTCTTCTTCTCCTTTCTCACTCTCATTCTTTTCTTTCTCATTCTCATCCTTTGGAGTGTCAGGAGAACTGTCCCTTTGATTGTTCCCCTCTTCTTCTTCAGAAGATGTAAGGTTTGGATCATGAATTGGAGAAGATCTAGTTTTTCTATTGGAAGAAGATGAGCTTGATGAACTTGAAGAAACCTTCTTCTTCTTTTGCTTCTTGGCTTTCTTTTGCTTGGGTGAAAGATCTGCTGGTGGAAAATTTGATAAGACTCTGTCCAATCTCTCTATCATTCTAATATCCATTTTCTTCATGTGGTTTATCTTGGATCCAAGTTTGTTATTCAAGGAATCAGGAATGACTTTTACTAAATACAAAGATAGTATCCTACCCATGTTGGGTACTTGGATATATTCAATTATCCTGTCAAATATCACTCTCCCCCAATCTGTTCTCAAAGAATGAATAATCCTTGTTAGTAAAATAAACATTTTTCTGGATATTTTATCATGAGATCCAGTCTTACACAACAGCCCCTTTCCTATCACGTCTGATAGCAATTTTCCTTTTGAGTTCATTCCTTTTCTAAGAATACTTCCTGTGATTTCTCGAGATGTTTCAATTCCGCACCAGATTTGTGCTAATTTAATCTATTCTGAGGTCACTTCTTCTTCTTCACTTCTCTTTAACCTAGGCAGTTCTAGTACCTTATCGAGTCTGGATGGAGTGATTTTAATCTTCTTACCATTCACACTGGTCTTAAGCTTTGATTGACGGAGTCTATTACTATATTGGAATAAAGTTCTAATACCTCTCTTTTCCAGATAAGGGACGATTCAGATAGTACGAATTCTAATCCAGCCTTGTAGATTAGCTCAATGGTTGATTTGATTTCTTCTGGAGCAGATTGGAATCCATTTCGAACAAGCTCGCTTCCTTCATAAAGATAATCGTTGCTTTTGGGAGGCATTGTTGTTGATGATCGAAGAGAGAAGGAATTGATTGAGAGATTTTCTAGGGCAGCTAATTTCGAACTGAGAGAACTACGGCATATGCACTAACGAAGTGTCTTCTCTATTTATAGAAGTTCTAATTCAAGAAGATGAATAGCCGCGCGCTGAACTTGTTTGACAAGATTGATCTAATGGTTCAAATTGACCCTGTCGAGACGGCCTAGCTATGTTCGCACAAGCGTTGAGATAGCTCGGCGCCATTTATCTTCAGTCGACGCCAGGTATCTTCTCGACGCCAGATATCATCTCGACGCCAGGTATCTTCTCTCGATGCCAGGTGGTTTCTGTCGACGGCAGGTATCTTCTTTCGACGCCAGGTATCTTCTCCACTTCCTTAATAGGACACAAACATTATTTTCATTTATTTAATCCAATACAACTTTAATCCATTTTTAGCATACCTAATTCAATTTTAAAGTTATTGAATTTTGTTTCATCCAAGGGTTTAGTAAATATGTCAGCAACTTGTTTATCAGTGGGGACATATTCAATTGAAATATCACCATTTTCTACATGTTCTCTAATGAAATGGTATCTTATTTCTATGTGCTTCGTTCTGCTATGTGATACAGGATTATTAGCTATAGCAATAGCACTAGTTGAATCACAAAATAGAGCAGATTTACTTAGCTGAACTTTGTAGTCTTGGAATTGGTGTTGAATCCATAATAGCTGAGCACAGCAGTTTCCAGCTGAGATGTACTCAGATTCTGCTGTAGAAATAGCCACACTGGTCTGCTTCCTCCTACTCCAAGATATTAATCTTTTACCAAGAAATTGGCATGTACCTGATGTACTTTTTCTGTCCTCTTTACATCCTGCAAAATCAGCATCTGAAAAGCCAATTAGCTCAAAGTCATTGCTTCTAGGATACCAAAGGCCAAGATTTAGAGTGCCCTTCAGATATCTCAGGATTCTTTTGACAGCAGTGTAGTGAGATTCTTTAGGGTTCACTTGATATCTAGCACACACACATGTTGAGAACATAATGTCTGGCCTGCTAGCAGTTAGGTAGAGCAATGAGCCAATGATGCCTCTGTACAAGGTTTCATCAATGGGTTTCCCTTTTTCATCCTTGTCCAGTGACATATTTGCTGCCATTGGTGTTTTCATGACAGTGGAATTTTCCATTCCAAACTTCTTGATAATCTCTTTTGTGTACTTGGTCTGAGAAATGAAAATTCCTTCATCAGACTGTTTCACTTGGAGACCTAAAAAGTATTTAAGCTCACCCATGCTGCTCATTTCAAATTTCTCTTGCATAAGGTTTGCAAACCTTTTGCAAAGGTTATTATCAGTAGAGCCAAATATTATATCATCTACATATATTTGTACTAAAATAATGTGACCTTTAACTATCCTAAGAAACAATGTCTTGTCTATCTTTCCTCTTGAGAATTTGTTCTCAATAAGAAATCTAGATAATGTCTCATACCAGGCTCTAGGTGCCTGTTTCAGACCATACAATGCTTTTAATAATAGATAGACATGATTTGGATGAGTAGAGTCAATAAAACCTGGGGGTTGTTCAACATATACTTCCTCCAATATTGTTCCATTAAGGAATGCTGACTTTACATCCATTTGATAGACTATAAATCCAGTGTGTGCTGCAAAAGCCAGGAATAATCTGATTGCCTCCAATCTTGCTACAGGAGCAAACACTTGATCAAAATCTATGCCTTCCTCCTGTCTATATCCTTGGGCAACCAACCTAGCTTTGTTTTTGATGATCACACCATTTTCATCCAGCTTATTCCTGAATACCCATTTGGTCCCTATGACTTTGTGTTTTTCTGGTCTTGGAACCAATATCCAGACTTTGCACCTTTCAAATTGATTTAGCTCTTCTTGCATAGCTGATATCCATGAAGTGTCCTTATTGGCTTCATCAAACCTCTTAGGTTCTATTTTGGATAGAAAGCTGTGATGCAAAGCCTCATGTATTGAGTTTTCTCTTCTGGTTTGCACACCATCATTTGGATTTCCTATGATCTGTTCTTCTGGATGATCCTTCAGATGTTTGGTTGCATTCCTCCACCTTTCATTTTCCCTTTGTGATTCTGGTGCATCTGTTTGTGTAGGTTCTTCTAGAGGTTCTGGATGAGGTGGTTCTTCAACAGCAATAGGTTCTTCATAATTGTCTTCTTCTAGAGATTCATCCTCTCGTTACAATTATAGTCTCATTAGATTCTCCATTATCCTCATTGTGCTGTTCATTGATATTCATCTCCTTCAATTTCTGTGTAGAACCTGCACAACTAGATAAACTTCCCAGATCCTTATAAATAAGGCTGGTTTCATCAAATACAACATGTATAGATTCTTCTATCCTATTTGACCTTTTGTTGAAAATTATATAGGCTCTACTTTGAGAGCTATACCCAACAAAAATTGCATCATGTGCTTTTTCAGCAAATTTAGTGAGATGGTGCTTTCCATTATTTAATACAAAGCATTTACTACCAAATATTTTGAAATAGGCTAAAGTGGGTTTTCTACCTTTCAACAACTTATATGGGGTCTTATCCAGTCTTTTGTTTATAAGAGCCCTATTCTGCACATGACATGCTGTGTTTACAGCTTCAGCCCAGAAGTACTCAGGAAGAGAAGAATCACTCAGCATACTCCTGCTAGCTTCAATAAGGGTTCTATTTCTTCTCTCAGCAACCCCATTTTGTTGGGGAGTTCTAGGAGATGAGAACTCTTGAGAAATGCCTAGATTCTCACAGAATTTGGTCATTGCACCTGACTGAAATTCAGTCCCACGATCACTTCTAATTTTGGCTACAGAATTTCCTATTTCATAGGTGATTTGCCTAACAAAACTGGTAAATATTTCTAAAGTCTCTGACTTATGTTTAAGGAAGAATACCCAAGTGTATCTGGAATAATCATCAACTATTACAAAGGTGTATGACTTTCCTCCTAAGCTATGGATTGACATTGGTCCAAATAGATCCATGTGAAGTAGGTATAGACATCTAATGGAATCCTTCTCACCAATTGGTTTGAAGGAAGACTTGGTCTGCTTACCCATTTGACAAGCATGGCAAGGACCCTCCTGCACACACATCCACTTAGGCCCAGCTCTCACTAGATCTTTTGAAATAAGTTTATTTATAGTCTTATAGTTTATGTGAGCTAACCTTTTATGCCATAGAACACTACTAGAAACTTTATTTTCTGCTACTAAGCATATGGAATTAACTTGATCTGAACATATAAAGTTTAGACAGTAAATGTTGCCACTCCTAGTGCCTGAGAGAATTATCTCATTCTCTTTCTTAATCAGGCACTCATCCTTGTGAAATGAAATATCATACCCAAAATCACACAATTGACTTATGCTGATGAGATTGTGTTGCAATCCATCAACATGAGCAACTTTGGTGATGGTGACAATTCCATTTGTGATATTACCATAACCTTTAGTTTTACCTTTTTCAGACCCTCCAAAGATAACCTTTGGTCCATTCCTCACAGGAGTGTAATCATTCAGCAGACTTTTTGTTCCTGTCATGTGCATAGAGCACCCACTGTCCAAGTACCAGATAGGAAGTTGATTGGTCTTTGGACAACCCTACAAAAAGAAATTACCTTTTCTTAGGAACCCACACCAAGTTGGGTCCTAGAACCTTGTTAGTATGAGCTGGAACATTCAGTTGTTGAATAATCCTTGGTGCTGTGAAAGTTGCCATAGGTCTGAGTACTGGTCTCCCAGAGTTGAATCTTGGAACAGTTGGATTGAACCAACAGTCAAAAGAAAAATGTCCAACTCTTCCACAGCACCAGCATTCATATCTGTTATATCTCCTTGGAGGTCTTCTTACTTCTGTTTATTGACTCATATTTTGCTTAATTGCCTTTTTCAACGGAGCTATGTAGGTTGTTTTAGTAACTTTTACTGGTTCTGTTTTCTTAACAACAGTGGTTTTTACTTCAGTTCTTAGTTCCTTTCTTTTGGATTTTGTGTTTGCTTTAAATATAAAGGAGTCATGATGAGTTAATACTTTTTCTTTGCATAGTGATTTGACATTATTGTTACTTGGTTGAATTGAAACATCTTTGCTATTAGAACATTCACCCTTATAAAACTTATGCACACCTTTTTGATCATGCTTATTTGTGATAGACATGGCTTTGTTGAATTTTAAAGGTTACATAGGTGCCTTATCATTACTTTTGGGGTTATTATCAGCATTCCTATCATATCCTATGTCATATCTGTATTGTGTAGAAAATGTGTCTATTATAGGAAGAATAGTGTGTGGTTTTGAGAACTTTGCTACAAGTTTTCTTTCTGCTAGGAGTTTTGCTTCAAGTTCTTTTATTAACTTCTCCTTAGTGCATAAAGTTTGTATGTGAATAATTGACATGACTTTTAGTTTGCTAAGTTCTTTGCTTGTCTGATTCAGCCTCTCAGCTGCCTCAGAGTTTTGGGAATTAGTTTGCTTTAATTCAGATATTTCTTTTTGTAACCTTTTATTATGCCTTTTGCTCTTTTTAAGTACTTTGAGAAGTAATTGATATTTCTCAATAATTTCATCTTCATGAAGGTTAGATTGTGAGTCATTTTCATCAGAATAGAATGAATCTATTTCAGGTTCAGAATCAGAATCAGATAAAGGAGTTTTATCAAGTACCTTTACATTAGTAATTGTCTCCTGATCCTCTTCATCACTCAGTGCCATGAGTCCTGCATTTTCTTCTTCATCCTCTTCACTATCAGACCTTGATATTGGGGCTCTTATTATAGATCTATGATTTAGACTGTCTTCACTTTCATTGGCAGCCATCAGAGCTATGAGTGCCTCCTCACTATCTGAGTCTGATGATTGAGATTCACTGTCACTAAGAGTGACTTTGTCATTCTTGGCTATTAGACTCTTCTCATGTCTCTTGTCAGATTTGTGCCTCCTTTCATCAGATTTTTTGTTGTTCTTTCTCTTTGAAGGACAATCAGCAATCATGTGTCCTGATTTCCTGCAACCAAAACACACAATTTCTTCTGAATTAAATTTATTGTGTTTAGAGTTGTACCTGTCCTTCTTGGAGTCTTGTATGAATCCCTCTGAATAATTTGAGTGCTTCTTAGATCTGGATGACTGAGAGGGTCTAGTTTTCCAGTGTTGTTTTCTTCTTAACATCCTTTTCAGTTGTTTGGTGGAGAGTGTCAGTTCACCATCTGATATTTCAGAATTAGAATTACTGGTTTCTAATTCTTCTGATTTAGATGATATTGTTACTTGGTTGAATTGAAACATCTTTGCTATTAGAACATTCACCCTTATAAAACTTATGCACACCTTTTTGATCATGCTTATTTGTGATAGACATGGCTTTGTTGAATTTTAAAGGTTACATAGGTGCCTTATCATTACTTTTGGGGTTATTATCAGCATTCCTATCATATCCTATGCCATATCTGTATTGTGTAGAAAATGTGTCTATTATAGGAAGAATAGTGTGTGGTTTTGAGAACTTTGCTACAAGTTTTCTTTCTGCTAGGAGTTTTGCTTCAAGTTCTTTTATTAACTTCTCCTTAGTGCATAAAGTTTGTATGTGAATAATTGACATGACTTTTAGTTTGCTAAGTTCTTTGCTTGTCTGATTCAGCCTCTCAGCTGTCTCAGAGTTTTGAGAATCAGTTTGCTTTAAATCAGATATTTCTTTTTGTAATCTTTTATTATGCCTTTTGCTCTTCTTAAGTGCTTTAAGAAGTAATTGATATTTCTCAATAATTTCATCTACATGAAGTTTAGATTGTGAGTCATTTTCATCAGAAGAAAATGAATCTATTTCAGGTTCAGAATCAGAATCAGATAGAGGGGTTTTATCAAGTACCTTTATATCAGTAATTGTCTCCTGATCTTCTTGATCACTCAATGCCATGAGTCCTATATTTTCTTCCTCATTCTCTTCACTATCAGGTCTTGATAGTGGGGCTCTTATCATAGATCTATGATTTAGACTGTCTTCATTTTCATTGGCAGCCATTAAAGCTATGAGTGCCTCCTCACTATCTGAGTCTGATGACTGAGATTCACTATCACTAAGAGTGACTTTGCCCTTCTTGGCTATTAGACTCTTCTCATGTCTCTTGTCAGATTTGTGTCTCCTTTCATCAGATTTCTTGTTGTTCTTTCTCTTTGAAGGACAATCAGCAATCATGTGTCCTGATTTCCTGCAACCAAAACACACAATTTCTTCTGAATCAATTTTATTGTGTTTGGAGTTGTACCTGTCCTTCTTGGAGTCTTGTTTGAATCCTTCTGAAGAATTTGAGTGCTTCTTAGATCTGGATAACTGAGAGGGTCTAGTTTTCCAGTGTTGTTTTCTTCTCAACATTCTTTTTAGCTGTTTGGTAAAGAGTGCCAATTCACCATCTGATATTTCAGAATCAGAATTACTGGTTTCTGATTCTTCTGATTCAGATGGAATCCTAGGGGATAATGACATTCTTTCTTTGCTTTTCTTGAAACTTTCTGCTTTCAGAGCAATAAGATTTTCCCTGATGTGTCCTTCCTCAGCTTTTCTGGTATTCAGATGAAGTTCATGGGACAAGAGTTTCCCATATAAATTTTGTGGCTGAATGTTTCCCAGATTTCCCATTCCTCTGATTGCACAGATCTTGATATCCCATTCTTTGTTCAGTGATCTTAAGAATTTATCATTCAGCTCATAATCTGTGAAAGTTCTTCCATAAGTTTTTAGACCATTTACAATTTTGAAGAATTTTTCATAGCAGACTGCTATTGAATCTTTCTTGTCTTGTCTGAAGGCTTCATATTGCTGATTTAGAAGTGACTTCCTGTCATCTCTGACTTCTTCAGTCCCTTCCATATAGACAATGAGAGATTCCCACATTTCTTTGGCAGTTTTGAAATGGACTAAGTTTTGGAAAGTTGAATCCTCAATAGCACTAACAATAATGTTCTGGGCTCTCTTATCCATGGAGGCCAGAATCACTTCATCTTTGGTCATCTCTGAATAGGTTTTAGGAGTCTTTATACTTCCATCTGTAAATGAAACTTTCATAGGAACAAAAGGTCCCTCTAGAACAGTTATGTAAATCCTAGGTTCAGATGCTTCCATGAAAAGTCTGACCCTTTCTTTCCAAATCCCAAAATTTTCTTTTCTGCAAATTGGAAGCTTCATAGATGTGAATTCTTTGCTTCCTTCTGTATTAGCCATCACGACTTCAGAAATCTACCCTTAGAAGATCTTGTTCAGGATGTTAAACCTTTTCTTGAACAACCTCCCTCTGATACAACTTGAAAGACTTTAATTAAGGGTAGCTAATCACCTAGAGGGGGGGGGGGGGTGAATAGGTTATTTTAAAAACTATTTCAGTTCTTGATTATAACCAAAATAAAACTGATCAGAGCTTCCAAGAATAAGAACACACACAGAAAAGACACACAGATTTTTATAGTGGTTCCCCTTATCTTGGGTAATCCACTTTCCCCCTTCTCCCCTTCTAGCAGTGTGCTAGATAGGTTTTATAGCTCCTCCAGATCCCAGACCACAAATAGGTCTTACAGCTCAAATCACAACAGATCTTACAGTCTCAGATCTCACAGATCTTACAAACTCATATCTCACAGATCCTACCTCAGCCTTTATAACTAGGCCTGCAGCTCAGATTCACCCCTGAATCCCACAACTCAGATCACACCTGATCTTACAACTCAGATCCTTGACAGATCCTACACTCAGATCTGACAACTCAGATCCTACAGGAATTTATAAAGAGAATAACAAATACTTAAACTCAGATTGTTCAGATTGTTGAGTCTTCTTGAACTGCCTGAATGATCAGACAGAAAACTTCAATAGAACAGCAGCAGCAGATGATCTTCTTGATTCGACAGGCTGTGATGGCTGTTCTTCTTCTTAGGAAGAAAAATTCTTCCTTCTTGATCTTCTACTTTCAGAAAGATGTATCAACACCAGATTGCTGAATGAAATCTTCAAGTCAGATTGGTTCTGAAAGAGAAGATGACTTCTTCAGATTCTTTCTCAGACTTTCCCTCAAAGTGATGGAGACGATAATGGCTTTCGAAAGATAGGAACAATCAACTTAACTACATAACCCATAGGTCATGCCTTCTATTTATATCCAGCCATCTGCAACGTCTGTTACGCTCCTCCACGTCAGCGTGGCGTTAAGTCTTCAACGGTCTTCAATATCTTCTGAAAAAATAAAGGCTTAGCTAGCTTTAGAAGATATTCCTCAGTTTAAAGTATTTATAGAAGAAGTGTTGATCACTGAGCATCTCTGTCGATGCTTTTTCCATTAGGCGTCGAGCGATATGTAGACACTCGATGCTTACTCCTTAGACTGAAGCTCACGACTCCTCCTTCTTAGGCGTTGAGCAATCATCAGTTAGTCGACGCTTTTTATCTGTAGAAGTCGAGCAACATACAGGGGCTCGACGCTTCTTAACTAATCCTTCATATCTCGACTCTTCTTGTTTGCGCTGAGCTGACTGAAGTTTAGTCGACACTTCTCTTTCCATGGCGTCGAGTGATATAACTTGGCTCGACGCTTCCTAACTTGGTCTCAGAACTTCAGCGGCGACCTTGTCTATTTGAGCAGTAGACATGAGTCAACGCTTCTGGGTCACAGGCGTCGAGCGATGTATGATGTCTCGACGCTTGTGAACTTGGATGGATTCCATGAGCATTTTGCCTGACCTGATCTCCTGCACATTAATTTTAGAGAGTATATCAAATACATTCTGAGATATATCTTTGACTTAGGAGTGAACTTCTCCAAATCTAAGACATTGTGAGCAATGATCCCAACATGGACACCTTATCAAAAACCCCTTGGTGTTAGGGCACCTGAGCAAAAATCCTAGTGGATTCCTACCAGTGTGGTAGAAGAGTGGATGTACCCCATTTAGAGGGGAACCACTATATTTCTTTGTGTTTTCTAGGTGCTTTGTTTTCTTTATATTGTGCTGTGTTGAATGCTTTTATTCTGAGAAAAACTTTCAACTAATTTATCATATATCACCTATTTTAATTCCGCTATAAAAACCCCTAAGCAATTTGCTTAAGTTTTTTAAAATACTCTATTCACCCCACCTCTAGAGTAAACTAGATCTAATACCCTCCTTTCACTTTGCTAAATCACACCCCTGATGAAGCATTGCAGATCTTGTAGGACACCGCTACTCATAGCTCATTTTGGACCGCAGGGCCGAACATCCCACAGAATGTATGAGGACAATTTGAAGCGAACACTTGTGGTCCACCAATGGAGGCTGCACCATCACCATATGAGAGCATAGCATTGCTGAAGAGGCCTAACCCTTCTCCGGCTCTAGTGATGGCCATTTCATGTCAAGGGTGCTGGAACCCCGGACATCATACCTATGAATGCCCCACAGGTGAAATCTCCTCTAATTTTTCTAATCTAAATGTGGAAGAAAATGTCAACTTTATTAGTAATCAAACCCGCACAGCACCCTTTTCAAACACATATAATCTGGGTGTAAGAAATCACCCAAATTTCTCATGGAACCAAAACACTGTAGGCCAACGATGGCAGCCAGGCCAGCATCAATTTGCTGCTCAAGCGTACGGAAACCAACTGAGGCTTCCTCATCCGGGTTATAACCAAGGTGTTGTTGTGCAAAGAAAAAGCACATTGGAAGAGATGATGGAAAAGTTTGTTTACGTGGCCCAATCTAATATGGTTAACCAAACTACCTCGATGAGGAACTTGGAGATGCAATTGGGTCAATTGGCTCAAGTGCTCTCTGAGCAAACTCAGGGTGCTCTCCCTAGCATGACGGAAAAGAATCCACGTGAACAAGGAAAGGTCCTAATTGAGACAGATGGCTTGCATGAGGGCGACTTGATGCTGAAATGTGAGATCATTGATGTTGAAACCACCGCTCTTTGTGACACAGCATCATCGCGCAACATTCTTGCACTATAAGACGATGAAAAGATGAACCTAAAAATCAATGTCGATGATCGTACATTACTTGTCCTTGCAAATGGAATGGTGGTGGAAACAGAAGGTGAGATTAAGGACGTCAAGGACATTGTATATGAAGCTTCGGTTGTCATAAACTTTCAAGTTCTGGGACCTAGGGAAAACACTTCCATGCCTATTTTGGGTGTCCTGTTCTTGAAGGAGAGTGGCGCCACCCTTCACATGGCTAAGGGGTTTGTCACCTTGTCACCCAATGTGGCACACCATACTCTTCCACCTACAATAACCAAGGATCTAAATTCTTTACCTGTCATTTTTGATAAATTTGCTAATAAGTTAAGTACAGTTGTGGAGAAGCAAAGAAAAAAAACAAATGCTAAGACAGAGGAGGAAGAAAAGGAGTTAGTGAAGAAATACGTGATGGATGAAGAGAATGTTGAGAACAAAGGCGGCGAGGCCGCAAAGTTAGAAGTTACCATGTCCGGCATGGCCAAAAACTCTTTGAATGATTTTGTTAAAACTAAAGTAAATTTTAAACAGTTAAAACAGGTTCGTTAGGCGAATCTGTCACCTTTAGTGGGTGAAGAAATGAAGCCCCTAGCTGCTCCGAAACTTCTAGACACCGGTTACGATAGAGAGCATGTTGCTCGTTGGTGCTCTCCTACTATGGAGAAATTGAAACAGAAAAAGTTATTGCGCGCTGCCCGCTCTACCGCTCTCCGACACGAGAAGGAAGAGGTTAGGGGCAAGGGAGAGACATCTCCTTTGAGCCCTAAAGACTTCACCTCCTTACCATCTCGCATGGCTGGGGAGAACCATCACAAATCAGCATATAGCTGAGTCGTGACAGAGTCTCCGGGTTTTTGTTGCTGCTATTTTAGTCTGCTTTTGTGTTATTTCTTTAATATGCTTGTGTGTCTCTTTTGGTGATCTATTGGACAATTGCTAGAACTATATTTTTATAATGCTAATACATGTATTTGGTCCACCTTAAGGAAGGTAAACAAAAGGTCTTATGGGAGACGACCCAATTTTGTTGTTTTTTTTCTGCATACGCCGGAGCAATTCTTGCAGGTATTGCGACTTTAGTGGCGATGTTGGAGCTAATTTGCAGTTTAACGCCAATCTTCTGGTATGCTCATTTCTGAGCATGGGGTAACCTCTCCTCCTACCTCCTTCTATAAATGTAGTATTACATTCTGTGATGCTTAGATTTAAGTCTAGAGGAGAGTAGCTTATCGTTACCCACATGCACGTACACATGGCACAACATACTAGAAGTTAAACTTTATCTCAATCATTAATTTATGTGTTCATTTTTCATCGCACACCACAACACCCACTAGAGAGCGCACTTAATCGTAGGCACGTAATGAGTCCAACTCGTTTCTTTTGTGTGATTGGGAAAATTGTTGTGCTGGTCTAGGATTGTGAGACGGAGTATAATTTGACTCCCGTAGTGCTCTAGTCAAGTACTTGTGTCTCTCATAGAAATTTGTGTAGAATAATATTTCTTTATGCCTATAGTTTTGTAATTTTTCTATGTGCGTAAATATTGTTTATTCTACTCAAAAGTGGTGAATCCGGTGTGGATCCGACGATAGCATAGGAATGTGTGTAGACATTCTCTAGGACTGTATTGTTTGAGTCAGGAGGAAGGATTGACTTTCTTGGTGGATAAGAACTTGCCCCAAGTGACTCTTGAAGCATTGACATAGGTTAGTTCAGTGCGTGAGTGTGACGCAGGCCATCACTTTGGCCAGTTTGAGTTTTTTCATACCGATTCTATCATATGATCCTTGCTAGCCCCTTTGTGCCTACCCCATCTCTTGATTTGGCTCCACCGTTTCTCCACCAAAGCCAAAGAGCCGATCCCAGTTGCATACCCAAAGTTGAGCTTTTGTTGTTTTCGTATTTTTACTTTGGGAATGTTGATGTTGTGATTTAATTGTGGATATGTGGATGTGCTCCAATGAATAAATGTGCTGAAAATAATTGAAAAGAAAAAAATGATGAAATGAGAAAATAAAATGAGTTGAAAAAAAAGATGATGAGCAAAGAGCTTAATTGAAAAATATTTGCAAAAGGTTGTATTGGGAGTAGGCGGTGCACACACCTATGTTTTTAGGTTCAAGTCTCGGGGTGTGGTGCACTCGCGCATGTAGCGACTGCTTGGTTAGATTTGTTGTAATAGCTCTTTTGGGTTAGGTGCGTAAGCCTTCGAGTTTATCATTGTTTATCATATCGCAACCTAAGCCCAATCTCTATCCTAAAGTCCTACTGACTCACGCAATGAATTGAACTAGTGTCATGGAGAGAGTGTGAACGGGTGAGGTTATGGTCACTGGCATTGATGGATTTCAATGGAGGTTGTTCTGAGTACCGATCTTGAGCAATACTCGCCTCATTGATTAGTTTACTTTCTTCCTACGCATAACCGAACGATTCACCAAGATTTAACTTTTGAGTAGAAATAATATATAATTATGCTCATAGATTTTTACAAACTATTTTGTATAATTAAAAATTTCTTCTATTGCATTTCTACACGCGTGAGTATGCGACATCGCATGGTACTCTGCATTTGCAATTACTAAGCCAACTAACATTTTTCTCATCCTCTTGAGGGATAGTTTACTCGGGATGAGCAAATGGTTAAATCTGGGGGTGTGATTACTCCAATATTTACACTATTTTATGGACTAAATCGGGCTAGTTTTCACTCATGTGCACTTCATGTTCAAGCTCTAATCGCTTGTATTTCACTTCTATTCACTTTCACGCTATGTGCACTGTTTAGCCCCATTTTGGTGTGCAATTGCGCTCCATGTCATTGGGGGTAAGCACATGGTGCTCCCCACCCCCTTTTTCTATTTCTGGATTGAGCTGGAGGGGTATTCCCAGCTGTGTGTTTCCTATGTGATTGTTGAGCAGGTGGATGGTTCATCCATTTTTCCCAGATTTCATGTCTGCATGAATCGCACAGTCGTGCGTTTTCTTGATGCATGATTACTCTGATCGTACGCGGTCATCTGTGGTTCAAAATGGTGATCTGGATTTGTTCATGCATTTTATTCATGCACGAGCAGTTTTCCCATGCGTGAGTAAAATTGCACGAGCTCATCTGGTGATCTGAAATTATGGGTTTCGGAATTTGCCTGTGCATTTTTACGCACGGTCGTCTTCGATCGTGCGTGAGTAAAATGCACGGGCGCTCTAGGTCGCCTTCCTGGGATTTCTTTTTAATTAATAACGCACGGTCCATGAACGGTTGTGCGTTCGACCGTGCGTGACCATTATTCTGACTGTTTTATATAAAAGCCGTAGGATTCACCCTTTTTCGGAGATCGCAGACCGAGCCTGCCACTTCCATTCTAGCTCCACCATTTTTGTCGCTCCATCCATCTCCTCCACTTGGGAAGTGTTCTTTGGTGATTCTAAGAGACATCCAAGGATCCGGAAGCCTTCCCGACCATCTACACTCAGCATCAAGGTTTGGGGTATTCCATTTGGTGAAGAAGAAGGAACCTACACTAGAGAAGAAGACGGAGAAGGTCAAAGGTAGTGACAACCTCTAGATCCCGGAAGAAACCACAGACTGAGCTTGGAGGCGGCTTGACAACCCACCATTCCGGCCACTACCCACGGTGAGACTTTTCTTCTTGTGGTTCACTCTACCCTTTGTCTATTTGTGTGATGTACTTCAAAATACTTGTAATGAACCTAGAATGCTCTTTGTTTGTCTATGAATGAAAGCATGCCTAGCTATTTTCTCTACTTTGATGTTATGTGATTTGAGACCTCATATTTATCTTTGTATACCCTAGCTAAACCAAAACCCCATCTCTTACATAAAGTCATACTGACTCACACGATGAACCAAATGAGTGATGTGGAGTGAGTGCAAACGGGTGAGCTTATGGTCACTGACATTGATGGATTTCTTTGGAGGTTGTCCCGAGCACCAATCTTTGGCAAGGCTCACCTCAGCGTTCAGTCTATTTTCTCCCTATGCATGACCGGAAGATTCACCGTGATTCTTGTTTTGAGTAGAAATAATATTTAGTTACGCTAATAGAAAATATAAACAATTGTGCATAATTAGAAATTTTGTCAATTGTATTTATATGTGCGTGAGCATGTGACTTTGCATGGTACTCCGCCTCCACAATTTCTAAGTCAGCTAGTCCTTTTTCTCTTCCGCTTAAGAGATGGTTTGCTCGGGATGAGCAAACGAGTAAGTCTTGGGGTGTGATGAGTCCGATATTTATAGTGTTTTTCGGACTCATCTGGGCTATATTTCGTGCACATGCACTTCACTTTTAGTTAATCGATGCTTATATTTCACTGGTTCAATCTTCTCACACGAATTGCACATTTTGGCCCATTGTGGTGTGCAATTGCGCTCTCTTCTGCTATGGGTAAGCACATGGTGTTCCCCAGGTCTTTATTTTGTTGTTATTAGCTATTTCTGTGTGTTGGTGGCATGTGCCCCAGTTTTGTGGTTTGTTGTGCATGTGGGAAAATCTCCCTTTGTACCCAAGTCAACACTGTAGACATCGTACGGTCGTGCATTTTCTTCATGCACGATCGGTGCGACCGTGCGATGCCTATAGAGCCCAAGAATAATGATCTGCCCCGGTCGTGTGATTTCTTCTCAACATGTTGTTTTTCCCGTGCGTGATCAAATCACACGACCCTGCCTTTTTGTCTAAAAGTTTATGAAATTATCGCCAGTGCATTATCTTCATGCATGGTTGGATTCAACCATGCGCGAAGGTAAATGCACGATCTATTTGTTTTGCCTAGATTTTCAGTGATCTGACTTTATCCGTGTGTTTTGTTCTCGCACCGGCTGTTTTGCCTGTGCGTGATCAAAATTGCACGGTCTACTACTATACCAAATTGGGTGATTCCTATGCAATAAAAATTGCACGATCCACGCACGGTTGTGCGTTTGACCATGTGTGCCCATTTTTTCTAACTTTTCTATTTAAACCGCAAGTTTCACCGTAACAAGGATCCATCTTCTTTCCCACGCCCAAAGGTTCCAGCTCCACCATTTTCACTGCTCCATCGTCGCACACCTTAAGGATGAGCTCTGGCAACCATTTCCTTGCAAATCCAAAGCCGGAGCATCCTCTTGGACTCCTCCATCGTTCACTTGCCTCCAAGGGTGATTTCATTGGATTTCTCACTGCACATTTAAAGTTCTCCATCGACGTCATGGTCAAAGACCATTGACGGAGAATACGGGCACATTAAAAGAAGGTGATAGCTCTTCTGGACCCCAGACAGCAATTGGAGCCCGAGTTCAGATAAGGCTTGATAACCCTAGATTCCGACCGTGAACCTCCGATGAGTCTCCACACCTTTGGTTGTAATCTCACCCCCTTCATATGATAACATTTTTTCTCTTGATTCCTTGGTTGTATGACGATATTGCTAAACCTTATTATTGCTATTTAGTTTATTTCATGTCTATGTGAAATCATCTTGTGGTTTATGCAAGTGAGGAGCGCACCCATTCCATCTTCCATCCAACATTACCCTCCATCCCATTACACGAGCATACTAGCCCATCCGCCTAGTGAAGCAGTGCATAACGGCCTGCATAGTAATTTAGCAAGTTAGCTTTAATTTCTTTTCCACAATCAATTCCAAGTCTCACGCAATCCATCCAACCTAAAGGACTTTAATCTCAAGTCCTTCCTCAAAAACTAACTGTAACATCCCCAATCCTTCTAGACCCCTAGTTGGTATTAGGGCATGGGTGGTGTGCAGAGTGGCCACTAAGGCCCTTGGATCAAGTGGAGTGTGCTAAGTGCACACCAAGGGCACAAAAACTAACATAGTCCAATGTCACTCCCTTAGGCCAATTGACCCTCAATTCACCAAATTGACCTCCCCCATACCACCCTAACCACTAAGGAAGGCCATTACCTTGAGAATTGCATTTGGGTGAGACCCAATTGCATGAAATTGACCAAAGTCAACAATAGGTCAACATTAACCAAACTATGTCAATTAGGGTTCAATTGACTCTACATGTTCAAATTGACCTTACCACCACACTCTAAACACTTTAAGGAACTCATTGAACCTAAAAGCCCCATCACTTGGTCAACCAATTGACCAATTTGACCAAAGTCAACTCTAGCTTAATTTAGGTCAACATCACACCTTAAGGATAGATTAGCCCAATTGGGGCCCCACCATGGACCAACCAATATTGGGTGGTGACAAGGGACCCAAGACCATCAAGTGGGACCATCCCACTCACCAAGTGGACCAAGTCAAATCAAGAGTCAACCATGGTCAATAATTGCCAAATTAGGTAACTTAGCTTAATTCCCTTTGACCAAAATTCAAGCCAAGTGGACTAGCTCATTTTCAAGATTCATTAGACCTTAACCATCTGAATAAGCTAACCCAAGTCCATGAACATGACTAATTTCATCAAAAAGGAGGAGAGAGAGGAAAGGGGACAAAAAGAGAGTTGATAAAGCAATGTCCTCCTCCACACTCAAGCCAATCACCCTTGGGGCTTGGGGAAGACTTGGAGGATTGCTTGGGTGATTGCTGAACACGTCAGGGAGGGGCAGAGCATCAAGTGGTGGCAGCAAGGGGGAAACTAAGCCAAAACCGTGGGCCACTTAGTTAAAACTCACCTATACGAGCCTCCTCACCTCCACCCAGCCCTCCCATTAGCTTCAGAAGCTGGCAAGCAGTCGAAATCGACCCTTGGATCGAAACTTTTTGTGGAGAATGAAGGAAATGGGCAAGGTCGCCGGAGAGGAGCACTTCCATGGCCAACCGCCGCCGCCGCCGCCGCCAAGCCCCCTTTAAGGTTCGTTTATCCTCCTCTCCCTCTATGCTAGCTTCCTATCTCTTTAATTTGAAGTATAGGTCTCAATTGAGCCGAACCCAAAACCTCAAAACCATGGGAAAAATGTAATTTTTGGCCATGCTAGGATCACCGGAAAATGCCTCCTCCGGCCGCCATGTCGCCAGGAAGTTGTAGCCCCGACCGCCACGAAGGTGGTGGAGGTGGTGGCCGGCCGTGGTGGCCACCAGGTGGCCGGGAAAAGGAGGAGCAAGTTGGCCCAGCTCGGGCAAATCCCAGCCGTTGGCTGGAGGAAGAAGATGAAGGGGGAGGGTCGGATCTGCTTTAAGATCCGTGCAGATCTTATTTTTCTTGTATTAATTTAATGCAAAACTTGATTTTTCTGCCTCTATTAACCAGTCCACTTCAAATAATAATTAAGGGCTCTTAATGGCAGAATTAGAAAAAGTGCCCAACATGAAAGTTGTAGGCCTTGGTCTTGAATTTTATTAGGGCTTGAGTTCAAGTCATTTGGTGACCCACAGCCCCCTGGGGAGCTGTTTTACTAGGACTGGTCCTACACTAGGTCAGTCCACTAAAATAATTACCTAGCCCAAACCCCTCAAGCTTTGAATCTTAGCTTTTAACCATGGGTAGGTATACCCTAGGGTCACCCCCTGCCTAATGGGCATCCCTTTATGAGCACGTTTACCTAGAGTGTTTGTGGTAATTAGGATATTTAAATAAAGTTGATTTTTGGAGCATATGAAGTCCAAATGACACGAAACTTTGGTGGCATGCTCTTTAGTACATGAGTAGTGCCTGCCTAAATTTTCACTCCATTTGGAGTTGATTGACTATGGAAAATGGGAAACCCTAAGGAGGGCCTTTAAGGGTCAAATTAGGGCTTAGGCCATTTTGAGGAGTTGAGTGAGTTAGCCTCCTCCACCTTGATGATTATGTAGGTATTGATATACAAATGCATGTGACACACCCTAATGGAGCCTTTGGAGCCATTAGGGTGGTGTGTCCTAAAACCCTAAGGGTAAACCCTTAAGGTTGCAATTTGGGGCTTGTGAAGGACATAGGACCAAATGTCCCTGCCATGGCTCAGATCTTTGTAGGCATGATTGTAAGAGCATAAAAGGACTTAGGTAATTTAATGGTAATTTTTAGTATCATTTAAGTACTTTTCTCCTAATAAATGAGATTGCCACTTTTTCCTTAAATAAATAAAATGCATGGTCATATGACTTTGTATGGCCTTGAAACTTTATCAGTGGCTGAATATGGATGAAAATGGACTATAGTAATTTTGTTATGATTTATTGAAGTATTATACCTTGTGTAGGAATTTTTAAGTGCTTACTAGCTTAGAAGAGTTTAATTATGAAAAATGTCAAATCATTGGGTAAAATTATGATACTTGGATATCTGTCATTTTATGTTGTCATATGCCCATGATAATTGTTTGGAAGCTTGTAGATTTGTATTTTATGTACCTCATGTAGAAATTGGAATTTACAACACTTGGGTATTAAATCATTTTAAAATGATAAATCATGGGGCAAGATTATGAAACTTGTTTATCTGCCATTTGATTTTAATATATACCCATGATAATTATTTGGAAGCCTGTAGATTGATATTTCTTGTACCTCATGTAGAAATTGGTATTTACAATACTTGGAAGTTAAATCATTTTAAAATGTCAAAGCATTTGGTAATGACACAATCCTTTGGCAGAGGACTCTAGATCCCCATCTGGACACTTGGTAATTTTTGTAGAATTTTCAGATGTGAAATACTATTTTTCCTAATTATAGTGGCATTTTGGTAATTATACAACTATGATGATTTAGTAGGACAAATGACATCCTAGGGTCATGGAACTCAGTTAACCACCTTGATATGGGATATTACCTTACTGATAATTTTCATGTAGCATGTAGAAGCATTTTGAGGGTAGTTCATGTGTAATTTGACTTAAGGCCTGAACTACTTTAAATTATAATAAATACCAAATTAATATGGAAAATTATGGAAATTGGAACATACCTTACTAAGGTCAGTGGAAGCCTAGGATAATTATACCAGACCTTGGTGATGAGTTTTTAGAAGGATTCCCTTGTGAGGTTTGAGGTTAGTTCAACTTAGTGGTCTGCGATTAGTAAAACCAGAATTTTGAATTTTAGACAAATCAGACCCCTAAGTAGTGTTTAGAAGTTATATTGGGAGCCTAGGATAATTATACCAGACCTTGGTGATGAGTTTTTAGAAGGATTCCATTATGAGGTTTGAGGTTAGTTCAACTTAGTGGTCTGCGATTAGTAAAACAGAATTTTGAATTTTAATCACCAACTAAAGTAGTGTTTAGAAGTTGTATCCATTCAGTATTTGAGTGATAACTCACAATGATTCAAGGAGGGTCAAACCTAGGGTTAGCAGTGAGTTTGTGCTAGGGTTAGTGAATGAGGTGTGGAGGTACGTCCAACCCAATTGGGTGGGACGGGTGTTGAGCTAAGTCACTTTAAGTATATGAAATAATGAGGGGTGAACCAAATGTTAATCACCAACTAAAGTAATTGTCTTGAGGAGGATGATGGGGTTGAGCCCATTGAATCCGTAGTACCGTTGGGAACCCCTTTACGGGGTACACCGCGAGAAGTCCAAGATTCACCCTAAATATAACACTAACTAAATTGTAGGCAAGAGTAGCCTAATTAGGTCAGTAAACTAGTATGGATCTCCTTTGGGAAGGAGATGGATTGGATCAGCTTGTGTGTTAGACCCTAAGCCGGAAGCTCGGGTGGACTTATTAAACACCTGTTATTTATTGAAATAGTGGCGAGTCTTCGGTACTAGGCTAGTCGTGTCACCGACGGTAGTACGTTGACTCAGGTGAGGGTGAGGTTTAGAGTGCCGGTAAGTTTGAGTATCGCGGTCTGGAAGACAATCCCTAATAACCCAACCCGACCTTAAAGTCTGGTTGATTCCATCAAGAGTGTACAACCCGGGGTTCGCCCGGCTCCTCCCATTAGAACTCGCAAAGCCAGTCTTCTAGGAAGCATAGGCGAGATTGCCACTTATATGTTCTCAGCAGCTATAAGGAGGCGAGACCAGAGTACCAACATCGGTCTCGCCCGAATCCTTGACGGGAAGCGTGGCGCGTTCCACGGGTTCTGCGAGACCCGCGAGGTCGCGTAGGTGTTCTCGCTTAAAGCGAGCGAGACCCAGAAACTCGAGTAGTCCCGCAGACCCCCCCCCCCCTTTTTAGGGAGGGTTAGAAGCTAGAATTACCCTCTTGCCCCTGGAGGTATGCATATAGCCCCTTCAAACAGCGGAGTTTGGCTATTGACAGGCCAAATTGGGGTGCGTATAGTAAGTTTAAAAGGCGGAGTTCTGCTATTCACAGACCAGTTCAGAAAAACTATAAATAAGACCCAAAGGGCACCTTTGGAGGGATTCCGGTTGGAAGCTTATCTCTCCTCTGGTTATCCTTGCCGAGACTCCCCTGAGCTCTCAAAGGTGCCCGGGCCTCAGCTTTGGCTTAGGAGGGGAAGCAATCTAAAGATCTTCCGGGTGTGCGGTGGGACCTCCCTGCTGAGTTTAAGGTTCTGTGTTGAGTTCTAGAACCCCGACTTGCTCTCCCCAAGAGATAAGTAAGTGTTAGTCGCCCCTCAACCTGTTGAGGGCCCCGAACTCCACAAGAGACCAGTTTCTGGTTTCAACATTCTTGGTGCGGTGAGCGTGGAGTGTGACTAGTGCAGGAAAGTCTTTAAGAGAAAGCATGGCGGGCGAGGACGAGCGAGATGCAGGATTCGGAGGCTCGCCACCCGCAGGGCCGCCAGTGACGATGGATATGCTGGCCGAGCTCAAGAGGGATATGATTGGGGCCTTTCAGAGCGCCATCACCTCGGCGCTAGGTGGCTTCGCTACCCCGACCCCTCAGATGGCTCCCCCATCCGGGGGCTGCGAGAACTCCCCAGGCCAGCGAGTAGGCAAGGAAGCAGCGGTCCAGGAGGCAGGCCGAGATCTCGCGGGTCGCGAGCTCTTCCCCAGTCCAGTGAGAGCGAGCGAGACCCCGGCCAGAGTGGTCTCGGCAGGAGGAGCCTCGGCAGGAGGCTCCGCAGGAAGAGTAGAGCCAGTTCAGAGGGTGAGTGGGGGAAGTCCCTTTTGAGAGTTGGTACTCTCGGCACCACTCCCCGAGGGGTTCAGGGAGCCAGCCATGACCTTGTATGTTGGGAACAGCGACCCCGTTCCCCACCTGCAATGGTTCGAAGATATGGTCTCGATCAGACCCATGTCGGACGCCTTCAAGTGCCGACTCTTCGCCACCACCCTGAAAGATAAGGCGAGGGACTGGTTCTACCAGTTGCCCTCGGGTTCGATTTATGCTTTTGAGGATTTGCGTAGGGGGTTTCTGCTGCGTTTCTCCACCTTGAAGAAGAGGAAGAAAGACCCGGAGTCTCTCTTCAATATCAAGCAGAAACAAGGAAAGTCCCTAGCCCAGTATCTGGAGCGGTTCAGGGAAGAGGTCCTCCTCATTCAAGAGATACCTGGGCACACACTCCAGCTGGCCTTTACGGTGGGACTGCGAGAGGGTTTCTTCAAGATGGATCTCAAGAGAAGGGTCCCTCTTTCCTATGAAGAACTAATGGAGCGAGCGGCAGAGGAAGTAGGCGGGGAGGCAGCTAACCCCGAGTTCACAAAGAGATTGGCACGGCTGAGCGAGCCGGAGAATAGGCATCCCGAAGGAAGGAGAAGGGAGGAAGTCAGGGCCCCGAAGTTGGGGTGGAGGCAGCAAGGTGGTGGGATGCAGGGCCCGGGAAGGGGGTTCCACCATGGCGGAGATAACTTCCAGGGAGGACAGGGGAGACCTCACCAGCTGGGGTGGAGGCAGGGCCCGAGGCCGCCCCCTCCCCCGCCTCATCAAGCGATGGAGATCGGAAGAGGAAAAGCAGGAAGAGGAAGAGGAGCGGGAGCCGGGAGAGTCGGTCCCAGGAGAAGGAACAGAGGAGTGGGAGGAGAAGGGAGGGCGGTCGCGCTGCCATATTGTGACTTCCACCAGGAGGAAGGTCACGCGACCGCCACTTGTCCGGAGTTTCTAGAAATGAGGGGAGTAAGAGGACCAGCGCCACAACCGCAGCAGCGCCCGGTGAGGATCGAGGAGGTCCTCACCCCGGTAGATGAAGAAGAAAGATGCGAAGATCGGGTTGACGTGGGAGCCCGGGGGGGAATCGGGGTGATCCACGGAGGGGTGGGGATCGAGGCAACCCGGAAGGCGAGCCTCCATGCTATGTACCGTCGGAGCGTAGCTTCGACATCTCAAGCCCCGCCCCCGGTGGAGAGGATCACCTTCTCCCAGAAGGATATGCCCGGTCATGAAGACCCATTCTGCGATGCACTGGTTATCCAAACCTCCATCGAGAATTTTACTGTCTCGCGAATCCTGGTAGACAATGGCAGCTCGGTCAACGTTATCTTCAAGAAGGCGTTTGACGAGATGAAGGTAGAGGCCCGAAGGGTGTTGGCCTCGGATGGCCCCCTGTTTGGTTTTTCGAGAGAGAGAAAGGAGGTGGAGGGAGGAGTAGGACTCCATGTAACTCTCGGGGGGCAATCGCGGAACTGCCGTTTCGTGATTGTGGACGCCCCAAGCAGCTATAGCGCCATTTTTGGTCGGCCTCTTATTAGTGCATTTAGATGCGTCCCTTCCACCCTACACCAGTGCCTAAAGTTCAACACAGGTGGAATCCAGGTCTGGGTCCGGGGAGATCCCAAGGTGGCGAGACAGTGCTACGTGACAGCTGTCAACACCATCTCCTGGATGGAAGGAGCGGAGGAGTGGGATAAGAGGATGGAGGCGGTGGCCGAGGCAGGAGGAGAGAAGGGAGACGAGGAGGAAGGAGGAAAAGAAGGAGACGAAGAAATCACCCCGGAAGGGGGGGTAGGGGAGCACATGGAGGTAGATGAAGAAGAAGAGGGAGAAAAGGGGGAGGAAGTTCATGCCCGGGAGGGGGTCGAGGTAGGACCCTGGGCGGAGAGAAGGGAAGAAGGAGAAGAAAAGGGAGGGAAGGCTAAGGAGGGAAGGGTGGAGGAGGTTACGGAGATGGAAGGGGAGGAAGGGGGAGCCCAAGAGCTCGCCAATGAAGGAGAGGAGGAGAGGCCTTGGGGGGAGCAGTCGCGGCTGGAGGCCGTAGACGAGGTCATCGAACTGGAGGTCGTCACCCGACTGGGGATGATGGAGAAGGTCCGGGTCAGCGGAGAGCTCAACCCTGAGGAGAGGGCGGAGATCCTCGCCTGCGTCCAGAAGAACGTGGACGTCTTTGTCTGGAGTGCCGCGGAGATGCCAGGGATAGATGCGGATGTGGCTTGCCACCGCCTCAACCTCGAGCCCGGCACCCGCCCCATCCGCCAAAGGAGGAGGCCCACTGCAGACAAGCTGGAAGGCCCCATCCGCGAGGAAGTGGAAAAACTTCTGAAAGCAGGTTTTGTAAAGGAGATCCAGTACCCATGCTGGGTCTCCAATGTCGTCATGGTAAAGAAAGGAGGAGGTAAATGGCGAATGTGTATCGATTTCTCTTTGCTTAATAAATCATGCCGGAAGGATTGCTACCCTCTGCCTAGAATCGACGCGCTGGTTGACTCAGCCGTCGGTTTTCATATGATGTCTTTCTTAGATGCTTTTTCAGGTTACCACCAGATTCGTATGCATCCCCTGACATCAAAGACGTCTCCTTCATCACGAGGGATGGATGCTACTGTTACAGGATGATGCCCTTCGGGCTCAAGAATGCGGGGGCTACATACAAAAGGATGATGGACCGGGTTTTCCGTGAGCAAAAGGGGAGAAACCTGGAGGTCTATGTCGATGACCTCATGGTCAAGAGCCGAGGTCTCGAGTCCCACCTCCACGACCTCTAGGAAACTTTCGAGACCCTACGGAAGTTCAAGATGAGACTCAACCCGTCGAAGTGCGTCTTCAGAGCCAGTCGAGGAAAATTCTTGGGTCACATGCTCACCCCGGCTGGAGTGGAGCCCAACCCGGATAAGGTCAAGGCGATCCTCGAGTTGGCACCCCCGAGAAATGCTAAGGAGATCCAACGTTTGACGGGAAAGTTGGCTGGGTTAAGTAGATTTCTCTCCAAGGCAGGGGAGAGATGCTCCTCTTTCTTCAAGGTGTTACGGGGTAATCAAAAGTTCGAATGGACCGCCGAGTGCGAAAAGGCTTTTCAAGCGTTGAAAGAACAATTGACCAAGGCTCCGCTACTGCAAGGGCCGAGGTCAGGGGAAGACTTGTCTTTATACCTGGGGGTAGGGTTGGAAGCTGTGAGTTCCGTGCTTGTCCGAGAGGAAGGGAGGAAACAACTACCGATCTATTACGTGAGGAGAGTGCTGAGGAAGGCCGAGCTTAGATATCCCATCTTGGAGAAGCTGGCCTTCGCTCTAGTGGTGTCGACCCGAAAACTTCGACCCTATTTCCAGGCAAATTCCATAAGGGTAGTGACCGACCACCCCCTCTGCAACATCATGGAGGGTGTAGAACACTCGGGAAGGTTGGCCAAGTGGTCGGTGGAGTTAAGCGAATTAAACATCTCTTATGTACCGAGAGTGTCCATAAAAGCGCAGGAAATGGCGGATTTCCTGGCTGACTACATTACTGAGGTAGAAGGATCAGAACTACCCTATCCGGTGTCTTGGAAAATGTTGGTAGATGGAGCGTCCGGAAGACACTCTTTTGGGGGAGGGGTAGTCCTGGTCAGTCCCCAAGGGACCAGGATAGAGCAAGCAGTCCATTTCCACTTCCCCCTCACCAACAACCAGGCAGAATATGAGGCGGTGATA
The DNA here is from genome assembly GCA_033032865.1 of Dactylorhiza incarnata. NCBI lineage: Eukaryota > Viridiplantae > Streptophyta > Magnoliopsida > Asparagales > Orchidaceae > Dactylorhiza > Dactylorhiza incarnata. The sequence goes on along the minus strand of JAWHQI010000352.1, from coordinate 1,949,031 downwards.
GCAGGCCTCCGCTTGGCTCGGGAGATGGGAGTGCAAGACGTGGAGGTCTCGACGGACTCCATGGTTGTTGCTTGCCAAGTCAAGGGAGAGTTCGAAGTCAAGGAACCAACTCTTCAGCGGTACCTGGAGAAGGTCAAGGAGGCGGTGGGACAGTTCCGAACTTTCTCTATCAAGCATGTCCCAAGGGAAGAAAGCACCCAGGCCGATCTTCTGGCCAAGTTTGGTCCCCAGGTTGGGGGGACCATGTCAGAACTCTTCCGACCCTCCATTGAGGAGGGGGAAGTAATGGAGGTGGGTCAGCGGGCGTCATGGATGGACCCTTTCATTACTTTCCTAGCCTCAGGGAGATTCCCCGAGGGAGAAGCTGACAAGCGGCGATTCAGGTATAAATCAGCTTACTACTCCTTACATGCAGGGGTATTGTATAGAAAGACCCTCTCGGGGCTCCTGGCCCGTTGTGTCTCGGAGGAGGAGGCCCCAAGGGTCTTGGAGGAGATCCATTCGGGAGAATGTGGCAGCCATTCGGGAAGCAGAACCCTGGAAGGAAGGGTTCTGAGGCAAGGTTATTTCTGGCCCACCCTCAGCAAGGATGCGGCCGAATTCTCCAGGAGGTGCTCTAAGTGCCAACTCTACGCTCCTCTCCAACTCCTCCCAGCTTAAAGGCTAAGAACGATCACGGCCCCTTGGCCATTTGCAGTCTGGGGATTAGACCTGGTGGGACCTTTCCCCCAGGCGAGCGGTCAAAGGAGATTTTTGCTAGTAATGATCGACTACTTTTCCAAGTGGATCGAAGCGAAGGCGCTAGCCAAGGTAACCTCTCAAGTGGTAAGGAACTTTGTTTGGGGTGAGATAATTTGCAGGCACGGGCTTCCTCTAGCCATTGTCACAGATAACGGGCGGCAATTTGCCAGCGACGAGTTCGTCAGTTTCTGTACTCAACTTGGCATAGATCTCAGGTTCGCGTCGGTCCACCACCCAAGGAGTAACAGGCAAGTAGAGGCGGCGAACAAAATTATAGTGAACCTCCTCAAGAAAAAGATTGAAAACCTCAGAGGGAGTTGGGTGGAGCAACTACCCTCGGTCCTCTGGGCTCTGAGGACCACCCCAAACACGGCCACCGGAGAGACCCCATTCAAACTATCCCACGGATCCGAGGCTGTCATCCCGGTGGAGTTTGAAGTCAAGTCGCCTAGGGTGGCAGCCGCAGGAGGAGGGGATGAGGAATGGATGGCAAATAACGAGGAAGGCCAACGGTTGTCCCTGGACCTAGTGGAGGAACTCCGAGACTTGGCCACCATCAGGCAGGAGGAAGTAAAAAGGCGGATGGCCAAATACTTTGACAAGCATATACGAGTAAAGCATTTCCAGAAAGGGGACTTGGTACTAAAAAAGGTTGATGCGGCCGGAAGGGGAGCCGCGGTGGGTAAGCTCAATCCTAACTGGGAGGGCCCATATATTGTGAGTGAAGTGCTGAAGTCGGGAGGTTACCACCTCCGGGATGTGGAAGGGGAGCCTCTCGGCCGAGCCAGGAGTGGGGATGACTTGAAACGTTTCTATCCATGAAGTTCTTGAATATATTGATTCCTATGTATTGGCGTTGTTTTTATACTAATCATGAGTCCCAAGCAACAAGTAATGACGCTGGATTGCCCCGGACGATCCCGCTGCCAGGCTCTCATTAGCTGGTAGGGCCGGTTGATCTCGCAGAGAGGCTGGTGAGGTGATAGACTCTTTGTGCTGGATTGCCCCGGACGATCCCGCTGCCAGGCTCTCATTAGCTGGTAGGGCCGGTTGATCTCGCGGAGAGGCTGGCGAGGTGATAGACTCTTTGTGCTGGATTGCCCCGGATGATCCCGCTGCCAGGCTCTCATTAGCTGGTAGGGCCGGTTGATCTCGCGGAGAGGATGGCGAGGTGATAGACTCTTTGTGCTGGATTGCCCCGGACGATACCGCTGCCAGGCTCTCATTAGCTGGTAGGGCCGGTTGATCTCGCGGAGAGGCTGGCGATATGATAGACTCTTTGTGCTGGATTGCCCCGGACGATCCCGCTGCCAGGCTCTCATTAGTTGGTAGGGCCGGTTGATCTCGCGGAGAGGCTGGCGAGGTGATAGACTCTTTGTGCTGGATTGCCCCGGACGATCCCGCTGCCAGGCTCTCATTAGCTGGTAGGGCCGGTTGATCTCGCGGAGAGGCTGGCGAGGTGATAGACTTGTGCTGGATTGCCCCGGACGATCCCGCTGCCAGGCTCTCATTAGCTGGTAGGGCCGGTTGATCTCGCGGAGACGCTGGCGAGGTGATAAACTCTTTGTGCTGGATTGCCCCGGACGATCCCGCTGCCAGGCTCTCATTAGCTGGTAGGGCCGGTTGATCTCGCGGAGAGGCTGGCGAGGTGATAGACTCTTTGTGCTGGATTGCCCCGGACGATCCCGCTGCCAGGCTCTCATTAGCTGGTAGGGCTGGTTGATCTCGCGGAGGGGCTGGCGAGGTGATAGACTCTTTGTGCTGTATTGCCCCGGACGATCCCGCTGCCAGGCTCTCATTAGCTGGTAGGGCCGGTTGATCTCGCGGAGAGGCTGGCGAGGTGATAGACTCTTTGTGCTGGATTGCCCCGGACGATCCCGCTGCCAGGCTCTCATTAGCTGGTAGGGCCGGTTGATCTCGCGGAGAGGCTGGCGAGGTGATAGACTCTTTGTGCTGGATTGCCCCGGACGATCCCGCTGCCAGGCTCTCATTAGCTGGTAGGGCCGGTTGATCTCGCGGAGAGGCTGATGGGATGGAAGATGTTGGATCTTAAGAAAGAAGGTCCTCGGCACGAGATAATGAAAAGAAAGTGTTGGGTCTCTAAAAATATTTCTGAAAAGGAGAGGGCGACCTCTCGCTGGGCGAGAAGGATGGTCCTCGCGCGAAATAACGAAAGAAAGTGTTGGGTCTCTAAAAATATTTCTGAAAAGGAGAGGTCGACCTCTCGCTGGGCGAGAAGGATGGTCCTCGCGCGAAATAACGAAAGAAAGTGTTGGGTCTCTAAAAATATTTCTGAAAAGGAGAGGGCGACCTCTCGCTGGGCGAGAAGGATGGTCCTCGCGCGAAATAACGAAAGAAAGTGTTGGGTCTCTAAAAATATTTCTGAAAAGGAGAGGGCGACCTCTCGCTGGGCGAGAAGGATGGTCCTCGCGCGAAATAACGAAAGAAAGTGTTGGGTCTCTGAAAATATTTCTGAAAAGGAGAGGGCGACCTCTCGCTGGGCGAGAAGGATGGTCCTCGCGCGAAATAACGAAAGAAAGTGTTGGGTCTCTAAAATATTTCTGAAAAGGAGAGGGCGACCTCTCGCTGGGCGAGAAGGATGGTCTTCGCGCGAAATAACGAAAGAAAGTGTTGGGTCTCTAAAATATTTCTGAAAAGGAGAGGGCGACCTCTCGCTGGGCGAGAAGGATGGTCCTCGCGCGAAATAACAAAAGAAAGTGTTGGGTCTCTAAAATATTCCGAAAATAAGAGGACGACTTCTCGCTAGACGAGAGGGGGAATCCTCGGCATAAATAACGAGAAAAATGTGTTGGACTAAAATATTTCAAAAGTGAGGGCGACTTCTCGTCCTAGCAAGGTGGAAAGTCCTCGGCACGAGACTAGAGCGAGAACGGGGACTTTCATCCCCAAGACGTATAGACTGAAGCTTAAGAGGCTTCTCGCTGGACGAGAAGGAAAGTCCTCGGCGCTTATAAAACAAACGGATTCCCCGACACATGCATCAACTGATGTAAAAATAAAAACAGAGAGAATGCGTAGCGAAGTAAGAAAGCATTGCGCAAAAATTCATTTCCAAAGAAGAATAGATACAATGGGCGGCGAACTCGCCAACCCCAAAAGGTTTATATATCAAAAAATAAAATAAAGATCGCCTTCTAGGCCTCGCCAAAGAACTCCTCGTCGTCGTCGCTCCCGAAGGCCTGAAGAGCTTCGGGACGATATCCTCGACCGTCACGCTCTCGGCCTCGGAAACCAGCAACCCAGCACCTTTCATGGCCTGGAAGACGAAGCGTGCCGCATTCGTGGACTCTACCCGGAGCCCTTCGTCGCGATCTCGCTTCTCTTCCTTTAACCGGCGAGGAGAAGGGGGAACGGCAGCCCGAGCAAGCTCACAGTTGAGTGCCTTCAACGCGGCGACCTCGCCCTCCAAGCTCAGGACCCGAGCGTCCGAGAGCCTAGCCATCTCGGCATCCTGTAGACGAACTTAGTATGAGAAGAAGTTAGGAAGTCAGGGATAACATTATAGAACGAACGACTCACCACTCCGGTCTCGGCGGTGGCCAACTTTTCCTTTAGCTTGTCGACCTTCACCTCGGAAACCCTGAGGGATTCGGTCAGTCCCGCGCATTCGCGCTCCAGCTCCAGACATTTCCTGCTCGTCATATGGGCAAGTTCCATTGCCCGCAATTGAGATCTCGAGCTCTCGTAGGCGAGACCCCATGCGGTTGCGTCCTTGTAGGCCGCGGCGTCCTCGCGGCCATACATGACGAAGGAGAAATTGAAGGCGTGGGAAGTCACTACACCCTCCTCTACCCAAGTAGGAAGGAGGGAGGTAACGTCGATCCGGTTGACCTCTTCATTCCAGCGCACCAGCCGCTCGCCGGTTTCATCTCGGGCTCGCATGCCAAGGCCGAAGTGCAGATGATTCGACGGAATTGGAGGTGCCGAGGTCCTAGTGATGGCCTCGGCTTGCTCGACCTCCAGGTCCTCGGGGAGTGAAGAATCGTCGATCCCAGGACCCGAGGGCTCGGCCGGACGCTTTCCCTTTACAGAGGCGCGCAGGCTCTCGTTTGTCTTGGACCTCTTTGAAGTAGGCTGGCGAGAAGGCTGGCTGCTTGAAGCCCCCGACCTCTTCTTAGAGGTGATAGCAGTTGGGGGGGTACCTTCTCGGCAGGCCGCCGCTCCCATGGTTGCGAGAGCAAGATCGGCAGAGGGTTTAATATTGCTCGCATAAGGTGGGTGGAGGGGGATGTCTCGCTCACCTGTTAAAGAGTGTGTTAGAAAGAATGGCGGAAATCAGAATCAAAGTAAAAAAGGGGGCGAGATCATTACCTTCCCCGGGAAGAACCGGTGAAAGTTTGTCAACGTTGCGGCGGAGATGGACCACCTCGAAGTTCTTCTTCTGGAAGAATTGGAAGAGGTCGGCATCGTGACCGCCAAGAGGTGGAGGACGGTAGACGGTGTCGTTATACTGGATGGGAAAGATCGGGATGTTGCCGAAATTCCCCTTTACCAGGAGGAACTTCTGGGCCCAGAAGTGGGCCTTGTTGACGGTCTCGATGACCCTGCAACCCGACCCCACAAAGTAGACCGTGCCCTCGGAGTAGGCGCAAAACGAGAACAGCTTCCAGAAAACCGGAAGGCTGAACTCGATTCGCTCCTCGCGCATGAAGCAGGCGAACCCCGTGATCACCGCCATCGCGTTAGGGGTGAGCTGGCCGAGAACAACTCCATAGTGCCGAAGCACCTAAAAAACCACGTAAAGAAAATTGAAGCAAGCGAGATCAATCTCGCAAGAATGATGAAGAAGGGAAGGAGGAGTACCTGGCGGACCTCGGGCCAGAGGGGAAGTCGCAGGCCCACGGCGAAGTGCGAGATCGGGATGGCGATCTCATCGGGCCGAAGGGTGTTAATCACCTCGCCCTTCTCGGGCCGACGGGCGGTGAACCCAGTAGGAATATAGTCGGCGATGGAGGAGAGATACTCTTCCTCGCTCATATTGCAGTGGAAGAAGTCGTGCTCGCAGTAAGCCCAAGCACACTTCAGCCGGCCTTCCGCCTCAGGAAGCTCTTTCGAGGTCTTCAACTTCACGCGTACCTGCAAGAACAAGTGTAGAAGGAGGCGAGAACAAAGCTGGCGAGAGCTCTGCAACTAGGAGAAGAGGAAGGCGGTAGGTAAATGATATTAATGGGGAGGCTATTTATAGAAAAATGAAAATGGCGGGAAGAAGCCCAAGCGCCGGGATGCTGTCAGACAAAACGTCACATCACTGGGACACCAAACGAAATTATTTCGCCAATCATTGGCGAGCGAGACCAATCTGCAGGATTAGCTAGAATAAAATGATTTGCAAGCGGAAATATCACAGGCATGCGGGAACAAGGTAAAGGAACAGCGGCATTATAAAAGCCGCGAGCGATAACATAGTTAATCAGTTGTCCGATGCTCGTGGCGAGCGAGAATCAATAAAGACCATAGCCTAGAAAGATTGTTGCAACAAAAGCAGAAGTGAATTGTTCATGAAAGAGGGAACCTAAAATCGCGGGGTCAGTAGGGCAGCCACTGCCATCTACCACCACCTCGCGGCCCCCTCCTTGGCGGCCTCCGGGAATTGTGGAATTCAGCAGCAGCGCGGGCGTCGCGGTCGATCAATTGGGCGTGATCCCTGATCCTCGCTATGAGCGTCTCCTGAGAAGCCTCGCCTTCATCAGGGTCGTGGGGTATCGCCGCACGGAGTTTGTCGCATTCGTCCATCAGGGACGCGTGTCTTTCCTCCGCAGCCAGCCTATCCACTCTCGCCTGGATGTTGAGGTCCTGCAACATCTGGTTTTGCTTTTGGAATAGTTCCGCAGTCCGCCGTCTCATCACCTCGGGTTCTCGCGCATCGCCCAGGAAATCTTCCACCCGCTCGGGAAAAGGGGACACCTCGTCGTCCCCGAATTCGGAGTCGGTAAGCTGAATCTCGCCGTCTAACAAAGAAAGGTCGTACGCGAGGTTATGAAAGATAAGTTAGAGTAAAAAGCGGAAAGGCGAGAAGGTCTACCTCTGGGACGGCGAGAAGAACCGGGTGGGGAATCGAAAGAAGTACCATAGTAAGGCCGATGAGTTTTTCCCTTTCCAAGGGGATATCTCGCTGCATCAGCAAGGGGAACATTCGGCGGGTGCGAGCCGCCTGAGTCTCGATTGGCGAGAAGGTCAAAGGTTGGTGCCGGGATTGTCACATCCCGGCGTCTGGGAGAAGGAGTTCGCTGACCCTGTTCCCCCGGGCTCGCTGGGGGAGAGGCTACAATCAAAAAGTAAAAGATAAGATGAGAAAGGAGACGCCATCGAATAATATAATTCCAATAAAAGAGGCGAGACCAAATAATGTACCAGGAGGATTCACGCCAGTAGTATTCGCATTTACTCGAGGGGTAGTGGGCAGTTCGTTCGAGGGCCCGCCAATGTCCTTGACAGTCTCGCTGACCTGCAGAGGCGAAGCTTAGAAGTAGCAGTCGAAGGATCTCGCATGAAGAGTAATAATCCCTACCTTCTCGACGGATTTCTCGCTGGCCGAGGACTCGATGTCGACAGTATCTTCTCCCAATCGGCGAGCGGCTTTTGCTTTTTTCAGTTTCGGCATAGGAGAGGGAGACGAGCGATTCATCCACGCCGGTGGCTTCGTCATCATCGCCATCTCCTGTGCCTTGGAGGCCTTCAGGCGAGCTTCCATTTCCTTGGAGAGAGGCATCGGAGGACAGCTACAGTAAAGAGAAGGATGGGGAGGAGAAGAACAATGAAGACACTTCAGCTCGGGTGGTATTTATAGCCAGGCGATGGGACCCACAGAAAGATTCCTGACAAGACAGCTGTCGCCAGACGAACACCCTTGGGTTGGATGATTCTTTGCGAGCTCAGGTTAAACTCGCAAAGAGCGGGGATTGTGTACAACCCGGGGTTCGCCCGGCTCCTCCCATTAGAACTCGCAAAGCCAGTCTTCAAGGAAGCATAGGCGAGATTGCCACTTATATGTTCTCAGCAGCTATAAGGAGGCGAGACCAGAGTACCAACATCGGTCTCGCCCGAATCCTTGACGGGAAGCGTGGCGCGTTCCACGGGTTCTGCGAGACCCGCGAGGTCGCGCAGGTGTTCTCGCTTAAAGCGAGCGAGACCCAGAAACTCGAGTAGTCCCGCAGACCCCCCCCCCCCTTTTTAGGGAGGGTTAGAAGCTAGAATTACCCTCTTGCCCCTGGAGGTCTGCATATAGCCCCTTCAAACAGCGGAGTTTGGCTATTGACAGGCCAAATTGGGGTGCGTATAGTAAGTTTAAAAGGCGGAGTTCCGCTATTCACAGACCAGTTCAGAAAAACTATAAATAAGACCCAAAGGGCACCTTTGGAGGGATTCCGGTTGGAAGCTTCTCTCTGCTCTGGTTATCCTTGTCGAGACTCCCCTGAGCTCTCCAAGGTGCCCGGGCCTCAGCTTTGGCTTAGGAGGGGAAGCAATCTAAAGATCTTCCGGGTGTGCGGTGGGACCTCCCTGCTGAGTTTAAGGTTCTGTGTTGAGTTCTAGAACCCCGACTTGCTCTCCCCAAGAGACAAGTAAGTGCTAGTCGCCCCTCAACCTGTTGATGGCCCTGAACTCCACAAGAGACCAGTTTCTGGTTTCAACAAAGAGTACGCAGGAGCTCCCCTGTTATGTTCTTAGCGTTGAGGCATACGTGAGGTCTAGGCTTGGTAGTGACCATACCTGCCTAGGATGTGGAGTGCCCGATCCACTACCACCGTGAGCCACGATGGTCGGTACCCGAAAGGTTGGCTTCCTTTCTAACAAATTGGGAACTATAAAGGTCTGTGCGCATAAAGTCGTGTGGGTGAGTTGCATTGCATGGCTGCATAATACACATCATAAACATAGCATAACATAACACACATCTGCATGCCCCATCATATAAATTAGTATGGGCTCTTTTATATGATGGGTTACCTGGACATCTTAACTTATATGTCGTATGGGCGTTCATATAAGTTAAGGTACGAAACTGTGATGGTGGATTAGTTTTACTTACTGCACCACAATTTTCTTTTTATTACTGCTTTACTTCATGCTCTATTTTACTGTCATTTATTTGCACTATACTGCTAGCTAGTTTTACTGCTTTACTCATACTTGCTAGATTAGTGCCATGTCACATCCTTCTTGTTTACCCCTTGTTTGTCCTCCGCTTCTTCCTCCCACTCGGTGCCTAGGAGTCGTGGAGGGAGGCGAGCACAAAATGACTTAGTCTTTATGACTAACGGTCGGTGTGACCGCAGGATTCCGAGGAGACGGAGTTGTCCCGCGCGCAGCAGGACGAGATGGCAGGACCTGAGCAGTAGATGCAGCGTACTATCATGACGCCACAGGTTGATGACTGAATAGTTAGATTTCTGCATTTGAGAGTTTTGTTGTAGTTTCCGCATGTTGTAGAGAGAGAGAGAGCACTTATTTTGGATATGTATCGGGCTTAAGCCCTTTTTGCTTGTACTTCTCTTTTTGGACTTTCGGTTTCATTATATATATATATGATGATGTGATTGTGGACATTCCTTTATTTCTGTACTTCATGTTGGCATATTTTACTTATGATCGTATAGCCGGCAGAGTTGGTGCTGAGCGGTGTTAGCCAACCCGAGTGTTTGTGACACCGCAAGGCAGCGATTCTGGGAGAAGATCCACCTCAACCGTGCGATGCGGGAGAGGTTTGAGTTTTCATGTACCCGATCGGGTCTTGAGAAAAGAGATCTTACACTAACTCCACCTTACTGTGTTCCTCTGAAATTGATACTCGGGGATTCGCTCCTCATTTTATGTTACTTGTGCGACCGGAACACTTATCATAAGTGCATCAATGGAACATGGCGGGGTGGAGTTATCTGCCGAGAAAATCTAGAAAAAACGGTCTTGGCGGGAAGCGTTGATTTAGTTGGGTTTTTAACGACAAAAGCAAGAAAAGAAACAACGCAAGGGTGTGGGTCGCCAACACCTCTTCGCACTCTCAATCTCAACTGAGGGTCACAATCAACTCTTTGCTCTCACTGCGGGCCGCCTTCACCGCCTTGCGCTCTTGTAATCTCAGCTTACAACGATGAGGAATGCCTCCACCTCTTCTGTCTCGCTTTGAAGTTGCAAATCCAAACATCCTCACAAGCTTACAACAAAGCCACAAGCTCAAAACACCATTCACAAGGGTATCCAAGCACCAATATCACAAACACATCAAGAAGAACACAAACAAGAACATCAACCATCAAATCCAAACCATCCACAATTGAAAGTGAATCTATGAACACCTACAGCCAATGGCCATGGTGTGTAGAATTCATTAGGATACACTTCAGTACAATATTAACAAGATTCTAAATGCATAGGGAAAAATTCAAGTTACAAATCCCTTATACGAAGTGAACGAGAGACTCTTCCGCAAAATCGTACAAGATCACGGCTTAGTCCACCAACTCTTCCAACTCCTCCTTAGCTACCTTCCAAGATACGGGAGAGAGCTATCACCTCCTCTTAGTCATGTCTTCTCTCTTGTCTTTCCGCCTCCAAATGAAAGGATTTGGGATTGATGATCAAATGGAACCTTGGAATTCACCTTCTTCAACCTTTAGGGTTCTTTGGGAGGAAGGAGAAGGACTACGGCGAAGCCTTGGAGTTCTGGGAAAAAACTGGGGTGAAAACGGTGCTCTCGGTCAAAGGATTTGGAAGAAATCGAGAAAATGCATATTTATTGTCCATGTGCAAAAATGAACACGCACAATCATGTGCAAGTCATGTGTTTGATTGTGCATGAAAATGAGGCGCCCTAAAAATTGCACGAAAATCAGGCGCCCTAAAATTGTACAGCACCCGTGCGAGAAGAAAAATGCATGATTGTGCATAAAAATCAAGATGAGGCATGGAATAAGGAGTTTTTTTCGGTGGACCATAGTAATACATGCACAGTCATGCACACCCCATGTGTGAACAAACTGCATCTGATGGTGTTATGTTTAAAAAAATAGCATATGCCAGTGTGCGTACTAATGCACGACCATGCGTGTGCAAAATGCATTGGCAGATTCATTTTCATATCTAAATCAGTCACGGTCACCCCAGAATCCACAAATGCAATCATAAAATATGTTTACAAGAAGAGCAAACCCTATAGAACATATAAAGCATGAATGAGAGGGAGAGGTGATCCCCCTCAAGCATGAAATGCCTAAAACTCGCTCTAACTAGCATAAAATCACTCCAATGAAGACATTGATGATTTTAGATGATTTAATAAGTAAATCTAATGAAGATGAGAAAAATATGATATGAAAACGATGCTAGAAGATTGTCAAAAACACTATAAGAAAATTGCTTATCAATGACTCATAAGAAGTTAATGAGAATGTTAATGTTGATGAAATAGCAGGAGAGGAGGAAGAACATGATAAAACTTAGGGGAAGCTTATCATTATAAAGATTGTTGAGAAAGGAAAAGAAGAAGAAATTCTCATTATTGAGAATTATGAAAGGGAGAAATACAAAGGAGAAATGAAGGAAGAGGAGATGATAAAGGAGTCATCTCTACTAAAAATGTACAATTGTTTTTACCATATCATATTATATTATATATTTAATGAAAGGGTTCACATAGTAATCCTAGAGGACTCATATTATAGTAATCATGTAGCCTAGCACTCATGTTATAGTATCCTAGAGGACCCAATTGCAATTTGATACAAAAATATCTTTAATATTTCTTATTTCAAGAAATATGCTTCTCCATGATCTTGATTGGGTTTTAGTAACACATCTTGATTTTACTGCAGGTTGCAAAGGAAAGACCTCCATGGTTGAAAAAATAATGACCTCCTTATTTTTGAGAACAAAAGTGGAAGAACTTTTTGGATAAGAAAATAAAAGGGTTGAAATTCTCATACAGTACAATGGTTTAGTGGGAGTAGACATGAAAAATGCATTTACTTCTTTTATTCTGCTAATCATCAAATTTCTTCATAGGTTTTGTTCTCATCAAATAAGGGAAATTGTTGGGGGAAACCTTTTAATTTGATGGAACAATACCATTTATAATCGATGATATAGCAAATTGTATTTGTTAGTAGACTGTGCAAAAACTTGTGCCAGGCAAATAAGAAAATGTCAAATTGTACTACTCGGTCAAAGATTTGCTACAGTACTTTCCGAAACTCACTCGATCTAAGATCTATAACTAGCTTTGTTAGAGAACTAGGACTCCTCGGTTAGAGATCCAAAACTGGAAAGGTAAGAGATTTGAGATCGGATTAGTCAGAGATCTAGGACCAGCTTAGTCAAAGATCTTGGACCAGCCCGGCCATAGATTGCTATAGTAAAAAAAAATTCTAACTCTTTTATCAATGATCGGTGTCCATGAGCTCAATGATCGTCAAACAAGTCATCCCTCTATCAGTGCTTATAGAATGAAAGCTTCCTTATGAAGAACAAAAATCTCCAATAATCATTTGAGGACTATGCCATCAGCGATCGTTGATTGCATTTGAATTCAATGGGATCTAAAATAGAGCAATTGTAGAGCAGAGAAAAAATCAATGTGGTGTTGTTTAAGAAAATAAAGATCGTGATAATGAAACCCAACCTATTAGGACTTATGGAGAATGTAAGAACACTATAGAAGACTACCTCTCTATAGAATACATGCTTCTTCTTCTTCCCCTCCCTAAATATTGTATTATCTCAGTCTTCTTTCTGCCTTATTATTTCTCAAAACTAAGTATGTTAGGGAACATCAACAAAAATCTTTATGTCCTCTGTGTTGCATTCTTTCTACAGATTAGATTTTTTTCTTTTTTGTTCCTTGCTCGTATTACTTTTGCATTTATTTTCTTTCTTGTTTGTGAATGTATTGTGCATATGCAAAGTAATGTCAATCTAATCAATCACAATTATTCCGCACTTTCAGCCTACCCTTGGACAACTCACTAATAATTGAACTGCAACTGTTGGAGGGTCACTTGTATTTCTTCCTTCATGACCCTACATGTTTACCTTGAGATTTCCCTCATTTGCTTACAAAACTCTTTTGCTCGTAGTTCCTTTTATGTTTTTACCTTTCCATATCCATCTACAAGTTCCTTGTAACATTAACACACAAATACTCAGGTGTACATAGATCAATCAGTGGGTGCTTCAACGAACCAAGAATCACTTCACAAAAACTAGTGTATTTTGGCTTCCTCCTTAGCCAACATATTGCTTGCGTATTGAATCAAAAAGAAAAACGAGTGTTCATAAACACTCATTGTTCTATCCTCCCAATATAACCATATAATCTATCTTTAGAGAACTAACTAAGCATATGTTGATAAATTCCTCTTTAGGAAAGAGGGCAAGATTCCCTCCAAGTAATGTGGGAGATTGGACGCACTGCATATTCTTGCTCATACTTTCTTCCCACCGTCACTCATCTTCTCTGTCTGACATGGATGCCGCCAAGTTACTTTGTCCTTAGTACTTCAACTACCATCAATAATTCTCCAATCCTCTTTAGCCAATCCTCGACATCATTAGTGGTTCATGTCCCCTTTAGTGGAGGATGGAAGTCCATGAAAAACTCCAAACTTTGTTCCCTATCTCCACAAACTACCTCCACTAGAGGTGTGTATGGCATCTCTCCAACCATTGTATCCCATGTACAAGCATTGTCATTACAATAGTGTCAACATTGATGTTATGCATAGTACTCTGCATCATCTACTAGATGAGTAGTTCCAACATGGCCTCTTCCAACATTTTAAAAATATACACAAGGGGCATGTTGTATACCCCAGGTGAAAATTTGCTACTCTATGTAGCATCTGATTAAGGTTAGGATGACCCCACAGAATGTAACACTCATGGAATCTTAAAACACAAAATGACATCAATCACAAATAAACTATCATAACAATTGCGAACCCAAGATTCCAAAATCAAATACTTACATATCAATATCTGCGAAGCTTCCCCTCTAGATCTAGAATCCCTACACTTATCTATGATAATAATATTTAAAATATCTTGTCCTTTGACCACCATGTCAGTAGTTTGACAAAAAAATTATAACAAAACAACCACAAAAAAGAAGATATTATAAATGTATAAAAGAACATCCACTAAACATATCTCAAAGTAATAATGAATTGAATAAAATAAAAACATAGTATAAAGTCTTACAATGGTTGTACTATTAACTCTCCTCAAAAGTCATCATTTAGTAACATATAATTTATTAAGGAGATTCACCAATTGCTACCACATCTCGTGAGGATAACATGTTACATGAATATGCTTTAAGACTATACAAAATGCAATTCATACGCCAACATACAATATACTTCTCTAGTGTGTATCTAACATTGGTAGATTAACACCAAGTAAAAAAAGGTGTGATAATAGAATGTCGAGTAATTTGAATATCAAAATGCTATATATTGACAAGATGTTTCATGTCAACATAGCTCAGGGGTATTTATATGTAACACCCTGCCAGTACGAATAGTATAACAGTAGGTCCGGCCGGGACCCCACGCCATACAAACCACACTAGCTAGGAGTTAAAAGGTGATAAACAGAAAGAACTACAACAGAGTATACTAAACACTAGCGGAAGCATAATGATTTAACATTTCAATTAGAACTGTCCACTATCATAGGAATGAAACCATAAAATAGAGTTACGGCCTTAAGGCCTTACATTCACCAATGTACAAAACTCAGAACATACTTCGGCACGCAGGACGGCAATACATGAGAAAGCAGAAATGGGAGGCTGGCCTTCAAGGGCCAACTCAGCAAAAGGGCCACCGCCCGCTATTTCCCACTAGGCTCACCTGCACCTGCATAAGAACATTCCACCAAGCGGTGGCAAACAAAGTAACGGTCATCACATCTGACCAATTTATAACGACCCCACTCCTTTCCCGGGGTGGCGGAGCTTCTACCCTGCAAGCAAGTCATACTAGCACAAGTACAAATATAAGGAAAGTGCAACTACACAAGGTGAGGTTTCAAGCACAATCAAACTTCTAGGTTGAGCATCAAAAAGGAGGGAACCTAGGTATGCACATGATGTTGGTTGGGTTCACCCGAAGGTTCCCCACAACCGCCTAAACAACCGCATGAGGCTAACAACATCAATTCCACTAAACACTCAACCGTAAGGGCCATCGCCTTAGGTGGGAAAAAGAGCTTTTGGTCGGTCTAGGTAAATCACCTTCCACGACCTCTCCCATGATCACACGGCTTACATGAGGTAGGAACCTCTTACCGATCTACATGGAAACGGGTTTGGTTTAGCTTTGCCCGTGCTCTAATCGTCGCGATCTATCGCACGACGCGGGTACGGCTTCACCTCGGCCCGTAAGGGTTTAGCACTTTCAAGTGCTACACAATTTATAAGCTACGCACCTAACCCCTTCGCAAGGATCTAGGCTTCACAAATACTCAATAAGGGAGGTACAAGACGCTCCGCATAAATTTCGTGGTGAAGGTTTGCCTTCATCCAATCTCAAAGCATGGGGCTTTCGTTAGGATCTTCACAAGACGCCTACACCTAAATCCCGCAATACTATAGATGATTTCACGGAGTCATTCTCCGGCACGCATTCTAGGCTTAACCTAAATGCAACGTTGCAAATCAAGCATCACCGATTCGGGCTCACGGCCACGAATAGGCTTCACACAAAATGCCAAAATCCGCACGACTACCGGATTTCTAAATGCAATATGCCGGGGGCGGACACAATCGACCCGGAGTTCCGAAGAACTTGAGGAAAATCCTACACTTCACCCATTTGGTGAAAGGGATTCCTCATGCAAGCATAGAGAAATGAAAGAGAGGACAAATGACAAGTCCAAATATCGGGAGGAAGAATCGTTACCCTAGGAGCGTTCTTCTTTGCCATGGATCCGAGATTCTAGACGGAGGGAAACGACCGCACCGGGATGCACTCTCCAGATCTGGAAACGGCTCGCGAAACGGAGCTCCGGAGCTCCGTCAATGGCGGGATCTCTCCTTCTTCTTCCTTGCCTCCTTCTTCTTTCTCTAGGTTTGGAGAGAGAAAGGCTTAGAAATTATGAGGATTAACCTTGAAAGGAGAGGTTTAGTTCTTATTTATCTGTTAAAAGATCTTGCTTAAGTTTGCTTTCAAGATAAATGATATATATATAAATATATAGTGTGATGTTTTCTGATTGAGTAATAAAGCCAAACAATTAAAGTGCAAATAAAACACAGCACAGGTAAAGAAGTAAAACAAAGCAAACAAGAAACAAACAATCCAGATGACACAAGATGTATAGTAGTTCCCCTCAACTGGGTACATCTACTCTTCTACCCACTGGTAGGAATCCACTATGAGGTTGTTGATAAGGTGCCCTCACACCAGGTGAGCTGTTGATAAGGTGCTCTAACCAAACTGCAGGTTTTTGCTAAGGTGCCCTGTCACCGGGATTAACTTTTGAAGGGAGTTATAACCATGTACAGGATGGGGTAAAGAGAGGGAAAATAAAGGCAGAAATTAAATTGTTCTTCTCTGTATAAGAAGACTCTTGATGATCCTGATATGGTGTTGAAAGGATCAGATGATGAAGAGCTCCCCCTGTCTGGTATAGATGAATGACAGTTCTGGAGGTCTCTTCCTTTTGATTGTTCAAATGCTTCTTCCTTCTTTTGCAGTGATGATCCTGAGCAATTGGTCGTGATTGTTGTCTCAGGATGTATGAGATCTGCAAGAGAGTATTAGCAGGAAAAATAGATTTGCTTCACTGTATTTTCTTCTCTGTCTCTCCTATATGTCACTCTTCTCTTTCTGCTCTTCTCATGAATATATAGTCTGGAGAAAGCTTTTGAATCCTTGCTCGGGAAAATGGAAAGAGATAAAATCTCTTTTAATTTTGTTCCTTGGAAAGAGGAGTTGCCGATTTGACAATACATAAACCGCAATATGCTTTTAATGCTGCAACGGCTAGATTAGCAGAGTATAATAAAGATATTTGCATAATATAAAAGAGCTGAGAAAAAGGTGATAAAATGATAAAGAAAGAAAGCAGAATAAAATAAAATTTGTCGAGCGCTGATCGACATTTGTCGAGCGCCTTTCTGAAGTTTTGTCGAGCGCCTTTATCTTTTGTCATTTGTCGAGCGCTTTTCTGAAGATTTGTCGAGCGCCTTTTGATGTGCTAAGCCATTCTCTGCAAATAAAATATTTCGTCGACCTTAATTTATCTCGTCGACCTATTAAGTCTGGATGAGTTTGTCGAGCGCTATGAGATAGAGAAAGCGTCGAGCGCTGAGCCTGAGAGAAGGCGTCGAGCGCTGATCGACATTTGTCGAGCGCTGAACGCTGTTCGTCGAACGCCGGTAGCCGTTCGTCGAACGCAGAGGACTTGTGATATTTTTATCTTTTCTTCTCCAATTCGATCGCATTATATTTAATTTATGTTTGCTTTAGGAGAGTTGATAATGATTAACTAAGGATCCTAACTCAAATCAGAACCTAAGGTTCCAACAATCTCCCCCTATTTGAGTTGGGATCTTAAATCAAATTAAATTGGTGGCTAGGTAATTATCTCCCCCTATTTGGTTTAGGATGCCAACAATCTTAACTTTTATATTCTTCTTTTAAAATTATTTGAACAACTCTGCTTTCCTAGATTTTAATTTCTTAAGATCTGAATTAAAATTTTTAATTGCAGCAACCTTTACTTTGGGGTTTTGAGCTTCTCATTTTCTCTCTCACTTGGTTAATTTTATTATTCTAGAAGGATTTTAATATATGAGTTGCTACAGCTGTTAATTAAGGAATGTTTCAGATTATAGGAACATTGTCAGACATCTTCGTTCTCATAGAGTTCCTTTTATCAGAAGAAACTCACACTCAGTGCTATGATCATTACTGATCAATGCAGCTACAGTAGAATGTTCAAACTGACTTGGAGAAGTTTGTAAGAATACAAAGTTGCCATAATATTGTTTTTATAATGGAAACAATCCATGTAAATTTTAGGTTTGCTGTTTGAGTTGGGATGGAGTTTAATGGTGAAAAACTTTATTAATAATTAAATTAGAAAACTTCTTTGAATTTTATTAGAGTTGAAAGGTTTAGCATTTGAAATATATTAGCCTTTTTATTTCATTAAAATATAAATTTGAAGGTTTTTGTTGATCATGATTAATTATTTTTTACTTTAGAAATTTGTTCAGACATTTTGGCCTGCATTTTGAGATTTCTCCCATTGGTTGTGCTTGCCATAGAAAATTTGTTTATAATAAAAATAGTTTGTTCGTCTGATGATTTCAAATTTTCTTGAAGTTTATTATTCTCAGGAGTTAGAAAATTTATATTTGTTAACTCTTTTAAAGGTTTATTTTCATATTTTATTAATTCTGTGAATGTTAATTTATGATTAGTTTTATCTTGAGTAGAGGTAAAATTATAAGTTGGAGTTACCTCAGTTACCTCAAGTTTTTTCGATTCGATTTCTGCATCTGGAATTTGAGATGAGCCTCCATATATGGCCAACATGCAGAAAGCTCTAGCTCTAAGTTCTTCTTCTTGTTCTTCTTCACTTAGATTTGTTGATGGTTCTGCATCAAAAATATAGTTAGTTGAAGAGATGGAAGAAGGTTTATTTACCATCCTAGAGAGGGAGGTCCAGATTCCTCTTGCAGAGGTGCAGTCTTCAAGCTTTTGAAGAATGTCTTTTGACACTGACTGAGCCAAAATCTGCATGGCTTTGGCATCTGCTTCTGAGGATGGAGATGGTTCTTTATGTTTATCAGTCCGCCCATCATCAGCACCAGCTTTGAATTTATCTGGCTTCATTTTGCAAACACGGGCAGTGACATCAGTCTCTTTGTTGCCACGTTTTATTTCGGTAGTTTTCTTTGAGGATGATATATCAGCGCCAACATAAACAGGCCCTGACAGAATAGATTTGTAAATTTCTTCATCTATGGCATTCATATATATCTCAATCCTAACTTGCCATAAAGAAAAATTATCCAAATTAAATATAGGTGGATCTGAAAGTGAAGGGTCTTGCGTCATTTTTGAAAAACTTAAAAAAAAAAGATTTAAGAACTAGGTGATCTTTGTGATTTCAGGTGTTAACCTGTGTGACAAATCAACCTGCTTTGATACCAATTGAAAGGAGAGGTTTAGTTCTTATTTATCTGTTAAAAGATCTTGCTTAAGTTTGCTTTCAAGATAAATGATATATATATATATAAATATATAGTGTGCTGTTTTCTGATTGAGTAATAAAGCCAAACAATTAAAGTGCAAATAAAACACAGCACAGGTAAAGAAGTAAAACAAAGCAAACAAGAAACAAACAATCCAGATGACACAAGATGTATAGTAGTTCCCCTCAACTGGGTACATCTACTCTTCTACCCACTGGTAGGAATCCACTATGAGGTTGTTGATAAGGTGCCCTCACACCAGGTGAGCTGTTGATAAGGTGTTCTAACCAAACTGCAGGTTTTTGCTAAGGTGCCCTGTCACCGGGATTAACTTTTGAAGGGAGTTATAACCCTGTACAGGATGGGGTAAAGAGAGGGAAAATAAAGGCAGAAATTAAATTGTTCTTCTCTGTATAAGAAGACTATTGATGATCCTGATATGGTGTTGAAAGGATCAGATGATGAAGAGCTCCCCCTGTTTGGTATAGATGAATGACAGTTCTGGAGGTCTCTTCCTTTTGATTGTTCAAATGCTTCTTCCTTCTTTTGCAGTGATGATCCTGAGCAATTGGTCGTGATTGTTGTCTCAGGATGTATGAGATCTGCAAGAGAGTATTAGCAAGAAAAATAGATTTGCTTCACTGTATTTTCTTCTCTGTCTCTCCTATATGTCACTCTTCTCTTTCTGCTCTTCTCATGAATATATAGTCTGGAGAAAGCTTTTGAATCCTTGCTCGGGAAAATGGAAAGAGATAAAATCTCTTTTAATTTTATTCCTTGGAAAGAGGAGTTGCAGATTTGATAATACATAAACGGCAATATGCTTTTAATGCTGCAACGGCTAGATTAGCAGAGTATAATAAAGATATTTGCATAATATAAAAGAGCTGAGAAAAAGGTGATAAAATGATAAAGAAAGAAAGAAGAATAAAATAAAATTTGTCGAGCGCTGATCGACATTTGTCGAGCGCCTTTCTGAAGTTTTGTCGAGCGCCTTTATCTTTTGTCATTTGTCGAGCGCCTTTCTGAAGATTTGTCGAGCGCCTTTTGATGTGCTAAGCCATTCTCTGCAAATAAAATATTTCGTCGACCTTGATTTATCTCGTCGACCTATTAAGTCTGGATGAGTTCGTCGAGCGCTATGAGATAGAGAAAGCATCGAGCGCTGAGCCTGAGAGAAGGCGTCGAGCGCTGATCGACATTTGTCGAGCGCTGAATGCTGTTCGTCGAACGCCGGTAGCCGTTCGTCGAACGCAGAGGACTTGTGATATTTTTATCTTTTCTTCTCCAATTCGATCGCATTATATTTAATTTATGTTTGCTTTAGGAGAGTTGATAATGATTAACTAAGGATCCTAACTCAAATCAGAACCTAAGGTTCCAACAAACCTCCTCTCATCAGCCCTAAAGACCTACAGCATCTAATCCTAGCCATTGGATCGGATTCCAAAAGATTTGGACGGACCGATCTCCTTCCCCGCTTAAAATCGCGGAGCAGAATTAACAGGGTGCACGATCACGGGCGCACGATCACTGGTCGTGCGCGAAGAGGAGAAATGGTCGTGCGCACTACCCGAGACAGAACTCTGATTCCTTGCGAATTAACGCACGATCGCTGGCGCACGATCACTGGTCGTGCGCGAAGAGGGACAGTGGTCGTGCGCGAAGAGCTGCTATGAAATTTCCAGCCTATTCCGAGCGCATCACCACCTCTCCGCCTAATTCGCTGAACTATGAATTTTGGGGTGTTACAACTCCACCCCCCTTAAAAGAATTTCGTCCCGAAATTTCGAAAACAGTAATTGCAGGAATTACAGTTATAAATTACCTGAGAGAAATAGTTCAGGGTACTCCGCAAGCATCGTTTGCTCTCTCCCAAGAGAGCTCCTCTCGGCCGCAATTGTCCCACCGGACTTTCACCATCCGAATGGACTTGTTCCGCAACTGCTTTACTTCGGTATCTTCGATGCGTAAAGGCTTGACTTTCGTCGACAACCCACTATCAACCGGCACTTTGCTGACCGCAATGATATGAGTAGGCTCTTGCACTGCCTTCCTCAAAACTGAAATGTGAAACACGTCATGTAGACCGCTCAGCTCTGCAGATAGTGCGAGCCGATAAGCCGCATCACCAACACGCTCCACAATCTCAAACGGTCCCAAGTACCTTGGACTGAGCTTCTTCAAGCGTCGAATCCTTGATACCCCTTTGAACGGTTTGATCTTCAAGTAAACCCGGTCGCCAACGGCGAACTCTAGGTTCCTATGTTTGGCGTTGTAATATTTTGCTTGCCTATCCTGGGCAATCAATAGCCTTTCACGTATAGATCAGATCGTCGAAGTTGCTTCCTCAACTTCCTTTCGCTTTAATAGCTTAGTATCGCCCGTTTCCGCCCAAGACAACAGCGTACGACACTTCTTACCATAGAGGGCCTCGAAGGGAGCCATCTGTATACTGGCTTGGTAGCTATTATTGTAGGCGAACTCGATCATATAGAGATGATCTTCCCACTAATTTCCAAAATCTAGAGCGCACATTTGGAGCATATCCTCCATAGTCCTGTTGGTCCTCTCGGTCTGTCCATCCGTTTGCGGGTGGAAGGTCGTGCTGAACTTCAATTTAGTGCCCAACAGTTCATGGATAAGCCTCCAATCTTTCGATGTGAAACACCCGTCACGATCGCTGACGATGCTACGAGGGACACCGTGCAGCCGCACAATACTATCAACATAGAGCTTCGCTAGCTTTTCAACAGAATCATCCTTCCAGTTCGGAATAAAATGCGATACCTTCATCAATCGGTCCACGATCACCCAGATGGCGTCAATTCCCTGTTGTGATCTCGGCAATCCGTGCACGAAATCCATCGAGATATCATCAAACTTCCACTCCGGAATCGGCAAGGACTTCAAAAATCCACCGAGACGTTGACATTCCGCCTTCACCAACGCGCAAGTATTACACTTGGCCATGTAGAGGGCAATGTCTTTCTTCATACCCGGCCACCAGAAAAGTTTCTTCATGTCCATGTACATTTTCGTGCTCCTCGGGTGGATAGAGTACTTGGTATGATGAGCCTCGTACATCAACTCTGCCCGTAGAGTGCCAATGTTTGGGACGCACAATCTGCCCTCTTTCCACATAAGGCCATCTTCGAAGGAGAAATCAGCGTTTAACCCAACAACGGTTTCCGCTTTATAGCGTTTCATGCTCTCATCCAGCTCTAATGCCTGTCGAACTCGGTCGGCAAGGTTGTATTGAACCTCCGTCCAGTTCAAGCATGCTGAAGTAGACGCTCTTCTATCAACGCAAATGATCTCCATTTCTTCCAGCTCGCGGATTAGACGCTCATCGTGCATCAAAATCCAATTTGCTTGAGCGGGAGCCCGACGACTCAACGCGTCCGCAACTACATTTCCCTTTCCAGGAGTATATTTGATGTCGAAGGTGTAGTCCCCAAGGAACTCCATCCACCTCCTCTGACGCATATTCAACTCCCTTTGATCCAGCAGGTACTTGAGGCTCTTATGGTCGGTAAAGATGTCGATCTTCACGCCATACAAATAATGCCTCCAAAGCTTAAGAGCAAATACCACCGCCGCTAGCTCCAAATCATGGACCGGGTAATTCCTCTCATGAACCTTCAGCTGCCGGGAGCCGTAGGCAATTACCTTTCCGAACTGCACTAGAACACAACCCAAGCCACTCCCCGAGGCGTCGCTATAAATTTCGTAGCCTTCCGTACCACATGGCGAGCATAGAATGGGCGTCGTGGTCAGACGGCTCTTCAGCTCTTCAAAAGCTCGTGCGCACTCGGGCGACCAAACGAACTTATGATCTTTCCTAGTCAGTTTAGTGAGAGGGAGTGCAATCCTCGAGAAGTTTTCCACAAAGCGCCTATAATAGCCGGCAAGTCCTAAGAAACTTCGGACTTCCGCTACGTTTTTCAACAAAGGCCACGCTCGGATCACTTCTATCTTCGACGGATCAACTACAATTCCTTCTTCACTAACCACATGACCAACGAATGCTACTGACGGTAGCCAAAACTCGCACTTGGAGAACTTGGCATATAGCTGACTGCTCCTCAAGGTGCTCAGAACTGCGTGCAGATGCCCTGCATGCTCCTCTTTCGACTGAGAGTATACCAAAATGTCGTCGATGAAGACGATCACAAATTGATCCAAATACTCTCGGAACGTCTTGTTCATTAAGTCCATGAATACCGACGGTGCATTAGACAGACTGAACGGCATCACCGTGAACTCATAGTGCCCAAAGCGGGTACTGAACGCTGTCTTTGGAATGTCACATTCCCTTATCCACAGTTGGTAATAGCCGGACCTTAGGTCCAGTTTGGAGTATACCGTCGACCCCACCAGTTGGTCGAATAAATCATCGATTCTTGGAATCGGATATCGGTTCTTCTTGATCAACTTGTTTAGCTCTCGATAATCAATACATAGACGCAAGCTCCCGTCCTTCTTTTTCACAAAGAGGACCGGTGCACTCCAAGGCGATGAACTTGGACGTACGTAGCCTTGCTCTAGCAGCTCTTGCAATTGGACCTTCAGCTCTGCTAGTTCCTTTGGCGCTATCCGGTACGGTGAGCGGGCCACAGGTTTTTCACCTGGCACTAACTCGATACAGAAATCAATCTCCGGATGAGGCGGAGCCCCAGGGAGTTCGTTAGGAAACACGTCGGCGTACTCCGCTACAACTGGGACATCACACAACCTGGGCTTTGGCTCTGAAGCCTCCAACAAAGTGAAGAACAACTCGGCGCCTTTTCTCACCGCCTTAACCACTTGGAGAGCAGACATCAGCGTCCTGCTCGCTCCTCGCATACCGGCAAATGTGGTTTCTCCATCGGAGTTCTTTACCAGAGTGATCTCCTTTGAATTGCAATCTATGCATGCGCGCTGCTCCGAGAGCCAGTCCATGCCGAAGATCACATCGAATTCAGCTAACGGTAATAACGATGCTTCCAAATCGAAATCCTGATTTCCGATCCGCACCTTCACACGACTCTTCCTATCCGCACTCATGCGAGATCCATTGGGTAGAACTACTTCCAATCTATCCTCTACCAAGGTAGACGGCACTCCGATTCGCACCACGAAGTCCTCAGACAGAAAAGAGTGTGATGCACCCGTATCAAATAGAGCTCTCGCCCGATAGTTGAAAATTAGGACGAAACCTAATTGTACACAAATAAAGCTTAAAGTCGTACAACAGTATGAATTATATATATAGCTGTAAAAGCTAGCTTCTAATTCGTACCTGTGACGACATCAGTTTGTCGTATGTCTTCTTGTTGGCCAAGCGAATAGACTCTCGGCTGAGTCGGAATGTGCTGGGAAGCCGAAGACTCCGCAGCTTTACCCTTTTCCGCAGTACGAGCATAGTCCAACGCTCGGTTCTCTGCCTTCGGGGGACCACTTCGACACACCGCGGCCTTGTGTCCCATCTTCCCGCAGGTGAAACACGTGATGGGACCCCGCACAGTCGTTGCTCCCAAAACATTTGAGCGAGTTTGCTCCGCCGATTTGAACTTCCTTTTGTTCTTTCTGAACTCTGACTTGGACTGAGAGGCCGGCACATGAAACTCAGGTTTCTTTGCCACGGCTTTTGCTTGTACCCTCTTCATGTCCAACTCTAGGGATCTGGCAGTTTGGACCATCACATCGAAACCTAACGTTATTGGGCCTGCAAGGAGCAGCCTCAACTCGTCCCGAAGACCTTCATAGAACTTGTTCATCTTTGTCTCTTCATCTTCCATCATAGGCCCCGCATAACGACCCAATTTAGTGAACTCGTGCAAGTACTCATCCACCGAGCTGTCGCCTTGAGTTAACTTCAGAAACTGGTTCTGCAATGCAATGCGTTGGGCAGAAGGAATATACCTTAGAAGAAATGACTTTGAGAACTCCGCTATCGTGATCTCGGTAATCTCCTTGCCTCCAAACTTGTGCACTTCCTGTTCGGCCCACCAACGCTCTGCCTCTCCGTTAAGGAGGAAGGTGGATAAAGTGACCATCATAGCTTCTTCTGTTGCTGTCGCCTTTAGAGTTTTTCTAACCGTTGACAGCCAGTCCTCCGCCTCCGTTGGGGATCCGGTCCCTGAGAAAGTTGGAGGGTGGAAGCTTAGAAAGTGTTGCAGTTGTTGATCACGTGCTCGCGCAACGGCTACACGCTCTACAGGACGCTCCACCCTTTGCACCACCGCAGGTTCCACTGCAGCCACTAGCACAGGAGTCTCAACCCTCGGTTCCACCGCAGGTTCGATCACCGGTGCCGCATCTGCAATAGGCATAGCAGGTTGTGCAAGCCTTTGCGGTTGAGCATTGATCATCGCGAAGACAGCTTCTGCGATTAACCTGATCATCTCAGCAGGAGGAGTGGTCGCTGGCACTTCAGCCGACCCACTACTTTCAGCAGTGTTACGGGGTTGAGACGGCCCCGCACCACTCCTAGTCACCTATAATCGTGTAAGACACAATTTAGTGACTGAAAACATAGCAAACAACAATCATGGAATGCTCAGGTTCCGCAAACAAGTATGTTTTTCCATTCCTAAGTGGACACTCTTTTTAGTTTTTGTCGTTTTAGGTGAATGCACATCCCGTGCACACCACCCCTTAAAAGGAATTCGTCCCGAATTCGCTAAACTACGGATCGACGCCTTAAGTCCGATACCAAATTGTAACACCCTGCCAGTACGAATAGTATAACAGTAGGTCCGGCCGGGACCCCACGCCATACAAACCACACTAGCTAGGAGTTAAAAGGTGATTAACAGAAAGAACTACAACAGAGTATACTAAACACTAGCGGAAGCATAATGATTTAACATTTCAATTAGAACTGTCCACTATCATAGGAATGAAACCATAAAATAGAGTTACGGCCTTAAGGCCTTACATTCACCAATGTACAACTCAGAACATACTTCGGCACGCAGGCCGGCAATACATGAGAAAGCAGAAAAGGGAGGCTGGCCTTCAAGGGCCAACTCAGCAAAAGGGTCACCGCCCGCTATTTCCCACTAGGCTCACCTGCACCTGCATAAGAACATTCCACCAAGCGGTGGCAAACAAAGTAAAGGTCAGCACAGCTGACCAATTTATAACGACCCCACCCCTTTCCCGGGGTGGCGGAGCTTCTACCCTGCAAGCAAGTCATACTAGCACAAGTACTAATATAAAGAAAGTGCAACTACACAAGGTGAGGTTTCAAGCACAATCAAACTTCTAGGTTGAGCATCAAAAAGGAGGGAACCTAGGTATGCACATGATGTTGGTTAGGTTCACCCGAAGGTTCCCCACAACCGCCTAAACAACCGCATGAGGCTAACAACATCAATTCCACCAAACACTCCACCGTAAGGGCCATCGCCTTAGGTGGGAAAAAGAGCTTTTGGTCGGTCTAGGTAAATCACCTTCCACGACCTCTCCCATGATCACACGGCTTACATGAGGTATGAACCTCTTACCGATCTGCATGGAAACGGGTTCGGTTTAGCTTTGCCCGTGCTCTAATCGTCGCGATCTATCGCACGACGCGGGTACGGCTTCACCTCGGCCCGTAAGGGTTTAGCACTTTCAAGTGCTACACAATTTATAAGCTACGCACCTAACCCCTTCGCAAGGATCTAGGCTTCACAAATACTCAACAAGGGAGGTACAATACGCTCCGCATCAATTTCGTGGTGAAGGTTTGCCTTCATCCAATCTCAAAGCATGGGGATTTCATTAGGATCTTCACAAGACGCCTACACCTAAATCCCGCAATACTATAGATGATTTCACGGAGTCATTCTCCGGCACGCATTCTAAGCTTAACCTAAATGTAACGTTGCAAATCAAGCATCACCCATTCGGGCTCACGGCCACGAATAGGCTTCAAACAAAATGCCTAAATCCGCACGACTACCAGATTTCTAAATGCAATATGCCGGGGACGGACACAATCAACCCGGAGTTCCGAAGAACTTGAGGAAAATCCTACACTTCACCCATTTGGTGAAAGGGATTCCTCATGCAAGCATAGAGAAATGAAAGAGAGGACAAATGACAAGTCCAAATATCAGGAGGAAGAATCGTTACCCTAGGAGCGTTCTTCTTCGCCATGGATCTGAGATTCTAGACGGAGGGAAACGACTGCACCGGGCTGCACTCTCCAGATCTGGAAACGGCTTGCGAAACGGAGCTCCGGAGCTCCGTCAATGGCGGGATCTCTCCTTCTTCCTTGCCTCCTTCTTCTTTCTCTAGGTTTGGAGAGAGAAAGGCTTAGAAATTATGAGGATTAACCTCCTCTCATCATCCCTAAAGACCTCCAGCATCTAATCCTAGCCATTGGATCGGATTCCAAAAGATTTGGACGGATCGATCCCCTTCTCCGCTTAAAATCGCGGAGCAGAATTAACAGGGCGCACGGTCACGGGTCGTGCGCGAAGAGGAGAAATGGTCGTGCGCACTACCCAAGACAGAACTCAGATTCCTTGCGAATTAACGCACGATCGCTGGCGCACGATCACTGGTCGTGCGCGAAGAGGGACAGTGGTCGTGCGCGAAGAGCTGCTATGAAATTTCCAGCCTATTCCGAGCGCAGCACCACCTCTCCGCCTAATTCGCTGAACTATGAATTTTGGGGTGTTACATTATAAGTATACATTTGACTTCACATCATAGGCAAATCTGTCCAACAAATCCAATACTAATATCGGTAAAAATAGTGGGAATCTAAAATAAATAATCAATTTATTGTGTTTGTCTTATATATAGTTGAGAGATTCACTTGCAAACACTATAAATACTTTCACATGTAGGTAATGATCATCCTATATTTTGGAGGCACATGCAAATAATTAAACAAAGTGGGATTATACAATCAAAAATATAAGAAATATTCAGGAGTCCAAATTTGCTAGGAGATAATTCCTCTAACAACTTTTTAATTCAACAATAACTATTTCATAACTAGTTTAAACAAGAATTTCAAAAATATCCCAAGTCAACTACCAACCAATATATATTCCTTTTCAACTAAATAAATAGGTGAAACTAAATTTTAATTCAATCCATTTATAGTTTTTTTTCTTATCCATTTCCTTTATTTCCATTCTTTCACATTTTCAAAAAGAGCTTAATGCCTGCTCAATTGGATGAAATTAAGCTTTATGATTATAGATCAAATTTCATATAAACCTCCAGTTTTAATTTCATGATCTCAAATCCATTTAAAAAAACTACCATAAAGGACCGTTCGTGATCAAATTCATGGCCTCAAATTAGAATTGAAGGTCATTTTAAATTGAATATAACCTCCAATTATAATTATGACGTATCATTCCGCTCTATCGAATGGAGACTATAAGGTTTTCGCTAAGTTTGATTTGACAGAATTTGAGGTAATTCAAGGACATGTTCTTCATAATTTCAAATTATTATTTGATTTCATTAATAATTACCAGACATTAGCAAAAATGAAGAGAAATTTATGAACACCGCCTCAAACTATAGAACTCATCATTTTGTAAAAAATTAGAAGAAATTATGTTGTTTTCCCTAGTAAAATATGTATGAGGTTATTTCTAAATGAGAAGAGTCTCACCTTTGCAAAAAATTATATATGATAATGAAAAATTAAATTATGCATAAGTTAATTAGCATGGAAAACTTCCCCTCAACATTATATGGTCAAGAACACTCTTGAGACCATATTTGAGCACAACAGCATATCCTGCTTGAAAACCTGGCCCATTTATAGGAATTTTTATATCCTCCAATCCATATTTGCAGTATTGTGCTAGCTTCCTTTCAAACTGCGATCTCGGGCTCTTTCTATATGGAGTTGATGAGGAAGATGAAGATGCAACATTACTACCAGGGCCCGACATTATCTCAAAGTCTAGCCACATATAAGACATGACATCACAAATGCCTTCTTCCACATGTGGAGTGAGCTCTCCATAACCTATAATCAAAAGAATTAACATAGATCAGTTCACATCTAGTGTCTCTAGAGATCGAATCATAACTAACCATAATGCAGGCTAATATATTGTAAGAACAACCAACCAAACCAAGGAAGTACTAACTCAGATTTGAATCATCTCCAAACACAAAAGATAACTGCCAATCATTGGGCTCAATAACTAAACTTGCTTCTAATAGGGGCTAAATCCTAGAAGGTTTGGATCACTTAGACTTCATTTGGCGTGGCTTAATTTGCTCTAGTAAGTTTGGTCAAAAATGCCATTATCATAGAATGTATGTATGGCAAGACAAAGGTTATGACAGCTACCAAAAAAATAAACTAGTTTTGAGCATAAAATGCATGAAATTTGTAAGTGAAGTTGGGCGTTCACGAATGACAGTTCATGACCACTGCATTCACGACCTCCACCACCGCGCCAAATGAAGCCTTAGTTTTAGTCGCATTATGCTTCACTTTTTAATTTTTCCAGTCAAGTTTGAGCCATGATTGGGTTTAATCAAACATAACTAATAATACGTGAGATGTTAATAAATTGCAGATATAATCTTGCCCTCTAAAATACAAGTATTCACATATTATATTCTCCATATTTATAAAGAAATAATTGTAAAGATGCCTCAAATAGTGTTCATTATCTAAATTGAAATGGGTATAAAAATAGATATAGAAATATTTTAAAAAATTCATAAGATAAGCAATTGAAATATTATAAACTACCTATTTCATGGATGCCATTTATGAAACAACGAAAAAGTAAGTTCACAAGTGAGAAAAATAGTTACAAAGATAACCAAAAGAATTACCATTAAGTTCCAGCCAAGCATGCATCATTTCATGTGCAAGAAGCGACCCGGTCAGTATTCTACAAAGTAAAAAATTTATTATAGAACTTATAGTTGCTATACAAAATGGCGTTGGAGTCAGATAATTATTTTAAATTTAAGTTTATGAATATTATGATAATAAAAGACTAGCAGCAAAATGAGAGCATAAAGTACCTCGGAAGACCTTTAAGAATAAGAATTGAAATCTTCTTCCGCTTAAATTTCTGGAGAACATTTTCCAAAAGTCAAGAATGGGAGAAAATCTATAGTAAATTGCTAAGAATAATGTTATATGTTCCAAATTTGAACTATCCAATTCCCATGCAGTGGCAATTATGTAATGACATGTACAAGTTCCTTGCAACATTAACACACAAATACTCATGTGTACATAAATCAATCAGCGGGTGCTCAATGAACCATGAATCCCTTCACAAAAAATAGTGTGTTTTGGCTTCCTCCTTAGCCAACATATTCCTTGCATATCGACTCAAAAAGAAAAATGAGTGTTCGTAAACACTCAGTGTTCCTATCCGCCTAATATAACCATATAAACTATCTTTAGAGAACTAACTAAGCATATGTTGATATATTCCTCTTTAGGAAAGAAGGCAAGATTTCCCTCCAAGTAATGTGGGAGATTGGACGCACTGCATATTTTTGTTCATACTTTCTTTCCACCGCCACTCATCTTCTCTGTCTAACATGGATGCCGCCCAAGTTACTTTGTTCTCAAGTACTTCAAACACCATCAATAATTCTCCAATCCTCTTTAGCCAATCTTCAACATCATTAGTGGTTCATGTCCCCTTTAGTGGAGGATGGGAATTCATGAAAAACTCCAAACTTTGTTCCCTGTCTCCGCAAACTACCTCCACCAGAGGTGTGTATGACATCTCTCCAACCATTGTGTCCCATGTACATACATTGTCATTACAATACTGTCAACTTTAATGATATGCATAATAGTCTGCATACCATCCACTCGATGTGTAGTTTCTACATGGCCTCTGCCAACATTTTAAAAAATTCCACAAGGGGCATGTTGTACACCCCTGGTGAAAAATTGCTACTCTTTGCAGCATGCTATTGAGGTTGGGATGACCCCAGAGTGTAACACTCATGGAATCTTAAAACACAAAATGACATCAATCACAAACAGACTATCATAATAATTGCAAACCCAAGTTTCCAAAATCAAATCCTAACATATCAATATCTGTGAAGCTTCCCCTCTAGATCTAGAATACCTAAACTTATCTATGATAATAATTTTTAACACATCTTATCCTTTGACCACCATGTCAGTAGTTTGACAAAAAATTAAAAACACAACAGCCACAAAAAAGAAGATATTATAAATCTATAAAAGAACATCCACTAAACATATCTCAAACTAATAATGAATTGAATAAAATAAAAACATAGTATAAAGTCTTACAATGTTTGTACTATTAGCTTTCCTCAAAAGTCATCATTTAGTAACATATAATTTATTAAGGAGATTCACCGATTGCTACCACATCTCGTGAGGATAACATGTTACATGAATATGCTTTAAGACTATACAAAATGCAATTCATAGGCCAACATACAATATACTTCTCTAGTGTGTATCTAGCTTAGGAAGTAACATAAAGTAAAAAAGGTGTGATAATAGAATGTCGAGTAACTTGAATATCAAAATGCTATATATTGACATGTCATCATAGATGTTTCATGTCATCATAGCATACAGGATATTTATAAGTATACATTTGACTTCACATCATAGGCAAATCTATCCAACAAATCCACTACTAATATAGGTAAAAATAGTCAGAATCTAGAATAAATAATCGATTTGTTGTGTCTGCCTTATATATAGTTGAGAGATTCCCTCGCAAACACTATAAATACTTTCATAGGTAGGTAATGATCATCCTATATTTTGGAGGCACATGCAAATAATTAAACAAAGTTGGTTTAGGCCATCAAAAATATAAGAAATATTCAAGAGTCCAAATTTGCTACTTTTTAATTCAACAATAACTATTTCATAACTAGTTTAAACATGAATTTCAAAAATATCCCATGTCAGCTACCAACCAATATATATTTCTCTTCAACTAAATAAATAGGTGAAACTAAATTTTAATCCAATCCGTTTACTTTTAGTTTTTTTTTCTCTTTTCCATTTCCTCTATTTCCATTCTTTCACATTTTCAAAAAGAGCCCAATGCCTGCTCAATTGGATGGAATTAAGCTTTATGATTAGAGATCAAATTTCATATTAACTCCATTTTTAATTTCATGATCTCAATTCCATTTAAAGAAACTATATTAGTTCGTTTGGACCAAATTAATTGGCCTCAAATTAGAATTGAAGGTCATTTTAATTTGAATATAACCTCCAATTATAATTCTGATGTATCAATTCCGCTCAATAGAATGGAAACTAATGTTTTCGCTAAGTTTGATCTGACATAATTTGAGGTAATTGAAGGACATGCTCTTCATAATTTCAAATTATTATTTGATTTCATTAATAATTACCAGACTTTATCAAAAATGAAGAGAAATTTATGAACACCGCCTCAAACTATAGAACTCATCATTTTGTAAAAAAAATAAGGTGAAATTAGGTTGTTTTTCCCTTGTAAAATATGTATGAGGTTATTTCTAAATGAGAAGAGTCTCACCTTTGCAAAAAATTATATATGATAACGAAAAATTAAATTATGCATAAGTTAATTAGCATGGAAAATTTCCCCTCAACTTTATATGGTCAAGAACACTCTTGAGACCATATTTGAGCACGGCAGCATATCCTGCACGAAAACCATCCCCATATATAGGACATTTTGAATTATCCAATCCATATTTGTAGAATTATGCTAGCTTCATTTCAAACTGCGATCTCTGGCTCTTTCTATATGGAGTTGACGAGGAAGATGAAGATGAGGAAGCAACATTACTACCAGGGTCCGACATTATCTCAAAGTCTAGCCACATATAAGACATGACACCACAAATGCCTTCTTCCACATGTGAATTGAGATTTCCATAACCTATCATCAAAAGAATTAGCATAGATCAGTTCACATCTCTAGTGTCTCTAGAGATCGAATCACAACTAACCATAATGCAAGCTAATATATTGTAAGAACAACCAACCAATCCAAGGAAGTACTAATTCAGAGCTGAATCATCTCCAGACCACAGAAGATAACTGCCAATCATTGGGCTCAATAACTAAACTTGCTTCTAATAGGGGCTCAATCCAAGAAGGTTCGGATCACTTAGACTTCGTTTGGCGCGGCTTATTTGCTCTGGTGAGTTTGGTCAAAAACATCATTATCATAGAATGTATGTTTGGCAAGACAAAGGTTACGACCGCTACCAAAAAAATAAACTAGTTTTGAGCATAAAATGCATGAATTTTTTAAGTGAGGTCGGGTGTTCACGAACGACAGTTCATGACCACCGCGTTCACAACCACCACCACCGTGCCAAACGAAGCCTTAGTTTTAGTCGCAGTAAGCTTCAGTTTTTAATTTCCCAATCAAGTTAGAGACATGATTGGGTTTAATCAAACATAACTAATAATACGTGAGATGTGAATAACTTGCAGATATAGGCATGCCCTCTAAAATATATTCACATATTATATTCTCCATATTTAAAAAGAAATAATTATAAAGATGCCTCAAATAGTGTACATTTTCTAAATTGAAATGGGAATAAAAACAGATATAGAAATATTTTAAAAAATTCATAAGATAAGCAATTGAAATATTATAAACTACCTATTTCATGGATGCCATTTATGAAACAACGAAAAAGTAAGTTCACAAGTGAGAAAAATAGTTACAAAGATAACCAAAAGAATTACCATTAAGTTCCAGCCAAGCATGCATCATTTCATGTGCAAGAAGCGATCCGGTCAGTATTCTACAAAGTAAAAAATTTATTATAGAACTTATAGTTGCTATACAAAATGGCGTTGGAGTCAGATAATTATTTTAAATTTAAGTTTATGAATATTATGATAATAAAAGACTAGCAGCAAAATGAGAGCATAAAGTACCTCGGAAGACCTTTAAGAATAAGAATTGAAATCTTCTTCCGCTTAAATTTCTGGAGAACATTTTCCAAAAGTCAAGAATGGGAGAAAATCTATAGTAAATTGCTAAGAATAATGTTATATGTTCCAAATTTGAACTATCCAATTCCCATGCAGTGGCAATTATGTAATTCCATGTAACTATGTGGCAGCATATTTTTACCAATAGGCCAAAAATTTCTTTCAAAACATCGTTGGTCATTGAAAAGATCTCAGACAAGTCACCATAAATGAAAGAGACAAGCTTTCAAAAATGAAGTCATAATCGAAGAGCGCATAACTGCATGGACACATTAATGATAAGATGAACATAAGAGCAGAAGATTGGTTGAAAGAACAAAATTTTAAGATAAAAACTGATTTTTTATCCAAAATAAGGCCAAAAGAGAGTTCAGTTTTAGTTTTATCATATAGAGGACGTTTCAGTTTCAGTAGTATGTTTTGAAATTTATTTTGATTGCTTAATTTATCAAAACATTTGAAAACATATAGCACATTAAATTTAGAGGGCCTTGTAGCAAAATTTTAATGATTCAAGAGTTAGAGAAAATTTCTTCAAAATATGAATTTCGAGCAAAACTCATAAATTTCATCTAATACTCCATCAAAACTCTAAAGTCTTGTGCAAAACTACTGAATCCATTTAAGCCAAAAAATTAATGAATTTTGAATTGTAATCATGCAGTACTAAAGTAGAAGAGAAACCAACCTTTTGAAAAGCATGATCAAATCGAAGGACAAGGATATCAACTTTTAATAAAACATTTTTCATGGATATACTAACCTCCTTCCTATGGCAAGAGAAGCAATAATGAGTACCATCATGCCTGTGAGAAGAACATGTCTTTTGATTCCAAACATGAAGTACTTGGTAGTCAGTTGGCAGCTACAAGATGAATTATAGATAACTTAAGGATAAACAAATATTGCATGAGAGTCATCACAAACACATTTCATGAAAATACCACAAGAATAAAAGAATTATGTCCTAGATTAATATAATCTATTAGATAGAAAGAAATTTGACGTCAATAATTAGGAGAGGCCTACTTATTTCCCTAATTATAATAAAATAAAAATAAATCTTTTGCAACTAAGGAAGTAGTTCGCATTGAGCTTTCATTTCCATTGGAAAAAATTGTTCTTGTCAACTTTCATATTAAACCGCACATTAATACATTTTCTAGTCCCTAGACTCAACAATACAATACAATAATTAGATCAGTTTTTGTCATAACAACATGATTAAATAATTCTCTTTGAAGTAGAGAGTAAACAATAATATCTTTAGTGAGCCAAGTCTGCCATATAGTGCCCAAATACTTGGAAATGAGGATGCATTAGGAAGTAGGCTATGTTTAACACTTACAAATTCCTTACAAACATCACATTTTGTATGATACAGATTCTGATGACATGATGTGTGATGGGGATGATCTTCAAATATCCTGAACTGCAGTAAAGTTGAAATAAAAATTAGATGGAGTTCATTAAAGTTGCTTTCATTTGGTAATGATTAAGACTTCAGAATTGGAATTGGAGACTAATTATAATGAAAATGGACCTCCAATTTCAATTCTAATGGCTCAGCTTAGTCGAAAGGAATGGATCCCATAGGATTTATATTGATGTATATTAACATTCTTACATCATATCCCAATATTGGTTGGTCACATGCATAGCATCTAAAGCACCCTTGGTGCCATACGACATCCATTAAACTAAGAAACTCTCCATAACCAATTTCATTCTTGCATCCAGCACAAATCCTATACCAAATATAGTTAGTACACAACAAAAAGCTTCAATTGTATTAGAACATACAATATTAGCTTAAGAAGATTAAATGAAGACCACTAATGTTTGCCATAATAGAAACATCAATAAATCACTAGAAATTTACTTTTAAAGATAGGCCACTGAATTGGCATGGCAATTCTTAGCCCGGGCCTATGTAAATTAAACATCAATAAGGTTTTTGAATTTTTTATGTAGATTTTCTAAGCAATGAAACTAGAATCTTTAATTAAAAAACTTAAAAGGAAAATCGAAAGAATGATATTCCACACAACCTCATGCCAAAATTAA
Source organism: Dactylorhiza incarnata (assembly GCA_033032865.1). Classification (NCBI taxonomy): domain Eukaryota; kingdom Viridiplantae; phylum Streptophyta; class Magnoliopsida; order Asparagales; family Orchidaceae; genus Dactylorhiza; species Dactylorhiza incarnata. The sequence continues at coordinate 1,913,047 of JAWHQI010000352.1, read as the reverse complement.
AGATTCTTAGAAAGCCAATTGTCATCATTAGGCCCATTTGTGTTTATCTTTAATACAAGACCCCAACATTATATAAATCATATCATTGATATGGTCAAATTTGTACAACCAATATTAATCAAGACTTAAAGATGGTTACTTGGAAAATAGTAGGATATTGAAGGCAAAATTGCCAGAGTTGACACCCCAATGTGCTCACACGCAAAACCACATCCTGTGGGTTTCACAAGAACCTCATTGACAATTCAATTGTATCATGAGATCAAATCAATGACATGGTGAACTTTGAAAGGCAATGGTGCAACTTTATAAAAATATTTGGGGGCATATGAGCATGAGACCCTAGATAGGAGAACTTGTGGTTTCCCTAAGATCCAGTGAACCCCTAAGTGTGTAGATGGAACCCTATGGTGCTAGGATCGCCAAAGTGACCAAACCATGATCATGAGCTATACAAGTTTGCATAGCACCCTAAAGAACTAGATTTGAGTTACCTTAGGCCTTACAAGGATTACCTCAAACCACAGAGTGCAATACCCCAATTTTCCATATGTTTGGAATGCTGGAAATATAAAGGCAAGAGGTAGCATGAAGCTAACGTGTGCGGTAGTAGTTACCGCCAGTGGTAGCTCTTTTGCCTTATCCAGATGACATAGGTTGTGTCGTCGGGATAGTTTTGTCATCGAGAAGATAGCACCGAGCTCTAACAATATCGTTGGCGGTAGGCATATCGGTTAGATTGGTTAGATCGGCTAGATGTTTGGACGATCGGCAAGAAGAGAGTCATATCGTCTAGATCTAGCATGGCATGATAGCGTTAACACTAGCGGTAGCTAGGTGTATCGACTAAATCGGCTAGATTTCTGGATAACTCAAGACAGAGAGAAGTTTTCTGGAGTTTCCGTGACGCGGTAGCTAGTTATCGTCGGGCGATAGTGTGTGGAAACAGATCCATAAATAAGTAATTTTTAGACGTCCGATCTTCTTTGAACTTGATCTGATGTCTCAGAGTGTTGCACCCGTGAACCCTAAATAGGGCGGAGAAGATCCGCCCTCTCATTCTCAAGCCTTTTGGTCCTTAACAGATAAGTTGAGCAGGAGTGTGCAGAGGAGGAAGACGAGGTAGATCCGCCTTTGTAGGAGCTTCGGAGCTTTGTTCGTCGATCCGAGACCAGCTTCGCGGAGAGGAATTAAAGGCACACATTTTCATACATACTAATAAAGATCTCCAAGGCAAGGAGGTGATTGAACAAGGTAACAACCTTCTTCCTCCCGGTATTAGGATGCATGCATGGCATTTTTTCTGGTTATTCCTTCTTTTCATGCAATTTCTGGCACCGATTCTCTCAATTGAGAGGGATCTGGGATGCCATGGTTCAACAGGAACCATTAGGATGATTGAGTCCGCCCCTGACATTATTTGCATTAGAGATCCACTCTAATAGTGGATTAAGCATTGTGGGTGAAGCTGAAATCACGACCGGTGGTCTGATTCGGTGATGTTGCTTGATATGCATATTTGGGATTTTATTAGAAATCTGATTGCGGAGAAGACTCTATTGCGATGCCCTTATTTTTGTGTGAGAACTAATATTGGCTTAGTGCAAAAAAATGTGTGTGATGAATGCTTGGGGAAATGAGAGTACCCATTGGGGAAATGTGAGTACCCATGTTATTCTGCCATTGGGGAAATGCGAGTACCCATTGGGGGAAATTTGAGTACCCATGTTATTGTGTCATCAGGAAAATGAGAGTACCCATCAGGGAAATATGAGTACCCATGTTATTGTGCCTTTGGGGAAATGAGAGTACCCATCGGGGAAATGTGAGTACCCACATTGTTGATGTGCTGCGATAATGTGTGATGATGTGTTAGAATCTTACACGGTATATGTGAAAGTGCACAGTTAACCTCACTAGAATTCTCTAGACAGGGGGTGAATAGAGATTTAAAAATACTTTGTGCAATTATATATATATATATATATGTAATAATCACAGATTTAAGCTTCCCACACACCAACAAGAATTAAGCAAGTAAAGAAGGAAAATAGCAAGAAGAAAATCACAGCACAACACAAACAAATATAGTGGTTCCCCAAACTTTGGCTAGTCCACTCTTCTACCCCCTTGGTAGGAATTCACTATATTGCACTGAGTCTTTTGATAAGGAGACTCTTAGAACCGGCCTGAGTCTTTTGATAAGGAGACTCTTAGAACCAGTACAACTGAATTTTTTGAAGAGAGATTCTAAAAACTCTTTTACACAATTGAAGTTGAAATAAGAATGAGAAGAAGAATTAGAAGAAACAATTAAAACAAGAAAGAATCTTCTTCCTAGCAAGAAGATTGGAAGTACAAGAATAGTGAATGTAATCTCTCTTCTATAGTGAGAAGGATATTGTAAGCTTTTCTCTCTTTTGTGAGAGCTTTCAGAATTTGCAGCAGAATGGCTTCAGAAGGAGGAGAAGATGAAGGCTTTTTCTTTTCTGCAGCACACTATCTCTTTTCTCAGCTTTCTCACTCTTCACTTGGGAGCTCTTCCTCTTTTTCAAATTTATATGGTGGATCACTGGTCATGATTCTCTGCCGACCTCCTCTTTATTTATAGCTCTGTTTTAAAAGATGTTGCTAAAGGGGAATAATCAATCAGCAATTAGAGACAAAAAGTTTTCATAATAATTAAATCTGTAGAAGGAAAGAATTCATTCTGATTTCAAACAATATCCATAATAATCTTAATCAAATTAGCCAAGAATCAAATAGAAGGAAAGACTGATTCAGAACGGCTATAAAAGAATAATATCATTCCATAAAAATCAGATTTACAGAAAGAAGGAAAGAGATCTGGCGTGTTTTTGAATTTCTTATAGAAATCGACGTGTGTCGATTACTATTCGGCGTGAACGTTGATTTCATCCTGGCTGGACGTCGAGAGGAGAATAAGGAAGGTGCGTCTACTAAGGTGCGTCGACTTTATTAAATGCGTCGACTAGAAGTCAGAGGTACGTCGACAAAGATTACGTCGAATTCTTCTTAGAGTTACTTCGACTCATTCTGAGAGAAACGTCGACTTCATTTCGACGTTGCGTCGAATACTATTCGACGCATATTTACTTAAACTAATTTTTCACTCTGAGAATACATATTCTACTCATTTCTAGGGGTTAAGATAAATCATTTCCCCAACAATCTCCCCCTATTTGTCTTAACCCTATTCAGAGAGAAATTTTATCAGCTTTTAATCAACACATCAAAGCATATATAGAGTATAGCAAAATTGTTCAAAATATCACTCAGGAGGAGTAGGAGGAGTTTTTCTCTTCCTGGAGAATACTAAAGGGAGATCAGGTTTTCTTATAGGTGTGAGTTGCCCTTCCTCTTCATGCTCTTCAGTAGCAAGATGTTCATTCAGCTCCCCCTGATTCAAAGCAGTCTGCTCCCCCTGAGTTGAGGGTTCCTTCAGTTCTTTTTGCTGTTTCAACAGTTTCCTTTTCAACATCTTTTTCTACTCTACTTGCCTTCCTTTGAAATACAACTACTTGTTGTTCAGCTTCTCTTGCTATAAAAAGTACATCTGTTATCTGTTCATTAGTATGTAGCAGAGCAGGACTATCAGATTTTGATGTTGGAGGGGATTTGTGTGAGTGAGATTTGTGACTGGAGAGCTGCTCTTCATCTAACTTCTCCCCCTTCTTGACCTTCATAGCTAAGGAGGTTAAGAAAGACTTAGTGACCCTAGATGAAGAGATAGAGGACTTCATGCTTTGCACAGAGGCATTGACCCTATCTATTTGGGTTTGCATGTGCATGATGGAGGAATGAAGTTGGGAGCAGTGCCCATCAAGCATGTCCTGAAATTTATGGGTTGCTTGTTGAATGCACTGGAGAAGGAGTGCTTGTGTGGATGAGGATGGTTCAGGTTGTGTTGGTGGAGGAGATAATGGTGGAGGAGATGAAGGTATTACTGAGATCAGTGGTTGTGGTAAGAAGATGAGGTGTGTTTGATGTAGGAGGAGGAGGAATAGAGGTGGGTTGAACAGATGAGTCCATAGGAGGAGGAGAAGCACGTGGTGAAGATGTGATACACCTGCACATTAATTTAAACATTAGTTTGGACCCTGCTAAGCTGGGGTTCCTTCCTTCCAAAAGTGAAAGGTTCAATGAATGAATAAGTGGGTCTTTCAGAGTACCCTTTCTTCTTTAGGAGTGTTGGCTTATCATACCAACATTCTTGGGTAATGTTGCAGAAATAGCATTTAGAATAAAAGGAAATGGATTGAGAAGACTTTTTGGAAAAGGAGATATTTCTATTAAATTGGTTGCGTCGATATGAATTCGATGTATGTTTAAGGTTGCGTCGAGTCGAAGTCGACGCTTCCTTCATTCTGTGTTCTCTTTTAGTCGAAGCATAGGAGAGGTTGCGTTGATTGGGAGTCGACGTATTATTTGAGTTGCGTTGAGTAGAATTCGACGCACGTCGATAATGATTCGACGCAAGTTTGTTTCTTTTCTGAGGATATTTACCTAGGATTCCTTCATGCATAGTGAGATTATTTTTGTAAAAAACAATGGTTGTTTCTGGATTTTCTTGTGATCTTTCTCGTGTCAAATGATTCTCCCTAGTGAAGTGAATAGGATGTCTCCAGACAGATTTGCTGGGTGATTGAGGTTTGGGTTCTAAGTCAGTGTTATATTCTAGTTGTCTAAATCTATCAGTGAGATTGTTAGAGATATTCTTGATCTTCTGACTTCTGCCATTTAGAGAGTCTTCAAAGGCTTTTGCCTTTGCTAGCTCATTTCTTAGTGCTTGATTTTCAGTATTGATTTTATCTAGTTGCTCCTCTGAGAGTCCTAGACTGAGCTCATAGTTTTTATGTTGTGTATTTATTTGTTTGAGATTATTTAGTTCATTTCTTAGTTCCTTTACTTCTTTCTCAGATTTGACTAGATCTAAACAGAATTCTTTGAAATTATTTTTGAAATCAGTGGAAGAGAAATCTTTATCATCAAATATATTTACCAGAGATGTATCTTCAGGCTTTTCAGTAGCCATCAAACAGGTTTCCTCTTGCTTAGCCTTTTCCTGATCATCTTCAGATGAGGTACTTCCTTCAGATTCTGAATCACTCCATGATTGAGCAATGAAACCTTTCTCTTTATTCTTCTTCTTTAGATCTGTTCTTTTCTGATCTTTCTTATTACTGAGCTCTTTAGGGCATTCAGGTGCAATGTGTCCAGGTTTCCTGAGTAACATATAATCTCTTTAGTAGGAGTTTTTTCATACCTGATTTTTGAGTCTCTTCTTCTAGACCCTTCTGTTTTGATCCACTTTTTGAACTTTCTGGCCAGTAGACTGATTAGCTCCTTATCACTTGTAGAGGGTTCATCTGCCGTAGCCTTTAAGGCAATACTCTTTTCCTTTGAGAGTAAAGGATCCTTTTCTTTCTCTTCTTTCTCAGCTCTTGTTTTCAACAACTGTTCATAAGATCTTAATTTACCCAACAGGATATCTGTTGAGATTTCTTTTTGACTTCTGGAGTCTTTAATTGGCCAAATTCTTGAATCCCAAGAGCTAGGGAAGCAAGTTAGCAATTTGTCATTTATCTCAGTGAGAGATATATCCTTCTCAAGTGTTCTTAACTCATTTATTATGAGGTTGAATCTGGCATACATGTCAGCAACACTTTCGTTTTCTTTCTTCTGAAAGTTTTCATATTGAGAGACGAGTAATGCCTTTTTATCCTTTTTCTCATCAACACTCCCTTCTTCCATTTTAGTGAGAGCTTCCCATATTTCCTTAGCTGACTCACATTCAACAATCTTTTGGAATATTTCATCTGAGAGGGTTGAGACTAATATATTCATAGCCTTGGCATCATATGCATGAGCTTTCTTTTCTTCATCTGTCAATTCAGCCTTTGGAACAAGTGTTTGTGTGACCTTTCCACTTGAGTCCTTCTTGAATGGCTTGGGAGGACCTGTTATAATAACATCAAATAATTCTCCATCAATAGAGTTTAGATAAATTTTAATTCTTATTTTCCAAAGTGTAAACTTTTCAAGGTTGCAAATTAGAGGTCTGGTGGAAGAATAATCTTTGATTTGTGCCATGTGAAAAATAATTTTAGAAATATATATATATATAAAAGAGGTAGGATCTTTTTGAACAAGGAGTTAACTTTTTTAGATCAACCTAGCTCTGATACCAATTAAAAGTGCACAGTTAACCTCACTAGAATTCTCTAGAGGGGGGGGGGGGTGAATAGAGATTTAAAAAATACTTTGTGCAATTATATATATATGTAATAATCACAGATTTAAGCTTCCCACACACCAACAAGAATTAAGCAAGTAAAGAAGGAAAATAGCAAGAAGAAAATCACAGCACAACACAAACAAATATAGTGGTTCCCCAAACTTTGGCTAGTCCACTCTTCTACCCCCTTGGTAGGAATTCACTATCTTGCACTGAGTCTTTTGATAAGGAGACTCTTAGAACCAGCCTGAGTCTTTTGATAAGGAGACTCTTAGAACCAGTACAACTGAATCTTTTGAAGAGAGATTCTAAAAACTCCTTTACACAATTGAAGTTGAAATAAGAATGAGAAGAAGAATTAGAAGAAACAATTAAAACAAGAAAGAATCTTCTTCCTAGCAAAAAGATTGGAAGCACAAGAATAGTGAATGTAATCTCTCTTCTATAGTGAGAAGGAGATTGTAAGTTTTTCTCTCTTTTGTGAGAGCTTTCAGAATTTGCAGCAGAATGACTTCAGAAGGAGGACAAGATGAAGGCTTTTTCTTTGTTGCAACACACTATCTCTTTTCTCAGTTTTCTCACTCTTCACTTGGGAGCTCTTCCTCTTTTTCAAATGTATATGGTGGATCACTGGTCATGATTCTCTGCCGACCTCCTCTTTATTTATAGCTCTGTTTCAAAAGATGTTGCTAAAGGGGAATAATCAATCAGCAATTAGAGACAAAAAGTTTCCATAATAATTAAATTTGTAGAAGGAAAGAATTCATTCTGATTTCAAACAATATCCATAATAATCTTAATCAAATTAGCCAAGAATCAAATAGAAGGAAAGACTGATTCAGAACGGCTATAAAAGAATAATATCATTCCATAAAAATCAGATTTACAGAAAGAAGGAAAGAGATCTGGCGTGTTTTTGAATTTCTTATAGAAATCGACGTGCGTCGATTACTATTCGACGTGAACGTCGATTTCATCCTGGCTGGACGTCGAGAGGAGAATAAGGAAGGTGCGTCGACTTTATTAAATGCGCCGTATAGAAGTCAGAGGTACGTCGACAAAGATTACGTCGAATTCTTCTTAGAGTTACTTCGACTCATTCTGAGAGAAACGTCGACTTCATTTCGACGTTGCGTCGAATACTATTCGACGCATATTTACTTAAACTAATTTTTCACTCTGAGAATACATATTCTACTCATTTCTAGGGGTTAAGATAAATCATTTCCCCAACAATATGGTTCCTTGCGTGAAACCTGGGTTTGCATACATGCTTCATTGATAGGCCCCTTTACTTATTTGCTCAACATAGAAATGTGGATGATGCTTGTGACATATTTACTTGCTTGTTTCTATGTTATTTATGCTTATTTACATTTGCATACAAAGTACTGACTTGTAGGGTGATGTGGTTCCCCAGGGTTCGCTAGGATAGCCAGTAGGAGGGGGTGTTGTTACGTACTTTGTGGTCAGCCCTGACTGACCCTTGTTATACCTCTTCTTCTGTGATGGTTGGTGGGAAAGGATCGCAAGCTGAAGCCACCTCACCAGCCAAAAAGGCATAAGCCTCATGAAGTGTACCTCCTCTTACTTGTTTACTTATTTCTTTTACTTTGCTCCGGCTTGCACGGCAAGGTAGCGTAGGGTTTTGGTACTATTTTTTTGCTGATGTATGATTTAGATGTTGATTTGAACATTTGCGATGTAAGGCCATAAGGCCAAGGTACTCCAATGTAGATGTGGACATCTTTTATGCTCAGTTTTATAATTTTCATTGTTTATGGTTTGGGTTTTGAGATAGGTAGAAGTCTTATATCATTTCATAATACAAAAGCTATGGCTATTATATATTGTGGGGTCCCAGTCGGACCCATATCATATTGTCATTATAGGGGAGGTGTTATAATTTGGTATCAAAAGTAGCTTAGTGTCCAGGTTGAGGAAGTGTGGTCGATTTAGTGTGATCGGATTACGTAAAGAGGTTGTCCACATATGAGTATTCCACGGGACCATGAGTGTCCCTATGTTTGAGTCTTTCGAATATAACTTTATTCATTTGTTGTCTTGCTTATGCTAGGATGGAAACGACTATGCAGTGATGTCGAGGTGGCAAGAGGACCCATCGAAAAGCAGTAATACTGCTCTGGGCCTCATGAATATGGGCGTGTCCCCAGCGGATTTTAGTTGCATGCTAGCAGAGGCGATGGTAGCGGCCAAGCTGCAGCGGTGCCATAGGTTGCGACACCTGCTATGTAGGTTATGACTCCTATTATCTCGATTGCAATGCCTGTCACACCGAAGGGAGAATTAAGACAGGTAGATTCATTTGCTGAGACAGCAGTTAGGCAAGGGGATCGACAAATGAAGTACTTTCTGAGTTTTCATCCTCTGACATTCAAGGGATTCGACACTCCAATGGATGCCTAGGATTGGTTCGCTTGGATTCAGGAACTCCTGAAAGCGGTTGAGACCACAGAGGATAAGTAGTCCCAGTTTGTGGCTTTTATGTTAGAAGGTGACGCCAAGCTGTGGTGGGTGAGACAGAGGTAATCACTTCCCTAGTCATTCCTTGTCCATGCGCGAGCTTGGGAGTGCTTTCCTGAAGCGTTATATCCCATCTTCAACAAAGTTAGTTCTTCATAGGCAGTTCCTGCACATGGTGTAGCGCGAGAAGACGGTAGATGAGTACCTGCAAGAGTTTGCTCAATTGGGTCGTTACGTGGGGATGACCATGGCATATGATGAGGAGAGGGATAACCTCTCCTATCAAGGGTTGAGAGAAAATCTGAGGCAACTACTCGTAGCCTTAAAGAATGCGGGTTTCAATGAGTTACTTGAAGCCGCTCGAACGTTGGAGAGCGACATGGAGAGAACCAGCGCCGTAAAGGTTTTGTGACAAATCAATGAGAAGGGAAACCTTATCAGTCTCAGTGAAAATCAGAAGTGAGACGGTGGAAGAAAAAGCCCCGTCCAGTTAGGACTGGTGAGAAAAGCGATGCATCTTCTGGGGAGTTCCATTCCAAGGGACCACTAGTGTGCTATCGATGTGGCAAGCCTGCCACATAGCTCAGAATTATGCTGAGCATGGTGCTGAGCCAGTGTAGAGGCAAGAGAAGTTAGCGCATTCGGGTCCCAGTTATGTGGAGAAAGGGAAAGCAGAGGAGTCAAGTGCTTCATGCTTCTCTCCAGTGCAGCCTAGAGCATACAACCTTGGTCAGCAGGAAGCAATTCGTCAGCCCGATATGGTGACAAGTATGAAAAGTTTAGGTTTTCTTCGATAGCTTTATTCAGATAATCGGTGTATAGACCGTCAAGGCGGATAAGGAGCTTAACGTGCGCATGCCGAATGGGTCTTTCTTGACCACCAGAAAGAAAGGGCACATTGTTTTGAGAATAGGAAATTTTGACTTTGAGTTGGTAGAAACAATTAAACCACTAGCAGAGTTCAACATCATCTTGGGGATGGACTGGCTTACAGAGCAGTGGGCCAGTATTAGCCTGTTGAAGGTTGTGACCATGAGGAGTGAGGGTATAGTGGAGGTAAAGTTTGAAGGCCTTAGTAGAGTGGCCTGCTCCCTGATTTCGACCATGCAGATGGTGCATGTGGTGAACAAGGGAGGTGTAGCATTTGTGGCTTTGTTGGAAACACACTTCGCAAAGTTGGCAATTAGAGAAGTGTCAGTTATGGCAGAGTTCGAAGATTTGTTCCCTGAGGAACTTCTGGGTGCACCTCCGTAGTGTGAGATTGACATTACGATAGAGTTGGTATTAGGTGCAAGGCCGGTGTCGTGTCCTCCATTTAGGATGGAACCTAATGGACTGGCCGAGCTCAAGGTTCAATTGCAAGAATTGCTAGAGCATGGGTACATTAGGCCCAGCTCTTCGTCGTGGAGCGTGTCGGTGTTGTTCGTAAAGAAAAAGGATGGTAGTATGCAGTTGTGCTTAGACTACTGGGAGTTGAATAAGTTGACCGTTAAGAATAAGTATTTGATTCCGTAAATCGATGATTTGTTTGACCAGTTGGTGGTGTTGGTGGTGCACTCCAAGTTGGATTTAAAGTTGGGGTACTACCAGTTGATGATTCGAGAAGAGGACATTTCAAATACAACATTTGGGATGAGGTACAGTCACTTCAAGTTCTCGGTGATGCCGTTCGGTTTGTCGAACGTGCCATCGATGTTCATGGATTTGATTAACAGATTTTTTTGGCAATAACTGGATTCGTTCGTGGTAGTCATTGACAATATCCTAGTGTATTCAAAGTCAAAGGTGGAGCATGAGCCTCACTTGTGAGTGGTCTTGCAGTGCTTGAGGGAGAACCAGCTTTATGCTAAGTTCTCAAAGTGCGAGTTCTGGATTAAGATGGTGGCATTTTTGGGTCACGTGATCAGTGGCGATGGGGTGGCGGTGGATCCGGCAAAGATCAAAGCCATTAAAGATTGTCCTGTATTGAGAACCATGGCAGAAGTCGGGATTTTCCTTGGACTAGCTGGTTACTATAAAAGGTTCGTTGAGAAATTTTTGTGGATAGCATTGCCCATCACCTCTCTGACTCATAAGGATCATAAGTTTGTGTGGACGCCGAAGTGTGCCTGTGCATTTGAAACCCAGAAAAAAAGGTTTATATCTACTCCAATTCTAAGTCTTCCTAGTGGGACCAAAGGGTTTTAGATCTTTAGCGATGTGTCCAGTTGTGGTTTAGGTTGCGTGTTGGTGCAGCATGACAATGTAATTGCTTATAGGTTGAGGCAGTTGAAGCCCCATGAGAGAGATTTCCTCGTCCATGATTTGGAGTTGGAAGCAGTAATCTTTGCATTGAAGTTATGGAGGCACTACATGTACGGTGCGAAGGTGGAGATCTTCACGGACCACAAAAGCCTGAAGTATCAACAAGAGCAAAAAGATCTAAATATGTGGCAGCGTTGGTGGGTCGAGTTCCTTGGGGACTACAATGTGGCAATTCAGTATACACCAGACATGGCCAATATTGTGGCCGACTCCTTGAGTAGAAAGTATTTTGGGCATGATAATTGGATTGATGCGCATGATGAGCATTTGGTGAGAGACTTAGAGTCTCTTGGCATTGCTTCTGTGGCTAAAGGTGAGTCTAGCGCAACTCGGTTGAACTGGATCGAGATGCATTGTAATTTAGCTGATCGAATTTGAGAGGCAACTAGTGTAGACGAAGAGTTTCTTCAGTTGGTGTTGGAAGCTCAGTAAAGCGAAGGTAGTGCCTTGGAGATGGTCAGTGGAATCTTGAAGAAGAATGGAAGGGTGTGTGTACCGTAGTTTGGCAAGCTCTGTGAGGAGTTGATATTCAAAGCCCACTTTACAGAGTACTCCATTCATCCAGGTAGTACAAAGATGTACTTGGATTTGAAGAAATCCTTTTGGTTGCCTGGGATGAAGCGGAATGTAGCTTTGTATGTAGGTCGATGTTATACTTGTGCCTAGTGAAAGCTGAGTGCCAAAGGCTGGGCGGGTTCTTGAAACCTCTTCCTATCCTTGAGTGGATATTTGACAATATCTCCATGGCTTTGTGCATGGTTTGCCTCAATCTCACTAGGTAACAATGTGATTTGGGTGATTGTGGATCGCCTGACCAAGGTGGCTCACTTCATTTTGATTCGGAAGGAGGATAGAGTGGAGAGGCTAGTTGAGTTATATGTTCATAACATTGCGCGGTTGTATGGGATTCTAAAGAGCATTATTAGTGATCGAGATGGGCTGTTCATGTCCAAGGATAGGAGGCTAGTGCAAAAGAGTTTGGACACAAAGCTTAAGTTCAGTACAACGTTCCATCCACAGATGATGGTCAAATAGAGTGAACGAATTATACTTTTGAGGATATGTTGAGGATGCGTGCACTCGATTTTGGCAAGAGTTGGGAAGATCAACTTTTCATGGTGGAGTTTGCCTATAATAATAGTTTTCAAGGGAGTATCAAGATGGCGCCATAAAAAGCATTGTATGGTAGGCGGTATCGAATGCCGATGTCTTGGATAGATGCGGCAGACACCCAGCTTTAGGGAAGGAGGTAGTGGAGGATGCATGTGAGTTAGTGCATACAATCCAGGAGCGCATGAAGGTTGCTCAGGATCGGCAGGCAAAGTATTTTAATGCGCGCCATAGAAATATGGAGTTTATAGTGGGCGACATGGTCTATTTGAAGATCAAGTCATTCAAAGGCGTTTCATGAATTCAGAGACTCAATAAATTGAGTACGAGGTATGCGGGACCGTTCGAGGTTCAGAGTGCATAGGAAAATCAGCCTATCATTTGGCATTGTCTACAGAGCTGAGTGGAATACATGATGCTTTCTATTTATCGGTGTTGAGAAAAGCTTTGGTGGAGCTGAGTGATGTGATTGAGATGACGTCAGTGCCGGTAGCAGAAGATCTGAGGACAATAGTTCATCCGGTTTGTGTGGAGTATTTGGAGATCCGACGTTTGCGGAACAAAGAAGTCAAGCTCTTAAAAGTACGTTGGGGCAATTACGGGTGAGACAAATTTTCTTGGGAGCATGAGCAAGTGATGCGGGAAGACTTCCCGGAACTATTCGCATCAGGTATGTGTTTTATGTTTTGGTAACACATTAAATTTTGAGGACGAAATTCTTGTAAGGGTGGTGGAGTTGTAACACCCAAATTTTCCTTATGTTTGGAATGCTGGAAATGTCAAGACAGGAGGTTGCAGGAAGCTAACACATGCAGTAGTAGTTACCGCTGACGGTAGCCCTTTTGCCTTGTCCCAATGAGATAGGCTGTCTCGTCAAGGTAGTTTTGTCATTGAGAAGATAGCGCTGAGCGCTAGTGATACTGCTGGCGGTAGGCGAATCAGCTAGATTGGCTAGATGTCTGGACGATCGACCATAAGAAAGTCATATCGGCTAAAGCTAGCGTGGCGCAGTAGCGCTAACACTAGAGGTAGTCATATCTACTAGATCGGGTAGACGTCTGGATGACTCGAGACAGGGAGCAATTTTTGGGAGTTACCACGACACGATTGCTAGTTATCGCAGGGCAGTATTGCGTGGAAACAGATCCGTCAAACTGCGATTATTGGGCGTCCGATCTTCTTAAAAATTGATCTGATGTCTCTAAGTGTTGCGCACGTGAACCCTAAATAGGGCATAGGATTTCTACCCTCTCATTCTCAAGTCTTTTGGTCCTTGACGACTAAGTTGAGCGGGAGTGTTTGAAGGAGGAAGACGACCTAGATCCGCCTTTGTTGGATCTTCGGAGCTTCGTTCGTCGATCTGAGACCGGCTTCGCATAGAGGACTTGAAGGTGCACATTTTCATCTACGCTAATCAAGATCTCCATATCAAGGAAGAAATTAAACAAGGTAACAACCCTCTTCCTCCCAGTCTTTGGATGCGTGCATGGCATATTTTCTGGTTATACCTTCTTTTATTGCAATTTCTGGCACCGATTCTCTCAAGTGAGAGGGATACGGGTAGCCTTGGTTCAGGAGGAACCACCAGGTCGATTGAGTCTGTCCCCGACATTATTTGCATTAGAGATCCACTCCGTTAGTGGATTAGGCATTGTGGCGAAGCCAAAATCGCGACCGGTGGCCCGATTTGGTGATGTTGCTTGACGTGAATATTAAAGATTTTGTTAGAAATCTGATTCGGCGAAGACACCATTGCGATGCCCTTATTTCCGTGTGAGAATGAATGTTGTCTTAGGGTGGAAAAATATGCGTGATGAATGCTCGGGTCAATAAGAGTACCAATTGAGGAAATGTGAGTACCCATGTTATTGTGCCATTGGGGGAAATGAGAGTACCCATTAGGAGAAATGTGAGTACCCATGTTATTATGTCGCTGGGAAATGAGAGAACCCATAGGGAAAATGTGAGTACCCATGTTATTGTGTCATTGGGAAAAAGAGATTACCCATTGGGGAAATGTGAGTACCCACGTTGATGATGTGATGCGATGATATGATGATGTGTGATGATGTGTTAGAATCATACACGCTATAGGGTGCCTTGGGTGAAACAGAGGTTTGCATATATGCTGCATTGATTGTCCCCTTTACTTATTTTCTCAACAAAAAAAATATGGATGATGCTTGTGACACCTTTACTTGCTTATTTCTATGTTATTTATGCTTATTTACATTTACATACAAAATGCTGACTTGTATGGTGATGTAGTTCCCCAGGGTCCATTAGGACGGCCAGGAGGAGGGGGTGTTGTTACGTAGTTTGTGGTCAGCCCTGGCTAACCCTTATTATACTGCTTCTTCTGTAAGGGTTGCATGGCAAGGATTGCAAGCTAGAGCCAGCTCGTCAGGCAAAAAGGCCTAAGCCTCATGAAGTGTATCTCCTCCTGCTTGTTTACTTGTTTCTTGTACTTTGCTCCGGCTTGCATGCTGAGGTAGCATAGGGTTTGGTACTATGTTTTGCTGATGTATGGTTTAGATTTTGATTTAAACATTTGTTGTGTATGGCCATAGGCCAAGATACTCCTATGTAGATGTGGACAGCTTCTATGCTCAGTTTTATTGTTTCCGCTGTTTATGGTCTGTCTTTTTAGATGGGTATAAGTCTTATATCATTTCATAATACCAAAGTTGTGGAGATTGTATATTGTGGGGTCCCGGTCGGGCCCATATTATATGGTCATTACAGGGGAGGTGTTACACAGGGCTTGATCAAGCTCTTCCTAGCCCCGGAGTGCTCACCTTGAATCATAACTGTCCAATAACACTAGTGGATGCAGATTCAGCATAATAAGGTACCAAGGAGACCTACCCCACCTATGTGATTGGGTAAGTCAACCTATGGGTTGACTTGGTCAACCCTAGATAAAATGGAGCTCGGGTCCTGAGACCAACTAAGTAAACCAGTGATCACCATGACACAAGATTATGGCCATATACTCATAATGACCCCACATCACTATGGTGACTAGGATTGGTCAATCCTTAATGGTTAAGTTGTTCAAACCTTGGCCTAAACCTAAATATAACAGTGTTCATGGTCCAAATGGATTCACCAAGGATTGTAAGGGCTTGGACATGACTTGGCAGATTACACCTCAGTACCATGTGCACTTCCACATCACATAGTCGTCAAACCCTTACTTAATTACGTCAAAATAAGGTTGACTTGACCTTTTTCTCCTTGGTTTGAGCAAACCTCTTTATATGCTGACTTGGCCTTGCCAGCATTGCATCTCCCTCCTCCACCTTGCCCGCCACCTCATCCTCAAGTCAATTAGGTGGTGAACAAGTCAATGAGAGAGCTTTGACCAGACAATAATGGAGGAATATAAAGGTATGCGGTTGATATCACATTTGAACTCCCTAGGAATTAAAATGGAGTGATGGTGAGTGATTAAGAGCAACCCAAAGGCTAGATCCACACATAATGAAGAATGAATGAGCACCTAAATCTTTAACCAACCATTGGGAAGGTGATCAATGGGTATAGCCTTGTGTATATCCTAAATCACTTGGCTTGCCTCACTCCTCACCTCAGACTGACTCAAAATGGAATACCTCCTCCACTAGGGAAGCTCTAGTGATGGTGGAAAAGCATTCTTGCATTTCTCAGCAACCTGATGCCTTATAACCTCCACCATGCCACCTAGACAAAGAGCCTCAATATCAAACCCTTCATTGGTTAGCTATTAACTCCTCCTAATGTTTTTTAGATCATCTACAATCCTTAGACACCTCCTGTGGGAGTTAAAGGATGTTTCCCGATTGCCCAACGTGCCTTAGAACTCCTACAAATTAGCCACCACTCCAAGCCTTGCCACGTCTTCTAGAGAGCGTCCTAGTGGATATAAGGGTTTGATGAGTCCGATATTTATAGTATTTTACGGACTCATCTATGCTAGTTTTCACTCTTATGCACTACACTTTCAAGCCTTTATTACTTGTATTTCACTCGTATACACTTCCACTCTAAGTGCACTGTTTAGGCCCATTATGGTGTGCATTAGCACGCTATATTGTTGAGGGTAAGCACATGGTGCTCCCCATCGTTTTTCCTGTGATTGGATTGAGCTGGAGGTGTATTCCCAGCGGTTAGTTTGCTGTGCAGGTGGGCAGAACACCCATGTTGCCCAGATTTCATTTCTGCATGAATCACACGGTCGTGCATCTCTTTGATGTACGATCGCTCCGACCATGCACATTCAACTGTGGCCTAGAATGGTGATCTGCCCCCGCTCGTGTGTTTTGTTTGCGCACGGGCAGTTTTTACCGTGGGTGCTTAAAATCGCACGAGCCTCTTTTTTAGTCTGAAATTTGATTAGGTATTGCCCGTGTGTTTTCTTCACCCACGGTTGTATTCAACTGTGCGAGAAGGAAATGCACTACCTTCCTTTGATAGCCCGATTTCAAGCAATCTGTCTCTGCCCGTGCGTTTTGTTTGTGCATGGTTGGTTTTGACCGTGCATGAGTAAAATTGCACAGGCGCTTCTCCTTTGCTTTCCTCGACATCCTGCTGGTTTAATATCACATGGTCACACATGGTTGTGCGTGACCAATTTTCTGACTAATTAGTATAAAAGCGCAGGACTTCGCCCTATTTCGAGGATCGACGACCAGCCCGCCATTTTTTTGCCAAAGCTCCAGTTCCATCCCATTTTCATTGCTCCAACGCCGCCCACCTTTAGGAGGAGCTTCGACCATCATTTCCTTGCAAATCCACGGCTAGGACTTCCTCCTGTACCTCCCCCATCATTCACAAGCTCAAAAGCTTTGATTCGAAGGATTTCTTGCTGCATTCCAAGAGTTCTCCGACAAGAGCTCGATCGAAGTTGTTATCCAAAGAAGACGGGTAATATAGAGGAAGGTGACAGCTCATCGGGACCTCGGACGGTAGTTAAATATCGAGCATGGGCGAGGCATGACAAACCTGCGATTCTGGACGCAAATATTCAACGAGTCTTCGCGCTGTGGTTTTACTATTTCCCCCTCTGTAATGTTGTAGTTATTTCTTGATGTTTATTGCGATGTATGAATGATGTCCTTAAACCAGATTTGATGTTAATGTTAATTTCAGTTTCTTGAAATGTTGTTATGGTTTATGTGAGTTCAGGAGCGCCCCTATTCCATCTACCACTCCACCGATGCATTATGTGTCACACTAGCAATTGCTGGCTGCGTGCTTAGTGATGAGGTGCTTACAACCCTCAATCCGCTGGTAACAAATCAACCATTCGCTAAACACTCGTCCATTCTCTCGCTGAAGCAGAGCATTACGACCTGCATTCGTTTCCTCCATCTAGCGAAGCGGTACATTTGACCCACAATACTTAAATTAGTTTTCTTTATTTGTCTTTCAAAACATCCAAAGACCAATTTGAAACATTAGAAATCTTTATAATTAGTTTCCCCAATGATAAAATCATACACCCTAACTTGCATTCCTTAGAGATCGATACTTGGGGAGTTTCTCCCAATTTTATATTACTTGTGCAACCAGTACACTTGTCGTAAGTGCACCAAGTTTTTGGCGCCGTTGCCGCAGAGTGCAAGCGTTGCATGATTTTTTCTTCTAGGAAGCTATTATAAAGGTTTACTATTTTTTTGTTTTTGTGTTAAGTTGTATGCAGGGGCAAGGGCATGGTGATCTAGCAGAATATGATACAGAAATAGAGCAGACGCTGCGTGCGTGCCGCCGTACTGCTATTGCTATGGATGGTTATAAAAACAATGGGATTGACTCTAGGGGAGAGAATGTGCATGTCGTTGGTCACGCTGCGGGTGAAAATGAGGTGGCCCGGCCAAGCCCAGAACTATGTGTGATTACACCACTCTCACTGTTGGGAGTGTGTATCCTTGTTTTGGCCCAGCTATCACAAATAACCAGTTCGAGATCAAGCCGGCCATACTGAATATTATCTGCAACATTGCCCAATTCTCTGCGATGGCAAGTGAAGATCCCCATCTTCACTTGGCAGAATTCTCTGAAATTTGCGGAGCATTCTGGTATGTCAGCATAGCTGATGACACGGTAAAGCTATGATTGTTCTCATTCTCTCTCCGAGATAAAGCGAAGGCTTGGCTTCATACAATTCCACCGGGTACAACTACTACTTGGGATGCACTACAATCCCAATTTTTTGCCAAGTTCCATCCCGTAGACAAAATTGTAAGTGATAGTACATTATTTATAGTTATTTTTATATAATATTTTAGTAATAATTAGTTGATTTTTATTTAGTTTTAGTTTAATTTATGACTCATTTGCTTTCTTTTGTATTTTCAGGTAATCTGAGGCTGTAAATGGCAAATTCAAGCCCACAGTCGTGTTCTGGGGAATTAATAGATCAAATCTGCAAAAATCCTCAGTACTTGCCCTAGGTCACGAGCGTGACCAGTGTTACGATCATGTCCCGCCTTCAGCTCCCAGAAGGCCTTTGCCACGCCAAATTAAAATTACACGCCCTCTATCATGGGCGTGATAGAGGACCTAACCTTCAGGTCACGAGCGTGACTCGCCCGACAAGTCTTCAATGCTAGCAGTTTCTAGATCGCGCGGATTCCAGCTTACACACCCTCGGACATGAGCGTGACCGAGTCCGTAACGCTTCCCGCAACTGCCAGAATAACACCAGATCGTGCTGTTTCCCGCCATTTCCAAACTCGGTCAAGTCACTCCCTAGGTCACGGGCGTGACCAAGGCCCTTGCCCGTCAGATAATTGATTTTTGGCGATTATCCTCCCAACATTCCCGGGCTTTCAAGACGTCGGTTCCGCACCTTACACGCCCTTGGTCACAGGCGTGACCAAGGGGCGTGACTTCTGGTTTTTTACCTATAAAATCCCAGCTGCTGCCATGGTGAATAGAATCCAATCCTTGCTTAGTTTGGATCATTTTTAGTATAGTTTTTTCTGCATTTTCCTTTGTGTAACTTTACTTTATGTCTTGTTCTTTTAATTCCTAGTTTAACTTTACTTTACTTGCAATTGTACTTTTCTTTTCATAGAAGTAAAAATGTTCTTCTTTTCAATTATGAGTAGCTAGTTTTATAGCATTTGATTAAAAGAATTCTTATGTTTCTCATTTTGTAAACTCTCATTTTCATAGCTTTAGTTGTAGAATTGTTACGATTCACTTTTGATTTTATTTGATTGATTTCATATTTCTGGTATATGAATATCAAGTCTGATCAATTTTCTAGTTGATCGAGAGATCCGTGAATTTGTGTAGATCATTCATTAGTGGAAGGAGTTGCATGCACTCCTCAAGAGAGGATGACATAAATCTTCTGGATTAGAGTCAAATCCAATAGTGGGGTTCAACGCCTAAAGCAAGCTTAGGGGTTTCGACTGGCCGAGGGGTCTTAATCGATCAACCTAAGGTTAGTTGGTAGCATATTCTCGAGAGAGGCGCTTTCATAATTTGGGAACCTCTACGGTCGAATTATTCTATCATATTTGTTGTGAATTTAGATTTTATGATTTATTTAACTTAAGAAGGATTTCCGATCGAATGCTCTCTTCTTCCTTTTCTCTTTTATCATTCTAAATATCTATTTATATTTAGATAAAATAATATTAATTTGTGTGAGTAGAAGTAATCAACAGACTCATGAAATACGACACTTGATGTTTTTTTTAAATATCTTATAGTATGAACGATAGGGGCTCTTGCCTATAGTTCGTAGAATTTGGAGAAAATATATATCCTAAATTTTACCTATTACTAAACATGCGGAGAGAGATCGCAACCTTTCGGCAAAACGATCAGGAGACCCTTGCGGAGGTATGGGAAAGATTTATGGACCTCCTCTGGAAGTGCCCGTATCACGAGCTCCAACCCTGGAACATGGGGGAGAATTTCTACTTCGTGATCGAGCCCAACTACATGGCTATGATTGATGCTGCTTTAGTGGGACTTTATTGAACCACACACCTGTTGAAGCATTACAGATCCTGCAAGACACTTCTACGCACATCTCATTCTATACTGCAAGAAGGAACACTCCAAGGAGCACACGGGGATTACTTGATGTAAGCACTTCATGAGCACCAGCTGAGGCGGCTCCAACACCATTTGAGAACTTAGCCTTACTAAAGATGACAGCCACTTCCTCTGCTCAGGCGATGGCCATATCATGCCAAGGGTGCGGGAACCCCGAGAATCATGCTTATGAATGCCCAGCAGGTGAGCTTTCTTCAGATTTTTCTAACCTGAATATGGAGGAGAATGTTAATTATGCTAATAATCAAAACTGAACGGTGCCTTTTTCAAACACGTACAACCCAGGTGTGAGAAATCACCCAAATATTTCATGGAGCCAAAATACTGCAGGCCAACGATGGCAACCGGGACAGCATCACTTTGATGCTCAAGCTTCCAGAAGCCGACTGAGGCTGCCTCATGTGGGTTATACTCAAGGTGCCCCTGCTCAGAGGAAAGTGTCATGGAGGAGATGACGAAGGAATTTTTGGAAATGGCCCAATCTAACATGGCCAACCAGACTGCCTCGATAAGAAACTTAGATACGCTACTGGGCCAGTTGGCCCAAGTGCTATCTGAGCAAGCTCGGGGTGCTCTTCCCAGCACAATTGAAAAGAATCCACGCGAGCACGGGAAAAGTTTGGCTGAGACAGATGGTTGTCATGAGGGGGAGTTGTTAGTTAAATATTAAATCAATGATGTTGAAACCACCGCATTGTGCGACACGAGGTCATCACGCAACATCCTTGCTTTGCAAGACATTAAGAAACTTAATTTAAATATTAACGTTGATGATCAAATGTCCATGGTCCTCGCCAATGGATCGGTGGTGAAAACTGAAGGAGAAGTCAAAGAGATAGAGATTATCGTGGATGGAACGTTGGTAGTTACCACCTTTCAAGTTTTGGGCCCCATGGAAAATGATTCCATCCCTATCTTGGGTGTCCCCTTCTTGAAAGAGAGTGGTGCAACTATTCGTATTGCTGATTGCTGTGTTACCTTGCCACCCAAAGTGACACGCCACACTTGTCCATCAACATTAACCAAGGATATTAGTATTTTATCTGTTGTTTCTGATGAGGTTGTAAGTGAGCAAGAATGCAGGTCCAAAGATCATAAGTTAACGGAAATTGTGGAGAAATTGGGAATTGAAGCAAATGTTGATTCAGAAGTTAAATAAGCTGAGTTAGTGAAGAATGACCTGATGGATGACGAGGCGGCGATGATTAAATGTAGCGAGACTTTGCCCTATTTCGGGGATCGACAACCAACCAACCAATTTTCGCGCTAAAGCTCCAGTTCCATCCCCTTTTCATTGGTCCACCACCGCCCACCTTTAGGAGGAGCTCCAACCACCATTTCCTTGCAAATCCATGGCTAGGATTTCCTCCTCGGCCTCCTCCATCATTTGCAAGCTTAAAAGCTCTGATTCGAAGGATTTCCTGCCGCATTCCAAGAGTTCTCCGGTAAGAGCTCGATCGAAGCAGTTATCCGAAGAAGATGGGTAACGTAGAGGAAGGTGATAACTCCTCTGGACCCCGGACGGTAGTTGAATACCTAGCACGGATGAGGCGTGACAAACCTGCAATTCCGGCAACGAATCTTCAACGATTCTTCGCGCCTTGGTTTACTTTTACCCCCTCTGTAATGTTGTAGTTATTTCTTGATGTTTATTGCGATGTATGAATGATGTCCTTAAACCAGATTTGATGTTAATTTCAGTTTCTTGAAATGTTGTTATGGTTTATGTGAGTTCAGGAGCGCCCCTATTCCATCTACCACTCCACCGATGCATTTTGTGCCACACTAGCAATTGTTGGATGCGTGCTTAGTGATGATGTGCTTACAACCCTCAATCCGCTGGTAACCAATCAACCATTCGCTAAACACTCGTCCATTCTCTCGCCGAAGCAGAGCATTACGACCTGCATTCGTTCCCTCCATCTAGCGAAGCGGTACATTTGACCCACAATACTTAAATTAGTTTTCTTTATTTGTCTTTCAAAACATCCAAAGACCAATTTGAAACATTAAAAATCTTTATAATTAGTTTCCCCAATGATAAAATCATACACCCTAACTTGCATTCCTTAGAGATCGATACTTGGGGAGTTTCTCCCAATTTTATATTACTTGTGCAACCAGTGCACTTGCCGTAAGTGCACCAAGTTTTTGGCGACGTTGTCGCAGAGTGCAAGCGTTGCATGATTTTTTCTTCTAGGAAGCTATTATAAAGGTTTGCTATTTTTTTTGTTTTTGTGTTAAGTTGTATGCAGGGGCAAGGGCCTGGTGATCTAGCAGAATACGATCCAGAAATAGAGCAGACGCTGCGTGCGTGCCGCCGTACTGCTGTTGCTATGGATGGTTATAAAAACAATGGGATTGACTCTAGGGGAGAGAATGTGCATGTCGTTGGTCAGGCTGCGGGTGAAAATGAGGTGGCCCGGCCAAGCCTAGAACTATGTGTGATTACACCACTCTCACTGTTGCGAGTGTGTATCCTTGTTTTGGCCCAGCTATCACAAATAACCAGTTCGAGATCAAGCCGGCCATCCTGAATATTATCTGCAACATTGCACAATTCTCTGCGATGGCATGTGAAGATCCCCATCTTCACTTGGCAGAATTCTCTGAAATTTGTGGAACATTCTGGTATGTCAGCATAGCTGATGACACGGTAAAGCTATGATTGTTCTCATTCTCTCTCTGAGATAAAGCGAAGGCTTGGCTTCATACAATTCCACCGGGTACAGCTACTACTTGGGATGCACTACAATCCAAATTTCTTGCCAAGTTCCATCCCGTAGACAAAATTGTAAGTGATAGTACTTTATTTATAGTTATTTTTATATAATATTTTAGTAATAATTAGTTGATTTTTATTTAGTTTTAGTTTAATTTATGACTCATTTGCTTTCTTTTGTATTTTCAGGTAATCTGGGGCTGTAAATGGCAAATTCAAGCCCACAGTCGTGTTCTGGGGAATTAATAGATCAAATCTGCAAAAATCCTCAGTACTTGCCCTAGGTCACGAGCGTGACCAGTGTTACGATCGTGTCCCAGCTTCAGCTCCCAGAAGGCCTTTGCCACGCCAAATTAAAATTACACGCCCTCTATCATGGGCGTGACAGAGGGCCTAACCTTCAGGTCACGAGCGTGACTTGCCCGACAAGTCTTCAATGCAAGCAGTTTCCAGATCGCGCGGATTCCAGCTTACACACCCTCGGTTATGAGCGTGCCCGAGTCCGTAACCCTTCCCGCAACTGCCAGAATAACTCCAGATCGTGCTGTTTCCTGCCGTTTCCAAACTCGGTCAAGTCACGCCCTAGGTCACGGGCGTGACCAAGGCCCTGACCCGTCAGATAATTGATTTTTGGCGGTTATCCTCCCAACATTCCCGGGCTTTCAAGACGTCGGTTCCGCACCTTACACGCCCTTGGTCACAGGCGTGACCAAGGGGCGTGACTTCTGGTTTTTTACCTATAAAATCCCTCCTGCTGCCATGGTGAATAGAATCCAATCCTTGCTTAGTTTGGATCATTTTTAGTATAGTTTTTTCTGCATTTTCCTTAGTGTAACTTTACTTTATGTCTTGTTCTTTTAATTCCTAGTTTAACTTTACTTTACTTGCAATTGTACTTTTCTTTTCATAGAAGTAAAAATGTTCTTCTTTTCAATTATGAGTAGCTAGTTTTATAGCATTTGATTAGAAGAATTCTTATGTTTCTCATTTTGTAAACTCTCATTTTCATAGCTTTAGTTGTAGAATTGTTACGATTCACTTTTGATTTTATTTGATTGATTTCATATTTCTGGTATATGAATATCAAGTCTGATCAATTTTCTAGTTGATCGAGAGATCCGTGAATTTGTGTAGATCATTCATTAGTGGAAGGAGTTGCATGCACTCCTCGAGAGAGGATGACATAAATCTTCTGGATTAGAGTCAAATCCAATAGTGGGGTTCAACGCCTAAAGCAAGCTTAGGGGTTTCGACTGGCCGAGGGGTCTTAATCGATCAACCTAAGGTTAGTTGGTAGCATATTCTCGAGAGAGGCGCTTTCATAATTTGGGAACCTCTACGGTCGAATTATTTTATCATATTTGTTGTGAATTTAGATTTTATGATTTATTTAACTTAAGAAGGATTTTCGATCGAATGCCCTCTTCTTCCTTTTCTCTTTTATCATTCTAAATATCTATTTATATTTAGATAAAATAATATTAATTTGTGTGAGTAGAAGTAATCAACAGACTCATGAAATACGACACTTGATGTTTTTTTATAAATATCTTATAGTATGAGCGATAGGGGCTCTTGCCTATAGTTCGTAGAATTTGGAGAAAATATATATCCTAAATTTTACCTATCACTAAGCATGCGGAGAGAGATCTCAACCTTTCGACAAAACGATCAGGAGACCCTTGTGGAGGTATGGGAAAGATTTATGGACCTCCTCTGGAAGTGCCCGTATCACGAGCTCCAACCCTGGAACATGGGGGAGAATTTCTACTTCGTGATCGAGCCTAACTACATGGCTATGATTGATGCTGCTTTAGTGGGACTTTATTGAACCACACCCCTGTTGAAGCATTACAGATCCTGCAAGACACTTCTACGCACATCTCATTCTATACTGCAAGAAGGAACACTCCAAGGAGCACACGGGGATTACTTGATGTAAGCACTTCATGAGCACCAGCTGAGGCGGCTCCATCACCATTTGAGAACTTAGCCTTACTAAAGATGACATCCACTTCCTCTGCTCAGGCGATGGCCATATCATGCCAAGGGTGCGGGAACCCCGAGAATCATGCTTATGAATGCCCAGCAGGTGAGCTTTCTTCAGATTTTTCTAACCTGAATATGGAGGAGAATGTTAATTATGCTAATAATCAAAACTGAACGGTGCCTTTTTCAAACACGTACAACCCAGGTGTGAGAAATCACCCAAATATTTCGTGGAGCCAAAATACTGCAGGCCAACGATGGCAACCGGGACAGCATCACTTTGATGCTCAAGCTTCCAGAAGCCGACTGAGGCTGCCTCATGTGGGTTATACTCATGGTGCCCCTGCTCAGAGGAAAAGTGTCGTGGAGGAGATGACGGAGGAATTTTTGGAAATGGCCCAATCTAACATGGCCAACCAGACTGCCTCGATAAGAAACTTAGATACGCAACTGGGCCAGTTGGCCCAAGTGCTATCTGAGCAAGCTCGGGGTGCTCTTCCCAGCACAATTGAAAAGAATCCACGCGAGCACGGGAAGAGTTTGGCTGAGACTGATGGTTGTCATGAGGGGGAGTTGTTAGTTAAATATTAAATCAATGATGTTAAAACCACTGCATTGTGCGACACGAGGTCATCATGCAACATCCTTGCTTTGCTAGACATTAAGAAACTTAATTTAAATATTAACTTTGATGATCAAATGTCCATGGTCCTCGCCAATGGATCGGTGGTGAAAACTGAAGAAGAAGTCAAAGAGGTAGAGATTATCGTGGATGGAACGTTGGTAGTTACCACCTTTCAAGTTTTGGGCCCCATGGAAAATGATTCCATTCCTATCTTGGGTGTCCCCTTCTTGAAAGAGAGTGGTGCCACTGTTCATATTGCTGATTGCTGTGTTACCTTGCCACCCAAAGTGACAAGCCACACTTGTCCATCAACATTAACCAAGGATTTTAGTATTTTATCTGTTGTTTCTGATGAGGTTGTAAGTGAGCAAGAATGCAGGTCCAAAGATCATAAGTTAACGGAAATTGTGGAGAAATTGGGAATTGAAGCAAATGTTGATTCAGAAGCTAAATAAGCTGAGTTAGTGAAGAATGACCTGATGGATGACGAGACGGCGATGATTAAAGGCAGCGAGACTTCAAAGCTGAGAGTTGTTGAAGCAGGCATTGACGAAAGTTCTTCAAACATTACTATTAAACATGAATCATTTTATTAACATTTAAAACAAGTTCGATGCATGGATCTATCACGCGCAGTGGGTGAAGAAATGAAGCCCCTTCTGCCACTGGAAGGAAAGACAATGATTTTGATTGAGTACATGGTGCTCGATGGCACTCTCCTACTGTGGAGAAGATTAAACTGGAAAGAATATTGACCGTTGCACATTTTGCCGCCATCCGGCGCGAGAAGGAGGAGGTTAGGGGCAAGTAAGAGACATCTCCCTTGAGTCCTAAAGCCTTCACCTACTGCCCATCTCGCATGGCTGGGGAGAACCACCACAAGTCAGCATATAGCTGATTTGAAATGGTTCTCCAGGTTGTTGTTGTTGCTATTTGGTCTGTGCGATTTTGCCTTGTTAGCTGAACTTGCCCATTTCTGCTAATACATGTATTTGGTCCACCTTAAGGACAGTAAACAAAAGGGCTTATGGGAGACGAAAAACTTTCGATGTTTTGTTTATGTTGCCTCTAATAACCTTTTTAGAATTATATCTGCTATGTTGGAGTTTACTTCTTATAGGTGTGGTGATCTTTGGTGGTGGACTGGGAGTTGATTCTCAGTATGAACGCCAATATTTTGGTATGCTCATTTCTATGCATGGAGTAACCTTTTCTCCTAGCCTCTATTATAAATTCTAGTGCCATATTCTGTGATGCTTAGATTAAGTCTGGGGGAGAGAGGATTATTCTTACCCTATGCACGTGCACTTCCCATTGCATACTAGAAGTAATCTTATTTCAATCATATAATATTTGTTCATCTTCACAACACACCACAACACCCACTTGAGAGCGCACTTAATCGTAGGCGTGCAATGAGTCTAACTCGTTTCTTTTGTGTAATTGGAAAAATCATTGTGCTGGCTTAGGATTGTGAGATGGAGTAAAATGTTGAGTACTCGCATTTTGCATAGTCGAGTACTCGCATTTCACATAGAAATCTGTGTAGAATGTTTTTTTTCTTTATGCTTATTGTTTAACACTTTCTCTATTTGTGTAATAATTGTTTATTCAACTCAAAAGTAGTGAATCTGATGTAAATCTGACGGTAGCATAGGGATGTGTGTAGACGGTTGTTAGGCCTGTATTGCTCGAGTCGGGAGGAACGATTATCTTTCTCGGTGGCTAAGAACTTTCCCCAAGCGACTCTTGAAGCATTGGTATAGGTTAGTTCAGTGCGTGAGTGTGATGTAGGCCATCATTTTGGCCAGGTTGAGCTTTTGCACTGTTCCTATCATTGAATTCTCGCTAGCCCCTTTGTGCCCACCCCATCCTCTTGATTCAGCTCCATTTTACTCCACCAAAGCCAAAAGCTAATCCTAATCACACACCCAAACCCTAGCCTTAGTTTAATATTATTTTCAGTTTGAGGGTGTTGATGAGATGATATTTTTTTTGAAAATGTGGATGTGCTTCCTTTGCATACTTGCTGAAATCGATTTGAAAAGAAAAGAAAAAGAAAATAAGAAAAAGAGAAGAATTGAAAAGGAAAAGAAGAATGAAAAGAGAGCTTAATTGAAAATCTTTTTGAGATGTGTATTTGGAGTAGGCGGTGCACACACCCATATTTTCAAGTTCAAGTCTAGGGGTGTGGTGCACCGCGCATTTTTATGGCTTCTTGGATAGATTAGTTTGCATTAGCTCAATTGGATTTAATGCTTAAGCATTCATGTTTATCCATGTACACCCTACTGTAACCCAAGCCCCATCTCTAATTAACCTAAAGTCCTACTGACTCATGCAATGAACCAAACTAGTTTTGTGGAGAGATTGTGAACGGGTGAGCTTATGGTCCCCGACATTGATGGATTTCAAGGGAGGTTGTTCCGAGCATCGATCTTGGGCAATGCTCGCCTCAGCGATCAGTTTACTTTTTCCCTACGCATGACCGGGTGACTCACCGTGATTCAACTTTTGAGTAGAAATAATATATATTTACGCTTTTAGATATATATAAACTATTTTGTATAATTAAAAATTCCTTTTACTGTATTTTTATGCGCGTGAATATGCGATTTCGCATGGTACTCTGCCACTACAATTACTAAGCCAGCTAATGTTTTTCTCGTCCGAATAAGGTATAGTTTACTCGGGATGAGCAAATGGTTAAGTCCGGGGGTGTGATGAGTCCAATATTTATAGTATTTTACGGACTCACCCTGGCTAGTTTTCACTCTTGTGCACTACACTTTCAAGCCTTTATTGCTTGTATTTCACTCGTATACTCTTCCACTCTAAGTGCACTATTTAGGCCTGTTATGGTGTGGCTTAACGCTCTATATTGTTAGGGGGTAAGCACATGGTGCTCTCCATCCTTTTTCCTGTGATTGGTTTGAGCTGGAGGTGTATTCCCAGCTGTTAGTTTGCTGTGCAAGTGGGCAGATCACCCATGTTGCCCAGATTTCATTTCTGCATGAATAGCACGGTCGTGCATCTCCTTGATGCATGATCGCTCTGACTATGCGTGTTCAACTATGGCCCAGAATGGTGATCTGCCCCCGCTCATGTATTTTGTTTGTGCACGGGTAGTTTTCACCATGCATGAGTAAAATTGCACGAGCCTCTCTTTTAGTCTGAAATTTTATAAGTTATTTCCCGTGCATTTTCTTCACGCACGGTTGGATTCAACAGTGCGAGAAGGAAACACACGATCTTCCTTTGATAGCCAAATTTCTAGCAATCTTTCTATGCCCGTGCATTTTGTTCATGTACGGTCGGTTTCAACCGTGCATGAGTAAAATCGCACGGGCGCTTCTGCTTCATTTTCCTGGTCATCCTGCTGGTTTAATACCGCACGATCCATACACGGTCATGCATTCGACCATTTGTAACATCCCACTTCGAGCTAGACCACTCAGGAGTGTGTTGTGTCGCCGAGAGTTGACTCGGGCTTGGTAGAAGCCCTAAGACCCTGAGGTGGTCAGGTTTGAGTCACGGTCAGCAAGTGATGATTGATGTACTATACTCTAATGCAATGTTGTTAGTATAAGTATGTCCTGGTAGTCCAGAAATAGGTTTTGATAGAAGTAGGTTATGTAAGTTTAGAAAAATTTAGGAAAAGAAATGTGCCAAGTCAAAATCGACGGGACATCCCGTCGACGACGGGACCTCCCATCAATCGACGTGACCGTCCTGTTGATCTTTGGCATCAGCTGGGAAGGTGTTCCCCTAGCTTATAAGTCAAAATCGACGGTGCTTCCCGTCGATCGACGAGAGATCCCGTCGATCGACGAGAGATCTCGTCGATCCTTGCCATCAGCTGGGAAGATGGTTCCCCTAGGCTCTAAGTCAAAATCGATGGGGCTTCCCGTCGATCGAGGGGACCGTCCCGTCGATCGACGGGAGTGCCCGCCTATTTTTGTTTCCTTCGTGCAGTTTGTTCCTTTAATGCGACAACCTTCAGAAATATTTTCACAGTAATGATATCTTATCCTTGCTTATTTCAAGACTGGGAGGTGGCTTAGGCCAATAAGATAGTGACACATGGATGGATTGTCCAATCCAAGGCATGGGAAATATTTTCCACATTAATTCTAGTCAAATCAACCTCCATTTTCTCTCTCCTCCCTTAACCTTGAACTTCAACCCTCATCCAAAGGCTGGTCATTCTTCTTCTTCCTCTTCCTCACACCTCAAGAAACTAACCAGCAACCTTCTTGAAGGAACAAGACAAGAGGGAAGGCTAGGAGCTTGGCCGACCACCACCATGGCGCCAAGAAGACGAACCCGCTCCAAGGCCGGAAATCAGGGACTTCCGCCCCCTCTCCCTTGGTGCTAGATCTTTAGATCTTATTTAGGAGAGATGTCAGCTCAAAAGAGCTTGACCGTGGTGAGTTTAATGGAGTTTTTTAGGAAGAGACCACGCTAGAACTTTTGTTCTAGGGCGTCGTTCGCCGAGAAAATATCTTCAATCAAGTCCTTTCTTAAATACGAAGTTGTAGGAACTGATTTCGTGAAGAATGGTGGTCTATTGAGGGAGCATTGGAGGAGAGAAGGCGAAATAATATTTGTGTGCTGGAGGAAGAAGATGAACAGATGATGTTCATCTGTCTTAAGATTCGTGCAGATTTATAATATTTAGACAGAAATCTGTTTTCTCCACGCGATGGACTTCAAGCCTACTTTAAGGCATGATCTGGCCACATTCAGGTCTTGTGCCCAACAAGAAAGTTGTAGCCCACGGAAAGACCTTTCCAACGAGTGGTTGTGAGTTTTTAGGGGAGATCTATAGATCCAGTAAAGTAAAATCGAAAATGGTTGTGCGGTAAATGATCTGGTTTATGTATAGGACAACTTGCTGTCCAGATTTACCCTGCTGGGTTCAAACCCAATTATTGATAGGTTAGGCTTAGATCTGGACCTCGGGATCCACATGAAAGTTGTAGCCCTTGAAAATACCTTTCCAGATTTGGGTGACATATTATTTTTGGTGGACTGTAGCTCCCAAAAATCCTGTTTTAGTAAACATAAATTAATATGTGCAGATTTTTAATGTTTTACTCAATTCTCTAAAAACATTGATCGGATGCTTATGAAATTTGGTAGGAATGTGCCTGATCATGTTGCGATCACCCATGTTTAGTTTCATAATTTTTGAATACACATTTACCATGAAATTGCTTGTCGTATCATATAAATGTACAGCACCGTAAATACGTATTGCCTAATACAATAAGGTCGAAATTTGGTGGGAATGATTCAAGCCTTATTTATGATCTATGGTAGAAGTTTCAGATGATTTAGTTTTGAAATGAGTCATGAATTAAATATGTCGTTATAATTTATTATGCTGAAATGAAATGTTAAGTTGATCAATTAGACAAGAATTTTGGAAACGTGCATAAAACCGTACATATATCACTTGGTAATATAATAGAGTTAGATTTGTGATAACCGCTCAGTAGAAATTATGATTGATGATCCTTAAAGAGAACGGGCGTGAGATGATTGGTATTGACTAAGCATGATCGAATGATGCTTAGGAATTGTGTTCAAAGCAGGTTGCGAGTCGAGCATGAGGGGTGGTATGGTTAATGTGTATGGGAAGATTTGCATAGTGAACTTGAACTTGACATTACATGCACAAGTAGTCCTATAGGATCAATGATTGTATTTCCCTTTCATACACGTACCACTGCACAAGAGTTATGAGTTATGACAACTCAGTATGGGTAGCAGTGATGGTTTGGTGTGGATTATAGGATATGGTTATATCCTAATGTGTTATGTTAAGGACCCGGTTGGTAGGTCCTTGTATGCTAAGTAGCATCATTGAAACTTGTAATAAATATGTGTTATGGACTTGGTTGGGAGTCCTTAGGTGCTTGATAGTACGGGTTGAGCATGGGAAATTACTTGGGTTTGCATAGTTTCACACGATTGCATAATGATCCTTGTTGGAGGATTACTTGTGGCAGATCTACGGGTTCACTGGTCGTCACACCGACGAGAGCTGGCAGATAGATCTAGAACTGGTTGGATATGATCTGTTGGTGCTTACTTCCCAAGACCCCTTCCGCGTCATAAGACTCAGTTAGTTTGGCGAGCAAGAGTACGCAGGAGATCCACTGTTGTGTTCTTAGCGTTGAGGCATATGTAAGGCGTAGGTATGGTAGTGTGCATACCCAGCTAGTAGTGGAGAAGCCCGTTCCAATGTCTCCGTCTGGCCACAACGTGAGATGCCTTAGTGGTTAGCAACCCTCGAAAGGCAGGAAGTACAAGGTTTTGTCGACATAGCAAATCAGAGTGCGTGCGTAAATCATGGGTGAGTCATCATACATACATTCACTGCATTGCACTGCATAAGGATCCTCATCATATAAACTTGTATGGGCACCTTTATATAATGAGTTACTTATTTTTGAAAATGACCCTTAACTTATAAGCTTGTGTGGGCATCCTTATAAGTTAAGTTCAATTCAGTTCTTTATATACTCTGCTCTACTTATACTTTGTCGCTGACTATACTGCTAGAGTAGATGCACTCTTATACTCTTGTTATTTCTATTGTGATAACTATTTCCTTGCCACCTGCTAGAGTGCCTATAAATGATTATATTGCAGCGTTCTCTCTCTTTCCTTCCGCCCGGTGCCTAAGTGCCGCCGGGGGAGAGGATGTGAAGCCACTTAGTCTTTATGACTAACAGTTGCTACATCATTAATTTTAGGAGGACACCCAGCGACAGGTAGAGCCACAACATACGACGCAGGAGGACAGTCGGGCCAGGGCGACAGGGCCTGAGACTACGATACCTTCCCTTCCGTCAGTGTCCGATGTGAGTGAGAGCTTGAGATGTAGCCCATTAGGCAACTCGATACTCTGATATTTTGTAGGAGCTTTTATATCTACCTGTCATTTTGTATAGTTTGTTGGGACATTTTTAATTTTGTCAATCTATGGATTCTGTTCTGTTCTATTATTGATGGGTTGGCATGATGATATTGGTTTAGCCTGCAGGATAGACATCTTGGGGTACATGTTAGCCCATGTGCTGACGCTACCGCAAGGCTGCTGTTCTGGGCATAGGACTTCCCTCGGTCGTGTCTTGTGTTCCGGGAGGGGGGTCTTACACCGTGCGTGACCAATTTTCTGACTGTTTAGTATAAAAGCGCAGGACTTTGCCCTATTTTGGGGATCGACAACCAACCCACCAATTTTCGCGCTAAAGCTCCAGTTCCATCCCCTTTTCGTTGGTCCACCACCGCCCACCTTTAGGAGGAGCTCCAACCACCATTTCCATGAAAATCCATGGCTAGGACTTCCTCCTCGGCCTCCTCCATCATTTGCAAGCTTAAAAGCTCTGATTCGAAGGATTTCCTGCTGCATTCCAAGAGTTCTCCGGTAAGAGCTCGATCGAAGCAGTTATCCGAAGAAGATGGGTAACGTAGAGGAAGGTGATAACTCCTCTGGACCCCGGACGGTAGTTGAATACCTAGCACGGATGAGGCGTGACAAACCTGCAATTCCGGCAACGAATCTTCAACGATTCTTCGCGCCTTGGTTTACTTTTTCCCCCTCAGTAATGTTGTAGTTATTTCTTGATGTTTATTGGGATGTATGAATGATGTCCTTAAACCATATTTGATGTTAATGTTAATTTCATTTTCTTGAAATGTTGTTATGGTTTATGTGAGTTGAAGAGCACCCTCATTCTATCTACCACTCCACCATTATGTTGTGTGCCGCACTAGCAATTGCTAGTTGCATGGATGAGGTGCTTATGACCCTCACTCTGCTGGTTATGAATGAACCATCCTCTAACCTACTCATCCATTCACCTGCCAAAGCAGAGCATTGCAGCCTGCATTACTTCCATCCACCTAGTGAAGGGGTGCATTCAACCCGCAGTAGTTAAATTAGTTTTCTTTATTTGTCTTTCAAAACATCCAAAGCCCCCTTTGAAACATTAGAAATCTTTATAATTAGTTTCCCCAACGATAAAATCATACACCCTAACTTGCATTCCTTAGAGATCGATACTTGGGGAGTTTCTCCCAATTTTATATTACTTGTGCGACCGGTACACTTGTCGTTAGTGCATAAGGGTTCTACGTCCCTCTCGAGAGTCCCCAAAGGCAGAGTAATCACTTATATTTTGAGATACATGTGACAACAATAATATTAGGTCTGTAAGAGCATTTCTGGTCAAGATTAGCTCTATAATAGGATTTCCTCGAGTTCTTTCGGTGGTCGCCCGCCGGACCACTACTAGTGGATACACCGCCATTTGGAAACACTGCATATATTGGAGTGGTGTCACTCCAACTATTATATTACTGATGGAAAAGCAAAATGGAAAGGAGTGTCATGTATAGTAACGAAAGAACAACCACTGCATCTGCTTGGCTGGGATTTATCCTGGCGGTCCTGATCATTGAACTATGATTACTATCACTGTCTGAGGTTGTTAAATGGAGAATAACTCTTTCTGGCACAATCTCTACCATTGGATCAAGGTTAAAAAGTCATTGGGCACTATCTGCACCACATGTTGTTGATTTAAATGATTTAAATGAATTAAACATTGGGTTATATATTATTCAATGTCATAGATTACATTTAATAAATTTTGAAGGACTTCTGGGCCATACCAGAGGGCAACCTCAACATGAAATTTGTAATGTGTCCTCTAAACTTTCCAAAATGTGGTGGCTCATGCCATGGTAAGGTATGTAGCTCTAGTTATGAATTTTTGAAGTTTCTTTGAATTAAATAAGGTGACAAATTTTCAGAAATTTATATCCTCATGAATATTAATTATTCGAATTTGAAATTTAATGTGCAGGTCTTGGACCCCAAGATGTAGGTCCCTAGAGAGTTTCATGATTTTTGGTTTAAGTTTTTCTATGGTTTTGTTAATTATTTTAGAATAATTAAAGTGGATAAATAAGTTGAATAAAGTGCACTTAACCTTGGAATATGAAGCAAAAATTTAGGGCATAGATAGATGATGCTATGTATGACTTATGACCAAATGTAGGGGGGGTTTGAGGAGGGTTTGCTCATTATTTCATGATGATAAAGTATAGGTCAAATTTGCAACACCAAACTATAGGACCATTTAATAATGTGAATATTTCTCTTATATCAATTCCTTTTAAATTAAGAATACTATAGAGACTTGCTTATGCCATAAGTCATCTACGGTTGAATTTTGTGGTTGATTTCAGTTCAATTGGAGAAGTTTCAAACTTTGGCCCTATATGATTTAATGATGCCACAATAAACTATTAACTTAGGTAATTATGTTAATTATTCTCAAATACCATAGAGTTTGAAGTAGGAATTTTTACAGAGCCTTCATCATGAGATATTCTGCCTATATTTTTAATTTGTGAGCATTTGGATATCATGTGATTAGGGTTCCATTTTTGATCTTCATATAAACTAAGTGTGATATCTAAGTGTAGGAAATTTAATAAATGAAATATTTCCCGAACAAAATGAATTTCTCAGTGAAATTAAAATCAGAGGTTCCTTGCTTAAATGGGCTCTCTCCAAAAATTATTATGATTTCTAGAGACATTTCATACAACTATTTTGAAAAGAATTCATGTATAGTTCATGCTCAGATTAAGAGAGTTTGAAGGCCCAAATCTTGGATTTTTAATTGAACTTTTGGCAGTGGTTTACATTTGATATTTTTTTTGTATTTTACAATACTTAATTACTTTTGGCAGTGGCTTAGTTTCTGTTTATACCATACTTAATTACTAATTTGGTAGACCTAAGCAGAGCACCTTAGGCCTTAATTAGACAAGTATATGACGGACAAGGTGAAGTTAAGAGTGACACTTTCACTGTAGTTCGTGGAACTATAAGTTAGGTTATAACATGAATTTTATGAGGGTAAATAACATATGAGTTTACTTGTCTTACCCAGGGTGGAACCTGATAAGGCTTCCATGAGATTGCTTAGTGAAGCTCGAATTGTTTTGTCGTGGTTTGAGTCTTTGGTTCAAGCCTATACTTTAGGACATATTTTGAAAGGAACTATACAACTCAACTCTAAGGCACACTCACTACACTCAGAGTTAGTCTTCTAGATAGTTATGAGAATCAGAAGTCACTAAGTATTAGTGCGGATTACCGTGGATGAGTGAGAGTGTGTAGCTATGACAAGTTGTAAAAATGAAATAGGATTCCATCTAAAATAGCTCTTGTATTTCCTCCTTATGGTTTTGGTGGTACATGTGTGGTTTTGGTGGTGGGTATCCAAGCTTTATCGACTCACATAATCTGGGACCTATGGGCTATAAACTTAGGCTAGATGGAGTGGATCTTAAGTGATGACTTGGCTGATCCCCTAATGTTTTCCTTATTAGAATTCACCCCCTATCTTCTTGTAGTGCTGGCTTGGTTGCCAATGCGAAGTCCACACAAAATAGTATGAGAATTTATGTTGTTACTGTACTTGAAGGCTTAAGAGCGCATAGTGTGATACCATCGTAGAAGTGTAGGTTGTCTGATTCGCTATTATTATCATGCCACGCTGATGATGCCTAGTTGTTATCTACCCAACTAATAAGTGGACTAATCTATGTTGACATAGATTTTCTGTATCTGTGAGTGCTACAATAGTTTTCATGGCATTGTCTAGCTTTCACACATCACATTACATTGCATACATAGATCCTTATCATATAAGTTTGAATGGAGATATTATACAATAATTTACTTTGAGATTTATATATTTATAATTGGACCCCTATCATATAAATTTGTATGAACACTTTTATATGATAAGTTTCTTTGTGCACCTTTTTACCACGTTTACTTTTAGAACTTACAGTCTTGCAAGTGTTACTTTTATACACTCACAGATTTACTTATACAATTGTAACATTCTTAGATACATTCCATCATTTTTTCAACTATCTTGTGAATATATATATATATATGATAATATCATGTACACCATTCCACCTTCATTCCTTTCACTCGGTGCCTAGGGTGCATTGGGTTGATGAAGGGAATTCCATTTTGTACTCGTGACTAATGGTTTGTTGGTACCATCAGGCATGATGGGAGTAGGAGTAGGTGGATTAGGAGTTTGAGTATGTGGATTAGTAGTTGCAGTATGTGGGAGTGCAACAGAATCCCCACTAGCAGGGCAACACTATTGTGGTACAGATTACACCTCCACCGGTGAAAACTAAAATAGAAGAAATTGAGTGAGTAGTGAAGTTCATTCGACGAGTCTGCCATTTTCTTTTGGTTATTAAAGGCCCATAATTTACTTATGTTCATGCGATCTATATTGTGAACACTTACGCATTGTGATTTGTTCGGGGTACTTCAGTTTCAATTACTTCCACTTTTCTTTTTATAATTTGTGAACTGTGAATCTTTGGTTGCGATGATGTGAGAATGCCTTGCAGGTTAAGCATCCTATTGTAAGGGTTGGCTTATTTACTTCACTACGATAGGGAAGTTTATCTGGGCATAGGATTCCCCTTGGCCATGCCCATTTTTGGAAGGGGGTCTTACAGGTGGGCCCGTCTTATGACAACAAAGTACCATACAACTTATTTACCTCTAAATATGACTCACTCTAATGGGTAGAACCTAGTCCTAATAACTCATTGGGAACCTTATGTTAGCTTTATAGTGATTTATCATAAGCCTTAGTATGAGCTCACCTGCCTTCCCCCAACCTTGAACCATGCCACGTTTGGGGGGATGGCAGTGGTACCCTGTAGCTATATCACATCCTTCTTTCCTTGAGTAAAAATATTTCCAATTTTGATCATTTTCGAGCTAGTATTCCTTCAACTATTCTTTAGACATACTTCTTGCGAGTTCTCAGTTCCAAAATCTTGATATGCTGCATGTTTTACTTTGATTAAAGGAAGGAAACATAGCTAGAAGTCATCATGAGGTATAATAACTAGCCAAATGCAGATAGTGAGTCTCAACAAGATACATGAGATTTCATAACTCAAGATGAGTTCGACATTTTTTGCCGAACAATGGAATAAATCTGGTGTGGTCATATTGCAACTCATATCATAGTCATGGAGACATCGTCAATGTGTATCACTACCAAAAACTCTCCTACTTCCTCCCCCTCACATTAAACAAGGTGATATAGTTGTGGAGGATACACACCCACTGCATTTTCAATTTCACATCGATGTTTGTAGCAAAGGTGAGGTTGCAAGTTCAATAACCACTCATCAATGTCTCATTACAAACCGATGTTGATGGGTTCGCGATATTGTTAGGAGCACATGTTTTAGATGGTGCTAGGGAAGGCACCTCTTCAGAACAAGAACCCCAATGTGTACAGAGGCCGAACCTGCCACAAAGAGAGAAGAATTAGTACCAATTCACACCACCTCGACGACATGTTTTCATCTTCACAACTCAAGGGGAGGGAAAGGTTTATAAGATGATTTTCTGTGTGTAGTGAGATCTCTCCACTCCGAAGACTCGTGCCGCCTAGAAGATTATTGTTGCGACTATAGCCTTAATCCAGCAAAAAAATGGTATGACATCGAATGTGTGTTTAAGGTGATTCTCAATCAACTCATCGGCTCCATCATTCTAGAAGAGTCTCGAGCTTGGTAGGTCCTTGTAGAAATTGCTGATGGGAATCTTCCCCAGCGAGTTAGTGTGATGGCCTAATGCATGCTATGCATTTTAAAAGTGTGATATTAATAAGTATAAACCTTACAAGATGAAAAGATAACAAGGTGATTAAGAAATTGGATTAATCAATTAAATATTGCAAATATAAAATGGATATAACCTAGAGTAAAGGTCGGATCATAAAAATGAATAAATTACTATGTGATAAGAGGATACCGAAAAGACCTATTAAAGATTTATGTATCCATCACTCCCCTACAAATTTTGTATGAATCTAAGTATTGAACAGTAAAAAAAATCAATATCCAAACTAAATGTCACAGTAACAAGAATGATATGTTTAGATGTATAAAAAAAATTAGGATTTTTTTTTGAAGAATCATTAAATTAGGAAATACTATGGGTTGTTTGGAGTAGTTCTCATCATATGTAGAGAAGAGCATTGAGTTCAAGTCATATGGTCATGATTGATTTTTGACGAGCATTTGGAACAACCCACATGATCAAAAATTCTCATTCTTTTAATCGAATCAATCAGACCTAAACAATTTTTTTCCTGAATTCATGTTGAATCATAACACTGTGTGCCATTATCTATTGAGCATCACAATAAAAAGACAAGGTCAACCACCACTTTTGTTTGCAAATGATTTAACTTCCAAGTAATTACATCCAAAATTTATTACTGTGATAAGAAATACAATCTTAACTACTCCATGACTTTGATATCACTTCTCGTCAGATTTTTCTCTTTGAATGGAAGAAGTATAAAAGGACACCTTACATGTTTTAACTTCTAAGTTTTGGGAGCCGTTTGTTGACATTGTAGAGATCTGATTGTTGATCTATATGAAATCCATTGTAAATTGTTACATATTGATTAAACTTTACTGGTTTTGGTTTTTCGGTTTAGACTTCAATCATCTTGATGACTTAATTTCTTTCCTAATTTGAAGTATCCTCATAAAAATCCTTATTGTAGGTGCTCCAAATTAAATCTTTATAGGAATTTGTTATGACTCCAGCTGTTAGTTATCTTACTATATTATTATTAAAATAGTATTATATATTTGGATTCGAGTTTTATTGTATTGAGTCGAGTATATTAGGTGTTTCAATATTGTATGATTCGACTCATAGTGTTTTAGCTATTTTAAAAAATTTATGCATTTATTTTATGTATTTATAATGTTGTCATTGGGGTCTTGTAAATAGACCCTTAGAGTCATGCAAGGAATAATTCAATGAAAAATAACTCTATTTTCTAAACCCTAAAGAGATTTTGAAAGCTCATTCTCCCTTAAGTAAGCCCCGCTTAGGCAGCCGCGGTTCTGGCTCCATAGTATCTCCTCCGTCTATGACCACAATTCTGACAGGCATATAACATATTGGTATCAGAGCCACGCAGTACTCCTCTAACACCAAAGTGGTTATCCATAACTCACCCAATTGAAAATCCCTCCTTATTTTGTGCCAACAGCCTTTCCGTTTCCGCATGAATACACCATCCCCAATCATGCCTTCATTTGATGATCTTCCTATATTTCTGCGTTGCTCATGATGCCTCCAGTAGAGCCACAACTTGCCCCAAGTTCCACATTGAGCCGCTACAACTTCCGCATGGATCTCGACAATGTCTATGAGCTGCTGCCACTTCCCCATCAAGCCGCAATTTATATCTCCTACGAGCCCCAGCGCCAACCTGTAGGATGGTTCTTCTGCAGCATTCAATTCTTCCTTCCTAGCCCTCCACCATCGAATCCAAAAATGACTGCACACCTGCTATTTTACTTTTTGAACCACTACAACATCCCTTTTCACAGGCTAGGGCTTTAGTTAGTTCATTAATATATATATAAATATATATTGATTGATTATTATGCTAATTATTTAATTAATTATTTATATCAACATAATGATATCTGCGATAGCCCCACCTTATGATTTAGATACTGTGCGGCTAACTCACAAGACACATCATCTCAACACCGACATCATCACCCAACTCATCGACATGATAGTCGCTCGAAAAAGTAAACAATTACTCAACATTCCACCGCAGTTCCAATCACATACTTTTGTCACCTTGCCACCTCTTATTCTGGCCTTTGCTCTGACAGTCCCTCTGGCCCCATAACAACATCTTCAGTCGGTTCTTGCTCCGCCAGCCCTCCTCTGCGGATTCCTTTGGCCTTCTTGACATTGCGTCTTCCCACCACTTCATCGGGACCGACCGACCCCATTCCTTCTATCGCCCTTTTTCTATCACCAATATCGCTAGCTACTCACTGTCGTCATGTACGATATGTTGCACAACCAGGAGCTTTTATGGATAGAAATAAAGGAGTCAGAGCATCATATCATCTGAGATGGTTTGAGATTTGAGAACAAGCCTTATTTCATGGATCGGTGGATTGTTATGGTTCCAGTCGCTAGTCTTCTTATTAAATAATTATTATATTAGTACTATATATTTGGAGTGAAGTCATGTTGTATCGAGTCGAGTGTATTAGGTGTTTCAGTATTGTATGAGTCGAGTCATAGTGTTTTAGGTAATTTAAATTTTTTATACTCTTCTTTTATGTATTTAGAATGTTCCATTAGGGTCATACAAATAGACCCTTAAAGTCATGTAAGGAATCAATCAATGAAAAAAATTATTTTTTCTAAACCCTAAAAATATTTTGGA
This sequence comes from Dactylorhiza incarnata, assembly GCA_033032865.1. Lineage (NCBI taxonomy): Eukaryota > Viridiplantae > Streptophyta > Magnoliopsida > Asparagales > Orchidaceae > Dactylorhiza > Dactylorhiza incarnata. The sequence goes on along the minus strand of JAWHQI010000352.1, from coordinate 1,872,110 downwards.
AGCTCTCTCCCATGAACAAGCCCCTCTTAGGTGGTCGTAATATGACTTCATAGTATTTCCTCCACTTCTGATCACCACTATAATAAGTAGATAACATAATCTTGGCCAAAAGATGTTTATAAACCCAAGAAGTAGTATCACATATAGGTTTGTTATTTGAGATGATAATTATTTCACTTGGAATCCTTAATTATGTTAGTTAAATGACGATCATTGTCCTATCATATAGTTATCCTTTGAGATGTTCAATTCCAAGATCAATGCTCAATGGACATTTTGAATGGAAAATGAATGGATTAATGTTTAGTGCAGATTATAAAATTGGGTGGTGCCCACTATAATGAGTAGCACTCCATGATGGAGGATCTTCTACATGTCAAGAGATGATATACTCCTAGCTATTAGCAGATGCCAAAATATATGTATCCTACAATGCGAATGACTGGACACCACAAGGTGTATCTATATACACTGAGATATATTGATAGGAATGTTTACAATTGTGTGGCAAGAATCATAGATTCAAAGTTGCTTTTGAAGACTCATTATTCTACATATGTGCAAAGCATGACCTGGAAAAGCCCTTATATTGATTAGAAAATAGTAAGTTAAAGTACATAGAGGGCACACCAATAATGGACCATATAATTTAGTTTAAGGAATTATTGATAGACTTGAAGTTATGAAAGTGAACTTTGATAATGAGGTCAATATACTCTAGTTATTGATGTCTCTTTATTAAATATTGAGAGATGGTTCAAATTTTTATCATCAACTCAGGCACTCAGCCTCATGAGGTACCATTACCATGGATGTTGGCTTCTCATCTCATGTTACAATGACATAAAATTGACTGCAGATAAACTTGAAAATTGAATACAAATCACAAGGAATTTCCTAACCTCATTAGTTTGATTCTTTCTTGAAGTCACTCTACAAAATGTGAGATCCCTAAACCTAAATGAACAAAAGTTGATAAAGACTCACAAGCCTCCTCTTTATGTAGAGAGGGTGACCCACTTGCATATTACCATATTACCACTAGAAAGTACAATAAATAATGACCAAGATAAAATAAAACACTAATTCTCATTGTTGCCACGTGTGCATAATAATAAAACTCGCCTAGAAATAGAACTTGTCTCATGGTCGAGGCATCAACCACTGACTAGTAAGGGTACTCCTATGGATTGGACATAGTTGAAGTGTTTGGAGCTTTGTCTAGCGGCACATCAGTGACCTCGAGGACCTCAACATCAATGATACTGATCTCCAAATCATCATTGTTCATGACACAGAACTTTTTCACAAGATAATAATGAATCGAGAGTAGGATATTTTTGGGGACAACTCCCTTGTGGTGTTAGTTCTAGATTGTTGTCCAGCTTGTATGTTGTGGAGCAGTGTCGTAACTGAAACAACTACTTGGCTTAAGCCTCTAGGTGAGTGTTTATGGTGGTGAGAGCATATTCTAGGGTCTCCGCATGATAATCCATCATTTGATGGGTCTTGGGCATAAATATTATATGTCATAAGTACCCAAGATTGTTGTTGATGTGGATGAAGGAGAAGTCAGAAAGAGGACATGCAGCAGAATTCTAGGAAACACTTTGTGCTTGAGTAGAACCCTGCTTGAGGGCCACTAACAGATGATTATGCTAGTCAGAGAGAGGGTTGTGTCAGTGATGGAGATTGGGGAGCAGTTAGATGAGCAATAATGGTGGAAGTGGAGTTATGGGGAGTGTCATCATGCGAGAGATGGGCATGGTTGATGCGCCAATCGAGTGTGTGAATGCACACATCGATGGAGGAGCTCAATCGTAGAAGATGAAGAGGAGGAGAATTGTGTGAGTAAGTTGGTAGGAGGGTTCAGCCAGACGGTCGTTGTTAAATGAAGATCGAAAGGAGAAATTTAGTGCGGGCTTATGGATGGATGATGATCATGTAATTAGGGAGGATCATGATACCGACGTCATATGGCGAGTTAGCATGGGAAAGGGTTCAATCATTGCAGAAAGGAAGAACGACACAACAACGCAATTGCGTGCAAGATGGAGATTGAGGAAATGCAATCGACAAAGCAAAGAAAGTGTACATCTAAGTCTATTGTGATGACTATAACAAGCGATGGGTGGCTAGGCAGGTTGGACCAATGTTATGATGACATAAATTTGATTGTAGATGATCTTGAAATTTGAATAAAACTTACAAGATATACAGGTTCTTAACCTCTGGAGGCTAGTTCTTCCTTGTAGCCCCTCTCCAAAATGAGAGATTTTAAAACCTAGATGATCAAGAGATGGCTAAGACTCACAAGTCACCTCCTTATATATGGATGGAGACTCACTTACATATTATCTTATTACCCTAACAAGTAAAATACATAATATCCAAGGCAAAATAAAATGTTCCATTTCATTATCTCCAAGCATAACATCTCATGTTGATGTTTTGTACGTCTGAGTTTATAAGGAGGTGAAAAAGGAAGACGCAGAAGTCAAATAAGGAGAAATAGAAGTTCCGCTACTAGAATGTCGAGTGTCATTATTGTCATAGGATAGTCATATAAAGAAATTCCACTAGGCCTTTAAAAATGATTAGAAAATGTTGGTGGCAACAAAGATTCCATTAATGGACTTACTGCAGCTATTGTGTCCACAAGTGAAGGTAGCATCATTATTGCAAGTGTTGAAATCATCACAAACACTACTCATGACAATTCAATTGGTTGGTCGATTCAAATGCCCCAACACATGCTTTCATAACCAAAGCAAACTTTGCTACCAATATGTTATGAGATTGTGGAGCACTTAAGATAGACAATTGAAATGTGCTTATGATCGATGATTGGAGATGTATATTTGTAGACAAGTACTGACATTATGAAAATTCTTAGGGGTGACACCAATGACCCATACATCAGGTTCAATCTATTTTCAGTCGAAAAATTAAACAATTAGGGTATTTAGTCTTATTTGGGAGAGATAGAGGAAGCTCAACAAGGGGTACAAAAATTCCAGTGTTTATTACATGGAAGGTGTTGGATGGAGCAGGGACCTCTCTAGATGTTGATAATGAGAATGTCGTCAAGGATAACAGATTGGCTGAGTTGTAGTATATATGTCTCAGCAACATCAGTAGTACTTTATGATTTATTTTGCATGAAGGTGAGTAGACCCAAAATTACATGGATAAAATTAATTCAAAATGGCTTACATAGTTTAAATTTACTAACTCAGACAACACTTGACCTGAACAAATTAATTGGCTAATGTTAATGATGATAATAATGGCATTTAACCATGGAATACAAAGAACTTCAATACACTTTCACAAAATTTTAACCAAAGAAGTTATAAAGGACATTATGGTTGTTTTGGATGATGAATTCTGCTTAGTTTTTCTCCCATTATTAATTATTATGTTTAAGTTCTACATTACATTAAAAAAGAATTGGCCCCTTCTCAACAACTTGTATCCTAGGACCATCAAGACATTCTATGTTTTCAATATAAGAGGCATATTTGATTGATTTTCTGGCATGGACTTATGCTACTGGAAGTGTAATAGTGATGCTCTAACTATAGAATTCAAGAAAATAAATGATCTATATGCAAAATAATATGAGTTAAGTTCCATATTTTTGTACTGGACCTCGATGATATATTATTTTTTGGAGGTGACATAGTATTTAAGCTTTCTTGCAAAGCCCACGCGAGTTGTTCATCTTCATCTGTATTGGATTTAGTTCCTACAAAAATAACGAGTGGATCAATAAAAAGGGAGTACTTATTAACATTCTACAATATTAGTTGTGGTTTGAACAAGTATAACAAAAGAGTAAGCAGAATAATAAATTTCTAATTAAAAGGTGTGAAAGTGATAAAAATGGCTTAGATTATTCCTTGAAAATTTATAATGCATCGGAACTCAAATTATCTATAATAATTTAGATATTATACAAAAAAAGAGTGATGTAATTAAAGCACTTAAAGTACATAATTAAAAAATAATAATACCAAACTATAGGTAAAGAGTAACTTCACATACATAATAATAAAAATATATAATAGAATTACTAAAATAGAGGAATGAAGAGCCCATATTTTAATAGGTCTGTGAATGAGAATAATACAACTAAATGCAGGATGGCTTCAGGAATAAGTTTGATCCAATTTACTGAATGATCTACGTTCAAACCAATATAGCCACAAATCAGTTTACTTAATTGTTTTATATAGAAAATCTAGACGTAATATTTATAAGGATGAGAAAAAACAATAGAATTTGTTTATAAATCACTTTGTATTTGTCCAATCTAAAGATCAAATACCAAAGATTTTTTACCCACTTCATGATTGTAATGAAGATGTTATGTTGCTACTAATTCTAAGCTTGAAGCCAATAACCCAAACTGTATGTCAAGACTGCATTCAAGTTATCTGTCAGATGGAGTCAACTGCAACTACATATATGTATGGAGAGAAGAAGATAAAGTATTCTAATAGTTAGAACTCATTATCTAAAACAAAACATTAGAATATAACTTATGTGATGGGAAAGCTAAGTGAATTCACCATACTTTCTTAGACTGTTGAAATGAACTTATTTTTTAAGATCAAGTATGAGTTTTTTCTAGATGTGATGGGTCTGAAGTCATGGTTTAAGTGGTTCGGTTTCAGTCTATTTGATGCCAAACTAAAACACTAAAACAAGATAATAGGTATCCATTTTGATTCAATTTTTAGTTAGCTTACTCATTGGGGTTTAGGTTTTATTCAACAACAACACTCAAACCTATCCCACCATAGTGGGGTCCACTATATGGATCCTTTGTCTCCATTGGGCCCTATCACTAGTCATAATCTCACTAATGCCTAATTATTTTACTATTTAAAATAATTTTTGAACTTAGATATCTCAAGAATTTTTACTAAATATCATCTTTCAGCATTTTATTCTCACATTTATCTTGCAACATAACTTCTTAGATGAAAAATTTACTCCAAATCTAGGTAATCATGAAACCATTGGAGAATTTAATATATTTAGCATCATGTCACATGAAATTAAAATAATAATGCTAATTAAAAATTGAGAAATTAAACTTGATAGATGTTTTGAATACTGTATATTGAAGTTAACAACACATATTGCATGCAAAAAATATGGTTGAATATTTTTATTATAAAATCGAGTAAATATTATAAAAATATCAAAATAACCACTTTTATATCTTCTTATTTCTTCTCAATGTATAAAACATATATCAAACGACTTATTAAGATGCAAATAACATCGAAATCATTTAGATGATGTAACTTATATCTAATTTTTAGGTAATAATATTAGTTGAAGGATTATTCTTGTTTGAAATTTTTGTGTATTATGTCTATACGGTTCCCACTATAGTAGGATAAATGCTTGGGAGTTGTTTTATTATTCGTTGTGGTTTATTTTTTATTGGAAAACTGAATCTAACCGGAACTATTTGGGTAGGTGTAAAATCGGTTATGTTCAGGTGGTTTTGTCAATTTTCGAAAAGAAGGTAAGAATCCTATTGGTGAAACAGTTTAAATGTGTATCCTATATGGTTTCCTCTTTTTTGTCATTACAATTTCAGATCTTCCCATATGATATTATTATATTCGCCTGCAACATTCATTCTAAAATATTATATGTTTGTTTGTGTGTGTGTGTGTGTATATATGTTTACATATATATGGTATCAATGTGTGTCTACATATATATGGTATCAATGTGTGTCTACATATATATGGTATCAATGTGTATATATATCTATGGTATCTATGGGCGCCTACACAAACACACAGATATATATATACCCATATATTATATTAAAAGGGAAAACACCCTTTGGTAAAACATTCAACTTTTTGATTTTACCCCTCTTTATTATAAAATTTCCAATTTCTTTAATTTAGGTTTTTTTTCTATAATTTTTAAAAATGTGCTCTCATGTAGGAAAAATCTCTTACCTACAATAAAAAAATGTGCTCTCCGTAGCTAGTAAACTGACGTGCATACGGAAAAATTGTGCGACAGGCATAGTATATCACTCAAGGGTTTGCGAGCGGTGGGAGAGCCGTCGCTCCGGGATGATGTCGTGTCTGGAGTAAATTCACACGGGGCACACGCCCCCATGCATTGTCGTGATCAGGGTACTATCATGGTTGGTCGTAGGGGCGGAGCCCCGTTCCTATGACATATATATATATATGTGTGTGTGTGTGTGTGTGTGTGTGTGTGTGTATTCTCATTTGAAAATTGAAATGATAGTTTTACTCTTCCCACATGGTATCAGGGCTTAGAAAGTAACAATTGATGCCTCTCTCTTCTTTCACAGCTCTGTTCGATTGCAACTATAAACGAGTACTTTTTGTCGACGATTTTTTTCAAAGCACACAATGCATTCCTTAAAAATTAAACTCATCTCTACCCTCGTTCGAGATCCCAGACAAAGTTCTCACAAGAACTTGTAGCTCAAGACATACTTATCTCAACTTCTAAGGACACCTTTGAATGCTTGTAGTCGCAGTTCTCACTCAGTGATTCCTCTCGGTCTAATTGCTACACAAAACTCTCACTCAGCAATGACACTCGATAGACAACTTCTAACTACATTAAAGATCTAGTTCAGTGATGCCTCTCGCTAGAAACCTTCGCCACAATGAAGTCCGCCTAATCATCGCCTCACACCAAGAATTCCTCAATGTAGTCCTCGCTGAAATGATAATTTACTCTTCCCACATGGTATCGGGGCTTAAAATTAACAAAAGATACCTCTCTGAGCTTTCACAACTCTGCTCGATTGCAACTCTAAACAAATATTTTTTGTCATTTTTTTCCTCAAAGCACACAATGCATTTCTTCCATCGAACGGGTCTCTACCCTTGTTTGAGATTCCAAATTCAGTTCTAACAAGAACTTTTGGCTCTAGCCCTGCTAATTGCAACTTCCAAAATCCTCCTTTTGAATCTCATGGCTTTAGTTATCAATCTGTGACACCTGTTGATCTTCTCGATCTAAAAAAAATCTCACTTAGCAATGCCACTTGATAGACAACATCTCACTTCATCGAATGTTTACCCAGAAATCAGCGATCACCTCGAGCTGGTGGTCCGAGCCCTGGCGGTCTCTCATCGCCCGGGTGGTCTTACCTTCGCGCCTCATAGAGGTCACGCTTCGTGTGACCTTTCTTGGAGGTCGCACCCCACACGACTCCTCCCCCGGGAGGTCGCCCCTCCTAGGCGACCTCGCCGGGAGGAGGACACCCCTCCAGGGCAACCTCACAGGGAGGAGACTGCCCCTCCTCGGCGACCTCACAGAGATGAGGTCGCCCCTCCTGGGTGACCTCGCATAGAGAAGGCCGCCCATCCTGGGTGACCTCGCAAAGAGGAGGCCGTCCCTCCTGGGTGACCTCCCAGAGAGGAGGTCGCCCCTCCTGGGCGACCTCGCATAGAGGAGTTCGCCACTCCTGGGCGACCTTGCAAAGAGGAGGCCGCCGCTCCTGGGTGACCTCACAGAGAGAAGGTCACCCCTCCTGGGCGACCTTGCACAGAGGAGGCCGCCCCTCCTGGGCGACCTCGCCAAGAGGAGGCCGCCCCTCCTGGGCAACCTCACAGAGAGGAGGTCGCCCCTCCTGGGCAACCTCTCACAGAGGAGGCCACCCCTCCTAGGTGACCTCGCAAAAAGGAGGTCACCCCTCCTTGGCGACCACACAGAGAGGAGGTCGCCCCTCTTGTGCGACCTCGCATAGAGGAGGCCGCCCCTCCTGAGCGACCTCGCATAGAGGAGGCTGCCCCTCCTGGGTGACCTCACAGAGAGGAGGCTTCCCCTCCTGGGCGACCTCACAGAGAGGAGGTCGCCCCTCCTGGGCGGCCTCGCATAGATGAGGCCGCCCCTCCTGGGCGACCTCGCAAAGAGGAGGCCGCCCCTCCTAGGCGACCTCACGGAGAGGAGGTCGCCCCTCCTGGGCGACCTCGCATAGAGGAGGCTGCCCCTCCTAGGTGACCTCGCAAAGAGGAGGCCGCCCCTCCTGGGCGACCTCACAGAGAGGAGGTCTCCCCTCCTAGGTGACCTACCATAGAGGAGGCCACCCCTTCTGGGTGACCTCACGGAGAGGAGGTCGCCCTTCCTGGGCGACCTCGCATAGAGGAGGACGCCCCTCCTGGGCGACCTCGCAAAGAGGAGGGCGCCCCTCCTGGGCGACCTTGCCCGGGAAGATCTCGGTCCTGTGCAGTCTCCTTTTTGTGTGATCTCTTCAGGTGATTTTCCTCCAAGACAATCTCAGCTAAGGGTGTGCATAAGTAGCCGAAGAACCGAAAACCGGACCGAAACCGAACCGAACCGGTCGGTTCGGGCGGTTCTCAAAGTGTTCGGTTCGGGTACGGTTCTAAAAAAAATAGAACCGACGGTTCGGTTCGGTTCTCGGTTCCTGTGGTCGGGTAACCGAGAACCGACCCGAACCGATTTATTAATATAAAATATTATTTGACCGGATAAATAGGTAACTGTACAAGCGGAAGCGAAACATTTAAAGTATTAAATAATTCTATGACATATTAATTTTTAAATATTAAACATTTAAAGCTTGCCATTTTAAACTATTAAACAAATGAATAAATTAATAATAGTTAAAAGCCTGCATCCCCAACTCTCGTCGTCTCCTGACCTATTTTCTTTTCCTCGGTTCCTGCCAGTTCCAAACCCTCTCCGTCCCCAACTCTCCTTCTCGCTGCCTCGTGAAAAACTGAGAAGCATCGAGCTCTTCCTCGCCGACGTCGCCGCCTGCTCGTGATCGTAGGTCAATCCCCTCCTGCCGGCTCGCGATCGAGCTCTTCCTCGACGCCATCGGTCCTCCTCGAGATAGAAAATCATTCCTCCTCCTCGCCGGCTCGTGATCGAGATTAAGGTCCGCTTTGTTAGCCCCTCCATTTGTTCATTTCTCCATTTTAATACATCAATTTTTTCTAAGTCTAAGTTCAAACCGTCAAATCTAGCTCACGAGAGGGCTAGGGTTCTCTCTATTAATCCGATTTGTGTTGTTTCTTAAGAATGCTTCTTTTTGTTATAGTCTGCCTAATGGTTTCGGTTGAGTGCTTCATTTTTTTTTTGCTTCATTACTGTATTAGATCACTTGGATTGTCTGTTATATAGATCATAGAGATTTATATCAATCTAGGCTTTGTTAAAAAATTCAGTGTTGTTCAGTCTACGGTTCGGTGGGAATGCTTCTTTTGGAACGAGACGATTACTAGGAGAACCGAAAACCGAACCGGAACCGAACCGACATTTCTGGTTCGGTTCTGGTTCTACAATTTAGAACCGTGGGTCGGTTCTGGTTCCAAAAATTTGGAACCGAACCTATATGGGTCGGTTCTTGGTTCTGAGTGGAACCGAACCGAACCGATCCGAGTTGCACCCTAATCTCAGCGGTCTTAGAACGATCTCAGCATGTCCAAATGATCTCAGAAGGTCCAAAAGATCTCAGTAGGTCCAGACAATCTCAACAAGTCCAGATGATCTCAGCAGGTCTAGATGATCTCAGCAGGTCCAGACAATCTCAGCGGTCTCAGAACAATCTCAGAACGATATCTGTAGGTCGAGATGATCTCAGCAGGTCCAGACGATCTCAGCGGTCTCAGAACGATCTCAGAATGATCTCAGCAGATCCGGGCAGCCCGTTAATTTTAGACCTGCAAGTTTGGGCAGACTCTCGCGCCTATAAATAGAGGGGCAAGGGTACCAGTTTGGGGATCTTTTGGAGGTTTCCAGGACTCAGCTAGTGATTTGAGCGGTCTCCAGTTTCTGAGACCGCGGAGACCTCTTCATCTCCCTTCAGGAGACCTCAACTATCTCTTTTTAGGAGACCTCCTCCATCTATTTTCTCCCTCGCTAACTCCTTCACTTGTAGCTCAAATTAACCAACCATCCAACATTTCCCCCCTCCTTCTCCAGTTTGAGCAAGTGTGGACCTGGTACATTTTTGGTTCGAACATCGAAGATCTCACTCTATGAAGTATTTCACAAGATATCTTTGCAACAACAAAGTCCTCACATAGCCTCACCTCACACCATGACAACTTCAATGCAGTCATCAGTCAAACCTAATCTAATTTCTCTCATAAGACATCTTCCACGATGAACTTCCAGTAGCAAGCACGTACACTGACATGCTGATATCAATTCCATGCCAATATATTGTATTCTCAAAAAAGATATCTAAAAAAAATTATGTTGTTGTGTTTTCCTCCGTAAATTACATGACATGTCAGTCGACATCTGCAACATTGGACCTTGCTAATTAGTTATCCATAATTCAAACTCTCCCAAAGACTTTATTTATAAGATAAATTGATATTTACACCACATAACAGGAACATCAAAATCAAGTAATAGTTCTTTCTATATGTGGTGAAGAGTTTGAAGTATGCTAATGTAAGAAGGTAAAAAACATATTGGCACAAAACTATGAGCTTTTTAAGCACCTTTTTTGTTGTTGTGATTTCAACTCTTTCCTTTTTATATTACTATATTAGCTTTCCAAAATTGGTTTTTTATAGACTTATATATATATTGTATATATGCGTATACAAGTTTGTAGTCTCTCATCTCTTAGGCAATTTTCATCATATGCAAGACTTCAATAGATATGTACATGTATTCAAATTATTAAAATGGAAATGAAAGATTTTCTCTTCCCACCTGATATCATAGCTTAAGAATTAACACGAAATGCCCCTCCAAGATTTCATAACTTTGTTCAATCTCAACTCTAGATGAGTCTATATTTTACTCTTTAAGCATACAAAGAATTTCCAAACCACCATCCTTCAATAGAATTCATGTATTCTTTGGTTTGAGATCCCAACCATTGCCCTTACAAGCACATCTAGCTCAATTCCTCCTAGTAGCAACTTCCAAAAGCTATCTTTCGAAGATCACAATTGCAATTATGACTCATCTATGCCTCTCGATATTCTCCCTAATGGAAAAATCTCATTAAGCAATGCCTTTCACCAAACACATTCTCGCAAAAATGGAGCCCTCTCCAGACCCCTTCTCTATAACAAAGTTCTCACTTAGCCTTGCTTCTCAACATGACATCTTTGACACAATCCTCACTCAAATATGATCAAACCACTCTCTCCAAACATCATCCACAATGAATATCCAATGGTAGGCATGTATACGACTTTTGTAGCAATAAACTTACGCAATATCATATACATCATCCATCCTTTGCAAGATGAATTTTTGTAGCATCAATAGTAGACATCGATGATTTTTCACTTGATCTCGCTAATCCATTTTCATTCACTCAAACATTCCCAATAGACTTTTTTTAATGCTGAAGTGATCTCCATGGCAGGCACAACAAAATCAACACATTACTATGATTTCATTGGCGCCACCAACTACTTGACTTGGTCTAATGCAGTAAAAAAGTTCTTGAATTCAAAGGTCTTAATGTTACCTGACATATGCAACTTATGTTACCAAGGATGCCACTTATCATGTCAAGTTTCAAAATGATAGCAATGTGAATGTGTGGTTATCAAAACCTATGAACACCGGACCATATGTTACATATTTGTTATGCCCCTACAAACTACGAAGCAGGTCACCTTCAATCTTTGTTGATCTCTATAGATAATTTGTAGAAACACTATGACATATGTTAGAAACTCATGTCAAGTGGATTACTTGAACAATGGAATACTTTCCAATCAAGTCCCGCAATCATTAAACTTCAGAAAGATGCTCTTCTTGACAACATACTTCTTGCACGCCAACCAAGTTCCTATAATTTTGCACACTCTTAAGCTCTTTTAGTACATGTCACTATAACTGACCATTGCTCTCTCAACAAACCAACTATTAGTCATCTCTTCTTCTCTATATGCTCGAGATTGTGGATGCTTTGATTTATTTGGATGTGGCGGTTGTGGATCTCCAAGAAGTTAAAGATTAGAATACAACTCTTACGGTTGATGTCGAGGTTGCTTTAGGCATCGTGGATTATATTATGATTGGTATGGTGGAACCAATCGCCATGAAAAAATACAGGAAAGAACATGGTTATTTGGAAGATACACCTACAACTCATTACTCATCTACACTTTCAACAAAATCTACTGGTCCTCTCACTAACTCCCTAAACATGCACACCTTACTTATTGCTAGGTTGAGTTGGTTATGCCTCATCCTCACAAAGGTATAAACTGCAACGTTTCTTTTCCCTCCGGTATATTTTTTATCTAACTCTAACTCTTTGGTTGTTAACTCAAGATCTTCCAATTATTTGACAAAAGAAGGATCAACTGACCTTCACCCCATGCATCATAAGCTTATCCCTAATTATAATGTTGTACAATACATGTCAACAACTCCACCAACATCTCTCCTTCTACACTAAAATTGCATAAAATTTTAGTTGTCTCAATATTAATCATAATATTCTTTTTATAAGTCAATTAACTCACGATCTCAACTACTATGTCACATTGTTATCTTCCCATCTTATTATATAGGATCTAGTGATGAAGACTATGATTGGTAGGTGACATGAGAAAGATGGCTTGTACTATGTAGATCAGTTGTCTAGCAAAAATATGATTTTCAATACAGTGGCACTGACACCTTGGTCATCTACTTTTATCTTCCTTACGCATTATTCTACCTAATATTTATTTGTTTAATTTTAGTTGTGAGCATAGTATTTTGGGAAGACATCATCACTCCACCTTTTTAGCTCATAGTTCTTTTAGGCGTGAAAATGTCATTTATTCATCATAGCGACATCTTGGGACCCTTTAAAATTTCAAATGAGCATGTGTGCAACTATTTAGATATCTATAGTGTTGATTACTCTCAAGTGACACAAGATAAACCTATTACACACTCTCAAGGAGCTATTTTCTACATCCAAAATATTTATGTTCAAATACATAATCCTTTTAACACCTCTACAAAAATCTTGCGATCTAATAATGCTACAGAATATCTTAGCAATCCCATTTAAGTGTTTTTTTATATGTAAAATTCCACTTTTCAATTGAATCGTCTAGGAGTCTAGCTGATTCTATTGACTCACGATGAACGGTCTAGTTGAGTCTGAGTGTCTCATGTCTCGACAATAACCAAAATCTACTTGTTTATAACAAGTTAAGTGAATGATCATAATCAATTTCAATTATCATTATTAGACTCATAAAGTCTATATGAGTCCAATAGAGTCGGCCATGCTCATTTTCGATGAGGCATTTGACGTGCCAATGTAATTTTAAATAACGTTTTTACCTTGAAAATGGAAGTTGAGTAAATGGTCTTGGAATAAAACCCCATTAGTTTCATTGGACATGTAAAGTCTATACAAGTTCAATGAAGTCATCTGCATTCAATTCCTGCGAGTATCAAAAACATTAACACCCGAACACGATTTTAAGTATTGTAATTATCCAAAATAGTGAAATCTAGCAAACGTCATCAGAATTAATTTTGGATAGTTTTGTTAAACTCATAATGACAATATGAGTCTAAAGGTGTCATCCTTATGCGATTCTAACATCGGTAAGAGGGTTTTTGATGTTAAGTAAAATCAAACTGCAAAAGCTCCTGGGAGCATAAAGTGTGCAAATGAACTCAGGATTGATCGTGGATCATTTTAGTGGGTGTGTATCGATAGGATGAGCATAATGAGCCTGTCCCAAACAAATTTTGAGATCTCAAGAGAAATCTACACATGTTTGAATGTAACTCTAAGTGTGCTTCCTATTTCTAACCTAAAATATATTATCATATATTTACATATAAACTTAGAGTTTGACACTTACCTCTCAACCCTCCAGCAGTCGCATGCCCAATCTTGCAGCCCGATAGAATGAGCGACCAAGCCCCTTCCATGATTCCCTTCTCTCCAGCAACTTCTTGGGCGAGTCCTTCAATCGGAGACCTCCTAGTACTCGATTTCCATCTCTCTCATTTCTATGGAGAGGTGCATCTCACAAGACCTCTGAGCTTTCCTTCCATCTCCATCTAGCAATCCTCTAGCCGAGAGCTCCAAATCTGAATGAGTATACTATCTCCTTCCATTTCAAACAAGATCCAACCCCCATCTTCATCGAGCTTCAAGCTTCGAGCTTCCATTCCCTCTTTGGCAACAACATTAAAAACTGAGAGCCCTAGTCCTCCTCTTCAAGTTTTTGGCGACAACACTCCAAAAGTGAGCTTCCCTTGCACTCAAATTAGTGGCTCATCATCTCTTCAACAATGATACAGCACCCACACTCTCCAAAGGAAAAAACATCCTCCTCTCCAAGGCTCAGCCCACAACCACATCTGGCAACGAATCTAATCCGACTTTGATTGGGAGGGATAGACAAATGCCTCCCATGCCGCTATTGGTTAGCTTGCATGGATATTTGATAAGTACTTCCTCGACTCCTATAGAGCATAGATCTTATGTTTAAAATTATTGACCTTTTCCCATAAAAGCCTTATTTTTTTTGGTGACCCACGGACACCCGAGCTTAGTTGAGCAAGGGGTTGTCGTGGATAACTTAGGGTGGGCCTTATGTCCCCTCTTCGTGAGTCTTAAGGTGTAACATATATTAAATAATTTTGAAGCACGTGATCAAAATACTGATGATCAGACAATGATATTTAATATTGAAATGCACGATCAAATTATGACGATTGTGTGAAAAATAATATTAAATCTTATAGTAGAAAATAATGAAAATAACTTTGTAAAATCAGTGGTGAATTGCATTAAATTAACGATGATAAGGTAATCGTAATAATTAGTGAAGCTTACGGTAAAGACACTGATTGCATCATCTATTTTATAACATCTAATCAAGGACGAGATGCCTCCCATGGTCATTGCCATGGCCACCAAGCATATGATGGGAATAGCCCTAAATCATACTTTAGGTTTAGAAAGTGGTTAGGATGTATAATATGATTTGTGTATCACACTTAAATGAACTTGAATATACATAACAAATTATTCGGATTGGGATTTGGCACAGGTGGAAATTTTTAGTTCTCTTGATTGGTATAGTAGCAGGTTGTTTGCCTCCCCTAGTTGGTACATTAAATCGTATGTAACTCTACATGTATGAAAAGATAAAGTGTGTGAATGTTTGTGGAGGGTCAAGTGGCCCTACCTATGGCACACTCCATAGGGTTAAGACAATGACTCATGGATGACATCATGGTTGAAGGCTTATATGCGCATTATCCTCTTTTGTTGTATATGTAGGTGTTAGCCACGTGGAGTTCGACGTGATATATACCTCAGTAACTTTAGTTATACCACCAGTATGGGCGAAGAATGAGGATGGGCTCGGACAGCTGTACGTAAGGCTTGGGGAACATTGTGACTAAATAACCTAGAAGTGGATAGGACGTGTCATTGCCATAGTTTGCACATGACGACGGTTCCTGTGGGCTTAGAAACCTCACGAATAAGTGTTCCCGGTCATTAGTTTGCACTCAATTTTGATTTGATGCTTACGTCTTGAAACAATTTGTTTGTTAATGTATGTTGACATAGTAGATTTATGCATTTTATACGATGATGTATTGTGTATTATTGGGTGCTTTTCCTTTCCACTAGTTTAATCTTCTTTAGATTATAGCTAATTCGTACTACTAGCAGTTAATATCATTGGTTTTGTGAGGGCGAACACTACTAGGTTCAAAACAGAAGTTTATAAGCATTGCTTAATTTGATATGCATAAATACTAATGGTCTATTACTTGTACTTTCAATTTTCTACAATGCATATTAGTATTATTGTCTATTAGTATTATATACATACTGCTTGTCAATTTCAATAGCATGGTATTTCCCTTCCATTGAGCGTTAGGACATGGGTGAGCGGAAAGTCCACTCAGACTTTTTGGCTGATGCTCTCCAGTTGAACCATTTTACGCTTAGAACCTGCCAATTAGGCTTTGACCCTGCCGATGGCGATGCAGCTGGATTTCAAGTTATATGACCTCCCAGCTGGAAAAGAGTTGGTGACGATAGTCTCCCACCAGAAGGTTATGACTTTACTTTAGCATAAACTTGCACTTGGACTCTACGATTCATTGTGGGCAATAGCCCAAATTTATTTTTGGACTGTACGGACCATCAGGCCCTTAATATTTATTCTTCCACCAACTCTTCCTTTTATATACAAAGTGGTACTGCTCTTTTGTCTTCTGCATTTATTTCTTCTTTTATACGCTTAGATGAATGATGTTTGGTTATTCTCTTGGCACAATCATCGGATCAGGTAATTGAGGTGCATAATGGGGAAGTGTGAGATATCCATCTATATTCTTAACCACTAACCACTTTATTATGCGGTTTGGGCACGGTGTGTGACAAGACTCACTTCTATGCTTTTTTCAGGATGGGGGGTCTTACAAAGGAATATCAAAGCATACATTGATCATGGAGGTAGTACCAAGAAGCGACCCACTAACATAATGTTGATTGATAAATGAATCGATGGCAAAAGCTGGTAGGACAAACAAAACAATTGTTGAATAAATAACGTTGTTCAAAACTTAAAAAAAAAACTCATAAGCCATTTAAAAAAAACTAACCTAATTTTTTTACTTTTAACATAGACCCAAGCCTAGCACTAGATGTGTTAATCCACTGGCTCACATTCTATACACCTAACATGGGAACCCACCAGTTCACACACCATTCATGGACCCCACCCCCAGTCCTTTAAAGTTTGCGACCATGTCCTTACTGGAGGTAGGAAAGGTTCTGACAGGCATCCTTGAAGCTTTCAGGACTTCTCAAACATGACATTATAGCCCAATAGATTCCACACCTCCACTAAGGCCATACATGACCAAGTTTCATGGACTATTTCCACCACTTTACTGAGGCACAGAGACTCCAACATATTCATAAGATTGAATAAATTGTATTGAGGATCTCTTGTTGGGCAAGCAATGCCCTATCGACGTGTATGCTCCTAGTGAAGTCACCTTATTACAGAAGGATGAATGAATGTGGTGGATGTTCGCAAGCCTGACTAACTTTGGTGAGCAAGTAGTATCACATATTTCATGGATAGAGTTTGTAGACATAGTGAAAGGGAATTTCATAAGTCATACCAACATGGAGGAGCTATAGGACCGACTACACCACATTAAACAGATGGACCATTCAGTCACAGTATATGAGAGAGAGTTTTTCCAACTAGTGAAGTATGTTGGGTACTTTACAGCTTCCGAGTAGGACTTAGCAAAGAAGTTCTTCAAGGGACTGAGGGACTCCCTACGAGTATCGATGATCACATTCAAGGGGAAGCCCTTTGTAGAGATACTTGACATGACTAGAGAATTGGAGGCCAACCTGTCCTCCATATAGACGACATCCCGCGCTGCCCCAAAGCTGATTACAGAGGCACCACTACCGGGACATGCACAGTGGGTCAGATAGATCACATGAGCAACCAACATGGACCGAGGCAGTATCCTCCCCTTCTAGCTCTAGCACTTCTTCCTCCTCCTCCAGTACAACCACTCGAGGAAAAAGACGGGCATGTTAGGAAGCTACAGGAGAACTACAACCATTATCACTAGTATAACCACATATGAGCACAGTGCCCGGTACTCAGGGACTTACCTCAGCAGTAACATTGGTACCTTCATCTCCACCACCCAGCAGGGCCTGCATGAGGTCGTGGTTCAGGTTCTCTTAGCCAACCGCTATTGAGGATCCTTCTACCACTTGTACTAGTATATCTGAGGGCATATGCCCTTGGTCTAGAGAGAGGACCTGTACAGACCGACGTGGTGATAACTGATAAGTACACAATTTAATTTTGTTGCATTTATATAATATTGTTAAATTAATTTTTTATAAAACTCTCTTGAGAAAGAGATTTTATACAATACAAAATATTAACATGCAACCAATGTAAGCATCATTATGGTGAATGGACACCCAGCGAGGAACCTCGTTGACACTGGTGCCTCCCACTCTTTCACCTCTTCACAATTTACTCTAGAAGAGAGACTAGTGAACTACTAGGATGGTGAGCCGCTTCGAGTTTGTATGCCCAACGACATGATAGTGATAATAAATAAGAGGTGTCAATTCATGGCACAACTATATGATGTTGTATTCTTGGTCAACGTGGTGATTCTATGACTTGTTGTGTTTGACCTCATACTGACATGTAATGACTAATGACATATTCCATACAGATTGACTATTGTATGAAGGAGATTATGCTAATGCAACTAGGCCTTCCAACTTTTCTCTTCCGAGGTATACCATTTACACATCATGTTTCTATTTCCAATATTCAGGTGACCAAGGCCGTATAACATAATGTGAATGCATACTTCATTTATTGGTCACGAATTGATGGTTATTATAGAGATATTGGATACGTTTGGGTATTTTGAGATTACCCTGATGTATTCCCAGATGTACTCCCGAGATTGCCACCACCCTGCAACACAATTTTTGCTATTGAGCTAGTACTAGGAGCCAGACCGATATCTCGAGCCCATACAACATGACACCAAAGAAGATGGAAGTGTTTAGGGTGCAATTCCAGGAGCTTGCGAAGTTAGGATTTTTACACCCAAGTTCTTCTCCTTGGAGTGCTTAGGTCCTATTTATGAAGAAGAAGGATGGATCGCTGAGATTGTGCATTATTATCGGGAGTTGAACCATCTGACAATTCAGAACACATACCCATTGACGAGGATCGAGGATCTATATGATTAACTTCAACTGGACACCATCTTCTTGAAGATGGATTTATGCTTTGGATATTATCAGTTTTGGATTTGGGAGGAGGACAGCTTATAAGACTGCTTTTAGTTCCAGATATGGGCCTTACGAGTTTACCATCATACCTTTTGGGCTGACGAATGCACCCTATGCATTCCTGACTCTCATGAACCAGTTGTTCAATCCATACTTGTATAACATTGAGATAGTCTTCATCGATAATATTTTGGTGTACTCGCAGACTAAGGAGGAGCGTTTAGGCCACTTGAAGGCTATTTTGCAGACATTGAGAGAGCACTAGTTGTACGTGAAGTTCATCAAGTGTGAATTATTCTTATCAGAGGTAGTATTTTTAGGACATGAGATAAATTGACATTGGATTGCAGTAGATCCAGTGAAGGTTGCCTCCATGAGAGAGTTGCCACAACTTAGATTAGCGGCCAATGTTTGTTGTTTCTTGGTGTTGGATGGCTATTACTGGAATTTCATGGAGAGATTTTACCGCATTGACTTGCCATTGATGGCACTAACAAAGAAGAACACGTCGTTCTCCTGGTCACCGGAGTTTGAGCAAGCATTTGATGAGCTCAAGGATCGCCTTACTTCAGTACCAATCCAGGCCATCCCAGAGGGCACATACGGTCTACAAATATAGTTTGATGCATCACTCCAAGGATTGGGGTGCATTCTAATGCAACACAGAAAGGTTATCTTTTATGCATCTTGATAGTTGAAGGAGCATGAGAGGAACTAACATTCCCATTGTTGGGGAAATGATTTATCTTAACCCCTAGAATTGAGAAGAATATAATTTCTAAGAATGAAAAATTAATCTAAGTAAATATGCGTCGAATAGTAATCGACGCATCGTCGAAATGTAGTCGACGTTTCTCTCAGAATGAGTCGAAGTAACTCTAAGAAGAATTCAACGTAATCTTTGTCGGCATACCTCTGACTTCTAGTCGACACATTTAATAAAGTCGACGTACCTTAGTCGACACACCTTCCTTATTCTCCTCTCGACGTACAGCCAGGATGAACTCGACGCTTACGTCTAATAGTAATTGACGCACGTCGATTTCTATGTCAAATTCAAATTCACGCCAGATCTCTTTCCTTCTTTCTAAAGATCTGAATTTTATGGAATGATTTTATTCTTTTATAGCCGTTCTGAATCTGTCTTTCCTTCTAATTAATTCTTGGCTAATTTGATTAATGTTTATTTGGATATTATTTGAAATCAGAATAAACTCTTTCCTTCTACAGATAAAATTAGTATGGAAACTTTTATCTCTTTCTAATTCTCTGTCTGCTAATTGATTATTCTTCTTTAGCAATATCTTTTCAAACAGTGATATAAATAAGAAGGAAGTCGACAGAGAATAACAACTAGTGATCCACCATATACATTTGAAAAAGAGGAAGAGCTCCCAAGTGAAGAGTGAGAAAGCTGAGAAAAGAGATAGTGTGCTGCAGCAAAGAAAAAGCCTTCATCTTCTCCTCCTGAGGCCATTCTGTTGCAAATTCTGAAAGCTCTCACAAAAGAGAGAAAAGCTTACAATCTCCTTCTCACTATAGAAGAGAGATTACATTCACTATTCTTGTGCTTCTAATCTTCTTGCTAGGAAGAAGATTCCTTCTTGTTTAAATTACTTCTTCTCCTTATCTTTATTTCACTTTTAAACTGTGTAAAGAGTTTTTAGAATCTCTCTTCAAAAAATTCAGTTGTACTGGTTCTAAGAGTCTCCTTATCAAAAGACTCAGACTGGTTCTAAGAGTCTCCTTATCAAAAGACTCAGGCTGGTTCTAAGAGTCTCCTTATCAAAAGACTCAGTGCAAGATAGTGAATTCCTACCAAGGGGGTAGAAGAGTGGACTACCCAAAGTTTGGGGAACCACTATATTTCTTTGTGTTGTGCTGTGATTTTCTTCTTGTTATTTTCCTTCTTTACTTGCTTAATTCTTGTTGGTGTGTGGGAAGCTTAAATCTGTGATTATTCCCATATATATATATATATATATAATTGTACAAAATATTTTTAAATCTCTATTCACCCCCCTCTAGAGAATTCTAGTGAGGTTAATTGTGCACTATTAATTGGTATCAGAGGGAGGTTGATCTAAAAAGTTTAACTCCTTGATAAAAAAGATCCTACCTCTCATATATATATTTCTAAAAATTATTTTTCACATGGCACAAATCAAAGATTATGCTTCCACCAGACCACCAATTTGCAACCTTGAAAAGTTTGCACTTTGGAAAACAAGAATTAAAATTTATCTAAACTCTATTGATGGGGAATTATTTGATGTCATTATGACAAGTCCTCCCAAGCCATTCAGAAAGGACTCAAGTGGAAAAGTAACTGAAACACTTGCTCCAAAGGCTGAATGGACAGATGAAGAAAAGAAAGCCCAAGCATATGATACCAAGGCTATGAACATCCTAGTCTCAACCCTCTCAAATGAAATCTTCCAAAAGATTGCTGAATGTGAGTCAGCTAAGGAAATATTGGAGGCTCTCTCTAAAATGGTAGAAGGAAGTGCTGATGAGAGAAAGGACAGAAAGGCATTACTCATCTCTCAATATGAAAACTTCCAGAAGAAAGAAAGTGAAAGTGTTGCAGACATGTATGCCAGATTCCGCCTCATAGTAAATGAGTTAAGAACACTAGAGAATGACATATCTCTCACTGAGATAAATGACAAATTGCTAACTTGCTTCTCAAGCTCTTGGGATTCAAGAATCTGGCCAATTAAAGACTCCAGAAGTCAAAAAGAAATCTCAACAGATGTCCTGTTGGGTAAATTAAGATCTTATGAACAGTTGTTGAAAACAAGAGCTGAGAAAGAAGAGAAAGAAAAGGCTCCTCCACTCTCAAAAGAAAAGAGCATTGCTTTGAAGGCTACTGAAGGTGAACCCTCTACAAATGATGAAGAGCTGATCAGTATACTGGCCAGAAGGTTCAAGAAGTGGATCAAAATAGAAGGATCCAGAAGGAGAGACTCAAAAACCAGGTATGACAAAACTCCTAATAAAGAGATTATCTGTTATTCTTGCAGGAAAGCTGGACACATTGCACCCGAATTTCCTAAAGAGATCAGCAATAAGAAAGATCTGAAAAGAACAGATCTAAAGAAGAAGAAGAAGAAAGAGAAAGGGTTCATTGCTCAATCATGGAGTGATTCAGAATCTGAAGGAAGTACCTCATCTGAAGATGATCAGGAAAAGGCTAAGCAAGAGGAAACCTGTTTGATGGCTACTGAAAAGCCTGAAGATACATCTCTGGTAAAAATATTTGATGATATAGATTTCTCTTCCACTCATTTCAAAAATAGTTTCAAAGAACTCTGTTTAGATCTAGTCAAATCTGAGAAAGAAGTAAAGGAACTAAGAAATGAACTAAACAATCTCAAACAAATAAATACACAACATACAAACTATAAGCTCAGTCTAGGACTCTCAGAGGAGCAACTATATAAAATCAATACTGAAAATCAAGCACAAAGAAAAGAGCTAGCAAAGGCAAAAGTCTTTGAAGACTCTCTAAATGGCAGAGGTCAGAAGCTCAGGAATATCTCTAACAATCTCACTGATAGATTTAGACAACTAGAATATAACACTAACTTAAAACCCAAACCTCAATCACCCAGCAAATCTGTCTGGAGACATCCTATTCACTTCATTAGGGAGAATCATTTGACAAGAGAAAGATCACAAGAAAATCCAGAAACAACCACTGTTTTTAACAAAAATAATCTCACTATGCATGAAGGAATCCTAGGTAAATATCCTCAGAAAAGAAACAAACTTGCGTCGAATCATTATCGACGTGCGTCGAACTCTACTCAACGCAACTCAAATAATGTATCGATTTCTAATCAACGCAGACACCAAAATACGTCGACTCCCAATCGACGCAATCTCTCCTATGCTTCGACTAAAAGTAACCACAGAATATCGACGCAACCAATCTAACAGAAATGTCACCTTTTCCAAAAAGTCTTCTCAATCCATTTCCTTTTATTATGAACACTATTTCTGCAACATTACTAAAGAAAACTGCTATGATAAGCCAATACCCCTAAAGAAGGAAGGATATTCTGAAAAACCCACTTATTCTTTCATTAAACCTTTCACTGTTGGGAGGAATGGACCCCAGCTTAGGAGGGCCCAAACTAATGTTTAAAATTTTATGTGTAGATGTATCACATCTCCAGGCTGGTGTGGTACTTGAACAGTGGATTCTCCATGCACATGACATGGTACAAAAACCTATTAATCAATTTTGAGGATAGACTTGGACCACCAGTGACATTTGGAGACTCTAGTTGTGGCCAAACCAGGGGCTTTGGAGATTTCAAAGAAGGGAAAGTTAACTTCAAGAATGTGGCAATAGTCAAAGGACTGAAGCACAGTCTGATAAGTATAAGTCAGATATGTGACAGTGGTAAGTATGAGGTAAAATTCACCACACTATTTTGCCATATTATTGATATCAAGACTGGTGTCATAGTACTTAATGGAATTAGAAAAGGGAAGGTATATATAGTAGACTTTAGCTCCTCACCCACAGAAGTTTGTTTGTTAAACAATATTATTAATAAAAGTGAATTATGGCATAGGAGACTGGGTCATCTAAACTACAAAACCATTAGTAAACTATCAAAGAATAACCTAGTAAGAGGCCTACCAAAGGGTAGATTCTCTAAGGACTCCCCATGTTGACCTTGCCAACTAGGAAAACAGACCAAGTCATCCTTCAAACCAATTGGTAAGGATGACTCCCCTAGGATCCTCTACTTACTGCACATGGATCTCTTTGGTCCCATATCCACTCAGAGCTTAGGTGGAAAGTCTTATACCTTAGTTGTTGTAGATGATTATTCTAGGTTTAGCTGGGTATTCTTTATAAGGGCCAAGTCTGAAACCCATAAGATTCTCTCAAGATTCATAAGACAGATTCAATCTGAGTTCAATACTCATGTTTCAATTATCAGGAATGATCATGAGACTGAATTTGAAAATCAGTCAATTTGTAGTTTCTGTGAGGATATAGGTATTAAACAAAGTTTTTCAGCCCCTAGAACTCCTCAACAAAATGGAGTTGCTGAAAGAAAGAATAGAACTTTAATTGAATCAGGAAGGACCTTACTTGCAGAATCAGGATTACCAAAAACCTTCTGGGCTGAAGCAGTCAACACTGCAAACTATGTTCTAAATAGAAGCCTCATTTACAAAACTAAGGCAAAAACTCCATATGAGCTTCTGAAGGGAAAAACACCCATTGTTAAATACTTTAAATTTTTTTGATGTGCTTGCTTTATTCTAAATAATGGGAAAGATCATCTTGTCAAGTTTGACAA
Organism: Dactylorhiza incarnata; assembly: GCA_033032865.1. Taxonomy (NCBI): domain Eukaryota; kingdom Viridiplantae; phylum Streptophyta; class Magnoliopsida; order Asparagales; family Orchidaceae; genus Dactylorhiza; species Dactylorhiza incarnata. Next base: position 1,847,948 of record JAWHQI010000352.1, on the reverse strand, counting down.
GAAGTCTGATGATGGAATATTTCTGGGGTACTCATCATCTAGTAAAGCATATAGATGTTATAACAGGAGAACTCTCAGAATTGAAGAATCTATGCACATTATATTTGATGAAACTAACATGTTGTTTATGGGGGAAGAAACTTCCACCAATCCTGTTCCACAGGAAGATGGCAGCATAGAGACTCAGCTTGAACAACTGACTCTAGAGAACAGAGACACTGGGAAAGAAAACCAGCTACAGGAACCAAGTGAGGAGTCTGAACAAGAGCATGAAGAAGGTTCAGAGAAGAGCAATCAAAACCAACTCCCACAAGAGAACATGGTTCAGGAAGAACAGTTGGGCAATGATCCCATTGTTAATGAGGGAGAAGAGCATCTGACAAATCCAAGCAGGACAGGGATCAACATGAAAAATCATCCACAATCAAGAGTAATTGGAGACCCCAATACTGGAGTAAGAACAAGACACCAAGTCTCCAATGGGATGATGCTCCAATGCTTCTTATCTCAAGTTGAACCAAAGAAGTTTGAGGAAGCAAATTGTGATCCTCACTGGATTATAGCCATGCAAGAAGAACTAAGCCAATTTGAGAGAAACAAAGTGTGGAGCCTAGTTGAGAGACTAAGAAACTACCCAGTTATTGGTACAAAGTGGGTATACAGAAATAAGCTAGATTCCACTGGAGTAATTGTCAGGAACAAGGCAAGACTTGTAGCACAAGGATACAGACAAGCCCGGATCGAAGGGCCGGGAATATTCTGGTATGGGTTTGAGAGAGGAAAGGATGTGAGCTTAAGGAATAGACTAAAATCAAACCTTTGCTCCAGTAGCCAGATTGGAAGCAATCAGACTCTTTCTTGCCTATGCAGCCTTCATGAAGATGAAAGTCTACCAGATGAATGTCAAGAGTGCTTTTCTGAATGGTGACCTTCAAGAAGAGGTGTATGTAGAGCAACCACCAGGTTTTGTCAATCCCTCCTCACCTAACTTTGTTTATAGACTTAACAAAGCACTTTATGGTCTTAAGCAAGCACCTAGAGCCTGGTATGAAACTCTCTCCAACTTCCTTTTAGAAAATTCTTTTGAAAGAGGAAAAGTAGATAAAACACTTTTTACTAGAACTCATAAAAATCAACTCCTTCTTGTTCAAATCTATGTAGATGATATCATCTTTAGCTCCACTCATCCCAAACTTTGTAAAAGATTTGCTAATTTAATGCAATCAAAATTTGAAATGAGTAGTATGGGAGAACTCTCTTATTTCTTTGGGCTACAAGTGAAACAAAGCAGTGAGGGAATCTTTATATCACAATCTAAATACACTAAAGAATTAATCAAAAAGTTTGGTATGGAATCAGCCTCTACCATGAAAACACCTATGGCAACTAATGCCATTATAGAAAAGGATGATAAGGGAAAATCAGTAGATCAAAAGACATATAGGGCAATCATAGGATCCCTTCTCTATCTAACAGCTAGCAGACCTGCCATTATGTTTGCAACCGGCATATGTGCTAGATTTCAGGTTGATCCAAAAGAATCCCATCTCACCTCTTTAAAAAGGATTCTTAGATACTTAAAGGGAACACCTGAACTAGGTCTGTGGTACTCAGCAGAAACAAATTTTGAATTTATAGGATTCTCAGATGCAGACTATGCTGGATGTAGGGTTGATAGAAAAAGCACATCTGGTACTTGCCAATTCCTAGGTGACAGATTAATATCATGGTTCAGTAAGAAACAAACTTCAGTCTCAACCTCAATAGTTGAAGCTGAATATATAGCTGCTGGGAGCTGTTGTTCACAAATCCTCTGGATGCAAAATCAGCTTCTTGACTATAAACTAGAAGTCAATAACTCTAAAATTTATTGTGATAGCTCTAGTGTTATATCCATAACATCCAACCCAGTCCTTCATAGTAGAACCAAACATATAGAGATCAGACATCATTTTCTTAGAGACAATGTAGAAAAAGGTAAGATAACCTGTATCTATTCCTACAGATAGTCAAAGAGCAGACATCTTTACCAAGCCCTTAGATGAAACTAAGCATACTTACTTTATCAACACTTTGGGAATGCTTGATGGAAGTTTGTAAACACCATTGTTGGGGAAATCTAAAAGAGATCAGAAAAACTAAGCAAGTACTTAAAAGACACGTCGATTACTTATTGACGCACCGTCGAGAGGAACTCGACGCTAGCATTGATTTCTTAAAGACAAAGATGCGTCGATTGATGCGCAAATCTTAGCACACCGCTAAAGGCGGTAGTAAGACTGCGGCACGAAACGGCAGTGTACCGATCGTTCAAGTAATATAAAATGGGAATGAATCCCCAAGTATCGATCTCAAAGGAACACAGTAAGGTGGAGTTAACGTTCGAGGAAGGACTTGAGATCGAAGTCCTTGAGTCGGATGGAATGCGGAAACGGGGTGATTTGGCTTTTGGAAAATAAAAGAAAACAACTACAACTACTCCTATGCAATGCCGTTATGCAATGCTTCGCTTGGTGGGATGGAGACTAGGCAGGCCTTGAGCGCGCTGCATCGCAAGGGCGGATGGACGAGTAGACAAGCGGAATCGAACTATGCAGGCCTTGAGCGCACTGCTTCGTTAGGCGAATGGGTTACACGGGCCGCTATGCCACGCTTCGCTAGGCGGATGGACGAGAAGGCTAGCGGATGGAATGGTTCGCACCGGCGGAGTCGGAATGGATTACACGGGCCGCTATGCCACGCTTCGCTAGGCGGATGGAAGAGTAGGCATACGGATGAGGGTCGCAAGCACCTCTTCGACAAGCACGCCACTAGCAATTGCTAGTGCGGCACCGGACACGGTGGTGGAGTGGAAAATGGATGGCGGCGCTCCTCATTCACACATATGAATAATATGATTCCATAAACATGAAATAAACATTAATAAACAAGATTCATAGTGCCATCATCAAAATATAGAGATTACAAACAGCTACAACCACACAAGTAGAAGAAAAAGGCAAGAGATACGACCGAATCCGGAGTCTCGTTGTAGATTCACGGTAGGAATCGTCGGGTTGTCAATCCACGTCCTAGCTCGGTCCCAACTGCGTCCGGGGTAGAGGAGGGCTGTCACACCTCCCAATGGACCCGTCTTCTCCAGCGCTTTACCATCCGGCCACGTCTAATGCGAAGAACTCCTTGCTTGGCGATGAAGATGCGTGGAATCTCCTCCTTGAAGCTCTTGGATGATGGAGGAGGCCTAGGGGGGCGGAGAACCAGCGGAAAAGGGCGAAACGGCGGAGTCGGGCGGAAAAACGGCGAGATCCCCGCCCTAATTCGTGAGCAGGAGAATTTATAGGCGCTGGAATAAACAGTGCGCACGGTCGTTGGCGCACGACCAGTGGTCGTGCGCACTAGAATCCTGTGATCGTGTGCCTGCCTGGACGGGGCCTGCAAGGGAAGAAAATTATAAAATACAATGTTCGCACGACCAGTGGCGCACGACCGGGGGTCGTGCGCACTATCGTCGGTGGTCGTGCGCATTAGTCAAAACAGAACTCAGAAAATTAATGATAAGTGCGCACGAACAGTGGCGCACGACCGGTGGTCGTGCGCACTAGCGTAGATGGTCGTGCGCACTACACCAAACAGAACTCATAAAAAAGGGTTAAGTGCACACGATCAGTGGCGCACGACCAGTGGTCGTGCGCTATAGAACCGGTGATCGTGCGCAGTGTTCCTGTGCAGAATTGCACCGGGAACACCTGCACGACTCCTATTCCAGCACAACCACGAATCTAGCCACTGAAAGTGGCACCTAACGGAGCATGAAAACTACTAATGAAGAAAAGCATGAAATCACACCAAAATGGGTCTAGAAGTGCACCTAGCATGGAATATCAAATATAAACTATAACAAGGCTAAAGTGCGGTGAAATGACTGAATAACGGCCCGGATGAGTCCATAAATGTGTATATGATCAGGACTCATCATCGATCCCTTATCGACGCACCGTCGATCTAATCTCGACGCAAGTCTGCGACCACGTCGGCAGGACATTAGGCTGACAATGTTTCGATGGAGCATCGACTTCAGATTGACGCATATGTTGACATCAATGATCAACGTCACAGATGCTCCGACACATCGACCATGCGTCGACTCCAATTCGACGTAACGTCGACTTCATAATAAAACTGGAAACAAATCTTCCCTTCTTCTTTTGACGATTGGTTACCTAATATACCTTGATTTCTATTTCCTTTTCGATGCTTCACCTCCTTTAAATAACACCTCTTATTTCATAACTCATACTCTCCCAAACCACCAAAATCTTCGTCTTCTACCTCTCTCTCTGCATCAATGGCGCCAACCCTTGCTCAATCTGCTCTCATCAAAACAATAAACGATGCTCTGGAACAACTTTTGAATGACTTCCAGACACGTCTGACCAACTTTTCCAATGAGTGTGCCGACATGCTCACCACCTGTGAAGCCAAATTGGCCAACCTCTCTGCTTCTCTTCCTGAGCTTCATGTTCTTCTTCAAGAACAACCTCTGTCGCCAAAAGGGTTTACATCATTTCTGAAGGATATAAACAAGGGGGAGAGTTGCTCCAGAAACCCCCCTATCCAGGTTTCATATTTTCTTAAAGATCAGGGCTAACTTTTCTCCAATCTCTAAATACTATCTTTAAGTATTAAACCAACTTCATTTTTTTACCATAGGCTCAAATCTTCTCCAATCACTCAGATTACACCTTCAACAAACACTTTGGTGAATCCTCCTCCTACCATACAGAAGGAGACCATGCTGTGGATTCAGCATTCAAAGTAGATGCCCCATATGTTCAGGGGGAGATTGTTGCAGTACAAAATATAGAAGTCCAGGGGGAGGAAAAGACAGCTTTTTCTGATGACCTAAAAGGGCAAGTCTGGATTGAGGCACCCTTGTGTGTGGAAGAATATCAGCATCACTCTCCTGGCTTCTCTGCTAGCTATATCAAACTCAAGACACCCTTACTTGAGGATATTCCTCCAGAGGTTACAGAACAAATTCCCTCTCCTTCAAAAGTTCCTTCTCCACCTTCTCCTTCTAAAAAGAAAACTATATCTCCACCTCTGCTTCTTCCACCACTTCAACCTCCATATCTACCTCCTCTGCTACCTTTACCTCCACAAATGCTATCTAGGGAAAAACCAAGAGGACAAATAGAAAGAAGAAGAGAAGCCATCCCTCATTGGCAAAAGTTCTCCAAAGAAGAAAGAAAAGACTATGCAAAGGAAAAGAAATATAGAAAGGTTGTTGAGGAGATAAAGAAGGTTTGAAAGAATGCCTAATATCACTCCTAACAGTCCTGTAAAGGAATACCATGATCCTGACATGGAAATGAGGCATGAAGAAATAAGAGAAAGAGAGCTGTATGAATATGAAGCAGCTAGGAAAGAAGTAGAAGATAAAAGGAATATCTGGTTGGAAAGATCAAGAAGGGGATGACTAAAGAACATATTCTTGCTGAATCTTCCATCAAACTTCCAAAGAAATTGTTTGATATTGAAGCTTATCAAAAGAAAAATCCTCAGGGAGGGCTCATCCTAGAAAAAGGACAAAAGCACAAAAGGGGTGTAGGGTGTGCAGAAGATATCTACATTCCCTATAAGAAGCCTACAAGACCTGCAAGATTAGACAAATGGCATGACTCACCCTGGAAAGGGAAAGGAAAAATGTCTGAGAAACAGGAATCAGAGAAGAGAATATATAGGCCAAAGGTTGACAACCAAGGACCACCTGAGCCCAAGCCTACACAAAAGAAACCTCAAAACATTACAATTGAGATGATTGATGAAAAGGCAACAATTATCATCAGCAAGGGCTATTCTATAAATGACACTCTCCCTGATGCTGACAAAATCCTGGAGAAACTGCACACAATCATCAGAAATGTCCAGGAGCATCCTGATAGAGCCAGGGGCTATATTTTTGATGCTATTGAAAATTTATCTAGGAAATTTTATTATGCCTTTGTCAACTTCATGTATAACAAGAAGTTCCTAGTTAAAATCTTGTGAAAGACAATTACTTGTTATATGATTTCTTCTGATTACTTAGCATATTTCTTCTCTATATAAATGCTTTGTTGTGTTGATTAAAAGCTGATACAATTTCTCTCTAAATAGGGTTAAGACAAATAGGGGGAGATTATTGGGGAAATGATTTATCTTAACCCCTAGAATTGAGAAGAATATAATTTCTAAGAATGAAAAATTAATCTAAGTAAATATGCGTCGAATAGTAATCGACGCATCGTCGAAATGTAGTCGACGTTTCTCTCAGAATGAGTCGAAGTAACTCTAAGAAGAATTCAACGTAATCTTTGTCGACGTACCTCCGACTTCTAGTCGACGCATTTAATAAAGTCGACGTACCTTAGTCGACGCACTTTCCTTATTCTCCTCTTGACGTACAACCAGGATGAACTCGACGCTTACGTCTAATAGTAATCGACACACGTCAATTTCTATGTCAAATTCAAATTCACGCCAGATCTCTTTCCTTCTTTCTAAAGATCTGAATTTTATGGAATGATTTTATTCTTTTATAGCCGTTCTGAATCTGTCTTTCCTTCTAATTGATTCTTGGCTAATTTGATTAATGTTTATTTGGATATTATTTGAAATCAGAATAAACTCATTCCTTCTACAGATAAAATTAGCATGGAAACTTTTATCTCTTTCTAATTCTCTGTCTGCTAATTGATTATTCTTCTTTAGCAATATCTTTTCAAACAGTGCTATAAATAAGAAGGAAGTCGACAGAGAATAACAACTAGTGATCCACCATATACATTTGAAAAAGAGGAAGAGCTCCCAAAGTGAAGAGTGAGAAAGCTGAGAAAAGAGATAGTATGCTGCAGTAAAGAAAAAACCTTCATCTTCTCCTCCTGAGGCCATTCTGCTGCAAATTCTGAAAGCTCTCACAAAATAGAGAAAAGCTTACAATCTCCTTCTCACTATAGAAGAGAGATTACATTCACTATTCTTGTGCTTCTAATCTTCTTGCTAGGAAGAAGATTCCTTCTTGTTTAAATTACTTCTTCTCCTTATCTTTATTTCACTTTTAAACTGTGTAAAGAGTTTTTAGAATCTGAAGAGTGAGAAAGCTGAGAAAAGAGATAGTATGCTGCAGTAAAGAAAAAACCTTCATCTTCTCCTCCTGAGGCCATTCTGCTGCAAATTCTGAAAGCTCTCACAAAATAGAGAAAAGCTTACAATCTCCTTCTCACTATAGAAGAGAGATTACATTCACTATTCTTGTGCTTCTAATCTTCTTGATAGGAAGAAGATTCCTTCTTGTTTAAATTACTTCTTCTCCTTATCTTTATTTCACTTTTAAACTGTGTAAAGAGTTTTTAGAATCTCTCTTCAAAAAATTCAGTTGTACTGGTTCTAAGAGTCTCCTTATCAAAAGACTCAGGCTGGTTCTAAGAGTCTCCTTATCAAAAGACTCAGTGCAAGATAGTGAATTCCTACCAAGGGGGTAGAAGAGTGGACTACCCAAAGTTTGGGGAACCACTATATTTCTTTGTGTTGTGCTATGATTTTCTTCTTGTTATTTTCCTTCTTTACTTGCTTAATTCTTGTTGGTGTGTGGGAAGCTTAAATCTGTGATTATTACACACACACATATATATATATATATATATAACTGCACAAAGTATTTTTAAATCTCTATTCACCCCCCCTCTAGAGAATTCTAGTGAGGTTAACTGTGCACTATCACCCATGATCTCGATTTGGGAGCAGTTGGCTTTGCACTGAATACATGGAGACATTATTTATATAGGTTTAAGTGTGAGGTTTGTTTAATCACAAGAGCCTGAAATACATATACTAGTAGAAGGAGCTCAACCTGAGACATTGATAATGGTTGGAGTTCCTATGTGATTACGAGTATACACTATCATCCTAGAATGGCGAATGTAATGGAAGATGCCTTGAGGCAATGATTACCTGCAATGGTATGTTGGATCAGCAGCACTTAGGAAGAGATGATTAAGACTTTTGATAGGCTCGGTGTTTTGGTGGAAGACCCTCAGGTCAGAACTAGAGAGGTATCCCTTTTGCATTAGATAGAGGTGGGGCCAGAACACACATGGACTTACTTGGAGTTTGATTTTTGATATCGGATCCGAGTAACTTTACGATCATATTAACATCTATCAAAGCTCATATGATCCCTCTTAGTGGGCCCTCAGGAGAAATTCTTATTATATGATGATATACTCTACTTCAGGTCCATATTATACATTCCAGATGGTGATGAACTGAGACAGGAGATCATATGAGAGGTACATAATATGAAATATTTTATTCACCCAGGTATCACTATGATGTACATTAACCTCCGATGTATATTTTGGTGGTCCAAGATAAAGCTGGATATTATTTCCTATGCCTCCCACTGTAGACTTGTTAGTTGGTGAAGGCCAAATGCAGGAGACCACCAAGACTATTGTAGTCATTGTCTATTCCATAATGAAAATTTGAGGATATCTCCATGGATTTTGTGCACAATCTAGCACGTTCTTGGGAAGGGAATGACTTTATCTAGGTGATAGTTGACCGCATGATAAAGGTGTCTTTGTTTATTCTGAACTGGCAATCTAATTGTATCGAGGTGCTAGTATGACTCTATGTTGAGAAAATGGTTAGATTTCGTGGAGTTCAGAAGACCATTGCGTCAGACTGAGATGGACGCTTCACGTTGAATGAATGGCATAGGGTGCAAGACTATCTTGGCTCTAGACTTACTTTCAATATTGCATTTCATCCGCATACCAACGAATAGATGGAGCGTATGAACACCACCAAGGAGGACCTTCTCATGAAGTGCATTGTGGATTACCAGGAGCCTTGGGAGAGGATTCTCCCTTGATTGTGTTTTCTTACAACAACTGTTACCAGAACAGTATCATGATGGATCTTTTTGATGCTCTTTATGGAGGGCGATGTCACACATTGTTGTCATGAGTTTAGGATGAGGAAATTTATGCGTAGGGCCATGATTACATTGATGAGATAATACATTCCATGAGACTAATACAAGAGCACATATTGGAGGCATTGTGCAGGGAAGCAAAGTACAATGATGTTAGGCACTGGTCTGTTGAGTTTGTAGTGGGGGTATCAGGTGTTTTTGAAGATTGTCCCATGCATGGAGCCTCTTGAGTCTGTTGACATAAAAAGCTAGACCCTCATTACATGGTCCATAAACTATCTTGAGAGGATAGTACAGGTTTCGTACCATATATAGTTTCATGTTTAGATGAGTGTACTGCACGGTCTGTTTCATATTTGGTCTCTGTGGAAGGCTCTGATATGCCCTGAGCAGAGAGTTCAAGCAATTGATTTACCTATTCAGGCCTACAAATCTATGTTGATAGAGCCAGTTGACATTATTGACACCTCAATCTAACAACTATGGAGTAAGGATGTTGTTAGGGTTAAGGTTTAGTGGATGAACTGTGGATTAGAGGAGCATTCTTGGGATCTATAACATTTGATGTAGATGAAGTATCCGAGATTATTTTCTTCAGGTACTTTCTGCTCTCACAGCTAAAACCCCTACTTCTTTCCTATTTTTGGGGATGAAAATCCTTTCAGTTTTATTGGAATGTGACATCTCACTTTTCAATTGAACCATCTAGTAGACTAGTCGATTCAATATACCCACGATGAACAGTTTAGTCGAGTCTATGTGACTCATGCCTCGACTATAACCTAAATCTATGAGTTTCTCATGAGCTAAGAAAATGCCCCCAAAATCAATTCTAGTTATTGTATTTAGACTCATATAGTCTATACGAGTCCAACAGAGTCGGCCTAGCTCAATTCCGATGAGTATCAGAGAATTTGGCGTGACAATGCAATTTTAAGTAACATTTTTACCAAGAAGTGGAAATTGAGTAAATGTCTTTGGACTTGACCTCTGTTTGTTTCATTAGACTTGTAAAGTTACTAAAAGTTCAACGAAGTCATCTGCATTTAATTTTGATGAGTATCAGAGAATTTATCTTATGAACATAAGTTTTAAGTAATGTAAGCATCCAATAATGCGAAATCTAGCAACCAACCTCAAAATTTAACTCGGTAAGTTTCGTTAGACTCGTAACAACATTACGAGTCTAATGGATTTGTCTGTATGTAATTCTGACATCGTTAGGAAGTTTTTTGACATTATGTATAATCGTGCCGCAAACACTTCAGGGAGCGTATAATGAGTAAATGAACTTAGAATTAATTATTGTGGATTATTTTGGTGGGTGCATATCGACGAGATGATCATAACAAATCCATCTAAAACAAATTTCGAGATCCCTAGAAAAATCTATGCACATTTGAATGGAACACCAAGTGAACTTCCTAATTCTAACCTAAAATATATTATTATTATGTAAACATATTAACTTAGGGTTTAACACTTACCTCTCAAACCTCCAGCAATCACACAACTCCATCATGTAGCCCGACAAAATAAGAGATTGAGCCCCTTCCTCGATCCCCTCCTCTCCAATAATTTTTCTAGCGAGCCATTCCATCATCATCCTTCTAGTCCGTGGTTTCCATCATTCTCTCTCTCTCTCTCTCTCTCTCTCTCTCTCATTTATATGCCGAGGTGTAGCTCATGTGAACTCCGAGCTTTCCTTCCCTCTTCGACCAAAAACCCTTCACCCGAGAGATCAAGATCTGAATGAGTCCGCTCTCTCCATCCATTTTCGATGAACTCCAATTTCCAGCTACGGCGAGCTCTGAGCTTCCCTTCCCTCTCTGATCATCAACACTCAAAAATGAGAGCCATCGCTCTCCTCTTCATGTTTTTAATGACAACACTCCAACTGAGATATTACCTAGACTTCAAATCAGTGGCTCATCACCTCTACAACAACAATTCATCCATTCACATTCTCTAAAGGCCAAAATAGCCTCCTCTCTAAGGCTCGGCTGACCACAACATCCAGCAACAAATCAGTTCTGACTATTGCTCGGAGGGACCAATAAATGCCGCTTACGCATCTATTGGGTAGCATGCATGAATACTCTGATTACTTTCTCGAATCCTCCCAAGATCGCTCTTATTATTCAAATTTCACGCAAAAGCCTTTTTTCTGGAGACCCACAGACACCTGAACATAGTAGTGCTCGTGGTGGCTATGGATTACTTAGCGTGGGCCTTATGTCCCTCTCCATGAGTCTTGAGGCACCGTACATATGATAAATAATATTGAAGCGTGTGATCGAAAAACTATGATCGCACGGAGATATATAATATTGAATGTAATCAAAATAATGATGATTGCACGCCAAAAAATAATATTAAATCACGCAGTAGAAAAATAATGACAATCGCATGGTGAGATCGATGGTGAATCACGTGACAAAATCAACGTTGATCGTGCGATGGAAATAATTGATGAAGTTTGTAGTGAATACTTATGACAGAAAAGAAATCAAGTATGTATAATACATAGTCAGATTTTGGGTAGAATTGTTGAGCCAATGCCGATAGCATCACCTATTTTCCAATATTTAATCCACAACATGACACCTCCCAAATTCATTGCCATGTCCGCCAAGAATATGGGACATATAGCCATAATGCAATGTGTTTATTCCAATGTATTTATTGCATTTAAATTAAGTTGAATATACAAAACAAATTATTCATATTGGGATTTTGCAGAGATGGAGATATTTAGTTCTCTTGATTGGGTAGAGTACTGGGTTGTATGCCTCCCCTAGTTGGTGAATTAAATTGTATGTAACTCTACATGTATAAAATGATAATGTGTGTGAATGTATGTGGCTGGTTAACTGGACATATCGGTGGCACACACTGTAGGGTTCGGACAACGACTCATGTACAACATCATGGTTGAACGATAGTGCGCGTCCTAGCCTAGTTTGTTGTTTGTGTAGGTGTTAACCACTTGGAGTTCAACATGAGCTATACCTTAGTTCTTTTGATTATACCACAAGTATGGGCAAAAAAATGAGTATGCCTCGGACAGCCACATGTAAGTCCTAGGCATGATAGTGCTTATATATCTTAAAAGTGGCCAGGATGTGCCACTGCAACAATTTGGCCATTATGTTTGTGACTGTGGTCTTATCTACCCCACAAATAAGTGATCACAATCATTATTTTGCACTTTATTTTGATCTAGTGCTTGCATCTCGATGTTGTATGTTTGTTAATATATGTTGACATAGTAGATTTGCGCACTTTATTTGATGATGATGATGTGTGGTGTATACTTGGGTCCTTTTCCTTAACAATAATTTTATCTTATTTATATGATAGCTAATTCTTACTATTAGTGGTTAATATTATTGGGTGCATGAATGCAGACACCGCTGGCTCTAAACAGTATATTATAAATATTGCATAATTTTATAGCATATACTTTTAGTCTACTAGTTGTACTTTCAATTCCCTACTATGCATTTTAGTATTACGGTGTGTTATTATTGTATGCATACTTCCTGCCAATTTATGCAACTTGGTATTTCCCTTCGTTTGGGTGTTAGGTCTTGGGGTGAGCGGGAAGACCACTGAATCTTTTTTTGACTGACACACTATCCTATTAAACCAGTTTAGGCGGAGCCCCATCAATCGTGATGCAGCCGAAGCTCCAGGTGCATGATTCGACAGCTGGGCAAGGGGTGCTGATGACAGTCTCCCAACAGGAGGTTGTTAGTTTACTTTGGATTGTACTTTTACTTGTACTTGGAGTCTACAATCCGTTGTGGGCAGTAGCCCCGAATCTTTTTTTGGACTGTACGGGCCATCGAGCCCTCTTTATTTATTCCTGCACTTTATCTTCCTCTTATTTACTCTGCGGTACTGCTTTGTTGTCTTTCACATTTATTTCCACTTTTACACACTTGGTTGAATGATGTTTAGTTATTCGCTTAGTACCCTGTTCGGATCATGTGGTTGAATTGCATAATGGGAGAAAGGGTGAGACATCCGTCTATATTCTTCCCCGCTAGTCACTTTAATCATGCGGTTTGGGCACATGTGCGATAAGATCCACTTATATATCTTTTTTTGGGAGGGGATCTTATAAAGGGTATTAGAGCTAGTCTCAAATGACAGTTATAGCTATTACACACTCGAGGTGAACTACTGTCTACATTCAAAATGTTTTATGTTAAAATACTTAATCATTTTTACACCTCTATAAAGATCTTGTTATCTAATAACGCTAAATAGTAGCTTACCAATCCAATTTAAGTGGTTTGTTATGGGCCCATGGTGGGGAGCCACATATCAATGATGGGAGAAGATGCGCACGTAGAGAACAAGTACTTTCATTTGTCATATCATTTTATTTTTATTGCATCATATTTTCCTTTGTTTGAAAGACTCAAATTTATTAGGCCTTGTGAAGGGAAATTTTGATATTTAATGTTTTTGGGTTCATTCTACTTAGGAGAGAAGGCAAATGAGAATGGAAACAAAAGGTTATTATCTAATTTCCTCTCCGTCTCCTGTGTATTTCAGTACCCTTCATGCGTGCAACCCAACTAGGGTAGCATCACACTCAACTCTATCTTCCCACACTGACGGAAGTCGAATGCCATAGAAACTCCATCTTCCGACACCTCTCCTCCCATGCTCTTCGCTAATGTATTTCCATCAAGATCCAAGAAGAAATCCAATAATCTACATGTCATCACTTCACCCTAACCTCATCCCACTTACATGTCAACGACATTCCATATAGTGAATTATGACGGTTTCGATCAGCACTCGCACACTACAACATGTTGATTATCCATTTTCTTGCCCTTTATTGTAAGACCTCATGAACAACACCCACACCCACTCTAAACCCAACTTCTACCAGTCATCATTTCCCAACAACATTATGGAGGAAGTTTCCCGACATTATCTCAAGTCATGGAAATGTTTCAAAAAATTATGGTGGCAAATACAACCACACTTGAGGCCTTCACAAATTACCTCAATGATGCACCTCTGCCACCACAATCCATCATCAACACCTCCAACAACAATTCGCTTGAAGCATAGCACACCAAATTCCACAATCGCAACCCAAAATGATGTGATGCTCCCCTCTACATGAAGATGGATTTCCCACTCTTCCGTAAACTCATGAGTCAGTCTTTGGCATTACAAGTAGTTCTTTCCAAACTAATTCACACCCCCACACCTAATGAGAAGCATGAACTGGCTTTGCCTCTTTCCATGTCATAGGATCCATGCAGTTATGGTTCACATAGATACAACAGGAGAAACTTCAACTAGATTGGAAGACTCCAAGATCAACTGTGAGCCACTCTTCACGGAAACCCCATAGAAAACTTCATCTCCCTTAAGTAGACAATCTCCATTGATGGCTATTTGGCGAAGGTTCAAGTTCTTCTCACTCATGCATCTTATGGTATTCCAAAGGAATAAGGGTCCATCTTCTCCATGGGCCACTAGGAACATCTACCCTAAGACATGGAATTCTAGAAACCAATGAATCTCACCTCCGCCAGGAGTATTGCTCGGGAATACAAGAAGTGCTTTCTCATGGACTGATTATATAACATTAATAGAGGAATAAATGGGTCTTTCCGTGGATTCAATGCTCCCACTAATTGGCTAAGAAATGCACATGTTAAAGGAAAATAGTGAGACTGGCAACACAGTTAATTTTCCTCATGTTGAACCCAAAATTAGCCAACCATAAATCCATAGGCCGATTCTTTAATTTCGGCGATTATATATAAGAGGGCAAAAATGTAATCTATTTGTTCTCAATGTCAACTCCCGAATGAGAATGGGAGGATAATTTAGAGGATCCCAAGATTTCACTCCATGCCATTACTGGATCAGGTAGGGTCACCCCATCCAAATTTTTTATTGATATTGCAGATCACCTAATTATAGCGCTCATGCACTCGGGGAGCACGCATAATTTTATAAGCAAGCAGGTTGCACACTAGCTTTATATCACCATGACCTGCTGCACTCGCTTCAACATGTCGGTGGCCAAAGATATCAAGATTGATTGTCCAAATATTTTCCACCCCTGGCTAAAGAGGAGGAGGGACAATACTTATAGAGGACCTACCTGTGATATTCCTCAAGTGTTTTTTGTGTACTGGGAGTTAGGTGACTACAAACCTTATGGACCTCAATGTGGGACTTTGATCAACTTACCATGGGGGAGCATATGGGTTTTAAGATGATGGAGTGGCATGGTTGCCTTCCAAGGTTATTGTTAGGGATCTTTTATTTTGATACAAGGGACCATGAGCACATGGACCTAATTAGCAAACTATTGTAGGAGTTTGGTGAAACTTTATCACAACCTCAAGGGCTTTCCCTACCATGCTACAAGGACCATCACATCTGTCACCAAGCAAGCACAACTATAGTGGTCAAGACCTTAGTAGTACTCCCTGATCCAGAAGGATGAGTTTGAGCATCAGTGTAGTATTATGCTATTACAATGGATCATATGACCTAATGCATCTCTGTTTTCTTCCCAAGTCCACTTGGTGTTCATGGTGGATGACATTTGGCAATTATGGTGGACAACTTCGAATGGATTGTCCAAGATGATCAAGAATAAGTTCCATATATCAGTGGTGGTTGTGCTCCTGGATGATTTGCATGATGCCCATTTATTCTTTAAGCTTGATCTAGGATGTTGTACCATCGGGTACACGTGGCTTTCCCTACCATGCTACAAGGACCATCACATCTATCACCTACCAAGCACATCTATAGTGGTCAAGACCTTAGTAGTACCCCTTGATCCAGAAGGATGAGTTTGAACATCAGTCTAGTACCATGCTATTACAAGGGACCATATAACACAATGTGTCTCTGTTTTCTTCCCCATTCCACTTGGTGTTCATGATGGATGATATTTGGCAATTATGGTGGACTACAATGAACGAAATGTCCAAGATAATCATGAATAAGTTCCTTGTATCGGTGGTGGAGGAGCTCCACAATGATTTGCATGATGCCCATTTATTAGTTAAGCTTGATCTATGATGTTGTACCATCAGATGCACATGGCCCCCTCTAACATAGAGAAGACCACCTTCCAAACTCATCACGAGGATTTTGATTTCTTGGATATGACGTTTGTCCTCACTAGTGAACGAGGTATTATATTCCCTCTTATGGTGATATGTTATCATGTTTTTTGATGATATCATAGTGTATTGGGAAACATTATAGGAACACATAGAGCATATGTTATCCTACACCTCATCCATCATCATTAGTTGTTCCTGAAGAACATCAATGCTCCTTTAACACAAGGGGCATATCATGGACAATATAGGGGTCATTGCAGACCCACCTTGAAAATATTCAAGTTATGTCTATTTGTCTGGTTCCTCGGTCGCAGTGCGAGATTTGAGGAATCTTACCCCTCATAGGATACTACTATTGTTTTATTCATGTTTACAACATGATCACCAAGCCATTGGTAAACTACTAAAAAGAGTGCTTTTGCTGGGGAGAGGCGGTTATAGGAGACTTTAGGGAGATTCAACAGAACTAATTTATGCACATGTATTAACCTTCCCAATCTTAGTCTGGAGATTCGAGTGGAGTGTGATACCTTGAAACAAGGGAGTGACATTGTGCTGTAGTAGATGTCTGGCTTCCTCTTCGACATGAAAGATGGTTATACCCCACCAGAACTTTACCGCTTGCGAGCAGGAGTTCATATGATTGGCCAAAGTAGTGAGACATTGGCATCCTTACTTGTGGGTATAGAATTTTTGATTCAAACATATCACTTCAACATGAAGTACCTTCTTGAACAACACCTTGTTACCATATCGTAGCGATGGTTAGCAAACTACTGGTTTTGATTTTTGGGTCAAGCACAAATAGTTTCATGAATGCCTCTCACTTTGAGATCACAAGATGGAAACTCTATTTGCTATTTCCAAACTATATCTGAGCTAGTTACAACCCTTCCTAGGAGACAAGAGTCACTTATGTTCTCTTCAATTAATGACTATGCAATAGGGGTATTGAACCCCGCTATGGGCCACGTGGAATGGTCTCATTCTATAAAAGTCATGGCAATACACAACATTGATGTCTCTTGATTATCGACTTACTGGGATACCTACATGATAGGGGCCATAAAGGGATCCACGTGGCCCTTTAGCCGAATTCTTTTGAAAGGGGCTTAGATGGTAGGTTCTGAAGTTCATCACATCATGTTTAGTGTGTTAGTGCAAATAGTTTGGCCACCAACTACTAACAGGAATATTGCAGCCATTTTATCCACTTTCAATTCTCACCCATATATGTGTCAGCATGTCCATAGATTGAGTGGAGGGATTGTATGCCAAGAAGGACAAATCGTTCCTCGTGGTGGTCGTCGATAGGTTATTGAAAAGTGAGAGGTCTTCTAGAGATCATTGCCTCAGAACATTATAAGGTCTTCAATAAACATTTCTAGAAGGAGCTCTTTCTACTCTACCGCTAATGGTTAACTTTGACTCTACAATCATCATAGTCTGGAAAGCAGATTGATTTGGGCAACCTACTATTGTGAATGGACCTTTACTGTGTCATGGGATATCCGCCAAAGATTGGGTTTGTTGAATTCCTTTGTTGGAATATTATTGCAACATGTTCTATCACACTTCTCTGTAGACCACCCCATTCCACCTCATCTACGGAAAATATCCACCATTCTTTTTGACATATTACATGGGCATGTCCCTCATGTAAGTCATTGATCATGACTTGTTCACACATGACCAAGTCCTAATCACGGGGAAGGAGGCCCTCCTTGAGGCCCATAAGATTATGTAGAAAGCTTACAACTATAGGCACCACAAGATACTCTTCATGTCCATTGATTAGGTGTTGTCCAAACATTGTATGCCCCATCAAATCTCAGCGATGAAGACACCTTACCACAAATTGTATCTGAAGTATTAAGGCCCTTTTAGGTGACACAATGGATTAGGGAGGTGACATTAACAATAACTTGTAGTAGAGGCCATGATCCACATATTCTTTCATGTCTCCATGCTACCCATTCTCACTTTCTTACGTCGTGGAAGGGTAGGGATTTATTGCATTGTTGAACAAGCATAAATATGGCGTAATATGATTTCGTTTTTTTGAGAACACATAATGATCTCGCATCCACTCATTGGCATTTCATCATGTTTTTTAGAAGATAATTTTTTTGTTATGAAAATTAATGTTCGGGCAATTTTTTGGTGAAACGGCTGTGCCCCCCCCCCCCCCCCCAACACACACACACACACACAAATCCACCCCAAATAGACTCTTAATTAAAAAAACACAAAATACTGGGTATTGTAGGGCCATAAAACTCTTCTTTTTCCTTCTACTTACATTCATATCAATAAAGTGGGATCTAAAATTTTCTCCATCTTATAAGAAAATATGTGCAGTCCCAATATCAAAGAAAATGAAGAGGAGAGAGAGAGAAAACAAACCATAAGTAATAAAGTTCACTCGAGATATATTGTAGTAGTATATCACTAACCTGTAAAAATCAGCTTATGTTGCTCTTGGTCAAAAAGGGAAAGTGCAATAGCATGATCCAGATCTTCACTTTCATATCCAGAAAGAATCTATTCAACAATCAAATAAAAATAATTAGCCAAAAACATGAGGCAATATAATGTGAGATATTTGAACTCTCCATTTGAATAAAGCAAGTGAAGCAAGAAAATATATGTAGGATACTATAAATGACTAGGGCTAACTTTTGAAATAAGGAAAAAATAGTCTTCATTAAGCAGAAAAATTCTACTATTTGAGAGAAATAGATTTTTTCCTTCAAGGTAAACCAAACATGTTATAGAGATAAGTAGTATGATAAACAAAAACATCCTATCATAACATGTTTAGCACATTGCACTAGAACAAAAAATAATGATACTAGTTCGAGAGATAAGCTCTCGTAAAATTCTTGAGGGTTGATTCCCCCCCCCCCCCCCCCCAAAGAGTCCCCTCTCCAAAGAAAGTTACAAAATACATCTTTCAAAAGATATCTCACAAGCACACTCATAAGACTTTTTCTATATAAAAGGGGATGACATGCATACTAAGAAACATTAAGGAATTAATAGCAACAATTTATATTTAACACAATTTAACAAAATATTAAGTCATTTTAAAAAAAGTAGATGTAAGTCCGTGGTGAAAATGAAATAAAGCCCATCTAGATCTGCATTTAAATCTTATATTAAAATACAAAAATCTTAAATCATGTATTTTAAAATTTTTGAATTAAAATAAGTTTGACTAGTGATGTTTGGACAAGCAGACAAAATTTTGGAGTTTTGTTAATTTGTATTACTTGTCATTGAATTTATCCCATTTCATAAGGACTATCAAAGCACATATTTTTTTTGAATGTGTTGAATATTATCACATGGAATACAATATTTGTCAAATGATAATGAAATTTTTTAAAGAATTTAAAATTTAAAATAAAAATCATAAGTATATTTGTATATAACTTTTATTAATATTGCGGAAATATATTTAGTAAAAAGAGATTATGGATATTTATTTTTTCAAGAAGGTTTACCATACTACAATTTAACCAATGATGCTCTGAATGTTAGGAAGTGAATTGTGTACATGAGCAAAAAATGGGAGTTACAGAGATGAGAATGCTTAGATGGATGTGTTGACACACAAGAATGGATAAAATTAGGAATGAATTCATGAGGGTTAAGACGGTAGTTGCACAAATTGTACAAGATGCAAGAAGCACAATTATGTTGGTTTGGACATGTACAAAAGAGAATATTTGAGGAACCTGTTAGGCATTGGGATAGTGTAGATACTGGACTTGTTAAACGGGGGAGGGGAAGACCAAAAAAACTTAGAAGGAAACTATATGGAAAGAATTGATGTGCTTAGGCATTTGTGGGATTATGACTAAAGATAGGGAATAGTGGCGAGTGGCGACAAAGGATCCATATAACAGACCTTTCAATGGTGGGATAAAGGGTTGAGTGTTGTTGTTGGTATATTGTTTTCATATTGGATGTGCTTGTTGTGTATTTAATTTAATTGTGTAACATAGTAATTCTTTTATGAAATCGTATAATAAAAAAATAGAGTTTTTTACATTTTACTTGTTGTTTAAAGAAAATAAGATTTTAAAAAATTTGGTTACTTCATAAGGAAAAAATGTATAATCTAAATTTAATATGTTGGTTCAGTAGAACTTGACATATAAAATTTTATAAATACTAATGTCCAAAAATCAGTATATATGAAATTTTACTCTACTACTAAAATGCAAAATATAAATGATAGTGATTCAAAAATAAATGAAAATTATTGAGATTTATTAGGATAATTTTATCAATCTTCAGTTTCTTGATTTGTTGTTTAGTATCCAATTAATTCTTTAGTTATTTAAATTCTTATAATGTTCACTCATAAATTTAATTTGTATAACAAAAATATAGTTTGTCGGCTAATTATTGAAATTATGGATGCAAAAGTTTGAAAGTTTGAAAGTGGAATGTCTCTTATGTTTTCATATGTAACTATTTTGAACTCCTTAATAGGTGTCGAATTTAAATTTTAAATAGTTTTACAAATATTATGATGATTATACTTTTAGCAACCTCTTCAATAAGTAGCTCTAACTTCAACATCTAATATATACAAGAATTTACTTTGTCAAATTGTCTCGCTATCACGATAGATGTATATTTTTATATGTTTATGCATTTTTACAACAACTATGAAGAGTAATATATACCATGAGCCCATCATAAATAGCACTGACTACATCACCTGATAGTTACAAGAATTTTCTTTTCTAAAATTTTCTCCCAAAATTTTACGGAAATCTTGTTCTTTGAATGAATTAGGAATTTATTATGAGACTGGATTTCAAAGTTTTATTGGATAAATCTACTACTTTTGAGAATTGGACACTAATGCACAAATACACTATTCTCTACAAACATTAAGTAAATATACTAGATATCTAACCCTGATCTCTATAATGTTTTTTTAATATTTGAAATGCAAATAACTTTAAATTGTATTGAATTATCATTTCTAGATATTTCTATCATGCTTGCTATATTTCAAAACAAATCATAAAATGACATCTCTTGGTCTTTCACTAATATATATATATATATATATATCAATATTTTTAACAAATCATCTTCTTTATCAAACTCATAACTCTGTATGTTTTGTGCTCTTATGGTTCAAGATGATAATATATATATATATATATATATATATATATATATATATATATATATATTCCTCACTATAGAATTCATGATTATCCTTTCAATTCATTTAAAAAGAGGAACTTCTAATTGCCTAACTTTTATATGCTTCTTGTATTCTTTTTATGAATTTTTTTTGTTGTGTTTTACTCTTATGCTCGATCATGATTGTCTTCTGAAAAAACAACAAGTTTTATGCATTTCCTTAACAACAAGTGGTATCCTATTTAATCACTACAAAAGGGAAAACTAAAACTTCATGGCTACACTCACCTCAACCCTCTTTTGATAATGCCAAAAGGGGGAGAATAAATTAAAAAAATTAATCCTCTAAGGGGAGTACAATATAGGGGGAGCATCTATGTAGGGGGAGCATTCATATAAGAGGAGTACATATTTATTGAATACAATGAACATTGTTATGCACTCAAATACTCCACTTTCAAAAACCTATGTTATCACGATTATCACTTACCACACAATTCAATAAACACATATCTATTATAAAATGATTGATTTCTCATTAGAGGATTTTTTATTATCAAAATAGGGAGTTTGTTGGAACATGCGTTCAACATCTCTTGGTTTGAGAATCATAAATCTCATTTTGTATTTGATCAAGCTTGATTTGTGCTTATAGTGTGCAGGATATACAGGTATTATACCACCATGAATGCATATATTAAATGTGATGCAAAATGAGAATCAATGCTCTAAATTTGAACAACCATAGCACGGTATCACGTACCGCTAGCAGTAGTGTACATTTTAATGAGACAATGGGCACATCACATTAAATTCAATGAAATTCATTGGTGGAAGCAACGAAGCTGAAATGTAAAGAAACTATCGTGTGATGTTAACGCTAATACACGATGATAACTGAATTGTAGAAACCAATTTCTTGGTCCTTGTGGAGCTCGGGCCCTCAACAAGTTGATGGGGAAGCTAGCACTTACTAACTCCTCAGAAGGAACAGACCGGAGACTCAAAGCTAAACATAGACCCTTGGTCGCAGCGAGGAGGTCCCACCCTACACCCGGAAGATCTTAGAGCGCTTCCCCTCCCATGCCAAAGCTGAGACTGGGCACCATAGAGAGCCTGAGAGCTAAGCCAAGATAACCTAGGGAGAAGGAAGCTCAGAGTACTGAGATTGGAATCCTCTCCAAAGGTGCCCTTCAAGGTCTATATATAGTTTTTTACTCACGGTCTGCTAATAGCGAGATTCCGCCTTACACTTTTACTAAACGCAGCCCAAAATGGTCTGCTAACATCCAAACTCTTTTGCCTAGAGGGGCTAACTGCAGACCACCAGGGGCTTCCAGGTTAAAACACCCCTGGACCCTTAATAGGCGAGCAACCCACCAGGATTCTTCTGGCCTGGCTCCCCTCTGGCGAACCGTGAGAGCCTGGCTCGCTGGCCCGCCTGCGAGCGATCACTGCGAGCTCGGCCCGCCCGCCTTCCTGTGGGTGGCCAGTATGGACCCAGCTCACCCGGCTCGCCCGCCTTCCTGCGAGCGGCTAGAGACGGTCCGGCTTGCCTGGATTTACTCGCCAATCCTTCTCACTTCTGGCTTACTTAGCCCCTCCTCACCTCCTGGCGAATACCAGGGTTGTACACAATCCCCGCTCTTCATGAGGCTACCTTAGGCTCACAAAGAAATGTTCAACCCATGGTGTTCGCCGGCCCCTTGATGATGTGGTGAGAATCTTTTGGTGGGCCCCATGCCTAGTGCTATAAATACCATTCTTCCTAGCTGATGCCTGAACTTCTTCTCCACTTTCTTTCTGCTGCTGCTTGCCGCTAGACACAGCGCGATGTATAAAAAGGAAGAAATGTTGGCTCGTCTCAAGGCCTCGCAGGCAGTCCAGAAGGCCAAGGCTACCGCACTCGTCCCCTAGGTCTCCTCGCAGCCTGCTCCGCTTTTGCCTCAAACCAAAAAGGCGAAGACCATCCGACGCTCGCTCGATGAGGATGGGTCATCTACTCTATCTTCATCCCCCCGCAACAAGCTTGCTTCACAGTTACTACTACCAGGATCGACAATCTGACATTTACACATCTAACACTACTTCCTTGCTCGCAGAACCCTCCCCCCGGAGAAACTATCCTGGGAAAATCACCAATGGGGACTAGCACCTCAACCCCAGGGAGGACTGACACTCTACCCCCATATATGAGGACCACAGACCTGCGAGACCCACCCTCATGACCGGGTGAGTTATTTGCCTCGCTATCTTTTGTTTTTCCTCTTTCGCTAAACCCGCATTATTCCTATGCAGTTTCCCCTCTTGCGAATCTAGAGGAGCGAATCCCCACTCCTGTGGGCTCGCTGGCTCCACCGAACCAGACCATTATCACTCCGGGGTTTGGTGTTCTTGGCCAGCGGAGCCCTGGTGGAACGCTACTTGCTGACCCCAAACGCGCGGCTGAAGCGACGCACCACCTTGGCTTGGGGAAATCTATTACCCCCGCCTTCACTAACGCCTTGAAGGGCCAGCCGATCTCTTCTCTCCTGCGACCTCATACCATTCTCATCTCGCTAGGTTAAACAATTCCTGCCATTAGCCTCCTACTTTCTCCTTATTGCTGATTTCTTCCTCACCGGTGTTCCCCCAACCCCGCCTGCCGAGTCAGAGCATGGGGAGGTGGAGATGTCACCACCGCCCTCGTCGAGCCAGGTTGCAGATTTCATGGGGTACCCCGGCAATCCGTAGCAGATGAAGAGGCGAGTCACCGAGATATTTCAGAAGCATACCCTAATGTTGCGAGCTATATGATCAAGACCAAATGAATAGGGCCGCTTACGAGGAGAGGTTCGCCGCTATGGAGGATGAGAATGCGTGCGTCCTTGCTGAGATACGGCAGGTCGCTCGCAGCGAGGTCACTTCACCCGGGGTGCACCTCGCGCGAATTGAAGATCAAATGCAACTGGTGTTGTGCGAGGTCCAATCGGTTCGCCAGTACCACTATCGGCGAGTCCCTCCGCGCTTAGGTGTGCGAGGCCATGGTCACTGGAAGTGGATCAATTATTGAACAGTTCTTTTTTATTTCATGTCTTCCTCACATCAAGTACTTATGGATCTCGAACATTTAATGATAGTAATATGGACATCTTGCTCTCCCGCGAGCTCCTGCTCTCGATTTTTTATTGCTACTATTGTGTCAATTGTGCTCGCTTGTTGCTTATTTTATGTTTCTTATACATGTCTCGTCTTACGACTCGCGAGCTATTGCCTTGTCTCCGCGACCTTTTACTTCTTTCCTTGCAGTTTGGCTCGTCCAAGGCGAGTCCAAGGAGGTCACCAGGATGCGAGCCCACCCCGAGTGGATAACGCCCAAGAAGCTGAAGAGTCACTGCACGGTTCCGCTATCTGCACCCCCGGGCACATCAAAATCTTCCCGCTCTTTCCTTTTCTATAAATAGCCGTCGGCTTTTAATTTCTAACCACCGCATTAACTGTTCTTCTGCCTTTCTTCTATCCTCCAAGCTCTCTCGTAAATCTCAGCTCGCACTCGTGGTTTTTTCGGCTCGCTGACATTGAAAGAATGGTTGCTGACGGAGAATACGAGGGGCAGGCCAAACGCGCCGGAGCCTTCCGCGATTACCCTTTCTTTGCCGCCTTGCTCACTGGCGATGAGTTCCTCGCCACAGTGGACCGCTACATCCCATCTGGGTTTGTAGTTCGCCGCCCTGCGGACATGGCCACCATCAGCGAGCTCTTTCTTGATGAGCTGGACATCCCCCTCGCCCATTTCGAGAATTGGCTGCAACTCCCCCTTTGGCCGGAAGTGCGCCAGGTACTTTACTCAACCCTTGTATTTCTTGCTCGCCATGCAAAGAATGCGCTAAACTTTCTCTGGTGTACTTCTCAGGTACTCAAGTACTATGGCGTCTTGCCGAGCCAACTAACCCCCAACGCGATCGCGGTGGTGGTTGCGTTCACCAGTTATCTCCGCGAGGAGAGAATTGAATTTAACCTCCTCGTTTTGCGCAAAATATTATCCTTCCGTGCCTGCCAAGATGGGACCACCCATTTCGCGAGCCAGCACATCACCATCTGCGAGACGGTGAACAAGAGCCACAACTAGCATCAAAAATACGTCCTGGTGAAAGGACCCTTCGGCAACGTGCCCTACGCCCTATCCAGCGGGATGAGGAGGCCTACCGCCTCCACTCCTCTCTCGGGGGTGACGACACGAAGCTCTTCCAGTATATGGAAGGGAAAAACTTTTGAGGTCGTCTACCTCCACCAGAGGGTGGACTCGCTGCTGCCGGTCCCATAAGGAGAAGGTGCGGCTCGCGCTCGCCAGCTCACAACTTTTTCTTACTCTGTTTGCTAACTCTTGTTGCCTTTGCAGGAGAGCGGGATCTTCCCCTCCATCCTCAGCATTGAAGGGGCATGGCCCTCTCCTCCGGCTCACTCACCACCGTAGCTACCGAGGCGTGCCGAGACCCTCCCAGCTCATCCTCTGGGAAGAAACGGTCGTCATCTGCAAGCCAATCCACTATGCTACCTCCGACCAAGAAGAAAAACAAGAAGACCCCCTCTACAACCAAGTGGAAAGAAGTGGTAGATCTGTCCGAGCCAGAACTCCCAACCCCCCCCCCCCCCCCCCCCCCCCGCCAGTGAGGCAAAAGGCTGCCGAGGAGAGTGGTGAGGCTGGGGACGCTGCCGACAAGCCCAAGCCGGTGAGCCACAAGAATTTCGGCCTCAGCACGAGGCTCCCAGACGCGGTCGGCGAGCCAGTGCTCGCGTGGGATCCTGAGCATTACAGGATCTCATCCTCTTCGCTCCTTCCCTCCTGGGTCGAGAATGATAAGGTTGGAGGCGAGGCGTTCTCCCTTGTCTTCGGGCTTTATGGCCGTGAGGACGCCTCCTACTTCGGTGTATTTAAACCTAGGTCGCTCGTCTATATGGCCATGCGAGCCCAGTTCCGGGCTATGGAGCTAACCCACATGGTGGGCTGCCGGTACCTGACCTCGGACTGAGTAACTAAGGAGCTCAAGAGCGAGCTCCAGGGGGCCTCAGACGAGATTGTGTGTCTTAAGGGGAAAGATGCCTTATCCGAGGGCCTCCTCGCTAGCCTCTGGGGCGTCATGAAAGTGCACAGTTAACCTCACTAGAATTCTCTAGAGGGGGGGGGGGTGAATAGAGATTTAAAAATATTTTTGTGCAAAGTTAATAATTATATATATATATATGTGTAATGATCACAGATTTAAGCTTCCCACACACCAACAAGAATTAAGCAAGTAACGAAGAAAAATAACAAGTAGAAAATCACAGCACAACACAAGGAAATATAGTGGTTCCCCAAACTTTGGGTAGTCCACTCTTCTACCCCCTTGGTAGGAATTCACTAACTTGCACTAAGTCTTTTGATAAGGAGACTCTTAGAACCAGACTGAGCCTTTTGATAAGGAGTCTCTTAGAACCACTACAACTGAATTTTTTGAAGAGAGATTCTAAAAGCTCTTTTACAAGGTTTAAAAGTGAAATAAGAAAGAGAAGAAGAAATAGAACAAGTAGAAGAATAGAAGATAAGATATATAAGAAGGAATCTTCTTCCTAGCAAGAAGATTAGAAGCACAAGTATAGTGAATATGATCTCTCTTCTATAGTGAGAAGGAGAATGTAAGCTTTTCTCTCTTTTGCGAGAGCTTTCAGAATTTGCCGCAGAATGGCTTCAGAAGAAGGAGGAGAAGGTGAAAGCTTGATCTTTGCTGCAACACTATTTCTCAATTGTCTCTCTTTTCACTTGGGAGCTCTTCCTCTTTTTCAAAATGAATATGGTGGATCACTTCTTGTTATTCTCTGTCGACCTCCTTCTTATTTATAGCTCTGTTTAAAATATATTGCTAAAAGAGAATAATCAATTAACAGATAGAGAATTAGAAAGAGATAAGAGTTTCCATAATCAATATTTCTGTAGAAGGAAATGAATTCATTTTGATTTCAAATAATATCCATAATAGTCTTAATCAAATTAGCCAAGAATCAAATAGAAGGAAAGGCTGATTCAGAACAGCTATAAAAGAATAATATCATTCCATAAAAAATCAGATCTACAGAAAGAAGGAAAGAGATCTGGCGTGTTTTTGAATTTCTTATAGATATCGACGTGCGTCGATTACTATTCGACGTAAGCGTCGAATTCATCCTGGCTGGACGTCGAGAGGAGAATAATGAAGGTGCGTCGACAAAGGTGCGTCGACTTTATCAAATGCGTCGACTAGAAGTCAGAGGTACGTCGACTATGATTACGTCGAGTTCTTCTAAGAGTTACTTCGACTCATTCTGAGAGAAACATCGACTATATTTCGACGTTGCGTCGAATACTATTCGACGCATATTTACTTAGCCCAATTTTTCTTACTTAGACTTTATGTTCTACTCAATTCTAGGGGTTAAGATAAATCATTTCCCCAACAATCTCCCCCTATTTGTCTTAACCCTATATAGAGAGAAAATGTATCAGCTTTTAATCAACACAGCAAAGCATTTATATAGAGAAGAAGTATGCTAAGCAATCAGAATCATATAAACTGACTTCATAGTTTAAGCATGGAGAAGAGAAATATAGATTGTATCAATATTGTTCAACACATCATTCAGGAGGGGTAGGAGGAGTTTTTCTTTTCCTAGTGAATACTACTGTTTTTGGAGAGGTGGGTTGCCCCTTCTCAGTAGCAGGTAGTTCACTCAACTCCCCCTGAGTTATAGTAGGTTGCTCCCCCTGGGATGGAACTTCTTTTGAGCCTTCTACTTCTTTTTCAGTTTCTTTCTTATCTCCATTTTCAGGTATAACAGCATCTGGCTCCCCCTGAGCTTCAACTTCCTCTTCAGCTTCATTCTCTGCTCTAATTGCCTCCCCTTGTAATAGATCCACTTATTGTGCAGCTTCTCTTGCTATAATCAGTACATCTGATGTCTGCTCTTCAGTATGTAGCTCTGGTACTACTTCATTCCCAATGGTCTTGAGCAGTGTAAGACTATCAGTTTTTGAGGTTGGAAGAGACTTGTGAGAGAGAGATTTATGACTGGAGAGCTGTTCTTCATCTAACTTCTCCCCCTTCTATACCTTCTTGGCCAAGGAGGTTAAGAACGATCTGGTGACTTTAGAAGAAGAGATAGAGGTCTTTAGGCTTTGCACAGAGGCACTGACCCCATCTATTTGGGTCTGCATGTGTAAGATGGAGGAATGAATCTTGGAGCAGTGTCCATCCAGCATTGCTTGGAATCTTTGGGCTGTGGATTGGATGCATTGAGTGATGAGGTTCTCAGTGGATGGAGATGGTTCATAATGTGGTGATGGAGGAGGAGATAATGGTGGAGGTGAATGTGTAGAAGGTGGAGAGGGGACTGTAGTGTGTGGAGGAGGCGTATTTGATGGAGGAGGTGGAGGAATAGAAGAGGGTTGAGCAGGTGCTGAGTTGGTATTTGTGAAGGTGTGGATAATGGTGGTACAGAGGAGATGTCTGTATGAGGAGGAGGAAGAGGTGATGATGGATGAGCAGGAGAGTTGGGAGGAGAAGGAGTCCTTTCAGAAATGGCACCAGGCTTGGGAATTTGCCTAGTCCATTTAGAGAAGAGGGCTATTGACATCCTTTTTCCTAGAGGGATAGGGATTCCTTTTGACCTACATAGGTCAGGGAAGGAGTGGAAGAGTACTTGACTCATGATTCTCATATAGGCATTCTCTTTGTGAGAGTATTAAAAGCCTATCATTTTCAGCAAGCGGCTTGCCCAGTCTACCTTCTTCTTCAGCACAAGGGTCCCCTTGATGTTCAGTTGCTGCTTGGGCACTGCATCATGAGCAGAGATCTTACATAGTAATATTTTCCCTACTATGTCTGCCAACAGTCTATACTCCTCAGAGAAGTCTATTTTCTTCAGGTGGATTGGTCTATCTTTGGAGAACTTCCTGGTGATTAACAAATTCTTTGTTTCATCAGGGGTAAGTTCCATAGGTTCATCACCTGATAGGGAAATTATTTTAGTTATTCTTTAGAAAATGATTTGCTTTCCCTATTTGAATAAGGATAATATTTGATTGTACCTGTTGGTAGATCAAAGGTGGTCCTGATGTGTTCTGCAGAAATTGAGACAGGTGTCTCATGGATTGTTCCTTAGATTTCTCCTTGTTTAGATATCTGAAGATGAGTCATGAGCTCTGTGAGTTCTATCTCCAGGAGCTTGCATCTTGTGGAGATGAGCTTGTCTAATCTAGCTTCAGTAAACAGAGTTATGATGCTCTTGTAATTTTTTGTGGCGTCTTGGAAAGATTCGAGGTCAATGTCAAAGCCTGAGTTGGTCTTAGGAGCCATTTTAGGTCAGTGATAGAGAGGAAGAAATGGTTGGACTGAGGAGCAAGAGGGATGTAAGATGCAGACGTCGTGAAGGTTTCTAATTGGAGTCTATTTAAGTCAGGTGAAACGTCGAAACGAGGCACAATTCGAGGCTTATTCGGTACAACAGTGGATGTGACCGAAAATATTTTAGTATTGCCCTCGTTTTCATGAAGTCGACGTTACGTCGAATGGAATTCGACGTGAGCGTCAATATAGTCTGGTTTGGGATGATAGGGTTTCCTATCAACGTATGCGTCGATTGGAGTCGATGCATGCGTCGATTTCATTTATTGAACTGAGTTATCAACGGTGCGTCGATTCGAAGTCGACGTGACTTTATTTGACAGATTCTGGGTTTTCCTTGAGAAATTATTTCTTCCTATTCCTAAAGTTTTCTAAGTTACTCTAGGACTAATTTTAAGAATAATTTGATTGATTATGCCAACACTGTTTGGCAGCGTGGCCAATTTTATTGCAAATATAACACCTGATTTTCTTTTGACTAAGGAAATTTGAGTTTAGAGAGGAATAGAGATGGTGATTAGGATAAAAGTTTTGATTAGGATAGTAATATTGATTATGAAAAGATTTTTTATTAGAATAGAAGTTTTGATCAGGATAAAAATTTTGATCAGGATGAGAGGGTTCTGAATTGGGGTTAAGATGGAAGGTTTTTGGAGCATAGGCATTCAAGTTGCTCTGAGTTTGTATGCGTCAATATCCATTCGACGTATGTTGATAGTTGCGTTGATTTATATTCGGCACTTTCTTCAGATTGCGTTGATCTGGTATCGACGCATGGAAGAAGTTGCGTCGATTGGATGTCGACGTACTTTTATTCAAGCGTCGAGTTGAGGTCAAGGCATCTGAGCGATTGCGTTGAGTAGAATTCGATGCACTATCATTCATGCGTCGATATGAAGTCGACGCAATTGTGTCTTCACAGATTTTATTTTTCCCTTTTTCTGATTGGAGTTTTGTTTCTTTATAACTTGTTTCTTTTGGCTTAGTTGCTTTCTTAGAAGTAGTTTGAGAGTCTTCATCTGTATAGTATGATGTTTCATCAAAATGGTTTATCTCATTGAGGGAGTCTTCTTCCTCATTTTGTGAGTCTTCTTCTTGGTTTATTTAGTTAGTGGGTTTAGTGAATTTAACAGGGCTCATCCAAGCAGGTTTGTTGGATGGAATTAGGCTGGTTGAGGGATCAGCCCCTAGCCCAAGATTTTTATGTCTCCTTGTTTGTTGTTCAGTGATTTCCTTAAGTGTTTGGCTTCTCATTCTTATTGATTCTTCAAAAGCTTTTGGCTAGGATACCTTATCCTTAAGGAGCTGGTTTTCTATTCTAGCCCTTTCTATTTCCTTTTCTATGATGTTAGCCCTTAATTCATAATTTTTAGAACAAGTAACCTCTCGATTTCTCTGGTTTTTAACCATATTAATTTGTTCTTTTAGATCCTTAATTTCTTGCTTAACTTTTAGTTGATCTAAACATAATCCTCTAAAGTTGTTTTTGAAATCATCACATGAGAAATCTATTTTATTAAAAATGCTTACCTCATCCTTATCCTCAGATTCATCTATGAGAATAAGGCTATTTTCTCTTTCATCTTCAGATGATATGCTTTCTTCTGATCCTGTCTCACTCCATGATTCAGCAACATCATCTTTCTTTGAGCCTTCAAGAGCCATTAAGCATAGGTCTTCTTGCTTAGACTCTTCATTGTCACTTTTAGAAGAGGAGCTGTCCTCAGAGTCTGTTTCACTCCAGGCTTCTGCAATAAAGCCTCTTTCTTTCTTCTTCCCCTTTTTCTTGAGATCTTTCTTTGTCTCAACATTTCCTGGACATTTTGGTGCAATGTCTAGGTTTCCTGCAAGAATAACACGCAATTTCTTTAGTGGGAGTTTTGTCATACCTTGGTTTTGACTCTCTCCTTCTAGATCCATCTGTCCTGGCCCATTTCTTGAATTTTCTGGCCATGAAACTGAATAGTTCTTCTTCAGTGACAAAGGTTCTTTCTTCTGTTGCTTTTAATGCAATGTTCCTATCTTTTGAAGAGGTTGGAGTGTTTTCTCTTCTTTTCTTCTCTTCTCTTGTTTTCAGCAGTTGCTCATAGGATTTGAGTTTTCCTAAGAGAGCATCTGTTGAAATTTCCCTTTGTCCTCTTGTATCTCTTATTGCCCAAATTCTTGAGTCCCATGAACTTGGGAGACTCATTAACAGTTTGTCATTGATCTCTGTGAAAGATATCTCTCTATCCAAGTTCCTTAATTGGTTGATGATCAGACTGAATCTGTCATACATCTCAGAGATGCTTTCTTCATTCTTCTTTTGGAAATTCTCATATTGGGAGATTAATAGATCCTTCCTATCTTTTCTTTCATCAGCACTTCCTTCTACCATCTTTATAAGAGCCTCCCAGATTTCTTTGGTTGATTAACAGTCAACAACCTTTTGAAAGATTTCATCTGAGAGGGTTGAGACAAGAATGTTCACAGCTTTTGCATCCCATGTTCCTGCCTTTTTCTCTTCAACTGTCCACTCAGCCTTTGGGACAAGTGTTTGAGTCACTTCACCACTTGAGTCTCTTCTATAAGGCTTGGGAGGACCTGTCAGAATAACATTAAATAGTTCTTCATAAATAGAGTTCATATAAATCCTAATTCTTGTTTTCCAAACTGCAAACTTTTCAAGATTGCACATTGGTGGTCTGGTGGAAGCATAATCTTTGATTTGTGCCATAAAAAATAGTTTTTTTTAGAAATATATATATATATATAAGAGGTAGGAACTTTTTGATCAAGGAGTTAACCTTTTTAGATCAACCTCCCTCTGATACCAATTGAAAGTGCACAGTTAACCTCACTAGAATTCTCTAGAGGGGTGGTGAATAGAGATTTAAAAATATTTTTGTGCAAAGTTAATAATTATATATATATATATGTGTAATGATCACAGATTTAAGCTTCCCACACACCAACAAGAATTAAGCAAGTAAAGAAGAAAAATAACAAGTAGAAAATCACAGCACAACACAAGGAAATATAGTGGTTCCCCAAACTTTGGGTAGTCCACTCTTCTACCCCCTTGGTAGGAATTCACTAACTTGCACTGAGTCTTTTGATAAGGAGACTCTTAGAACCAGACTGAGTCTTTTGATAAGGAGACTCTTAGAACCACTACAACTGAATTTTTTGAAGAGAGATTCTAAAAACTCTTTTACAAGGTTTAAAAGTGAAATAAGAAAGAGAAGAAGAAATAGAACAAGTAGAAGAATAGAAGATAAGATATATAAGAAGGAATCTTCTTCCTAGCAAGAAGATTAGAAGCACAAGTATAGTGAATATGATCTCTCTTCTATAGTGAGAAGGAGATTGTAAGCTTTTCTCTCTTTTGTGAGAGCTTTCAGAATTTGCAGCAGAATGGCTTCAGAAGAAGGAGGAGAAGATGAAAGCTTGATCTTTGCTGCAGCACTATTTCTCAATTGTCTCTCTTTTCACTTGGGAGCTCTTCCTCTTTTTCAAAATGAATATGGTGGATCACTTCTTGTTATTCTCTGTCGACCTCCT
Source organism: Dactylorhiza incarnata (assembly GCA_033032865.1). Lineage (NCBI taxonomy): Eukaryota > Viridiplantae > Streptophyta > Magnoliopsida > Asparagales > Orchidaceae > Dactylorhiza > Dactylorhiza incarnata. The sequence goes on along the minus strand of JAWHQI010000352.1, from coordinate 1,814,718 downwards.
TCTTATTTATAGCTCTATTTAAAATATATTGATAAAAGAGAATAATCAATTAGCAGACAGAGAATTAGAAAGAGATAAGAGTTTCCATAATCAATATTTCTGTAGAAGGAAATGAATTCATTTTGATTTCAAATAATATCCATAATAGTCTTAATCAAATTAGCCAAGAATCAAATAGAAGGAAAGACTGATTCAGAATGGCTATAAAAGAATAATATCATTCCATAAAAAATCAGATCTACAGAAAGAAGGAAAGAGATCTGGCGTGTTTTTGAATTTCTTATAGATATCGACGTGCGTCGATTACTATTCGACGTAAGCGTCGAATTCATCCTGGCTGGACGTCGAGAGGAGAATAAGGAAGGTGCGTCGACTTTATCAAATGCGTCGACTAGAAGTCAGAGGTACGTCGACTATGATTACGTCGAGTTCTTCTAAGAGTTACTTCGACTCATTCTGAGAGAAACATCGACTATATTTCGACGTTGCGTCGAATACTATTCGACGCATATTTACTTAGCCCAATTTTTCTTACTTAGACTTTATGTTCTACTCAATTCTAGGGGTTAAGATAAATCATTTCCCCAACACGTCATGGTAAGTAATGCATACAAAATTTCTACCACGCTTGCCGCCCTTTGTCTTGTTTGACTTGTCTCTTTTGCAGGATGCCGAGATGGTGAGCCAGCTCCTCGCATGGAACGTCGACCTGATGATGGAGAACACGTTCCTGAAGGTACTAGTTCGCGAGCTGACCCAGGCTGTGCTCCCCCTGCCCCATCCGTGAGCTGGGGCTCGCGGCCAATCGTGAGACGAGAAGGAGGCGACCCCCAAGAACTCAATGGGCGTCGCTAACTTTGTCTTTGACACCCTCAAGGGGGCGGGCCTGGTTATCCCCGGTGCGGAGGAGCTTACTTGTCACAACCCGCATTTTCTCAGGAATTAAGAATATCAGAGGAAGAGAAAATACGCGTCATGATGCCACGTCATGCAGGAGACAACTGCAGACGCTCAGGCGGGAACCTATTACTTGATAGTTGAAAACATGATTTCACGATAATCATTATTTGAAATCATTTATTAGGGTTTAGAGTCAGAACTGTGTCTCTCAGTTCGTGGATCAACTAGTCCACAAAGAAAATTATATATGTAACTGCAGCGGAAAACACTTGATTTAGTTCATTTAAGGTCCTATATGCACGTGAAGGCAGGACATAAAGTAGATGATATGCACTTAACTAGGCGTAGTATAAGTATAGAAAATATCTTTAGGTGACTTTAAAACTAAGGGTTTTAGTTAAAAATGATGAGATGAAGATGAATGAAAAGCCATTTTATCACTATAATGCACCTAGTCATAAATCATTCCCAGAGAGTAAGGTATCAGATCTAAAAGCAGTGGCATAAACTGGTAAGTAAACTATAAAGTATCAAAGAGGCACAATGAGCGTCAACAAGCTGACACTAACCCATTGGCCCAAACTAGCATGTCTGAACACAAGGAAAAGCAAACAACAACAACTACTACTACCTCGCAGCAGCGGGGTAAACAGCAGCTAAAAACTCCCGAAGACTTCGGGCTACTCCACTAACCGCTACGGCTCTGGACCTGAGGCATTCAATAAACAAGAACGCCTCAGCAAGGGAATTGCAAGTGGCAAGAAAATAAGGAAAAGACAAGCAATAAAGGCATACGGGGTACCAACCCAAGCCTGATTCACTGAAAAGGAAGCTCTGAAACAAGGAGCTAAGCAAAGCACCAAGTGCAACCAAATATCATAAGTAGGAGCAAGTATAAATTAATTATCTTGTAAATTTTTCATACATGAGACTGATCAGCTCAAAATAAACGGGAGCGATTACTTACCTCCGCAACCCAAGCCCAAAACGAGTGGGGGTGTCTCTAGACCCAACCACCCAAACACGACTACCGTGCAAGGCTAAAACATTTTCCCCCCACTGTCCCCCAAACACCACTACTGTGTAAGGCTAAAGACAGTAGTCTATATTAATTAAGTTTTAATTTAAAACACGGAACGAAGCCCGAGAAACAATCACCAAGAAAGTACCCTAGGAGATAGGGTCAAAGCAAGGTACACACCGATCAAGATGAATCATAAGTGAAACCAAGGATTTGCAAGATCACAGCAGGTTTAGAACTTAGATAGGAGTTAAACATGAGCAAGGACGCAATGCAGATATTAACAACTTCACTGCATACTGTTAACAACACAAGGCTCCAATAGCGAGGAGAAGTCGAAGGCATAGATCAAGACGAATCATAAGAGTAAACTCAACGTTATCAGACCACCAGGAGTAAAGGATTCAAGTAAGAGGAATTCAAGATCAGGAGCACCGAAGGGACACTGGCAATTACTCTGGTGCACTAGAGAGGACACAAGATTAAAACATGGAAATCGCAACGAAATCACATCAAACGCGATCTTCCAAGACGAAAACATGGAGGGTAACACCAAGGTTTCTCGAGAAATGAAAAGGGCAAAGAATCGAGGACATAACTCGAACACTAGGGAACAAAGGACTGAGGATAAAGTTTTCGAGGACTCCATAGACAGAACAGAACCTCACGAGATATCAAAGAGTGCAGGTATGACATTTCACGAGAAATCCAGAAGAAATCCAAAGGGCAGAGACTGTCATGTCATGAGACATCAAAGGCAGAGACAGCCATGTCTTGAGACATCAAAGACGCAAAGACAGCCATGTCTTGAGACATGCAAAGGCAAAGACAGCCATGTCTTGAGACATGCAAAGGCAAAGACAGCCATGTCTTGAGACATGCAAAGGAAAAGACAACCATGTCTTGAGACATGCAAAGGCAAAGACAGCCATGTCTTGAGACATGCAAAGGCAAAGACAGCCATGTCTTGAGACATGCAAAGGCAAAGACAGCCATGTCTTGAGACATGCAAAGGCAAAGACAGCCATGTCTTGAGACATGCAAAGGCAAAGACAGCCATGTCTTGAGACATGCAAAGGCAAAGACAGCCATGTCTTGAGACATGCAAAGGCAAAGACAGCCATGTCTCGAGACATGCAAAGGCAAAGACAGCCATGTCTTGAGACATGCAAAGGCAAAGACTGAGGAGGAGAAAATCAAGGGGAGGTTCTAAATCATAAGTTACTACACCAAACACCCAAAACTCTTGCTAATTAGCATGACAAGAGCTCAAAACGAGCAAACCAACCGTCAAAAGAATCAAGAGAGAAAGAGGAAGAAACCACTTGCCTTAACCTTGCAAAACTCGCCTAGCTCCGCTCCGAAAGCCAAGGTAACTCCCGAGCACGAAGACCTGGAGCGCTAAGGACCGAAAGGAAGAGTTAGGTCATTTCCATAACTCCAAAACTTCCACGAAGAAGAACAAGCTTACCACTAAGACGAAGATCTCGCCGAGAGCTTTCCAAATCTTCAAACCAAACTCGATTCCGACCACTATAGCCCTAGAAATCGCCGGTTGAATGCTCTCCGAAGCTCCGCTCTCGCCCTAACCCTCGGCGGCTTCTTTTGATCGAGGAAAATGAAGATGAATAGGGAAGGGAAGGATTTTAGGCTTATATATAAACCTAATTTATTATTTAAATAATTAATTAATCCTTCAAAATACTTAAAACTGCGAGGGCGACCAAAACACCTCGGATTTCTACGAAATTCGCACCCTAACTAAAACACGGCGCTACGAATCCAACGGCGAAGTCAGAATTCAATTCCGACAAGCCAAATTCCGGATAAAGCCGCCTGAAGCTAAAATCTTGATAATTACTCCAAACCTTCACTTTAACTCGAAACGACGCGAAATCTCGCACGCTCAATCTGAATCACGAGCTCCAACTAAGCTAAGGCTCGAAACACTATCAAAAGAGCTGACGTAACGCCCTTACGCCAAAATTACGTCACAACGGGTACGCAAAATAATTGACGAAAATCAGGGGCGTTACAGTCACTCCCCCTAAAAGGAAGTTTCGTCCCGAAACTTGAAATCCAAAGATCTAGAAAGATACAGAATCAAATCCAAAGATTAAATGACAGCAGGATTTCCCGAAAACTGCTACTATACGCAAAATCCATTTATCCAAGATGCTTAACACAAGCTCCATCATAAATCACAAAGTAACAATCTAATCACATCTTTCAAAATTTGATTCATTAATTCCGCCTGACCGAGGCATAAACTTAGGATTCTAACCTGATACACGGCTTAAAGGGCACACCAAGCAATCTGACGACTTCTTCCAAATGAAGCTCTGCTATTTAACCAAAGAATATCTGATCTAAAATCGCACAAAGAGAGCACACTTTGCCAAACCGACAACTGGGACCCATACAGAATCATGTTCTCTGGGGAATCTAGGTAACAAAATCCATTGAAATACTTTCCCACCTCCCACTGGAACATCCCACGGGGTCAAACTACCTCCAGGCCTAATCGGTCTACCTTAACGCGCTAGCAGGTATAACATTCCAAAAACACAATTGGCTAAATCATTCTCATACCTGACTGCCAACAATCGGTTATCAACCAAAATCACGCGCCTCACTACAGATCTTTGTTCGAATAACCTCAAACGCGGAAATACAACATCTACTCCGGTACTCAAGGTATTTCATCATTAAATAAGAAAAATATAGAAAGTCTCCTTTTTCTCAATCCTTCTCCTGAGATGCTGCGAGTCAGGATCTTCCTTCTGATGCAATTCTACAAGGGCAAACCAAGAAGGCTCTTCAACCTCTAAGCTCGAAGGCGCGATACAACTACCGACTGAAATAAACATCAACATAAACTCCTCTACTAGGGACTGCACTGAGAGGATGAAGATATGTGCGGTCTTTCTACTCAGGGCATCGGCCACCACATTGACCTTACCCGGATGGTACATAATATCCACTTCATAATCCGCCACATACTCCAACCACCTCCGCTGGCGCAGATTCAGCTCCTTTTGGGTGAAGACATATTTCAGACTCTTAAGATCCGTATAAATCTTGCATGACGCTCCATAAAGAAGATGTCTCCAAAGCTTCAAAGCATTGATCACTGCGGCGAACTCTAAGTCATGCATAGAGTAATTCTTTTCATGAACTTTCAACCGTCTAGACCCATCAACGATCACCTTTCCTTCTCACACCAAAACACAACCTAAACCAAAAGAGATGCGTACACAAAACAGCATTCTCAACTCCTTCGATCGGCAAGGCCAACACCGGAGCACTACACAAACGCCTCTTTGATTCCCGAAAAGCTCCTTCGCACTAACCGCTCCAAACAAAAACGGCATTCTTCTGGATAAACTTGGTTAAAGGTGCCGACAGCACTGAAAATCCTTGAACAAATCTCCTGCAGTACTCAGCCAATCCTAAGAAACTCCTTATCTCCTTAGGCGATGAGGGCATCTTCCAATCCAATACAACAGAAATCTTAGCAGGGTCTACAGTAATTCCATCTTTGATCACCACATGACCTAGAAAGGATACCTGAGGAAGCCACAACTCACACTTACTCAGCTTCGCAAACAACTAGAGCCCTCTAAGAGAAGACAATACTAAGCGCAAAAGCGCAACATGCTCTTCATCACTACTGGAATATACAAACACATCACCGAAGAACATGGCAACGAAAAGATCCGGAAAAAAACCTTGAACATACGGTTCATCAAGATCAAAAACGCAGAGGGTGCATTGCAATAAGACAAGCACCAGGCTCCCAAAACAAAAACGAACTCCACGCCTCTAACCGGCGGGAGGCCAGGAAGATCATCAGGAAAAACAACAGGAAACTCTCGCACCACCAGGACATCCTCGATACGCGGCGAACGCCTAACAGTTTCTACCACAGAAACAAGGTAAGCCAACAACCGGAAACTAACAGTTTCCGAGCACACATCGCAGAGATTATCGGGGAACACTGGCACGGAGTTCCTAGAAAATACTCAAGGGATGTCCGCATCAAAACCGGACAACAAGTCCAAACCCGAAATCACGACAACGTCTTCTAGATTCAATACCTTAAGATCAGCAAAAGTCAACAAATCTCCTAAGAGAACGGGGCAACTCCGGACGCACAGGTTCGAGGATACCAAAATACCGAAAGGAAACTAAACGAGGAACGAATCGATGCCCAACTCAGGGGTCATACGGTGACGCTCAACGAAATTCCTTGCTACGAACAAAAGGGCAGCACCCGAATCGAAAAGATCACACGCTCAACAATTCTTTACCTTAAATCACCCTATAAGCACGAAAAGAGAAACTAGTCTAATACAGCGAAACTAAGATCAAGTCAAAACTTAACAGCTAACTCGAATATCTAACCTGCGATTACTTGGGTCGAAGACTGCTTTTGCTCCTGGGTCAACACATTCAGCTTTCCTCTTCCTTCATCCTGATTGCGGCGGCAACACAGCTCGAAGCGGGACTGGCTGCAACTGGGGTTGAATCAGCGGGCATTGGAACTTCATGTGCCCCTTCTGCTTGCACTGGAAGCAGACTTTATCTTTGGTCCAACACTGGGCCACATCATGCCCCTTCTGCTTGCACAACAGGCAACACACCTCCCCCAAAGGAGTACTCTTGATTTCCAACACTCGCTGCTTCTTCTGAGCTCCCTTCCTCTTGAAACACTTTTCATAAGGATGGCCAGGGCGTCCGCAGAAATTACAGACATCGCCACTTCTCTTCTTTGAAGCGGGGCCAGATACCTTGGGGCCTTCCCCCTCTTTGACTTTTCTCTTGCCCTTTCTCGTCAAAGCGCCTTCATTCTTAGCGATAACGATGGCCTCGGCTTTCAAAGCTGCTTCCACAGCCTCAGCATAGCTCGCCCATCCATGAGCACCGGCTACATGCTGACTATCATTACGAAGTCCTCCCAAAGATTGCTTCACTCTTCCTTCCTCTGAAGTTACTAGACCTAGAGCAAATCCGCTCGGCTTCCTGGGTTCAATCACAAATTCACTAACAGTGAATTGCTTCTGCTCCGGGTGCAGCAAATCATTCACCAAACAGTCTTGCTCAACCGACGGCCGAAACTCCTTTAACAACATCGCCTTGAATGACTCCCACGAACATCCATCTACGAGGTTCTCCAATTCCCTAATCCACCAGCTCTTAACAAGACCCTTCAGCTGGTAAGCGGCGACCGCTACCTTTTGGCCCGCAGAGATTCCTGAGTACTTAAAAATATCCTCGATGGCAACCAACCAGTCATCCAAAGACAAGAAATCAGCTCTTCCGTCAAACGTAGGGGGTCTCAATCGCTGAAAATGCGATATAACGTCCATTTCCGGAAGCATCTCTACAAGTGGAAACAAGGGAGCAGGAGGAGTAGGTACCGTCTGTCCTACTACTGGGGCCTGCGCTACGAATTGCTGCCTAGCACCGGCAGACAACAACAACTCAACCTGTGATTGCATCGCAACCACCTGCTTGGACAGAGTCTCAAAACTTTGCTGCAGACTCTCAATCACGGCTTCAATCAACGCACCGGAAGACTCGCCTTCAAACTGGGGAGTCGACCTAAACGCAACACGTTTCGGCGCCATCGCTGCTAAAACGCATATACCTCTAATCAAAACTTAGCCCTACACTAGAACTACACTGCTTGGTTCAGAACATACATATACAGATACTTTCCATTGCCACCACCTTTCTCTGGGATTTTTATGATGCTATGCTAAGTTTGGGGATGATACCATATCATCCCTCTTGACTCATATGCAAGGGTCATGAATGCATGAATGTTCTATTCATTTGAAAATCATGTGTGTACGTATGTCATCATGTAAATCTCTAGCTTGGCACGTGTGCTTATGCAATGCTACATAAGGTATGTTGTGCTATGCAGTCTAATAAAGGCCTTAATGCATGTTATTAGCGGCGTACACATGAAATATTATGCATCCCATACTACATAATATCGCATGTAACGAAAAAGAAAACGTGCTAATGGGCATCCATGTGATGGTGGTTATGCATCCCATACTACATAACCGTCACATGTTGCCACCTATGGTGGATCCATATACAAACACATATTATGCATCCCATACTACATAATATGCCCCGTATACTTCTTATCATGCTATGAGTGTAGTGTTCGTGCTTCGGCCAAGACGTACTGATGACACATCGGTGTGTGTATGCAATGAAACCAAACAACTAAACTATATCAGAATTTGTTGCCCGACCGACTTGTCGAACAACCTCCCTCTGATACCAACTGTCACAACCCGCATTTTCTCAGGAATTAAGAATATCAGAGGAAGAGAAAATACGCGTCATGATGCCACGTCATGCAGGAGACAACTGCAGACGCTCAGGCGGGAACCTATTACTTGATAGTTGAAAACATGATTTCACGATAATCATTATTTGAAATCATTATTAGGGTTTAGAGTCAGAACTGTGTCTCTCAGTTCGTGGATCAACTAGTCCACAAAGAAAATTATATATGTAACTGCAGCGGAAAACACTTGATTTAGTTCATTTAAGGTCCTATATGCACGTGAAGGCAGGACATAAAGTAGATGATATGCACTTAACTAGGCGTAGTATAAGTATAGAAAATATCTTTAGGTGACTTTAAAACTAAGGGTTTTAGTTAAAAATGATGAGATGAAGATGAATGAAAAGCCATTTTATCACTATAATGCACCTAGTCATAAATCATTCCCAGAGAGTAAGGTATCAGATCTAAAAGCAGTGGCATAAACTGGTGAGTAAACTATAAAGTATCAAAGAGGCACAATGAGCGTCAACAAGCTGACACTAACCCATTGGCCCAAACTAGCATGTCTGAACACAAGGAAAAGCAAACAACAACAACTACTACTACCTCGCAGCAGCGGGGTAAACAGCAGCTAAAAACTCCCGAAGACTTCGGGCTACTCCACTAACCGCTACGGCTCTGGACCTGAGACATTCAATAAACAAGAACGCCTCAGCAAGGGAATTGCAAGTGGCAAGAAAATAAGGAAAAGACAAACAATAAATGCATACGGGGTACCAACCCAAGCCTGATTCACTGAAAAGGAAGCTCTGAAACAAGGAGCTAAGCAAAGCACCAAGTGCAACCAAATATCATAAGTAGGAGCAAGTATAAATTAATTATCTTGTAAATTTTTCATACATGAGACTGATCAGCTCAAAATAAACGGGAGCGGTTACTTACCTCCGCAACCCAAGCCCAAAACGAGTGGGGGTGTCTCTAGACCCAACCACCCAAACACGACTACCGTGCAAGGCTAAAATATTTTCCCCCCACTGTCCCCCAAACACCACTACTGTGTAAGGCTAAAGACAGTAGTCTATATTAATTAAGTTTTAATTTAAAACACGGGACGAAGCCCGAGAAACAATCACCAAGAAAGTACCCTAAGAGATAGGGTCAAAGCAAGGTACACACCGATCAAGATGAATCATAAGTGAAACCAAGGATTTGCAAGATCACAGCAGGTTTAGAACTTAGATAGGAGTTAAACATGAGCAAGGACGCAATGCAGATATTAACAACTTCACTGCATACTGTTAACAACACAAGGCTCCAATAGCGAGGAGAAGTCGAAGGCATAGATCAAGACGAATCATAAGAGTAAACTCAACGTTATCAGACCACCAGGAGTAAAGGATTCAAGTAAGAGGAATTCAAGATCAGGAGCACCGAAGGGACACTGGCAATTACTCTGGTGCACTAGAGAGGACACAAGATTAAAACATGGAAATCGCAACGAAATCACATCAAACGCGATCTTCCAAGACGAAAACATGGAGGGTAACACCAAGGTTTCTCGAGAAATGAAAAGGGCAAAGAATCGAGGACATAACTCGAACACTAGGGAACAAAGGACTGAGGATAAAGTTTTCGAGGACTCCATAGACAGAACAGAACCTCACGAGATATCAAAGAGTGCAGGTATGACATTTCACGAGAAATCCAGAAGAAATCCAAAGGGCAGAGACTGTCATGTCATGAGACATCAAAGGCAGAGACAGCCATGTCTTGAGACATCAAAGACGCAAAGACAGCCATGTCTTGAGACATGCAAAGGCAAAGACAGCCATGTCTTGAGACATGCAAAGGCAAAGACAGCCATGTCTTGAGACATGCAAAGGCAAAGACAGCCATGTCTTGAGACATGCAAAGGCAAAGACAGCCATGTCTTGAGACATGCAAAGGCAAAGACAGCCATGTCTTGAGACATGCAAAGGCAAAGACAGCCATGTCTTGAGACATGCAAAGGCAAAGACAGCCATGTCTTGAGACATGCAAAGGCAAAGACAGCCATGTCTTGAGACATGCAAAGGCAAAGACAGCCATGTCTTGAGACATGCAAAGGCAAAGACAGCCATGTCTCGAGACATGCAAAGGCAAAGACAGCCATGTCTTGAGACATGCAAAGGCAAAGACTGAGGAGGAGAAAATCAAGGGGAGGTTCTAAATCATAAGTTACTACACCAAACACCCAAAACTCTTGCTAATTAGCATGACAAGAGCTCAAAACGAGCAAACCAACCGTCAAAAGAATCAAGAGAGAAAGAGGAAGAAACCACTTGCCTTAACCTTGCAAAACTCGCCTAGCTCCGCTCCGAAAGCCAAGGTAACTCCCGAGCACGAAGACCTGGAGCGCTAAGGACCGAAAGGAAGAGTTAGGTCATTTCCATAACTCCAAAACTTCCACGAAGAAGAACAAGCTTACCACTAAGACGAAGATCTCGCCGAGAGCTTTCCAAATCTTCAAACCAAACTCGATTCCGACCACTATAGCCCTAGAAATCGCCGGTTGAATGCTCTCCGAAGCTCCGCTCTCGCCCTAACCCTCGGCGGCTTCTTTTGATCGAGGAAAATGAAGATGAATAGGGAAGGGAAGGATTTTAGGCTTATATATAAACCTAATTTATTATTTAAATAATTAATTAATCCTTCAAAATACTTAAAACTGCGAGGGCGACCAAAACACCTCGGATTTCTACGAAATTCGCACCCTAACTAAAACACGGCGCTACGAATCCAACGGCGAAGTCAGAATTCAATTCCGACAAGCCAAATTCCGGATAAAGCCTCCTGAAGCTAAAATCTTGATAATTACTCCAAACCTTCACTTTAACTCGAAACGACGCGAAATCTCGCACGCTCGATCTGAATCACGAGCTCCAACTAAGCTAAGGCTCGAAACACTATCAAAAGAGCTGACGTAACGCCCTTACGCCAAAATTACGTCACAACGGGTACGCAAAATAATTGACGAAAATCAGGGGCGTTACATTACTGCCGAGGACGGCATACCGGACCTGCTCGCGCCGATTCTAGAGGTCGAAGATCACGGGAGCGAAGAGGAGCTATCCGGCGACCAACCTTGACTTTTTGCTTTTCAATGTACACTTCCATTTTGACTGGCGAGCTCGCCGTTATATGTAACCAACTTTTCCTTGCAATGAAACAAGAAATATTTTTCCATCTTCCATTTATAATAATTTTTTGCTCGCCAAAAGTACAATCAATTGTGCTCGCACTCAATACTTTTTACTTTGCTCGCGCTCATACGCTTGGTCGTGCTCGCATCACCACGCTTAATCATGCTCGCGCTCGCACGCTTTTCCTTTGAAATGATTAAAAGGCTTACCATCTCATTGTTCGTTGATTTTGTCTCACTACTATTCCTCGCACGCACCCAATAAGGCATTCACATAGCTTCTCTCGCTTAGAAACTTCGTTAGGTAGACCTTCTGTTTGCTTTCGCACCTGGGTATAGCATGGTCCACTTTGCGCCTCTGGCTCGCCCGGCGGGGGCCCTTGCGAGCGGGGTCGACGTTACCTTGCCTCGCTCACTCGACCCCCGCGTGCGACCAATGCTGCTTGTTAACCACTATGCCGGCGAACCTCCCTGACTCTCTGATTTTATGCATTGTATAGGAATTCACCAAGTGCTTTCGCGAGCCAGGGCCCTCCTTGGCGAGCATTATTGCCACCGAATTCAGCCGCCTCGCTGTTACCCTTTGACTTAGGCATTTTTAATATGATGCTGCTTTTCATTTTTACACGGGCGACCTCTGGGGCCCGCCCCATCTAAACCTCACCTTGAGGGATTTTGTGAACCAGGCCCATCAATACGGACAACTTACTTGCCAGCCTCTCCGCGAGATTGACCTGACCTACCGGATAGTGAGAGCCCAACAGCAGAATCGATTTAGGGCACTCCAGCACCAAACACCTGCCACTTTGCCAGCCTCTACAGAGATCAACCTGACCCACCGTCAATGAGAGACCAACAGCGGAATCGATCTGGGGCATTCCAGCACAAAATACTTGATACTTTTCCAGCCTCTCCAGAGATCAACCTGGCCCACCCTCTATGAGAGCCCTGCAGCGGAATCGATCTGGGGCACTCCAGCACCAAACAACTGCCACCTTGCCAGCCTCTCTAGAGATCAACCTGACCCACCATCTATGAGAGCCAGACAACGAAATCAATCTGGGGCACTCCAACACCAAACACCTGCCACCTTGCCAGCCTCTCTAGAGATCAACATGACCCACCATCTATGAGAGCCCGGCAGCGGAATCGATCTGGGGCATTCCAGCACAAAATACTTGATACCTTGTCAGCCTCTCCAGAGATTAACTTGACCCACCGTCTATGAGAGCCCGACAGCGGAATCGATTTGGGGCAATCCAGCACCAAACATCTACCACCTTGCCAGCCTCTCCATAGATCAACCTGACTCACTCTCTATGAGAGCCCGGCAGTGGAATTGATCTGGGGCACTCCAGCACAAAATACTTGATACCTTGCCAGCCTCTCCAGAGACCAACCTGACCCACCGTCTATGAGAGCCCAACAGCGGAATCGATCTGGGGCACTCCAGCACCAAACACCTGCCACCTTGCTAGCCTCTCCAGATATCAACCTGACCCACCGTCTATGAGAGCCCGACAGTGGAATCGATCTAGGGCACTCTAGCACCAAACACCTGCCACCTTGCCAGCCTCTCCAGAGCTCAACCTGACCCACTGCCTTGTGAGAGCCCGGTAGCGGAATCATCAAGGGCATTCCAGCACAGAACACTTGATACCTTGCCAGCCTCTCCAGAGATCAACTTGACCAACCGATTAGTGAGAGCCCAGCAATGGAATTGATCTGGGGCATTCCAGCACAAACACCTCCTTGCGGACCCCTGCTTAGAAGGAACTTTGAAAACATGTTATGAATCAAATATATAACAAATCAATATATAGAAAGTTTAAGGGTAGAAGCATTTCAGGTCATCCCCACTCTGGTCTTGGCCCAGTGGTACCCCTTCCACATCCCGGAGGTGGTACCCTCCCGACTTGAGCACTTCATCTACAATATATGGCCCCTCCCAGTTGGGCTCGAGCTTTCCTACTGCGGCTCCCCTTCCGGCCGCTTTGACCTTCTTCAAGACCAAGTCTCCCTTCTCGAACTGCTTCACCCGGATCTGCTTGTCGAAGTACCGAGCCATCCTCCGCTTGACTTCCTCCTGCCCGATGGTGGCTAAGTCCCGGAGCTATTCTACTAGGTCTAAGGGCCTTTGCTCTTCCCCATTCTCTACAAACCATTCTTCATCCCCTTCACCCGCGGTGACCACCCTAGGTGATCTCACCTCAAACTCTATTGGGAGGATGGCTTTGGACCCGTGAGAGAGCTTGAACGGAGTCTCCCCTGTGGCCATGTTTGGAGTGGTCCTCAGGGACCAGAGGACTGAGGGTAACTGCTCTACCCAGTTCCCCCTGAGGTTCTCGACCTTCTTCTTCATCAAATTCACAATTATCTTATTTGCCGCCTTCACTTGCCCATTGCTCCTCGGGTGGTGGACATACGCAAACCGAAGATCGATGCTGAGTTGGGTGCAGAAGCAAACGAACTCATCGATGGTAAATTGCGGCCCATTGTCTGTTACTATGGCCAGTGGAAGCCCATGCCTTCAAATAATTTCACCCCATACAAAATTCCTCACTACTTGGGATGTTACCTTAGCCAGTGCCTTCACCCCCAGCCACTTGGAAAAGTAGTCGATCATCAATAGTAAAAACTTTCTCTGACCACTTGCTTGGGGGAAAGGACCAAGCAGGTCCAAACCCCATATTATGAAGGGCCACGGAGCTGTGATAGTACGGAGCCTCTGGGCTGGGAGGAGCTGGAGGGGAGCATAGAGCTGACACTTGGAACACTTCTTTGCAAATTCCACTGCATCCTTGTTGAGGGTAGGCCAAAAGTAGCCTTACCTCAGCACTCTTCCCTCCAAGGTTTGGCTCCCGGAATGGCTTCCACACTCCCCCGAATGGATTTCCTCCAGGACCCTCGGGACCTCCTCCTCCACTACATAATGGGCTAGGATCCCAGAGAGGGTCTTCCGGTATAATCCTCCTACATGCAAAGAATAGTATGTCGATTTATACCTGGGCCGCCGCTTGTCAACGTCCCCTTCGGGGAACTTCGCCGAGGTCAAGAAGGTGATGAAGTGGTTCATCCATGACACCCGCTGATCTACCTCCATCAGCTCCCCTTCCTCAATGGATGGTCAAAAGAGTTCCAACACCGTCCCCCCTGCCTAGGGACAGAACATGGCTAGGAGGTCTGCCGGGACACTCTCTTCCCTCGGCACATGTTTGATTGAAAAGGTACGGAACTGCCCGATGACCCCCTTGACCTTCTCTAGGTAGCGTTGGAGGGTTGGCTCCTTTGCTTCGAACTCCCCCTGATCAGTCACGCCACCACCATGGAGTCCATCGAGACCTCCACGTCTAGCACACCCAACTCCTGGGCCATCCAGAGGCCTGCTATCACTGCCTCATACTCGGCCTGGTTGTTGGTGATCGGGATATGAATGATGATAGCCTGCTCAATCCTTGTCCGTTGGGGGCTCACCAGGATGACTCCTCCTCCAAAGGAGTGTTTCACTGACGCCCCATCTACAAACATCTTCCATGCAGTCGGGGGGTGACTCGTGCTCTTCCACTTCGATCGCATAATCTGCCAGAAAGTCTGCTACCGCTTGTGCCTTTATTGATATCCTAGGCACAAATGAGCTGTCAAACTCGCTCAGCTCCACAGACCACTTGGCTAACCTCCCCGAGTTCTCTACCCTTCCATGATGTTGCGAAGTGGTTGGTCGGTCACCACCGTGATTGAATTTGCTTGGAAATAAGGTCGGAGCTTCCGGGCTGACACCACCAAGGCGAAGGCCAATTTCTCTAGGATGGGGTATCGGAGCTCCGCCTTCCTTAGTACTCGGCTAATGTAGTAGATTGGGAGCTGCCTTCTGCCTTCTTCCCAGACCAGCACTGAACTTACTTCCTCGGGTCCTACCCCCAGGTACAGGGACAAGTCCTCTCCCTGTCTCGGCCCTTGCAGCAGAGGGGCCTGAGTGAGCCGCCCCTTCAATGCTTGGAAGGCTTCCTCACATTCTGAGGTCCATTTTTTTTATTTCCTCTTAGCACCTTGAAGAAGGGTGAACACTTCTCTCCCACCTTGGAGAGGAACCTACTGAGCCCGGCCAACATCCCCGTGAGGCGCTGAACCTCCTTCGCATTTCTCGGCGACCCCAACTCCATGATGGTTTTAACTTTATCTGAATTAGGCTCCACCCCAGCTAGGGTGAGCAAGTGGCCTAGGAACTTCCCCCGGCTAGCTTTGAAGACACACTTGAGGGGGTTGAGCTTCATTTTGAACTTCCACAGAGTCCCAAAAGTCTCTACGAGGTCCCGAAGGTGGGACTCGAGGTCTCGGCTCTTTACCATGAGGTCAACCACATAGACCTCTAGGTTCCTTCCCTTTTGCCCCTGCATTTTTTAGCCCGAAAGGCATCATTTTGTAGCAGTAGAACCCATCCCCTATGATGAAGGAGACATCCTTGATGTCGGGAGGGTGCATGCGGATCTGATGGTAACCTAAAAATGTATCTAAAAAGACATCAGAGAGAAACTGACGGTTGAGTCAACCAACGCGTCGATTCGTAGCAAGGGGTAGCAATCCTTGGGGCATGATTTATTAAATAAAGAAAAGTCAACGCACATCCTCCACTTACCTCCCCCCTTCTTTACCATAACCACATTGGAGAGCCAGCCTGGGTACTGGATCTCTGATACAAACCCTACTTGGAGAAGCTTGCCCACCTCCTCTCGGATGGGCCCTTCCAGCTTGTCCTCAATAGCTCTCTTCTTTTGACGGATGGGTCGGGTGCCAGGATCGAGGTTGAGGCGATGGCAAGCCACGCCCGCATCGATCATGGGCATCTCCGCCGTGCTCCAGGCGAAGACATCCACATTCTCCTGTACGCAGGCCAGGATTTGTATCCACTCCTCCGGGCTAAGATCCTCGCTGATCCTGACATTCTCTACCACCTCTGCTCGGGTGGTGACCTCCAGCTCCACATCTTCCTCCATGGCCTCTAGCCGAGATTGCTCCCCCCCCCCCAATCACTCTCCTTCCTCTCGCCACAAGCAAGCGCTTCGACTCCCCCTTTCTTCTCCTCCTCCTCGATCACCATCAGCTCTCCCGCCCCTCCTTTCTGGGCGTGACCTTCTCCTCCTACTCTTCCTTCTCCTTCTCCCACTTCTTCCAGCCTCGCCGGCTCTCCCACCTCCCGATCCCATTCCTCCTCTTTGGCCATCCAGGAGATGGTGTTCATGACAGTCACATAGCACTGCCTGGCCACCTTCGGGTCCCCCCTCACCCGAACCTGGACTCCTCCCGTATTGAACTTGAGACATTGGTGGAAGGTAGATGGGATGTAGCAGAACACACTGATGAGTGGCCATCCGAAGATGGCACTGTAGCTGCTGGGGGCATCCACTAAGACAAAGCGGCAATTCCTGGACTGCCCCCCTAAGACTACATGGAGTCCCACTCCCCCTTCTACCTCCTTCCTCTCCCAGAGAACCCAAACAACGGGCCATCTGAGGCCAACACCCTCCGGGCCTCCACCTGCATCTCGTCAAATGCCTTCTTGAAGATGACTTTGACCGAGCTCCCATTATCCATGAGGATCCGGGAGACGGTGAAGTTCTCGATCATCGTCTAAATGACCTGCGCATCGCAGAACCGGTCTTCAATGGCCCGGCATGTCCTTCTGGGTGAACGAGATCTTCTCTACTAGGGGCGGGGCTAGGGACGTTGAAGCCACGCTACAACGATTGATGGTATGGAGGCAGAGGTAGAGATTGACGTCGACGCTTCCGGGGTATATACTGTCGTAGCGGAGAGCGCGCATCGAGCACGGGCGTAGCCCGTACGAAAATACTCGTATGTCTATATATATAATTTAGTAAATATAAATATTATTTTCAAAATAAAATATAAATCTTTATTATAAAACTTTAATATAAAATTTTATTATAAAACTTTAATATAAAATTATTATATAAAACTTTAATGTAAAATTATTATATACATGCATTATGATATATAAAAATTAATTGAATATATTAATGTTAATTTAATTAACAGTAATAGTAATTAATGATATATACATTATGATATATAAATTTAGTTATATATAAATGTCTATAAGATTTACTATTAATGTTATCTCATTACATCGCTATTTTTTCATCGATGAATTAAAATTGGGTTCGGATCATCTAGTCATTTCCCCCTCTTTTTGTATCTCATTATTATACACACAGACACAAACACACACAGACACAAACACACGGACACATAGACACAGACACACATAGGAACATACACACATATATAACTAGAGATCACACAGACACAGACACACACACACAGGCTGCACAGACGTCACAGACAGACACAGACACCGACACACACACACAGACATAGATAGATGACACAGACATACATAGATAAATGACACAGACAGATACAGACACACAAATAAAGACACACAAACACAAACAAACACACACACATATGCATGCAATCATAGACACAGGCACACAGACACCGACACACACACAGACATAGACACAGACACAGATATAGACAGACACAGACACAAACACACATTGACACACAGACGACACATACACACACATGCACAGTCATACATAGCTAGAGATCACACAGACACACACATGCATAGACAGACATAGAAACATAGACACAGACACACACAAGCACAGACACACATAGACATAGACACAGACGCACACAGACACACATAAACACACAGACACAGACACAAACACTGACACAGACACAGACCAACACAAACACAGATACACACATACACAAAGACACAAAACCCAACAAGCACAGACAGACATAGACACACATACATACATATATACACAGATATAGACACACATAGACTACACATAGACATAGACACAAACCCCAATAGGCACATACAGACATAGGCATACAGACAGACAGAGATATACATAAACACTGATACACACACACACAAACACAGATATACATACACATGCATAAACATGCACAGATGACCCCAACACAAGCACAAACACATACAGACAAACACACACACACACACACACACACACATATATATATATATATATATTTTATAAGCAAGGTGAGTTGCGGTGGCTCGAAAGCTCGACGAACCACCTTGAAAAAAGCTCGATTACGAGTCGAGGTCGACTTCAATTAGCTCGAGCTCGATTATGAGTCCAGCTCGAGTTCGATGAGCTCGAGCTCGATGACCATTCGAGCTCGCGCTCAGATATTAAAAAAAATTATTTCATTTTCTAACTTCAAATTATATATGAGAAATATTGGAGGGAAATTTCATGACATCATACATGCATGAAATATTTGGAGGGAAATTTCCCTCCAATAAAATAATTAATTAACACATTAAATAATTAAACAATATTAAAATCCCTCTCGATCGACCCCATCCCGACGTTGGTCTAGAAAGCGATTCTCAAAATCCTCAGTCGCATCTGGCTTCTTCCTCCGGTGAATCAGCGCCACTCCTCGTCGATAACCCCTCCGGCGTCTCATATTTCATTCTCTGACATCTCGTTTTTCACGATGGAGAGGTGGGTTTCTGTTCTGCTCAACCATTGATCGACGCTAGGGTTCTCTCATCGTTGGGGATGGAAAGGCTCGTGAGCTCCTCGACTACTTTCCTCCACCGTGAGCCTCCTCCCTCTTCCCCCTTTTTGGTACCCTAAATGAGCAACTAATTATAGATGCTTTGTAGAGGCTATGGTTTCCGTTTTGAGATGGACAAGTTAGTCTACGTAAGGCTCGTGCGCTGGAATGGCTCCTGAACTCCTCGGCTAGGATTTCGTAGACTGACTGGTTCACCTACAACTACTATGGCTCCTCATTAATCCATAGATCTAGTCTCTTCCATGCTTATTTCCTTTCATCACATACTTCTCATTAGCTTTTTTTTATTCACCTGTAGTATGAAACATAGCTAGTATGTATAGGCATATCAGTATGAAACATAGCTAGCTTACATATGTATGTGCTCATCTGAATATAATTATCTAGCTTACATATGCATATGCTCATTTGTAGTTGTTCATGAAAAAGTTTTTTTGACTTACTGATGAGTCCCAATTATATACACATTTAAGGACTAATCTGGGACGATTATCTAGTCTATGCACTACACTTTAGGCATGTTTTCGTTCATATTTAATATTCCATGCTATGTGCACTTCTAGGCCCGTCTTGGTGTATTTTCATGTTTATCTTCTTTATTAGCTTTCATGCAATGTTAAGTGCCACTTTCAGTGGTTTGAGTGGTGTTTATGCTGGAACAGGAGTCGTGCAAGTGTTCCCGGTACAAATCTGTACAGGAACACTGCACACGATCACTGGTTCTATTGCGCACGACCACTGGTCGTGCGCCACTGATCGTGCACACTTAACCCCTCAAATCTGAGTTCTGTCTTGACCAACGCACGACCATTTACGATAGTGTGCACGACCACCGGTCGTGTGCCAATGGTCATGCGAACATTTTATTTTATAAATCTTTGCTTTGTAGGCTCCGCCCAGCCAGCGCGCACGACCGCAGAATGCCAGCGCGCACGATCATTGGTCGTGCGCCAATGACCATGCGCACTATTTTTTCCAGCGCCTATTTAAAGCCCTATTCCGTGAAATTAGGTATCGAGCTCCGCCGGGAGCGTGAATTCAAGTCCGTCCAGCACCGTTTTTCATCTCCAGCCACCTCCACTCCATCTCCTTCATGGGAGAAGTCCTCTATGGTGATCCGAAACAATATCCATAGGTCCGGAGGCCGTCTCCGCCATTCGCAAGCAACCAAACCAAGATTCTGCATTTCCGCTCGATGACAAGAAGAGGAAACATGAACGTAGAAGATGACGGAAGAAGGTCAGAGATCGTGATAGTCTCTAGACTCCGGATGCACAGACCGCCCGAGCCCGGAAGTAGATTGACAACCTACTATTCCGACCGAGAACGGCCACTAGTCTTCGTCTATTGGTTTACTCTCTCCTTTACCTTGTTGTTACTTTGTGAACTATTTGAAGATGAATATTGTTATATTTGCTTTGAATGAAAGTGTTATTTCCTTGTTGTTCAACTGCAATGTTTGCTTGTGATGTGCTTCACTTTCACCCACTCATTCACTCACTCACTCGTGTAGTTTTCGATTCGCGTTAGCAAGAGATAACGGTGACTAGTGAAGAGGTGATTTCAACCCACATTCTCCGCATTCAAGATCATTCCATTCGCATGCGCACCGTCCACCCGCCCCACGAAGCTCGGCATAGAGGCCGACGCACTCCATCTCGCCTTGCGAAGCGGTGACTTTGACCCGCACTTTTACTTTATTGTTGTTAGAATTAGGAAACCCAAATCAAAGCCCTTTTGTGTTTGTGCTCGCTCGTGTAACAATTTTCACACGACGCAATTCGTTCACCACAACCTGCATTCCTCAAGAGATCGACATTCGGGGAAACTATTCCCATATTTATTACTTAACAGCGACCGGTGCACTTGCCGTACACGCATCACTTACCTCTCAGGTTCTCACATAGAGTCTCTTTAGGTGAGGTGTAAGAATACCCAAATAATATCTCAATGTTGCATGCCCAAAAACATATTCAAGTGTAACAATCAATACCTCATGTTTGGATTTTTAACTCTTACCCCATTTGTTTCATTTTCATGAATTTATACCCTAATCAATCTCTAATCTTCTTCTTCCATCGCAATACACATTCTTTCGGCATTGTTTGAGAAAGCTTCATGTTTGGATTTTCAACTCTTCCCTTGCACTGTATAGTGGGATAATTTCGAATCAGTTCTATTTTAAATATTTTTTAGGTTTTTGTCGATTGAATTCAAGTTATGGATCTATTTTAAATATTTTTCTCCTCCAGGTGGCTTCATGTTATGGATAAAGATTGGATTTATGAACAAGATATGTTTAGTTCCACTTATACAGAAGGAATGGACTTATTTCTGGAGTTTGCACGAGAAAGCGCTATTTATTATGAAGATAAAATTCTCTGCCCATGCAATTAATGTATGTCGAAACACTAAACCTAAGAGTTTTTTGAAGTTAAAACAGACTTGCATATGAAAGGGTTTTATAAGTACTATAAAGATTGGATACATCATGGAGAAACTAAAATGACACGTTCTTTTCGGTTCACTACTAATAGTAAAAGTAGTGAATCTTCTCAAAATCTTAGAAATAATTTTGAGGATAACGATGATATTGAAGCCATTGATGATTTAGTAGATATGATACAAGAGATTTGTGATTTAGAATTCCTGAGAATACTACAGAAGAAAATAGTGAAACTTTTTCAAGTCTATTATGTAACGCCATATGTGGACTATACCAAGGTTGCAAAAAATATTCTTTGTTATCATTCATTGTTAAATTGCATCATATCAAAGTAATGAACAAGAAGTCAGATAAATCAGTAAACATGCTTGTTGAATTACTAAAATACGTGATGCCAGAAGGTAATCTTATTCCAACGTCTCTTTATTAGACTAGGAAACTTCTTTCTGGTTTAGGTTTGGGGTAAAAGAAGATAGATGCATGTAAATATGATTGTGCACTATTTTGGAAGGAGAATGAGAAGAAAGATGCGTGTCCTGTGTGTGAAGAACCATGCTGGAAATATAATGATGGAAAAGGAAAATTGATTCCTCAAAAGATTTTGTGGCATTTTCCCTTAAAACTAAGACAACAAAGTATTTATATGTCTTCTAAGATTGCATCTTACATGAGGTGGCATACTGAGAAGCATATAGAGATAGGAGGTACTTTAAGTCATCCCGTGGATTCACCTGCATGGAATAGTTTTGATGCAAACTATCCTAGTTTTGCCGCAGATCCACGTAATGTTAGACTTGGATTGGCGATTGATGGGTTTAATCCATTTGGAAATATGAGTACTTCTTATAGTATGTGGCCAGTTGTGCTAATTCCTTATAATATGCCATTATACAAAGGGATGAAAGATGAGCTTTTTATGATGTCATTGCTAATTCCTGGCCGACGTGCACCTGGAAAAGATATTGATATTTATCTTAGACCATTGATAGAAGAATTGAAAGAATTATAGAATGGCATTGAGACTTACGACACATATGCTAAACAAACATTTAAAATGCATGCTGCGATTATGTGGACAATTAATAATTTTCCAGCTCTTAGTAACTTATTTGGGTGGACCACAAAGGGATATGGAGCATGCCCATCTTGTTTATATGATACAGATTCTAAAAGGATTCGAAGTAAGATATGATATATGGGACATCGTCGTTATCTACATAATGATCATCCATATCAAAAGAGTAAATTGTTCGATGGAATGTCAGAAATGCGCTCAAAACCTTTGGAGTGGAGTGGAGCACAATTACTTTCAAATTTGAGCACACTTGAACATAATTTTGATAAATTTGGAAAACACCCAAGCAAACGAAAGAGGAACGCAACATTGAAGAAGGAAATTGGGTCAAGAAAAGCATCTTCTTGAACTACCATACTGGCATAAGCTTTTGACACGACACAACATTGATGTAATGCATGTTGAAAAAAAAAATTGTGATAATGTGTTGGGCACGTTAATGAACATTGATGGAAAAAATAAAGATACAGAAAAAGCACGAGAAGATTTGTGAGATCTTAACATTAGGAAGGAGTTGCACTTGATTAGAATTGGAAGTATTATAATAAAACCTCAAGCATGCTACAATTTATCTTCAGATGAATTTTTTTTTTTTTGCAATTTTTAAGAAAATATCAAGTTTCCGGACGGCTATGCTTCAAATATTTCGAGATGCGTAAAAGATGGAAAGATTTATTGACTTAAATCACATGATTGTAATGTTCTATTACAACGATTAATTCCTATTGGTATTCGTGGGTTTCTACGCCCATATGTCATTGAGGCACTATACGAGCTAGGGGATTTCTTTTAAATTTTATGCTCGAAAACACTAAAGGTAGAGCATATCGAGAAATTGGAAAGTAATATTCCAATTATTTTGTTCAAATTGGCTATTCACCTTTGATGTAATGGTTCACTTGGCTATTCACCTTCCAAAGGAGGCAAAAATTGCTGGCCCAGTTCATTCACGTTTGATGTACCCTATTGAAAGGTAAATTTATTTATGCATTCTTACATCATCTTCATACATAGCATAAACCAAAAATATGTTGTTCATATTATTTAGTTTGTCTTTTCAGGTTTCTAAAATCACTTAAAGGCTATGTACGTAATAAATCTCATCCAGAGGGTTCAATAGCGGAAGGATATATTGAAAAAGAGTTTTTGACATTTATGTCAATGTATCTAAATGAAATAGAAATAAGGTTTAACAAAGATAAAAGAAATGATGATGAAGTAGAGGATCAACAAGAGTGTGAATTGTGTGTGTTTGCATTAAAAGTGAGGCCCTTTGGACCTCTCCGCCGTTGCCATGCACTTTCAAAAAAAGATCTAGATGCAGCTCGTAAATTCATATTAAATAATTGTTACGAAGTGGATGCTTTTAAAAGGTTCGAAACATGTATAAGCTAGTAGATTCATATTAAACCATTATCATATTCTAATTTTATATCTAAATTTAAGTTACTTATTTTCTTTTATAGTATGCACATGAAGGAGCTAAAAATGGCAAATGATTGGAACATTGACCAAACTCACGAAGAACAGTTTCATTATTGGTTTCAAGCTCATGTAAGGTCCAATAACGAAATTATTCTCCTATATTATTAATTTAAAGTTTCACTTAACCAATTAAATTTTTTATTTATCATGTGTAGATAAATATATTGCATCACGAACAGTGTAGAGGCATCTCTAAAGAGTTATGGGCATTGGAAAATGGTCCACAATCATACTTAACAAAATTCTACTCTGGTTATATTGTTAATGGAGTACGATTTCATATAAAAGATCGAGATGATCGCCGAACCACACAAAATAGTGGTTTACTTGTTGAGGGGGAACATTAAAATGAAATGCTTGAGTTTTTTGGAGTATTGACAAGAGTTGTTGAAATGACTTATCTTCTTGGATATAAAGTAGTATTATTTTGGTGTGAATGGTTTAACACTGGTGGGAAAAAGACTATGCAAAAAAGATAAATATTTTGTGAGCATTGATATAAGATCTCATTGGTATATTGATGATCCGTTCGTTCTTCCAAACCAGGTGCAACAAGTGTTCTATGTCGATGACACAAAACTAGGTGAGCATTGGAAAATTGCACAACTTGTATGTCATAGATACCTTTGGGATATTAAGGAACAAGATGACCTAGAAAAGGAGAAAATGAATGATAGCATAGGTGAGTCTATGGTTCGAGAGGTTTTCAACAACATGAGTCTTCTAACAATGAATTGATATATGCTATTGAGGATCATAACCTGCAATTTCTAGCAAGAGAAGATATCGAACCTGATATTATAAATGTGGAAGTTCTAACTAAAATCCGCGAAGAGAAGGAACATGATAATGATAACGTTGACGAAGATGAGTCTATAAATGAAGATGATGAAACACTTGTGCAATATTATGATGACAATGATGATACCATGTATGCTACTCATGCTCAAGATGAGCCATGGTAGATGAAGTTTATTTCTTATCTGTTATGATGAAACTCTAGTCCAATTCTTACTTTTCATAACATTTGACTGAATATTATTCTAATGTGATATTTAACATTTGTATCTAATTTAACATTTGTATCTTATTTAACATTTGTATCTTATTTACTTTGCAAAAGAATGCCTCCGAAGAATGTCATTCTACGTCAACCTGTAACAAGGAGTAAAGCATTGGTTCGTGATGAACCAACAGATGATGTTGTTGTTGAATTGTCTAGTCTACCACCCTCATCTAGTCTACCACCATCGTCTAGTCTACCACCATCGTCTAGTCTACCACCATCATCTAGTATACCATCCACACCAAGTCTACCACCATCGTCTAGTCTACCATCCACACCTTCATCTAGTGTACAACCATCATCTCTTGGATCACATCATCTTCATGATGATGTTGTGGCTAATGAATTTGATGATGGAAGTCCACTACAGATATCTGATAATACTGGTAAGCATTCCTTAATTATATTTCATACCGATGTTTATTATTTACTAGAACCATATATTTATTAAGTTTGTTTAATTTTGCAGTGGCAAGCTCTAGTAGAAAAAGAGGTCGTGGGGCGAGTATGAGAAAATCCATCGAGAAAGCTATTGAAGAAAATGTATGTTTTATTTATCTTGAAAGTTACATACTATCACACTATACGATAACATACATTTTTTAGGATAAGAAATTGCTTGAGATTGAGTTCCCTGAAGGCTTCAAGAAACCACGTCGTTTTGCAAATCACCTAGGAAATGGGATAGACGTTATTATTAGACATAGTCCAGGATTGGATTTCTTGACCCCCTAGAGCGAAATTGAAAATGAACGTATACTTCCTGTATATGCTGGATTAGATGTAAGTAAATTTGTATATGACATTTTTTTCAAATTTGGTTGGAATAATTAAATGTATGTTGTTCCTTTGTAGAAAGGTTTTGATATAATGGGATGGTCTACAGATCAATTAATAAAAGGCTATATGGAAGAGATGTTTCAGCATAGTTATATGCATTGGAGAGGGGGATTATCTGCAACTTATAAAGAATATGTTGCATTGGGAAAGAATCCAAGATTTTGTAGCCCATTTGATTGGATATCACTCGAGAAGTGGTATGCCTTGTGCGATTACTTCGACAGTGAGAGTTTTAAGGTGAATTTTAGTAATTAACAAAATCCTGTTTAATATATATATATATCTATATATATATATATATATGTGTGTGTGTGTGTGTATGATTAGAAAAAGCTTCAGTACATGCACTCATATGTGATTTTGAATAATAACAGAAAATGTCCAAAACTAATGCTGATAATAGGTCACACATGTTGTTTACTCATACGTCGGGTTCCAAATACTATCATTCACAACTATTGGAAATGGTAATGTACTGATATTATTAGTGAATTTTGATTATTACCGCATATTTCTAATATTATGTTCATATGTAGGTTAATCAAAGTCCTGTTGAGAACTTTGCTAACACTCAAAAGAAGAATGGTGTGTTTGTTAGTGAGAAAGCTAAAGCAGCATATGTAAGTCAGACTTTAAACTAGTAGAGAGAATTGAAGTTTGTCAGTGATAACTTATGTTTCTATTGTAACATTATTTTACAGCTTGAAATGGAAAGGTTTAGATCATCAATAGTTGAATCTGACGGTGACAACTTAATGTCCAGGAGAGAAATTATAAAAAAAGCACTTGAAAATAAGTCTGGTTAAGACAAAGGATTAGGCTATGGTGTCGTTCCTTCAAGACAAAGGAAGAAAATAAATAACGAGGCCACTCAATTGAAAGAGAAGTTAAATTTGACAGAAGAAGAATTGCGCAATGCCAGCTCTCATATTGCATCCCAAACAAAGGTTATTGAAAGGCAGGAAGTGTTGATTCTAACTCAGAATGAAGAAATTGCGGGTTTAAAAGAAGGACAAAATGAGTTGAAGGAGATGTTGATCGCAGTTTTGGAAAGATATGGCTGACTTTGATGTCTTTTTGGTGCAATTTGGTTGAAACACCCTCCTCTGTGAGCTCTTTCTTCCTTTCCCTCCTCATCTCTTCTTCTATTATTATTTTCACATATTTATTTTCACAGTACCTATACCAATTTAGAATCATTGATCATTAGTTACATTAATTTGGCTGTGTAAGTTTTAAGAGGTTGTCAAAATCTTCTTGTTAGTTTTCTAAGGCACACATAGCACTAGTTAAAATACAACACACACCTTTTGTGGATCATAGTCAGTAATAATAGCCTCATAGAAGCTATTATCTTCAGCCACCTAGTCATTACTTTTCTCCCAATCAGGGGATCATATGCTGCAGTTTCAGCCACCTCATTTACTGCAATACTTCCTGTATATGTCGGTTATCAATATTCACTTTATTTTTGTTAACTGAATACTATGTAGATTGATTTTGAATGAGCATGGATCTTCCCTTGTAGCTGCAGTTTGCTGCAATTGCAGCAAACTGGCAGTAGGCAGTTTGCTGCAGTAGTTGCAGCAAACTGCAGTTGCCAGCTTGCTGCATTGCTGCAGCTGCTAGTGTGTACTGTTTTGCAGTGAGTGTGTTATGTTGTGAGTAGTGTTGTGTTGTGCAGTGAGTTGTACGCTGTGTTGTGTAGTGAGTAGTGTTGTGCAATGAGTAGTAAGTGTGCAGTGAGTGTGTAGTGCTTTGCAGTGCAATGAGTGTTATATTGTGCAGTGAGTGTGTTGGGCAGAGAGTGTGTTGTGCAGTGACTAAGTGGTGGGCTGTGTTGTGCAGTGAGTGTTTTGTGTAGTGAGTAGTGTTATGCAATGAGTGTTGAGTTGTGTTATGCAGTGCATTGTGTTGTGTTGTGAGTTGTGTTGTGTTGTGCAGTGAGTGTGTTGTAATGCAGTGAGTGTGTTGTGCTAGATCATAAAATGCTAATGTACTGTACTGCAGTGAGCTGTGTTTTCTTCAATTTCTTATTAAAATTGCTAATGTACTAGATTATAAAATACATCTATCATTTTATTACTCAAATGAACTTGCATGTTTAGGGTTCTTCAACTGCTTATTCAGCTATCTTATTCATAAAATACAGTTATCCTTTGTCTCCATTGCGCCCTATATTTAATCATAGTCTCACTAATGCCTAAGTACATCATGTTTTCCTTATAGTTTCATTCCAAGTCTTTTTTAGAAATAAATCTGCAGCGAGTTTGCAAACTGCATCGAGTTTGCTCCGACTTTGGCAAACTACATCAACGAGTTTGTTGCAGCTGCAGCAAACTGTAGCAGCGAGTTTGTTGCAGCTGCAACAAACTCTTTGGTGTGAGTGTTGTGTGCATCTATGCTGAGTGTTGTGTGTGCAGTTGTGTTGTGTGTGCAACTGCGAGTGAAGTGTGTGCAGCTGCGTTGAGTGCTTTGTTGTGAAGTGCGTGTTATTTTTTGTTTAGTGAGTGTGTTGTGCAGAGTGTGTTGTGTTGTGAGTGAGTAGTGTAGTGTGTTATGCAGAAGGTAATGAAATAGGCACTTCCCTTGTAGCTGCAGTTTGTTGTAACTGCTTATTCAGCGACTCGATCCTATGAACGGGCATGTGACACAACCCACACAACCCTCTTCTGTGAGCTATTTCTTCCTTTCCCTCTTCATCTCTTCTTCTATTATTTATTCATTAAGCATGGCTTACTATATATGCATATTTCTAGCTTACAAAATCATTATATTTATTTACAAGATTGGATGAGAATGGTTGAAGACACCATGCCATTGTAAAACTGCGACAAATGTAATAAAATATTGTTCAGTAAATACAGATGAACACATAAACATAAACAATAACAACAACACACTCAACTCTTTATCCCATCATAGTGGGGTCGGCTATATGGATCCTTTTGTCGCCATTACGCCTTATATTTAATCATAGTCTCACTAATGCCTAAGTACATCATGTCTTTCCTTATAGTTTCATTCCAAGTCTTTTTTAGAAATAAATCTGCAACGAGTTTGCATACTGCAGTAAGTTTGCTCCAGCTTTGGCAAACTAAAGCAGCGAGTTTGTTGCACCTGCAGCAAACTGCAGCAGCCAGTTTTATGCAGCTGCAGCAAACTGCAGCAGCCAATTTGCTGCAGCTGCAGCAAACTCTTTGGTGTGAGTGTTGTGTGTGCAGCTGTGCTGAGTGTTGTGTGTGCAGTTGTGTTTTGTATGCAACTGTGAGTGATATGTGTGCAGCTGCGTTGAGTGCTAAGTTGTGAAGTGCGTGTTATTTTTTTGTTCAATGAGTGTGTTGTGCAGAGTGTGTTGTGTTGAGAGTGAGTAGTGTAGTGTGTTGTGCAGAAAGTAATGAAATAGGCTCTTCCCTTGTAGCTGCAATTTGCTGCAACTGCTTATTCTGCGACTCAATCCTATTGGTACTTTTGTAGGTTAATTACTCCACTTTTGTGTTGTATTCAATATTATTAACTTCTTATGTTTTGCTTCATGTAGTATAGTAATTAATCACTTGATTTGCTTTATGTAGTTTGCTGCAACTGCATCTATCATTGTTTTACTCAAATGAACTTGCATGTTTAGGGTACTTCAACTGCTTATTCAGTTATCTTATTCAATGCTTATGTATTGTAATGATCAAATGAACTATTTATGTATTAAACTTCATCTAAGTATTAGTTTTAAACCTTTATGCCTTATAAAGCTTACACATTTTCACATCACACCCATGAATCCTCTTTATATTACCTTTTTGCCCCCTTTAAAGTGTTGCTGCCCCCTTTAATAATTGCTCTCTTTTATTTCTAGGGAGTTGGAGCTTGGAACGAAAAGTGACGGAAGAAGATGCATTAGTCGAAAAGTGTAGAAATTGATGTGTTTTGTAAAATATTTTGATCTTATTGTTGTTATGTAATGTTGTTTTGTTATAGATGAGATGACACTTATACTTTATCTAACTACTACATGTATTTCAAATTTAATATTTGTATTGTATTTTCTTTTTATTAATTTGGCATATTTTTTCCTTCCCATACTTTATTCAAATTTTATATATGAAAAGTATATTGGTTCTTTAAACCTATAATGATTTCTATTTTGAAATATTTTAATAACAAATTATGAATATAAAATATTATTAAATGATATAAATCTATATCATACTTTAAATAATAATATATATTTATAATAAAATCATGCACATCCATCTAAATTAGGAATTGAAAATTTAAACATATAAATGTATTTTTTTTATTAACGAAAGTATATAACAATTGTAACGAAATAATTATTGTTATGTTAAAACTTATTGTAATGGAGTAATGTTTATTATAATTATTTATAATGATAAATTAATTTCAATATATTTGCTATATATATAAATATAATTTTTTAGCGAGGAAGAAATCAAACATTTGTAATAAAATATTCATATATATGATATATAAATATAATTTCTTTAGTGGGGAAGAAGTCAAACATTTGTAACGAAATATTCTTTACTATAAATCATCTTATTGTGAGGAAGTAATGTTTGTCATAAATAAATTTTTTGTAACGACAAACACAAATTCATTACGAGAACTATTAGCGTCGAGCCTTAGATAACGTTCGTCACATAAAGTAAATGTTGTTACAAAAACTTTGTTTAACGGTATTAGTTACCTTTTGTAATGTTTTAGTCCTTACTAAAAGTGTAATTTGTTGTAGTGTACATTGCAAGCTAAGTGCCACAAACTTTGACGGAATAGCTGAGAAAATAAGTCATGCAGAGGTTTGTAGCCTTAAAAAGGAGGAAGAGTGACCCAAATGCACTCTTCTAGATAAGACAAGGAGAAACTAATACCTTGGTCCACTATGTGGATAGGTTTCTGGAATAGATCTTGGAGATACATGACGTAGATCCTTCTTCATGTAAGGTGGCCTTTATTTTTGGTTTGGAGGAGGGTCTCTACAATTTTGAGGTCAGTAGGAAACCTCTAATTTCCTATGGGGAGTTAATTGAAGTAACCATTATTTTCAATGAAGGAGAGACAACAATCCTGGTGCTTGTCTTCTCTCTTACTGAACTAATCTAATAGAGAGAGTTGGAAGTTCCTCCATCAAACCTATTACTGCTCCTCAGTGACAATGATGGCCATGTCTAGAGGTCCAATTTTCCCTAGTGCAGGGCAAAAGGAACTTCTAACACTATCTTTCTCATCATCCTTATCAACATTTTCAGCAGATGAGGCCCATGTCGGGTCATTCCCCACCAGCAAAATAGGTGACTGCCTCCTCCTCCAATTATAACAATGGCACCAACTCATACCCAACAATGGTATGATGCTCAAGAGGAGTACACTGGCCTTGATATTTGATGGATGAGGTGGTGGAGGTTCTCAAAAAATTTCCAGGGTTCAACGTTGCCTCTCAAAGTGTGTTTCAAGAGCAAAATTGAGAGATATATTGCTAGTACCACAAAGACATGGTGCATGATATGGAGAACTGCCGATCTATCCACGATCTGATCGAAAGGCTACTCATGTCAGGAAAATTATAGGAGCTTGTTTCCCATAAGGTCGATTGTGCTTCTACCTCCAAAAATGGGAAGGAGATAGTGGTAAGTCAAACACTTTTTTGTGAGTGTGTAGAGAAGGATGGCATTGGCTTCTTCAGGAGCATAGGATGCTCAGGTTGTATAGAAGTGGAGGACTTTGGCCTACTTGGACAAATAAATAACATTCATGAAGGATATGGCCTCGAGTCCTCTAAAAAGCAAGCATCAAGCATCTTCACAAAAGGGAGGTTGCTTCCATCTCTCTCGCTGCACCTTCAAAAGGGGAGGTCTCCTTTAGGGAAGAGTACCTGACCAAAATTGCAAGTCCTTTTCATGGCACTGTCATGATAAAAGTAGTTTTAGACAATTATTCAGTGTCAAGTATCTTAATTGACACTGTCCGTTCTAATAACATTTTGTTCAAGATATCATTCGACATAATGAACATCGACCAGCCGCTGAAAGCTTGAGTTGAACCTTTATATGTCTTTGTAGGATAAAGGAAGGAGGTAAAAGGGAGCGTTGACCTCTAATCCACTATGTGTGAAATCAGAAAGCAGGAGACTTTCATAATGATTGATTCCCCCAACCATCTACAACACCATCTTCAGGAAACCTATACTGAATGAATACCAGGCCGTTGTATCAATCTACCATCAAGCTGTGAATTTCCTATTGGGGGGATGGAAGTTTAGGGTCCGCAGTGACCCAAGACTGCTAGGGACTGCTACATAGGCTAGATCAACATGTTCGATGCTTACATAGCCCTAAGGGCCGAGGAGGTAATAGAAGGATATTCTGTTTGTGGGAGAACATGAAGAGATTGTAGCATAGTTTGTGGAGGTTGAAATAGCAAGGTCTTATAAACATGTCAAGCTTCTAAATGCTGTGTAAAGATTACATGCTTAAAGAGATACTCCTCTCAGTACGCTATATCATTCACGTATTCTTTCTTTTAGTTCTTTATTAAAATGATTCATACATGAAGAGGTGATATACATGTTTAATAACCATTTTCCCATTGATGCGAGGTCTTTGGATCCCATCTAAGCGGTGGATTACAAGCAAGTTCACTACCATGACATCGGTTAACTTTTTTCCCATTGACGTGAGATCTCCAGATCCAATCATACAAAGGACTCTATTCAACTAACCATTCCCTTTGGACAATTGCCAAAACTTACTTGCACCCCTTGAATTGAGATCACTTGATCTAATCTCTTGTAGTTGTTGATGAGTCCTGATCATATACACTTTTATGGACTCATCTGGGCCATTTATTTAGTCATTTCACCGCACTTTAGCCCTGTTATAGTTCATATTGATCAGTCCATGCTAGGTGCACTTCTAGGCCCATTTTGGTGTTATTTCGTATCTCTCTTTGTTATTTAGTTTTCATGCTATGTTAGGTGCCACTTTCAGTAGCTGGATTCGTGGTTGTACGCTAGAACAGGAGTCGTGCAGGTGCTTCCGGTGCAATTTTGCACAGGAACACTGCGCACGATCACTGGTTCTATTGCGCACGACCACTGGTCGTGCGCCACTGATCGTGTGCACTTAACACTTTTTCATGAGTTCTGTTTGGTGCAGTGCGCACGACCATCTACGATAGTGCGCACGACCACCGGTCGTGCGCCACTGTTCGTGCGCACTCATCATCAATTTCATGAGTTCTGTTTCAATCAGTGCGCACGACCACCTACGATAGTGCGCACGACCACCGGTCGTGCGCCACTGGTCGTGCGAACATGTTATTTCATAATTTCTGTCTTTGCAGGTTCCGTCCAGGCAGAGCGCACGATCACCGAATTCTAGTGCGCACGACCACTGGTCGTGCGCCACTGACCGTGCGCACTGTTTATTCCAGCGCCTATAAAACGACCTGCTCGCGATTTTAGGTTAGACCCCCGCATTTTTCCGCCGTTTTCCGCCCGGTTCCGCCCAGATTCGCCCCTCCACCGTCGCCCACCATATGGAGGTGCTCCGGGCTTGCTCTTCACGCCAATCTTGAGCCGGAGTTTCCTCTCGGCCTCCTCCTTCATCCAAGAGCTCCAAAGGAAGACCTAGCCGCCATTACCATCAAGCAAGAGGAAGTTTGCAACCTCTACCGGATCGTGACATGAAGAAGACGGGTCCATTGGAGAGTCGTGACAGCTCTCTCTACCCCGGACGTAGTTGCGGACCGAGCTTGGACGCGGATTGACAACCCGGCGATTCCAACCGTGAATCTCCAACGAGCCTTCGGATTCGGTCGATTTCTTGCCTTATTCTCTTCTTATTGATTGTTGTAATAGTTAGATCTTTTGTATTTTGATGAAGAACACTATAGACCTTGTTATTTAAAGTTATTTCATGTCTATGTGAAATACCCTTTTTGTTTATTTGTGTGCTTGAGGAGCGCCCCATTCCATTTTCCACTCCACCACCGTGTCCGGTGCCGCACTAGCAATTGCTAGTGGCGTGCTTGTCGAAGAGGTGCTTGCGACCCTCACTCCGCTAGCCTTCTCGTCCATCCGCCTACCGAAGCGTGGCATCGCGGCCCGTATTCCATCCTGCCTGACGAAGCAGCGCGCTCAAGGCCTGCATTGTTCGATTCCGCTTGCCTTCTCGTCCATCCGCCTACCGAAGCGTGGCATCGCGGCCCGTATTCCATCCCGCCTAACGAAGCAGCGCGCTCAAGGCCTGCATAGTTCGATCTGCTTGCCTACTCGTCCATCCGCCCTTACGAAGTAGCGCGTTCAAGGCCTACGTAGTCTTCCATCCCGCCGAGCGAAGCATTGCATAGCGGCATTGCATAGGAGTAGTTGATAGATTTTATTTTATTTTCCAAAAGCCAACCCAACTCCCCCGCATTCCATCCGCTTTAAGGACTTCAATCTCAAGTCCTTCCTCGAAACCTAACTCCACCTTACTGTGTTCCTTGAGAGATTCGATACTCGGGGATTACTCCTCGTTTTATATTACTTGAACGATCGGTACACTACCGTTTCGTGTCGCAGTCGAGCTACCGCCTATAGCGGTGTGTGAGATTTGCGCCATCAAGTTTTTGGTGCCGTTGCCGGGGAACACAGTCGTGTGAGTTTTCTTGAGAGGGAGAGCCGAGAGATAGTAGTTCTTCCAGTGTGTATAGCCGCCTTTTTAATTTCTGTTTGCTTTTTACTTATTTACTGCTTGTTTTTATTTCTTTCCCTCTTATTTTAAAGTTTTAGGCAAGTCTAATCTAAGAAGTTTTATTAGTTTGTGTAAATTTTCTTGCAAAGAATTTTAGTCTCGTTATATCTGCTTTAATTGTCATATATGTCGTCATGGGATATTTCACCTAGCTTTAATGATAAGATGGTTTATTATATAGACCAAATGAATGAGTTGAATGCTAGGCAGTGTAGGAACATTGTTTGCTTGTTGTGTCGAGGAGAGGGTCATGAATTGAAGGACTGTCCTAGTCTTTTCAAGCCTGACCGCCACTCCTCCACTCAGGACAACATTGTCCCTATCGCTCATTCTTTACCCATGGAGGCAATTGTGCCCTCTACCCCTGAGCTTGTCTCGTGCACGGACTCCTCACTCCCTGTTTATGGCTTCACTCCCAGTGATGATGATCACTCATCTGTTGGCCAACAAGGAGAGGAATGGGAGCTCCTTGATGCACCTGAGTATGATGAGGAAAGTATTCTTTCCATCGGGGAGGCGTTAGCAGATCTTTTTGCGGAGGAACCGAGTCTTTTTGTCCCTCCAGTTTCTTTGCAAGATTTTTCTACACATATTCTTTATGATCCTATCGAAGTAAAGGAGCTGGGTGATGCTTCTGACTCGGAGGGTGCTCCAAAGTGGGATGAGGATGTCATTTTCCCTGAGGGGGAGAATGAATACTTTGAACACGATGATGCACCTCGGTGGGATGAGGAGGATACTCTCTCTGATGAGGAGGTTTGCACTTCTTCATGGGACGAGGAGGTCCAAATCACCACTGAGGCTCCTGAGTTCTCAAGTCCCCCTTGCTATGATATTTACGATGATGATAGTGATCTACCCTTGGATCTTGCTGGGAGTGAGACCGGGACCACTCCCCCGATTTTTGATTATTTATGTCATTCTTCTCTTTTATTTCCTGACCCCCCTTCTTCATCTGAGCCTGTGCAGGTTGAGTCTTCACAGGTACATCAGGAGGACTTGGAGCATGATGCTCAAGTCAATGATGAGTGTATCCTCATATGTGAGGAGGTTTATTCCCCCTCCGTTGAGGAAGCTCCACTCATTGCCTTTTCCTCCTGCTGCCTCCCTGATGACGATACCTTGCTAGGCAAGGATGTGTTTTGTGAGATGAGTGAGGACCAGGCCTCCTCCATTTCTTACATTCTCTACCCTCTACCTGTGAGGAGCAGGTATCTATATTTAGGTAGAGGGGTGACTGCTCTGTCTCCGTATCGGTACCCGCTACCGATGCGCATATTAGAATAGTTACCTGTGCACTTTTCTTTTCATAGGCCTATAAGCTAGAACTGTACAAAATCTGAATAAGTCGTGCTGGGATGACAATAACCCCAGTAGTTATCTTACTTTTCATGCATTTTATTCCAGTCCATCCTGTTTAGTTAGTTGTAGTTTATTGTAGTTTATCTTTTTCTGTTTCTTTTGTTTTGCGGAGCTGACCCCTGCAGGTACTTCTTCTGGATGGCGGATGCTGCAGCTTAGTCGTGGTTTAAACGCCAATCTTCTGGTGTGCTCATTTCTGAGCACTGGGTACTCTCTTTCCCTAGCTTTTTCTGATTTTCATGTCATATATTCTGTGGATTGTTTAGTTTAAGTCTGGGGGAGAGTAGTTTTGTTTACCCGCTCACGTGCACTATTGCACTGCATACTAGAAGATTTCATTTAAAATGTTTTGTTTATTTTCATTGCACACCACAGCACCCACTTGAGCGCGTACTCGTCTGTATGCGTGCCCTGTAGTGAATTTAATTCTTCTGCTTATTTGGGAAAGTCTAGGTGATGGCTTAGGACTATGCAGCAGAGTAAAATGTTGACTCTAGTAGTGCTCCTAGTCGAGTGCTCGGTTGCATAGAAATTTGTGTAGATTAGATTTCTTTCTATACTATGGTTTTATATTTTTCTCTATTAGTGTAAATGTTGTTTACTCTACTCAAATGGTGAATCCGGTGTGAATCAAACGGTAGCATAGGGATGTGTGTATACGATCGCTAGATTCGTATTGCTTGAGTCGGGAGAAAGGAGAATCTTTCTCGGTGGCTAGAACTTGCCCCATGCGATTCTTGAAGCATGGGTATACGGTTAGTCAATTGTGTGAATGTGATATAGGCCATCATTTTGGCCCGGTTGAGCCTTTGTGCCTATCCCTACCGCTATATCCTCGCTAGCCCAGTTGTGCCTACCCGTTCTTTGATTCAGCCCCACTTTTATTTCACCAAAGCCCAAAAGCCAATCCTAGTCGCACACCCAAAATTTGAGCTTTAGCTGTTTATTATTTTCATGAGTTGGGTTGTTGATGTGGTAATATGTTTGTGAAGATGTGGATGTGTCCTTTTGTTTATTTGCTGAAAATGAAAAGAAAAGAAAAAAAAATGAGAAAAAGAAAAGAAGTTAAAAAGAAAGGAAAGAGAAGGAATGTTTAATTGAAAATCTTTATGTATAGATTTATGTTTGGGAGTAGGCGGTGCACGCACCCATGCTGTTAAGTCCAAGTCTGGGGGTGTTGTGTACCCGCATGTTTGTGTGGTGAATGAGGATAGTTTCCTCCATTAGCTCATTTGGGTTTAGTGCTTTAGCCGTCGTTTTTATCTTTGTTTTTCCTCACCTAAACCCAAGCCCCATTTAAAACCTAAAGTCCTATTGATTCACGCATTTGAGTCAAACCAGTGCCGTGGAGAGAATGTGTCCGGGCAAGCCTATGGTCACCGACACCGATGGATTTCGGTGGAGTTTGTCCGGCATCCCGATCTTGGGCAATGCTCGTCTCAGCGTTTAGTTTACTTTCTCCGTATGCATGACCGAACGATTCACCGCTGTTCACCATTTTGAGTAGTTGTAATATGCTTTTACTCTTTTAGAAATATATAGACTGTTTATATAATCAGAAATCTTCTCTACTATTCTTCTTATGCACGTGAGCATGCGACTTTGCATGGTACTCTATATTGTAGTTTTAAGCCATCTACTTTTCTTTCCCCGTTCGCTTAGAATTTGTTTGCTCGGGACGCGCAAACAGGTAAGTCTGGGGGTGTGATGAGTCCTGATCATATACACTTTTATGGACTCATCTGGGCCATTTATTTAGTCATTTCACCGCACTTTAGCCCTGTTATAGTTCATATTGATCAGTCCATGCTAGGTGCACTTCTAAGCCCATTTTGGTGTTATTTCGTATCTCTCTTTGTTATTTAGTTTTCATCTCTGTTAGGTGCCACTTTCAGTAGCTGGATTCGTGGTTGTACGCTAGAACAGGAGTCGTGCAGGTGCTTCCGGTGCAATTTTGCATAGGAACACTGCGCACGATCACTGGTTCTATTGCGCACGACCACTGGTCGTGCGCCACTGATCGTGTGCACTTAACACTTTTTCATGAGTTCTGTTTGGTGCAGTGCGCACGACCATCTACGATAGTGCGCACGACCACCGGTCGTGCGCCACTGTTCGTGCGCACTCATCATCAATTTCATGAGTTCTGTTTCAATCAGTGCGCACGACCACCTACGATAGTGCGCACGACCACCGGTCGTGCGCCACTGGTCGTGCGAACATGTTATTTCATAATTTCTGTCTTTGCAGGTTCCGTCCAGGCAGAGCGCACGATCACCGAATTCTAGTGCGCACGACCACTGGTCGTGCGCCACAGACCGTGCGCACTGTTTATTCCAGCGCCTATAAAACGACCTGCTCGCGATTTTAGGTTAGACCCCCGCATTTTTCCGCCGTTTTCCGCCCGGTTCCGCCCAGATTCGCCCCTCCACCGTCGCCCACCATATGGAGGTGCTCCGGGCTTGCTCTTCACGCCAATCTTGAGCCGGAGTTTCCTCTCGGCCTCCTCCTTCATCCAAGAGCTCCAAAGGAAGACCTAGCCGCCATTACCATCAAGCAAGAGGAAGTTTGCAACCTCTACCGGATCGTGACACGAAGAAGACGGGTCCATTGGAGAGTCGTGACAGCTCTCTCTACCCCGGACGTAGTTGCGGACCGAGCTTGGACGCGGATTGACAACCCGGCGATTCCAACCGTGAATCTCCAACGAGCCTTCGGATTCGGTCGATTTCTTGCCTTATTCTCTTCTTATTGATTGTTGTAATAGTTAGATCTTTTGTATTTTGATGAAGAACACTATAGACCTTGTTATTTAAAGTTATTTCATGTCTATGTGAAATACCCTTTTTGTTTATTTGTGTGCTTGAGGAGCGCCCCATTCCATTTTCCACTCCACCACCGTGTCCGGTGCCGCACTAGCAATTGCTAGTGGCGTGCTTGTCGAAGAGGTGCTTGCGACCCTCACTCCGCTAGCCTTCTCGTCCATCCGCCTACCGAAGCGTGGCATCGCGGCCCGTATTCCATCCCGCCTAACGAAGCAGCGCGCTCAAGACCTGCATTGTTCAATTCTGCTTGCCTTCTCGTCCATCCGCCTACCGAAGCGTGGCATCGCGGCCCGTATTCCATCCCGCCTAACGAAGCAGCGCGCTCAAGGCCTGCATAGTTCGATCCGCTTGCCTACTCGTCCATCCGCCCTTACGAAGTAGCGCGTTCAAGGCCTACGTAGTCTTCCATCCCGCCGAGCGAAGCATTGCATAGCGGCATTGCATAGGAGTAGTTGATAGCTTTTATTTTATTTTCCAAAAGCCAACACAACTCCCCCGCATTCCATCCGCTTTAAGGACTTCAATCTCAAGTCCTTCCTCGAAACCTAACTCCACCTTACTGTGTTCCTTGAGAGATTCGATACTCGGGGATTACTCCTCGTTTTATATTACTTGAACGATCGGTACACTGCCATTTCGTGTCGCAGTCGAGCTACCGCCTATAGCGGTGTGTGAAATTTGCGCCATCAGTGGTCTTTAAGCATCCAATCCTCTCTTCTGGTAGATGTTGTTCTCCTCAATAACTATTGTAAAACCAACTACCATTACTCTCATTGGAGATACTCATGACTTGCATATGTGGTATGTTATGATGATTAGAGTGATTGTTATAGCCAGTCACGCATCAACGGAGGTTTAGCTATCGCTTTGATGCCCTTTTAAGGACAAGCTCTGGTTAATGAATACCTTGTCCCCCTAGGTATCCTTTATACGGGAAGAGCTCTGTCTCCGAACACCTATATCCCAACTAGTTGACTCTAGTAGTGGAGGGTCCACAGATGTCATATGTGTCCACCTTAGCCTCTTACATTATACTCCTTAGGTCGATTTGGTAAATGTTGGTGGGATATCATCCATATTCAGGAATATCCATATTTCATGCTTTTCTCAAAGTATTTTCCCTCGTGTTTTGGGCATTTATTATGTCTGAAACAGCACCAAATGGGAAATCATTCCTGCATTCGGGGAACCAAAGTGTTTGTGTATCAACATTATAATGTGCGGTTATGCACATAGAGGTCGCACCAATGGGAAATCATCTTACTATTCAGGAGTCAATATATCCATATACATGATATATTATAATGAGCTGTAACTTGTACAGAGACCACATAAAATCTGAATCTTTTTTAAGCTTATGGCATTAAGATATTCGAGGAAAAATGTATTATAACTCATGGTTACTCGTACAAAAGTCTTATGAACTCTTACTCTTTCGAAGTTCATGACATCAATATATGAGTGGCAGTAGTTATTTTATCGAGCGGTTACTCATGTAATTACCACACGAGATTCAATCATCAATGATCATTACAACTCTTAGAACTTCTTGAAATATTAATTATCATAATGTGTGGTTACTCGTGTAGAGTATGCACATACTCTGAATCTCTTTAGTCTATGGCAACAATAGTGGTAATCATTTAACGAGTAGTTACACATACATCAACAACATAATTTTCAATCATCACAACTATAAGGCTTTCTTAAGCATTTATTACTATAATGTGCGGTTACACATCTCTAGTTCACACAGGGCTTATAAAAATATATTACTTATATAACATCATTGCATAAAAACTCGAGCAGAACCTGCCAGTATCCATCAGTCATGGAGGATAAATTATGGCATTCATCATATGATCGCGTAATTGAAGGATTATGTGCATAATTATATGACACATGGTATATATATATCCTCAAATTCAATAATATCAAGGCAATCTTGATTCCATCATCAACAACATGTGATTACTATTGAATATGTCTGCATGGCGTTACATTGCAAATCTCTAATACCAATTGTTATTTTACTTTGGGTCACTGGGTCACCTAGATCACACTTAGAGGGGGGGGGGGGGGGGGGGGGGGGGGGGGGTGAATAGTGTGATGTGTGTTTTTTTATATCCTTTTCAAATTTTCAGAGAGATGATAAAAAATGCAAGCACATAGTTTTCCGAGAGGTGGTCTGTCACCCTCGGATCTCTCTCTCTCTCTCTCTCTCTCTCTCTCTCTCTCTCTATTATTGTAACGAGCAGCGGCCTGTCGCGCTTGAGTTCTAAGTACCAGATTGTAACCCCCAGAAGATAGTG
Source organism: Dactylorhiza incarnata (assembly GCA_033032865.1). Taxonomy (NCBI): domain Eukaryota; kingdom Viridiplantae; phylum Streptophyta; class Magnoliopsida; order Asparagales; family Orchidaceae; genus Dactylorhiza; species Dactylorhiza incarnata. The sequence continues at coordinate 1,773,471 of JAWHQI010000352.1, read as the reverse complement.
AAGTTTGGTCGGCACAGCTCCGGCCGCGTGGTTTTTTACCATTTCCGGGTTTTCCACGTTAAAAAGTCTCAGTGTATTCAACGAATCTCAAATTGACTGTTTGCGCGCTTGGTTCGCTCCCGAGCTAAGGTGGTTCAAGTAAACCGGTCTACCAAGAGCCCTAAGCGACCCGCAACAATATATAAGGATCATAAAGTGTTAAAACTTATTATGATGTAGAAAACTAAATGGTGTTAGAATAAACAAATTTCAATATTGGAAATAGAAGTAATTGCTGGACATTGAAATTACCAATGAATTTGTAGGTTCATTGCAAACCCCATCATCATTATCATCGATTTTTTCTTGGTGATGCTCTTTTGAGATTTTATGACTTGAACCTTTGCAAATCTTTCTTAGCCAACTCATCCTATCCTAAAATTCTCACTTGAAAAATAGTAATTCATCACACAGAATGGATGTGGTAACATATAGTATACAAAGTGCATAATCAAGCAAAATAAACTTTAATTCTTAAACATACAGAGTTAAGTTCAAGAATACTAGATGAGAATAAAAAAATTTATGATGTTAATGACATGTTTGTGCGTGTTTTTACAAGAAAGTTTCTGCACTTAAAACAAATGATGTTTAAGTTAAAATATGGACTCGAAAACTTTTAAGAGTTTGGTAATTAAGTATTAGTTACAGTAATATAATGTAACTAAATATTTTTATTCTAGCATTATTCACAAATATCCTCAAGAAAAATCAAACCACCTCCATTTGAACAAGCTCCATTTCTTTACGACTGAAAACATAGTCAATTGGCATGCTAATATTTACTAGTTCTTGTAAAACACAAAGAAAATAGATAATATTATGAATTAAGGGTCTAAAAATAATTACAAAACTTGCATTTTTATAACTGTGCTCTTAAGCTAGACATACATCAAAATCATTAGGGCGGGAGTATTACAAATACTTGTTTCAAGTATTTCCTACTAAATTTGAGCAAGATTTGTGTAAAGTTGTGAGATCACCATCTTCTCAGAGGAAATCGGCCTGAGCAATAAATTGGGTGAATGCTCACATGCTACAGGTACTCGCGAGAGATCCCCCAAAGAAGGCCTAACAACCCAAGAATAAGCCAAACTTTTGAGATATTGTGAGTATATGCAATCCTCATCATTGTGCTCGATAGTACTCGCGGGTAATCCGCAAAGTTAGTGAGATTCGCGAATCTTCACATTGATGCCCCATTGAAGGCTATCACTCTTTTGTATGATCATAAGTTCTTTTTATCCGTTGTCCATTTTTTTATTGTCAAGAAGTTCTTCTTATGTAACCTGCCCTTTGAGCAAGACCCTAAGAAGTATAAATAATGGTGAATAATACATTGAGAAGACAATGATTAGTCCTACAAATTATTGAATCCTTGCACCTCCTACGAACTATTTTCACGAGCTCCTATTTTATAATTATGATAGAACCCTCAATGAATGTATTCTAATATAACCTAAATTCTAAACAATAAAATCACATATGACTAAAGGTTTGTATTGTGTGAAGCCTAACCTCATTGATCCCGACTTTACTCTTATTGTTGGACTATTCATAAATTAGAGTATTCTTCCACCAGATGTTCCCTCATACCTTTCTAGAGTATATGAGTGGGGTTTGAGATTGTTTTGCCCTAAAAATGAATGTGCGACCTTCAAATTTGGTGGTTAACAAAAGGCACCTTGCGATGGTTGGGTGAGATGAAGAAAAAATTTGCAAGAGTGTTCACCTGATAATATTGACATAATTATATATAGGAGCAATTTTAATGCTTTACTCATTATGGATATTTGGTTATCTAAATCAAGTTGTGTATCTCTCTAGGGGTGCGACAAAAATTCCTGACATTCTCACACTACTTATTCAGATCAAACATAGACTTCATCATAATGAAGATTACATGCTGGATAGGATGAGATGCGAGGTCAATAAGGTTGAGGTAATATTTGGGGGCTCACGAGTACTGAACTTTGACAAAGTCACCTTTGCTAATGAAGAGGAGGAGGAATCCTTTCCTTTTTCGATGCAATATACTGGGAGCACATCCCAGCAGGGTTCATAAAATTACATCTCTCCTATTTTATGGGAAGAGAAGATCCCATACACTATATTCAGGCTTATAAGTTTATCATCTCTGGAGAAATATCTCAGACTACATCAATATGAATTGCTCTCCGTCTATTGATGTAAAGAAAAGAGACTAGCTTCAAAAATTACCCTCAAAATTTATCTACTCCATAGATATTTGAGGAGAAAACTTATGTTGAGGTTTACAACCTCAAGAAAGAGAAGTACTGGGACTCGAGTCCTCTTCCAAATTAAGCAAGGGATTCTTAAGATTGAAGTGAGCATGATTCCCCTAGCACTTATGGTAACTTTATTAACATGATAAATCATTTTATTGAAGGAGAGAAAACAAATATGAAGTTTATATGTTCATTAATCCAACCCGCACAAAGGTAGCATCTACCATGCAGAGTGTTCTGTAGTTTAAAAGCAACTTGTTGGAACATGGATTCCGCATCCCTTGATTTGAGAATAGCAAATCTCAATATGTATTTAATCTACCTTATTTGTGTTTATAGTGTGCAAGTTATACATGTAAAATAGTAAAATATACAAGAGGAATCAATTGGGAAGAACAATTGAAGATGTTGCTCTGAAATAGGCACTGCCGCATGACGCTAGTGACTACCGATGGCGGTAATTTTTGTTCTAGAAGGACAACTGGCAAGGGACATTATAAATGGGACTTGGTGGGAGCTAAATGCTTATTTTATAAACACTTATTGTGCCTCAGTAGGACTTATCGTGCGACAGTAACTTTTAGTCCAGCATGACAATCACAAGTAGATTGAAGAGCGAAATGAAGCATGATATCATTTTTTGGCGAGACAAAATATTACGCAACCACAGGGTGATAGTACTTATCGCGATGTTGTAATTATTTCCTAAGAAATGAGAGTAAGCATCCATTTAAGCTAGCTAAAGTCAGAAAACTCTTTCCAAAAGGATACCACGACGCAGTAACCACTAACACAGGCGATAACAGACAGATTCATATTTAAAGAGCCCTCGACCTTTTTACTCAATTGGAACATGACTATTTCTGAAGAGAGTTTTTTTACTCTAGATCCAGAGGAGTCTCTAGAGCATACCCCTACATTCAAAGGAGAGTTTGAAGGCAATAAACACAAAAGCACATTCAACATGAATAATGAATGCTTTAACAATATCAATATCTCGCGTTCCTTCATCCTCACCTTCAAAACTTTTCTAAGGAGTTTTTTATTTTAGATTTGAAAGTGAGGGTAAAGTGTTGATAATTACTCTAAAGGAGGGTGACTAGATTTATAAACATTTTTCCTACTCCATAATCATTCATAGTATATGCCACATATAATTTTAATATAAGCAATAGAAGAAATATAGCACAGAAATTAATAACAAAAATTGTAGAGATCTATGTAGCCAGAAGACAAAGATTTATAGAGGTTTCCCAAATAGTTGGTACATCCTCTCTTCTACCCCTTAGTAGCATGCCCACTAAACAGTGTTGAAACTTTTGATAAGGGGACTCTTGAATCAATACAATAGATCTTTTGCTAAGGTGATCTACTAAATAAACAAAATTGTTTGATACGGTAATTCTTAGAACCAACTGAGCTTTTGGTAAGGAGAATCTTAAAACCAACTAAATTCTTTGATAAGTGGATTCTTAGGACCAATATGGATCCTTTTAAGAGGGATTATAAAAACTCATTTTCAAGAATGGTGTATAAGCAGATTGTGATCTTTCTTCAACAATGCTCCAAAGGATCTGATTATTTATAACACTGTGTGGATTCTTGAATATAGTTGTAACAATAGTAAGCTATTCCTCTAGGAAGAGAAGTCTGGAATTAATAGAGAGAAGATGAATACAAAAGAAGAGATCTTATCCATTATGGTTCTTGGAGAGACCTTATTCTTAGAGAGGAGAATTTTGAATCTTAGAGAAGAGAAGAGCCAATACAGAATAAGTTCACGACTAGTCTTCTATTTGAATTCTTCACATATATTGAATTGCTGCAATTAGAAGTCTTTCCTAATTTGTGTCAATCATTATAATCACCTTCTCAAAATAGACTATCAACGTTTCTAATTGAATCTCAATCAAGGCGTTAAACTGCTCAGAAATTGATAATATTTGTCTAAAGATATTTAAACATTCGATAAATTATGCGTTGAATACTTGTTGATGTACATCAACATATTATGTATAGAGAGTTTGACATAAGATGAAGATTTGTACTATGAGATATCTTTCCTTTAAAGAAAATCTGGGTGTAAGTAACATAGCTTTCAACGTGTGTTGATTACTTCTCGATGCATGAAGTGAAATTCGCAATTGGCGTTGAAAACTTCTCGACGCACAAAAGTTTAACTTACAAGGTGTGTGCAGAAAATCAACACATCTTGGAGCCGCTTTGCACCTTCAGAAATTTTGGTTGTAATTCTGTCAGGATGAGTCTACATATTATTAGTTAACTTGAAGAGTTTTCTTAGATCATTATCAATCTGGCTGTAGACATCGCTAATAGAGATGCATTTTTTAATTACTCTTACACAAATTTCATTTATTATTTCATTTTCTCTATATGGTGTTATGTCTCTAGTAGCTGGAGGCTAAGAATTCTAAGGAACTGATAATACAACAGATTGATCATGAACAACTGGAGATAAAGAAGATTTAACAAACAAAATTGGCTCAGGCTGAGCAGGTTCTCCCTCTTCTTTGCTTTCCTTCTTTATTTTTACATATGGTATATAAACATCATATGAGAACCCTAGTACTCTCTTAACTTGCTCCATATTGGATTTTCCAGCAAAGGCATCAGGATTTTTGTCCTTATAGGCTTCATCATTAAACATGTGTTTACATGGAAGGATAATTTCATCTTCCTTGAGAATTTCTTCCTTTGTCATTCCTGCCTTGATTTTAGCAATAAATGCTTCCCTTTTATCAGGAATCTCTTTTTGACAAGCTTCACACTCTGCCAAACTTTGTTCATCAATCTCTTTCTGAATTCTATCAAATTTGGGATCAAGGACTGGAGGAGTAAATATGCCAAAGAGGTTTTCTTCAAAAGTAATTTGAGGTGTTTTGGAATTGTAAGACTTCATTTTTGGACTCTTTTCTTGACTCCTTAGTAAATTTTTTCCAAATGGGTCAATCATCAAAGTGACCTCTCCCCCCTTCCTCTACCACGAGAATCTCATGGATATACATAGATTGGCTTGACATGAGAGACAATTGTTAAAGAAATAACTTGAGAATCCACATATGTAGACAATTCTTGAATAATAGCTAGATAGATCTTCAACTTCTTCTTGAATAGAATCAATGTGCTTTGTATCATCCAAAGAGGTTGAAGGTAGGGGAGCTTCTGCCTAGTTGTGATGAGGTGGACAATATTCCTCTTTTGAATGATTGGCGTATTCTCCCCTTAAATAATGGGCTCCCCCTAAATATCTATCTTCTCCTGAGAGATTCCACACAATTTTAAGGTCATTCAAAAATGAATTATAAGGTCATTCACCCTCATCAGACTTCCCCACTTCTTTTCCTTTGCACGTGATTTTCTTTTATTTCTTGGGCCAAGATTCAAAAGTGTTGGGCTATAACCGATAGACCTGGTATTAGTCCTTGGGGATAAGTTTTTTTCCTCTTCCTCTCACTCAAGATCAATGACTTCCTCCTTAGCATCTTCTCCTTCTCGAGAGCTTAGTACCTCCGAATCTGAGATATCCATATCATTGAACCCCATATAAAGAGTCGAGTAGTCGATATCGGCAAACTCATCCTTTAGAAAATTACTTTGTCTCAAGAGGTTAAGGGTAAGTTCTGCTGACACATTGTTATTTCGAAGCATAGCATGCCAGAATTTTTTATTCTTAAAGGAGAGGGCGACCTGGAAGTGAAGCAATGAAATATTTATGTGTGACCACCACTACTTAATAGTTATCTTTTTTGTACCTTCATCTCTTCATGCAGGTGAGCATTCTCCTTCAACACCACTTCAAGCCCGCACCAGGATAGGTGGTTATAAGCGACCATCCCTAGCGTCGCTGTCACCGCCTTTCTGGTGATGACCCCCACTGCAATTTTTGATAGCTCGCGGAGATTCTCCATGTCAAACACGATAGAGGATATTGCGCAAGCATGCGACATCACCTTATCGTCCTCTTGCTAAGAGGGGAGAGAAGTGCTGACAGTGAGCGACCAACCCTCTGGGTCTCATTACATCAGGGGATTAACCACATCGTCTAGTAGGTCCTCCCCAAGACCAGAAAATGTAAATCCTCCGCCCTCTCTCATAGGAACCCACACAGACTTGCACCTCCTTGTTGAAAAAGTGCTCGGGTCATCAGAACAATTGTAAGGGAAAAAATCCAAGTAAGAATCACGAGGTAAGTGCGGTTATTTGCTTTGCTAACAACCATACTTACAATCTTCCACAAAGACATCCTTTACTTCTTGCACTCGCAGGATGTAGTATTCCACGTCTAAGGGCTCGCGACGAAGTAAATACACAATCCACTTCATTAATCCCATCGGCAGGAACACTTGGAAGGTCTCCTTATTTTGCAGGTCTGTGAGGGTGGAGGGCCGCCAAAATCTCCCTTGAAGAAGGTGAGTCGGTCTTGCCAGCTGTAAACCTATTGGGAATGTTAAGAACTCGCATCTTATCTGATCTGAAATAAATCTGTCCCACCACTGCCCGACCCTTATTCTCACATAAAAGAGGTTGTGGAAGACCTATAGATTAAATTGTATTTGCATTGTCCTGAGATATACTATGAAGTAATTAATAGATACCACATCGTTCAGAGAAAGTGGGGAGAGCACTACCCAAAAATAGTTCAATATTTCGACCATGTCAGGGAAGATCAGAAACATCCATCCGGAGGCAAAGTGGTCAAAAGGCATGATGATCTCCTAATCAACCACAATGGTCAACCTTTCCTCACCCTAAAGTAATCGCTCCAAGTATCGATGGTCTAACGGGTGCCGAGATAAGAAGTGAGCGAAGTCGAGGTTAGATATGGTTGACACTGCATGTTTAGTGGACAGAAAGATGACCTCATAGTCAACTCGCTTGAAAACCATTGTTTGTAACTGCACCAGCTAGTTCAGGTTTCTCACGCAAATGAGGTGCATAATGAGTGGGAGGCACCCCATATTTATGGCGGTCCGTTGTACTTTACCTTGAAAACTAGAACGTCGGCAGGTTTGAGCTCATGTGGTCACACTTCCAGTGACAATAAAAATGCAAGATAACCAGCAAGTGTGTGCCTCAACCATGCAAGACTGCCACTGCATAAACATTTTCAAAGCATTCCAAGCAGGATGAAACATAATCAGAGAAGTATATCAAATGAAAATAAAATAAGCGCATAATAGCGCATCACATTTATCACAAATAATAGTCTTACAAACATGCATGAATCAATTGAAGAGTCCACAAGAACAAACATCTAATACTACTCGTGAGAAGAAGCCCGCTTTATGCTTACACGACACAAACTGTTAACAAGATTACTTTTGTTTATGGAATTATCACCTAAGAGGGGGGAGGAGAATAGGTGATGTGACTGTTTTTAAAATTAAGCTTATGGCAATAAAAGTAAATCGCAGCATAGAACACAATCATAGAACACAACACATAGAGACACCAGATTTATAGTGGTTCCCCAGATGATGGGTACTCCACTGCCCCCCTTCATCTATCTAGAAGTGTGCTAGACTCGGTCAACTCCTCTGAAAACTCAGATTTCCTTAATAGATCCTACAACTCAGGCACTACAGGCCCTACAGCTCATACATTACAAGTCCTACAGCTCAGGCACAACAGGACCTACAACTCAGATCCACTTAGAAAGCTACCTCAGGTTCTTGGAACCCTACACCTCAGGCACAACATGCCATACAATTCAGATCTATAGTAGTTCCTACCTTAGGTTCACACAGAACCCTACAACTAAGACTCAAAAGAGTCCTATAGTGCATGTAAAGAGTTTACAAAATAGAAGAACACTCCATAATGTAAAGGATAGAAATAGCCTGGAGAGTCTTCTGACGCCTGAGGTAGACGTCCTCTAGATATGACGAGAAGCCTTTGAAGGACTTGAAAAATAATGCACAATAGCTTCTCTTTATCTTCTTCTTCACTCTGGAAAAATACTTATCAGTCGATGGTGCTTGATGCAGACGTTCTCTAGATCTAACGAGAAGCCTTTAAAGGACTTGAAAAATGATGCACAATAGCTTCTCTTTGATCTTCTTCTTCACTCTAGAACAATACTTATCAGTCGATGGTGTCTGACTGGTTCTTGGAGAACTGAGATTGCAAGAAGATTGTTCTCATGAATGTTCCTTTAGCCGTACTGATGGCCATTACTTTCTTTCGATTCATTAGTTCTGTGTTGATTAGGGAAACCATCTTATCATTATATATGACAAGAATATCTAATGGTCTATTCCGAGGTCGCTTGATTATCAGAAGCCCATTCCTTAATGACATACGCTGATTGGTCCCTTAGACGGTGACATTAAATGCAGACAACGCATTTTGAAAAATCTTGGTATGTTTCGATGATATGAGCGATATATCGATGACATAGCTTGTCGTTTTAGCGATCCATCTTGGACTTAGACAACTCTTCAGTTCCTCTGAATTCTTCACTTGAAATATGTATCTTCACAATATATGACATAACTGATTCTCCTTGAGTCCTTACAATGATATCGCCGTATGTACCTTGCTGACACAATGATATATGCTTTGGAAGACTTTCCCGAGTTCTCAAAATGATATCATCACGTGTACCTTGTTGACACGACAATATTTGCCTTGGCATACTTTCTTTGAAACCTCACAATGATATCATCGTGTGTACCTTGTTGACATGACAATATTTTCCTTGACATACTTTCTTTGAGACCTCACAATGATATCGTCGCATGTACCTTGTTGACACAACGATATCGTCGTGATCTTCTTAATGTCATGATGATTCTTGACTGACTTCTTCTGCTGCCTTCTGTGATACATCTTGTGAATGTTATATACACAAGTAGATATCATCGTGTGAATGTTATATACACGACGATATTTATCTTAGTCTGAATTTTACTTCTGACTCCTGAAGTATCTCTGCAAAGCAATCTTTTCAACGATAGCCTTGTAATGTTTCCACGATATGTTCATTCCTTCTCAACGATTTTGGACTTAGGGAGATTTGAGAAGCACTGGTCATACTAATTATACACTGTATTCATAAATAAGATAGAACATCAAATACAAAGTGCTTTTATCATTGACATGAGCACTTCTTCAAATTAAGAACATTGCTGGACACTGTTCCCAACAATCTCCCCATATTTGAAGTAGACATAACTCACTTCAATGATAAATGGCAGATAACAAGTAGAGTCAAATAAAGAGAATTAGATAAGACACATAAAGATTCAACTACCAACATTGTATAAATGAAAGATAATGTCTTATACAAAATTAACAAGGTCATTTACCCTTTCCAATTTTAAGACAAACATCCTTAGATATCTGATCTTTCTAGTTTTTGCCGCTACTGCATTTTCCTTTCCTCATTTGTCTTTCATAGAAACTCCTTGGCTTTGGAATCCTCTAAGGAGAAGGAGGAGGACCATGGGGAAAAGCTAATTTATGAGTTCTCCTCTTCTCCTCATGTCTCATGTGAATTTGCCAATCAACAGAGTAATAGATTCTTTCTAAGCCAGCCTTGATTTATCCAAATTTAGTCCATGCTTCTTAATGATATCTCTAGAGGTAGGAATCCACCTACTAAATTGAGGATCTAGCTCAACTTCCCTCAGCCTTCTTTTTCTGTACTCTCTGCTTTCTGTTCTTTTCCTCTTTCTGGAGGTTGAAGAGTCTCCACTTTCAACAACATTTTCTTCTGAAGCAGTACTCTCAGAAGATTCTTCCATATCATACATAGAGGTGGGAATTTTCACGGTTTACTTAACTTGATCAACTGCACACATTGCCTGATGGGAGCTTGCGTTAATCACAACCTTTTCCCCCTTTATGACTTCTTTTGCAATGTGATCATCTAGGGTAACTTGCACCATGTTAATTCCCTCATGAAGATTCTATTCAGTTTGAAGAAGAGAATTTCTGACTTGTAGTAGATGATCATCTGCATTTGTGTACCAAGGGCCATTCTGTCAACTACAGTTTGTCTATCCGAACCCATGAAGTCTATGACTTGTTGAAAATCTTCTTACATGTTTCCTGACATGGACACCTGATTTTGAATAACTTGAAGGGTTGTCTGAATAGTTACATTAGCTGATCAGTAATTGTGTCCATGGATGGAGCTTCTTGATGAAGAAAGTGAGTTTGCTGAGTATTAAGATGATGCATATCATCTTTGACAACCTGGAGCTCATCCTCCAGCTCCTCTCTCAACCCTTCAACTATCTTCAGGACAAATTCTTCCATTTTTAACCTCTACACATTTAGCAATGTTGTTAGCATGTTAAATAAGGATCCTGATTGTGCATTGAATGGTTCAGCAATAACATCTTCAGTGCCAGAAAATCTGTCTACTAGAACATCTAGGGCAGAGTACCCCAGATGGGTCACCCCCACAACAACTGTAGTGTCTTGGGCTGAGCTCCCTAGCAGGGACTCTCCCTCAACTTGATATCCCTCCTCCTCTATCAGAGCATAGTTTGGGAAAGTTTGGGCTTCTTCTTCTCGTTTGTCCTTCTTTGGAGCCATGGAAGCAAGTTGACCGGAATAAATGTGTTTTGAGAATGGAATGAGAGTTTATCGCAGAAAGGTCTTAGGGTAAATAATAGTGTAAGTTTGTCCTAAGCATTCATCCTATTTATAATAGAGGTAGATGAAGGGGCGCGTACCTGTTCATACTATTTGATTTGATTAATTAATCATCGAATGACTCAGATTGAAAGATCCAATATTGTTTTAAATAGCTGAGTTGTGTTATGATGATACACATTGTGTTGCTGAGATTCTTGTAGTATCGTCGAGACAACTAACGATGTCGTTGAGATAAGGCACCAATATTTGTCAGACTTGGTGAATTTCCGTCACTTCTTGAGAGGTACCTGTAGCACTCAGCACGTGTGTTTTCAATGACTATAAATAGATGATGGTAAATTGAAATTGAGTTAGAAATCATTCTAAGTTCAACATCCCCAATTGAAACTTGAAGAAATTAAACTTAGCTTCATCTAGGGGCTTTGTGAATATATTAGCCACTTGTTTGTCTATAAGGATAAACTCAAGGATGATATCTTCATTCTCCACATGCTCCCTAATGAAGTGATACTTGATCTCAATGTACTTAGCCCTGCTATGTGAGACAGAGTTCTTAGCAATTAAGATGGAACTAGATGAATCACAAAATAGAGGTGTTTTGGTCATCTTTAGATTATAATCTTGGAGTTGATGCTGGATCCATAACAATTGAGCACAGTAACTCCCTGCAGATATAAATTCCAATTTAGCAGTAGAGATTGCCACACTTATTTGCTTCTTGCTGCTCCATAAAATGAGTCTTCCTCCAAGGAATTGGCAAGTCGCTGAAGTGCTCTTCCTATCTTCTTTGCACCTTGTATAATCTGCATCTGAATAACCAGTTAGCTCACAATCATTGTTCCTAGGGTACCATAGGCTAAGATTGGGTGTACCCTTAAGGTATCTCAAGATCCTCTTGACAGAGGAGTGATGAGATTCCTTGGGGTTCACCTGGTATCTTGCACATACACATGTAACATACATTATATTAGGCCTACTGGTAGTAAGGTAAAGCAAGGATCCAATCATACATCCGTACTTGGTTTCATCAAAGGGTAATCCCTTTTCATCCTTATCTAGAGTCATATTAGATCCCATGGGAGTCTTCATGGAAGAAGCACTCTCCAATCCAAATTTCTTGACTAGCTCTCTAGTGAACTTAGTCTGTGAGATGAATATGCCATCTTCAGACTATTTCACTTGGAGACCTATAAAGTATTTGAGCTCTCCCATACTGCTCATTTCAAACTTTCCCTGCATCAAGTTTGCAAACTTTCTGTAGAGATTATCATATGTAGAGCCAAATATTATGTCATCCACATAGATCTGCACTAACATGATCTTGCCCTTTACTTCCCTTAGGAATAATGTATTGTCAATCTTCCCCCCTTAAGAACTTGTTCTCAATGAGAAAGCTTGACAAGGTTTCATACCAGGCTCTATGAGCTTGTTTCAACCCATACAAAGTTTTTCTAAGAAAATAAACATAACCAGGGTGTTCTGAATCAACAAAACCAGAGGGTTACTCTACATACATCTCTTCTTTGAGATCATCATTTAGGAAGGCTGACTTTACATCCATCTGATAGACTTTGAATCCCCTGTGACCTGCATATGCTAGAAATAGTCTGATGGCTTCTAATCTTGCAACAGGGGCAAAAGTTTGGTCAAAGTCTATGCCCTTCTCTTGTCTATAACCCTTTGCAACTAGCCTAGCCTTGTTTTTTGTAATTACTCCATTTTCATCCAACTTATTCCTGTAGACCCATTTGGTTCCTATGATATTGTGTCCTTGGGGTCTAGGACTAATTTCCACACTCTGCATCTCTTGGACTGATTTAATTCTTCCTACATGGATGCAATCCAGAATGGATCTGAATTTGCTTCCTCAAATTTCTTTGGTTCAACTTGAGAAAGAAAACTTAGATACATGGCTTCATTCAAGGCCCTGCCCCTTGTCAGCACTCCTTGACTGGCATCTCCAATGATCTTCTCCTGTGGATGATGTCTGATGTATCTAGATGCAGATGGCAGTCTTCTGGGGGTTTCTTCTATGAGTGATTCTGCAAGCTATGCTTCCTCTGCTGTATCTAATACTTCCACATTATATTCTTCTAAGTCAACTACAGTTGAGTGATCTTTGACTTTTATTGAAGTTTTAGCTTTGTCTTCAATGGAAAGGTCCTTCATTCTCTCAGTTGTACCTGCATCCACTAAAGAACTAGACCAGCCTTTGTGAATAAGGCTAGTCTCATCAAATACAATATGTACAGATTCTTCTACTGCTTAAGTATTAATGTTGTACACCCTATAAGCTTTACTATAGGAGTTGTAGCTAACGAAAATACCTTCACTGCTTTTCTATGCAAACTTGGTTAGCTTGGTTTTCCCATTATTATGGACATAACATTTTCTACCAAAGATTTTAAAGTAGGATAGAGTACGTTTTCTGCCCCTCATAAGCTCATAAGGAGTTTTCTTGTGGCCTTTGATGATGGAGGCTCTATTAATCACATGACAGGCTGTATTGACAGCTTCTGCCCAGAACAATTCTGGTAGAGAGGAGTCACTTAGCATTGTCTTACTGGCCTCTATTAAAGTTCTATTTTTTTCAGCCACTTCATTTTGTTGAGGAGTTCTGGGTGAGGAAAAAGATTGGGAGATACCCAACTCTTGACAGAAATCTATCATGACCCCTGACTGAAATCTGTACCATGGTCACTTCTGAATTTGACAACAGTACAACCCATTTCATTCTAAATTTGCTTGACAAAACTCTTCAAGTTGTCTAAGATATCTGACTTCTTTGTAAGGAAGAAAACCCAAGTGAACCTTGAGTTGTCATCAACTACTACAAGAGTATAAGCTTTCCCTCTTAAGCTATGAACTGACATAGGACCAAATAGATCTATGTGCAACATGTAGAGGCACCTTATAGAGTCTTTATTAGTAATGCCTTTAAAGCTAGTTCTAGTTTGTTTGCCAAGTTGGCATGCATGACATGTACCTTCTTTAATGCACTTAATGTTGGGTCCATCTCTAACTAAGTCTTGAGAGAAAAGCTTGCTAATGGTTTTATAGTTAATGTGAGCAAGTCTCTTGTGCTATTGAACACAAAGAGCCTCTTTCTCATTAGCTACAAAGCACACTGGCTTAGAAGAGTCTGAATGAAAGAAATTAAGACTAAATATTTCCACTACTAGTGCCAGTTAAGGTAGCCTCAGAATCTAAAGACTTCTTAACTAAGCACTTATCCTTGTAGAAAACAATAACAAAATCTAAGTCACAAAGTTGACTTATGCTTATGAGATTATGATTCAATCCCTCCACATAAGCTACCTTTGTGATGATGACTAAACTATTGGTAATATTACCATATCCTTTGGTTACCCCTCTTTCTGAACCTCTAAATATCACTTTTAGTCCACCATCCACTTGGGTGTAGTCCCTTAAGTAGCTCTTGACTCCAGTCATATGTCTGGAGCAACCAGTGTCCAAATACCAAATAGGAGATTAGTTGTCCTTTGGACATACCTATAAAAGGAATTACTTTACCTTAGATACCCAATTAGATTTGGGTACTTGGTTCATATTAAGGAAATAAGCTGGAATACTAACCTTTTGAGTGGTCTGCACCTTTCTTGCTCTAGACACTGTTGGATTGAACCAACATTCCAAAGCAAAGTGTCCAATTTTACCATAGCACTAACACTCATACCTATTGTATCTTCTTTTCTACGTCACCATCTGGGTGGGATGGCAGTGCTGGTGGGCAGGAGAGAAGACTACTGGCCTAATAGATCTTTGGTGAACCACAAAAATGTGAGCGTGTTATGGAGCTGGTCTCACTATTCTCTGGTTCACCTTCTTAGGGGTAGGCTTGGTAGGTGTTGCCTTCCCCTTTCTGTTGGGTGTTGTTCCTACAGGTCCATGTACAAAGAGACCTGAATTCTTCATTTGAACTTCTTCATGGGGTGCTTTAAAAGCACTCAGCACAAAGCCTGCTCTTTGTCTTGTGGTAGATGGCTTGCTGCCACTGGTAGAGCATGTATTGGTCAGATGACCATATGCAGAATCCTAATCAAAAGGATTAGATGCGAGCAACACCTTCTTAAAGATGGGTTGGGCTTCAGAAGCCTTTCCCTTGGCTGTCTCTTCAGTAAATCCTACATCACTTCTATATGGTGTAGAAAAACTGTCAATAATTGGCAGGACAGTCTTGGGCTTGGAATAGATGGCAACTATTCACTTTTTAGCCAATAGCATTTCCTCAAGGTCCTTAATGACCTTGTTCTTCTGTGCTAATTCAGCATTCCTAAGTTTTGTGGCTTCCTTGTATTTACCCACTTCTTTGCTCATAGTAGCCAACTCCTCAACTGTCTCTTAGAGCTCAGATTGGGTATTTTTTAAGGAAGCTAACTCCTTAGATTGAAATCTAAGGAGCTTCTTGCTTTTCTTGAAAGCTTCCCACAAAGCTTCATACTGCTGCATTAATTCAGACTCATCCTCATGTGGGGATCTTGAGGATGTGCTATTACAAGCAGACTCACACTCACTCTTATGCATAGAATCTGCCACTGATTCAGAATCAGAGGCAGACAGAGGGGCTCTGATAAGTACCTTCCCAGGAGAGGTGTCCCCATCCTGGATGTCTTCATCTATGGCCATAAGACCAATGAGTGCTTCCTCCTCAAATTTTGAGGACCTTGAATCAGAATCACTCAATGTTCTGATTTTCTTTGCAATAAATCCTCTTTCAGAATTCTTCTTATCCTTTGGATTTCTCCTGTGTTCAGACCTCCTTAACTCCCTCTTTTTAGAGGGGCAATCAACTATCATGTGCCGTATTTTCTAACAGCAATAGCACGCAGTATTAGCTAAATCATATTTGTTAGGTTTAGACTTATACCTATCTTCCCTTGATGGCTTGGATCTATCATGATGACTAGATCTTCTAGAGCTGGATGAAGATGATCTGTGGCTATCTCTTCTCCTTCTAGACATCAGCTTTTTAAATTGTTTGGAGAAGAGTGCCAGTTCCTTGTCTGTGTTGTTTTACTCTGATGTGCTGGCATCAGAGGCCTCACTGCTTTCAGACTCTTCCTGAAATATAGGAGTCTTGTCTTTAGTTCTCCTGATGCTCTCTGCCTTGAGATTCATAGATCTTTCTCTGGTGCTTCCCCTTGAGCTTTCCTCTTCAGCTTTTCTTGTGTTGAGTTGAAACTTATGGGACAAAAGTTTTTCATACAGATTTTTGGGCTCCATGATGCCCAAATTTCCCATCTCCATAATGACACATATCTTCATATTCCATTCCTTAGTGAGGGATCTAAGGAATTTGTCATTAAGATCAGAATTTGTGAATTCTCTTCCATAGTTTCTTAGGCTATTCAAAATTTTGAAAAACCTCTCATGGGAGTTAGAGGTGGTTTCATTCTTGCTTTGTTTGAAGGCCTCATACTCTTGGTTTAGAAGGGACTTCCTATCATCTCTTACCTCCTCTGTCCCATCCATGTAGACAATCAAGGAGTCCCACATCTCCTTGGCAGATTTGTAGTGAATGAGATTCTGGAGGGTGGAGTCATCAATTGCACTTACTATAATATTTTATGACCTTATATCAAGGGCAACCAAGGAAAGCTCATCCTTACTCATATCAGAGTACTTCTTTGGTACTCACTGGGTAGGATCTATGGTAGAAGTTGTAATGGGTATGTGGGGTCCCTCTTGAACAACAACAAAGACCCTAAGATCTACACCCTCCATGAACACCCTAACTCTTTCTTTCCAGATAGGGAAGTTTTCTTTAGAGCGCACTGGAAGCTTCATGGACCTCATCTTTCTATACTGAACACCTCCAACCATTTGAGAATAGTTCCAAAGATCTAGATCTGACTGTTAAGTCACTTCTTCATTAACCTACCTCTGATAGCATTTGTTGTTTATGACACAACCACCTAGAGGGGGGAGGAGAATAGGTGATGAGACTGTTTTTAAAATTAAACTTATGACAATAAAAGTAAATCACAACATAAACACAATCATAGAACACAACACACAAAGACACCAGATTTATAGTGGTTCCCCAGATGATGGGTACTCCACTGCCACCATTATCCAATCTAGCAGTGTGCTAGACTCGACTAACTCCCCCCAAAAATCAAATCTCCTTCATAGATCTTACAACTCAGGTACTACATGCCCTACAACTCAGGCACTACAGGCCCTACAACTCAAACACAACTGGCCCTACAACTCAGATCCACTTAGGATCTTACCTCGGGTTCCTGGAACCCTACAGCTCAGGCACAATAGACCATACAACTGGAATCTACAGTAGATCCTACCTCAGGTTCACACATAACCCTACAACTCAGACTCAAAAGAGTCCTACAATGAATGTAAAGAGTTTACAAAATAGAAGAACACTCAATAATGTAAAGGATAGAAATAGCCTAGAGAGTCTTTTGATGACTGATGCAGACATTCTCTAGATTTGACGAGAAGCCTTTAAAGTACTTGAAAAATGATGCACAATAGCTGTTGGGTTTTCCTTCGAAGGTATACAAATCAAATGTGCGCAGCGGAATATATCAAGAACAACCCAAAGAGACATGTGGATCGTGCTAAAACCATGAATCAAGAAATTGAGGCAACAATAAAATTACCTTCGCGGAATTGAGTCAATACTCAATCAAATGCTCTAAGAAAAGTCTTCTAGGATTTAGAATCCTATTCCAAGTCCTTGCTTTGTGCTTCCTTTGGCTCCGTCAACATTGGACTGCTCGTTAGAAGAGTTAGTGTAGAATTATTTCCACACCTCTATAGAAGTCCACACGAGTAAAGAGAACCTTAAGCCTCTTGTCCAACAAGAGCTAGGTCGGAGAAGGAGTTCCCTCTACGTCTCCACAGATTACTAGATCTGTTAAAGGAGAGGCAGCGACTCCAAGGAATACGACAAGAATCGAACGAGAACACTTCTCGTCGATCTCAAGAGGTGGCACGATCTAGTGGGAACGATTCCCTACGATCTCCAGAATTAACTACTAGACCCCAAAGGAACAATTCCACTTGATCTACTGGTCGGCGAGAGACTTCACGCACGGGTAAGGCACGCCATCGGAAATTGCAAGTCGCCGATCGTCTGTCTTCCATTCTTCTCTCGGGTTCACTCGTAAAGAGAGTGATTCTCTAAACCTAAAAGGTTTAGGCTATTTATATCCCAGGAAAAGGAAGACTACATCGTCGGCTATCCGCAAACCAAGTTAAAACATTTGTCGAGTAAACATGGTTCATCGAGATCATTCGATGAATTCGTCGAGACATTCGATGATTTCATTGATACCAGATTCATCGGTTAGATCTTCTTCGTTGAGACCTATCCGACGGAATGACTTTACGAACATATCCAATTCATGGAGTCATTTTGACGAATTGACATATTTTGTCAGGTCATTCGAAGAACTGTTTCGTCGAGTAGATCTAATTCGTCGATGAATCCCTTCGATGACATGAAATAAGTTTTGTCGAGAAATTCTCGAAAACCTGCCAACATGCTCCATACAATATTCACAATATTTGTGGAGCAATCAGTCGACTCGACCTTATTCCAATCAGTCGTAGGATTGGTTCTTCACTCATATCATATATGAGTAAGGACAACACAATTAATCTCCAACTTCTCCATTACTCTTATGTGCGACCCTATAGGCTTATATCGCGTTGGCAGTAAGACAAACTGCTGATTCCTTTCGGATGATCATAGAAACTTCAACAGTCTCCCACTTGATCTAAAAGGTATCAACAAAAGTCTCACAAATAATAAGCGGCATCTAGTAATGCATCATTGCTACCCAAGCAATAAGAGTTCATAACTCAACAAGCCTGTCTTGATCAATGTATCAGTGTTGTCATGTCCCTTCGTCCCTTACATCCAAATAGAACTAGAGGCATGGGCCATGTCACCCTCATAATTGTTCAATCCTAGTTTCCTGATCAAGAATAGACCTTAAGAGATTGGTAAGCTCAATATCAAATATTGGCTCAACCCAGCATGGCCATGCATTTCTCGGTCTCATTCCATCAAGGGGCCCATGGATTGTAACTCATGTTATAAAGGAGGACAAATTCCATTTCTGTCCACACACAAACATCCAAATGATTTGTAACATACCCAATAACCACCCTTATCGTCAACCTTTCTCAAAAAAGACTTTAGATAGCATCAAAGTACGCTCTTCCTCACTTGATGAATGCTGTGACTTCAGGTCAAAGGACCACAAACACCATTGTCACTTGAGACCTACTTATGACACGTTCATATAACAATCCACAAAGTAGTCTCATAGTGGGTCTGTCTAGTACAACTTGTTCCTAACAAGTACCCATGTGATGACTTGATATCACAATATCATGACCTGTGAGAACTGGTCATTAGTAAACGCACATGCTAGTCTTATGGTCTCATCCTCGCCCTAATTTCTAGGATGATACCTGGACCAAGGACCATTTAAGAATGAATCTTCATTTAAACATAGGTCCTCACATTCAAGTCATGCACTTGAATTCCTATGGAAGCAAACATTCTAAGGGCATTCATTATGTTAATTAATCTATCATATAGAAACAATTGACATAATAAAAGAACTTGCCATAAATGTAAAATGAAATACATAGTACATAACACAATTCATCAAATGAATAAATAACCAACAAACATGTAATCCACAAGGCTCCCACTAAAGATCTAACATGACCATCATGCTTCCTTTGCGCAAGAGGCTTTATCAGTGGATCTGCTATGTTTTCCTTAGTCGGTACTCTGCAAATGCTCACATCTCCTCAATCGACAATCTCTCGAATAAGATGGAATCGCCGAAGTATGTGCTTGGATCGCTGGTGAGATCTAGGTTCCTTATCTTGTGCAATTGCACCGTTGTTGTCACAGTAGAGAACTATGGGATCAACAATGTTAGGAACTACATCAAGCTCGCCGATGAATTTCCTAATCCACACAGCCTCCTTCGCTGTATTTGCGGCAGCAGTATACTCGGCTTCTGTTGTAGAGTCGGCAAATGTCTCTTGCTTGGAACTCTTCCAGCTTACAACTCCTCCATTAAGGCAGAATACAAAACCTGACTGGGACTTTGAATCGTCTTTATCAGTTTGGAAGCTAGCATCTGTGTAACCACTTACAAAGAGCTCTTCCTCTCCACCAAACACCAAGAACATATCCTTAGTCCTTCTCAAGTACTTTAGAATATTCTTGACAGCTATCCAGTGACCATCACCCAAATCAGACTGATACCTGCTCGTTATGCTCAAAGCATATGTGACATTGGGTCGAGTACATAACATTGCGTACATGATTGATCCAATTGCCGAAGCATATGGAACCAACATCATGTGGTCCTTATCTTCCAAAGATTTATGACACTGGTCCTTAGAGAGACTCACACCATGAGACATGGGTAAGAATCCCTTCTTGGACTCAAGCATGTTGAACTATTTCAACACCTTGTCAATGTATGTACTCTGGGTCAAACCCAACAACTTCTTTGATCTATCCCTATAGATCTTAATACTAAGTATATAAGTCGCTTCACCCAAGTCCTTCATAAAAAAGCAGTCCCCTAGCCTGTTCTTAACAGCTTGCAGGGTTGGTATGTCATTCTCGATCAGCAGTATGTCATCCACATACAACATCAGGAAAATGACAATGCTCCCACTAATCCTCTTGTAATCAGAAGGCTCATCTTCATTCTTGATGAAACCAAACTCTTTGATTTTCTCATCAAAACGGATATTCCAACTTCGAGAAGCTTGTTTCAATCCATAAATGGATCGATTCAACTTGCATATTTTAGTGGCTTCACTTGGAGATACAAAACCCTCGGGTTGTGTCATATACACTTCCTCAAGGAGGTTTCCATTAAGGAAAGCCGTTTTGACATCCATTTGTCAGATCTTGTAGTCATAATACGCAGCAATAATAAGTAGAATTTGGATGGACTTGACCATAGCTACAGGGGAAAAGGTCTCATCATAGTCAACACCATGAATTTGCCTGAAACCTTTAACCACCAACTGTCCTTTGAATGTCTGTACATTCCCATCCATGTTGGTCTTCTTCTTGAAGACCCACTTGCACCCTTTGGGTTGTACCCCTTTAGGTGGTTCCACCAAGGTCCAAACTTGGTTTGTATATATGGAGTCCATTTCAGATTTCATGGCCTCAAGTCACTTCTCAGAGTCTGGTCCATTCATGGCCTCTTGGTAGGTTGAAGGTTCATCATCATGATCCATAAGTAACATATTACCTATTTGAGTCATGAGAAATCCATATCTCTCAGGCTCAACTCTAGGTCTACCAGATCTACGTAGGACTTATGTTTCTTGAGCAGGTTCCCCAGCTACAACAGATTGTAGTCCTTGCTCAGGTTCCAATTTTGGTTCATTCATTGTTTGCGGTTCTTGAAGCTCTTCAAGTTCTACCTTGGTATTTTCTCTAGACAGAAACTCTTTCTCTAGAAAAACACCACTCCTAGCGACAAACACTTTGCCCTCAGAATGATGGTAGAAGTAATACCCTTTAGTTTCCTTAGGATATCCCACAAGATGACACTTGTCTGATTTGGGTTCCAGCTTGTAAGACATTTGACATCGTATGTATGCCTCACAACCCCAAATCTTAATGAAAGATATACTAGGACGCTTCCCAGTCCATACCTCATATGGTGTCTTTTGAACCGTCTTCGTCGAAACTTGATTTAGTGTGAAAGCAGCAGTCTCTAGAGCAAAACCCCAAAAAGAAAAGGGCAGATCTGCATGACTCATAATTGACCATACCATGCCTAACAAAGTATGATTCCTCCACTCAGAAACACCATTATGTTGCAGTGTTCTAGGTGGGGTAAGCTATGATATAATACCACACTCTTTCAGATGATCATGGAACTCCTGACTCAAATATTCGCCACCTCGATCAGATCAGAGTGCTTTTATTCTTTTCCCAGTTGGTTTTCTACTTCATTCTTAAACTCTGTAAACTTTTCAAAGGTCTCGGGTTTGTTCTTCATAAGAAACACGTATCCATATCTACTGAAATCATCAGTAAATGTAATGAAGTAGTGAAACTCATCTCTAGCGATAGCACTCATGGGTCTGCATACATCACTATGTATGACACCCAAAAGATCACCAGCCCTCTCAGTATGACCAGTGAAAGGGGCTTTAGTCATTTTGCGTAATAAGCAAGACTCGCATCTCTCAAAAGATTCATAATCAAATGAGTCAAGTAGTCCATCTCTATGGAGCTTGGATATGTGTTTCTTGTTTATATGGCCCAAACAACAATGCCAAAGGTTTGTAGGATTCGAGTCATTTGTTCTTAGTCTTTTATAACTTTCTACATTATAGATCAGATGGTCTAAGCTCAAAACATATAAACCATTAAACAATTGGGCTACACCATAACAAACATCATTCATAAAAATTGAACAACAATTGTTCTTAATTATAAATGAAAAACCTTTCATGTTAAGACATAAAATGGATATAATGTTTCTAGTTATGGCTGGAACGAAATAACAGTTATCTAATTCTATTACAAGCCCAGTGGGCAAAGAAAGACGATAGACACCAACGACAATGACTATAACTCTTGTTCTATTTCCAATGCACAGGTCAACCTCCCCTTTACACATCATTCTTTTCCTTCCCAGTTCCTGCACATTTGTACAAATGTGCGAACCGCATCTGGTATCCAATACCCAAGATGAAGGAGTAGAAATGTTTATTTCTATAACGAAAATCCCTAAAGCAGAAGTCATACTTCCTTTCTGTTTCTGCAGATCCTCAATTTAGAGGGGACAGTTCCTCCTTCAATGCCCTGCCTTACCGCAGTGGTGGCACTTTCCTTCCTTTTGCCAGACCTTTCCTTTTCAGTGCAGAAGACTTGGGATCAAGATGAGACTTAGATCATTTTCTTGAGGTGCCCGATTATCTCATAACCACACATGCTCTCATGTTGCTTCTGAATCTCAGATGACATGGTAGCAAGCATGAGGCATTCCACATCCAAGGTATCATCCTGATACTTCTTGTAAGCATCTCTGTCTACTCGCGGAGCATTTCCAGTCGGCTCTGTGGTGGCTTCCCCTTCCAAGACATAGAGCTCGCGCTCTTGCTAGAGAACAATTCTCAGGTTCCTATACCAGTCGAGGAAGTTCGTCCCATTGAGCTTGTCCTTCTCAAGGATGGCTCTCAGGGACAAGGTAGAGTGTGATGTACTTGCCATGGAAATTCTACAATGAATTTGCAAAACCATTCAGTACTACGTTTCAAAATACATTTTCTTTTAATAAGGACTTTTATTAAAGGGCTCCCATTATTTTAATCAAATCGATAACCCTTAATATCAGTTCAGAGAGTTTATGCGAGCTACTCTCTTAGTGGACAAGATCTGTATTTCACCAACACAATGACTCCGCTTTGGAGTTTCTCTCACAATGCAGTAATTTAGGTAGACAACACTTGCCAATTGCATCAATATGCAACTCGATCTTGTATGGTTGGTGAATAACTCTTTATTCGCATCCATCATGTGGATCATGCAACCCTATGCCTCTAGGCACTCAACCTTTGAGGTCACCTAGTTAAGTTGGACCCGATGTCGACAGTGGGATATCACAATTATCCGCTCGCACCCTTACCAAGATAGATTAATGCACCTTTCTTTGGCAAGCCCACACTTCATCGATCGAGGCAGGAAGAGTGTCATCCATCGGAAGGCATCCGAATACTTAATATTGGATTAAGTGGTTTTTTATAAGCGATTAACATTTAATCAATGTGCACACATTTTCACAAATAGACCAAGCATAACCCAGATACATTCTAGATGCACTAAACCATCAACATTTGATGATATGGATTAAATCTAAATATTTATAACATTTCTAAACCTTCGGATTTACATGTACCGGATGCTAGAAAAAGCAAACACCCTTATGGCAGTAGACAAGCTCGTCTCTCTACTCTTTAGTTTCACAAACTATCATAGAGATAGACGGTTACTGCGAAGGGAACAATTTCTGAAACATGGAAATAGCAGATCGAACCTGGCTCTGATACCACTGTTGGGTTCTCCTTCAAAGGTATACACGTCAAATGTGCGCAATGAAATATATCAAGAACAACCCAAAGAGATATGTGGATCGTGCTAAAACCATGAATCAAGAAATTGAGGCAACAATAAAATTACCTTTGCGGAATTGAGTCAATACTCAATCAAATGCTCCAAGAAATGTCTTCTAGGATTCAGAATCCTATTCCAAGTCCTTGCTTTGTGCTTCCTTCGGCTCCGTCAACATTGGAGTGCTCGTTGGAAGAGTTAGTATAGAATTATGTCCACACCTCTATAGAAGTCCACACGAGTAAAGAGAACCCTAAGCCTCTTGTCCAACAAGAGCTAGGTCGGAGAAGGAGTGCCCTCTACATCTCCACAGATTACTAGATCTGTTAAAGGAGAGGCAGCGACTCCAAGGAATATGACAAGAATTGAACGAGAACACTTCCCGTCGATCTGAAGAGGCGGCACGATCTTGCGGGAATGATTCCCTACGATCTCCAGAAATAACGATTAGATCCCAAAGGAACAATTCCACTTGATCTACTGGTCGGCGAGAGACTTCACGCATGGGTAAGGCATGTCGTCAAAAATTGCAAGTTGCCGGTCGTCTGTCTTCCGTTCTTCTCTCGGGTTCACTCCTAAAGAGAGTGATTCTCTAAACCTAAAAGGTTTAGGCTATTTATATCTCGAGAAAAGGAAGACCATGGCGTCGGCTATCCATAAACCAAGTTAAAACAGAATTCATCGAGTAAACATGGTTCGTCGAGATCATTCCACGAATTCATCGAGACATTAGACGATTTCGTCGAGACTAGATTCGTCGGTTAGATCTTCTTCTCCGAGACCTATCCGACGGAATGAATCTACGAATATATCCAATTCGTCGAGTCATTTTGACGAATTGACATATTTTGTCGTGTCATTCGAAGAACTGTTTCGTCGAGTTGATCTAATTAGTCGATGAATCCCTTCAACGACATGAAATAAGTTTCGTCGAGACGTTCTCGAAAACTTGCCAACATGCTCCATACAATATTCACAATACCTGTGGAGCAATCAGTTGACTCGACCTCATTCCAATAAGTCATAGGATTGGTCCTTCACTCATGTTCAATATGAGTAAGGCCAACATAATCAATCTCCAACTTCTCCAATACTCTTATGTGCGACCATATAGGCTCATATCGCGTTGGCAGTAAGACTAACTGTTGATTCCTTCCAGATCATCATAGAAACTCCAATAATAGCTTCTCTTTGATCTTCTTCTTCACTCTAGAATAATACTTATCAATCGATGGTGCCTGACTGGTTCTTGGAGAACTGAGATTGTAAGAAGATTGTTCTCGTGAATATTCCTTTAGCCGTACTGATGGCCGTTACTTTCTTTCGATTCGTTAGTTCTGTGTTGATTAGGGAAACCCTCTTATCATTATATGTGACAAGAATATCTAACGGTCTATTCCAAGGTCACTTGATTGTCATAGTCCCATTCCTTAACAACATCCTTAGACGACGACATTAAATGTAGACAGCGCATTTTGAAATTTTTTGGTCTATTTCGACGATATGAGTGATATCTCGATGACATAGCTTGTCGTTTCAGCGATCCATCTTGGACTTATACAACTCTTCAATTCCTCTGAATTCTTCACTTGAAATATGTATCTCGACGATATATGACATAACTGATTCTCCTTGTGTTCTTACGACAATATCGTCGCGTGTACCTTGTTGACACAACGATATATGCTTTGACAGACTTTCCTGAGTTTTCACAACAATATCGGCGAGTGTACCTTGTTGACACGATGACATTTTCCGTGACATACTTAGTTGATACCTCACAATAATATCGTCGTGTGTACCTTATTAACACAACGATATTTGCCTTGGTATACTTTCTTTGAGACTTCACAATGATATCATCGTGTGTACCTTGTTGACACGACAATATCATTGTGATCTTCTTAATGTCACGACGATTCTTGACTGACTTCTTCTGCTTCCTTCTGTGAGTGATTAGGACGATATCGTCATATGAATGTTATATACACGATGATATTTATCTTACTCTGAATTTTACTTCTGATTCCTAAAGCATCTCTGCAAAGCAATATTTTCAACGGTAGCCTTGTACTATTTCCATGATATGTTCAGTCATTCTCAATAATTTTGGACTTAGAGAGATTTGAGAAACACTGGTCATACTAACTATACACTGTATTCATAAATAAGATAGAACATCAAATACGCAGTGCTTTTATTATTGACCTGAGCACTTCTTCAAATCAAGAACATTGCTAGACACTGTTCCCAACAATTACTAAAGGCCTTATGAGCGATCGTCAAGTCCACATTGAGTTGCATGTCTATGGTGTTATGAGCCTGCACATCTTTCCACACTTGCGTCTTGTACGGGATGCTCTCTTCCTCATATAGTGGCCACAATTTGGATCCTGAATGCGCACCCACTCGTGAGCCCCCCTGCTTTAGTAGAAGAACCTAGGAGGTAAGTGCTGATATCTTTTCATCCCTTAACTTTAAACTATTCTCCAGGTCGCAGATTCTCCCCTTCACAGTACATCTCTCTTTTCGAAGAGCACACAACTCCTCGAATACCCTGGCCAACATAGGTGATGCTGTCTATGCAAGACAATCGCAACCAAAAAGGTAAGTTTTGTGGTTTATATTCAGCAAGGCTAATCCAAGTGTATAGAAGGACCACCACCATTACTTATTTAGGGACTTGGTTGTGTTCACCAAAGATAATAGTACATGCAATGGATACTACTTTTGAAGTTCAGGCGGGATGCTTGCGCTAGTTAGGGCCAGTCTGTTGGATAGACTCCTTCCACGACAGTTCCCCATCTCCATCATTCCTTCAACTGCTCATTGGACAAGGTTTCTTCACCAGGAGCTGCTCCCATCAATGGAGGGATGATAACAAATTCTCTCCTCGACTGGGGAGGAGGAAACAAAATTAGAGCTTTAGCCGGCCTCCACAAGCTCTCTCAAGTGTTCGTTACATCTCCAACACCTCTGACACTTGTGCCTCCATGCTTGCCTATATTTTCGGCAACATTAGCGCTAAATAGAGATAAAGTCTCTATGAATCTAGTACCGACAATAGATTTACCTTTGGATTCAGTCTCACACCGCGTGGACTCATCCTTAGTTTTGTTCTTATCTAGCTAGGCAACCGCACACTTTCGGGCCTCCTTCCTTAACTGCTTCTATTTGGCGGTCCGCCCCTCCTTCCTAGTGGTTTTCTGCTTTTTCCATTGGACTCTGACTCATGAGCGACAATTGAAACTTTTTCAGTATCCTCCAGTGCTTGGACCTACTACTCCAGTAGACGCAAATTCTGTCTATTTTTCTTGGTCTCCTCATAGTCCGACGAGTTTTTGGCCTCACACTCCAGCTGCTCCTTCTCGGCAGACAGGTTAGGAACCTCTTTACCCTAAGAGTTTGCCTGGTTGACCACCTCGACTCCGGTGTTCGCAACCATGACCGGGTCCTCAACTTGGGTGCTTAACAAGTCTTCAGCCGGCAGTTTTCACCCCGACTCATCCACATCCAAGTGCTTTATTTCGGAGGGAAGCTTCTCATTTCCTCCCTTAACAACATCATCCTCAGTTTTATTCTTTGGAGTGTCCTTCTTGGGTACTTTCCTCTTCTTTTGGTTGGGAATATCTGCTTGGCCTTCCTCCATCTCAGGCACCGTATCCTTTTCATTCGCCTTCTTGGGTGAGGGCTCACACGATGGATCCCTCACGGATTCATCATCCCCCACCCCAAGAAAGGTGTTCAAATCATTGTTCCCAAAATTAGAAGAGTGCGCACCCGCAATCTTCTGCTGATTAGTAGATGGAATTCCATCCACATTAGTGTCTCCAGAGGCCTCAGTTGTCGAGGCAGCAATGTTCGTCCCCTGCGGATTGCTCATTTTCCTTCTCTTCTCCGTAGTAGCCGGTGTCCCAAATGTGTCCGCCTCTTTTCTACCTAGCCTCTTACGAGGGGATAAGTGGGCATTAATACTCTTTGATAGTTCCTCCACAATGAGACATTGTGACTAGCCATTTAATTGGATTGTAACCACATCAAGCGTGAAGAAAATCATTCAAAAAATAATCCTCTAGACAGACTATCCTCAGTTTATTAATAGGTTTCGGCAACTTTGAAGTCAAAAGCAGTATCCACAGTCTCTAGTCTACTTTTTTGAAGTCTGGGGGGATTTAAAAAAGTGTGGGGATCATGTTGACCCGGGATCATGCGGGCTCAGCAAGCACTAGCAAGAGCAAAGAACTGTCTGGAATCAAGTAGTATGGGTTGCTACACCTAGTGGCCACACCGTCCATCCCTCTCAGGTAGTCAGCTTGTGCAGTTACAACCCAATTATCGCGTAGTTAGTGCCTTTAAGACAAGCATCCAACCTCGGGCGATTACTTCTCTTATTATTCGCCCTTCTCTCTCTCCTCCCTGCACGACTCTCTTATATCCCGGGAAGCCTATACTTTTCATATCTTCCCTTTTGGGCATGCCTCATTTAGTATAAATAGAGATCCATGGTACCCAGAAAGGTATGTTGAACTTGAGCCAGAAACCTCATGTTTGTGTGGACACAAGTTCACGTCACTCTCTATTGCCTCAATCATTGTCTTTGGAATTGTAATAGATTTTTCGAATAAGTAATAAAATCACAAGTAACAAGTGGTGTTTCCGTTGCATGCAATCTGGTGTAGACGCTCAGAGTAACTTACAAAATGTGATCAAAAAGTTTTATGTGATCTTGTTTCTCTTAGACTCCACTAGCCTCTTTTTTTCCTACGTGATTCTATATGGCATGCATATTGATCTCGTGGGTACTCTATCAAAGATCAAGAACATACATAAGTAGATAATGAACAGACTAATGACCTCTTTATAGAAAAATGGAATGGAAGCTAAAATTCCATAATGATTAGAACTCGCATACGCTCGAGTAAGTGCATGCACACAAAATTTAAAATTTTAACTAACCAATTGAAATACATGAGATTCAAGTAATCATAGAGATCACAATTTCACAAGATTTTGAGGGTTAATCTCAAACACACATATCAGAAACTAAACATTCACAAAACAATCTTGTATTAACGTTTAACAAAGCATAACATTCCAAATAACATACTTGAGGAGCAAACTCTCTTTGATTGAGCTTTCTACCCAGTTAGTTATAAAAATTGTATGATATAAAATTCCCACATATTTCAAAAATTCTAATGCTCAAAATGGATCTTACAGAGATGCACTTTCTTTTTCTTCGGCTAGCTTCTAAAGTTACAAGCTTGGTCCCAAGCAGAAGGAGTTTACCAACTTAGATTTACGGGAACAATCTTATTTTCAAAGCTTTTGTAGCAATTCACGGAGGTCTCCTTAAATTACTTACAAAATTAGAAATAAAGTGTCATTCCGGATACATAAAATCTTTGATTTATTGAAAAAGATCTCTCATATTAATTTGTAAAATATGTATTGATTTACAATATCATATAATAATTATAATTATTTCTAAATAGCAACTGAATAATATTTATTAACGAAAGACTGTTCAAATTATACTTTTTGTTTAATATGGTGCAATATTAATTTTCTTTATTAAAGTTAGTCTTAGATTGAGTTATTTAATTCAAATGATATGCTTAAATTAAATTTTAATATTTATGTAATGAAATAGGGCTAACAAATGTAGTATTTTAAAATATTAATGATTTATTATAGGTGATTGTTATTCGCACTACAGTTTTGGCTATCCGCACTTTTTTTGTACGAGTTATTATGCGCCTTTTGAAAATATGTCTTGTACATGCATTTTGTTGAAAAGCGTTCAACACGAAAGTTGTAGATCTCGACGAGATCTACAACTTTCGTGTTGAATACTTTTCCTAAAAATGCATGTACAAGGCGTATTTCCAAAAATTCGATATAGTTACGCTCATGTTTCAATCAGGGCGGCAATACGTCTTGTGCGTCCATTATTAGGAAAAGTGTTCAACACGAAAGTTGTAGATCTCAATGAGATCTACAACTTTCGTGTTGATCACTTTTTTTAAAAATGTATGTACAAGGCGTATTTCCAAAAGATACGTAATAACTCGTACAAAAAGAGTGCGGATAGCCAAAACTATAGTGCGGATAACAATCACCTTATTATATCACACTATAACAATATTAAATATGTGGGTTGACTTATGGGCGTTTGGCTCATTTTCAGAGCATGTCTTCCGGTCATTATTTGCTGAATATTTTGCAAAATTAGAAATAAAGTTTTATTCCAGATGCTGAATATTATTTGCTGTATTAAAAAAGATTTTCTACATTAATTTGTAAATATATATTTATTTACAATATCATGTAATTAACAACCATAAATGTTTTTAAATAGTAATAGAATAGTAATTAGTAATTAATGAATAAAATTATATAAATAAGAATCTTATGATTAAATTGTACTTTTTATCACACTATAACAATATCAAATAGAAGGTTTGGACATGATTTTAAAAATAAACTTCGATTTTCAACTAATTAGAATAACTAGCTAATTATGGACGGGGTAAATTACTTGTGACATCAATATTACAGATTTATGGAGACAGCTGATACTAGGTTCTTGTATAATGGAAGAAAAAATTTTAGGTGAGTTACTCTCACTTAAGATTATGGTGAGATGAGCGCATCTAAGCGGTTGGTTCTCTATGATTGATCGAAATATTGCCGTATTACTGAATTAAAAATACTGACAGTATTCTTAGATAACAGATCTACCGTAGAACCTGTGATCGTACGGCTGTATTTATCCCCCACCTAAAACTAGGTGAGAGAACTCACCTAAAAATCTCTCATAATGGAAATGATGGTAGCACCAATCTATCTTGATATATTTTCCATGTCCGCTTAAAATGGAATGAATAATTATATGTTATGCTCAATGCGTCTTCCTTAAGTTGTGTTGAGTGTATCACATTATTACATATGGATTGATAGCATATTAGCATATAATAATTCATTAATTATTTAAACTACTATATATATGTTAGCCTTATTTCATTACATAAATATTAAAATTTAATTTACGCATATCATTTGAATTAAATAACTCAATCTAAAATTAATTTTAATAATTAAAATTAATATTGCACCATATTAAACAAAAAGTATAATTTAAACATTCATTCATTAATAAATATCATTCAGTTGCTATTTAAAAATAGTTATAATTATTATATGATATTGTAAATCAATGCATATTTTACAAATTAATATGAAGGATCTTTTTCAATACATCAAAGATTTTCTGTATTTGGGATGACACTTTATTCTTAATTCTGCAAATAATTTAAGGATACCTCCGTGAAAATGAGTGTGCCCATAAATCCCAAGTTGGTAAACTCCTTCCACTTGCGACAAAGCTTGTAACTTATAGGTTTTTGTTCTTAAGATTACTTAACCCTATTGATCAATGTAAGATTTGGAACTCCCTCCCATGAAATCTGTGGGAATTTTATATCCTCCATTTTTTACAACTATTTTTATTATTGTATATATGAATATGGCTGGGTATTCCAAAAACTTGTGGATTCCTATAAGGCGAAGAAGCAACAAGCGAGTTGTCAAGACAATTCCAATGATGCAGTAATTGTTGAAATTGTGGTTCGTTTGAGCTAAAACCAATTTTTGGTCAAAGCCTATTGACCTTGTTGAATTATACCGGTATGGAGCAGACTGACATGCTCTGTGCTAGCCTGCATGTGACATCACCCCTGAGTTGGTGATGGCGCAAAGGCTTCTATCTTATGCTTCCTCCCAAGTTTCGAAGAACATTTGAATGAAAAAATCATTGCGAAGCTCATGCATGCATTCTTTGTCCATTATTCCCATTGGATGTATGTTCTGGTTAATCAAAACTCTTCCTTTGAAAGAATAGATCAAAGTTGAATGATTAAATGAAGAGTTTCATGAAGATTTGGCATAGTGCCAAATTCAACCTATTACACCTTCAACCGCCGATTACTCAAGATTTGACTGTTCAAGAGGATGTAATCCTCATTTTCTGCGCATATCGATTAGAGAAAGCTCCCCTATAATTCAACGCTAATTCAAAAGCATTTTATTTTCCGGCGAGTTGATAATTGTCAGCTGCAAGTACCTCATTTTGATGGTCATCCAAAACCCTACTAAATTTTTGGTCAAGATAAATTAATCTTTTGCCCGACCAAATTTTTGGTCAAAATAAATTAATGGTTTGCCCAAATTTGTGAACTAAGAGTTCAACATGGATGATCTTATAGGTCGTTGGAGGATTAATAATATTTAGTTATTATTTTAAAGGCTCTCCTTTCTGTAGTAAGAGAATGGTCACATTGTAATATTATTTGTGCATTTACTAAAAACAAACACACATTAGAGGAATTTAGAAGATATGATATTTACCCCCGGAGATTGATTTTACTCTAAAATTCCTAGGAGCATCCATTTTTGTTCAAAATTTTCTAATCCTCATTGTACATTTGAGGGATTTGATAATTTGCCTGAAAGATAGAAAGACTGGTACGTGAGGACATCAAAATCACGACAATTCAACACGACCACAATATGTTGCGACCACAAATCCAAGCGGTGGCAATCATATATGGCAACAACCGGATACGATGATTACCAAACACAAACAATTAGACGTGCAGTCATTCCCCCGTGAAGGTAATCTAAAGTACTAGCAATTTGATGCAATGGCAATCTGAACAAGTGATAGTCCATTGTGGGCCTGAGCAGTCACCTTACAGATAATAGCTCATTGTCTAATCTAATTTAACTCTTAGGAAGGACTTATGTGACATTCATTACTGTTTCTATATAGTCTAAATAAAGGACTTCATCCATCTTCAATTGCTCCTAAAAAATTATTTGTAAAGATTTTCTTTTTATGTTTCACTATTATTATTTATTGAAACATCTTAATGTAATTTAAGAGATCACCGTGAAGTTCCTTAGCTATGCGAGACTCCAATTTGTTTTTACTTTTCTATTTTTCATGGAAAGATCTCGTTCTCAATGCTATATTTTTCAACGTGTTTAGTTGACTCCCAGATTATGAGGACATATCCCTCTTTTGACTCATGAGATATTTGATTAACCATAACATTTGACAATGCCTATTAGAAATGAAGTTCTACATGTGTTTAGTGCCCCTTTGGAAAACCATGTCCATCGTATGAAAGATCGTCATGATGATACTTATCACTTGAGGGATATCAAAGCTGTTTTTTTTTTCTAATCAGCAAATTAGATGGAAATCTTCCATCTCCCCCCCCCCCCCCCCCCACCCCCCCACACACTAATATTCCTCCATCCTACTGAGCGAGAAGATTTGAAGCTTAACCTTCATCGCCTTACCATCACTAATCATTTCCAAAATGATGTTTTTATTTGACATTGGAACTTTCACACATACAAATCATCAATGTGCTATACATGGTGACATGATTCATCGTCCATGCAAATATGATGTTTAGCAATATTAATCGATGACATAATGTCTCATGGACACGCCTTCCGCAATAGCTCACATCTATCAGAGTAAGTGTTGCAACACCCAACCCCTTAAGGGGAGATATAGACATTTAAGTCGTATGTTAGACCTTCATATCTTTATGAGCAATTTAGCGACTTATAGACCATCACGATGATTTGACAATTCTTTGATCCTCTATTGTGTCCAATTTGTCATGCATCTCTTAATTGAAAGCTTGCACATAGTTTTATTCACTTCCAAAAAGATTAACAACTTCCTATAACTTTTTCACTTGTTCACTAATATTCAATACATCATCAAAAAATTTAATCTGTTAGTAATCAGAAAATACAAAAGAGAACTATTGTAATACTTGTTTTTTATTTTTCTTATGAAGGTATGCAAAATAATTGGATTTGTCCAATAGTTCTTTCATTGTGTCCTTATTGGAGGACTGTGGATGAACAATAACAATAACAAAATTGCCCAACTTATAACAATTTGATTCATCAGGTAGAAACTCAATTTGCGATATGTGTAACCATTTATCTTACCAATTGCAATTCCAAGAGCCGCCAAGTGCAAGAGAAGGTATGCGCCTTGTGATAAGTGTAGGTCCCTATAATTACAACCATAAATTGCAATAGCGGGTGGAAACAACAAGACCACAAGTGTTCATCTACTCAGTGGAAGAAGAGAAATGGATATCATGATAACTAAAATCAAACTTCACAACAATACGAATGAAGGAAATTAGGACATCGAGCAAGTTTCACGCCTACGTATACCTCTAGCTCCAACATTCTATTCTCCATACAAGAGGAGACCATTCTCTTAAGGGCTCGTCCATCCATAGTAGACAAATATCCAAATTT
Organism: Dactylorhiza incarnata; assembly: GCA_033032865.1. Classification (NCBI taxonomy): domain Eukaryota; kingdom Viridiplantae; phylum Streptophyta; class Magnoliopsida; order Asparagales; family Orchidaceae; genus Dactylorhiza; species Dactylorhiza incarnata. Next base: position 1,739,016 of record JAWHQI010000352.1, on the reverse strand, counting down.
TGTAAATTTCACAGAGTGCCAAAATATGCCACCAATGACTACACTATTAAAATAAGAAGTAGAGAACCTCACGTAACAAGGTTACTTAGGTTGATTCATTTGAGCTTAAAGGTTTCATTCTAATTAAGACCTATGAGGGAGATTGACCCAATACAGTGATCAATAAAGTCAAAGTGTGGAATAAGAAATTACAACTATTATTTGTGCTCCCATCCATTAAAGATAAGTCATTTTAGTTGTCTCGAAAAGTAAATAACACTTGAAAGGACATGATTTCACAATTACCTTTTATGACAATGATCATGTAGGCCATCTAACTTCTCACTAGGACTCCTCAATCATCATTAATGGCATCATTGGATCATGCTTCAACATCAAGAGATTACTCTAATAATGAAAGCAAAGTTCTACTCAACATTATTTTTGATCTCCCATCATCTCAATCAGTAACATGCTTGTTATATGGATTTAACAACTGCCCAGTTCAGGCTAAATATTCATATTACTTTTGATTACCCTTAGGTTGTTTCATGGCAAAAATCATCTAATTAAACTCCTGGTTGTTTATTTAGAATATGCAGTCAAAGAAATCTATGAAAAACCAATTCAATCCATCTACATAGTGGTTACTACTTTACATACCTATTATGATGTTTCCAACTACTATTGGCACAACTTTCAACAAAAAATCAAGAAGTTTTGCACTCGTGATTTTCTAACAAATACAACTTTGTTCTAGCCCAAATATTAAAATTAATAGCTTCAACCAAAAGAGTGAAGTTGTCCACCCCACCTTTAGGACAATATGAAATCAATCTCATGTTCTCCTTCAAATTATCAAGCACTATCTCTATAATTATTTAATGTCTTTTCTATTATGGGGTTCGATCTGTTCTTTGTGTAGTTTTTATATGTAATATGTTATGTGCACAATAATGTTACTATTTGCTCTCTTTTTTCTCGAAGGAGGCACATATAACAGCACATGGTACAAATGAGTAGGATATATACACAGAGATAGACAAAGATGTGTTTTACTTATAAATGAGTGTGATGATGGATATTAATGAAACAATATAAATAGGGTCTTGGATGCTAGTGAAAAGCATTTGCGATGTATGATTATGATGGAAAAGGCGTCAATGACGACACCAGTTATTAAATCAGTGAGAAGAGCATCCTTCCATGATGATTTACTAAATCAGTTATTAAATTTTGCACAAGTTTTGATTCTATTTGAATGAGTGATCGTAGGAGATAGTTTAAAAAAAATGAAGAATGTTGAAAAGAAAGTTGATCTAAAATGATACAATTAATTGGAGGCAAAATTAATTACTGAGGTGATAATTTCTAAGGGAATTCATTCTCAGCACAGTTTATAAATAAATTCAAGTGCTTTAGTTTCCATGTTTACTTTTTTATCCATGCGACAATGATATCACTACAGTTGTATATAAATGATTTTTATTATCTTTTCTTATAGTGGTACTTATAGTTCCAATAAACAAGCTATGGCTAAGGGTTATCTCAGTCGGTAGAAGGATTACACTAATGTCGCCACTGAGTAGATTAAAAGATAAATAAAGAAGGGGAAGATGAGTGCCAAGCACTGTCACATGGAGGACAGAGAGAGAGAGAGGGAGCTCATGCTTACAAAAGAAACATAGAATTCACCCACAGGAAAAGGACCATATCGAGTAAGGTGACCATCCTTTCCTTGGTACTGCAGAGGTACACACTGACATTATAGGGGATCCCATGGTGGTGTGGGATGAAGAGACATGGCAGGTGTCTTTTAGTTTTCACCTACTATACTTCTCCAACTCAGTAGCACGTGCTTGATGTTGGGAGAGAATTCGTATTCCAACCTTCATGCTCAGCTGCGAATCTCCACATGACATGAGAGACCAGGATTATAAGTAATTGACTACTAGTCGCAAAGAGCTCGAGAGTAGAGAGGGAGAGATGGTGTCGCGAGCGTATACACCAGATTGCCTGCAACAGAAACACAGTTGTTACATGTTATTTTAGTACTTAATCAAAAAAACTATTACAATTCTAAAGGAAATGATTAAGGCAACAGAGAGTGACATGAACTTGTATCCGCACCAACATGGGATTTTTGGTTCAAGTTTAGCGTACCTTTTTGGGTACCTTGGACCCATATTTATACTAAATGGGGAACACCTGAATTGGAAGATACCAAAATTATGGGCTGCCTGAGATACAAGAGAGCCGAGCAGGGTGGAGAGAGAGAGGGTGAGATTACTAAGAGAAGTAATCGCCCGAGCTTGGATTCCTGACTTGAAGGAACTGACAATGAAGTAATTGGGTTGTAACCGCACAAGCTGATCACTTGAGAGGGATGAACAGTGCAGTCACTAGGTGTAACTTCCCATGCTACTTTATTCCAGAAGGTTCTTTGCTCTTGCTGGTGCTTTTTGAGGCCACATGATCCTGTGTCAACACGAACCCCGCACTTTTTTAAATCTTCCCAGACTTCAAAAAGTAGACTAGTGACTGCGGATACTGCTTTTGTCTCCAAAGATGTCAAAACCTATAAATAGACTGGGAATGGACTATCTGGAGGATTATTTTTCGAATGGTTTTCTTCACGTTTGATGTGGTTGCGACCAGATTAAATGGTTGGTCACAACGTCTCATTATGGAGGAACTCTCCAAAAGTACTGATTCCCCCTTGTCCCCATATAAGAGGCTAGGGGAAAAGAGGTGGACATGTCTTGAATGTCGGCTTCTTCAGAGAAGAGAAGGAAAATGAGCAATCTGCAGGAGATGACCATTGTTGCCTCGATGCCTGAGGCCTCTGGAGACGCGAATGTGGAGTGCACACCATCTCCTGATCAGCAGATGCCTGCATGTGTGCACTCTTTTAACGTTGGGAGCAAGGATTTGAACACCTTCCTTGGGGTGGGGGATGATGAATCCATAATGAATCCAAATGAGAATGATTCTATTAGCATTCCTGCTGGGAATAATCCCATGGCTTTTTGTAATACTAAAGGAAAAATATCTATGTTACCTTATTCATATATTCCCTCTACCTAAAAAACTATCAAAAGAAAAGCTCCTTATAATAGAAAGAATAACCATAAAAAGAAGGTGCTGGAGACCTCTATTCCTTCAGAACAAAAAGGAAGTCTAGAGAAGACACCCATGCACTTAGATAGAAACAACCAAATATTCAACATGCATCGAATACTACTAGATGTACGTCGAATACTTTTGAATGAATGTTAAATAAAATTCAGCATGTCTAACTATACATTGAATAATAATCGACGTACGTTGAATACTATTCAACGTTTTAGGCCTTATTTGGTTGATAATAATCAAAGTGCAAGGAGCTTTGACTTTTCCCAAAATTCATTTATGCTAGCTCCTCCAAATCTTCTAATCAACAGAAAAGGAAAATATAATATGTTTGAGTGTCATTGCTACCATAAGGCATGCCACTTCATGAAGGATTGTTTGTATAACTAGTCAGCTACTTCCTACTCTAGTACCTTTATGAGTAAGCCCAATCATTCCTTTATAACTCCCTTTGATAAGAACAATGGACCCAAGGAATCCTGGTTTCACTTTAATAAGCGATTATTTTGCAGGAAATGTCCAGACCTGCTACAAACCAAATGTGGTATCTAGATAGTGCATACTCTATGATTATTGTTGGATCTTGCGGTGCCCTTAGAGGGGGGGTGAATAAGGGCTAATATTTACTTTGAAATTCTTCTAGAATATTAAGATAATTTTGCACTGATAAACAAGTAGATTTTTACATAACCAAAATAATCACTTAGAAAATCATGAGAAAATTGGAAATCAAATTTTATTTTCACAAGTGATGAATACAAAGAACTATTGATCTTAATAAAGCTTAAGATCAAGGCTATGATAAAAATAAACTCCTTTTCAATTTACCGGTCCTTCAACCAAAGACCGGTCGGCTATAGCGAATCTCTTCCTAGATCTTGCTACTAGCCTCCTCCTAGATCTCTCCACGATCTAGACGCTGCACACAAGGCGGCGATTTACTCCTAAGCCACACAAAGACCTAGACGTCACACACAAGGCAGAGATTTCCCTTAAGCCACACATGGATTTAGACGCCACGCACAAGGCGGCGATTTCCTCTACGGATTACAAGAAGATAAAATAAATTCCAAATAGAGATTAATATATGAAACTCCCTAAATATGAAGCTCTGAAGACGACGTCGAATCCTTGCAAAGATTGCCTAAGATATTGCGCACAGACCGTCTCTTCTTCGCTCTTGAACGTTCTTGCCAAAATGGGAGTTCTTAGAGTTCTGGAGCTCTCTGATGAAAAGCACTCGGGAATAGGTACTCCAGAATAGTGTGTAACTTCTCCTCCACGAAAAATGAGTCAATATATAAATTGTCGATGTCGTCGACTACATCTAGTTGTCATCCGCTGACGTTATCTCCTCCATCTGACACGTGTCCCATGCAAACGAAGTGGGCGCGCGATGTGACGATTTTCGCTGAGGCGTGGAGCTGTCGTCGACGACATCGATGTCGGAATTCTGACAGTGCATATAACTGTTCTTCTTGCAAATCGTGCGGAACATTCCCGTCGTCATGCTGACGTCATTTTCGCTGTCGGATTCCGACATCTAGATGTCGGAATCCGATAGCTCCTCTTCATTTTTGCCGTCCGAAACTTCTCCAGACTATAGATGGAGTCGTTCTCATCTCCGAAATGGTGTGGACCGTTCCGTAACTCTTCCTGGATTGAAAGTTTTGGCCATTTTAAGATCAGCACACAAAACTCATCCTTTTGCTTTTTTTCTAAAGTGTACACACTCTTGGATCATGCCCATGAACGAGGACTTGTCTCCTCATTCAACCTGTACAACCTGGACACTATAAACACACAAAAGATTAGATCAAATATATCATGATATTTGTTATTCTGAAATCAAGAGATGCGGAACGCAAGCTCCAACAATCTCCCCCTTTTGATAATAACAAATACCTGTATGAGAAATTAGTGAGATTAAGACAATTTGTGTTTATAGATAAGTGCGGTAATAAAATATGCATGAATAACATATTAAGAGCGTGATAGAATTGAAAGCGATAATACATACTCTTTCTATATCTTGTCCTCCCCCTACATAAGTGTTCTCTTATAAACTACTCCCTCGAAATATCTATTTTACTAGATTTCTCAATTTCTTCTCCCCCTTTGTTATTAGCAAAAGCGGGTAGGGATGAGTGTATATCTACTAAGTGGTTAGGAGTCACTTATTGAAGGATTTTCATGATCGAGCACAAGATAAAGAATACACCTCCTATATGATTACTCCCCCTACATAAATACTTCTTATGAATTTTTAAAGTACTTCCCCTAAATGTTAGGTTTGTGCAATTTAATCTCCCCTTTTGGTAGTATCAAAAGAGGGTTTAGAAGATATTATGCAATAAAAATTTAAATGATTTATGTTGAGAAGAAAAATAGGATGCAATATAAAGCTTGATAAAAAACCTGCTGGAAAAATTCAAATAAAAGCTTGATCCCAAGGTGATGTTTGGTGATTCTAGCTGTGGACTATGATATGTGATTTATGTTGGTGCTATAACATTCACCAAGCACTACCAGAAAATGGACTTTTAGCCAGGGCAAATTGTCGTGGCTAAAAGTCCTAAACCGTGGCAAAAGCCTTTTAGCCACGGCCTGCCCTCGGTAAATGGGCGCGGGCAATACGTTTTTGCCACGACTTTTAGCCACGAAATTGAACCGTGGATAAAGATCCCGATTTCATCACCTATTAGCCACGATTTTCCTGCCGTAGCTGAAAATCCATTATTTGCCACGGTTCCCCTGCCGTGGCTAAAAGACCATTATTGGCCACGGTAGTCAACCGTGGCAAATACTTTGCATACTTATAAAAAAAAATATTTGCCACGGTATAAGCCCATGGCGAATACCTGGCAGAATTATTTTAAAAAAGTATTTGCCACGGTTCGAAACCGTGACAAATACTTGTCCGAGTTATTTTTAAAAAAATTTATATATGCCATGATTTTTTATGCTAACCATAGAATTAGCTGGTAACTACTTAGAAAAAAAATTACTACAACTGATATGTCTTCTTCCTCGTCTCTCTTCCCCGCTCATATGCATATGTGGCAAAGGCTCGATCGATGCCAAACCCCTGATTCCTTGAATGTGGAAATCCAAGATTGTATTAATTTAATAACAATTGCAGTTACAATAGCAATTGAAGATCCAAAGAGAAATATATGAAAAAAACAAGCAAATTTTTTGTATATCCCAGAAATGAATCTAAGGGTCGAATTTTGGAACTATATGGCATACCATAACACAGATTACATGCTTTGGAATCTGCTATTAATGTTCCAACGGGAAATGGTTGGCCTTCCTCCATCTTCCATTGCCGATTCTTCCATCTGAAACACATTTCGCTCGTTCAATACACATCATAGAATACAGATCAACAACTAGGCAACTAATACGAAATAAAATGTTTGCATACTAACCTGATCACCAAACATAAAAAGTCTGTAGGGAGGGACCCATGAATATAACTCAGCTGTTTCTGAAGAGCAACACACTGATATTCGAATATAATTCCCACCGGTATGAACTGATGGATCCCTTTTCCTAGTTCTCAATCATTTACTTTCTCATGAACCTGGACGAAAAGGCTTGGAGAGAACCATAACGGCGGCGACGACAAGGCCATGGGAGGATAGGGCAGGCGGCAGAGGGATGGCGGTAGGGTCTACAATAAAGGAACCTCCTGGAGGTTCTTTTTGTACATATATGCTAACATTATAAATTTAGATGGGAGGTCTCAGTAATATTAAAAACTAGAGAAAAGGTGACCGTAATTATTATGTAAAGTCGCACGTTAGTTTCGTAATTATTCCTATATATATATACACCAAAACCGCGGAAGTATATTCGTCGGTTGCGAACGGGCTATGCCCTTCCGCCCACTGCACGACTGCATATGATTGCGAACGGGCTCCGCCCGTTATTGGATTACATGACATTGAAAAGGAAAATTATTACTAAATAAAAGAATCATGGAAATCTTCACTAAACAATTAAAAATCAACCTTTAAACAGAGAATTTAAGAAGTACAAATCAGTGCATAATCAAAATCATACAATCAATATATAATAAATCGAGTTTTCCTCCAATAACGGTCCTCATCGTTATAATTGGCATGCATGACAGAATTAATTTTTAATATTATACTGTTTTATACCTCGTCAAAGCTTGTGTGGCTCCCAGAAACCTCCAAAGACCCTAAACGTAGAGGGATGTACACAAATTTGAGCTGTAAAGAAAGGAAGAAAATTACTATCACAACCATGTTAGAATGATAGAGAGCATAAAAGGATTAATCTTTATTCATCCCTTAAAGGGATATAAGTAGGTAAAGGGAGTGAACCCAAGATACAATTTAGAGATGTGGGACTAAAGAGCATATAAATGGATTTTACATAATGAGTTTTACATAAACATTATATTCAACAAACCAAAGATTCCATCTCTTCGTTAGAGTGGAAGCGCACATACAAACTTGATATTTTCATGTAATTTTAATTAAAGAAATAATTTGTACACGGAGGAAATGACTTGGCCAAACCTCTGCAAAGAAGGAAGTTACAGTTAAAACTGCATGCATATAAGTCAACGAGCACAATGTGATGTTTGAAGGGGTCGATTCTTACAGTGAAAACCCCAGAGAAAAATGATGTCCATCTATAGAAGTTAAACAGGACTTGACTTTAAGCACTAGCAATTACACGCATACCTTGAGGTGTAATGGAGATAAAATTTAAGAAATTCATCAAATAAATAACATAGTTATGGCACCAGTAAGAAAGTTCAAGGTAAAAAATGCACAAGTGAAGCTGGAAGGATTAAAGGATATTGGTATGCAAAAGTGAAGTTGCAAGGACTAATAATATAAAGTGACTTGAAAATTATTGGCCAAATAAGAGACATAAACCCATGGATGATCATAAGTATATGTTGAGTAGTGTTGGGGAAGTGATTAGTCACTACACCAATACAAATTGTTATAAAAAATGAAATAAAAAAATCGGCACAAAAAGACACCTCAAGAAAGCATATGTTGAGCAACATCGGGGTAGTGATTAGTTCATTGCACCAATACATCTGGTCCTAAAATTTGATAGCTTGAACCTTAAAATTTTGAAGATATATACTGACATGTTCGGTGATCATCCTGTAAAAATCTTTATGATCCTTCAATGCATATTATTAATTAAAATTAGAAAGCTGGGAAGAAAGCTACAACCCAATGTTGAGAAAGAAATAAGCAAAAATGGCAGAAAAAGGATCTAGCAGTAGAAAGGGCAAAATAGAAAGAAATTGAAGAGAAAAGGAGTTCTCATAAAACATACCTGGAGTCAAATAATCAACGGGAGCTTCGGATTCAGGAGCCATTTGAACTGGCAGCGTGGAACATGAGCAGTGGGGAGGATGCGAGGCGAGGCAGAGGGGATCTAGATCAGCAAGGCACAAATCTAGCAACAAACCCAACTGTGGGAGAAGATCGAACTGAAGCAGAGATCGGGAAGTTGGAGTCCGCATTAAGTAGACGTGGAAATTAGGGGGGAAGAACGCACAGAGAAGGGGATTGGAAGAAGCTTTTTCAGTGCGGCGGACAAAAAGGGTGAAGGACGTGAAAGAGGATATACCTTGAGCAGGAGGACGGAGCACTCGAAGAATCGAAGGAGTAAAGGAAAAAAGCTGAGCCGAGAATCAAAGGAGTCGAGGAGGAGGATGAAGAAGTGCGGCGGGCATTTTGCTGCCTGTTGGGTAACAGGTTTCCGGCGAGGTTAAGATACCGGAGCCTCGGCAACGAGGAGAGCGCCTCGCCGGGGATAACACCGTCGAAGAAGCTTCCTCCGAGGTTTAGGTGCTCTAACAGAGGGAGTCCAGCGATGGACGCGGGGATGGCGCCGGAGAAGCTATTGCTGTAAAGGGTCAGGATCCGGAGGCCCCTCAACTCGGAAAGACGAAATGGAAGTGAGGAATTGAAGAAATTATAGCTGAGATCGAGTGAGCGGAGGCCACGGAGGTGGAAGAGAGGAGACGAGTGCAGAATGGGGCCAGAGAAAGAGTTCGTGGAGAGATTGAGGTGCGTGAGAGAAGGCGAGAGGAGGCTTAACTCAGGCGGGAAGGGGTCCCCGGAGAGGTTCCGTAGAGAGAGATCGAAACCAGCCACCTCACCTCAGGCGGGAAGGTCTCCGTCGCCTTCGGCGCTGGTTGTCGGCGTAGATGGTTGAGTCGTCGGAGGATGCCCTAGATGGCGAGGAAGAAAGTGTTGTGCGTCGGTTGCTTTTTGTTGGACGATGATGATGGAATGATGGGGGAGAGGGGTTATCAAGCAGATATGAAAGGACGGGAGACAGGGGTTATCAAGCCTGAGAAAGTTGTTTTGAGATGTGCACAATTATTTTTGGGAATTGTTAAAGGCAAATCATAATGGCTATCCGCAAACCAATTTCTATGAGTTATATCCCGCCTTTTGAAAATACGTCTTGTACATGCATTTTTACGAAAAATTTTCAACACGAAAAATTGTAGATCTCGTCGAGATCTACAACTTTTGTGTTGAACACTTTTCCTAAAAATGCATGAACAAGGCGTATTTTCAAAAATTCGTCATAAAATCGCTATAGTTATGATCAGGGCGGCAATACGCCTTGTGCGTGCATTTTTGGGAAAAGTGTTCAACACGAAAGTTGTAGATCTCGACGAGATCTACAATTTATTTGTTGAACACTTTTCCTAAAAATGCATGTACAAGACGTATTTTCAAAAGGCGCGTTATAACTCATAGAAATTGGTTTGCAGATAGCCATATTGGTTTGCCTTTAACAATTCCCTTATTTTTTGGAGGGAGAACCGCCCGGGAAATGGTAGAAAACCCAAACAGCCATGGAGTTTGAAATAAAGAAGGGGTTTTGGAGGGTATTTTGGGAATGCCAAATGTTACACCAAGTCACTTTACTCTTCCCTTATAGTATAAACGTGTCATGAAATTTTTGGAGGGAAACGAATTTTTCCCTCCATAAATAATTTTATATTAAAATATTAGCATGAAAATTTTGGAAATGTATATTTTATTTTTATTTAAAAACGTGTATTTTGTAACAAAACAATTCATTGTTATTTTGCACCAACAAAAATAGTTGCTATTTTTGAAGGTAAACTTAAAATTCATATACGTAGAAGCATTTGATATGAGGTTATGATCTCTCATCTTAGACTTTGTTTAATCGACTCGTCATTGATCGATACAGTCATCTTCATCGTTAGCGCAACTCATGATACTTACAATATTGGAACGTTCACCTAACGCCTCATCGATCAATGTAAACATATTCTTCATACAGAAAAAAAATATCTTGACATGATTGCAGGGTATTCCATAACTAGTAACATTTGACAAGATCATTGAGCTACATGCCGAAGAATACATGGCTACATGATGTGCGTATGTATGCCGACCCTAACAGTTATGTACGTTTGTGAAGACATATATAATATCCACAGTGAACACATTCATATTATATATATTTAATTACTCGTATCAAGCTTACGATCGAGATCGTCGCTATCATCAATATAACTTCACTAACATCAAAAATATCATTATTAGAACTTTAACAGAAGATCGTATGTTTTGATGACGGCGCGCTCACTATCTGCCGCAGCCGTCTCCCGACCATGGGAGTGCGGATAGTCAGGTGTATGGTGATGGGTGTGCGCATAGCAAAATACCATATGAGGGCGATGTGCATAGCCAAGCGTGTATGATTATATGTATGCGCATAGCAAAACACCCCCATCATGAGGCAAGGGTGCGCATAGCCAAGCGTAGTTATGGGTGGTGCTCATAGCAAAATACCCCATCATGGGGGTGTGCATAGCCAAGCATATGGTTATGGGTGTGCGCATAGCGAAATACCCCCATCGTACATGCATGGGTGTATGCATATATATAGTTATGGGTGTGCGCATAAAAAAATATCCGGCCATCATGTAGTGCGCATAGCCCCAAGCGCATGATTATGGGTGCATGTGTGCATATCAAACTACCATATATCATTATTGGAGTACGCATAACCAATTGTATGGTTATGGGTGTGTGCATATAGATAAGGTTGATATATATCATCAACTTAAACATGCATAATGTGCGTCGTATACGTACTTCATGTATTTCATGCATCATGCTCACTAAGTGCATGACATGATTCATGTTCAATCATTTGATAAATGATAATAACTATATCACTCATATCCCTTTTAACAAAAGATCTTATGAAATGTTTGATATCAAATTTTGACAGAAGATCATGTGTTTTGATGTCACGAAAGATAAACATGTTAATTAACTATGATAATTAATATTTATATTAATATTAATATTTTTTGTTGTGGTTCGACAATAGTTCTGCTCTTAGATTGAGTGTTGTTGATCACCTCATAACACGTGATGTACGTGATTGAATTGTATGTGACACAAATTAATTAAATATAGGAGAACTATATAATGTTTAAATTAATATTAATATATTTACGCATATGCTATATACAAATTAAAAATTATTTTTTTTCCACGGCAAAAAAACCGTGGCTAATACTACCTTTTTAGCCACGGATTTAGAAACCGTGGCTAATATTATCTTTTTTTGCCACGAACTTGATGAACCGTGGCTAATGTATTTTTTTTGCCACGAATTGGACATCTGTGGCTAATACTTGCTTATTAGCCACGAATTAGGGGCTGTGGCTAATACTTAACTATTAGCCACGGTTTTTGACCCGTGGCAAAAAAAGGTGTGGCTAAAAGTCATTTTTCTAGTAGTGAAGGTTGATTATGGTGTTGTCTTGAAACACAATCTCATAAGCATTAACCAACTATGTGATAAAAGATTCAAGGTAGTCTTCACACATGTCCAATGCGAAATAATTTATAATGATTCACATAATATTTTATAACTAAAAGTAGGAAAGTAAATCTATATCTAGTTGATTTCATTTCTGACACAACAGATATATGTCTATTTAATTCAGCTTGCCTAATATTGCATAAGTGGTGATTTTCCTCTAGCATATGAGCTTGATAATGCGTTATTTATAGTTATTTTTATGTAATATTTTATTAAAAATTAATTTAATTTAATTTAGTTTTTGTTAATTTATCACTAATTTACTTTCTTTTTGTATTTTCAGGCAATTTGGGCTGCCAATAACAATTTCAAGCTCATAAGAATAATCAGGAGAATATTTGGAGTACTTCTGCCAAAATCGCAATGTACACGCCCTAGGTCACGGGCGTGACCAAGGGCGTGACACCATGTCACGGCCGTGAACCAGCCCCGCCATATTTCAGTTGAAGGAGTCAGCCGCCACGTCAGATTAAAATTACACGCCCTCCGTCACGGGCGTGACCTCAAGGTTACGGGCGTGACTCGCCCGGAATACGTTCAATGCAACCAGCAATCAATTCCCGCCGTTTCTAGACTACACGCCCTCGGTCACGGGCGTGACCGAGGCCGTGACTCTTCTGCAACCGCCAGATTAACTCCAGATCGCGGCGTTTCCCGCCGTTTCTAGACCCGGTCAAGACACGCCCTTGGTCACGGGCGTGACCAAGGCCGTGACCCGCCATGCAATTGATTTCTGGCGGTTTTTCTTCCCCAACGTTCCCGGCTTTCAAGACAGCAATTACGCAGTTTAGACGCCCTTGGTCACGGGCGTGACCAAGGGCGTGACTCCCCTTTTTTCAACTATAAAAGGCAGCAATCTCCAGAAGTCAAGGAGTTCGATTTTGGAGATTAATTTCAGCTTTAGTTTACTGTTTTTGATGTTCTAGCTAGTTTTTCCTAAAGTTGTAAGTTTTTAAATTATTGTAATTTTAATTCAAGTATTGTTGTTTTCTTAATCATGTCTTTTTCCTCTTCTACTTGTATTCTCATCACTATGATGAGTAGCTAAATTTCCTTTAGCACTTGGTAATGATGAACTTTGGAATAAAATAAAATATGTTTTGAATCTTTCTAATTAGCAAACTCTCGTATTGTTTATTTTCGATTTATCTTTGAATTACTTTGTTTTGATTTCATATATCTGGAATATGACTTTCAATCTAAGATTCGTTTGCTAGTGATCAAGAGATCCATGCGAACGAGGAGATCACTCAAAGATAAAAAGAGTTGTATGCATTCCTCGAGAGAGGGTGACACAAATCTTTCGGATTGGAGTCAAATCCAATAGTGGGGTTCACCACTTAAAGCAAGCTTAGGGGGTTTCGACTGGCCGAGGGGTCTTAATCGATCAACCTAAGGTTAGGTGGTAGTTCTCTCGAGAGAGGCTCTACCATATTTTGGGAACCTCCACGGTCGAAGATATTTCAATAAGAGTTTGCGGTTTCATCTTTTATAAAATTATATTTTATTCCAAAGGGATTCGAGACCAAGTGCTAATCCTTTAAATCATAATTTTTCTTCGTAGATAATTTTCTCCAAATCGTTTTTCCAAAACAAACCCAACTTTCGATCGATAAAATAATAGCTCTTCTTTGTGAGTAGAAGTACTCAACAAGCCCGGAAAAATACGACACTTGATTTTCTAAATCCTATACTATAAAGCGATAGGTACACTTGCCTTATCGAATTATACGTGGATAATATTCTAATTTTGCGCAGCGCGAATTTATTCCATCAGAGCTCTTTGATGACCCAGATCCTTGAATCTCATGTGCTTAGGAAGCGCATAAGGAGCTTGTCATTGATCTCTGTCAATGATATCTCCTTCTCTAGTCCCTTAAGTTCATTGACTATAATGCTGAATCTCTCACACATCTTAGCAACTGATTCCTCAGCTTTCTTTTGAAAGTTCTCATACTAGGATATGAGAAGAGACCTTTTATCTTTTATTTCATCAGAACTTCCATCCTCTATCCTTGATAGAGATTCCCAGTTCTCGTTAGCTGACTTGCAATCAGTAACTTTTTGGTAGATCTAAACATTATAGACACCAAGATGTTCACGGCCTTGGCATCCCAGTCATTTATCTTCTTTTCTTCTTCCATCAATTCAGCTCTAGGGACAGGTTCTTTTGTTGCACTCCAACAGGAATCTTTCTTGCAAGGAATTAGTTGATCTGAAAGCACAGAATTGAAGATTCCCTCATCAGCAAAATTCATATATAATTTTATTTCGGCTTTCCAGAGTGTAAACTTTTCCAAGTTACAAACTGGAGGTCTTATAGATGCAAATCCATTGAAATTATTAGAACTCATTTTTGAAAATAGATTTATACTGTAGTAGTTTTGGATTTTATAACTATTCAGATATTTTTGATCAAGGTGTTAAACCATTATTTGATCAACCTCCCTCTAATATCAATTGAAAGGGTGAACATGCACCTCTGAGAATCCTCTAGAGGGGGGAGAGGGTGAATAGATAATTAAAAATATTTACTTAAACTATAAAATAGATTTAGATTTTTCTCAGATTCACATCCATAATCACACATCCACATTTAACTAAGCACATCAGAAATAAAGGTGCAGGAAATAAACACAGAATCAACAAAAAAATAATAATCACAGAAGACATAAGAATTATAGTAGTTACCCAAAATCTGGGTACATCTACTCTTCTATCACTTTGGTAGGAATCCATTATTCCAGTTCCTGAGTCTTTTGATAAGAAGAGTCTTAGAACTAGTGACTGAGTCTTTTGTAAGGAGACTCTTAGAACCTGATGCGCAAATCTTAGCACACCGCTAAAGGCGGTAGTAAGACTGCGGCACGAAACGGCAGTGTACCGATCGTTCAAGTAATATAAAATGGGAATGAATCCCCAAGTATCGATCTCGTAAGGAACATAGTAAGGTGGAGTTAACTATTGAGGAAGGACTTGAGATCGAAGTCCTTTAAGTCGGGTGGATGCGGAAACGGGGGGTTTTGGATTTGTGGAAATAAAATAAAATAGCTACGACTACTCCTATGCAGGCCTTGAGCGCACTGCTTCGCCGGGCGGATGGAAACTAGGCAGGCCTTGAGCGCCCTGCTTCACTAGGCGGATGGGCGAGTAGGCTAGCGGATGAGGTGAATAAGTGCGGAATCGAACTATGCAGGCCTTGAGCGCACTGCTTCGTTGGGCGAATGGATTACACGGGCCGCTATGCCACGCTTCGCTAGGCGGATGGAAGAGTAGGCAAGCAGATGGAATGGTTCGCACCGGCGGAGTCGGAATGGATTACACGGGCCGCTATGCCACGCTTCGCTAGGCGGATGGAAGAGTAGGCATACGGATGAGGGTCGCAAGCACCTCGTCGACAAGCACGCCACTAGCAATTGCTAGTGCGGCACACCAACGTGACGGCGAGATGGAGGATGGAATGGGGCGCTCCTCACTTGCATAAACCACTCATATCAATTTTACATTAACATGAAATACAAAAATAACATGATAAGGTTTAAGCAAACATTGTTCATACACCCAAACTATAAAGGAAAACGATACTACAGTATAAAGGAGGTTTAGATTACAACCAAAGCACGGAGACTCATCGGAGGTTCACGGCCGGAATCTAGGGTTGTCAATCCTTGTCCGGGCTCGGGCTCCAACTGTCGTCCGGGGTCCGGAAGAGCTGTCACCTTCTTCTATTATACCCGTCTTCTCCGTCAATCTTCTCTGGCCACGATCTCACCGGAGAACTTCATAAATGCAGCAGGAAATCCCTTGAAATGGAGCTTTGGAGATGCACGATCAATGGAGGAGGCCTAGAGGATGCTCCAGCTTGAGATATGCAAGAGAATGGCGGCCGGAGCTCCTCCCGAAGGTGGGCGGCGATGGAGTGGCGAACTGGGCGCTCAGGAGCGGAAAAACGGCGAACTGGAAGTGATCCCCCGACCTAAAATCACGCACGTCTATTTATAGGCGGAGCAGAAATTAACAGCGCGCACGGTCAGGCGCACGACCAGTGGTTGTGCGCGAAGAAATGCCTCTGATCGTGCGCGAAGAACCTGTAGTATAGTCATGAACTGCAAAAATAGCGCACGATCAGTGGCGCACGACCAATGGTCGTGCGCGAAGGAGGCCAGTGATCGTGCGCCGACGCTCTGTCTGGGTAGGGAATTAACGCACGACCAGTGGTCGTGCGCCTGGTCGTGCGCGAAGGAAAACGCACGACCAGTGGCCTTTTGACAGAAAATTCCCCAGAACCCATCCCGAGTGTCGCACAACCCTTGGACCTGCATGAAAATATACTAGACCACAAAAATACATGAAATCACACCAAGATGGGGATAAATGTGCACTAAGCAATGAATTGGGCAACGTGATCAAATAGAATTGAATATAGGCCTAAAGTGAAGTGCAAGTGCATGAAAACTAGCCCAGATGAGTCCAGAAATCACTATATAAACTGGACTCATCACACCCCCAGACTTACCTGTTTGCGCGTCCCGAGCAAACAAATCCGGCGGAGTTGGAAAAAAGGTGGTTAGCATAGAGAATTGGAAAGAAAGAGTAAGATGCGAAGTATCATACCCATGCAAATAGAAATTCTGTAAAAGAAGATTCTAACTATACTAATTAATTTACAAAAGTATACATGCGTAAATAGAGATTTATTTGTACTCAGATGGTGAATCATGAAGAATTTGTGCGGTCGTGCCCGATGTGAAAGTAAACAAGCCACTCAGGAGGGTGTTGCTAAAGACCGGAATTCGGGAATAACTCCGCTGAAATCCATCAACGACGAGAACCATAAGCTTGCCCGGTTACACTCTCTCCACGGCGCTAGCAAACTCACAAGTTAAATCAATAGGACTTCGGGTTATAATTGGGCTTAGGTTACGGTATGATATTCAATGATAAACGAAACGGCTACGCAACCCAATTGAGTCAAAAAGTAATGTTGTACCAAAACAAGGCCATGAACGATGCTAGTGTGACACACCCCCAGACTTAGCTTGAAAACTGGGTGTGCAAACAGCCTACTCCAAACAAATACCAACTGAATTTTTTTTCTATTACGCCCAAGGTGATTTCTTTTCATTTTTATTTTTTTACAGATTTTTTTTCTTTTAACTTCATTTTTTTTATCCCCCGGTTGGTTTACAACAATATGTTCAGCACACAATACACATTTTCTTAACATCACAAAAATTTCCATACATCACATCCAAATATGAAATGTAATTTCAGTTAACTCACTACTTGGCTGCGATAATAAGATAAGCTTCAGGCTTTGGTGATTTAAAGAAGAGCTGAAACAAAGGAAGGGTAGGCACAAACTTGGCTTGCAACGGTAAACGCATAGGTCATGGAAAACAAAGCTCAATCTAGCCAAAAATTGGCCTACATCACGTTTAACAATAGTGAGTTGCTCTCACCCCTGCTTCAAGAGTCGCTTGGGGTAAGTTCTTAGCCCACGAGAAAGGTAAACCTTCCTTCCGACTCGAGCAACACACAACTAGCGCTTGCTTACACACAACACCGTGCTACCGCAAATTTCGGTTACATTCACCAAATGAGTACAATAAATCAAAAACTACACAAGAATAATAATTGTAAAGTAAAAGTATAGAGACAATCTAATTCTACTCAAATTTCTGTGCAAGCAAGGAATATGCGACTAGAGCACTACAAGAGTCAACATCGTACTCCAATTTGCAATTCCTAAGCTAACATCCTATTTCACATTCCAAACCAAGATAAGCGTGAACGGAAGCACACAAACAAGTGAGTGTGCGCTCAAGTGGGTGCAGTGGTGTGCAATGCAATTGAACATAACTAAATAACTGAAATTAAAATACTTCTAGTATGCAAATGAGATGTGCACGTGCAGTGGGTAACATATAACGGCTCTCCCCAAGACTAAATCTAAGCAATAGACATAAATGATGTAACCATGAAAATTGAAAATGAAGTCTAGGGAAAGAGATTACCCAATGCTCAGAAGTGAGCATACCAGAAGACGCGTGAAAAACTGAAGCAAACCCGCCATTCAGAATTTGCAATACGTACCTGCAGGGGTGAGCTCCACAAAAACAAAAGAAAGCAGAAATGCTAAGGCTGAACAGAAATTAACTAACTACTCTAACTAGGAAAATGAAAATGTAATAACAGTAAGATAACTACTGGGGTTATTGTCATCCCAGCACGACTTATTCAGGCATTTGTACAGTTATAGCTAATGGGAGTATGGAAGGAGAAGTGGACAGGTAACTGGCCCAATATTCGTGTCGGTAGCGGGTACCGATACGGTGATAGAACAATCACGCCTCTACCCGAATATAAATACCTGCTCCTCACAGGTAGAGGGAAAAGAAAGTAAGAAGAGGAGGAGGCCTGGTCCTCACTCATCTCACCAAAACTATCCTTGCCCAGCAAGGTATCATCTCCAGGGAGGAAGCAGGAGGAGAAGGCAATGAGTGGAGCTTCCTTTACGGAGAGGGAATCAACCTCCTCACATAAGAGGATGCTCTCATCATTGACTTGAGCAAAATGCTCCAAGTCCTCCTGAAGTACCCGTGAAGACTCAACCTGCACAGGCTCAGATGAAGAAAGGGGATCAATAAATAAACAAGACGAAGAACATAAATAATCAAAAATCGGGGGAGTGGTCCCGGTCTCACTCCCATCAGGTTGGGGAAGTAAAAAAATGTTTGCATTGTCATCAATGCCACAAGATTCGGCGGGATCAACGGTGGTCAGGCTTAGGATTTGGACTTCCTCCACCGGTGTTGAGGAAAACTCCTCTTCACCTAGAAGGTTGTCCTCCTCCATAGGAACAGGCACAACACATAGATCGCCATCCTCATCCTACGACACATCCTCAACAATGTCGTCTGAGACGAGTATAGTAGTATGCAAAACAGGGGGAGGAATAATGCTTGGATAAATGTCAAGCATCAATTCCTCACAAAGAATCGAATCCACGCACGGTGATATATGCACAGGGGAGATAGGCTCGGCCATGTCAGAGCCTAGATCAGCCACGCATTTGGTGACTGTGTCCACATCATCCCCTTCAAAGCATGAAGGTGACACGGAAATATAACCAGATGTTGAAGGCGTGCCTACAGAAGTAGGAGTCGGGACGATCCGGATATCCAGCTCATCATCCTCGTCCAATTGACGAAGATACTCGGCACAGTCCTTCAGGGCGTGATCCATGCTTTGACAGAACAAGCACCGTTTATATTACTCCTTGGTCCTTGAGGGGCCGGGGAGGAATATAAAAATGGTGTATGCGGCGAGGACGAGTGGCCATAAGACTTGGGCACAGGGCATGAAGAACCATAGGAAAATGGTGCTCCGTACACCGGGCCACGAGAATTATGCCCACCATCTTCCGTAGGGCATCTATCATTAGCGTGAGAAATATCTCCACACCAACGACAACGAATATTGAATGCAGCCCACATGATGTGAAGATAATAATATTCAAAAAGAAAGACACTGTTGTGCAAAATACTACACCTAACACTGATTACTAAAGCAACCTAATATAAAAAGGAAAACAGAATAGGAAGAAAAAAAACAAAAGAATGCAATATACACAGGGAAGGGCTTCTCGCTCAGATTCTCCCTCTCCAGAAAACTCACACGTCTGTGTTCCCCGACAACGGCGCCAAAAACTTGATGCGCAAATCTTAGCACACCGCTAAAGGCGGTAGTAAGACTGCGGCACGAAACGGCAGTGTACCGATCGTTCAAGTAATATAAAATGGGAATGAATCCCCAAGTATCGATCTCAGAAGGAACACAGTAAGGTGGAGTTAACTATTGAGGAAGGACTTGAGATCGAAGTCCTTTAAGTCGGGTGGATGCGGAAACGGGGGGTTTTGGATTTGTGGAAATAAAATAAAATAGCTACGACTACTCCTATGCAGGCCTTGAGGGCACTGCTTCGCCGGGCGGATGGAAACTAGGCAGGCCTTGAGCGCCCTGCTTCACTAGGCGGATGGGCGAGTAGGCTAGCGGATGAGGTGAATAAGTGCGGAATCGAACTATGCAGGCCTTGAGCGCACTGCTTCGTTGGGTGAATGGATTACACGGGCCTCTATGCCACGCTTCGCTAGGCGGATGGAAGAGTAGGCAAGCAGATGGAATGGTTCGCACCGGCGGAGTCGGAATGGATTACACGGGCCGCTATGCCACGCTTCGCTAGGCGGATGGAAGAGTAGGCATACGGATGAGGGTCGCAAGCACCTCGTCGACAAGCACGCCACTAGCAATTGCTAGTGCGGCACACCAACGTGACGGCGAGATGGAGGATGGAATGGGGCGCTCCTCACTTGCATAAACCACTCATATCAATTTTACATTAACATGAAATACAAAAATAACATAATAAGGTTTAAGCAAACATTGTTCATACACCCAAACTATAAAGGAAAACGATACTACAGTATAAAGGAGGTTTAGATTACAACCAAAGCACGGAGACTCATCGGAGGTTCACGGCCGGAATCTAGGGTTGTCAATCCTTGTCCGGGCTCGAGCTCCAACTGCTGTCCGGGGTCCGGAAGAGCTGTCACCTTCTTCTATTATACCCGTCTTCTCCGTCAATCTTCTCTGGCCACGATCTCACCAGAGAACTTCATAAATGCAGCAGGAAATCCCTTGAAATGGAGCTTTGGAGATGCACGATCAATGGAGGAGGCCTAGAGGATGCTCCGGCTTGAGATATGCAAGAGAATGGCGGCCAGAGCTCCTCCCGAAGGTGGGCGGCGATGGAGTGGCGAACTGGGCGCTCAGGAGCGGAAAAATGGCGGACTGGAAGTGATCTCCCGACCTAAAATCGCGCACGTCTATTTATAGGCGGAGTAGAAATTAACAGCGCACACGGTCAGGCGCACGACCAGTGGTCGTGCGCGAAGAAATGCCTCTGATCGTGCGCGAAGAACCTGTAGTATAGTCATGAACTGCAAAAATAGCCCACGGTCAGTGGCGCACGACCAATGGTCGTGCGCGAAGGAGGCCATTGATCGTGCGCCGACGCTCTGTCTGGGTAGGGAATTAACGCACGACCAGTGGTCGTGCGCCTGGTCGTGCGCGAAGGAAAACGCACAACCAGTGGCCTTTTGATAGAAAATTCCCCAGAACCCATCCCGAGTGTCGCACAACCCTTGGACCTGCATGAAAATATACTAGACCACAAAAATACATGAAATCACACCAAGATGGGGATAAATGTGCACTAAGCAATGAAATGGGCAACATGATCAAATAGAATTGAATATAGGCCTAAAGTGAAGTGCAAGTGCATGAAAACTAGCCCAGATGAGTCCAGAAATCACTATATAAACTGGACTCATCAGAACCAAAGACTGAGTCTTTTGATAAGGAGACTCTTAGAACCACTGACTCTGTCTTTTGATAAGGAAACTCTTAGAACCATTGATTGAGTCTTTTGATAAGGAGACTCTTAGAACCAAACAACTAGATCTTTTGATAAGGAAATCTTGAACCACACTGAATCCTTTGAAGAGGGATTCTTAAAACTCTTTTCTCAATGATAGAAAATGAGAGAGTAAAAGTAAAGAAGAAGAAGAAGCAAGTCTTCTGATTTGAATCCTCTTTCAGCAAATTTCTCTAAGGATTCTTGGCACTCCTAGTGGACTGGATATTCTATATTTTTAATCCTTTTTGATAAGAAGAAAATGATTGTTAAGCATTTGAACCAGTGCTTTTAGATTGTTGTAGCAGAGAGATGGAATAAGAAGAAGTGTTGATGTCGACAATTGTGTCTTGATTCTGTATTCTTTGTATTTCTGTTATGTGTCTGTTAGAGTTCATGGTATATTAATCTCCAGAGAATGTAGAATTCTTCCCCTTAGGAAATTGTCTTCAGAAAGAATAGAATTTAATCTTTCTATCTTTGTCTTCAATAATCCATCCGAACTCTTCAAATTTCTTTCATAACTAAGTCCAAAATTCAATGATAAATCTCTTTCCTTGTTTCAGCTCTCTACAATTCAAATAACTTCCATAGTTATTATCTTCCAATAAATCTGAAAGAAGGCCTCTGAAATTTCCATTCTGGGTATAAGTCGATGCTACTTCGAATTCTGTTAAAGGGTATGTCAAAATCTGCTTCAGAACGTGATTGTGTCGACTTAACTGAATAGTCGACATTGCGTCAATTTCTTATCGATGCTTGCGTCAACTTCTGTCTTAGAAGATGCGTCGACAACCAGTCAGAGACACGTCGATTTCCAGTCGACGTTGCATTGACTTTTAGTCGACGCAAATTTGCTTTGGTTGAATTTCTTCTTGATTTCAGCTTTCCTTTCTCATGACCTTGACTTGACTCACTTTCTAGGACATTTATGACCTAATTACCCTCTCTATACAACATGGGTAATTATCCTAGGATGTGAAATCAATTATAAATAATTTGTTAAGTTAAATCAATAGGGTTTTTCCCCAACACAATTGACTTTGTTTTCAACCGTAAAGAAATGGAGCTTGTTCAAATGGAGGTGGTTTGATTTATCTTGAGGATATTTGTGAATAATGCTAGAATAAAAATATTTAATTGCATTATTGTAACTAATACTTATTTACCAAACTTTTAGAAGTTTTCTTTCCATATTTTAACTTAAATATCATTTGTTTTAAGTGCAGAAACTTTCTGATAAAAACATGCACAAATATGTCATTAACATCATAATTTTTTTATTATTCTCATCAAGTATTCTTAAAGTTAACTCATTTTGTTTATGAATATTTATCAAGTTCATTTTACTTGATTATGCACTTTATATACTATATTATCTTACATCCATTTTGTGTGATGAATTATTATTTTTCATATGAAAATTGTAGGATAAGATGAGTTGGCTAAGAAAGGTTTGCAAAGGTTCAAGCCATAAAATCTCAAAAGAGCATCACAAATAAAAAATCGATGATAATTATGATGGGGTTTGCAATGAACCTACAAATTCATTGGTAATTTCAATGTCCAACAATTACTTCTATTTCAAATATTGAAATTTGTTTATTTTGACACCATTTAGTTTTCTACATCATAAAAAGATTTAACACTTTGTGATCCTTATATAATTTTCTTTAATATTTTTAAGACACTCCTTAGTTTAAGTAATAAAGTATTTGACAAATTGGAGAATTTGTTTCTCTTAAATGTTTATTAAAGTTATCGATATGGATAGATATATACTATAATCAGAAATGATCATCTAAATTTGGCCTCAACAATAGATAATATCTCGTTTTATAAAGAAAATTATAATGAGATAATTTGTATTGATTGAGCCTTTTTCCTACTTTCTGGTGTTAGTGGGCCTCAATAAAGGAGCAACACATAGTTTGAAAAATAATGTATGAGTTATTTCTTAAGAAATTTGCTCTGTAAATATTTCTTATTAATTTAGTTTTAAATAGCTTCATAATTAAAGTAGCTTTTCCACAACTACTTCTTGATGTACTTGATGCAATGTAGGGTTCCATTTTATTGATTGCTTAGTGGATTCAAGAAAAATCATAAGTATATTGGCTTCAAATAAATCATACTTCTCTTTGTTGGATGTAATTTATGATTTGGGGTAAACAAACAAGATACTTCATTGAAGAGGAGTATAAGTCACATACCTTTGACAATATTAGCTGGCACAAAAACATTCCCTTGGCTATACCCATGGTTAATGAAAATAAGTATTTGATCAACTGAGTATTAAGTGGCTCAAGAGAGATCTAGAAGAAGACTAATCTAATTAGTTGGCCATCAATTTTTTACTGCTACATGTAGGCACAAATAGATTCATCAAAACACTAAGGAAGATGAAGAGATGAATCAAGGAAAAATAGGTTCCAAATAAAAGAAGTCAACACAATGCTGAACAAAAAGAAGTCATCAAACAATTACTCGGAAAGAGTCACAAAAGATGAGAAGCCAAGTCCTAGAGACTTGAAATTTTGATTGTAGAATGCAGGATAACTCACCAAAAGTGTAAAATGTAAAACAATGATGAGCAAACTATATAGAGCAAAGAGCACTGAAGAAGTTTCTTTAATTATAGTTGTGCCCAAAAAACAAATGCACTTTGTACCCAAAAAACAAATGCACTTTGTACAAGCTATTCTCCGAAGAATTCAGTACAAGCTATTCTCCAAAAAACTCAGTAGCATACAATGATAATGGATCACCAGCTGAGCCATCCCTCTATTGGCTCTCACATAAGGAATAATACTCCTAGCCAAATAAAGATATCCTATTGCAGTTGGTTGATCTAGAAATAAGTGATCGCTAACAAAAAAGAAGTTTTATCGTTATTTAAAATCAATTGTTACCGATCTAGAAAATGAAAACATCAATTTTCTATCGTCCATCCTTCTTGGGACTTGAAAATAAATTGAACATGAATATATAAAGTTCCTTCAAAATGACAGAGAAACTCTCCCTTAATCTTGAATCCCTAACCCTAATTCTTCTCTATCATTTTCCGTATTTCACTATAACCCGAGTCACTCTTATTCTTTGAGGCTCAGGTAGAATCAATTCCTTCTACCTAGTAATATTTGCTCATTGATAAACATCCACAATAGTTGTATTGGGTTATCAGATCTCTCTTCAAAATATATGTGTGTGGTTCTTGAGTCACCAAAGAAAATTACTCTCTGGTTTCTTGAGCCTACAAAAGGAAAATTCTCTAATTGGCTTCTTGAGTCTCTAGTTGAAAAGGCATTATGACCTTTAATAGATAATGTTTTCTCATAGGTTGCTGAATAGAGAAGTATCCAAATTTTTATTGTGGAATGATCACACAAAACCACATAGAGCAAATCCCAAAGGACATGCAATTACATTGAACTGTTCAATGTAATTGTATGAGTGAATGAGTTTATCATATCCAGAAGAAAATGAAGAAAAAATTTCTAGAACTAATATATCACCAATTTATTTAAGCAATCATAAACTTATTTTTTGAAAAAAAATTAAAGAACATGAATTAAACCTAATATGGTAATAACTTCATCAAACCAAAATATTCTCATATGATGCATAAACACATTAAAACTAGCATTGAGAGACATGAAAAATGTTTTGTTACTCAAATAAAAGAGGGATGATTAAAAATACAAGAATGTAAGGGATGAAACCTCAAATAACCAAAGATTTGGGCAGAGGAGAAGTAAATACAAAGGGAGAAGAGATACTTCTCTATGGATGCTCGGGATAGATTCACAAGTTGTCATTTTTAATTTCCTTTAGTTTTTGGCCTCATCTAGGGTAGAGAAAGGGTTGTCACCACTATTCCCAATGCACCCAACTTGAATTTAAATGCTTTCACTTCTACGTTACATTCCTTATTCCTCCTAACTTCTTTGGTGTTCTTGAAACATTCTCATTGGAACCCTAAAACTTCAGAACTGCATCTGTTGGACGAAGTGAGTGGAATAGAATTGGATTCCCCAAATGACCTAAGGGTTTACTTTAAATATACAACAAAAATGATCTTATATGGTCGAGAGCATGATCATGTGTCCGATTATGAGCAGTCGATGAAAAATTGATGAGAAAACTAGACAGGGTGAAAATTCATGATGATAGTGTGTCAAGAAGAAGTGAATGGCCTTTGCCACTATATACAAATAACATAATGACCATGAAATTAATATATGCACCCCGCCATACACAAGCACATAGTCATGGTCAAACAAATGCATGGGCAAAATCCAAACCTCATTTGTAGGTCAAAATGAAAGGTAGTCCTACATGATCATGTGCATAAGCCTCACAGTCGTTCCCTTGGCTAGTCAATGTATAGGAAATTGATGAACTTTGACTAGCAGAAAGCACACAATCATGCTCATAAAAGTACAGTCGCGTGTAACCTATTTGAAAATGACTTATAGAAACATATAGTTGGAGTGGAAGTTATACCTAGTGCGCACGACCTTGCTCATTGAAAAGAACAACCAGACACCTTGATCAAAACTCTAAAAATGTGTCCAAAATGCTCTTAATGCACAAAAAATCATGTATTTTTCTCCTAGGGTACCCTTGTATCAGGATTATTCAAATACTATATAATGTGGCTTGCTAACCAACGGGAGAGGGTAAAAATGATATGAAATTTTAGCAGTAGACATGCCGAAATAGTTATATAGATTATATGTAGCAAAGACCCCAAACTTAAATGATTGCTTATCCACTAGAAAATGAAGCTCATCACAGAGGGAAAAATAAAGTTCAAATGGAAAACACAACTTTATGCAAGTGTAGGAAACTAATTCTCAGACAAATAAAACAATGAAAGATTTTTATAAGGAAAATAAATCTAAATGGAAATGAGTTTACAAGTTCTTTATATGGACAAGAGTGAATTATTTCTACAAGTTCAAACATACATAGACATGCAAATTCAGAGAAATGTGCAAAGATACAGTTACATAGTTAATTTATAAGATTCTAACAACATTACTACAAGGAGGCATGCAATGAAATCCATCATTATTAATAATCATAGGCTTGCACTTCTACACTCTCTCCATTACACTGATTATGAAATTATTCTTAGAATCAACAGGACCTTTTGTAAGACAAAAGATAAGGCTTAATCTTATGCTTAAGGTATGATATTCAAAGATAAACATGAAGGGTTATTCATACTTAAGAAAAGATGTTGAGTCCAATAATTGTAATTCACCAACAGGAGTAGTAAGAAGGGGATTCCACCCAAACGTACTTTTAATTATATATAATCACTTCAAAGTATTAGAGATTCATCAATCATTCAATTTTCCTTCTTTTCATAATTTTTATTCTTAACTTACCTACCTTTTTATACAAATTTTTATTTTGCACAATAGAATAGAGATGATGGATTTTATCTTCTCATTTCAAAGAAGTTTTTTTGTTTTCCTCTTCAATACACAAAATTACTTGAACTGTTATAAGGAAAAACATTAAAACTCAAAAAATAAGTGTGAAAAGTTGGGTAGGCTCTTTGTCATTGGTGGACCTCAAGGTGGCGGTGGTTCAAAGAAAAGGGTATGAGGATCAAATTTGAGTAAGCACTGGTGAATTGAAATAGTCAGACACAAAGGCCCAAATTATCCAAAACAAGGACTAAATCATGTCCTAAGCACAATGCAATCAATGCAAATGTGTTAAGAACTTCATATCAGCAAGTTCTAGTTATTAAGTTAAACTACATATTCATTATTAAGCAAGAATCATTATCTAAGAACAAATAACACACTATAATGCATATATAGGAAAATTATAGTAATGCAAGGATTAAACAGGGCAACTTCACATCTTGAACAATAAAAGGTAGCTCAAACCATGTTGATTTAGCAAGTCTTGATAAAATTTTCACAAGAAACAAGAGCAAGAATAAGAGAAGTGCTCAAATATGATGGCATAGTCTTTAAGATTAAATAGTTCATCACAAGAGGTAAAGAGTACTTAAAGAAACAAGACAAGCTACTCATAGAAAAAATTGGGTGCTAGAAATTAAATTTTTATACTAATAAAATGAATTAAAGGATGCATACAATTTGCAATATGAACTAGGGTAAGCCATGAAACTATCCCCCAAAACTTAAATGGAGCATTGTCCCTTATGTAACGAAAGTAAATAAGATATAAAGGAGCGGAAATAGAATACCTAGTACCAAGATAGCATCCAAGACATGGTACAAATATTTTGAACTCCAATATTAATCATAGGTTGCATGCATCAAAACCTAGAATAAAAAAAAAATAAAACAAAACATTGGGCAAACATATGCTAGTGAATTATACAAACTAGTAGAAATGAAAGGTAATTGTGCTTATAAGGAGCATGGGCAAAAATCTAAACCTTGTTTTTCATGTTGAAGTGAAAGGTAATTACCCACGATCATGTGTATAAGGCAGACAGTCGTGCACGTGGCCAACATATGTACATGAAATCGACGAACATCCACTAGCAAAAAGTTCACGGCTGTGCACAAATGTGCAACGTCATGTGTAACCAGTAGAAAAATGCTTTATAGATATTGGGAGCTAAAGTGGAAATAATACCTGAGGTACATGACTATGCTCATTGAAGAGCACGACCATGCACCTTGAGATGAAATCTTGAAAGGTGTTCCAAATGCTTTGAAATGTATAAAAATTCATGTATTTTACTCAAATGTTCTGATATATCAAAATTATGTAAGTACTCTATGATATGGAATGTTAATCAACAAGGGAGGGGAAAATAGATAGGAATTTTAAGTAAGAGACATACCAAACTAGTTATATTGATTTTACATTTTGGGGAACCTCAATAAAAATCATTTATGTCTCTTGCTCTACAATTTAGATTTATTTTATTTCCTTGTGATATTATGTTGTGACTTTGCGTGAGTTATGAAAATTTTTTTTTACTCTATTAACCCTCCTTGAGAAATATTGAAATCTTATTCTGCACTTTCAATTGGTATCAAAGCTAGATTCACCATTTAGGGCTAACAAACTGGTGAATCAAGACCTAGTTATTTAGATATTTCTTTAAAATAATCTATGTTACACCTTGTGTTAACAAAAGGATTATGCCTCAACTTCTAGACCCCCCATATGCAACCTTGAAAATTTTTGCATTATGAAAATCTAAAATTTTGCTATATATGAACTATATTGATGATGATACTTTTGAATATATCTTGGTAAGACCTTTTATAAGCAAGAAAATATGTATGATCAGCAGTACCGAAGTTATCAATCTTAGAAATCGATGGTCTAAAGAAGATAAAAAGATGAGAGCTTATGATGCAAAGGCTATGGGCATTTTGGTCTAAACACTTTCTGATGACCTATATAAGAATATGATAATATTCTCTTCTATTAAAGAGATTTGGGAATCCCTAGCAGTAATGGTAGAAGGAAGCAAAAATGTAATGGAGGACAAAAAGGCCGATCTCATAGTGTTGGGAAAAACCACCTCTTTATTTGTTACAAAGTTTTAAGACTGATTATTTAGGATATTACCCATGTTGTATAAAAAGGTAATTTATGTCATAAGGACTTAATATCTTGGTTACAAGATTGTGCCCTAAGAAAGCAGTAGAAGAACTCGGTTTCAAAGTCATGTAGCATCAAAATATATATTCAACGCAACTTCAAGCAACGATTAAATATCTAAGTAAGCATCCCAATCTCAAAACATTGCTATACTTTAGCGGCGGGATATTCATGATGCGTCGAATAGTAAAACCCGTGCTGTGTCGACTACAAACTAGCTGTGTTGAAATATTTCAAGTTGCTCTATATCTCTTAGATAACGCTGAAACTGCAAAGTAGTGTCTAGTTTGCTAAGTGCAGCGTCGAGAAGACTCTGAACAAATATAACTTACGTCTATCTCTCAGATTTTCTCTAACGGTCATATCTCTTGGAACTTGTCATGATGGAAATCATTGATAAAATACAGCTTAGAATCTCTATCTTTAGCAAGTTGTCTAGGGCTATGAATGTAGCTTTCATAGCTCTAATGAAATCTAGGAATGAATTAAAAATAAGATGGCGTATATAAACAAATCCAACAAACAAGAGCAAGAAGAAGTGTATATGGAAGAAAACACATAATATGAAGGAAGATCAACCTTCCTCAAGTGTGCAATACATAGTAGGAGTATCTCTCGTAAACTCCAACATATTGCAAAAAGAATAATATTCCCATCTCAGAAGATTCAAATGAAGAAGCCCTCATCTTAAGGGCTATTGCTGAAGATCAAGGCTCAATCTTCTCCTGTAGAGTCGTGATTAAGAAGAAAAAGCTACTGCAACTTCATCCAAATCCACACTACACTGCAAAAATTTAGTTCCTTCAAACACTGTGTTGAAGGACATATTGTGGAAAATTCTCTCCAACTCAATCGGTATAAAGGAGTCCTAAGAATTCCTCCTCAATGGATTCAGTATTGGTTCTGAGAGTCTCCATTCAAAAGACTCCGTGGTTGAGCTTCCATATCAATAGCTCACTTGGCTTTGGAGAGACCTTATCAACAACTCCTGGTTTTAAGAGTCTTCTTACCAAAAGACTCAGTGGTTCTAAGAAAAATGTGCTACTCGAGTACATGAGAATGGACAGAGGTAGATATTTACATAAAGATTGTTTTACATAGAAAAGAGACCGCACAAACTCTAATTGTGTTCATGCATGTTGTGACTGGGAATGGAGGTTGTGCGGTTTATATAAGTGTCCACCTAAGATGTAGTTATGCATACTTTGTGCAATTACTCATTCTTTTGTTTGGGAAGCTCGACGTTTGAGGATCGCTTGTGGTTGATGTATTATGGGTAAACAATATCCGCGCATTTGTTCAAGTCCATTAGGAGTTTAATTATTCTTTAACAATGAATACTATGACCTATTTTTATGCCTAAAAATTCTATAAAAACCCATGAGGTGTGGGTCTTTTACAGATTTATTTTGCCAAAGATGGAGCACTATTCACTAGTTGCGGTTACTATCTTTCAAAAGTTAATGGCATCTTCTGGCAATGATGCATTGCTTACTTTGATGAGTCAACAAGTTCTAGTTCTCTCCTCCCCAAGGAAAAGAATATTCTGTCAGGAAATAACATAGGCTTCAACATAAGTTCAACAATGGTTACTCTGAAGACCTTTTCTTTTATTGATATAACAAGTACTCTAAACTCTCCCCAACCGAACTTGAGAGTTAGTAACATGGAGTTTGATCTGGACACTGCAGATCTTGATAGCTACTTGGTCTTTGATATTTATGAGGATACATTTTCTATTTTGAAAAATGATGATCTGAATATGCCAACACACTCTAAGCGAGGTGTGTGTTGTGGAGAAGGTGACAGAGGTGTCATATGATGCGAAGGAAAAACTTCATCAAGAGGAGAAAAGCCTTCATTTTCTTCGAAACGATATTCTTCTGGTAAAAAGAAGAGGAAGTGATTATCCTCCAAGGCTTCTTTATCTGGAGAGAGAATGAAGAAGGTTAAAAAGACGACTATAGCTAGAGAGTTCAAAAGTTTTAATGCTACAAAGGTAGAAGAAGGTGATGTCTGGAATTTACATATCTTGTATGAAAAAGAGAAAATCATGGTCGAGGTGAGAGTCGAGGAATACAAAACACGGAGGAGGCATGCCATCGAGTCATTGGGAGGAAAGCTAAAGCCCATTGTGTTTGCCATAAAAAGGTTGTCCAATTGGGAGGTCTATAATGACTGCCCATCACAAGTGATGACCTGAGATATCAAGATCATTTATCCAATGATGTTGTCATTATAGAACTCTATTTCTAGGTGGTGTCACCACCTCAAGGTCATCTAAGAGAGTTTGTGGGTACCTACCCAACCCATCAATGATAACCACTAAGTTGGAAAACTATTGGTTAAAGCTCAACTAACATGGGTGGTCCGAGGTTGTCGGGTGGTATGAGGTGGTCGGGTGGTCTGAGGTGGTTGGGTGGTCTGAGGTGGCTGGGTGGTTCGAGGTGGTTTGTTGGACTGACGTGGCCGTAAAAGATCTCTAATGATCGGAGCTTTATGCATGGGGTTTAGAAATGATCTAAGGATGTGAGTTAGGAACTCAAATGAGTAGTGGTAATGTGCTCTAAATGATGTTGTTGAGATATATTTTGATTCAGGGAAGACAGTGATGCACACGAAGTGATAGTGGTCGCTGGATGATTTTGAGCGTAATCTTAGCTTTCATTCTGGGATGTAAGGGGGTAGAAAGTGTTGGGAAAGAGAGCACGCAAGCCCAACCAGAGCACCTACAAATTAGTTTGAGCAAGTACCTGCACGACCACTTAGCGGTATGCCGATACACAATAAAAACATAGCACAAAATAACAATATAAAAAGTGACACACAAATATAACGTGGAAACCCAATATGGGGAAAACCATAGGATGATCAATGTCCAACCCGGAAAGTCGCCACTAAATATGTATAAAACAAATAAGCTGTAACATCCTCAGAACTACTAGACCCCTAAGGTGCACTTTGCCATGACAAGGTCATGACATTGCTCTAAGAGACCGAGAATTGCCCTAGAACCAAGGTGAAAAATGTGAAAAACACCTTGGTGTGCAAATAGACAAACTGACTTCAAGGTGTAAGGCTTGGTGTCTAAGCCTCAAAATGATTCAATTGACCTCACCCAACTCTTCCTAATCCCCTAGGGAGCTCAATGGGTCATTAATAACCCAATGGGTCAAGACAAATCTAGGGTTTGGGTCAAAATCACCATTTGACCCATTTAGCCTAAGTTGACCTAAATAGGTCAAAAGTGCCCAAAGAGGGTTCACCAAGCCGTGAATCACCCCAAAGGGAGTCTATGGACCCCATGGTCACCATGTGGTGTCAGTCTACTTATCAATTGATCAAGTCAACCCAAAAGTCAACATTTGGTCAAATTGGCCTAAAATGGATCTAAATGGATTTGGACCCAATTCCCATGGACTAAGTCCCTCATTAGGGGCCCATTCTAAGTCCCAAGAGACAATTACCATGCTTGCCCCTCAGTTTTTGGAAGAAGGTGACATGCAAGGGTGATTTTGGGATTTTTCCCCAATTTGGAAAGAGACAAACCCATGAATTCATGGGGATAGCTCCACTTGTCCACCACCCCCTTTTTCCTGGTCTCCTCTCAGCTACCCCAAGAGAATCCCAGTAGTTTTTGGTGAGGGGGCAGCCAAGTGGAGGAGAGAGAAGGGAGCTCCTTTGAAGTGGCCGACCACCATTAATGGTGATCCAAGAATTAAGAGGAGTTTGGCCTGGATTACACACCTAATCGACTCCTCACAGCTCAGGGATTAATTTCCCTATGATCTGGAGTGCTGTGGTTGGCTGTTGAGGGAGGTGCCACCCTTGGTGAAATCGCCCATAATAGCTGCTCTGAATATAGCCTCTCCCGGCCCTGTTCAAACATCTGGTTAGCTTAAGAATGATCTGAGGAGAAGAAGCCCCATGGTTACAGGAGAAACCGTGGACTGTAGCGGATATTGGCAAGGAACTCACCATGGAGGTTGGCCATGGCAAACCCGAGCCGCCTTCAACCTCAAGCTCGATAGAGGCAAGTATTCCTTCTCCTCTCCCCTAGTGCTAGATCTAACCTCTTTCCTTTTCGAATTCCGTCAAGAAATGGAGGAGATCCCATTTTGATTTTCAAGCTATTTGGGCCGAAAATGGAAGATGGTGGGGGAGCAGTTCCGACCACCTCCGGCCGAGAGGTCACCTGCAATCGACGACCAATGTTAGGCCGGAGGTGGTGGCTTGGGGGATTGGCCGGAAACCACTTGTGGTGGCCTGAATCAATGGCCGAAGTGCTCCAGGAATCTTTGTTTTTGCTGTTATCGGGGATGCAGGGAAGATGAACAGTGATATTTTTTTTTATATATTATAATTATTAATATTGAAACCAATTCTGCCCTTATATTTCAGTCCTATTCATAATTTTTTTAGGCCCCTTAAACTCAGAATCAAAAGAAGTGACCAACATGAAAATTGTAGGCCTTGGTCTTAACTTTAATTTTCCACTAATTTCATGTCAATAAGAACACTGTGGCTCCCTCAGCATCATTTTTGGCAAGGTTGGTCTTAAAGTAAATCAGAAATTGAAATGGTAATATATCTCAAATAGTAACTCCAATGATGCTAAAATTTGGATCATGCATGTATATCCCCTAGTAATATATTGTGTCAAAAATTCAGATTTTTAGGGGAACGTTTTTCTATTGTTTTATCCATTATTTGATTTATCAAATTAATGTGATTTAGGGTGCTAGACACCTCAAGTTGACCCCCAAATTTTGGTGAGGGCTTCTCTAGGTCATGTATGGGTTCTGGTTAAAATTTCATCACATGTGCATGAGTGGATTTCTCTAAATTTCAAAATGAAGTTTCTGTTTAAGAGGAAATTGGGGTGCTAATAGCCATTTTGGGCTTGTGGAGGTTTTAGATGGGTTTGAAGGGGAGAATCACCTTGCATGTCACTAAAACCATGTCCATGCAAGTTTGGTGACTTAAATATCCAAACCCTAGAGTTTGGAGGTCATTAGAGCTAGAATTATTAAGTTTTTCTATTTTAATTTAAATTGTCACACCTATAAATTAATGGGATTTTTGGGGTAAGATCAACTTGGACTATTATGAAACTTAGGCACTGATGTATTTAGGTCAATATTATACTTCTGTGATTTTATCAGAATTTATTGTGACATGTAGATGGTGGTTGTAGTGTAAACCCTTATTGGCACACCACTTATATTAAATGATTATTATTGACAAATACTCCTTGGAAAATTATGAAACTTAGGCACTGATGTTTTTAGGTCAATATTATACTTCTGTGATTTTATCAAAATTTATTGTGACCTGTAGATGGTAGTTGTAGTGTAAACCCTTATTGGCACACCACTTATATTCAATGATTATTATGGACAAATACTCCTTGGAAAATTATGAAACTTAGGCACTGATGTTTTTAGGTCAATATTATACTTTTGTGATTTTATCAGAATTTATTGTGACGTGTAGATGGTGGTTGTAGTGTATACTCTTATTGGCACACCACTTGTATTAAATGATTTTTATGGACAAATACTCCTTGGAATATTATGAAACTTAGGCACTAATGTTTTTAGGTCAATATTATACTTCTGTGATATTATCAGAATTTATTGTGACCTGTAGATGGTGGTTGTAGTGTAAACCCTTATTGGCACACCACTTGTATTAAATGAGTATTATGGACAAATACACCTTGGAAAATTATGAAACATTGGCACTGATGTTTTTAGGTCAATATTATACTTCTGTGATTTTATCAAAATTTATTGTGACATGTAGATGGTGGTTGTAGTGTAAACCCTTATTGGCACACCACTTGTATTAAATAATTATTATGGACAAATACTCCTTGGAAAATTATGAAACTTAGGCACTGATGTTTTTAGGTCAATATCATACTTCTTTGATTTTATCAGAATTTATTGTGACTTGTAGATGGTGGTTGTAGTGTAAACCCTTATTGGCACACCACTTGTATTAAATAATTATTATGGACAAATACTCCTTGGAAAATTATGAAACTTAGGCACTGATGTTTTTAGGTCAATATTATACTTCTGTGATTTTATCAGAATTTATTATGACCTGTAGACGGTGGTTGTAGTGTAAACTCTTATTGACACACCACTTATATTAAATGATTATTATGGATAAATACTCCTTGGAAAATTATGAAACTTAGGCACTGATGTATTTAGGTCAATATTATACTTCTGTGATTTTATCAGAATTTATTATGACCTGTAGATGGTGGTTGTAGTGTAAACCCTTATTGGCACACCACTTGTATTAAATGATTTTTATGGACAAATACTCCTTGGAATATTATGAAACTTAGGCACTGATGTTTTTAGGTCAATATTATACTTCTGTGATTTTATCAGAATTTATTGTGACCTGTAGATGGTTGTTATAGTGTACACCCTTATTGGCACACCACTTGTATTAAAAGATTATTATGGACAAATACTCCTTGGAAAATTATGAAATTATTCTAGTAGATTCCCTTGGTGATCCTATAGCTCTATAAATTTTCCCAGAATTTTTAGATGAATCTCTGTAGTAATTATCAATTTATTGAGGAAAAACCCCCTTTTGTAATTAATTAATTTAGGCAATTGTTAACCGCACCCCAGTTTTGGCTATCCGCAACCCTTTTATATGAAGTATTACGCATTTTTTTGGAAATACGCCTTCTGCAAGCATTTATAGGAAAAGTGTTCAACACAAAAGTTGTAGATATCGTCGAGATCTACAACTTTCATGTTGAACATTTTCCCTAAAAATGCATGCGCAATGCGTATTTCCAAAAATTCGTTATAGTTACGCCCATATTTTAATTCGGGCGGCAATACGTCTTGTGCGTGCATTTTTAGCAAAAGTGTTCATCACAAAAGTTGTTGATCTCGACGATATCTACAACTTTCATGTTGAACACTTTTCCTAAAAATGCTTGTACAAGGCGTATTTCCCAAAAAATGCGTAATACTTTATATAAAAGGGTTGCGGATAGCCAAAACTGGGGTGCGGTTAACAATTGCCTTAATTTAATGGGGGTAAAATAGTTTGTAAAATTCCAAATCTCTGGATATAGTGACACTTTCAAGTTAT
Organism: Dactylorhiza incarnata; assembly: GCA_033032865.1. Taxonomy (NCBI): domain Eukaryota; kingdom Viridiplantae; phylum Streptophyta; class Magnoliopsida; order Asparagales; family Orchidaceae; genus Dactylorhiza; species Dactylorhiza incarnata. Next base: position 1,702,763 of record JAWHQI010000352.1, on the reverse strand, counting down.
GGATCTCTGGTAATTAATTCAAATCATGTTGATGATTTTATACAGTAGTCACTTTACAAATCAACTGAAAACCCTTGTTTTTAATTAATTCTGAAAATAGGGTAAAATAGTTCTTAAAATTGTGATTCCCTGGAAATTGTGGTTTTATGTTGAGACACATCAGTAGAATTAATCTCATGTGGTTTAGATGAAAATTTAAGATAAATCCTTCACAAATCATGAATTGTCTTCCATGGGCATTTTAATTGTTTATTGAGAAATTTAAATAGGGAATATTGTGATTCTCTGGAAATTGTAGTTTTACGTTGGGACACATCAGTAGAAATAATCTCATGTGGTTTAGATAAAAATTTAGAGTACTCCTTTTGTAATTTAGACTAAGACAATTGAATAAGGGATCTTAAATGGAAGCCAAATCCAATAGAAATATGTTAAACTCTGGTCAACCCCTAAATCACTCATTACGAACCTATGGTAATCATTGGAACTCATTTGGATATGATATGACATAGGAGTCAAATTTAGCTCAATCTCATTTTGGTCTGCGAATGGTAAAACTAATTTACATGATTTAGACCACCACTGACCTTCACACATAGAACTATTAACTCTTTGATTATTATGAAGGCTCAGATTATTTGGAAGAGCATCTCTAAGGGCATCTTGGGAAATAAGGGTTGGGGTGCGTCTAGCAAAGCTATAAGTGTAGGAATTTACAATGATATGAGAAGGAGGTTAGACCTCATCAAGGGCCCCACAAACAACTCATCAGTGTTAAATGATTATATGGAAGTAAAATTACCCTTAGCCGGGTGAGTCATCTTAAGGTAAATACTCAAGGGCAAAGTCGAGAAATATCTAAGGCAAACCCTGGATTAAGGATGACGAAGAATAGGAGTGCGGGTCCGAGAAAGACTAAGAATTATAAGTGTATGTGTGTAGTTCCTAGGTGAAGAAGGGAACTCGAGCTTAGAATGTGATGACGGGAGAGTCAGCACCCGGTCACAGTTGGTGGTGTTGGAGTTCAAAAGAACTCCCCCACTCCTAAGTGCCAAGTTTAACTCATCTTAGAGATTTAAAGTAATTGGAGAGGAAAATGGGGATCAAGTAGAAAAGGGTAGATACCAATAAGATTAAGTGCCTTGGGAAGAGGAAGTTCAGGGTGTCATCCCGCCACACTTCCTAGTACCGCTGCGAGCCCCTCACCGGGTAAACCTCCGGAAGTCCAAGGCTAACCCTAAAGCTTCTAAGATCAACTAAATTATAGACAAGACTAGTTAAGTAGGAGAACTTGACAAGTTAACTTCCATCCCAAACCGGAACATTATAAGAAGGACTGGGATAGTCCTGCGAGCGGTAGGCTCGGGTTTTAAGAAAGACTGGGTTAGTCCTGCGAGCGGTAGACTCGGGTTATAAGAAGGACTGGTATAGTCCTACGAGCGGTAGGCTCGGGTTTTAAGAAGGACTGGGTTAGTCCTGCGAGCGGTAGGCTCGGGTTTTAAGAAGGACTGGTATAGTCCTGCGAGCGGTAGGCTCGTAGGTTGAGTAAAGACTGGTATAGTCGAGCGAGCGGTAGGCTTGTAGTTTGAATAAAGACTGGTATAGTCTAGCGAGTGGTAGGCTCATAGGTTGAGTAAAGACTGGTATAGTCTTGTGAGCGGTAGGCTCGTAGTTAAATAGAGACTGGTATAGTCTAGCGAGCGGTAGGCTCGTAGTTTGAATAAAGACTGGTATAGTCTTGCGAGCAGTAGGCTCGTAGGTTGAGTAAAGACTGGTATAGTCTAGCGAGCGGTAGGCTCGTAGGTTGAGTAAAGACTGGTATAGTCTAGCGAGCGGTAGGCTCGTAGTATGAATAAAGACTGGTATAGTCTAGCAAGCGGTAGGCTCGTAGGTTGAGTAAAGACTGGTATAGTCTAGCGAGTGGTAGGCTCAGAGTTAAATAGAGACTGGTATAGTCTAGCGAGCGATAGGCTCGTAGTTTGAATAAAGACTGGTATAGTCCTGCGAACGATAGGCTCGTAGGTTGAGTAAAGACTGGTATAGTCTAGCGAGCGGTAGGCTCGTAGTTTGAATAAAGTCTGGTATAGTCTAGCGAGCGGTAGGCTCGTAGGTTGAGTAAAGACTGGTATAGTCTAGCGAGCGATTGTCTTGTAGTTAAATAGAGACTGGTATAGTCTAGCGAGCGGTAGGCTCGTAATTTGAATAAAGACTGGTGTAGTCTAGCGAGCGGTAGACACGTAGTTTGAGTAAAGACTGGTGTAGTCTAGCGAGCGGTAGGCTCGTAGGTTGAGTAAAGACTGGTATAGTCTAACGAGCGGTAGGCTTGTAGTTTGAATAAAGACTGGTATAGTCTAGCGAGCGGTAGGCTCATAGGTTGAGTAAAGACTGGTATAGTCTAGTGAGCGGTAGGCTCGTAGTTAAATAGAGACTGGTATAGTCTAGCGAGCGGTAGGCTCGTAGTTTGAATAAAGACTAGTGTAGTCTAGCGAGCGGTAGACTCGAAGTTTAAACAAAGATTGGTTTAGTCCCGCGATCGGTTGGCTCGATTTCTATAAACCTTAGTTAGAATTACGAGCTGGAGGCTCGGTGGTAGAGATGATAATTATGCATGTGCATAGAATATGGTGTGTCTTAGGTTCTGTCTTAGTCGTCACACCGACATCAGTTCGTTGACTTGGAAGTGCTAGTGGTTTTTATAAGGGGCCAGGTTGTTTTACTGCGCGTCCGATGAGACGGTTTCCCTAAACCCTGCCTGGCCAAATAAAGATCTGGTTTCTTCGGATCCAGTAAGAGTACGCAGGAGCTCGTGAGTACCGGGTACCGGTATCACAACGTACGTTTGGGCCTATGTCTGGTAGTGTGACTTACCCACCTAGGTGAGGAGATGCCCGCTCCTCTGCCACCGTTTGACCACGACGGGAGGTGCCCGAGAGGTTAGTTACCTCCAAAAAGTGGGAACTAAAGGTCTGTACGTACAGAGTCGCGTGCGTGAGTTGCATATTACATTACATACATTGCATAACCATGACATAACATTCTTACATACATCAGAGACCTCAGCGTATAAATCAGCATGGGCTCCTTTATATGATGAGTTTACCTTAGTGCCAGATCCCATAGCTTATGTGCTTTTGTGTGTGCATATAAGCTAAGGTTACATTCATAGCTTCCCTTTACTTTTGTACCTACTTCTTTTACTTATATTGTCTTTATTTATTGCTGATAAACTTACTCTTGCTAGTGTATAGCTGTTTCCTTTACTTGTTTAGCATCTATATACCTTGCTAGTCTCGTCACTGTCACCTGCTTTTGATTTACCCTTTTGTTGTCCTCCGCTTCTTCCTCCCGCACGGTGCCTAGGAGTCGCGGGGGGAGGGGATGAGGAATTTGGCTTAGTCTTTTTACCAGCGGTCAGTGGACCACATCATTTTAGGGATGATGTGCCGGAACAACAGGACTCTATTCTGGAGATAGGTCAGGAGGACGGGATGAAGCAAGGCAACCACTACTCTGTTGGATCTGTAGGCGCCCTTAGAGGGGGTGAATAAGGGTTTTAAAACTTTTACTTATATTTTGTAATACTTGAAATAATACGAGATCAACATAATGATTTTGAATAAAGATCTAAATTGTTTTATAATGAAAGAGATGATAATAAACAATTATAGATGAATGAAGAACAAAATCAATTTTATTAAACAAATAGAGACATGATTACTATTAATAAAATTAATTACAAAATTAGATTTCTATAACGCTAGAAATCGAAGGAGAATAATAAAAACCCTTTTTGTTTTCTATCCCGACTCATATCCCCGCGAACCGGTGACTTTAGCCTATCCTCCCCCGGATATGGCCTCAAGCCGCTCTAGCCTTTCTATCCCCAGAAAAGGCCTCGAGCACCCCCTAGATCTAAACCCTAGACCCAGTCGCCAACACGAGGCGAATTCCTCCCTAAGTCCTACCAGACCTAGTTGCCAACACGAGGCGATTTCTCTAAACGATTACAAAGATAAATATAAAAATACAAAAGACAAATATGAAAAAAAAACTCCCTATGAGGTAATCTGAAGGAGACGTCGAAGAATCGCTGAAGATCGTTGAAGTCCAAGCGTGAGTTCTTCGCGTTGTGTTAGCGTGTTGATCCAAGATTCCTTGATTCCTCCTTTTGAAATTAAGTGGGAGATGTGTTGGTTTGGAAAATACGTCCCTCTCAAAGTTTCTGAAGTGCTAGAATAGGGCTCTTGTCAATCAGTACATGGAGAAGATGAAATCCACCTTTTTATTGGACTGGAAGCTAACGCCGACGTTAAGAGTTAACGTCGTGCGTTGACTCAGTATAAAAATGTTTTGATGGCTCGGATCTTCAAAATGGGAAGGAGATTCTACATCTTTTGGAAACATTCATTTTAGGCAACCTTAACGCCGACGTTGACTCTAACGCCTGGCATTGAGTCAAATCATTCCAAAAATGCTCCTTCAATCACGACAGCTTCCTCCTTGCCAAATTCGTCGTCCACATAATGCTCAGCATTGACACTAACACTTGGCGTTATCTTTCTTTCTTCAATCAGACGACAACATCGTCGAACGACCTTCACATTTCGTCGAACTCCTTTCGTCAGCCTCCATTTCGTCGAACGGAGTTTTCATCGAACGCAGTTCATCGATCGGGCTTCTTCTTTCGTCGACCGAAATTTGTCGAATGCCAGAGCATCGAACGCAGTTACAATTTTGTTGAATGCAACATCCGTTCTCAGCATCTACATTTCGTCTATCCCAATTTCATCGAAACTCAGCATTTCATTTAGCGCTAACGCCTAGCGTTAAGTTTAACGCCTGGCGTTAAGCAACTTTCAATCCTTCAGCTTGTGTTTAGTGCCAGACCATTGTTTCAGCAACCTGGTGTCATAACTGTTCAAACTTGTATGCTAAAAACACAATGGCAAACAAGATCAAATACAAGTAGGATTTGTTATTCTCAAATCAAAGGGATGCAGAAAACCATGTTCCAACAATCTCCCCCTTTTGCTAATACCAAATCCAATAAAGATAAATCATATTCATATATAAGATATGTGTTTTTAGAAGGATGTATGACACGAAGCAAAATTGAGACAATAATAGGAATTATAGATTGTTTAAATAATGCTCCCCTACATAAATGCTCCCCCTTAGTGTATGCACCCATAGACTAGATTCATGCTCCCCCTTAATCTAGTGAATCCTACTCCTTTAATCATTACGATTTATCATTTTATTCTCCCCCTTTTGTTATTAGGAAAAGAGTGTGGAGTGAAACAAAACTAAAATAAAGAGGACAAAAGATGGGACATAACTAAGAGAGGATCTAATAGTTTTGTGTAAACATAAAGTAAGTCATGATCGAGCTAAGGGAGAGAGTAGCACAGCGGAAAGATATATGATAAGCGTGAAAGAACAACATTACATGATTTTACCAAAAGAATTCCACCACTTGCTTTGCACATTAATTTTTAAAGAAGAATATTACTTGTTGGTACCAATTGTTAAAAGAGATGCAATATTGTTTGACAAGCACAAGTGAAGAAAGACCAAAGAAGTGAGCGTGATAAATCATGGTAAACGAAGTACATGATCAATGAGAAATGCGGAAAACAAAAACAAAACAAATAAGAGTAGTATTTTTGTTATAGTTTGACCATTTCAACAATATGTTTAGACTCTTCACATTTGAGCATTTAACTTTGAAAACTTTTCATAACAAATAGGCAAGCATGAATCAACATATTCAACAAGATTAGAACTACAATGTAACTAATTCGTATTTCAAGTAAAGAAAAACATTGTAGAAATCATGCTTTGCAATCTAGTGCTTTTACTTGAATTTTTAGAGAATTATGTAAATATGCATTAGGATCCAATTCTCATGAGTAGAAGCTTTATAAAAATCAATGATGTGTGCATAATGTGTTTTGATAAAAGTATACAAGTGAAATAATCAAAACACATGATATATATAATGAAATAGTAACAACAATATTAAGATTGTTATCTTATAATTACTTTCACACATCAAATCTAGAATAAAATTTCAAAGCACATAGAAAGAGTACAACGACCAAGGTGCTTCGCCCACATAATGCTCATTAAGACTTATCATGGAGCGAAGTATTGCTTGGGGGATCACATAAGCATTTTATTGATTTTTTTTTAAAAATTAGTGATCCGGTGTACAAAATAGAAGTGACAAGAATGAATGTGTTTACACAAGACACTTTACAATTCATTCCAAGGTGCTCAACCTCACAATGCTCATTAAGACTTATCAGAAGTGTGAGTAGTGCTTGGGTGAGTTAGCTTTGGCTTTATATTTCATTTTAGTGTAATAGTGGGCCAAAGGACTCAGAATTCACTTGTTGTTGTAAACAAAATAAACTATAGTAAGCTAATCACTTCTATATGTGCAAGAAATTTATTGTTTGAAAGAAGGTGTAGGTAATTTAAACATACAACTTAATTTGTTAAAACTATTACACTACACAATCATGCAAGACTAAGATTATGAACACATGTAGATTACCAAAAATAGTGAGTGTATGAATCATTGATTAACATAAAACATTACTCATACTTAGAGGCATGCTAGGAAATCATACATAATTTTCTATAGACTATTTCATTGCACATAATCAGGTTAGGGTCAAGGCATGACAAGATAAAACAATGTTTAGGAAATTTGAAATTACAATTAGTAGCATGTATTTCATTGCACTCTAGTTTTTGAGATATTTGAAAACAATTTCTTTGAAATAGGTAGCATGTATATAGACCTTCCTAGAGTAAAATTTTTAGAGAATTTAGAGATGATTTGAAGGCCTAAAATCATTGAATACTTTTTCATGAATAGGTTGTAAAATTATTTTTAAGAATGTTATTTCAAATAATGTAAATCAGATTGCATGAAGAATGAAATAAGAGATATAGAGATCAGATACTATTCAGCATTATGATATTGGCAATTTTGCACATAAGGCTAACGCTAGGCGTTAATTTCTAACGCTGGCATTAGAGGCTAACACCTGGCGTTAACTACTTAACGCCGAGACAGTAGATGATTTCATGCATTTGTTGAAAAAACTTTTCATTGATTTCGAGTTATTATATAAAGGCCTTATTAGTATATAAATTTCAAACATTTTGTTGATCATTAGAGGACACATTAAGCATGTTTTATTTGTTCAAAAAGTTTTTATTTAGTTTTCAAATATTTGTGTTTTTACAAGATAATTAAAGCTCAAAAATGATAAAATATGCAAAACACAAGATAAGCAAGTTCGATCAAAACTTGAATGCATGAATAATATAATCATAAAGAGTGCATGCAATATATAAGATGTAAGAATGTCCTAGATTATAAAAATTTTCTCACCATATGCCTACACACTAGCCCCGTACTAAGTGATGGATGGGCATGAGGAGCTGCACACATACCGTAGGTTGGGGTGTTAATCCCATATGCACACACTAGAAAGCACTTAACCTAGCACTCTTTCCCCTAGTGCCTCGCAAGGCCCCACTGGAACCCTCCCCGGTTAAGGACAAGACATGACTTAGAGTTTAGGTCTTCTAATGCATACAATCCTACGCCCTCGCTATTGTGAGACACATAATTTAGGAGAATGATCATGGACATCCTAAGCATTTTGTACTATGGAATCAATTTGTAAACTATGGCTTTATATGAGAGATTGATTTCTAATTATATTTTAAAGAAACATAGTTATTATGAATTTTAACTTGTACTTGTACTTTTAGATGAATTCATAAGTCTTTATTTGATAGCTAGCATGATGAGTTTGATGCAATGTTATGCCATAAGATAGATAGAGTCAATGTTGCATGTAATCAACAATAGTATTTCAATTTTAGATATATAAATGAAATACATGCAAAGCACAAGTGAATCATATACTAATCATGATCACAAGCTATATGTTGAAAGCAATACAATCTTTTGATTTTGCATGTGCATTAATTTTATCACAGATTTAGGTAGGTGAAGTATTAAAACAATTCATACTCATCCTTTTTCAATGTTATAAAGATAAAGATTGTAAGGTAAATAATGAAAAATAATGAGAGAATGTTTTTGGTCATTTAGAAAGGTTTTGTAAAATTTCTCTTTGAATTTTTTTGAATATTAAACAAAACATATATATATATATATATAATTTTCTTGACTTTCAAGTTTCATTATTCTAGTTTTGTTTAGCATAATATCCCATGTTATAACTAGCATAGCCATTGATTTCTACTTGTAGTAAATGATGATGCTAGATGGAATGATATGATAACAGGGTGTAATGTTATGTGAAGATTATATGATAGATTTGCATATATTTGATATGGAGCTTCAACCTAACTTTTCATAGACCTAGAATGATGTGATTTAATATTGTGAGTTATTTTCAATAAGTATAAGGTTGATTCTAAGGTCATTGGGATGGTACTTAGGAGCCTGTGATGTACACTCCGTTGACACAAATTTTTCCAAAAAAGAGAAACTGAGATAACTTTTTAATAGAGATGAATTTTGGAAATTTTAGGGGTCGAAATGGAGTCAAACGAGCGCAGCTCATTTTCTATTGCATAGATCTTCTCGACCTCGTTCCGAAAAGCTATTATAAGCCAAATTCTGACGAGCGGATCAAAAGTTATGATCGTTTGAAGTTTGCGTCAAAATCTCGCATATTTTTGTAAATTTAATTTTGGTTATTGTTTAAAAACATATGATTTTTGCGATTTTTCAATTTTGAATTTTTATGATTTTGATTAAACAAACTAGGGGTAATCAAAATGACGCAAATATATTAAATACCTAAGCAAAACTTGCGCATTTTATAAATTTACCCTAATACCCCTAAAATACCTTTTAAATCCATTTTGACAATTATTTCATTAGTCTTAATAATACATAACAAATTTAGGATTTAATTTATATATGACTTTCACAGGAAATGGATCTAGAAGGATAAACATAAAAAGGATAAGTAGATCACTTGAAAAATGATATGACTTTTTATTCAACTTTATTCAATTTGATTAATTTATGAGTTTTGGTTTAATAAGTGAAAGTCATATCACAAGTTACATAAAGTGATCATATCATGATGGTTCAACAAAAAGGAAAATAAACAAAAAGTAGGTTAGGCATATCATGAAGTAGAATAATGATATTTCATATTTAATTATTTCTACTTCATGCAAATGATTGGATACTAATGAATGAGAGATTTAGGTATCCAAAGAGGACCGTGAGTGACGGTTCCTTTGGGTACCCAAATACATCGTGTTTGCTTTTGGAGAGATAGTGATGAATGGTCTCTTTTGAGTGGAGTTAGTGTTTCATCATTAACTTTGGGCCTCCATTCAAACCTTTGACAAACATTATTTTTAGTTTTCAAATTTCCATAATCATTTACTTGAATATTTGGATAACAATGATTTTTGAATTTATAATTTGAAGGAAATTTGTTTGCATTTAATTTGAGATCAGGAGAAACATGATTTTGTAAATAATGGTGATTTTGATTTACAAATCCTTTATGTTCATTACTCTCATTATTAAACTTAGTTAAGATGTTCATATTCATATTCAACTTGTTTTTAGAAATAGTTTAACATTGTGAATTTGTATTTACAATTTTCATAAGCAAGTTGATTTTTTATTTTAATTCATCATTCTTGATCTTTAAATTATGTCTAGCTTTATTATAAGCGATTGTGCTATTTTTAAGTGTGGAAACAATTGAATCAATATGATTTTGATAGTTATCTCTATATTCATCAAATGTTTCATCCATCTCTTTAATTTCAATTTTATAGTCTTTACACTTAGCACAATCATTTTTCAAAGATGAATTTTCTAAACATAATCTTTCATTTTGTTCTTTTACAAAAATAAACTCCTTTTCAAGTTTCTTGTGTTTTTCTTTTAATTCATTATATTCTACACAAGGTGTAATATTTTCAACTAAGGAGCCATGGATAGAACTAGATAAATTAGAATTTGATTCTTCATTAATTTTTGCCTTTAAAATTTTATTTTCTAAGCGCAAATGTTTATTAGCATTTTTTAATTTCTTAATTTTGTGCTTTGTAGTTTGTATCAATTATAATGTAGAAATAGAAGTACAAAAAATAGGAGATTTTGATTTTCTTACAGTGCTTGTGTATGAGGCAAGATTTGAACATATTGTTCCTTTTTCTTCATCATCTTCCTCATCCAAGCAAGAGTTTCCATCATCCTTTCCGCTTGATGAACATTCTATGGATCCATCATTTGAGTAGCTTTCTTGAAAATTTGTGCAAGCTTGTATTTTCTCCACATCTTGTGTTTGTTCCATACCTGCAGAAGGAGAATCATAAGTTCTTTCAAGAAAATTCCAAATCTCATAAGCGGTAGGTAAAGTATAAATAAGTTTGAAAATATTTTGGTCTAACGCACAAAATATACTATTCATAGATTTTGCATTTAAAACAATTTCGTTTCTAGTTAGTACGTTAGGTGGCTTTTCAATAGTAATATTCCAAACTTTTTCATCTAAGGCCTTAAGAAAAATTTTCATTGATATTTTCCACCCTTTATAATTTTTCCCTTCAAATAAAGGTGGTGCAAGTGATTTTTCATTTATATTAAAATTTTCCCTACTCGTAGAAGCGAGATCATGATCAAGAGACACCATTATTCCCGGTTGTTAAGCCGATTTGGAATAACCTAGCTCTGGTACCACTTGTTGGATCTGTAGGCACCCTTAGAGGGGGGGGGGTGGGTGAATAAGGGTTTTAAAACTTTTACTTATATTTTGTAATACTTGAAATAATACGAGATCAACATAATGATTTTGAATAAAGATCTAAATTGTTTTATAATGAAAGAGATGATAATAAACAATTTAGATGAATGAAGAACAAAATCAATTTTATTAAATAAACAGAGACATGATTACTATTAATAAAATTGATTACAAAATTAGATTTCTATAACGCTAGAAATCGAAGGCGAATAATAAAAACCCTTTTTGTTTTCTATCCCGACTCGTATCCCCACAAACCGGTGGCTTTAGCCTATCCTCCCCCGGATATGGCCTCAAGCCGCTCTAGCATTTCTATCCCCAGAAAAGGCATTGAGCACCCCCTATCTCTAAACACTAGACCTAGTCGCCAACACGAGGAGAATTCCTCCCTAAGTCCTACCCAGACCTAGTCGCCAACACGAGGCGATTTCTCTAAACAATTACAAAGATAAATATAAAAATACACAAGACAAATATGAAAAAAAAAACTCCCCATGAGGTAATCTGAAGGAGACGCCGAAGAATCGTTGAAGATCGTTGAAGTCCAAGCGTGCGTTCTTCGCATTGTGTTAGTGTGTTGATCCAAGCCTCCTTGATTCCTCCTTTTGAAATTAAGTAGGAGATGTGTTGGTCTGGAAAATACGGCCCTCTCAAAGTTTCTGAAGTGCTAGAATAGGGCTCTTGTCAATCCGTACATGGAGAAGACGAAATCCACCTTTTTATAGGACTGGAAGCTAACGCCGGCATTAAGAGTTAACGCCGGGCGTTGACTCAGTATAGAAATGTTTTGATGGCTCGGATCTTCAAAACGGGAAGGAGATTCTATATCTTTTGGAAACATTCATTTTAGGCAACCTTAACGTCGACGTTGACTCTAACGCCTGGCGTTGAGTCAAATCATTCCAAAAATGCTCCTTCAATCACGACAGCTTCCTCCTTGCCAAATTCGTCGTCCACATAACGCTCATCGTTGACACTAATGCTTGGCGTTATCTTTCTTTCTTCAATCAGACAGCAACATCGTCGAACGGCCTTCACATTTCGTCGAACTCCTTTCGTCAACCTCCATTTTGTCAAACGGAGTTTTCGTCGAACGCAGTTCATTGACCGGGCTTCTTCTTTCGTCGACCAAAATTTGTCGAATGACAGAGCGTCGAACGCAGTTACTATTTTGTCGAACGCAACATCCGTTCTCAGCATCTACATTTCGTCGAGCCCAATTTCGTCGAAACTCAGCATTTCATTTAGCGCTAATGCCCAGCGTTAAGCTTAACGCCTGGCGTTAAGCAGCTTTCAATCCTTCAGCTTGTGTTTAGTGCCAGACCATAGTTTCAGCAACCTGGTGTCATAACTGTTCAAACCTGTATGCTAAAAACACAATGGCAAACAAGATCAAATACAAGTAGGATTTGTTATTCTCAAATCAAAGGGATGCGGAAAACCATGTTCCAACAATAACCTGTATGCTAAAAACACAATGACAAACAAGATCAAATACAAGTAGGACTTGTTATTCTCAAATTAAAGGGATGCGGAAAACCATGTTCCAACATACTCAATGACAGGATGACAAAGTTCGATAGCTTCGGCGTAATTATTGAGTGAGAGAGAGTTGCTTACTTTATTTATTTTGGACATGTACCGGGCATAAGCCCTTACTCTCTTTCCTTTTGTACTCATTGTTGGACTTGCATACTTTTTTTAGATATATATGCAGATGTGTGATTGTGGACTTGGTTTGTCTTTCTTGGCTTTCTTCTTATCTCTTGTTGGCCTAGTTGATCGTTCTTGCCGGCAGGATCGGCGTCTTGCAGAGGCGGCTAACTTGTGTGTTAGAATCACCGTAAGGCGGCGGTTCTGGGCATAAGATCCGGGAACTCTCCTGGTGCGGGAGAGGGATCTTACATAAGCAATTACAAGGCTTTCCCTCCTCGATCCACACAGGATCTTCACATACTTTGCACCACACAATAAACAGTAGCAGAAAAATTGCAAGTTACCGACAGTGGCGGAACGACCTGATAGAGCCAGGGGCTACATTTTTGATGCTATTGAAAACTTATCTAGGAAACTTTATTCTGCTTTTGTCAACTTCATGTACAAAAAGAAGTTTCTGGTTTAATTCTTGTGAAAGACAAATACTTGTCATATGCTTTCTTATTCTAATTTCTCTTATGATTATTTAATATATTTCTTATCTTTACAAATGCTGTGCTGGGTTAATTATATGCTAGTACAATTTCCCTCTAAATAGGGTTAAGACAAATAGGGGGAGATTGTTGGGAAAATGATTTCTCTTAACCCCTGAAAAAGAGTTAAATATGAATTCTAAGAAAGGAAAACCAAGGTTAAGTCAATATGCATCGAATAGTATTCGACCCAACGTTGAAGTTGTATCGACGTTCCTTTCAGAATGAGTCAAAGTAGCTCCAAGCAGAATTCGACGTATCCTATGTCGACGTAGCTCTGACTTCTAGTCGACGTATCTTGAGAAGTCGACGCACCCTAGTCGATGCACCTTCCTTATTCTCCTCTCAAACGCTCTGCTAGGATGAATTCGACGCCTACATCGAATAGTAATCGATGCACGTCGATTTATATGATTAATTCAAAAATCGCCAGATCTCTTTCCTTCTTTTATAGATCTGATTTATATGGAATCAATTTATTCTTTATAGCCGTTCTGAATCATTCTTTCCTCTAATAAATTCTTGGCTAAATTGATTAAATCCTTTATGGACATTATTTGAAATCAGATTGAATACTTTCCTTCTATGGATATAACTGTTATGTAAATTTCTCTTTCTTTCTAATACTCTGCCTGCTAATTGATTACTCTCCTATAGTGTTATTTTAATGAACAGAGCTATAAATAACCAAGGAGGTCGGCAGAGAAAAACAACAAGTGATTCACCATTTTACATTTGAAAAAGAGGAAGAGCTCCCAAGTGTAAAGAGTAAATTGAGAAATAGTGCTGCAGCAAAGAACACGCTTCCTTCTCCTTCTCACTCTGAAGCCATACTGCTGCAACCTCTGATAGCTCTCACAAAAGAGAGAAAAGGGCTACAATCTCCTTCTCACTATAGAAGAGAGATTTCATTCACTACTTCTTGTGCTTTCAATCTTCTTGCTAGGAAGAAGATTCCTTCTTGTCTTGATATTATCTCTCTTTCTTCCTTACCTTTATTTTCACATATTGTAAAAGAGTTTTTAGAATCTCTCTTCAAAAAAAAAATTCAGTTGTACTGGTTATAAGAGTCTCCTTTTCAAAAGACTCAGTTGGTTCTAAGAGTCTCCTTGTCAAAAGACTCAGGGTGGTTCTAAGAGTCTCCTTATCAAAAGACTCAGTACAAGATAGTGAATTTCCTACCAAGGGGGTACAAGAGTGGACTACCCAAAGTTTGGGGAACCACAATATTTTCTTGTGTTGTGCTGTGATTTCTTTTCTTGTATTTACTTTCTTTATTTGTTTAATTCTTGTTGGTGTGTGGGAAGCTCTAATCTGTGATCATACACATATATATATATATTAACTTTGCACAAAATATTTTTTAATCTCTATTCACCCCCCCTCTAGAGAATTCTAGTGAGGTTAACTGTGCACTTTCAATTGGTATCAGAGCTAGGTTGATCTAAAAAGGTTAACTCTTTGATCAAAAAGATCCTACCTCTTATTTATATATATATATATATTTTTTTTTTCCAACAATTATTTCTCACATGACACAAATCAAAGATTATGCTTCCACCAGACCACCAATTTGCAACCTTGAAAAGTTTGCACTTTGGAAAATAAGAATTAGAATTTATTTAAACTCTATTGATGATTAATTGTTTAATGTTATCTTGACAGGTCCCCCCAAGCCATTCAGAAAGGACTCAAGTGGAAATGTGACTGAAACACTTGCTCCAAAAGCTGAGTGGACAGAGGAAGAAAAGAAAGCCCAAGGATATGATGCCAAGGCTATGAATATCCTAGTCTCAACCCTCTCAGATGAAATTTTCCAAAAGATTGCTGATTGTGAGTCAGCTAAGGAAGTATGGGAAGCTCTCACCAAAATGGTAGAGGGAAGTGCTGATGAGAAAAATGATAGAAAGGCTTTACTCATCTCTCAATATGAAAACTTTCAGAAGAAAGAAGGTGAAAGTGTTGCTGACATGTATGCCAGATTCAGCCTCATAGTGAATGAGTTGAAGACACTTGAAAAGGACATATCTCTCACTGAGATAAATGACAAACTGCTTACTTGCTTCCCTAGCTCTTGGGATTCAAGAATCTGGCCAATTAGAGACTCCAGAAGTCAAAGAGAAATTTCAACAGATGTCCTGTTGGGCAAATTAAAATCCTATGAACATCTGTTGAAGACAAGAGCTGAGAAAGAAGAGAAAGAAAAAGCTCCTTCACTCTCAAAAGAAAAGAGTATTGCATTGAAGGCTGTTGAAGGTGAACCCTCTACAAGTGATGAGGAGCTGATCAGTCTGCTAGCCAGAAGGTTTAAGAAGTGGATTAAATCAGAAGGATCCAGAGGAAGAGACTCAAAAACCAGGTATAATAAAACACCTACTAAAGAGATTATATGTTACTCTTGCAGGAAACCTGGACATATTGCACCTGAATGTCCTAAGGAGATCAGCAAAAAGAAAGATCTGAAAAGAACAGATCTACAGAAGAAAAAGAAGAAAGAGAAAGGTCTCATTGCTCAATCATGGAGTGATTCAGAACCTGAAGAAAGCACCTCATCTGACAATGATCAAGAAGAGACCAAGCTGGAGGAAACCTGTTTGATGGCCACTGAGAAGCATGATGACACATCTATGGTAAATATACTTGATGATGTAGATTTATCTTCCACTGACTTCAAAAACAATTTCAAAGAATTCTGTTTAAATTTAATCAAATCTGAAAAAGAAATAGATGAATTAAGAAATGAATTAAAGATTCTCAAACAAGTGAACACACAGTATAATAACTATGAGCTCAGTCTAGGACTCTTAGAAAAGGAATTAGACAAAATCTGTACAGAAAACCAAACACTAAGAAATGAGCTAGCAAAAGCAAAGTCCTTTGAAGACTCTCTAAATGGGAGAAGTCAGAAGCTCAAGAACATCTCTGAAAATCTTACTAATAAATTTAGACAACTAGAAGATAATACTAACTTAGAACCAAAATCTCAATCACCTAGGAAATCTATTTGGAGACATCCCATTCACTGCACTAGGGAAGGACATTTGACAGGAGAAAGATCACAGGAAAATCCAGAAACAACCACTGTCTTTAATAAAATTTATCCTGTTATATATGAAGGAATCCTAGGAAGATATCCTCAGAAAAAATTTAAACTTACGTCGAATACTTATCAACGTGCGTCGACCTCTAATCGACGCATACACCAAAGTGCGTCGACTTCTACCCGACGCAACCTCTCTCATGCTTCGACTAAAAAAAAACACAGAATGGAGAAAGCGTTGACTTCATATCGACGCAACCATAAACCTACGTCGAATACATATCGAAGCAACCAATCAGACAGACATCTCTCCTCTACCAAACAGCAATCTCAATCCATCTCCTTTTACTATGATCACTACTTCTGTAACATCACCAAAGAAAATTGGTATGATAAACCAATGCCCCTAAAGGAGGAAGGATATTCAGAAAAACCCACTTACTCTTTTATTAAATTTCACACTGATGGGAGAAAGGGACCCCAGCTCAGCAGGGTTCAAACTAATGTTTAAAATTTTATGTGCAGATGTATCACATCTCCAGGCTGGTGTGGTACTTGGACAGTGGATGCTCCATGCACATGACAGGATGCAAAAACCTGTTAATCAACTTTGAGGACAGACTTGGACCATCAGTAACTTTTGGAGACTCTAGCTGTGGCTAAACCAAGGGCTTTGGAGATTTCAAAGAAGGGAAAGTCACCTTCAAAAATGTGGCAGTAGTCAAAGGACTGAAGCACAATCTGATAAGTATAAGTCAGATATGTGAAAATGGTAAGTATGAGGTAAAATTCACCACACTATTCTGCCATATTATTGATATCAAGACTGGTGCCACAGTACTCAATGGAATTAGAAAAGGAAAAGTATATGTAGTGGACTTTAGTTCATCACCCACAGAAGTCTGTTTATTCAACAATATTATTGATAAAAGTGAATTATGGCATAGGAGACTAGGTCATCTAAACTACAAAACAATTAGTAAACTAGCAAAGAATAACCTAGTCAGGGGCTTACCAAAGGGTAGGTACTCTAAGGATTCTCCATGCAGACCTTGCCAACTAGGAAAACAAACCAAATCATCCTTCAAACCAATTGGTAAGGATGACTCTCCCATGGTCCTTTACTTACTACACATGGATCTCTTTGGTCCCATCTCCACTCAGAGCTTAGGTGGAAAATCCTATACCCTAGTCATTGTGGATGACTACTCTAGATTCAGCTGGGTATTCTTTCTAAGGGCTAAGTCTGAAACCCACAAGACTCTCTCAAGATTCATAAAACAAATTCAATATGAACTCAATAGTCAGGTTTCCATAATCAGAAGTGATCATGGGACTGAATTTGAAAATCAGTTTATGAGTAGTTTCTGTGAAGATATAGGTATCAAACAAAGTTTTTCAGCCCCTAGAACTCCTCAGCAAAATGGAGTTGCTGAAAGAAAGAATAGGACTTTAATAGAATTAGGAAGGACCTTACTTGCAGAATCAGGTTTGCCAAAAACTTTATGGGCTGAAGCAGTCAACACTGCCAACTATATTCTAAATAGAAGCCTAATACACAAAACTAAATAAAAAACTCCATATGAGCTCCTGAAAGGAAAAACACCCATAGTTAAATATTTTAAGATCTTTGGATGTGCTTGTTTTATCCTAAATAATGGAAAAGATCATCTTGCCAAGTTTGACAAGAAATCTGATGATGGAATATTTCTGGGATATTCAGCATCTAGTAAAGCCTATAGGTGCTATAACAAGAGAACTCTTAAAATTGAAGAGTCTATGCACATTATTTTTGATGAAACTAACATGCTGTTTAAGGGGGAGGGAACTCCCACCAGCTCTTTTCCACAGGAAAGCAACAACATAGAAACACAGCTTGAACAACTGGTTCTAGAGAACACAGATAATGGAAAAGAAAACAAGATAAAGGAATCAAGTGAGGAATCTGAACAAGAACATGAAGAAGATTCAGAAAAGAGCATGCAAAACCAACTCCCACAAGAGAACATGGTTCAGGAAGGCCAGGTAGACATTGACCCTATCACTAATGAGGAAGAAGAACATCTGACAAGTCCAGGCAGGACAAGGGTCAATTTAAAAGATCATCCACAAACTCAAGTAATTGGAGACCCCAATACAGGAGTAAGAACAAGACACCAGGTCTCCACTGGGATGATGCTCCAATGCTTCTTATCACAAGTTGAACCAAAGAAGTTTGAGGAAGCAAATTGTGATCCTCACTGGATTATGGCCATGCAAGAAGAACTAGGCCAATTTGAGAGAAACAAAGTATGGAATTTAGTGGAAAGACCAAGAAACTACCCAGTGATTGGCACAAAATGGGTATATAGAAACAAATTAGATTCCACTGGAGTAATTGTCAGGAACAAGGCAAGACTTGTAGCACAAGGATATAGACAAGAAGAAGGAATAGACTACAATCAAACCTTTGCTCCAGTAGCCAGACTGGAAGCAATTAGGCTCTTTCTTGCCTATGCAGCTTTCATGAAGATGAAAGTATATCAGATGGATGTCAAGAGTGCTTTTCTGAATGGTGACCTTCAAGAAGAGGTATATGTGGAGCAATCACCAGGTTTTGTTAATCCCTCCTCTCCTAACTTTGTTTATAAACTCAACAAAGCACTATATGGTCTTAAGCAAGCTCCTAGAGCTTGGTATGGAACTCTCTCTAACTTTCTTTTGGAAAATTCCTTTGAAAGAGGAAAAGTAGACAAGACACTCTTTACTAGAACCCATAAAAACCAACTTCTTCTTGTTCAAATATATGTAGATGATATCATCTTTAGCTCAACTCATCCTAAACTGTGTAAAAGATTTGCTAATCTCATGCAATCTAAATTTGAAATGAGTAGTATGGGAGAACTCTCATATTTCTTAGGATTACAAGTAAAACAAAGTAGTGAAGGAATCTTTATCTCACAATCAAAGTACACTAAAGAGCTAATCAAAAAGTTTGGTATGGAATCAGCCTCCTCTATGAAAACCCCCATGGCAACAAATGCCATTATAGAAAAGGATGACAAGGGAAAATCAACAGATCAAAAGACATATAGGGCAATCATAGGATCTCTTCTATATCTCACTGCTAGCAGACCTGACATTTTGTTTGCAACTTGCATATGTGCTAGATTTCAGGTTGATCCAAAGGAATCCCATCTTACCTCTGTAAAAAGGATTCTTAGATACCTAAAGGGAACTCCTGAACTAGGTCTATGGTATTCAGCAGAAACCAACTATGAATTAATAGGTTTCTCAGATGCAGACTATGCTGGATGTAGGGTTGATAGAAAAAGCACATCTGGCACTTGCCAATTCCTAGGTGACAGATTAATCTCATGGTTTAGTAAGAAACAAACCTCAGTCTCAACCTCAACAGCTGAAGCTGAATATATAGCTGCTGGGAGCTGTTGTTCACAAATCTTGTGGATGCAAAATCAGCTTCTTGACTACAAACTGGAAGTCAATAACTCTAAGATTTATTGTGATAGCTCTAGTGCTATATCTATAGCATCTAACCCAGTCCTTCATAGTAGAACCAAACACATAAAGATCAGACATCGCTTCCTTAGAGACAATGTAGAAAAAGATAAGATAACCTTAGAATATATACCCACAGAAAGTCAAAGAGCAGACATTTTTACAAAACCCTTGGATGAAACCAAGCACAACTACTTCATAAACACCTTAGGAATGCTTGATGGAAGCTTGTAAACACCATTGTTAGGGAACTCTAAAGAAATCAGACAATCTAAGAAAATTTCTTGCAGATACGTCGAATACATATCGACGCTCCGTCGAGACAAACTTGATGCTGACACCAATTTCCATCAGAAAAAGTTACGTCGATCCTTTATCGACGCACCGTCGAATTCATATCGACGCAAGACTATGATCACGTCGATAGAACTCCAGGATGGCCAATCTCCACGGAGCGCCGACTCTATAACGACGCAAACGTCGACATCCATTTGACGTAACGACGACTTCAGGTTAAAATTAGAATCAAATCCTTACTTCCTCTTCTGACGATTGGATTACCTTGATTTCTATTTCCTTTCTCGACGTTTCATCTTCTTTAAATAATACTTCTTATTTCATAACATATACCTTTCTGAACCCGCCAAAACTTTGTCTTCTACCTCTCTCTCTTTCTGCTTCAATGGCGCCCACTCCTGTTCCATCTGCCCTTATCAAAGCAATGAACGATGCTCTGGAAAATCTTCTCAACGACTTCCAGACACGTCTAACCAACTTTTCCAATGAATGTGGCAATATGATCACCACCTGTGAAGCCAAATTGGCCACCCTATCTGCCTCTCTTCCTGAGCTTCATGCTCTTCTTC
The DNA here is from genome assembly GCA_033032865.1 of Dactylorhiza incarnata. Taxonomy (NCBI): domain Eukaryota; kingdom Viridiplantae; phylum Streptophyta; class Magnoliopsida; order Asparagales; family Orchidaceae; genus Dactylorhiza; species Dactylorhiza incarnata. The sequence goes on along the minus strand of JAWHQI010000352.1, from coordinate 1,682,332 downwards.
GAGAAGAACCTCTGTCGCCACAAAGGTTTACATCCTTCCTGAAAGATATAAACCAGGGGGAGAGTTGCTCCAGAAACCCCTCTTGCCAGGTCTTTGATCTCACTTAAAGCTCAGGTTTAACTCTCTTCTCTCCAACTCTAAGTATTCTCTCTAACTATTACTCCAATTCCATTATAGGCTCCACTCCTCTCAAATCACTCTGACTACACCTTCATCAAACATTTTGGTGAATCCTCCTCTTACAACACTGAAGGGGAGCATGCTATGGATTCAGCATTCAGAGTTGATGACCCATATAACCAGGGGGAGATTCCTGTAGTAAAGAACCCAGAAATCCAGGGGGAGGAAGAAGCAGTCACCTCTGATGATTGGAATGGACAGATGTGGATTGATGCACCCTTATGTGAGGAGGAACTTCAACATCACTCCCCTGGCTTCTCTGCCAGTTACATCAAGCTGAAGACACCTCTACTTGAGGACATCCCTACAAAAGAGCTTGGAGGAGACAATCATCCCTCAGCAGAGATCATTCTACCTGAAGTCATTCTGCCTTCTATTGCAGAACAGACTCCTCTTCTTGATATAGTTCCCTCTCCACCCAAAGAGAAAACTCATTCTCCTTCATCTCCACCTCTACCTCTACCTCCACTTCAACCTTCTTCTCTACCTCCTCTGCTACCTCTACCTCCACAAGTAGCAAGACTCTCCAAACAGATCCTATCTAGGCAAAGTCCAGGAGGACAGATGAAAAGGAAAAGAGAAGCCATTCCCTACTGGCAAAATTTCTCCAAAGAAGAAAGGAGAGAGTATGCAAAAGAAAGGAAGTATAGAAAAGCATGTGAGGAAATAAAAAGATTTGAAAAGATGCCTATTATCACTCCTAACAGCCCTGTGAAGGAGTACCATGACCCTGACATGGAAAAGAGGCATGAAAAGATACGAGAAAGAGAACTGTATGAATATGAAGCAGCTAGGAAAGAAGTTGAAGATAAAAGGAATGCCTGGATGGAAAAGATCAACAAGGGAATGACTAAAGAACAAATTCTTGCTGAATCTTCTATCAGAATTCCAAAGAAGTTGTTTGATATTGAAGCTTATCAAAAGAAAAACCCTCAGGCAGGGATCATTCTAGAAAAAGGTCAAAAACACAAGAAGGGTGTAGGGTGTACAGAAGATACTTACATTCCCTACAAGAAGCCCAACAGACCTGTAAAATTAGACAAATGGCATGCCTCACCCTGGAAAGGGAAAGGAAAAATGGCTGACATTCCTGAGAAGCAGCAATCAAAAAAGAAAACAAAATATAGGCCCAAGGCTGATAACAAGGGACCACCTGAGATCAAGCCTACTGAAAAGAAAGTTCAAAACATTACAATTGAGGTGATTGATGAAAAGGCAACAATCATCATCAGCAAAGGCTACTCCATAAATGACACAATCCCTGATGGTGATAAACTATTGGAAAAACTGCATACAATCATCAGGAATGTCCAGGAACGACCTGATAGAGCCAGGGGCTACATTTTTGATGCTATTGAAAACTTATCTAGGAAACTTTATTCTGCTTTTGTCAACTTCATGTACAAAAAGAAGTTTCTGGTTTAATTCTTGTGAAAGACAAATACTTGTCATATGCTTTCTTATTCTAATTTCTCTTCTGATTATTTAATATATTTCTTATCTTTACAAATGCTGTGCTGGGTTAATTATATGCAAGTACAATTTCCCTCTAAATAGGGTTAAGACAAATAGGGGGAGATTGTTGGGAAAATGATTTCTCTTAACCCCTGAAAAAGAGTTAAATATGAATTATAAGAAAGGAAAATCAAGGTTAAGTCAATATGCGTCAAATAGTATTCGACGCAACGTCGAAGTTGTATCGACGTTCCTTTCAGAATGAGTCAAAGTAGCTCCAAGAAGAATTCGACGTATCCTATGTCGACGTAGCCCTGACTTCTAGTCAACGTATCTTGAGAAGTCGACGCACCCTAGTCGACACACCTTCCTTATTCTCCTCTCAAACGCTCTGCTAGGATGAATTCGACGCCTACGTCGAATAGTAATCGACGCACGTCGATTTATATGATTAATTCAAAAATCGCCAGATCTCTTTCCTTCTTTTATAGATCTGATTTATATGGAATCAATTTATTCTTTATAGCCGTTCTGAATCATTCTTTCCTCTAATAGATTCTTGGCTAAATTGATTAAATCCTTTATGGACATTATTTGAAATCAGATTGAATACTTTCCTTCTATGGATATAACTGTTATGTAAATTTCTCTTTCTTTCTAATACTCTGCCTGCTAATTGATTACTCTCCTATAGTGTTATTTTAATGAACAGAGCTATAAATAACCAAGGAGGTCGGCAGAGAAAAACAACAAGTGATTCACCATTTTACATTTGAAAAAGAGGAAGAGCTCCCAAGTGTAAAGAGTAAATTGAGAAATAGTGCTGCAGCAAAGAACAAGCTTCCTTCTCCTTCTCACTCTGAAGCCATACTGCTGCAACCTCTGATAGCTCTCACAAAAGAGAGAAAAGGGCTACAATCTCCTTCTCACTATAGAAGAGAGATTTCATTCACTACTTCTTGTGCTTTCAATCTTCTTGCTAGGAAGAAGATTCCTTCTTGTCTTGATATTATCTCTCTTTCTTCCTTACCTTTATTTTCACATATTGTAAAAGAGTTTTTAGAATCTCTCTTAAAAAAAAATTCAGTTGTACTGGTTCTAAGAGTCTCCTTTTCAAAAGACTCAGTTGGTTCTAAGAGTCTCCTTGTCAAAAGACTCAGGGTGGTTCTAAGAGTCTCCTTATCAAAAGACTCAGTACAAGATAGTGAATTCTCTACCAAGGGGGTAGAAGAGTGGACTACCCAAGGTTTGGGGAACCACTATATTTTCTTGTGTTGTGCTGTGATTTCTTTTCTTGCATTTACTTTCTTTATTTGTTTAATTCTTGTTGGTGTGTGGGAAGCTCTAATCTGTGATCATACACATATATATATTAACTTTGCACAAAGATTTGAAAGCATGTGAGGAAATAAAAAGAATATGAAGCATGTGAGGAAATAAAAAGATTTGAAAAGATGCCTATTATCACTCCTAACAGCCCTGTGAAGGAGTACCATGACCCTGACATGGAAAAGAGGCATGAAAAGATACGAGAAAGAGAACTGTATGAATATGAAGCTACTAGGAAAGAAGTTGAAGATAAAAGGAATGCCTGGATGGAAAAGATCAACAAGGGAATGACTAAAGAACAAATTCTTGCTGAATCTTCTATCAGAATTCCAAAGAAGTTGTTTGATATTGAAGCTTATCAAAAGAAAAACCCTCAGGCAGGGATCATTCTAGAAAAAGGTCAAAAACACAAGAAGGGTGTAGGGTGTACAGAAGATACTTACATTCCCTACAAGAAGCCCAACAGACCTGTAAAATTAGACAAATGGCATGCCTCACCCTGGAAAGGGAAAGGAAAAATGGCTGACATTCCTGAGAAGCAGCAATCAGAAAAGAAAACAAAATATAGGCCCAAGGCTGATAACAAGGGACCACCTGAGATCAAGCCTACTGAAAAGAAAGTTCAAAACATTACAATTGAGGTGATTGATGAAAAGGCAGCAATCATCATCAGCAAAGGCTACTCCATAAATGACACAATCCCTGATGGTGATAAACTATTGGAAAAACTGCATACAATCATCAGGAATGTCCAGGAACGACCTGATAGAGCCAGGGGCTACATTTTTGATGCTATTGAAAACTTATCTAGGAAACTTTATTCTGCTTTTGTCAACTTCATGTACAAAAAGAAGTTTCTGGTTTAATTCTTGTGAAAGACAAATACTTGTCATATGCTTTCTTATTCTAATTTCTCTTCTGATTATTTAATATATTTCTTATCTTTACAAATGCTGTGTTTGGTTAATTATATGCAAGTATAATTTCCCTCTAAATAGGGTTAAGACAAATAGGGGGAGATTGTTGGAAAAATGATTTCTCTTAACCCCTGAAAAAGAGTTAAATATGAATTATAAGAAAGGAAAATCAAGGTTAAGTCAATATGCGTCGAATAGTATTCGACGCAACGTCGAAGTTGTATCGACGTTCCTTTCAGAATGAGTCAAAGTAGCTCCAAGAAGAATTCGACGTATCCTATGTCGACGTAGCTCTGACTTCTAGTCGACGTATCTTGAGAAGTCGACGCACCCTAGTCGACGCACCTTCCTTATTCTCCTCTCAAACGCTCTGCTAGGATGAATTCGACGCCTACGTCGAATAGTAATCGACGCACGTCAATTTATATGATTAATTCAAAAATTGCCAGATCTCTTTCCTTCTTTTATAGATCTGATTTATATGGAATCAATTTATTCTTTATAGCCGTTCTGAACCATTCTTTCCTCTAATAGATTCTTGGCTAAATTGATTAAATCCTTTATGGACATTATTTGAAATCAGATTGAATACTTTCCTTCTATGGATATAACTGTTATGTAAATTTCTCTTTCTTTCTAATACTCTGCCTGCTAATTGATTACTCTCCTATAGTGTTATTTTAATGAACAGAGCTATAAATAACCAAGGAGGTCGGCAGAGAAAAACAACAAGTGATTCACCATTTTACATTTGAAAAAGAGGAAGAGCTCCCAAGTGTAAAGAGTAAATTGAGAAATAGTGCTGCAGCAAAGAACAAGCTTCCTTCTCCTTCTCACTCTGAAGCCATACTACTGCAACCTCTGATAGCTCTCACAAAAGAGAGAAAAGGGCTACAATCTCCTTCTCACTATAGAAGAGAGATTTCATTCACTACTTCTTGTGCTTTCAATCTTCTTGCTAGGAAGAAGATTCCTTCTTGTCTTGATATTATCTCTCTTTCTTCCTTACCTTTATTTTCACATATTGTAAAAGAGTTTTTAGAATCTCTCTTCAAAAAAAAATTCAGTTGTACTGGTTCTAAGAGTCTCCTTTTCAAAAGACTCAGTTGGTTCTAAGAGTCTCCTTGTCAAAAGATTCAGGGTGGTTCTAAGAGTCTCCTTATCAAAAGACTCAGTACAAGATAGTGAATTCCCTACCAAGGGGGTAGAAGAGTGGACTACCCAAAGTTTGGGGAACCACTATATTTTCTTGTGTTGTGCTGTGATTTCTTTTCTTGCATTTACTTTCTTTATTTGTTTAATTCTTGTTGGTGTGTGGGAAGCTCTAATCTGTGATCATACACATATATATATATATATTAACTTTGCACAAAATATTTTTTAATCTCTATTCACCCCCCCCCCCCCTCTAGAGAATTCTAGTGAGGTTAACTGTGCACTTTCAGAATGGCACTCTAACTATCACATATGAGTGTATATCACTCCTGAGTGAAACCCAACTCCTTGATGAAACACTTCATTCAAAGGAGCTCTTTTCCTGGCTCAGAGACTGTAATAAATTCTTCCTCTGTAGTTGATAGTGTAACTCACTTCTGCAGTCTCAACTGCTACGACACAGCTCCCCCCACAAATAAGATCAGGTACTAAAAGGTTGATCTTCTGGCATCCAAATCTCCAGCCATATCAGCATCAGGGTAGCCCAGCAGCTCTGGCTCACTATCTCCAAACCTTAACGTCAAGTCTGATATCCCATGTACGTACCTTAGAATTCACTTCACATCGCTCCAATGTTCACTTCTAGGACTGGAGAGAAACCTACTAACAGTGCTAATAACATCCGCTATATCAAGATGTGTACACACCATATCGTACATAAGACTACCAACTGCAGAAGCATATGAGACCTTCTACATCTCTTCTTTCTCCTAAGGTGTGCTTGGACACTGGTCAGCGGTAAGTCTAGAGTGAGCTGCAAGGGACGTGCTCACCTTTTTCGCCTGATCCATACAAAATCACTGCAGCACCGTCCGGATATATCACTCCTCTGATAACCAAAGTAACTTGGAGCATATATCTCTCTGAATATGCATCCCTAGGATGGTCTTTGCAGCTCCCAAGTCCGTAATCGCAAATGTGGAGCTTACCTGCCGCTTCAGCTCGACAATGCGTGCAATGCTCCTCCCGAATATCAGCATGTCGTCAATATAAAAGAGTAAAATAATGAAATCCTATGGAGCATACTGCTTGACCAACATGCAATGATCAAGGGTGGTCCTCCTGAAGTTGATCTCCCTCATAAAAGCTTTGAACTTCTTGTACCACTATTGCGGGTCCTGCTTCAAGCCATATAAGCCCTTCTTTAGGCAACATACCAAATTCTCCTTCCCTTTGACCCTGAATCCTTCAGGTTCCTTAATATGGCCGTGTAAAAAGGCAATCTTGATCTCCATCTGCTCAATCTCTAGATCTAGCCTCACAACAAGGCCAAGAATAACCAGGATACAACATCTTCACAACAGGAGAGAAGATCTAATATAAGTCAACTCCTTATTTCTGATTGAAACCCTTCATCACTAATCTTGCCTTGTATTTGAGTGGTGTCGAGGGATCTCCCTGCTTTACTCCGAAAATCCACCGATTCTTCAGATCCTTCTTGCCCATGGGCAATTTCACCAAATCATAAGTGTGGTTTTCATGCAGAGACTACATCTCCTCCTGCAAAGCAACCATCCATTCTTTCTGCTCCAAGCTCTGCACTGCCTCACCTCATCAAAGCACTTGGGCTCCCCCACATAAGTCAACCAAATATACTCGGTAGTGGAGTATCTCAAAGATGAGTGTCTGACTCTATCAGACCTTCATGGAGCGAGCTCATCTTCTGGTGTAGGCACATCATCAGTGATGTCCTCTATAAGTTATCCATCAGTAATGCCCTCATGATCTGAAAGTGTTTCAGTACCTTGTACTGGCTCAGGCTTGGTGGCCTCCTTGGCGTCATCACCTCTAACCATTGAAGACCCTGTATCAGTGCGAGAGCAGCCTTCTCAATGCCCAGGATCAACCATAGTTTGATCCTAACAAAATTTTGCATCGGGACTGCGTATAAGTTTCTTCTCAATCGGATCAAAGAACTTGTAGCCAAACTCGCTGTTGCGTCCATATCCCCAAAATATGCATTGAAGGGTCTTGGAATCTAACTTTGATCTTTCATCGGGAGCGGCGGCACAAAGGCTTTGCACCCAAAGACCCTCAAGCGACTATTCGAAGGGACCTTCCCGTACCAGACCCTCTCAGGAACATCCTCCTGTAATGCATAACTGAGAGATAAGTTGATGATGTGTGCAACTATATATAAAGCCTCACCCAAAAACATGTCATGTAGTTTTGGCTCAGATAGCATGTACCTCACCCTCTCCATCAAGGTCCTATTCATTCTTTCAGCCATGCCATTCAACTGTGGAATCTTGGGCAGAGTCTTTTCATGTCTGATCCCTTGCTCTCTGTAGTATTCATCAAAGAGACTAATATACTCTCCCTCATTGTCGGACCTGATGCACTTTAGCTTCTTCCCGGATTACCTCTCCACTTAAGCGTGAAATTTCCAGAAAGTATCGAGAACCTTACTTTTGATCTTAATAGCATAAACCCAATGTTTTCTTGAATAATAATCAGCGAACATCACAAAGTAAGATGCTCATCCTCTTGTCTGGACCTTCAGAGGCCCGTAGACATCAGTGTGTATTAGCTCTAGTGGCTCGGATCTTCTAGTGGAAGTGTGGCTTTGGAATGATACTCTATTCTGCTTCCCAGCCATGCATTGGTCGCATCTCTCTAACTGATCTACAGATAGATCAGAGGTCATTTTCTTTTAGGAGAGACATCCCAAACACATATAGTTAATGTGACTCAGTCTTATGTGTTATAGGGATGTGGATGCCCCATCTCTAACGTTGTTGTCCTGAGCAGCTTCAGGTCTCCCCTCCATGTAGTATAGGGCAGTCTCTCTATAACCTCTGGCCACTACTAGCAACCCCTTGATTTGTTTCCAAAAATCTCCACCAAAGAAACTTAAGTGTCCCTCATCACCTAGCTTCTCAACTGAAACTAGGTTGAAGCGGATGTCAGGTACATGTCGCACATCTCTTAGAATAATCAATCCACCAGTGCTCATCTTCAGTGCATATATCCTCTTCCAATGACTTTTGACGTGTAACCATTGCCCATCCTAAGCATCCCATAATCGTGAGTAGTGTAAGTGGCAAATAACTCCCTATTGTGGGAGACATGTGTAGAAGCACCTGAATCATCAATCTAGCTTCGGTCATCACAAGAGAGTGCAACTGTGATATCATCTCCAACAATGTTGACATCCTCCTCCTCTGTAGATATAGTAGCTGCAGTGTGACTCACCTTCCTATCATCAATAACCACTCATTTCTTCCCCTCATCATTCTTTAGAGAATTACAGAACTTCTGAATATGCCCCTTCTTATGATAATAGTGGCACTCCATGTTTTGATAACGAGATTTGGAATTCCCCCTACATTGTCCCCTCTCGCTTTTCCTTTCTCTATTCTTTCTCCTACCTCTCCCACTAGGCTCAATGTAGAGGATGTCAGCTCGTGAAGAAGAGCCTGATATCCCTTGAGACTTCCTTCTTACCTCTTCATTTAGGATGCCACTCTTGGTAATCTCCATGATAATGATGCCCTTGGGAGAGAAGTTGATTAGAGAAACTCTAACCATCTCCCAAGAGTTTGGAAGAGACATTAACAACCATAGTGCGTTCATCTCATCCTCGCAGGTCACCTTCATAGAAGTAAGTTGATCAATAATACCTTGGAACTCATTCACATGATCCAAGATTGGTGAGCCATCTCGATACTTGAACTCTCCAAGCTTCTTCAATAGATATACCTTGTTGATGCCAGTGCTCTTGACATAAAACACCGCCAAGGTCTTCCAATGAATCTTTGCATCAATGATACTTACAACATAGTTGTAGACATTCGGTGTTGACGCCAGGAAAATCCTGACCTCAAAATTCGGACCGATGCAGCCGGAGGCTACTCGCCCAGCAGTCCAACGAGATGACCTGGCTGGCGACTACTACGGAGCTAGAAGAGCAACGAACCGGACCCCAGGTGCTGCGGAAGGGAGGTCCCACCACGTACCCGGAAGCTCGAGAGAGTCTTCCCCTCCAAAACCAAAGTGGCCGAGCTTGGTACAGGGAAGGTACCGACTTGGCTGAAAGCAAGGGTGACGGGCTCGAGAGTTCAGGAATCGGGGTCCAAAAGCTCAAGTCCAGGTGCCAATCCAAGTACCCCTGGGGTCCTATTTATAGGAAAACCAAAGGGTAAGGGGGGCCTTTTATAGCCCAGCCCCCAACCCGGCGACTATGGGTTACTCGGCGAGTATCATGCCATAGTCGCTCGTCTGGCGAGTATTGGGTGCTGCTCGCACACGCCGGGCCAATGCTCGCCAGGTCTTCTGTTCCATACTCGCCAACCTGGTGAGTACTGCCTGCATACTCGCCGGGGTCTTCTCCACTTCTGCTTTGAACTGCCGGGCTCTGTGTTGACCTCTTTGACTTTGACTTCTGCCTACGTGGCCTCGGGAGAGGGGGGGGGGGGGGGGGGGTCCACCCTCGGAGAATGAGGGTTGTACACAATCCCCACTCTTTGCGAGTAACGCAGTCGCTCGGAAAGAATCATCCAACCTTCATTCGACGAGCTTTCCTGTTGGCGACTATTGGCTTATATTCGCCCTCTCGCTGGCCGACGTTCGAACTCTATAAATAGAGGGGCAGGGGTCTCTGATGGCACGTCTTTTCTTAACTCGCTCAAGATGGCGCACGACTATGCTGCCGAGGCTAAGGCGGCCATGGCTGGTCTTGTTGGCCTTTTTGATGCTCCCTCGATCCCTCCTCGCCTGGATCCTGAATCTGGCGACCCTCTTTCTTCCAAGAAGAGGAAGAGACTGGCTAAGAAGAAAAAGAAGCAGGAGAAGAAGAAAGCTGCTGAGGATGAGGTCGCCGCTCCTCCGTGCGATCAACATCAACATCTATTGAACGACATGGGACTCTCTAATGAGGGCGACTCGCCAGCTACTGATCCTCCCGCTCCTAAGGTCGTCGAGGGGACGACAATGCCTGAGACCTCGGTGCAGGACCCACCGGAGAATCTCGCTCCTGGCGAGTAGTTCTAGTAATCCTGAACAATTCATTTGCTGATGTAATATTTTTGGCAAGTATTGGAAGCTCGCCCTTATTCTCTGTGATGCTTGTTTGTCAAAATCTTTTCTATCTTCCTCTTTCTTGGCGAGTAATGTCTGAAGGTTGCTGGTATTCTGGCGAACTCTTTGCACGCTTTCTTCTTGCAGGTCGTCATGTTTTGGAAGTCGGCGGCTTTCTGACGTGTTTATCTTAAGTCGACGACCTGTCTGAATACTCGCCACCCCCTTATTTGTAATCGCACCGTCGTGCTCGACAAGCCAAGTTCCCCGACTAGTATAAATAGGGGGGGGGGGGTGGAGGAGTATTAAGTACGCTTTGGCGATTTTCTGACTCTCGTGCGAGTATCTCCTGTCTTCTCTTCTTCTCGCTTCCCTTTGATACTCGCCTTCTTCTCTTCCTTCCCAAGATGACTGACGAGGCGACCATTAGGCGGGCTAACCACGCCAAGAACTTTGCGGTGACTACTTTCAAGCAGTCCGTTCTCAAGCCGAAGGAGCTGGCCGAGTTTGTTGAAAGATATGTCCCGCCGGGGTTTGTCGCTCGGCTTCCTCGCCAGAGAGAGCGGCTGAACTCGGTCTTGAGTGGCGAGGTGGTGTTCCCTGTTCTTCACTTCAAAGTGGGCTTGCGACTACCACTATGGACGGAGTTCTTCCAGATACTCCGCTACTTTGGGATAGTCCCTGCTCAGATTAACCCCAATGGGGTGGCGATGATCGTGGGGTACCTTTGCTACCTGCGCGACCAGGGAATAGCCTTCGACCTGTCGGTCTTTAGGCGAATAATCCACTTTATGGCGACTGGCGAGGGCGTCGTCTTCCTCTGCAGCCACGTCTGCACGCTGGTCGGCACCGCGAAGAAGAACCATCGGTGGGGGGAGCGACTAGTCGTTATCCAGGGCGACTTTCAGTCTATCCCTGCCAAATCCTTCCAGCCGCCGGAGAGCGTCTTCGGGGCCCCTCCCCTAAGGGAAAGTGGCGAGAAGCTGCTCGAGGCTTTCAAAGGTCGCCGCCTTGATGTGGTGTTTTGGAGGAAGCGAGTAGACGAACTCGCCGAGGTGTTCCAGGGTGAAGGTAACCTACCATGCGAGCGTTCGCCATACTCGCTCATCGTCTTTTATTCTGGCGACTAACTGGAGTCGCTTTTTCTTTTTATTACATCAGTCCATACCCTGCCGCGCGAGCATCTCCCTGTGATGATGAAGACGACGTCTGCCACACAAGGAGGTGCGGGGACCTCCGTTCGCGGGGATGGGGCTTCTTCCCCTATCGACTTGTCGCCAGGGGGCGATAAGCCCTTGATCGTCGGCGAAGGCTCTGGTCCGTCGGAGAAGCGGAAGGAGAGGGGCGAGCCCTCCGAGCCCTCGAGAAAGAAGAAGGAGGTCGCTCATAGGGACCTCGGCAAGAAGGCGGACCCTTCAGAGGCCGGCGAGCCTTTTACCCATCCAAACTTCAACCTGGGTGGGCGTGGCGAGGATCTCTATGGTCGCCCCTTGGTGACCTGGTCGGAGAGCGCCCACGTGGTATCTCTAAGTTCCAACCTCCCGCCATGGTCGGAGGACTGGGAGGACAAGGGCGAGGCCTTTGACGTGCTCCACGCCGTCTATGGTCGCGAGGACGCTGAGAGGCTGCGGGAAGAGCCTGCCGAGTACCTGGCGCACCAGACCTCGCGATCTCTGCTGCGTTCCGCCGAGCTGGCGCATATGACGGCGAGGAGGTTGCTGGAGTACGAGGAGGTGATCCGGATCAACACGAGGAAGATGATCGCCATGGGGCTCAAGTAGAAGGAGCATGAGGTACTCGCTTCTTTATGTTACTCGCTTCTGGGATAGTCGCCATTTTGCCGAATATCTTGCTGACTTTATGCGTCTTCTTGCTTTTGTAGATCGCCGAGGTGGAGATGGCGACAAAGATGTCCAAACTGGAGAAGGAGCTGGATGACACCCGGCTGGCCTTGGAGGCCGCCCAAGTTCGCATCGCCGAACTGGAAACTCGGCCTGGCGCGCAACATCCAGTGGTGGCGGGCCCCTCCAGGGTCGGCAAGCAGATCCGGATGCATGGCGACAACATGCCACGCGTTCGCCGAGAGATCGCGCGAGCTACTGGGACTGTCATCCTGAGCCAGCTGAAGGCGGACGATCTTCTAAAGCCGGCGGCGATGGAGCTGACAGTGGAGGACATCATCCCGGCGCTGCTCGCCGAGGAGTCTACCTCCCCCTTGCGGGCATCCTCGCCGCCGTCCAGTGGTGCTGAGGACGACGATTCCGAGGACGAGGATGACGATGATGATGATGCTGATGACGATGGTGGTGATGACGATGATGCCGACGTAGATATTTAGGGCAAGGATGTTGCCTAGTCGCCTGGGCTCCCTTTTTGCTCGCCCGACGACCTTTTGTAAAGCTTCTGAGAATTTTTGTAATTCATTTAATATTTGTAAATGAAAAGTCAAAGCTTTTGCTCGCCTGTTTCTTTGGTGCTTGCTTTTTTTTTTGAATGCCGCTTAGGCTCCTAGGCTCGGGGCGAGGTTGAGTGCTCGCTAGGCTCTTAGGATCGAGGCGAGATTGAGCACTCCTTCATGCTCGCACCTGTATACTCGCATATCCATGCTCGCACCTGTATACTCGCCTAGGTACTCGCGCATGCATGCTCGCCTTCTCCGATATCTCCCTTGGTGGAGTCGAGCTGTGGAGGCTTCTTGGAGGGTACGGAGGGACACATGCTCTCAATGACTGTCGGGGAGATCCAAGGGGACACACCCTCCCGAGGTCTCCATCCTACTTGGGTGCTGGAACGTCTCCATTCTTTGTCCGTTCGAATCGGTCTTGCCCTTTCCCATGTTGGAACGTCGGCTTCCAGACTCTCCCCTGGTAATCTCTTCAGTCGGATGAGAAGTGCTGTCAGTGGGAACCGCGGCCAACGTGCAAGGGGGGAGCTGATCTCGGCCGTCATTGCAGAGGCTTGGTCTTAAGGGAACGCACACCCGAGGCACTGTCCCATCATCCGTTCTGAGTTTTTACGAGGGTGTAGTCGGAGGCTCGTGTCTCAACTTGCGGCGGTGAATGTTGATGCAGGACGACGTCAAGCACGGAGTGGTAGTCGGGGAGGTCCAAGGGGACACACCATCCCGAGGCCTCCATCCTTCTTGGATGCTGGATGTGGATCAGACCTGCTTCCTGTCGCTCAATGAGTTTAGCAGGGAGTTAAGCATACTTTAGGCACACTAACTCATATGATCTGACACAATAATTTAGAAAACAAAATGCTTTGCCGCGAGCTTTTCAGTTCTCGAGAGTACATGACGCCTTTTTTTAAGGGTCCCCTGAGCTAGTGAAATCGATCATCTCTTCGCCGAATCGGAAGGTCGGCGTCCAGACTTCTTCCTGGTAATCTCTACAGTCGGACGAGAAGTGCTGTCGGTGGGAACCGCGGCCAACGTGCAAGGGGGGAGCTGATCTCGGCCGTCATTGCAGAGGCTTGGTCTTAAGGGAACGCACACCCGAGGCACTGTCCCATCATCCGTTCTGAGTTTTTACGAGGGTTAAGTCGGAGGCACATTTCTCAACCTAGCTTGGAGATTGATTTCACCTGACTTTCTCATTTTGAAAACTTTGTTGATGTAAAGGAAGCTGCCTCGTCCCATGTTTCAGGGAGATGTATATTTTATTCAAAGAAATGTATTTACAAGGATGGGGTATATACACTCTCCCTTAGGGATAAAACCTTTTCAGGTCATCGCCGTTCCAGGTGTTCCCGAGCAGCTCGCCTTCCTGGTTCTGCAAGCGGTATCCTCCTGTCAGGAGTGCTTCCTGGATGATGAAAGGTCCTTCCCAGTTCGGGTTGAGCTTCCCGACGGCCGCAGACCTTCCTGTTGCGTCCACCTTTTTCAGGACCAGGTCACCCGCTCGGAAGTGTTTGAGGCGGACATTTTTGTCAAAATGTTTCGCCATCCGGCGCTTGATCTCCTCTTGCCTGGCCGAAGCTAAATCTCGGAGTTTCTCGATGTAGTCAAGAGATAGCTTCTGAACCTCTTCGTTCTCTAGTCGCCATTATTCGTTTCCGTCTTCCGCGGCTACCACCCTTGGGCTTCTGACTTCAAACTCTACTGGAATGAGAGCTTCCGACCCGTGAGAGAGCTTGAACGGCGTTTCCCCTGTGGCTGAGCTAGGAGTGGTCCTCAAAGCCCACAGGACCGAGGGGAGCTGGTCCGCCCAGTTACCTCTTAAGTTCTCCACCTTCTTCTTCAGTAGGTTGATGATCAGTTTGTTGGCGGCCTCCACCTGGCCATTGCTCCTAATGTGATGCACGGAAGCGAATCGAAGGTCGGTTCCTAGTTGCCTGCAAAAATCCTCCAGCTCCAAGCTGGCAAACTGGGGACCGTTGTCGGTGACGATGGCGAGAGCGATTCCAAATCTGCAGACGATCTCTCCCCAGATGAAGTTCTTCACGACTTGAGAGGTGGTCTTGGCCAGAGCTTTGGCCTCGATCCACTTGGAGAAGTAGTCGATCATGACGAGAACGAAGTTCCTCTGGCCACTTGCTTGAGGGAAGGGGCCGATCAAGTCCATCCCCCAGATGCCAAACGGCCATGGGGAGGTGATCGATCGGAGCTGCTGGGCCGGCTGCAACTGAAGGGGGGCGAAGAGCTGTCACTTCTAGCACTTCTTCGAGAAGATCTCAGCATCCTTCCGGATAGTAGGCCAGAGGTAACCATGCCTCAAGATCCTTTGCTCCAAAGTGCGAGTCCCAGAATGACTTCCACACTCTCCCGAGTGGATCTCTTCCAACACTCAGGGTACTTCTTCTTCAGAGATGCATCTGGCTAGGGGGCCCGAGATGGTTTTACGGTATAGCTCCCCATCTTGCAAAAGATAGTACGCCGCTTTGTACCGAAACCTTCTCTGATCCCCTCCACTTGCTGGAAGCTGGCCGGTGGCGAGGAATGCTACAAAGGGATCCATCCACGAAGGGCGTTGCTCGATCTCCATCATCTCTCCCTCTTCAATGGACGGGCGGAATAGCTCGGTGATAGTTCCTCCAGCCCTTGGCCCATACTTGGCGAGGCGATCTGCTGCCGAGTTCGCCTCCCTGGGCACATGCTCGACGAAGAAGGACTGGAAGCCTCCAACCAGCCCTTTCACTTTTACCAAGTACTTCCGCAAGATGGTGTCGCCCACCTCGAACTCGCCTCAAATTTGCGACGCGACCACCATTGAATCCGTGAAAGCCCGGACATCACGGATCCCCAGCTCCTTGGCGAGGCGCAAGCCTGCCACTATGGCCTCGTACTCTGCCTGGTTGTTTGTGACGGAGAAGAGGATCTCGACGGCTTGCTCGATTCTTGTTCCTTGTGGGCTGACGAGCACGATGCCCACCCCCACAAAACTTTTGCCCGAAGCTCCATCCACAAATATCTTCCAAGGAATTGGGTCGAGCACCTCTTCTCCTGGCTCTGTTTCCGCCGAGAAGTCAGCCAGGAAGTCTGCTACTGCCTGGGCCTTGATCGCCACTCGGGGGGAGAAGGAAATGTCGAACTCGCTGAGTTCCACCGACCATTTCGCCAACCTCCCTGAATGCTCCACTCCCTCTAGGACATTGCGGAGAGGATGATAAGTCACCACTTGGATGGAGTGAGCCTGAAAATAAGGCCGGAGCTTCCGCGCCGACACCACCAAGGCGAATGCAAGCTTCTCCAGGATTGGATACTTCAGCTCCGCCTTCTTCAGCACCCGACTGACATAGTAGATGGGTAGCTGCTTCCTTGCTTCTTCCCGAACCAAAACGGAGCTCACTGCCTCTGCTCCTACTCCTAGGTAGATGAGCAGGTTTTCACCTTCCTTTGGGCTCTGAAGGAGAGGTGTCTGCGTCAACTGCTCCTTCAATCTTTCGAATGTCGTCTCACATCCTTCGGACCACTCGAAGCTTTCGATTTTGCGGAGTGTCTTGAAGAATGGAGAGCACTTCTCTCCGGCCTTTGAGAGGAAGCGGCTAAGACCCGCCAGCCTTCCTGTCAACCGTTGGACTTCCTTCATCGTCTTCGGGGACGGCATCTCCAGGATCGCCTTGACCTTGTCGGGGTTAGGTTCTACTCCCTCCGGGGTAAGGAGATGCCCTAGGAACTTTCCCCTTCCTGCTCCGAAGACGCACTTCGCCAGATTGAGTCGCATCTTGAATCTTCTTAGCGTCGCGAAGGTCTCCACCAGATCGGCCACGTGTTCCTGGATGCTCTTGCTTTTGATCAAGAGGTCGTCCACATATACTTCCAGGTTCCTCCTTTTTTGCCCCTTGAAGATGTCATCCATCATCCACTGGTAGGTGGCTCCCGCATTCCTTAAACCGAAGGGCATCATCTTGTAGCTGTAGCAGCCATCATCGGTGATGAAGGAGACATCGCGGCAATCGGGGGGATGCATCCGGATCTGGTGATATCCTGAAAACGCATCAAGGAAACTCATCACAGAAAAACCGACGGCTGAATCAACCAGCGCGTCGATTCGAGGCAGGGGATAACAATCCTTTGGGAAACTTTTATTCATCAAGGAAAAATCCACACACATTCTCCAGCTACCCCCCATTTTCTTCACCATTACAACATTGGAGACCCAGCCTGGGTACTGGATCTCCGATACAAAGCCTGCATCGAGCAGTTTTTTCACCTCCTCCCGGATTGGCTTGGCAAGGATGGTGGCGGTCCTCCTCTTCTTCTGGCGGACGGGCTGGACCGCGGGATCCAGGTTGAGGCGATGACATGCAACCTCAGGGTCGACTCCTCGCATCTCGGCGGCACTCCAAGCGAAGATGTCGACGTTCTTTTGCAGACACGCCGCCATCTCGATCTTCTCCTCAGTCTTCATCAACCCGCCGATCTTCAGCAACCCAGGCACTCCTGCAGCGGAGAGTACCTCGATTTCTTCAACTTCTTCGGCCACCTCCAGCCTGGCCGGGCTCTCCAGCACCCTTCCGAACTCTTCCGCGTTAGCCATCCAGCTGATGGTACTGACGACGCTAAGATAGCACTCCCTAGCGGCTCTTGGATCGCTCCTGATCCTCACCTGGACGTCTCCCTTGCAGTACTTCAAGCACTGATGGTAGGAGGATGGGACGGCCTTGAAGGCATTGAGAAGCGGCCTCCCAAAGATAGCCCTGTAGCAGCTCGGGGCGTCGATGATGACAAATCGACAGCTGATGGAGGTGCCACCGAGCGTTACAAGGAGATCTGCTCCTCCTTCCACTTCCTTCTTCTCTCCGGAGAAGCCGAAGAGGGGACCATCAGATACCCGTACCCTTGCTGCTCCGACTCCCAGTCCGCCAAACGTCTCCTTGAAGATGACGTTTACAGAGCTACCGTTGTCGATCAGAATCCGATCAACGGTGAAGTCCTCCACCGCGGCTTGAATCACGAGGGCATCATGGAAGGGATTCTCATTCCCTAGCATGTCCTCCTCAGAAAAGGTGATCTCCTCCATCGGGGGTTGTGCTTGTGAGGTCGAGGCGACACTCCTTCGGTAGATTTGATGGAGGCTCCCCTTGCGGGAAGCTTCCAGCCCTGTTCCCCCATGGATTACTCCGACTCTGCCTCCCTGAACCAGGTCTCCCCGACCTCCCTGGTCGACCCGGTCCTCGTTCCTCCTTCGAACGACGGCAGCCTGCCCTGCCTGAGGCTCGGCAGGGGCCTCTATCCTCCGCTGCTCCCCTCCACCTTCTCATGCTGCTAGCCTCCTCCGGGCTTCCCAAAAGTCTGGGCAGGCAGCCATGGCATGTCCCCCCTCCTGGTGGAAGTCACAGTAGAGGGGAACCTCTTCTGCTTGATGCCTCCTCGGCTTCTGCTTCTTCCTTCCTTGACGGTGGCTACGCCCGGCTACCGCCATCGCTTCGTCTCTCCTCCTCTCCTGACGCCTCTCTGGCTGGCGAAAGGGCCTTCTTTCTGGGGATCTCCCCCTTTGATCCTGAAGCTGGTGCCGTCCAGCCGGCCTCCAAGGTGGCCGGTTGACGGGAACCTGGTAGCGCCTTCCCTCCTCCTGACGCTCAGGGGACTCGACGGGCCTTCTCTCCACGCTCCTCCTGGTTTCCTTCCTCCTGGGCTCCTCCCTCTTCTTCTCTTCTCTCCCCCTTTCTTCTTGCCGCTCCGACCTCTTCCTTTCCTCCCTCCGGGGCTCTCCTCTCTTCCTTTTCTCAGGGATCCTATCCCTCTCTCCTTCCTCGCCTCTGGTCACCTATGCGAGCCTTGCCAAGAAGTCAGGGTTGGAAGTCTCTCCCCGGACAAACTTATAGGCCCTCTGAATGAGGTTGTCGTAGGAGTAGGGAGGATTCTCACTGAGCTCCAACTTGAAGAGGCCTTGACTTATGCCGAACGTCAAGGCCAGCAACAGGATGTTGCTATCCACCTCCTGGATCTGCAGAACCTCCTCCTAAAAGCGCTCGATGTAAGGTCCCAACGCCTCGTCTGGCCTTTGCACCAGATAGAACAGGGTCGTTGCCTCCTTCTTCAGCTTCCGGGCCGTGTCGAATCGGGTTGTCAGCCCTCGGCACAGGTCTTCAAAGCAGTAGATCGAGCCGGCGGGCAACTGGTGGAACCAGTCCCAGGCCTTTGCACGGAAGGTGATGGCAAACAACCTGCACTTGAAGGCGTCAGACATGGTTCGGATAGAGACTATATCCTCGAACCATTGGATGTGCCTGACGGGGTCCTCCTTCCCTGAATATTAATTCAAGGCTAGGTCCCTGAACCCTTCAGGCACGGGCGCAGCGATGATCTCCTCGCAGAAGGGGCTCCTAGCTCCTGCCCGGCGACGATCCTCAACCTGGCGAGTATCACCTCCATACTCGCCATATGGGCGAGTATCCTGGTACCTCGCCTGCTCTCCCAGCTCGCGGAAGCGAATCCCTTGCGAGGTTGGCTGGTAAAACTGCGACCGCCTTGGTCGCTCGGTCTCATCCTCCACGTGCTCCTCGGTCTCATCCTCCTCGGTCTCATCCTCCTCGGTCTCATCCTCCACGCTCACCGCACCAAAGTGTTGACGCCAGGAAAATCCTGACCTCAAAATTCGGACCGATGCAGCCGGAGGCTACTCGCCCAGCAGTCCAACGAGATGACCTGGCTGGCGACTACTACGGAGCTAGAAGAGCAACGAACCGGACCCCAGGTGCTGCGGCAGGGAAGTCCCACCACGTAACCGGAAGCTCGAGAGAGTCTTCCCCTCCAAAACCAAAGTGGCCGAGCTTGGTACAGGGAAGGCACCGACTTGGCTGAAAGCAAGGGTGACGGGCTCGAGAGTTCGGGAATCGGGGTCCAAAAGCTCAAGTCCAGGTGCCAATCCAAGTACCCCTAGGGTCCTATTTATAGGAAAACCAAAGGGTAGGGGGGGCCTTTTATAGCCCAGCTGATGTAGGAGTGTCGTGACGACGAGGACGTTACGCTAGCGGAAAACATTCATCACAGAAAGCCAAAATAACATGGAAGGGCTCCGACCAAAAGCGAACGAAAAGGGGTCGGTAGGCTCTCCAAATCCGATAGAGAAATAATATGTCGGACTCGATACAACGTCCTTAGGACCTACCTCTCCAACAAGCACACAATCACCGTTAGCCGGACTCGATACAACGTCCTTAAGACCTACCTCTCCAACAAGCACACAACTCACCGCACCTACACAAGCATCTATTCCATCAATCGATTCATTTCAAAACGCAGCGGCAATTTTCTTGGAGCGGTGGTGAACATTCGAGCGGCGATAAAGCGTTAGTTGAGATTAACTCCCTTGTTAGCGCCAAGTGCGCCAATCTTGGAGAGCAAATCAAGGCTAGGCCAAGCTTCGCTCCCGCACCGGATCTACCCGATCCAAACAACAAGAGATTCAATAACAACCCTTAAATTTCAGATTTTTGCAAGCGAGAAATTTAAAGCCACGGATAAAACGATTCGACAAAACCTCCACAAAGTAATCGTAGGAAGAATCTCAAAAGGGGAGAGGTTACCCAACCAAGAAGATGATCACACAAGATAGATGTGGGAGAATCTCTCTCTCCACGATTCCACCGGCGTCGCACCGAATGGAGAAGCACCCTTTCTTCCTTGGAGTCGCACCGCGGAAGTCTCGCCGGAGTCGCACCGAAGAGGATGGAGGGAGGCGGCCTTGGAGTCACACCAAGAGGAGGGGGGGGGGGGGCGGCAAGGGGGAGCACCTCCTTGGCCGAAATTTCCAAAGGGGAAATTAGGGTTGGCTTTTAATCTTCAATAATCCTCATTCTAACATAAGACCCCTTTAAATAGGAGTTTACAAAACATCTTAACCATCCATGATGGAGATGAAATCTCATCCACCCGAATGGTTAAATACACACCAAAATGAAAATAAGAGTTCAAAATTAAAATTACAATCATTTTAATAAATATAAAATTATCATCATGAAATAATTTTATATTTATTAATACAAAATAAAAGTCCATGCATAAAGTTTAAATCTTCAAGGCGGTTTTGGCACGCCGCGGGCGGAGATTATAACGCGGATTTCCAATAGCATCATCATGGCGCCTCAGATCTTTGCGGCGCAGCGCCTCGGCAGCCGGGTCATCATCATCATCAAGGAGTGTCGGAGGGGACGCGCCATCAATCCTCCCCCACTCAAAATCAAGCATCTCCGATGCGTGGTCCGAAATGTAGCGGCGGAGAAGATCAGCGTCCAGTCGTTGAAGCTCTGTCGCGAGGACCCAAGAATCGTCTGACGGAGGGCGATCACGCCAACGGATGAGGAAGCGGTAGGTAGCACCCTCCGAGGTAGTAAGTGGCTCCGCAGACAGTATCATGTCCGGAGTGAGAAAAGTCTTCGGAAACCTGGGAAACATATCAGCAGTAGGAATAAAAGTATGTGACTTACCATCCGGTGAAATACCTGTGGGAACCGATAGAGAGAGGTCATCCGTACTACCACTCCCCAACCCATTAGAAATTTTGGTGGAAGGAGAAGACGTCAAGGAACTCAACTCATGTGGAGGCGATACGAACATCGTTAAATCCGAGACGTTAAAAATAGGGGAGATTCCCCATTCGGCAGGCAAATCCAAAACAAAAGCGTTGTCACCTATTTTCTTGATGATCCGAAAAGGGCCGGCGCGCTTAGGTGCTAACTTTTTAACGGTGCCAGATGGCAGGCGTTCGGGAACTAATCGTACTAAGACCAAATCGCCAACCTTGAAGTGTGACACTCTCCGATGTATATTGGCGTGTGCCTGATAAGAATCATACTGAAAAGTCAAGGTAGCTCGTATACGTGCATGAAGGTCGTGAATATGTTGGGCGAAGGATTGTGCAAATTGACTTGCCTTGTAAGTTGGGGGTAAGGGAACCAAGTCAAGAGGCACAGGGGCCTTGTACCAGTGGACAATCTCATTTGGCGACAAACCGGTGGACCGATTTTTGGAATTGTTATAGGTTAACTGAGCGTGGGGAAGGAGAAGATCCCATGTGCCTTTATGATCACTCACGAGACATCGAAGAAGGTTCCCTAGGCTCCGGTTAACCACCTCAGTTTGCCCATCGGTTTGAGGATGATAGGCGGAGGAAAACAATAGTTTGGTACCCATTAGGATCCAAAGTGTCTTCCAGAAGTAGCTCGTATACTTGACATCCCTATCCGAGACAATTGTCTTCGGCACTCCTCGGTGACTAACAACTTCCTTAAAATATAGCTTTGCGATATGAGATGCGTCGTCGGTTCTAGTACACGGTATAAAATATGCCATTTTGGAGAACCAATCCACAACTACGAAAATAGAATCGTGACGACGAAAAGTGGTGGGTAGGCCTAAGACAAAGTCCATGCTCACATCCTCCCAAGGTACGGATGGTATAGGCAACGGAGTATATAACCCGACGTTGGTTTTGCTGCCCTTGGAAACTTGGCAAGTACGGCAACTACTCACTACCCGTCCTACCATTGCCTTCAACTTTGGCCAATAAAACTTTTCCTCAACCAGGGTAATAGTCTTATCTCTACCGAAATGGCCACTCAACCCGCCACTATGCAGTTCCCAGATGATATGTAGACGTAGGGATGACTGCGGAATACATAATTTCCCATGCCCAAAGAGATAACCATCCTTGATAACGAAGGCAGTAATAGTGGTGGGGGAACTATCCTGGGCAGATAGGTAAGAATCCTGAAAATCCGGGCATGTAGCGTACTCATCTTTGATTCGCTCGAATCCGACAACGTTAACCTCCATAGTGGTGACTAAAAGGGCTAGACGACTAAGAGCGTCCGCAACCCGATTGTCCGCTCCCTTAAGATGTTTGAGATTAAACGTGTAACCCTGTAGGAAGGATACCCACTTGGCGTGACGCGGGCTGATTTTATGTTGGCCATTGATAAATCGTAAAGCTTCATGATCGGAGAGGATCACGAACTCCTTAGAGAGGAGATAATGCCGCCAGTGGTGCAAGCATCTAATGACCGCATAAAATTCCCTATCATAGTTGGAATAATTCAATTTAGCGCCCGCCAGCTTTTCACTAAAGAAACTCACAGGGTGCCCTTCCTGACTCAAGACACCTCCTATTCCCACGCCCGAAGCATCACAAGTAAGCTCAAAGACTTTCGAGAAGTCAGGTAGACGTAAGACGGGTGCCTCAGTCATAAGCTCTTTGATGCGTTGGAAAGCGAAGGTGGCGGACTTCGTCCAAGTAAACTCACATTTTTCATGCAGTCACTAATGGGGGCCATGATACTGCTAAAGTCTTTGATGAAACGACGATAGAAAGTTGCCAACCCATGGAAGCTCCTCACCTCACGTATCGTGGTCGGCACGGGCCAGTCCTTAATCACCTTAACCTTGCTAGGGTCAACTCTAATGCCCTCCGTTCCAACGATATAACCTAAAAACTCTACCTCCGTAACATGGAACGTGCATTTCTTGAGGTTCAGAAATAAAGTTTCCTTTCGTAGGGTGGAAAGAACCACTCTCATGTGGGAGATGTGCTCGGTGGTAGTAGTGCTTTAAACCAAAATGTCGTCGAAGTAGACAACTACGAACTTCCCCATGAATGGCTGAAAGACATGCGTCATCATCCGGGAGAATGTGCTGGGGGCATTGGATAGCCCGAAGGGCATCACAAGCCACTCGTATAACCCGTCCTTAGACTTGAACGTTGTTTTCCACTCATCTCCCTCGCGGATCCTTATCTGGTGATAGCCGCTCCGTAAATCTAACTTAGAAAATATCGTGGCGCCAGACAAGACATCTAGAAGGTCATCTAAGCGTGGTATAGGAAATCGGTACTTGATGGTGATTTTGTTGATAGCGCGGCTATCAACACACATCCGCCACGTACCATCCTTCTTGGGGGCAAGAAGGGCTGGCACCGCACAAGGACTCATGCTAGTCCTGATGAATCCTTTTTTTCATTAAATCCTAGATCTGAGTCTGCAGCTCTTTGTGGGCCGCGGGATGAAGCCTATAGTGGGGTTGGTTCGGCAGGGACGAACCCGGAATGAGATCTATCGCATGCTGTATGTTCCTCAATGGAGGTAACACAGAAGGCAACTCGTCTGGGTACACGTCCTTATATTCGTCTAAAAGTACCCGTAACTCCTTAGGCAAATCATTCAACGCCTCCGATTCACCCTTCGCACTCATAAGAACTAATGCGTACATAACTCCCTCAAGAAAAGGATCTCTCACGAACTCTCTCCTACTAACTAGGCTCAAAGCCTTCCTCTCGGCCGGGACAGTAGTGTCCTTAGCCAAAGCTATCGGCTCCTTCGGAACGGTCGGTCTCAATGTGATGGTCTTACCGTTGAATTTGAATTCATAAGTATTGGCTCGACCGAAATGTGTGACGTCACGGTGATAAAGCCAAGGGCGGCCTAATAACACGTGGCACGCGTCCATGGGAAGGACGTCACACCAGACCTCATCCGTGTAAGACTTAAAGGTAAGAGGGACCAGGCAACGCTTGCTAACCGGGATGGTAACCTTGCTAATCTAAGCTACCTGGTAGGGTGTGGGGTGTGGTTCTGTGGTCAGATTCATACGCTTAACGGCATTCTCAGAGATGACATTCACACAGCTACCGCTATCTATCATGAGCTTGCACAGCTTGTCACCACTCTTAAAGATCAGAGAAAAGATACTCGTCCTCCTCCAGTCATCTAGTGGACGTGGAGTGGTCAGAATACAACGCATCACCATGAGGGGGGGATCGTCTTCCAAATCGCTTGGGACCCCTTCGGGGTCGCTCTCCTCAGCGGCCTCATACACATAATCAGTAGAATCGGCGGCCATGTACAAGAGGGCAACGGCCTTAGTCTTAGTTGGGCATTCAAAGGCATAGTGGCCTTGAACACCGCAAGAATAACACATGGTGTTGGCCTTGCTAACTTTCCCAATGGGAACACGCTCACTCGTGGGTTCCTAGTGTTCCTAGCGGTGATCACAACGGATTTAGATTCGGTGGTTCTAGATTTTCCCCTGTCCGGATAGGTGGAAGAAGACGCTCCAACGGTGGTCTTATTCCTCGTGTGGGAATAACGGGAGTGAGCCTTGGCGGCTAAGTGTTTTTCAATGTCTAGGGCGACATTGAAAGTCGTGTTCAGATCCGTGTGCCCATAGCGCAAGAGCTTCCGCTGGATGTCGGGTTGAAGCCCCTTACGAAACCTGGATAATGTGACCTCTGGAGGTTCCCTAAGCTCGCAACGCACCATGCGGTCTTTCAAATCTCCCATATACTCGGCCACCGACTTTGAACCTTGCCGCAGGGTGGCTAGTTCATCGAACATTTGGGTTCGGTGGTAAGCGAGAACGTATTGGTCGGTGAGCAAATTTTTCATCACCGCCCATCCGATAGGTGGGACTTCCTGTCCGGCTCCTAACCTCCTTTCCTCATTCAGCCAGAAGGTTTTCGCTCGATCTGTCAACTTCATGCGGGCGACTTGGACCTTTTGGAGATCCGTGAGATTGTGCCATTGATAGTAACATTCCATGTCAACTACCCAGCTAAGGAAGACCTGGGGGTCTCTCATGCCATCGTAGGTGGGGGCATCAATCTTGATGGCTTTGGTGATATCTAAACCACGCTCGGGGCGGCGCTCTCGAGGACGCGCTCGGGGATAGCCCCCATCAGAATCCGAATCAGTGAGCGGTTGGTGCCGGTTGGGCCCTTCAACATCACCGGGTGGTGGTGGTGGTCCTCCTTGATTCCGTAAGATTTGTTCTAACATCGTCCTAAGGTCAGTCAGCTCGGTGCGTAGGCCTGCTATGGCCTCGGTGTTGGGATCATTGGGCTGATTCGCAGCCATCCTAGACGTAGACGGTAACGTGTACTCCGTTCCTAGCCTAGTGGGCATTCAGGGTCAGGACCGTTCCTAGCCTAGTGGGCATTCAGGGTCAGGACAATCAGGAAGGTGATTTTTTTCTAGGGCCGTTGATAGATTGACATAAGAATTTTTTTATAGATTCCTGATGTGCGCAACACGTAGCTCGTTAATTTTTTTTTTTTTTTGAATTTTGACAAAAATTTCAGATTTCAGACCGCTATTCGCACACCACCTAGACATAATTACGACGGTTCGAATTTTCAGGCCAGCCTAACGAGGTCGAATCGGAAAAGTTTCAGTTTTAATGTTGCTGGAAATACATTCAGGAAGCTACAGAAAAAATTTCAGAATTTTCTGACAAGTTTTAATTTTTTTTGAGATTTTGCTAAACGCAGACCAATCCGAATTTTTTTTCTGATTTTCCTATTGATTAGAACGACCAACAAGGATCGCAGCGAGGATGTTTGCAACGTGGGAGTTGAAACGACCGGCTTTGATACCAAATTGATGTAGGAGTGTCGTGACGACGAGGACGTTACGCTAGCGGAAAACATTCATCACAGAAAGCCAAAATAACATGGAAGGGCTCCGACCAAAAGCGAACGAAAAGGGGTCGGTAGGCTCTCCAAATCCGATAGAGAAATAATATGTCGGACTCGATACAACGTCCTTAGGACCTACCTCTCCAACAAGCACACAATCACCGTTAGCCGGACTCGATACAACGTCCTTAAGACCTACCTCTCCAACAAGTACACAACTCACCGCACCTACACAAGCATCTATTCCATCAATCGATTTATTTCAAAACGCAGCGGCAATTTTCTTGGAGCGGTGGTGAACATTCGAGCGGCGATAAAGCGTTAGTTGAGATTAACTCCCTTGTTAGCGCCAAGTGCGCCAATCTTGGAGAGCAAATCAAGGCTAGGCCAAGCTTCGCTCCCGCACCGGATCTACCCGATCCGAACAACAAGAGATTCAATAACAATCCTTAAATTTCAGATTTTTGCAAGCGAGAAATTTAAAGCCACGGATAAAACGATTCGACAAAACCTCCACAAAATAATCGTAGGAAGAATCTCAAAAGGGGAGAGGTTACTCAACCAAGAAGATGATCACACAAGATAGATGTGGGAGAATCTCTCTCTCCACGATTCCACCGGCGTCGCACCGAATGGAGAAGCACCCTTTCTTCCTTGGAGTCGCACCGCGGAAGTCTCGCCGGAGTCGCACCGAAGAGGATGGAGGGAGGCGGCCTTGGAGTCACACCAAGAGGAGGGGGGGCGGCAAGGGGGAGCACCTCCTTGGCCGAAATTTCCAAAGGGGAAATTAGGGTTGGCTTTTAATCTTCAATAATCCTCATTCCAACATAAGACCCCTTTAAATAGGAGTTTACAAAACATCTTAACCATCCATGATGGAGATGAAATCTCATCCACCCGAATGGTTAAATACACACCAAAATGAAAATAAGAGTTTAAAATTAAAATTACAATCACTTTAATAAATATAAAATTATCATCATGAAATAATTTTATATTTATTAATATAAATAAAAGTCCATGCATAAAGTTTAAATCTTCAAGGCGGTTTTGGCACGCCGCGTGCGGAGATTATAACGCGGATTTCCAATAGCATCATCATGGCGCCTCAGATCTTTGCGGCGCAGCGCCTCGGCAGCCGGGTCATCATCATCAAGGAGTGTCGGAGGGGACGCGCCATCACCAGCCCCCAACCCGGCGACTATGGGTTACTCGGCGAGTATCATGCCATAGTCGTCCGTCTGGCGAGTATTGGGTGCTGCTCGCACACGCCAGGCCAATGCTCGCCAGGTCTTCTGTTCCATACTCGCCAACCTGGCGAGTACTGCCTGCATACTCGCCGGGGTCTTCTCCACTTCTGCTTTGAACTGCCGGGCTCTGTGTTGACCTCTTTGACTTTGACTTCTGCCTACGTGGCCTCGGGGGGGGGGGGGGGGGGGGGGGGGTCCACCCTCGGAAAATGAGGGTTGTACATTCGGCTCCATGAACTGTTTGATGAATCCACAAAGTTTTCGATGCTCCACCATCAACTTATTGAGATCCACATCGTTGGACATCTCTTCAAAGCTGGGAGAATTCCAATCCTTGACATAAATGAGACCTTCCATTAGTAAGTGTCACTGATGGTAATTTGCGCCGTTTAATTTTACCATTTGCTCAGAACCCAAACCTGATGTAGACTCCATCGTGCTCTGTCAATTGATCGGACTGACCTCAGTTCTTTGAGCCGACAATTTCCATGAAGTAAATCAAAGAGGATAGGGAGTGGACCAATAGACATCACTTACCACACCCGATCACCAACCCAAAATATTTGATTGGCTCCTCTCAAATTTCAAACAGGTCAGCATGATAAGAACTCTAATAATAAATCTAGTTCTGATTCCACTTGTTGGGCAAAGGAGCAAGCAAGCCCAACTAGAGCACTTTCAAATTAGTTCGAGCAAGTACATGCACGAATGCTTAGCGGTAAGCTGACACATAATCTAAAACACAGCACAAAATAATAATAATTAAAGCGACACGCAAATATAACGTGGAAACCCAATAGGGTGAAAACCACAGGACGATCAGAGTCCAACCCGGAAAGCCGCTAGTAAATATGTATAAAACAAATAGGCAATTATATGGCTTTCCATCCTCGATCCACACAGGATCTTCACCAACTTTGCACCACCCAAT
Organism: Dactylorhiza incarnata; assembly: GCA_033032865.1. Taxonomy (NCBI): domain Eukaryota; kingdom Viridiplantae; phylum Streptophyta; class Magnoliopsida; order Asparagales; family Orchidaceae; genus Dactylorhiza; species Dactylorhiza incarnata. Next base: position 1,654,185 of record JAWHQI010000352.1, on the reverse strand, counting down.
AAATAGTAGCAAAAAAAATGCAAATTACCCACAGTGGCGGACAAGACGGATTACATAAATCCTCTCCAAGATGCCTCTATGAATCCTTGCCTAAATCTGCTCCAAATCCAATCCATGTAGCAAATTCTTCCTCTCTAACATCGCAGAGACATCTGAAAGCTCTCCCAAACCAAGACAATTGCCACAAAGGCCTCTCTAGAAACTCTTTCAATGCTTGAGATTGGAGATAAGTGGATGTCTTACCCCTCCTCCTTTATGCTTATTTATAAGACCAAAACCAAGGAGCTAGAGGTGGTACATGGCGTGTGGATAAAGCTTCCCTTGGTCAAAAACACATGTCAAATATCATGAAGCTTCCTTTGGGCACTTTCTTAGAAGCTTCTTTCAAGAGCACATGTTGGTTTCATAGTCAAAGGTAATTATCTCACCAGAAAGTTGAGTAAGGTGTTGAATGAAGGTTTTAATAGGTGTACTCATACTAATTTCTCCCTTGCTCTATGGTTGAGCTTCACTGATATATATGGTTGAGCTCCTCAAAGAATTGATAAGAAGAATACTGTTAGAAGATAAAGAGTGTAACTTTATTCATCCCAAAGAGGGGTATTTATAGGAGAGGAATAGAGTACAACAAAGAGGATAGGAGATGTGGGACTAAAGAATCTAAGTGGGCTATACAATAAATGGGCCTAAACAAATGGGCCTTTACACATAATATAAACATTACTTTAACAAATACATCATTCCTTTTCTCTCATGTTTGTTGTTGTGCCATACATCAATGGAGGGAGGGGGCATTGGGTTTATCCATCCTTAACGAGTAGGTTTTGGCCCATAACGGTGGGCATTGTCAACCGAAGTGTCATCAATTTTCCCTTATGGGTCCCACAATACTATTTGCATTTGATTTTTTATTTAAATCCTATTTTTGACTTTTAGGAGATTGAGTTGACTTTGTAAAAACAAGTGCGCCCTCGGACCCCACATAGGTCAAATGTGTTAAGGCTAACCTCATATGGCTCCCATAAATTTTGCCATTTTGGGTCAAGCTAGTCTTGAATGGGCACCAAACGTATCATCAATTTGGGTCAAGCTAGTCTTGAGTGGGTCTCATGGGTTGTTAAGGTCAACCTGAGTTCTGGTTAAGTTTACAGATCTCCATGGTAAGATGGTGAACTCAACTCCCAAGGTAGTAACTTAGGTTGACACGGGGAACAATTATTGTAGGTTCGGTAACCTATAAGAACTTATTTAACTTAAGGCACGAGTACATACCAGGGGTTAGGTTTATGGTTGCTAATGATTAACATTCAATAAAACTAATCTTGGCTAAGGTTAATGCTAATTGGGCTAGCTTGGGTCTAGTGGCCCAATTTACAAGGAGGGATGAACGTGGCATGTTATAATGTGTGAGCTTTGTTTTTCCATCAATCTAGTAAATTAATATTTTCTTTTTCATTTATCTGATTAAACTTTGAAATCCAATCTCAAAAAAAATTCCTAATTCATTCAAAGAACAAAATTTTGTAAATTTTTGCGAGAAAATTTTAGAAAAGTAAATTCTTGTAGCTATCAGATGATGTAGTCAAAGCTATCTTTATGGGCTCATGGTCTATATTACTCTACATAGTTGTTGCCGGTCGTTCAACGCTCTCCTAGACCGGTCGAGCTGAACAACCTTAGCTCGAGAGTGAGCCGAACGCGCAAACAGTCAAAAGTGAGCACTATACCAACAATAGACGACAAGATTTTTACGTGGAAAACCCCAAAAGGGGAAAAACCACGGGACCTAGCCCAGTTCTGAATGATCCACTAGTGTTGTGATTCATAGAGAGTCGTTTTTCGAGGGTGACATATCACCACTCGTCACAGAGATTTTGCTAAGTCCTCGGGAGTCGAGCGTGGTGAAGCGTGCTCTAAGACAGCTTTGAGCGGGGCGTTGCAGAGCAGCCTGGAGTGGAGCGCTGCGGAGCTGCCTAGAGCGGAGCGCTGCGGAGTGGCCTGGAGTGGAGCGGCCTGGAGCGGAGCGTTGCGGAACGGAGCACTACGAAGCGGCCTGGAGCGGAGCGCTGTGGAGCGGCCTGGAGCGGAGCGCCACGGAACGGAGCGTTGCGGAGTGGCCTGGTGCGGAGCGCTGCGGAATGGAGCGCTGCAGAATGGAGCGTTGCGAAGCGGCCTGGAGCGGAGCGCTGCGGAGCAGCCTGGTGCGGAGCACTATGGAGCGGCCTGGAGCAGAGCGGCCTGGAGCGGAGCGGCCTTGAGCGGAGTGCTGCGGTGCGGCCTAGAGCGGAGCGTCGATGGGGTCCGCCCTAGAGAGTTTGGAGCCCAACCGGGATCCTCCCAAAGTCTTTGAAGGAGAGCTGGAATGCTGATGGAAATCACGAAGGGGGTATTGAAGGTTGATGAAGATCTTCAAAGAGTCCTCGCCGGAAAACTCAAGGGTCTCTTCTTCTTCCGATGCCAAAAAGGTCCTTTCAAATGGAGGCACGACTCCCTTTTTATAGTTTTTGAGGAGGGCATTCTGGTAACTATGCTATGCCGATTCCTGGATAAGCGAATGAGAATGCTTGACTCGGAGCACACGGATCGCCAACTCCGAGGTTATGACGAGTTTTCCCCCCGGTCACGCTGGGCAGCCCGGGCAGCCTCCCTGGTGGTGGTGGTGGCCGGCGATTACCGCCGACGTTGGTTGACAGTGGCTCCTTTTGAGGATCAAACGAGAGCGGAAGAGCTTCCCGCGGAGCGGGAGCGCATCCGGTGAAGCAGGAACAAGCGGGAGCACAAGAGCACTTCCCGCAGAGCAGGAGCGAGCGGAAGTGCTCTTACGGAGCAGGAGGGAGTGGAAGTGCTCTTACGGAGCAGGAGCGAGCAGAAGCGCTCTTACGGAGCTGGCGGGAGCAGAAGCGCTCTTACGGAGCAGGAGCGAGCGGAAGCGCTCTTACGGAGTAGGAGCGAGCGGGAGCGCTCGTACGGAGCAGGAGCGAGCGGAAGCGCTCTTACGGAGCAGGAGCGAGCGGAAGCGCTCTTTCAGAGCAGGAGCGAGCGGAAGCGCTCTTACGGAGCAGGTGCGAGCGGAAGCGCTCTTATGGAGCAGGAGCGAGCAGAAGCGTTCTTACGGAGCAGGAGTGAGTGGAAGAGCTCTTACGGAGCTGGAGCGAGCCGAAACGCTCTTCTGGAGCAGGCGATAGCGGAAGCGCGAAGCTGCTTAGCAGCGGGATTAAGATCGACTATAAAAGCTAGAGCCTCCCCGCGGGTCCGGTCGAGGCCACGATGAGAAACACTCGGTCCGACTCAAACCGAACCCTTTTAAGGGAACCCCACCAAGATGGATAAAATTATTCTAATAAATCTCAATAATTTTCATTTATTTTCGAATCACTGTCATTTATATTTTGCATTTTAGTGCTAGAATAAAATTTCATACGTACTGATTTATGCATATGAGTATTTATAACATTTTATACGTCGAGTTCTATTGAACCAACATATTAAAGTTAGGTTATACATTTTTCCTTATGCGGTAACCAAATTTTTAAAAATCTTATTTTCTTTAAACAATAAGTAAAATGTTAAAAACTCTGTTTTTTATTATACGATTTAATAAGAGAATAACTATGTTACACAATTAAATTAAATACACGACAAACACATCCAATATGAAAAAAACCCAACATCAACACTCAAGCCTTTATCCCACCATTGAGGGGTTGGCTATATGGATCCTTTGTCGCCACCATTATGCCTTATATTTAGTCATAATCTCACAAATGCCTAAGCACATCATTTCTTTCCTTATAGTTTCTTTCCAAGTTTTTTTGGTCTTCCCCTCTCCCGTTTAACAAGCCTAGTATCTAAACTTACTCAATGCCTAACAGGTTCCTCTATTAGTCTCTTTTGGACATGTCCATACCAACTTAATTGCGCTTCTTGCATCTTGTACAATTTGTGCAACTCCCGTCTGAACCCTTATGAATTCATTCCTAATTTGATCCATTCTAGTGTGTCAACACAACCACCTAAGCATTCTCATCTCGACAACTCCCTTTTTTGCTCAAGTATACCATTCACTCCCTAACATTCAGAGCATCATTGGTTTAATTGTAGTATGGTAAAAACCCTATTGAAAAAATTTCATTTAAAATATCTGAAATCTCTTTTTACTAAATATATTTCCACAATATTAATAAAAGTTATTATACAAATATACTAATTATTTTTATTTTAAATTCTTTAATAATTTTCATTATCATTTGACAAATATTATTTTTCATGTGACGGTATTCAACACATTCAAACCAAATATGTGCTTTGATAATTCTTATGAAATGAGATCAATTCAATGACAAGTACTACAAATTTACAAAAGTCCAAAATTTTGTCTGCTTACTTTAGTCAAACTTACTTTAGTTCAAAAATTTTAAAGTACATGATTTAAGATTTTTGTATTTTAATAGAAGATTTAAATGCAGATCTAGATGGGCTTTTCAGTCAGGACTTTATTTCATTTTCACCCCGGGCTTACATCTAATTTTTTAAAAATGACTTAATTTTTTTTTAAATTATGTTAAATTTAAATTGTTGCAATTAATTCATTAATGTTTTTAGTATGCATGTCATCCCCTTATATATATAAAAAGTATCATGAGTGTGCATGTGAGATATCTTTTGAAAGTTGTATTTTGTAACTATCTTTGGAGAGGCTACTCTTTGTGGGGGAATCAACCCTCAAGAATTCTACAAGCTCTCGAACTAGTATCATTATTTTTTGTTCTAGTGCAATGTGCTTAACATGTTATGATATGATTTGTTTTCGTTCATCATACTACATATCTCTATTGCATATTTTGTTTGCCTTGAAGGAAAAATTTTGTTTCTCTCAAATAGTAGATTTTTTTTACTCAATGAAGACTATTTTTTCCTTATTTAGAAAGTTAGCACTAGTCATTTATAATATCCTACCTATATTTTCTTGCTTCACTTGCTTTCGTCAAATGGGGAGTTCAAATGTCTCACATTCTATTTTGCCTCATGTTTTTGGCTAATTATTTTTATTTGATTGTTGAATAGATTCTTTCAGGATATGAAAGTGAAGAACTGGATCATGCTATTGCACTTTCCCTTTTCGACCAAGAGCTACATAAGCCAATTTTTATAGGTTAGTGTTATACTACTGCAATATATCTCGAGTGAACTTTATTACTTATGGTTTATTTTCCCTCTCCTCTTCATTTTCTTTGATATTGGGACTACACATAATTTCTTATAAAATCGAGAAAATATTAGATCCCACTTTATTCATATGATCGTAAGCAGAGGGAAAAAGAAGAGTGTTATGGCACTACAATGTCCAGTATTTTGTATTTTTAATTAAGGGTCTATTGGGGGTGGATTTTTGTGTGTGTGTTAGGGGGGGGGGGGGGGGACACACTGCCGTTTACCAAAAAATGGGCCAAACATTAATTTTCATAGCAAAACAATTATCTTCTAAAAAATATAATGAAATGCCAATGAGCGGATGCGAGATTGGTTATGTGTTCTTAGAAAAAAGAAATCATATTACACCATATTTATGCTCATTCAACAATGTAATAAATCCATATACTTCCACGACATAAGAAGGTAAGAATGGGTAGTTGGAGACATGAAAGAAGATTTGGATCATGGCCTCTACTATAAGTTGTTGTCAATATGTCACCTACCTAATCCATTGTGTCACCTGAAAGGACCTTAATACTTCAGATACAATTTGTGGTAAGGTGTCTTCATCACTGAGATTTGATGGGGCAGACGGTGTTTTGACCACACCTAATCAATGGACATGAAGAGTGGCTCATGGTGCCTATAGTTGTAAGCTTTCTCCATAAGCTTGTGGGCCTGAAGGAGGGCCTCCTGCGTCGTGATAAGGACCTGGTCATGTGTGAACAAGTCATGATCAATGACCTACATGAGGGACATGCCCATGCAATATGTCAAAAAGAATTGTGGATATTTTCTGGAGATGAGGTGGAATGAGGTTGTCTATATAGAAGTGTGATATAAGATGTTGCAACGATATTCCACCAAAGGAAGTAAACAAACCCAGTCTTTGGCGGATCTCCCATGACACAGTAAAGGTCCATCTCAATAGTAGGCTGCCCAAGTCAATATGCTTTTCAGACTATGATGATAGTAGAGTCAAACGTTAACCTAGTGCGACAGAGCAGAAAGAGCTCCTTCTAGAAATGTTTGCTGAGGACATTACCATGTTTTGAGGAAATGCTCTCTAGAAGGCCATGCAAACGGAATTTATGTTCAATGAAAATATGTGCTATATGATGCGATGATTCGGCAAGTGCACCGGTCGCGCAAGTAATAATAATGGTGAAAATCCCCGAGTGTCGGTCTCTTGAGGAACACAGTAAGGTGGAGTTAGGTTTCGAGGAAGGACTTGAGATCGAAGTCCTTGGTCGGTGTTACAATGGATGGTTGGTTTGGTTTGCGAAAAATAAAATAAAAGCTATCAACTACTCCTATGCAATGCCGCTATGCAATGCTTCGCTCGGCGGGATGGAGACTAGGCAGGCCTTGAGCGCGCTGCGTCGAAAGGGTGGATGGACGAGTAGGCAAGCGGAATCGAACAATGCAGGCCTTGAGCGCGCTGCTTCGTTAGGCGGGATGGAATACGGGCCGCGATGCCACGCTTCGGTAGGCGGATGGACGAGTAGGCTAACGGAGTGAGGGTCGCAAGCACCTCTTCGACAAGCACGCCACTAGCAATTGCTAGTGCGGCACCGGACACGGTGGTGGAGTGGAAAATGGATAGCGGCGCTCCTCATTAACACATATGAACTAAATAATTCCATAAACATGAAATAAACAATAATACACATAGTTCATAGCATTCATCATCTAAATATAGAGATTACAAACAACTACAACCACACAAGTAGAAGAAAGAGGCAAGAGATACGACCGAATCCGGAGTCTCGTTGTAGATTCACGGTAGGAAGCACCGGGTTGTCAATCCGCATCCTAACTCGGTCCCAACTGCGTCCGGGGTAGAGGAGGGCTGTCACACCTCCCAATGGACCCGTCTTCTCCAGCGATTTACCATCCGGCCACGTCTAATGCGAAGAACACCTTGCTTGGCGATGAAGATGAGTGTAGAATCTCCTCCTTGAATCCCTTGGATGATGGAGGAGGCCTAGGGGGCGAAGAACCAGCGGAAAGGGGGCGGAACGGCGGACTGCGGAAGAAAAATACGGAGCGATCTGACCTAAATCGTGAGCAGCGGAATTTATAGGCGCTGGAATTAAACAGTGCGCACGGTCATTGGCGCACGACCAGTGGTCGTGCGCACTAGAATCCTGTGATCGTGCGCTCTGCCTGGACGGAGCCTGCAAAGACAGAAATTATAAAACAACATGTTCGCACGACCAGTGGCGCACGACCGGTGGTCGTGCGCACAATCGTAGGTGGTCATGCGCGTTAGCCGAAACAGAACTAAAAAAATTGATGATAAGTGCGCACGAACAGTTGTGCACGACCAGTGGTTGTGCGCACTAGCATAGATGGTCGTGCGCACTGCACCAAACAGAACTCATAAAAAAGGGTTAAGTGCACACGATCAGTGGCGCACGACCAGTGGTCGTGCGCAATAGAGCCGGTGATCGTGCGCAGTGTTCCTGTGCAGAATTGCACCGGAAACACCTGCACGACACCTGTTCCAGCGTACGACACCAGTCTAGCCACTGAAAGTGGGACTTAACATCGCAAGAAAACTAATAACAAAGAAAGATACGAAATAACACCAAAATGGGCCTAGAAGTGCACATAGCAAGTGATAACAAATATAAGCTAAAACAAGGCTAAAGTGCAGTGGAATGACTAGATAAACGGCCCAGATGAGTCCATATATGTGTATATAATCGGGACTCATCACACCCCCAGACTTAACTATTTGCGCGTCCCGAGCAAACAAATTCTAAGCGAACTAGGAAAGAACAATAGATGGCTTAATGATTACACTACAGAGTACCATGCGGAGTCGCATGCTCACGTGCATAAGAAAAATAGTAGAAAAGATTTCTGATTATAAAAACAGTTTATATATTTCTAAAAGAGTAAAAGCATATTACAACTACTCAAAATGGTGAACAACGGTGAATCATTCGGTAATGCATACAGAGAAAGTAAACTAAGCACTGAGACGAGCATTGCTCAAGATTGGAATGCCGGACAAACTCCACCGAAATCCATCGGTGTCGGTGACCATAGGCTTGCCCGGTCACATTCTCTCCACGGCACTGGTTTGACTCAAATGCGTGAATCAATAGGACTTTAGGTTTTAAATGGGGCTTGGGTTTAGGTGAGGAAAGACAAAGATAAAAACGACGGCTAAAGCACTAAACCCAAATAAGCTAATGCAGGAAACTATCCTCATTCACCACACAAACATGCGGGTACACAACACCCCCAGACTTGGACTTAACAGCATGGGTGCGTGCACCGCCTACTCCCAAACATAAATCTATAAATAAAGATTTTCAATTAAACATTCCTTCTCTTTCCTTTCTTTTTTAACTTCTTTTCTTTTTCTCATTTTTTTTTCTTTTCTTATCATTTTCAGCAAATAAACAAAAGGACACATCCACATCTTCACAAACATATTACCACATCAACAACCCAACTCATGAAAATAATAAACAGCTAAAGCTCAAATTTTGGGTGTGCGACTAGGATTGGCTTTTGGGCTTTGGTGAAATAAAAGTGGGGCTGAATCAAAGAACGGGTAGGCACAACTGGGCTAGCGAGGATATAGCGGTAGGGATAGGCACAAAGGCTCAACCGGACCAAAATGATGGCCTATATCACATTCACACAATTGACTAACCGTATACCCATGCTTCAAGAATCGCTTGGGGCAAGTTCTAGCCACCGAGAAAGATTCTCCTTTCTCCCGACTCAAGCAATACGAATCTAGCGATCGTTCACACACATCCCTATGCTACCGTTTGATTCACACCGGATTCACCATTTGAGTAGAGTAAACAACATTTACACTAATAGAGAAAAATATAAAACCATAGTATAAAAAGAAATCTAATCTACACAAATTTCTATGCAACCGAGCACTCGACTAGGAGCACTACTGGAGTCAACATTTTACTCTGCTGCATAGTCCTAAGCCATCACCTAGATTTTCCCACATAAGCAGAAGAATTAAATTCACTACAGAGCTTGCATACAGATGAGTACGCGCTCAAGTGGGTGCTGTGGTGTGCAATGAAAATGAACAAATAATAAAACTGAAAATAAAATACTTCTGGCATGCTATGTATGAGCGCACGTGAGTGGGTGCAAAAACTGCTCTCCCCCGGACTTAAACTAAACACTCCACAGAATATATGACATGAAAATCAGAAAAAGCTAGGAAAGAGAGTACCCAGTGCTCAGAAATGAGCACACCAGAAGATTGGCGTTTAAACCACGACTAAGCTGCAGCATCCGCCATCCAGAAGAAGTACCTGCAGGGGTCAGCTCCGCAAAACAAAAGAAAAAGACAAACTAAAGTAAACTACAGCTAACTAAACATGATTAGAAGAAATAAAAATGCAGGAAAAGTAAGATAACTACTGGGGTTATTGTCATCCCAGCACGACTTATTCAAGTTTTGTACAGTTCTAGCTTATAGGCCTATGAAAAGAAAAGTGCACAGGTAACTGTTCTAATATGCGCATCGGTAGTGGGTACCGATACGGAGACAGAGCAGTCACCCCTCTACCTAAATATAGATACCTGCTCCTCACAGGTAGAGGGTAGAGAATGTAAGAAAAGGGGGAGGCCTGGTCCTCACTCATCTCACAAAACACATCCTTGCCTAGCAAGGTATCGTCAACAAGGAGGCAGCAGGAGGAAAAGGCAATGAGTGGAGCTTCCTCTATGGAGGAGGGGTCAACCTCCTCACATGTGAGGATACACTCATCATTGACTTGAGCATCATGCTCCAAGTCCTCCTGATGTACCTGTGAAGACTCAACCTGCACAGGCTCAGATGAAGAAGGGGGGTCAGGAAATAAAAGAGAAGAATGACATAAATAATCAAAAATTGGGGGAGTGGTCCCGGTCTCACTCCCATCAGGATCCAAGGGTAGATCACTATCATCATCGTAAATATCATAGCAAGGGGGACTTGAGAACTCAGGAGCCTCAGTGGTGATTTGGACCTCCTCGTCCCATGAAGAAGTGCAAACCTCCTCATCAGAGAGAGTATCCTCCTCATCCCACCGAGGTGCATCATCGTGTTCAAAGTATTCATTCTCCCCCTCAGGGAAAATGACATCCTCATCCCACTTTGGAGCACCCTCCGAGTCAGAAGCATCACCCAGCTCCTTTACTTCGATAGGATCATAAAGAATATGTGTAGAAAAATCTTGCAAAGAAACTGGAGGGACAAAAAGACTCGGTTCCTCCGCAAAAAGATCTGCTAAAGCCTCGCCGATGGAAAGAATACTTTCCTCATCATACTCAGGTGCATCAAGGAGCTCCCATTCCTCTCCTTGTTGGCCAACAGATGAGTGATCATCATCACTGGGAGTGAAGCCATAAACAGGGAGTGAGGAGTCCGTGCACGAGACAAGCTCAGGGGTAGAGGGCACAATTGCCTCCATGGGTAAAGAATGAGCGATAGGGACAATGTTGTCCTGAGTGGAGGAGTGGCGGTCAGGCTTGAAAAGACTAGGACAATCCTTCAATTCATGACCCTCTCCTCGACACAACAAGCAAACAATGTTCCTACACTGCCTAGCATTCAACAATTTGGTCTATATAATAAACCATCTTATCATTAAAGCTAGGTGAAATATCCCATGATGACATATTTGACAATTAAAGCAGATATAACGAGACTGAAATTCTTTGCAAGAAAATTTTACACAAACTAATAAAACTTCTTGGATTAGACTTGCCTAAAACTTTAAAATAAGAGGGAAAGAAATAAAAACAAGCAGTTAAAAAGTAAAAAGCAAAAAAAATAAAAATAAAAAGGCGGCTATACATACTGGAAGAACTACTATCTCTCGGCTCTCCCTCTCAAGAAAACTCACACGACTGTGTTCCCCGGCAACGACGCCAAAAACTTGATGCGACGATTCGGCAAGTGCACCGGTCGTGCAAGTAATAATAATGGGGAAAATCCCCGAGTGTCGGTCTCTTGAGGAACACAGTAAGGTGGAGTTAGGTTTCGAGGAAGGACTTGAGATCGAAGTCCTTGGTCGGTGTTACAATGGATGGTTGGTTTGGTTTGCGAAAAATAAAATAAAAGCTATCAACTACTCCTATGCAATGCCGCTATGCAATGCTTCGCTCGGCGGGATGGAGACTAGGCAGGCCTTGAGCGCGCTGCGTCGAAAGGGTGGATGGATGAGTAGGCAAGCGGAATCGAACAATGTAGGCCTTGAGCGTGCTGCTTCGTTAGGCGGGATGGAATACGGGCCGCGATGCCACGCTTCGGTATGGACGAGTAGGCTAACGGAGTGAGGGTTGCAAGCACCTCTTCGACAAGCACGCCACTAGCAATTGCTAGTGCGGCACCGGACACGGTGGTGGAGTGGAAAATGGATAGCGGCGCTCCTCATTAACACATATGAACTAAATAATTCCATAAACATGAAATAAACAATAATACACATAGTTCATAGCATTCATCATCTAAATATAGAGATTACAAACAACTACAACCACACAAGTAGAAGAAAGAGGCAAGAGATACGACCGAATCTGGAGTCTCGTTGTAGATTCACGGTAGGAAGCACCGGGTTGTCAATCCGCGTCCTAACTCGGTCCCAACTGCGTCCGGGGTAGAGGAGGGCTGTCACACCTCCCAATGGACCCGTCTTCTCCAGCGATTTACCATCCGGCCACGTCTAATGCGAAGAACACCTTGCTTGGCGATGAAGATGAGTGTAGAATCTCCTCCTTGAAGCCCTTGGATGATGGAGGAGGCCTAGGGGGCGAAGAACCAGCGGAAAGGGGGCGGAACGGCGGACTGCGGAAGAAAAATACGGAGCGATCTGACCTAAATCGCGAGCAGCGGAATTTATAGGCGCTAGAATTAAACAGTGCGCACGGTCATTGGCGCACGACCAGTGGTCGTGCGCACTAGAATCCTGTGATCGTGCGCTCTGCCTGGACGGAGCCTGCAAAGACAGAAATTATAAAACAACATGTTCGCACGACCAGTGGCGCACGACCGGTGGTTGTGCGCACTATCGTAGGTGGTCGTGCGCGTTAGCCGAAACAGAACTCAAAAAATTGATGATAAGTGCGCACGAACAGTGGTGCACGACCGGTGGTCGTGCGCACTAGCGTAGATGGTCGTGCGCACTGCACCAAACAGAACTCATAAAAAAGGGTTAAGTGCACACGATCAGTGGCGCACGACCAGTGGTCGTGCGCAATAGAACCGGTGATCGTGCGCAGTGTTCCTGTGCAGAATTGCACCGGAAACACCTGCACGACACCTGTTCCAGCGTACGACACCAGTCTAGCCACTGAAAGTGGGACTTAACATTGCAAGAAAACTAATAACAAAGAAAGATACGAAATAACACCAAAATGGGCCTAGAAGTGCACATAGCAAGTGATAACAAATATAAGTTAAAACAAGGCTAAAGTGCAGTGGAATGACTAGATAAACGGCCCAGATGAGTCCATATATGTGTATATAATCGGGACTCATCACTATACACCCAAGTGTAAGCAGGTGGGTTAGCACGATGAAATGCTCACTTTTCATTTACTTAACGACGACCACCACGAGGGCCAATTTGTCCTTATTGGCAAACAATCCCTCTACTAAATCTACGAACATGCTGACACATATTTGAGTGAGAACAGATAGTGGCTAAAATGGATGCGATATTCCTGTTAGCAGTAGGTGGCCAAAATTTTGCACTGGCATAGTAAACATGATATGATGGACTTCAGAACCTACCGCCTAAGACCCTTTCGAAAGAATTCAGCTAAAGGGCCACATGTATCTCTTACTGACCTCTATCATGTGGGCATCCAAGTATATCGACAATCAGGAGACATCTATATCGTGTATTGCAATGACCTATATAGAATTAGACTATTTTGTGTGGCCCATAATGAGGGTAACTACCCCTCTTCAATGCATAGTCATTAATTGAAGAGAATGGAAGTGTCTCGTGTCTCCTAGGAAGGGTTGTAACTAGCTCATATATAGTCTGGAAATGGCAAATAGAGTTTCCATCTTGTGATCTCAGAGTGAGAGCGCATTCATGACACTATTTGTGGTATACCATTGAGCCACCAAGCGAGCTTTGTACCGCTCCACCACCATATCTTGATTCTATTTAACCGTAAAGATCCACCGGGACGGGACCCAAGCGTTTGCTTACAAGGAGGAAAACTAGCCAGCCGCCATGTTTCATTTTTTCCAAGGCAAACAGTTCCTCTTCCATTGTCTGTTTCCAATCAAGAACCTGAACAACCTACTGCCATGTCTTAGGAATCATAATAGATGAAAGAGATGAGATAAATGCTTTATGGGCCTGAGAGAGGTGAGTATAAAAAATATAGTTGGCAATGGGGTGTTTGGTACCACCCCTTTTACCAATAAGACGAGCAAGGGGAACATGGAGGTTATCATCTAAATCTGGAGCGGAAATAGTCACCGGCACTTGCGAAACATCCACAGTCTGCACTTGCTCAACAATCCTGGGATGACGTGATTATGTGTATAATATAGGAGGAGCAGAGATGGAAGGAACAAGAGCAGTAGACAGACTATGGGAAGGAGAAACATGAGGGGTGACAACAATCGGAAGAGGAGAGTTGATGGCCTCGTCACCGTGACTACTTGTCTCCCCCTGACGAGGACCAAAGTACGACTCCCACTCACAAAATGTAATTTCAACAGTGCAATAGTAGAGACGAGTGGGAGGGTGAAAACATCGATACCCTTTGGTAGTAGGAGAGTACCCAACGAAAACACATCGGAGGGAACGTGCATCCTGTTTATCCCGATGCGGGGTATGAATGTGGACAAAACAGACAGAGCCAAATATATGAGGGGAAAGATGAGAGGTGTGGACGATGTAGTTCTTGGCAAGACGGGAGAGAGGCGTATCATAGGAGAGGGTGCGAGATGGAAAACAGTTGATGAGATGAGTAGCTGTGAGAACGACATCACCCCAGTATGATTTGGGAAGGTGCATAACATGGAGTAGACACCCAGCCACCTCCAGCAAGTGTCTGTTTTTTCGTTCGGCGACCCTATTTTGAGCGGAAGTGTGGACATAGGTAGTTTGATGTATAATGCCATGATCGGCAAGATAGGCGCCAAACGCGTACCGGTCATCATATTCCCCACCATTATCACTATGAAACACACAAATTGTACCGGCAAACTGTTGGGCTACCATTTTATGAACAAACTGAAAAGAAGAAAGCACGTCACTTTTCTTTTTAAGTAGATAAAGCCACGTAGTGCGAGAGTGACAATCGATAAACGTAACAAACTATTTATAGCCAGATAAAGATAACACCGGGGAAGGACACCATACCTCAGAATGAATAACATCAAATGGAAATAAACTAGGAACAGACAGATGACTAATACTCTGACGAACATGTTTAGATTGTTCACATGCGTCACAAGAGAATGACTGAATTAAACGACAAAAAATAGGAAATAACTTAGTAAGATATAAGCAGAAGGGTGGTTAAGGTCGTTGATGCCTGTGTCGGATGTCATGGAGAGTCGGAGATTCGGTGGATGAAAGAGCACTGGTAGAGGGCTGGTCCAGCAAGTACAGTCTACCAACGTTCCTACCACTGTCGAGCATCCACTTCGTATCCAGATCCTGAAACACATAAGCATCCAGAAAAAAAGATACAGAGCAATTTAATTAGGTTATAAAGTGACTAATGGAAAGTAGATTGCGAGGAAATGATGAGACATGCAAAACCGAGGATAGTGATAGATCGAGAGAACAAGCAACAGTCCCTTTACCAGCAATGGAAGAGAGAGCCATTAGCAGCAATAACCTTATCACGAACAGAAAGAGGAGTATAGGAGGTAAAACCTGAGGCAGAACCAGTCATTTAATCCGTCGCACCCGAGTCGATAATCCACTCAGAAGGTGATGAAGACATAATATGAGCACTGGACAGACCTGAAGTAGCAACAACAACGTGAGATCCAACAGTAGTAGAGTCGGTTGACGCGCTATTTCCACACTGCTAATTAGCGGGCACGAAATGCGGCACGACGGCAGTGCACCGGTCGTTGTCAAGTAATAAAAGTAGGGAGTAGCTCCCCGAATATCGTTCTCAAAGGACTGCAAGTTAGGTAGTACGATTTGCTTGTTAGGAGATTAATGTTGAGGGTTTCTAAGTTTAACAAAACAAGGGGGTTTTGGTTGGTATTACGGAACAAGAGGGAGAAACTACAACTATGCGGGTCGCAATCACCGCGTCGCTCGGTGGATGGGTTTAGTGCAGGCCGCGATGCCGTGCTTCGCTTGGCGGATGGCCGGTGAGCAAATGGATGAAGTGAGTGCAAATGCGAGGGTTGAGGGTCGAAGGCACCTCTTCGCTATCGCTTCTAGCTTTTGCTAGAACAAGTGTTAGAACATGTGGGTGTAAGTGGAGCGGGGGCGGAGCGCATCACAACACAGTATAACGTAAAGACAATTTCATAAATAAACTTCCATTCATAGACAAATAGATGTTCATTTAGTTCATTACAACCACTAGGAATACAAATCACAAAATGAGAAAGGGGTAGAAGTAACCACGAGATGAGAAGCCTCGCCGCGGATCGTGGTCGGAATGGGGGGTCGTCACGCCTCCTCCGAGCTCAGTCCTTGGTTGCTTCCGGGGTGTAGAGGCTGTCACTACCTCCAACCGCTGCCGTCTTCTTCTTAGAGCTGGGTTCACTTCTCCTTCACCCAATGGAGATGTATTCCTCTTGAAATGCTGGCCGTAGATGGCGGAGAATGCTTCCAGAACCCTAGATGGACCTTAGGATCAATGGATGAAGCTTTCCCAAGGGGAGGAATGGAAGGAGGGACCTTGGAGAGGTGGAACGGCGGAGTCGCGCGCAGAAATCGCGCCTCGAACTGTGCAGAATACCTAAAATCGCGGGGCCACGGCTTAAATAGGGAGCAGAATAAGTACTGCGCGCGGTCAGTGGCGCACGACCAATGGTCGTGCGCGAAGGAATGTCTGTGATCGTGCGCAGTCAACCTGTAGCAAAGAAAAAATAGAAAACACCGCACGGTCAGGGGCGCACGACCAATGGTCGTGCGCGAAGAAAGGCCTGTGATCGTGCGCATACCATAGTGCCGAACTCAATTTGGGACGGGAATTAACGCACGACCAATGGTCGTGCGCCTGATCGTGCGCGAAGGAATGCGCACGATCAGAGGCTTTTTAGGCCAAAAATCGCCCCGCACCATCCCGAACGCGCACACGATCCCAGGACCTGCAGGAAAAGTACAAATAACCCCGATCCGTGCACACCACCGGATCCATAACACAAGCATACAGTAATATATAGGAAAAACATGCCACAAAGGGGGAAGGATTACACAAAAGGCGCAGAAACGCCATGCTATCAGTATAAGCGTATATGAACAGCAAATGAAGTGCAATGACACTAAAACAAACCCAAATGAGGCCGGAAATCACTGTATAAACCAGACTCATCACACCCCTAGACTTACCTGTTTGCGCGTCCCGAGCAAACAAATCCGGCGGAGCAAGAAAAGACATAGCTGGGTTAGAAATTGCAAGGGCGGAGTAATATACGAAGTCTCATACGCATGTGTATAGAAATCTAGTAGACAAAATTTCTAATTATACATATTAGTTTATAATTTTCGAGGAGCGTATTTATATATTACGTTTACTCAAAAAGTGAATCGCGGTGAATCATAAGGTCGTACATAGGAAGAAAGTAAACTGAACGCTGAGGCGAGCGTTGCCAAAGATCGGGACTCGGGACAACTCCATTGAAATCCATCAATGTCGGTGGCCATAGGCTTGCCCGTTCGCACTCTCTCCACGGCACTGGTATGACTCAAATGCGTGAATCAATAGGACTTTAGGTTTGAGATGAGGCTTGGTTTTAGGTGAGGTAAACAAAGATAAAAGCGACGGCTCAGACACTAAACCCAAATGAGCTAGCACAGAAAACTATCCTCAACACCACACAAACATGCAGGTACACTACACCCCCAGACTTGGACTTAACAACATGGGTGCGTGCACCGCCTACTTCCAAACTTATACTTATACAAATGAGTTTTACATTCAAACTCATATCTTTTTTCTTCTCTTTTTTCTTTCTTTCATTTTCATTTTTTTTTCTTTTCTTATCATTTTCAGCAAATAAACAATAAAACACATCCACAACTTCACAAACATGTCACCACATCAACAACCCAACTCATAAAAATAATAAACAGCTAAAGCTCAGATTTGGGTGTGCGATTAGGATTGGCTTTTGGGCTTTGGAGCGATAAAAGTGGGGCTAAATCAAAGAACGGGTAGGCACAATTGGGCTAACGAGGATATAGCGATAGGAAAGGGTGCAAAGGCTCAACCGGGCCAAAATGATGGCCTATATCACATTCACCCACTTGACTAACCGTATACCCATGCTTCGAGAATCGCTTGAGGCGAGTTCTAGCCACCGAGAAAGATACTCCTTCCTCCCGACTCGGGCAACACGAGACTAACGGACGTCTACACACATTCCTATGCTACTGTTTGATTCACACCGGATTCACCAAATTTTGAGTAAAGTAAACAATATTTACGCTAGTAGAAAAAAATATAGACTAAAAGCATAAAAAGAAATTGAATCTACACAAATTCCTACGAAACATGAGCACTCGACTAGGAGCACTACAAGAGTCAACAAAGTACTTCGTCTCGCAATCCTAACCCAGCACCGTGATTTCCCATTCACAAAACCGAGACGAGTTAGGCTCGTCGCGCTCCTACAGTTAAGTGCGCTCACGTGGGTGTCGTGGTGTGCCATGAGATGAGCAATGCTACAATATACCACATATGTAAATCCTAGTATGTTGTGCACTGTGCATGTGCACGAGGTAACGCTACTCTCACTCCCCCAGACTTACACTAAGCAAAAAGCATGTTCGATAGCGGCATAAGCTTAAGAAGGCTAAGATGAGAGATTACCCCATGCTCAGAAATGAGCATACCAGAAGATATGGCGTTTTGTTGAGAAGGCGGTGATCCCACCGTGCTCCAATAGATGCGGACCTGCGATTAAAGGGATCCCAAGCACACAAAAATATAGCAACAAAAATAACAAGAAAGAACGGAACCAAATGGTCCCAAATGGGTTGTCTCCCAAGAGCCCTTTTGTTTAACGTCCTTGAAGGTGGACCAAATACCTGTATTAAAGTTTGATAGCAGTAGTCTTATAATAACTGAATAAAAAGACAGTACAATGCAACAACTAACATGAAACAAGAAGCACAGAAACATCACAGATGGCACACAGTACAGCCCAGAGATGAAAAGCTTCAGAAATAATAGTTTCCCCCTGGGGACAATACTCTGATTGACCAGATTAAGTCTTAACAATGAGGATTACAATAACATCTACCTTAGCACCAAAATAAAAGGGAAAACAACATGACCAAACAAATTAACCACCCACCCACAAGGTCGGGAAAAGCTGTTTAGTCAACTAAATGTACCACTTGATGGTCAGACAAGGCCGTGCTTCCCTCGTAGATCTTTAGGCGATGCCCGTTCACCTTGAATTTGTCTCCTTTCTCTCCGGATATTTCAATTGCTCCGAAGGGCACAACGTCGGTAACCACGAATGGACCACTCCAGCGAGACTTCAGCTTTCCCGGGAACAGACGGAGATGGGAATTGTAAAGAAGGACACGGTCTCCAATTCTGAATTCTTTTTGCGCAATACGCTTATCATGCCACTGCTTTGTTCTTTCTTTATATATGCGGGCATTTTCATAAGCCAACTGCCGAAATTCATCAAGTTCGTTTAATTGGGCGAGACGTCGGCTTTCTGCGGCATGGAGGTCCATGTTCAATAATTTGGTTGCCCACAGAGCTTTATGTTCTAGTTCCACAGGTAAGTGACATGCCTTTCCATAAACTAACTGAAATGGGGACATCCCGATAGGGGTCTTGAAAGCTGTTCGGTATGCCCAAAGTGCATCGTCCACCCTCAATGCCCAATCCTTTCGATTATAGTGTATTGATTTTTCTATTATCCTTTTAAGCTCTCTGTTAGAAACTTCCACCTGTCCGCACGTTTGTGGGTGATAGGCTAAAGCGACTTTATGATGCACCCCAAACTTCTTCAATAGTTGAAGGAACAGTTTGTTACAGAAGTGGCTTCCTCCATCGTTAATGATTGTCCGCGGTGCTCCGAATCTGGAGAAGATGTTCTTGTGGATAAACTTTAGAACTGTGCGGGCATCATTTGCAGCAACGACTTCAGCCTCCACCCATTTCGAAACATAGTCCACTGCCACTATCATATAAAGCTTTCCATGGGACATTGTGAATGGTCCCATGAAATCAATCCCCCAGACATCAAATGGTTCGCAGACCAACATGCTATTGAGAGGCATTTCATCCTTCCTTAAGATGTTCCCAGTCCTTTGACATTCATTACATTCCTTCACGTGCACGTACGAGTCTCGGAAGATGGTGGGCCAATAAAAACCACACTGAAGAACCTTCTGTGCTGTCCGCGCAGACCCCATGTGGCTACCTGCTTCACGATCATGGCAATGGAGTAATATAGACTTTTGCTCCGATTCGGGAATACACCGGTGGACGATCCCATCAGCGCACGTGCGGAATAACAACAGGTCTTCCCAAAAACAGTACTTCGCGTCTGAAAGAAATTTCTTTCTTTGCTGAAATGAAAGGTTCGGAGGGAGTTTACCGCATGCCAGGAAATTAGCGATATCCGCAAACCATGGAGAGTTGTTCGGGACCGTTCCCACTGTGAGCAGCATCTCGTCCGGAAAAGAGTCAGAGATTGGCGGGGGGCTGAGCTGTGAAGGATCTCCACACTCAAGCCTGGACAAGTGATCCGCAATCACATTTTCGACTCCCTTCTTGTCGCGGATTTCGAGGTCATACTCCTGAAGCATCAGGATCCAACGGAGGAGCCTTGGTTTTGCATCCTTTTTCTGTTTCAGATACTTTAGGGCAGCGTGGTCCGTGTGCACAATGACTTTGGACAGAATGAGGTAGGAATGAAATTTCTCAAGAGCGAAAATCACTGCTAACAGCTCCTTCTCAGTGGTTGTGTAGTTCTGCTGAGCTCCATTCAGGGTGCAACTGGCATAGTGAATTGAGTAAAAGGTCCTGTTCCTTCTTTGTCCCAAAATGGCACCCACAACGATGTCACTGGCATCACACATAAGCTCAAAAGGGAGCGACCAGTCCGGTGATGTCAACACCGGAGCGGTCGTTAAACAGTCCTTCAACACATTGAACGCATGCAGACATGCATCATTGAAGTCGAACCTCTCCTCCTTCCCTAAGAGATTGGATAACGGCTTGGCTATAGATGAGAAATTTTTGATGAAGCGTCGATAGAATCCTGCATGTCCCAAGAAACTGCGAATCCCTCTCACAGATGTTGGAGGGGGAAGCTTCTTGATAATGTCCACCTTGGCTTGATCAACCTCTATTCCCCTATTTGAAATCTTGTGTCCCAGAACAACTCCCTCCCGAACCATGAAATGACACTTCTCCCAGTTCAGCACGAGATTTGTATTTTCGCAGCGCGTGAGAACCGCCGAGAGATTCCTCAAGCAGGAGTCGAAATCAGCACCGAAAAGAGTGAAATCATCCATGAAGACCTCAAGGAACTCCCCTACCATGTCGTGAAAGATAGAGAGCATACATCGCTGAAATGTGGCAGGGGCGTTGCACAACCCGAATGGCATCCGCTTGAATGCGAAGGTGCCGGACGGGCAAGTGAACGTAGTTTTCTCTTGGTCCTCTGGGTTAATGAGAATCTGATTGTATCCTGAGTAGCCATCCAAAAAATAGTTATAGTCCTATCCAGCCAACCTCTCGATCATGTGATCAATAAAAGGGAGAAGGAAATGATCCTTGCGTGTTGCGTCGTTTAATTTCCTATAGTCGATGCACACTCTCCATCCTGTGACAATCCGAGTTGGCAGCAGGTCACACTGCTCATTTTCAAAAACGGTGATACCACCCTTTTTGGGGACAAGCTGCACTGGGCTCACCCACTTGCTGTCGCTGATCGGGTATATGATTTCGGCATCGAGCAGTTTGATCACCTCTTTCTTGAAAACTTCCTGCATCCTTGGGTTGAGTCACCGCTGAGGTTGTGCAGTCGGTTTGAAGCTCTCTTCTAGCAATATTTTGTGCATACATACAGCAGGGCTGATACCTTTTAAATTCATGATTTTCCATCCGAATGCGCCCTTATGTGTTCGCAAGAGATCTCCCAAACGTTGCTCATGCTCGAGTGGAAGCAACGCCGAGATAATAACTGGGTAGGTTTGCTTATCTCCCAAGAATAAATATTTCAGATTTGCCGGCAGGGG
Organism: Dactylorhiza incarnata; assembly: GCA_033032865.1. NCBI lineage: Eukaryota > Viridiplantae > Streptophyta > Magnoliopsida > Asparagales > Orchidaceae > Dactylorhiza > Dactylorhiza incarnata. Next base: position 1,632,568 of record JAWHQI010000352.1, on the reverse strand, counting down.
TTTTAGAGACAAAACTGGAGGGGCATCGAAATATGCCGCAGATGTGCAATCCACAGCAGACGTGCTGTCGCTGTTGACATTCCCAGAAGCATCCTCAACAACATTGCCCCAAAGAGATGGAGACTGAAGGTCGGGTTCATCCTCCAAAAGCTTGAGTGCGTCAGCGTCTGCATGATGATCTCTGTTGATGGCTTTATACATGTCGAAGGTAGTCAAATCGTCACCTAGACGGAGAGTCAACCTCCCCTTCTCAGCTTCAATGAGAGCGCGAGCTGTGGCAAGAAACTGCCTTCCCAAGATAAGAGGGACAGCAACATCCGAAGCAATATCCATAATTACAAAGTCAGCAGGGAATACCAAATCATTGACCGATACTGCTAGGTCCTCGACAACACCAATAGGTTTCTTAATAGACCGGTCCGCCAACTGTAGATTGATGTTCGTAGGCCTCAAGTTACCAGATCCCAGCTCTCGGAAGATTGAAAGAGGCATCAGATTAATTGAAGCACCGGAATCGCATAATGCCTGGTAACGGCCCGAATGCCCAATGGTGCAAGGAATGGTGAAATTCCCTGGGTCCTTACGTTTAACCGGCCAATGTGCAACAGCAAAAGTGACACCCTCAGTTAAGGAGTATATAGACTTGGACGTCTCAAGGCGCTTGTTCTGAACAAGCAGATCCTTTAGATATTTTGAGTAGCTCGGAATCTGGGTGAGGACGTCCAGGAGAGGAATACTAACTTGCACCCCATTCATAATCTCTTGAAACTTGTGGAATTTTTTTTCCTGTTTCGTGTTCTTCAGTCTGTGCGGAAATGGGGCGGTCGTGGATGATTGAGCGGGAGCTGGGCTAAGAAGCGGCTGAGGAGTGTCGGCATCAGCAAGTATCTTATCCTTACTTGACGGATTTAGCGACTCTTCTTGAGACTCATTTCTTCTGATGGGTTCCACGGGTGACCTTCCGCTTCTCAGCTGCATGACATTCAATGTCTCATTTGGGCGGACCACCATTTCCAATACCATAGATATGATGCTCACAACCATGGACTGGAGCCTTAACAAAGCACAGTTCTGGGCCTCTATGCATCCCAGGATACATTCCGTAAGAACACGAAATTATCAACAGAAGGCTCAGGTGGGACACTGTCATCCGGTGAACATGTCGTAGAGGTGATGCTCATGGTCTCTTCACACCTTGCGGGGGCACACCATATCCCATTGGTTCGTGCAACCTTTTCAACAATTTGCCACGCGTCGGCACTTGTTCTACCGAATAAAGATCCACCCGCAGCCATATCGAAGTATGGCCTATACCCAGCCGATACCCCAAAATTGAATATCTGAAGGCGTGCTGGTTCTGTGAGGCTATGCACAAACCAGAACTTCTGAAGGGAAATGAACCTCTCCCATGCGTCAATCAATGTTTCGTTTTTGCCCTGCGTAAACAATAACAGTCTATTGTGCATTTCCAGAAGATAGTGGCGCGAATAGAATTTAACGAGAAACTCCTCTTCCACTTTGCTCCAAGATTGACCTTCGTTTGCTTGTATCTCCCGATACCAAACCTGAGCTTTTCCTGCCAATGAGAAAGCGAACAGCTGAATCCTGACCCTCTCCGAATTGCCTTCAGAGTGCTGGAAAGTACTGCACACTTCAAGAAAATTCTGCAGATGGGACAATGCATCCTCACTAGGAGTTCCGGAAAATATGTCAGCTTGAGACACAAAGGTGATTAGTTCCGTAGATATTTCAAAGCAGCTGTTAGCCATGTTAGGTATGTACATAAAAACACAAGACTATAAGTATCCCAACAATCGCACACAGGCTAGCAAGACAAAGGAACCTATATGAATGAAAAATATCAAAAACCACAATACCCTTAAACTAATTTCCAAAGAAAGACAAATTATACGCGCTTGCAGTCCCCGGCAACGGCGCCAAAAACTTGACGCGCTATTTCCACACTGCTAATTAGCGGGCACGAAATGCGGCACGACGGCAGTGCACCGGTCGTTGTCAAGTAATAAAAGTAGGGAGTAGCTCCCCGAATATCGTTCGCAAAGGACTGCAAGTTAGGTAGTATGATTTGTTTGTTAGGAGATTAATGTTGAGGGTTTCTAAGTTTAACAAAACAAGGGGGTTTTGGTTGGTATTACGGAACAAGAGGGAGAAACTACAACTATGCGAGTCGCAATCACCGCGTCGCTCGGTGGATGGGTTTAGTGCAGGCCGCGATGCCGTACTTCGCTTGGCGGATGGCCGGTGAGCAAATGGATGAAGTGAGTGCAAATGCGAGGGTTGAGGGTCGAAGGCACCTCTTCGCTATCGCTTCTAGCTTTTGCTAGAACAAGTGTTAGAACATGTGGGTGTAAGTGGAGCGGGGGCAGAGCGCATCACAACATAGCATAACGTAAAGACAAGTTCATAAATAAACTTCCATTCATAGACAAATAGATGTTCATTTAGTTCATTACAACCACTAGGAGAACAAATCACAAAATCAAAAAGGGGTAGAAGTTACCACGAGATGAGAAGCCTCACCGCGGATCGTGGTCGGAATGGGGGGTCGTCACGCCTCCTCCGAGCTTAGTCCTTGGTTGCTTCCGGGGTGTAGAGGCTGTCACTACCTCCAACCGCTGCCCGTCTTCTTCTCAGAGCTGGGTTCACTTCTCCTTCACCCAATGGAGATGTATTCCTCTTGAAATGCTGGCCGTAGATGGCGGAGAATGCTTCCGGAACCCTAGATGGACCTTAGGATCAATGGATGAAGCTTTCCCAAGGGGAGGAATGGAAGGAGGGACCTTGGAGAGGTGGAACGGCGGAGTCGCGCGCATTAATCGCGCCTCGAACTGTGCAGAATACCTAAAATCGCGGGGCCACGGCTTAAATAGGGAGCAGAATAAGTACTGCGCACGGTCAGTGGCGCACGACCAAAGGTCGTGCGCGAAGGAATGCCTGTGATCGTGCGCAGTCAACCTGTAGCAAAGAAAAAATAGAAAACACCGCACGGTCAGGGGCGCACGACCAATGGTCGTGCGCGAAGAAAGGCCTGTGATCGTGCGCATACCATAGTGCCGAACTCGATTTGGGACGGGAATTAACGCACGACCAATGGTCGTGCGCCTGATCGTGCGCGAAGGAATGCGCACGATCAGAGGCTTTTTAGGCCAAAAATCGCCCCGCACCATCCCGAACGCGCACACGATCCCAGGACCGGCAGGAAAAGTACAAATAACCCCGATCCGTGCACACCACCGGTTCCATAACACAAGCATACAGTAATATATAGGAAAAACATGCCACAAAGGGGGAAGGATTGCACAAAAGGCGCAGAAACGCCATGCTATCAGTATAAGCGTATATGAACAGCAAATGAAGTGCAATGACACTAAAATAAACCCAAATGAGGCTGGAAATCACTGTATAAACCAGACTCATCATCGGTCTAGGAGCGCAACATACGACGAAAAGTCTCTAACTCGACCACAGACAGGCCGCCAGAGATGTCCTCCAAAACCTCAGTAGAGTGCCCAGAATACTGAGTTTGATCACTAGATTGACAACCACCACCACGGTACCCACCTCTACCACGTGCACTAGAACCCCGACCAACAGGGGCAAGGTGCGGGTGGAGACAAAAGCAAGAGTCTTTTGTATGACCTTTCTTCCCATAGTGGCTGCAAATAAGGGGGGGATCGCAAGAAATCCCAGCAACGCAGAGTGATTAGTAGCGGGACCAAATGTGCGACGATGATTCTCATCACTAAGGAGTATGCTGAAGGACTCCCGAAGAGAGGGTGGAGGCTCACGATGAAGGACATGCAAGGAAACATCGTCAAACTCTATGTTGAGGCCCATAAGGAATACGTGAATATGAAATCGATCTTTCTCTTTCTGAAGGGCCTGCACATCAGCACTACAAGCAGCAGTAAAGACGTTGAAGAAATCCAGCTCTTGAGAAATACGCTCAAACTCAAAATAGTATGCAGAAACGGTCATAGTACCCTGCTTCAGCTCTAGAACACGATGAGTGAGCTCATACACTTGCATCGAACTGCCGGCCTGAGAGTAGGTATCATGTGCCCGGGTCCAAATATCGAATGCAGATTCCAACAACATATAACTGTGATACACCTGAGGGGACATCGAGTGAAGTAACAACGAGACACACCAAGGAATTGTCCGCTTCCCATTTCTCCATTATGAGGGATCGATACGTGGTGGCTCAATAGTGGTACCATCAATATGCCTATATAGCTGGTGACTGCGAATAGCATGTTGGGCTGCCCTGAACCATTCTAGATAATTCGTGCCATCCAAGGAAACAGTTGTAATCTTTAATGATCCAGACTGGCCATGACTCCGAGGAGTATCGACAGAGGTACCAGAGAAAACACCGGAGCCAGACTGGCCATGACTCCGAGGAGGATCGACAGAGATACCGGAAAGAACACCGGATGGGGAAGGAACACTTAATATCAATTCGAAGAGTATAAACGAGCTACTCTCCTAGTGGACAAGATTCATATTTCACCGCCATCGTAAGTCAGCTTTGGTTGATCACCCACAATGTGGCTATTTAGGTAGACAACGTTTGACAATTGCATCATCATGCAACTCCTGTATGGTTGGTGAATAACTCTTTATTCGCATCCATCATATGGTGCATGCCAGCCATATCCCTCTAGGCACTCTACCTTTAAGGTCATCTAGTTAAGTTGGACCCGATGTCGACAGTGGGATATCACAATTATCTACTTATACCCTTACCAAGATCGATTAATGCACCTTGAGTTGGCAAGCTCACATTTCATCGATCGAGGCAGGAAGAGTGTCATATATCGGAAGGCATCCAAATACTTAATATTAATTCTAAGGGATTTTCATGATGTTTGATTAATAATTAATCATGATTAACATTTAATCAATGTGCACACAATTTACAATCACGAAAAGAATAACAAACATAACCAGGATACATTCTAGATGCACAGATCCATCAACACTTGATGATATGGATTAAATCTACAAATTTAGAACACTTCTAAATCTTTAGATTTACATGTACCGGTTCCTAACACGGGCAAACACCCTTACATCAGTAGACAAGCTCGTCTCTCTATGACTTTAGTTTCACAAACTAACATAGAGACAAACGGTTACTACAAAGGGAACAATTTCAGAAACATGGAAATAGCGCAGCCTCCCTCTGATACCACTGTTGGGTTTTCCTTAGGGGGTAGACACATCAGATGTGCGCAGCAAAATATTCAAGAACAACCAAAATGAATAATATATAGATCTTGCTAAAACCATGAATCAAGAAATTGTTGCAATAAATAAATTACATGTGCAGAATTGAGTCACAACTCAATCGGATGCTCCAAGAAAATTCTTCTGGGAATCGGAATCCTATTCGGAGTCCTCTTCCTTGTTCTTGCGGCTCTAATGAAATCGGCAAAATCGTCTGAAGGAGTTAGCACAGAAATAGATATGCACCTCTAGAGAAGTCCACACAAGTGATGGAGAACCCTAAGTCATTGTCGAACAAGAATTAGGTCAGAGAAGGAAAGCCCTCAGCGTCTCTACAGATTACTAGATCTGACAAGGAGAGGCGACGACGGGTCTTCAGGAACAGCGGCAATCAACATGAACACTTCCTATTGATATCCAAAAATGCCGAGATCTCAAAGGAACGATTCCATGGTCGATCTTCAGAAACGGCGACAGGACGGGCACGTTCAAAATTGCTGATCTCTTTGTTTCATCGCTCTTAGTTGCTTTTTCTATCGGGGTCGTGGTAAAGAAAACCTAATGTATCGGTCCCTTTTATACCCACGAGTACAAGGCAGACAAAATGCTCCTCTATCCACAAACCAAGTTAAATTGAACATAAAGTTTTATCGGGAATACTTCATTCATCAAGACATCTCGACGAAGTCGTCGAGACTGTCTCGACGAAATCTTCGAGACATTCTCGATGAAATCAACGAGACATCTCGATGAAAGCAACCATTCGTCGAGACAATTTCGACGAAAGAACCAGTGACAGTCTATCATTGAGACAGTCTCGACGACATGGAACATTCATCGAGAAAGTCTCGACGAACTCGTCAAGGAATCTCAACGAACTCGTCGAGACATCTCGACGAATTTGTAGAGACATCTCAATGAAATCGTAGAGACATCCTCGATGAAATCTCTGAGACACTCTCGACAAAATCTCTGTTAGTCCATGTCGTCGAGACATTCTCAACGACATTGATCACGAGTCGATATTGACAATATCAGTTTGTGATCCCAACAACAGGCTTTCTGTCACGACAATATTCACGATGTCGTTTTGAAGTCTTCTCGACGATATTCATAATATCCTCTTATAGCTTTCTTCGACATGCTCCATACAATGTTCCCAATATCTCGGAGAAATCTTCCCGAACCAACTCAACTCCAAAAAGTCATAGGATTGGTCCTATCACTCATATCCAATATGAGCAAGGCCAACACAATACTTTCTCCAATTTCTCCAAACGCTCTTATGTGCGACCCTATAGGCTCATATCGCGTTGGTAGTGAGACTGACTTCTTGATTACTTTCGTATCACCATAGAAACTCCAACAGATGTCTGCTCCGATTCTAAGTCTTCCCAGTAGGACCGAAGGATTTCAGATCTTTAGCAATGCATGTGGTTGTGGTTTAGGTTGCGTGCTGGTGCAGCACCGTAATGTAATTTATTATGAGTCTAGGTTATTGAAGCTTGATGAGAGGAATTAACCCGTCCATGATTTGGAGTTGGCGGCAGTGATTTTTACGTTGAAGTTGTGATGGCACTACGTGTATGGTGTGAAGCCAGAGATCTTCACGGACCATAAAAGCCTGAAGTTTCTCCTGGATCAAAAAGATCTAAATATGCGGCAGCGTAAGTGGGCCAAGTTCCTTGTGGACTACGACGTGGTGATTCAATATACGCCAGGCAAGGTCAATATTGTTGCCGACGCCTTGAGTAGGAAGTATTCCGGGCAAGGGAATTGGATTGAAGCGCATGATGAGCATTTGGTGAGAGGCTTCGAGTCTCTTAACATTGCTTATGTGGCTAGAGGAGAGTCTAGCACAACTCGGTTGAACTGGATAGATTTGTAGTGTGATTTATTTGATCGGATTTGAGAGGCAACAAGTGTGGCGAAGAGTTTCAACCGTTAGTGGTGGAAGCTCAATAAGGTGAAGGCAATGACTTAGAGATGGTCACTGGACTCTTGAAGAAGAACAGAAGGGTGTGTGTATGGTGCTTTGGCAAGATCCGTGAGGATTTGATGTTTGAGCCACACTTTATGAAGTACTCCATTCATCTAGGAAGTACAAAGATGTACTTGGATATAAAGAAATCCTTTTGGTGGTCAGGGATGAAGAGGGATGTTGCTTTGTACTTGAGTCAGAGACTTGTGCCTTAGTGAAAGCTGAGTGCCAAAAGCCGGGTGGGCTCTTGAAACCACTTCCTTTTCCCTAGTGGAAATTTGATGACATCTGCATGGAGTTTGTGCATGGTTTGCCTCGGTCGCAATAGGGTAACAATTCAATTTGGGTGATTATGGATCATCTGACCATGGTGGCTCACTTCATTTCGAATCAGATGGAGGATAGCGTGGAGAGGCTCGTGGAGTTGTATGCTCTTAAGATTGTGCGGTTGCACGGGATTCCAAAGAGCATTGTTATTGATTGAGATGGACGGTTCACGTCCAAGGACTGGAGGCCAGTGCAGAAGAGTTAGGGCACAAAGATTAAGTTCAGTACAACATTCCATCCATAGATCGATGGTCAAGCAAAGAGAACGAATCATACTTTGGAGGATATGTTGAGGATGTGTGCACTTTATTTTGGCCAGGGTTGGGAAGATCACCTTTTTATGGTGGAATTTTTTTATAATAATAGTTTTCAAGAGAGTACCAAGAAGGCGTCATACAAAGCATTGTATGGTAGGCGGTGTCAAATGCCGAGGTCTTGGATAGAGGCGGGAGACACCAAGCTTGTGCGAAAAATAGGTGGTGGCGGACGCTTTTGAGTTGGTGCGTACGATCCAGGAGCGCTTGAAGGTTGCTCTAGATCGGCATGCAAAATATTTCAATGCACGCCGCAGAAATATGGAGTTTGCAATAGGCGACATGGTCTATTTGATGATCAAGCCATTCAACGTCGTTTCACAAATTTGGCGACTCAAGAGGTTGAGTCTGAGGTATTTGGGACCGTTCGAGGTTACGGAGCGCATAGGTGATGCAGCCTATCTGTAACGCCCCTGGTTTTCGTTAATTATTTTACGTGCCCGCTGTGACGTAATTTTGGCGTAAGGGCGTTACGTCAGCTCGTCTAGTAGTGTGTTGAGCCTTAGCTTAGTTAAAGTATGTCTTGTAGATCGAGCGTGCGAGATTTCGCATCGTTTCGAGTTAAAGTAAAGATTTTGGGTGGATATCAAGATTTTAGCTTCGGGAGGCTTTAGCCCAAGTTTGGCCCGTCGGAATTGAATTCTGACTTCGCCGTTGGATTCGTAGCGCCGTGTTTTAGTTAAGGTACGAATTTCGTAGAAATCCGAGGTGTTTTGGTCGCCCTCGCAGTTTAAGTAAATTGGGAGATTTATTTATTAATTAAATAATAATTTAGGGTTATATATATAAGCCTAAAATCTCCTCCTCCTATTCATCTTCCCCTTCCTCCATCAAAAGCAGCCGCCGTGCGTTAGAGCGAGAGCGAGGTTTCGTGGAGCATTTCACCGGCGATTCCTAGGGCTGTAGTGGTCGGAATCGTGTTTGGTTTGAAGATTTGGAAAGCTCTCGGCGAGATCTTCGTTCTAGCGGTAAGCTTTTCTCGTTTCGTGGAGTTTTGGGATATTCGGTAGTGACCTAACCCCTCCTTTTGATCCGAAAAGTTTCAGGTTTTCTGCTCGGGTGAGTTATTGGCCGGATCCTTAGCTTTCGGAGCGGTGAGATTAGTTCTTGTGCAAGTTTTGAGGCAAGTGGTACTCCTTTTCTTCTCTCTTTTGTTGGAATGTTACTCCTTGTGTTGATTTGTTGTCATGCAAAACCTATAACCTCCTTATTGTTCTCCCCTGATTCATCAAACTTCCTCTTATATACTTAACTATTAAATTGCTGTCAAGAAAATCATCAGTTTTTACTCGAAAATTTCGGTTTCTGCTTCTTCTCGAGAAATCATTTCTGCCTCTCGAGAAATCATTTCTGGCTCTCGAGAAATCCTTTCTGCTTCTCGAGGAATCATTTCTGGCTCTCGAGAAATCCTTTCTGCCTCTCGAGAAATCATTTCTGGCTCTCGAGAAATCCTTTCTGCTTCTCGAGGAATCATTTCTGGCTCTCGAGAAATCCTTTCTGCCTCTCGAGAAATCATTCTGCCTCTCGAGAAATCATTCTGCCTCTCGAGAAATCATTCTGCCTCTCGAGAAATCCTTTCTGGCTCTCATGAAATTACAGTCTGGCTCTCATTAAATTACAGACTGGCTCTCATGAAATTACAGACTTCCTCTCAGGAAATTACAGACTTCCTCTCATGAAATTTCCAGACTTCCTCTCATGAAATTAAAGACTTCCTCTCATGAAATACAGACTTTTACTCAAGAAATCCATGAACCTTCTGATCAAATTTTTGGGCCATTTTCTTCATATATTACCCTATTCTTAGACGGTTATGGTGTTGTTATTCCGGATTACGCCCCGTGTTTTAATTAAAGATTAAATTTATTAAGAACCACTGTCTTTAGCCTTGCACGGTAGTCGTGTTTGGGGGATAGTGGGGGAATGTTATAGCCTTGCACGGTAGTCGTGTTTGGGTGGTTGGGTCTAGTAGCACCCCCACCTGGTTTTGGGCTTTGGGTAGCGGGGGTAGGTAACCGCTCCTGTTTAATTTGAGCTGATCAGTCTCTTTAATTAATGTAACAAGATAAATGAAACTTGCTTGTTCCTCTTTATGACACTTTCTTTTTGGTGCACTTGGTGTTTTGTTCAGTTCCTTGTTTTGGAGCTTTTCTTTCGGTGAATCTGGCCTGAGTTGGTACCCCTTTTGCCTTATTTACTTTCTGCTTACTTTTTGGCCACTTGTAATTCCTTGCTGAGGCGTTCTTTGTTTTATTGAATGCCTCAGGTTCAGAGCCATAGCGGCTAGTAGTGTAGCCTGAAGTTTAGAGTTTTAGTAGTTGTTCACCCCGCTGCTGCGAGGTAGTTGTTTTTAGTTACTTCTTGTGCTCAGACATACTAGTTGGTGCCAATGGGTTAGTGTCATGTTGTTGACGCCCATTGTGCCCCTTTTTATACTTTATAGTTTATTTGCCAGATTATGCCACTACTTTTAGATCTTGTGTATCTTACCCTCTGGGAATGATTTATGTTAGGTGCACTATAGTTATAAAATGGTTTTTCTTCATCCTCATTGCATTCTTTCTAACTGAAACCCTTAACCTTAAAGTCGCCTAAAAGTATTTTTCTACTCTTACAATACGCCTAGTTATGTGCATATCATTTACTTCATGCTCCGTCGTTTGCATACATGTAGGACTTTAAGTAAACTAAATCAAGTACTTTCGGCTGCAACTATATATACTTTCCTAGTGGACTAGTTGATCCACGAACTGAGAGACCCAATTCTTACCTCAAAACCCCTAATAAATGATTTCAAATGATGACTTATCATATAATCATGTTTTGTCTAGTTAAGTAATATGTTTCCGCCTGAGCGTCTACAGTTGTCTCCTGTATGATGTGGCATCATGACGTGTATTTTCTCTTACTTTGATGTCCTTAAATTTGGAGAAAATGCGGGTTGTGACAGTTGGTATCAGAGCCAGGTTGTTCGACAAGTTGGTCGGGCAACAAATTCTGATATAGTTTAGTAGTTTTTTTTTGTTTCATTGCATACACACACCGATGTATCATCAGTACGTCTTGGCCGAAGCATGAACACTACACTCATAGCATGATAAGAAGTATACGGGGGCATATTATGTAGTATGGGATGCATAATATGCGTCTGTATATGGATCCACCATAGGTGGCAACATGTGACGGTTATGTAGTATGGGATGCATAACCATCATCACATGGATGCCCATTAGCACGTTTTTCTTTTTCGTTGCATGCAATATTATGTAGTATGGGATGCATAATATTTCATGCGTACGCCGCTCATAACATGCATTAAGGCCTTTATTAGAATGCATAGCACAACATACTTTACATAGCATTGCATAAGCATACGTGCGAAGTTAAAGACTTATATGATGACACACGTACACACATGATTTCAAAACAAATAGAAAATTCATGCATTCATGCCCCTTGCACATGAGTCAAGTGGGACGATGTAGTATCGTTCCCGAATTTGGCATATCATCATGAAAATATCCCAGAGAAAAGTAGTGGAAATGGCAAGTAACTGTACGTGTATGTTCTGAACCGAGCAGTGTAGTTCTAATGTAAGGTTAAGTTTTGATTAGAGGTTTATGCGTTTTAGTAGAAATGGCACGCAAGCGAGTCGCGACTAGGTCGACTCCCCAGTCGAAGGGTGAGTCTTCGGGCGCGCAGAGTGAAGCCTTGATCGAGAGCCTGCGCCAGAGCAATGAGGCTCTAACTAGGCAGATGGTTGCGATGCAGTCGCAGGTCGAGGCATTGTTGGCTGCCGGTGCTAGGCAGCAACCCGTAGTGCAGGTACCAGTAGTAGGACAGACTGTACCTACTCCTCCTGCTCCGTTGGTACCCCCAGTAGCGATAGCTCCAGAAATGAATTTTATTTCGCATTTTCAAAGGTTGGGACCTCCTACGTTTGACGGAAGAGCGGATTTCATGGCATTAGATGACTGGTTTGTTGCCATTGAGGAGATGTTTTCATACTCAGGAATCTCTGCAGACCAAAAGGTGATGGTCGCCGCTTACAAGCTGAAAGGACTTGCTAAGAGCTGGTGGATTAGGGAGAGGGAAAATCTCGTAGGTGGATGTTCGTGGGAGTCGTTCAAGGCGATGGTGTTAAAGAAATTCCTACCGTCGGTCGAGCAAGACCGTTTAATGAATAATTTTCTGCACCTGAAGCAAAGACAACTCACAGTTAGTGAGTATGAGATCGAGTTTAGTAAGTTGAGCAGATTTGCTCCAGATTTAGTGGCTTCTGAGGCAGGAAGAATGAAGCGATTTCTCGGAGGTCTTCGTAGCGATATTCAGCAGTTGGCGAGCGCTTATAGATCTGAAAGTTATGCTGAAGTGGTAGAAGCAGCACTGAAAGTCGAGGCTATCGACAACGCCAAGAATCGGGGTGCTCTAATGAAAAAGGACAAGAGGAAAGTCGAAGAGGGGGAGATCCCCAAGGTATCTAGTCCGGCTCCAAAGAAAAGGAGTGGTGAGGTGTGTAGCTTCTGTGGCCGCCCCGGCCATCCAGCTGAGAAATGTTTCAAGAGGAAGGGAGCTCAGAAGCAGCAGCGAGTGCTAGCAATCCAGGGTGCTCCGAAGGGTGAGGTGCTCTGCCAGTTGTGCAAGCAGAAAGGGCATGATGTGGCCCAGTGTTGGACCAAAGATAAGGTCTTCTTCCAGTGCAAGCAGAAGGGGCACATGAAGTTCCAATGCACACTGATTCAACCCCCGTTGCAGCCTGTTCCGCTTCGAACCTTGCCGCCGCCGCAGCATCAGGATAGAGGAAGAGGAAAGCTGAACGTGTTAACCCAGGAGCAAGCGCAGTCTTCGACCCAAGTGATCGCAGGTTAGACCTTAAGTCAACTGTTTAGTCTTGTTTCCTTTTTAGTTCGCTGTATTAGACTAGTTTTTGTTCGCGCTTATAGGAAGATTTAAGGTAAAGAATCGTTGGGTGCGTATTCTCTTCGATTTGGGTGCTACCCATTCGTTCGTAGCAAGGGCCTTCGTTGAGCGTCACCGTCTGACCCCTGAGCTGGGCAACGATTCGTTCCTCGTTAAGTTCCCTTCTGGTGATCTGGTGTCCTCGAACCAGTGCGTCCGAAGTTGCCCCGTTCTCTTAGGAGATTTCTTGGCTGTTGCTGATCTCAAGGTGTTGGACTTAGAAGACTTTGACGTAATATTGGGTATGGACTAGTTGTCCAGTTATGATGCGGTCATCCGATGCAAGGAAAAACGTCTGGACTTTGTGATGGACAACGGTCATCCCATGAGCTTTTTTGGTTCTCCGTACCAGAGTTCTTCGATAATTTCTGCGGTATGTGCTCGGAACCTTTTAATTTACGGTTGTTTGGCTTACCTTGTTTCTGTAGTAGAAACTGTTCCTGGACCGCCGTGTGCTGAGAGCGTTCCAGTTGTGCGAGAGTTTCCTGACGTCTTTCCTGTCAGTCTTCCTGGACTCCCGCCTGATAGAGATGTGGAGTTCGTTATTGATCTTGAGCCTGGTACTCGTCCTATTGCTAAGGCACCGTACCGTATGGCCCCGCGCGAGTTAGAAGAGTTGCGAACTCAGTTAGATGAGTTGTTGTAGTGTGGTTTCATTAGGCCAAGTTCTTCGCCCTGGGGTGCTCCAGTGTTGTTCGTGAAAAAGAAGGACGGTTCCATGAGATTGTGCATAGACTATAGAGAATTAAACAAAGTGACCATCAAGAACAGGTATCCGTTGCCAAGGATAGATGATCTGTTTGATCAGTTGCGTGGTAGAACGGTGTTTTCGAAGATTGATCTTCGATCAGGCTACCATCAGTTGAGGATCCGTGAGTCGGACGTTCCCCGGACTGCCTTTCGTTCTCGTTATGGCCATTTTGAATTTCTAGTCATGTCGTTTGGTTTGACAAATGCACCCTCTGCGTTTATGGATATGATGAACCGTGTGTTCAATGATTTTCTGGATCATTTCGTCGTAGTATTCATCGATGATGTGTTGATTTATTCTAGAAGTGCTGAGGAGCATGCTACGCATTTGCGTTTAGTATTGGCTACCCTTAGAGAGCACAAGTTGTATGCGAAGCTGAGCAAGTGTGAGTTCTGGCTTCCTCAGGTATCTTTTCTGGGTCATGTGGTGAACAAAGATGGAATTACTGTAGACCCCGCTAAGATTTCTGCCGTATTGGATTGGAAGACGCCTTCGACGCCTAAGGAGATAAGGAGTTTCTTAGGGTTGGCTGGGTACTACAGGAGATTTGTCCAAGGATTTTCAGTGTTGTCCGCACCCTTGACTAAGCTTACCCAGAAGAATACTGCTTTTGTTTGGAGCGATAAGTGCGAAGGGGCCTTCCAAGAATTAAAGAGGCGTTTGTGTAGTGCACCCGTGTTGGCCTTACCGATCGAAGGATTAGAGTATGCCGTTTATGTGGACGCATCTCACATTGGTTTAGGATGTGTTTTGATGCAAGAAGGAAAGGTGATTGCCTATGGGTCTAGACAACTGAAAGTTCATGAAAGGAATTACCCTACGCATGACTTAGAGTTTGCTGCAGTGATTTATGCCTTAAAGCTTTGGAGACATCTTCTTTATGGAGTGTCATGCAAGATTTTCACGGACCATAAGAGTCTGAAGTATGTCTTTACCCAGAAGGAGCTGAATTTGCGCCAGCGTAGTGTTGGAGTTGCCATTGTGATCTAGAAGTGGTCAAACATGTAATCTCACTGCCAACGCGATATGAGCCTGCAGGGTCGCACATAAGAGCATGTGGAGAAGTTGGAAGATTGACTGTGTTGGTAAAGGTTACCAATCACCATATAGAATGGGGAAGTCCAGCAAATGTTGCTGTCTGGATTCGTCGGATTCGTCGGGATTCGTCGGGTCATTCCGTGGAAACTCGACGAACTGTGACAGAGATCCTTCACTCGACAAAGTGTTGTCGTCTGTCTGGATTCGTCGGATTCGTCGGGATTCGTCGGGTCATTCCGTGGAAACTCGACGAACTGTGACAGAGATCCTTCACTCGACAAAGTGTTGTCGTCTGTCTGGATTCGTCGGAATTCGTCGGGATTCGTCGGGTCATTCCGTGGAATCTCGACGAATTATCACAGAGAGCCTTGACTAGGCAATTGTTGCCGTCTGTTGTGATTCGTCGGATTTCGTCGGGTTGTCCCGTGAAATCTCGACGAATGATCTTCCGTGAAATTCCGACGAATTGTAACAGAAGCCCTTATTCTGATGTGTGGTCTGCGGATAGCGATTCTTCTAGAAGCTGTTTATCCTTTGGGTATAAATAGGACTTCGTTTTAGGGTTCAATATAACTGACAAAGAGAAAGGCCGACGGAAGTGTTCCGCTCTCGCCCGAACCCTAGACGGAAGGAGTTCCGTCGCTCGTTCGCCTCCGCCGACCTCCTCTCCGTCGATTGTCGCCGGCATTGTTCTTCCTGAAGCGGATCTAGCAATTCGTGGAAGTGCAAGGTGCAGCCTTTCTTCCTTCCGAGTTGCGTGCGACGTGACTTGGCGTTCTCCCGGCTCGTGTGGACTTCTGTAGAGACGTAGACATAATTCTACGTGAGAACTCTTCTTGCCACCGACAGGGATCAACTCTTGGAGCATCTTGGTTGGATTTGATCCAACCCCATTGAGGTAATTTTTACCTAGTATTTTATTAACTTCTTGATTCAACATTCATGGCCGATCCAAGCATTTTTGGGTTGTTTCTGTTTATTTCCGCTGCGCCTACATCTGATGTATGGTTCTAGAAAAACCCAACAGTGGTATCAGAGGGAGGTTTCTGGTCATGAATTTTGTTTCAGAAGTTTGGTTATTCCAGTACGTGCAAATCTAGGTATTTAGAAGTGTTCTAAATGTCAAGATTTCTTCCTGGAACATCAAATGTTGATGATTTTCAAAAGGGGGGTCTTGGAACCCCACCAGGAACGTTTGGGATTTCGTGGTAATTTCTAATTGTTAGAAATTATTGTCTCCTTAGCAGTAACCGTCCCTCAAGTGGTTAATGAACCCTTGTTCTGTTTTGGATTTTGAATCCAACAATGAGAGACGAGCTTGTCTACTGCTTTAAGTCGAGTTGTCTTTGCCTTTGTCCAATGCATGTAAATCTGAAGATTTGGAAGAGTTCTAAATGTCCAGATTTAGCCCTTTCATCTATCAAAGGTTGACAGTCTTATGTAGTGCACATAAGGGATGCATGAGGATTTTAGAAAGTTTGTTTTTCTGTGGATGTGCACATTGATCAAATGTTGATCATGGTTAAGTGTTAACCTATCTTTAAAATTCCCTTCATCAAATATTAAGTGTTCGGATGCCTTCCGATGGATGACACTCTTCCTGCCTCGATCGATGAAGTGTGGGCTTGCCAAAGCAAGGTGCATTAATCTATCTTGGTAAGGGTGCGAGCGGATAATTGTGATATCCCACTGTCGACATCGGGTCTAACTTAACTAGGTGACCTCAAAGGTTGAGTGCCTAGAGGCATAGGGTTGGCATGCTCCATATGATGGATGCGAATAAGGAGTTATTCACCAGCCATACAAGAATTGCATGAGGATGCAATTGGCAAGCGTTGCCTACCTAAATAACCGCATTATGAGAGGAACGCCAAAGCGGACTCGTGGTGTTGGTGAAATACGGATCTTGTCCACTAAGAGAGTAGCTCGCATGGACTCTCTGAATTGATAGTGAGGGCTATCAATTTGAATAAAATAGTGGGAGTATTTAATTGAAGTCCAAATTAAAATAAATTGTATTTTGAAATTAAGGTACTAATTAGATTCTGCATGAATTCTTGTAGAATTCCATGGCAAGTGGTTCACACTCCACCTTGTCCCTAAGAGCTATCCTTGAGAAGGACAAGCTTAGTGGGACGAACTATATGGACTGGTATAGGAACCTGAGAATTGTTCTCAGGCAAGAGCGAAAGCTCTACGTCTTGGAAGAAGAAGCCCCCGAGGTGCCGACCGGGAACTCGTCCCGTGTTGATAAGGATGCTTATAAGAAGTATACCGATGACGCCTTAGACGTCGAGTGCCTTATGCTTGCCACCATGAACTCTGAGCTTCAGAAGCAACACGAGAACATGGGGTGCAAGGAGATTGACGAGCACCTAAAGAAAATGTTTCAAGGGCAAGCTCGTCAAGAGAGGTTCGATGTCACGAAGGCCTTATTTCAGTGCAAAATGGGAGCTCGAGACTCGGTTGGTACTCACGTACTCAAGATGATTGGGTATATAGAGAACCTGGAGAGACTGGGTTTTCCTCTGGGTCAAGAGTTGGCCACAGATCTTATCCTGCAATCGTTGCCGGATAGTTATGAGCAGTTCGTCTTGAACTATAACATGAATGAAATAGACAAGACACTGCCCGAGCTCCTAGGCATGTTGCGAACTGCCAAAATAAACATGAAGAAGGCCAAGCCTGTTAGTCCCATATTGATGGTACATAAAGGCAAGGGTAAGGCCAAGGGCTTCAAGAAGACGAAGGTGGGACCTAAGTCACATCTTGAGCCCAAATCTTCTGCGCTGAAAAAGAAGAGCACCGTGAAGGAAGGGAAATGCCACCACTGTGGCAAGGCTGGTCATTGGAGGAGGAATTGTCCTTCGTACATTGAGGGTCTGCATAAAATGAAGGGAGGTATGACTTCCGCTTCGGATATTTACGTTATAGAGATAAACCTTTCTGCTCCTTCATCTTGGGTATTGGATACCGGATGTGGTTCTCACATTTGTACAAATGTGCAGGAACTAGGAAGGAGGAGATTGCTGAGTAAAGGAGAGGTGGACCTACGTGTCGGCAATGGAGCAAGAGTTGCTGCTGTAGCCGTAGGGGTTTACCGTCTTTCTTTGCCCAGTGGGCTTGTAATAGAACTTAATAATTGTTATTTTGTTCCGCCCATAACTAGAAACATTATATCCATTTCATGTTTGGACATGATTGGATTTTCTTTTATAATTAAGAACAATTGTTGTTCTATATTTAAGAATGATGTTTGTTATGCTGTAGCTCAATTGTTTAATGGTCTTTATGTTTTGAACCTGGACCATCCGATCTATAATGTAGATAGTAATAAAAGACTAAGAACAAATGACTCAAATCCTACATATCTCTGGCATTGTCGTTTGGGCCATATAAATGAGAAGCGCATATCCAAGCTCCATAAAGATGGACTATTGGACTCATTTGATTATGAATCATTTGAGCGATGTGAGTCTTGTTTATTAGGCAAGATGACTAAAGCCCCTTTCACTGGTTATACTGAGAGGGCTGAGGATCTCTTGGGTGTTGTACATAGTGATGTATGCGGACCCATGAGTTCTATGGCTAGAGGTGGGTATTTCTACTTCGTTACATTTACTGATGATTTCAGTAGATACGGATACGTGTATCTTATGAAGTGCAAATCCGAAACCTTTGAAAAGTTCAAAGAGTTTAAGAATGAAGTGGAGAACCAATTGGGTAAAAAGGTTAAAGCACTCCGATCTGATCGAGGTGGCGAATACCTGAGTCATGAGTTCCGTGATCATCTGAAAGAGTGTGGTATTGTATCACAGCTCACTCCACCTAGGACACCGCAGCATAATGGTGTGTATGAGAGGAGAAATCGTACTCTGTTAGACATGGTACGGTCGATGATGAGTCATGCAGACTTGCCTGTTTCCTTTTGGGGTTTTGCTTTAGAGACTGCTGCAATGTCACTGAATCGCGCTCCGACGAAAACGGTTCTAAAGACACCATATGAGATATGGACTGGGAAGCGTCCTAGTATGTCGTTCATTAAAATTTGGGGCTGTGAGGCATACGTACGACGTCAAATGCCTGACAAGCTGGAACCCAAATCAGATAAGTGTTATCTGGTGGGATATCCTAAGGAAACGAAGGGATATTACTTTTACCTACCGTCTGAGGGCAAAGTGTTTGTCGCAAGGATGGGTGTCTTCTTGGAGAAAGAGTTCTTATCAAGAAAGACGCAAAAGGTAGAACTTGAAGAAGTTCAAGAACCACAAATAGTGAATGAACCAGAGTTGGATTCTGAGCCAGGACTACAAGATGTTGTAGCTAGAGAACCTGCTCACGAAACACAAGTCCTACGTAGATCTGGTAGACCAAGATTTGAGCCTGAGAGATATGGATTTCTCGTGTCTCAAATAGGTAATGTGTTGCTTATGGATCATGATGATGAACCAGCAACCTACCAAGAGGCTATGTATGGACCGGACTCCGACAAATGGCTTGAGGCTATGAAATCCGAAATGGACTCCATGTATATAAACCAAGTTTGGAACTTGGTGGAACCACCTGAAGGGGTACGACCCATAGGGTGCAAGTGGGTCTTCAAGAAGAAGACCGACATGGATGGGAATGTACAGACATTCAAAGGGCGACTGGTGGCTAAGGGTTTCAAGCAAATTCATGGTGTTGACTATGATGAGACCTTTTCCCCTGTTGCCATGGTAAAGTCCATTAGGATATTGCTTGCTATTGCTGCGTATTATGACTACGAGATCTGGCAGATGGATGTCAAAACGGCTTTCCTAAATGGAAACCTCCTTGAGGAAGTGTACATGACACAACCCGAGGGTTTTGTATCCCCAAATGAAGCCACTAAAATATGCAAGCTGAATAAGTCCATCTATGGATTGAAACAAGCCTCTAGAAGTTGGAATCTTCGTTTTGATGAGAAGATCAAAGAGTTTGGTTTTGTCAAGAACGAGGATGAACCGTGTGTTTACAAGCGAATCAGTGGGAGCATTGTTGTCTTCCTGATATTGTATGTAGATGACATACTGCTGATCGGGAATGACAAACCTACCCTGAAAGTTGTTAAGAACAACCTAGGGAACTGCTTTTTTATGAAGGACTTGGGTGAAGCGACTTACATACTCGGTATTAAGATCTATAGAGATAGATCGAAGAAGTTGCTGGGTTTGACCCAGAGTACGTACATTGACAAGGTGTTGAAGCGGTTCAACATGCTTGAGTCCAAGAAAGGATTTTTGCCCATGTCTCATGGTGTGAATCTCTCTAAGGACCAGTGTCCAAAATCTTGTGAAGACAAGGACCGCATGAAGTTGATTCCATATGCTTCTGCAATTGGGTCAATCATGTATGCAATGTTATGTACTCGACCCGATGTCTCTTTTGCTTTGAGCATGACTAGCAGGTATCAGTCTGATCCCGGTGAATGTCACTGGATAGCCGTAAAGAATATCCTGAAGTACTTGAGAAGGACTAAGGATGTATTCTTGGTGTATGGTGGAAAGGAAGAGCTCGTTGTAAGTGGTTACACGGATGCCAGCTTCCAAACTGATAGGGATGATTCAAAGTCTCAGTCAGGGTTTGTGTTTTGCCTGAATGGAGGAGCTGTGAGCTGGAAGAGTTCCAAGCAAGAGACAGTTGCTGATTCTACAACTGAGGCCGAGTATATCGCTGCAGCTAATGCAGCGAAGGAGGCTGTATGGATTAGGAAATTCATCGGCGAGCTAGATGTAGTTCCTAGCATTGTTGGTCCCGTAGTTCTCTACTGTGATAACAATGGTGCAATTGCACAATCTAAGGAACCTAGATCCCATCAGCGCTCCAAGCACATACTTCGGCGGTTCCATCTTATTCGTGAGATTGTCGAACGAGGAGATGTGAGCATTTGCAGAGTGCCGACTGCGGAGAATATTGCAGATCCACTGACAAAGCCTCTCGCGCAGAGAAAGCATGATGGTCATACTAGATCAATGGGTATACGATACCTGAATGATCAACTCTAGTGGGAGTCTTGTGGGTTGCATGTAAAATAAATATTCTGTTGGCTGTTCAAAATTTATTCATATGATGAATTGTGTACCAATTATTTCTTTTTACGATTAATGGCAAGTTCTTTTATTACGATATACTGTTTCTATATGATAGAATAAAATTCGTGATAAATACCCTTAGAATGTTCGCTTCCATAGGACATCAAGTACGAGACTTGAATGTGAGAGCCTATGATTTCGAAGCTTCATTCTTAAAAGGTCCCTGGTCGAGGTATCATCGTAGAAGCTAAGGGTGATGATGATACATTAAGACTAGCATGTGTGTTGACTGATGACCGGTTCTCACAGGTCATGATATTGTGATATCAAGTCATCACATGGGTACTTGTTAGTGAACAAGTTGTACTGGACAGACCCAACCTGAGACTACTTTGTGGATTGTTACTTAAAAGTGTCACAAGTAGGTCTCATTTGACAATGGTGTTGTGGTCCTTTGACCTGAAGTCACAGCATTCACCGAGTGAGGAAGAGCGTGCTTTGATGTCATCTAAAGTCTTCCTTGAAGAAGGTTGATGATAAGGGTGGTCGTTGGGTACGTTACGAATCATTTGGGTGTTTGGGTGTGAGCAGATATGGGATTTGTCCTCCTATATAACAGGAGTTGCATCCATGGGCCCCTTGATGGAATTGGACTGAGAAATGCATGGCCATGCTTGGAAGAGTCAATATGTGATATTGAGCTCACCATTCTCTGGAAGTCCGTTCTAGATCAAGAAACTTGGATTGAGCTGTTATGAGGGTGACACGGTCCATACCTCTAGTTCTTTCCGGATGTAAGGGACAAAGGTACAAAGACAACGCTGGAACATTGGTCATAAAGACTTATGAGTTATGAACTCTTATTGCTTGGGGAGCAATGATGTATTGCTAGATGCCGCTCATTGTTTGTGAGGTTTTTGGTTTGATACTTTCAAGATCAAGTGGGAGACTGTTGGAGTTGCCATTGTGATCTAGAAGTGGTCAAACATGTAATCTCACTGCCAACGCGATATGAGCATGCAGGGTCGCACATAAGAGCATGTGGAGAAGTTGGAAGATTGACTGTGTTGGTAAAGGTTACCAATCACCATATAGAATGGGGAAGTCCAGCAAATGTTGCTGTCTGGATTCGTCGGGATTCGTCGGGTCATTCCGTGGAAACTCGACGAACTGTGACAGAGATCCTTCACTCGACAAAGTGTTGTCGTCTGTCTGGATTCGTCGGATTCGTCGGGATTCGTCGGGTCATTCCGTGGAAACTCGACGAACTATGACAGAGATCCTTCACTCGACAAAGTGTTGTCGTCTGTCTGGATTCGTCGGAATTCGTCGGGATTCGTCGGGTCATTCCGTGGAATCTCGACGAATTATCACAGAGAGCCTTGACTAGGCAATTGTTGCCGTCTGTTGTGATTCGTCGGATTTCGTCGGGTTGTCCCGTGAAATCTCGACGAATGATCTTCCGTGAAATTCCGACGAATTGTAACAGAAGCCCTTATTCTGATGTGTGGTCTGCGGATAGCGATTCTTCTAGAAGCTGTTTATCCTTTGGGTATAAATAGGACTTCGTTTTAGGGTTCAATATAACTGACAAAGAGAAAGGCCGACGGAAGTGTTCCGCTCTCGCCCGAACCCTAGACGGAAGGAGTTCCGTCGCTCGTTCGCCTCCGCCGACCTCCTCTCCGTCGATTGTCGCCGGCATTGTTCTTCCTGAAGCGGATCTAGCAATTCGTGGAAGTGCAAGGTGCAGCCTTTCTTCCTTCCGAGTTGCGTGCGACGTGACTTGGCATTCTCCCGGCTCGTGTGGACTTCTGTAGAGACGTAGACATAATTCTACGTGAGAACTCTTCTTGCCACCGACAGAGATCAACTCTTGGAGCATCTTGGTTGGATTTGATCCAACCCCATTGAGGTAATTTTTACCTAGTATTTTATTAACTTCTTGATTCAACATTCATGGCCGATCCAAGCATTTTTGGGTTGTTTCTGTTTATTTCCGCTGCGCCTACATCTGATGTATGGTTCTAGAAAAACCCAACACGTAGGTGGTTGGAGTATGTGGCAGATTATGAAGTTGATATCCTATATCATCCGGGTAAGGCTAATGTGGTGGATGATGCCCTGAGTAGAAAGACCGCACAAATCTTCAATCTCTCTGTGCAGTCCTTGGTAGAAGAGTTTATGTTGATGGATATCTCAGTCGGTAGTTATACCGCACCTTCAAGCTTAGAGGCTGAAGAGCCTTCTTGGATTGCCCTTACTAGGATGCATCAGAAGGAAGATCCTGACTTGCAGCATCTTCGAAGTAGGACTGAAAAAGGAGAATTGCCAGATTTTTCGTTCGATGATAAGGATACTTTGAGGTACCGAGGTAGATATTGCGTCCCCGCATTGGAAGAAATTCGGACAAAGATCTGTAGCGAGGCGCATGATTCTAATGTTTCCTATCATCCTGGTTCCACGAAAATGTATAAAGATCTGAAGCAGATCGTTTGGTGGTCAGGTATGAAGAATGATATAGCGAAGTATGTGTCAGAATGTTTAACTTGTCAGCGCGTGAAAGCAGAGCATTAGAGGCCTGGAGGTAAGTTGAACCCGTTAGATATTCCCAGCTAGAAGTGGGAGAGTATTTCGATGGACTTCATTACCGGTTTGCCGAGATCTCCCAGTGGTCATGACTGTGGGTTATAGTAGATCGCTTGACAAAGTGTGCTCACTTTGTGCCCTTTAAGATTGGATACTCGATGGAGAAAATAGCAGAACTGTATTTGGCTGAAGTTATCAGATTGAATGGTGTGCCTGTGAGCATTGTGTCAGACCGAGACTCGAGGTACACGTCTCGTTTCTGGCAGAGTTTGCAGGGAGCCTTGGGTACTGACCTTAGGTACTCTACCGCTTATCATCCCCAGACCAATGGTCAGACAGAAAGAGTAAATCAGATTTTGGAAGATATGATAAGGTGTTATATCTTAGATCACGGTGGAGCTTGGGATAAGCGGCTTGGATTGATGGAGTTCGCGTATAACAACAGTTATCAAGAAAGCCTACAAATGGCCCCATTTGAGGCTCTGTATGGGAGGCGTTGTCGGACTCCGTTGTTTTGGGCCGAGGTTGGTGAGAGTCCATTGCTAGGCCCAGAGGCTTTGGAAGAGATGAATGTTGTTGTGACTCATATTCGCGAGAAGCTCCGCATTGCTCAGGAGCGGTATGAGAAGTATGTGAATCGAAGAAGAGTGGATTTAGAGTTTGCCGTTGGAGACAGGGTGTTCTTGAAAGTTTCTCCGATGCCAGGTGTTAAGAGGTTTGGAAGGAAGCACAAGTTGGATCCCTGGTATGTGGGACCTTTTCAGATTGTTGAGCGCATCAGAGGGTCAGCGTATAGATTGGATTTGACTGCTTCCTTTCCTAATGTTCACGATGTGTTTCACGTGAGCCAGCTGAGGAAGTGTTTGCGTAGCGATCGGTTGGTTCTTGATTCGGTACCCGTTTTGCAGCCCAATCTTTCGTATGCCGAAGAGCCTGTCCGAATCTTGGAGACTCAGGAGCGTGTTTTGCGAAAGAAGACGATCCCGATGGTTAAGGTTCTTTGGAAGAATCAGGGTGTCGAAAGCGCGACTTGGGAGCTGGAGTCTGCCATGAGAGAGACCCACCCTAGCCTCTTCTCTTAGATTTCGGGTAAATCTTCTGTCAGTTAATCTTTTAAATTTGATTATGTATCTTTTTTTTATCTTCGGATTCCAAGTTTCGGGACGAAACTTCCTTTTAGGGGGAGTGACTGTAACGCCCCTGATTTTCGTTAATTATTTTACATGCCCGCTGTGACGTAATTTTGGCGTAAGGGCATTACGTCAGCTCGTCTAGTAGTGTGTTGAGCCTTAGCTTAGTTAAAGTATGTCTTGTAGATCGAGCGTGCGAGATTTCGCATCGTTTCGAGTTAAAGTAAAGATTTTGGGTGGATATCAAGATTTTAGCTTCGGGAGGCTTTAACCCGAGTTTGGCCCATCGAAATTGAATTCTGACTTCGCCGTTGGATTCGTAGCGCCGTGTTTTAGTTAAGGTGCGAATTTCATAGAAATCCGAGGTGTTTTGGTCGCCCTCGCAATTTAAGTAAATTGAGGGATTTATTTATTAATTAAATAATAATTTGGGGTTATATATATAAGCCTAAAATCTCCTCCTCCTATTCATCTTCCCCTTCCTCGATCAAAAGCAGCCGCCGTGCGTTAGAGCGAGAGCGAGGTTTCGTGGAGCATTTCACCGGCGATTCCTAGGGCTGTAGTGGTCGGAATCGTGTTTGGTTTGAAGATTTGGAAAGCTCTCGGCGAGATCTTCGTTCTAGCGGTAAGCTTTTCTCGTTTCATGGAGTTTTGGGAGATTAGGTAGTGACCTAACCCCTCCTTTTGATCCGAAAAGTTTCAGGTTTTCTGCTCGGGTGAGTTATTGGCCGGATCCTTAGCTTTCGGAGCGGTGAGATTAGTTCTTGTGCAAGTTTTGAGGCAAGTGGTACTCCTTTTCTTCTCTCTTTTGTTGGAATGTTACTCCTTGTGTTGATTTATTGTCATGCAAAACCTATAACCTCCTTATTGTTCTCCCCTGATTCATCAAACTTCCTCTTATATACTTAACTATTAAATTGCTGTCAAGAAAATCATCAGTTTTACTCGAAAATTTCGGTTTCTGCTTCTTCTCGAGAAATCATTTCTGCCTCTCGAGAAATCATTTCCGGCTCTCGAGAAATCCTTTCTGCTTCTCGAGGAATCATTTCTGGCTCTCGAGAAATCCTTTCCGCCTCTCGAGAAATCATTTCTGGCTCTCGAGAAATCCTTTCTGCTTCTCGAGGAATCATTTCTAGCTCTCGAGAAATCCTTTCTGCCTCTCGAGAAATCATTCTGCCTCTCGAGAAATCATTCTGCCTCTCGAGAAATCATTCTGCCTCTCGAGAAATCCTCTCTGGCTCTCATGAAATTACAGACTTGCTCTCATGAAATTACAGACTGGCTCTCATGAAATTACAGACTTCCTCTCATGAAATTACAGACTTCCTCTCATGAAATTACAGACTTCGTCTCATGAAATACAGACTTTTACTCAAGAAATCCCTGAACCTTCTGATCAAAGTTTTGGGCCATTTTCTTCATATATTACCCTATTCTTAGAGTGTTATGGTGTTGTTATTCCGGATTACGCCCCGTGTTTTAATTAAAGATTAAATTTATTAAGAACCACTGTCTTTAGCCTTGCACGGTAGTCGTGTTTGGGGGATAGTGGGGGAAAGTTATAGCCTTGCACGGTAGTCGTGTTTGGGTGGTTGGGTCTAGTGGCACCCCCACCTGGTTTTGGGCTTTGGGTAGCGGGGGTAGGTAACCGCTCCTGTTTAATTTGAGCTGATCAGTCTCTTTAATTAATGTAACATGATAAATGAAACTTGCTTGTTCCTCTTTATGGCACTTTCTTTTTGGTGCACTTGGTGTTTTGTTCAGTTCCTTGTTTTGGAGCTTTTCTTTCGGTGAATCTGGCCTGAGTTGGTACCCCTTTTTCCTTATTTACTTTCTTCTTACTTTTTGGCCACTTGTAATTCCTTGCTGAGGCGTTCTTTATTTTATTGAATGCCTCAGGTTCAGAGCCGTAGCGGCTAGTGGTGTAGCCTGAAGTTCAGAGTTTTAGTAGTTGTTCACCCCGCTGCTACGAGGTAGTTGTTTTTAGTTACTTCTTGTGCTCAGACATACTAGTTGGTGCCAATGGGTTAGTGTCATGTTGTTGACGCCCATTATGCCCCTTTTTATACTTTATAGTTTATTTGCCAGATTATGCCACTACTTTTAGATCTTGTGTATCTTACCCTCTGGGAATGATTTATGTTAGGTGCACTATAGTTATAAAATGGTTTTTCTTCATCCTTATTGCATTCTTTCTAACTGAAACCCTTAACCTTAAAGTCGCCTAAAAGTATTTTTCTACTCTTACAATACGCCCAGTTATGTGCATATCATTTACTTCATGCTCCGTCGTTTGCATACATGTAGGACTTTAAGTAAACTAAATCAAGTACTTTCCGCTGCAACTATATATACTTTCCCGGTGGACTAGTTGATCCACGAACTGAGAGACACAGTTCTTACCTCAAAAACCCTAATAAATGATTTCAAATGATGACTTATCATATAATCATGTTTTGTCTAGTTAAGTAATAGGTTTCCGCCTGAGCGTCTACAGTTGTCTCCTGTATGACGTGGCTTCATGACGTGTATTTTCTCTTACTCTGATGTCCTTAAATTCGGAGAAAATGCGGGTTGTGACACTATCGGTTGGCTTTGTCCGTAGAGTTGAGTGGATGACATGATGTTTTCCATGTCTCGGTACTGAGAAAAGCTTTGGTGGAGCCGAGTGATGTGATTGAGACGACTTCAGTGCTGGTAGCGGAAGATCTGAGGATGATAGTCCGTCCAGTTTGCGTGGAAGATTCTGACATCCGGCATTTGCGAAACAAAGATGTCAAGCTCGTGAAAGTGTACTGGAACTATTGCGGGCGAGGCAAATCTTCTTGGGAGCGCGAGCAAGCGACGCAGAAGGACTTTCCAGAACTGTTTGTGGCAGGTATGTGTCTTACGATTTGGTTAAAAATTTTAAATTTCGAGAACGAAATTCTTGTAAGGGGTTGGAGTTGTAACACCCCAAATTTTCCTTGTGTTTGGAATGCTCGAAATGCCAAGGCAGGAGGTAGCAGGAAGCTAACACTAGCGGTAACAGGTACCGCCGATAGTATCCCCTTTTGCCTTGTCCCGATGACACAAGCTGTGTCGTCGAGATAGTTGTGTCGTCGAGAGAGTTTGTCATCGGGAAGCTAGCACTGAGCACTAGCACTAGCACTGAGTGCTAGCGGTAGCTGTCTGGACGATATGCCCTTGTCATTGAGAAGCGTTACATATCGGCTTAATGTTGAGAAGCATTGCATATCTGTTTATTATCCAGAGGTAGCGTCGAGCGGTAGAGCAAATGCTGGAGGTAGCCATATCATATAGTCATCTGCATGACATGAGATAGTGAGCATTTAAGTGCTGGAGTTACTGCGGCGTGGTAGCGTTAGCGCTGACGGTAGTTGAAGGAACCAGATCAGTAAATAAGCAATTTTTGGGCGTCCGATCTTCTTAGAACTTGATCTGATGGCTCCGAGTGTTGCGCCTGTGAACCCTAAATAGGGCGAAGGGGTTCTCCCCTCTCATTCTCAAGTCCTTTGTCCCTTGATGGCTAGTTTGAGCGTGAGTGCTTGGACGAGGAAGACGACCTTGATCTTCCATTGTGAGAGCTTTGGAGCTCCGTTCGTTGAACCAGTCTAACAACCCTCTTCCTCCCGGTCTTAGGATGCGTGCATGACATTTTTTCTTATTATGCCTTCTTTTCCTATAATTTATGCACCGATTCTCTCAAGTGAGAGGGATCCAGGTTGCCTTGGTTCAATATGAACCACCGGGTCGATTGAGTCCGTCCCTGACATGATTTGCATTAGAAATCTGCCCTGTTAGTGGATTAGGCATTATGGGTGAAGCCGAAACCGCGATCGGTAGTCCGATTCAGTGATGTTGCTTGACGTGCATAGTAGGGGTTTTGATAGAAATCAGATTATGGCGAAGACGCCATTGCGATCCCTTAGTTTCATGTGAGAACGAATGCCGACTTAGTGCAGAAAAATGTGTGAGTTGAATATTTGGGGAAATGTGAGTACCCATGTTATTGTGTTATTGGGGGAAATGAGAGTACCCATTGAGGGAAATGTGAGTACCCATGTTGTTGTGTCAATTGGGAAAATGAGAGTACCCATCGGGGAAGTATGAGTCCATAAGTTGTTGAGTCGTTGGGGAAATGTGAGTACCTATTGGTAAAATGTGAGTACCCATGTTATTGATGAGTCGCGATAATGTGATATGTGATGATGTGTTAGAATCATACACGCTATATGGTGCCTTGGGTGAAACCCGGTTTTGCATACATGCTATATAAATAAGCTCCTTTATTTATTTTCTCTCCACAGAAATGTGGATGATGTTTGTGACACCTTCGCTTGCTTGTTTCTGTGTTGTTTCAGCTTATTTACATTTGCATACGAAGTGTTGATTTGTAGGGTGATGTAGTTCCCCGAGGTCCTCTAGGACGGCCTAGAGGAGGGGGAGTTATTAGGTAGTTTGTGGTTAGCCCCGACTGACCCTTGTTATACTGCTTCTGTGATGGTTGCAGGGCAAGGATCGCTAGTTGAGCGCATCTCGCTAGCCAAAACGGCCTAAGTCTCATGAAGTGTACCTCATTCAGTTTGTTTTAGTTGTTTCTTATTTTTGTTCCGGCTTGCACGCCGAAGTAGCATAGGCTTTGCTACTATGTTTTGTTAATGTTAATTTGAACATTTGTTATGTAAGACCTTAAAGCCAAAGTACTCCTATGTAGATGTGGACAGCTTCTTAGTTCTATGTCTTTGTTTCTGTTGTGCTTAGTCTGTGTTTTGAGATGGGTAGAATTTTTTATATCATACTATAATACTGAAGTTGTGGAAATTATATGTTGTGGGGTCTCTATTGGAGTTTCTGAGGTGATCTCAAAGCAATCAACAGTTAGTCTTACTGCCAACGCAATATGAGCCTATAGGGTCGCACATAAAAGCGTTTGGAGAAGTTGGAGAAAGGATTGTGTTGGCCTTACTCACATTGGATATGAGTAAAGGACCAATCCTGTGACTGCTTGGAATCAAGTTGAGAATGTCTCAATAGGAAATCGTTTAAAGTGTTTAAACGAATGGATTTACACTAGATAATTCGGCTAAAGGATTTAGACGAATTCGGCTAAAGGGCTTAGACGAATTCGGCTAAAGGCTTTAAACAAATTCGGCTAAAGGGATTAGACGAATTCGGCTAAGTCAAATTCGGCTAAAGTGTTTAGTTGAATAAATGACAAATTCGGCTAAAGGGTTTCGCCGAATTTATATAGCCAAATTTATATAGACGAATTCGTCGAAATGGTTTCGCCGAATCTGAGTCGAATTCGGTTATATTGTTTAGTCGAATTCGGCGAATGTAAATCTGGACAGAAATGTTCTGTTTTTCCTGTGGTCTGCGGATAGCCTATTTTATACCTTGCGTATAAAAGGAATGCGATTAGGTCTTCAAAGGACACGGTATAGATCGAGCCTTTTCGCGATTTCTATAGAGCCGAAGACGAAGTGTTCTGATCGCTCTCGTTCCGTCCGCCGACCTAATCGCCGCCGTCAGTCGCCGCCTCCCCTTCAACGGATCTAGCAGTTCGTGGGGACGCAGAGGACGTTCTTTCTCCGACCCATTCCTTGATCGACAAGGCTTTGGGGTTCTCCATCGTTCGTGTGGATCGCTGTAGAGGAGCCGACACATTTCAGTTCTTGGAACTCAGATTTTGTCTACCCGATTTCATCTTGGAGCACCTTGGTTGAGTATTGACTCAATCCCGCGAAGGTATATTGCATTTGCTCTCTTATTCTCTTGAATCATGAAAACCGCAAGATCCGTTAGCCTCTTTTGGGTTGTTCTTGTTATTATTTCCGCTGCGCATATTCGATATGTCATCCCGTTAGGGGTATAGAAAACCCAACAGTCTCAGCCAGACCCATATTATATGGTCATTGCAGGGGAGGTGTTACATTAAGGGTACACCTAATCTTGGCTTTTGGCACCATAGGAGTAATGATTTTGAACTAGAAGACTATTCAGATTTAGACTTTGCAGGTTGCAAAGAAGATATAAAAAGTACATCAGGCACTTGTCAATTTCTTGGAATAAGACGGATCTCATGGAGTACCAAAAAGAGAACAAGAGTAGCAATTTCAACAATAGAGTCAGAGTACATAATAGCTGGAAGTTGTTGTGCCCAACTCCTATGGATCCAACATCAACTAGAGGATTACAACTTGAGGATAAACAAAACACCCATGTTTTGTGATTCATCAAGTGCAATCTCCATTGACAAGAATTCTGTGTCACACATCAGGACAAAACATATAGAGATCAGTTATCAATTCATCAGAGAGCTTATGTAGAAAGATGATATTTGTTAGGAATATGTGCCAATAGACCAACAAGTTGCAAACATCTTCACCAAACCACTAGATGAAGCTAAGTTCATGTTTTTCAAAATAGAACTAGGTTTGCTCAACATAGAATAGTTCATTGCAGTAGACTTTAACTTTAATCTTAACTAACTACTCATTAAGTATATCAAATTTTAATTTTTCAGTAAATTAAAAGGAATATGTGGTTAAACTCTACTTTTTAACTTAGAACTACTTAAATAAAAGTGTTGACCAAGCTTCAGATCAACACATGATATACTAAGATGTTTACAAGTAGATCATTTCCTTCAAAAATTAGAGATTTCAGATTCTGTCAATGTTGACAAGAAGCTATGCCAACAAGGACTTAGTTTATTCAAGACAGTTTTCTGAGTTAATGTCATGTCGAAGGTCTGCCGACAAGATTCCTGTCTGAACTTAGAAAATTTTCAACGTTCTATCATTATAGACGAGAAGATCTGCCGACAAGTTTCTTATCGACGAGAAGATTTGCTGAATCTATACATGATTTAATCAGAGTCGTTGATGTTCTTCTCGAATAAGTCATCTCTTTTCAAAGGTATGCGCCCTTTGAACATCCACTCTAGCATATATATATATATGGTCAGAGTAAATCATAGATTATACAATTAAAGTAGCCCTGAAGCTCATTTGAACATGCCTACTTGCTGATACTTCAATTTCACGATCATCAACCCTCCAGTCCACAATTTCTCCTTAATTTTTCCTTTCCAATCTCTAAACAGATATACAAATGGATTCCAAAAATTCTGCTGATAAAATAAATGTGGGAAGTGAACTTGTCAGGGATGGATTTGATAGAGAAGAAGCAGATATAGTTGATGTGATACAACTAATTTCTGATGCAGGACTAGAGTTTATTTTATCAGAACCCATTCTTATTATGGCAAGAGAAGTTCTAGAATTCTGCCCCAACGCTAGAATCAATGTCACTGGAAAAACAATCAAGTCTAGGGTGGTTGTAGTAAGAATAATGGCAATAGGTATATCCAATATTCTGAAAATGCCCACTTTGGTTGATGACAAAGAAGAGGATGAGGTGAATGAGGAAGATTTCATAAAAGGACTGAATTGGTGTGATTACACTACAAAGCTATATGGATCTCTTGAAGAAGCAAAATGAATTCTTATGGAAAACTACTTACTGATATAGTTGGAAAAGCCTTGATCTGCAAGCCAGGATCTTATGATAGGATTTCAAAAGAGATGTTTGACATCATGACCATGATTATTATGAAAATAAAGGATGACTTGAGTCTGTGATTCTTTGATAGAAGACAACCTCAATGCCCCCAATGTTGGAAGGATACTATCTCTATACCTGTTCGAAAGCCTATATGATAAGCTGGATGAACTCTGGGTGCACCAATTCACTATCTGAAGAGGATTGATAGGACATCAATGGAAAGATGAGAGAAGGTAATTCAAAGACCAAAGAAAATTGTTGGGAATTTGCCCTCAAATTCCCTTGATTTGTAGAGGGTTCATCATGCAATGCTAAGTACAAGATGTATTTGGTAAGGCCATATTTTTGTAAGATATACATGCTCAGGTAACTCAAGAGAAAGGGCCAATCATGCCCTTAGATCAGGAGAAATCAACTCCTAAGAGATGAAGAGTTGTCTCAGCAGAACCGCTGAGACGAAGGGTCAAATCCGCTGAGACGAGCTCACTGTCTCAGCGGATCCGCTGAGATGGGAAAGAAGCAGCAGAAATCCACTAGACAAGGTCATTGTCTCAGCAGAACCGCTGAGACAAGACCAGGAGCCGCTGAGAAGGCATCTGGGCAAGCTGAGCTGCAGATAGAAGAAAGCGCTGAGACTTGGCAAGTTCGTCGAACGCAGAATGCAGTTCGTCGAATGGAGAGACAAGACAGAAGCAAGCACTGAGACTTGGCATGTTCGCCGAACAAAGAATGAAGTTCATCGAACTCAAAGTTTGGCGAGTTCGTCGAACGCAGATTGCAGTTCGTCGAACGCAAAATGCGGTTCGTCAAAAGCAAAATCTTCTCTGCAGATCGACTGAATCCGCTGAGAAGAGGATGCCATCTCAGCCCAACCGCTGAGACAGTTCAAACGTGACATGGCAGGTTCTGCTTTTGGCGCAAGCTGCAGAAAAGTATTGTGGGGTCCACCAATCACTCCCATGTCTGTCAGAAGATTGATTGAGAGCCGTTGAAGAACTGAGATGTATACAAGGGATAAATTAGGGTTGAGTAAACACTTCTGTGAGATCTCCAGCACGCAAAATCGAGAACATAACTGTTCTATAGTCGGCAGCCAAGAACTGAGCACACACAAGGCTGCAAGGAGAAAAGAGATAGCTCATCTTGATTCATCTCAAGATAGAGCAAGTAGATCCAGTCCTTCATCTGAAGTGCTGATCAAGTAGAATCAAGATTGGAGCTGTACCACTCCTCCCTGATTCAAGTCTGCAACAGCAGCTGAAAAGAAGAAGAAGAACAGGCTTGATCTTTTTTTCTTTCATTCTGTAAACCTCATTATATCTTTTGTAGGAGCCTTTAGGTTCTGAGATGTAGGAGCCTTTGGGTTCTGAGTTTGTAGGGCCATTTGGCCTGAGGTTGTAGGACCAGGAGGTGGTCTGAGCTGTAGGAGGTGGATTCCTCTGAGGTAGGATCTGTGAGATCTGAGGTAGGACCAGCAGGTGGTCTGAGCTGTAGGAGGTGGATTCCTCTAAGGTAGGATCTGTGAGATCTGAGGTAGGACCAGCAGGTGGTCTGAGTTGCAGGAGGTGGATTCCTCTGAGGTAGGGATGTTGTTCCTGAGGTAGGGTTTGGGAAAACCTGAGAGATCCTGAGGGATCTGTGTTGTAAGCTCTTGGAGCTGAGATTGGAGGAGTTGGCCCTGTCTAACACACTGTTAGAAGGGTGAAGGGGGAAAGTGGACTACCCATAGACACACTGTCTTGGGGAACCACTATAAATGCCTGTGTGTTTTCTGTGTGCTCGATTAATTGCTAATATTAAACCAGAAAACAGCTAGGCTAATTAGAGGAAAATAAAAGAAACCTATTCACCCCCCTAGGTGATTTAGACTACAACCTTTATAAACTTACAAGTGGTATCAGAGCTAGGTTGGTCAAGAAGGACATAACTGTCTGACCAGATCCTATTAAGGAATAGTCAAATCACAATCCAATGACCTCCTCTGGATTGCAGAAGGAAATGAGATCCATGAAGTTGCCCATATGCAACAAAGAAAACTTTGGTATATGGAAGCAAAGGATCAGACTGTTTATGGAAGCATCTGATCCAAGGATTTTCATTACAGTTGAAGAAGGACCTTTCACCTTTCAAACTGCCTCCACTATAGATCCAACAAGAAGAGTGGCCAAGGCATTCAATGACTTGACCAAGGATGAACTTGAATTGTTCACCATGGACAAAAGAGCCCAGAACATCATAGTTAATGCTATTGATGATTCCACATTTCAAAACTTGGTTCACTGCACTACTGCCAAGGAAATGTGGGATACATTAGTAGTATATATGGAAGGGACATCTGAAGTAAGGGATGATAGAAAGTCACTCCTTAACCAAGAGTATGAAGCTTTCAGGTAGCAGAGCCAGGAAAGCCTCTCCACGTGCAATGAGAGGTTCTTCAGAATAGTCAATGAGCTGAGAACCTATGAGAGAGTGTTCACTAATTATGAGCTGAATGATATGTTCCTCAGATCTCTAACAAGGGATTGGGACACAAAAATCTGTGCTATCAGGGAAGTGGCCAGGCTTGGTGAGACCCCCACTCACACATTGTTTAGAAAGCTGCTCTCTTATGAGATGCAGTTGTCTGCAAGAAAGGAAGAGGACACCTCAATAAAGGCTCAGGCAAGGGAGAAATCTGTAGCTCTCAAAGCTGACAGCTCCAAGAAAAGCAAGGGCAGGATGGTGTCTCCTCCAAGGAGAAGTGCTGAAGTCAGCACCTCAGATAGCTCTTCCTCTGATGAAGAGTTTGCTGCCTTTTCAAGGCAGTTCAAGAAGATTATGAAGAGAAAGCAATGGAAGAACATGCCCTCCTCATCATCACACTACAAGAAAGATAGCAGGAAATCTGAAAGACAGCTCCCAAAGGGTGACAGGTATGATTCCAAACTTAGTAAACTTGTTTCTAATAATATAATTTGCAATAGCTGCAGCAAACCTGGACATGTCATAGATGACTGTCCAGCCAAAAGAAAGGAGAATGGTGATAAGAAGCATCATCACCACAAGGATAGGAAGGTGGAAAAATCCTTCCTAGCAAAGAAAGGAAGAAGCTGGAGTGAATCTGATTCCTCAACATCAGATTCAAAGAATGAAGAAGAAGCCTACATAAGGTTGTTTGCAGTAGAAGAAGATGAAGATTTTCCTGCTGCCTAGGTTGGAATCAGGGCTCCTCTATCACATTCGGATAGTGACATAGAGGAGGATGAAGACTACAAAGATCAGTTAGGTCTTATGGCCTTCACTGATGAGGAAGAAAGTCAGAATATTTCTGATAATGAAAAAGTATTAATTCACTCCACTTCCCTTTCTGATCATGATGTATGCCCAGAATCTGAAGCACATTCATCACATGGCGAAAGTGATTCAGAATCTGAGGAAGATGTCAATCAATGTATTGACATATATGGTGCTCTCTTGAAAGCTCTGAAAAAGAGCAATAGCCCAGGAAATTGCTTCGCTTAAAATGGCTGAAAATAACTGCACTGAATCAACCACCTTGGTGGATCAGATGAGCAGACAGATAAGCCACTTAAAGGGGATAACAATTGTGCATTTGAGCACTATATACCTGAAGAACAAGGTCATAAAAGACCTTGAAGAAAAGCTTGTGAAAGAAAGAAGCCTTGTGGCTCAATTCTCCAAGCCCAAATTTGTGCTTCCTATTATTGACACCTTCTCCTTCCAAACAAATAGGAGAGGACTAGGCTTCAAAAATAATGAAGCAGGAAGAGGGTGTGGGGAAAAGGGCAAGCACAAAGCTAAGCCTCATTCCACCTTTCAAATGGTATTACTTCCCTCCAACAGGTATGACCATGAAAGCATGTATGGTCACTGGAAGAATGGAAGTACCTATAAGAAGGAAAACACTCCTTCTCATAGTGGAAGAAAGGGAATGGGATTGAGTGCTATGAAGGCTCCCCATGAGGAAATTCAAATGGCCCAACATGGATCATTTGTATTTGGTACATCAGCACCTTCATACAAGAATAAGAATGCAAGCTCTTCTAAATTTGATTTAGCTAAGAACATGACAGCTGTCAAATCTGTTGACAAGGCTTGTTGCTCAGTGTCAAATGCCATCATATCTTGTATGGCTGCCAAGCCAAAGAAAGCTGATGCCATCAGGACAAAGAGCATCAAGACAACACATAGATTGACATTCAGTCAAATCATTGCTGAGAGAAAAAGGAAGACTGCAACTGTCTCCCCTCTTGAACACGGGCACAATAATGCTAATTCCTCAAGAAATGTTCAGAAGAGGAGATATAACATTCATGAATATTGGTGCTGTGGTAAAGTAGGACACTTTGCCATAGCTTGTTGGCACAACCCTAATGTTCCATGTGCAAAGATGAGCCTTCCTACAAAGGGTGCAGCTTGTGTAAGGTCATTTCATTATGCTAACAAGTACCTAGGACCCAAAGCAATTTGGGGTCCTAAGGATAACTAAAATACTTGTAGTATAGTTCAAGTACCAGCCTCAACTAAATTTGGTACTTGGACAGTGGGTGCACAAGGCACATGACAGGAAGGAGGTTGACATCATGGTGCAGCAATTAGCAGACCAGTATGGCCATACCCTCTACTGGGTCTGAATAGATTACTGCAGGAAGCTGTTGTGCACAACCATTGGGAATTCAACATCAATTAGAGGATTACAACCTCATGGTAAGTAACTCTCCTCCTTATTGATTTGAAAGTAGGAATAACCATTGTGAATTCAACATCCAATGTTATCTCTATTAATTTTAAAGTAGGATGATCAGCTTAACCAGAACAATCTGCTTCAGCTGAGCTTCATATTGCACTTAAACTGTTGGGATAAGTCTGGATTCGACGAACTCTTTCCTGAGTTCGATGAACGTCGAGCTTTGTAGTTCAACGAACTCAGTTTGAGTTCGACGAACTCAGCCCTAGGATGAAATTTTAGATGAACCTTCTTAGCTGATTCGCTGAGTCGACTAGGTTAACACTCAGACCTACTATATAAATAGCAGACTGTGTTAAATGACTCTTCACATTCACTTGCGCCACTACAACCGACGTGTCAACTTCACACACCCTTTGTCCTAGCGCTCTTCTCTTCGACCAATGGCGCCCAAGATCGTGAAGGAATTGCTTGAGGGATATGAGTTGGTGAGGGATGGATTTTTCCATACCTCACCAGAGATTCTAAGTGTCATCTCTCTCATCACTGAAGCTGGTCTAGAGTTCTTGCTATCTGAACCTTCTCAGATATTCAAGCTTGAAGTGCTAGAGTTTTATGCGAATGCCAAGCAGTCATCTTCTAAGAATGGTATATCTTCCAAAATTGGAGAAATAAGGGTGAAGTTGTCCCCTAAGAGACTAGAAAAGGTACTGCACTTACCTAGAGTGGCAGAAGAGGAGGTGTCAGATTCTGACAAGGAGCTAGCCCCGAGCTGGTGTGAATACAGTGATCCTCATAACTCATCTCTGAAAAAGAAATTTTTCAATCAAAAGGGAAAGTTGTTATGTGACATAGTAGGAAAAAGCTCTTCTATGTAAACCAGGCTCTCATGACACCATTTCTCAACCAATGTTTGAGCTGGTTATAAGAATCATCATGAAGAAAAGAACTTGCTGGGGAAATGTTCTTTATCAAAGAATGAAGCAATGTCTGCAGGCCCCCAACCTAGGAAGGATCCTATCACATTACCTACTGAAGGTATATCCCGGCCATTTCTCCTCCATCAAAGGTGTCAATATCCACTACTTAAAGAGATTGGATATCAAGACATTGGACAGGTCAACAAGAGTCCTCCCCATGAGCCAACCCTCTATGGTGGCTGAGATGAAGGAGAAGAAAAAAGCAAAGAAGTGTGAAGAAGATGGTGCTGAGACCTCCAGGAAGGATGATGAACCACAAGTGCACATGGAAGGTATGGAAGGTGAAGATGTCCCCAGGACATGTGTGGATGATGAACCCCAAGGAAGGGTAGAATCCCCTTCTGAGCCAACTCAGATTAATATTGATCCAGCTTTTCGACAAACTGAGGGTGAATCAATGAATTCACCTCTCCATGGTAAACTAGGATCACAGTTAGTCATAACCCCTCAAACTATAGATAAGACTAGGTGTCTAACTAACTCATCACTCTCTTTTCAGGTTCTCCTAGACAGACTTCTCCACATATGGATGCCCTAAGTGAGGGGGAGCATAGCTCACTCTATGGAGAAGAAGGTGGGTATGCTAGTGAGGGGGAGCACAACCCAGATGCTGGAAGAGCAAAAGCTCAGAGTGAAGAAGAGGTCATCAGGGTAACTGACACCATGGAAGTTCTACCCTCTTCTGAAGAGATGCCAAGACAAGAACCTGCAGTGGAGAAGGCAAACAATGGGGTTGAAGAGGTGGTGGAGAAAGAGGTGGCCCAGGAAAGGCCAGCAGCTGTGCTGGACACATCTGACCTGCTAAACTCAATACAATCCATCATTGAGGGTCAGATGTTGTCTGTGAAAGAGCATGATGCAGAAAAGGTTCATGGTGCCACTGCTCAAATAAGGGATGAGTTAAATGCTACAAGAGCAGCAATGACTCAGGAGATCCAAGCCAGTTTGCAGAGAATGGAATCAAGGGTGGTTGCAGTAAGGACTGAGCTGAATACCCAGATTCATGATGTCACAATAGCATCTGCTCATATCCTCCAACAAATGACCAGATGGTTTGAGATGGCTAAAGGCACTGTTGTTGCCCAACACACTGCACTGAAGCAAATTGCAGACACACAAGGGAACTCCACAAAGGACATTACGTATGTAAAACATCAACTCTACAAGAATGAAAATGTCTGGGAGAAAGCAGTAGCCAGAATGGTACAAGTGGCTAACACAACCAGCAGCCATGTCATGTCCCACATTGACAAGGCCAAGGAAAACATTCTGGAGGATGTGGACAGTACTTTCCAAACTCTCTCCCAATCTATAATTGACAAAAACCCTGAAATTGAGGAAATGATATTTGAAGAAGGCAAAACGGGGGAGGAAAAAGTTGCCAAGCTAAGTGCTAAACTGAAAAAGGCTCACATAAGATTAAACACCAACCTGGAGAATGCCCACCAGCTGCTACTCACTAACTAGGAAGCAGCCTATAAGAAAGTGGTGGAAGAGGTCAACAATGCATCAAATGCATTTCAAGATAAACTTTTAACTGTGGTTAAGAAGGTAAATGATGATCATAGGATCACTAGTATAAAAGTGTTACAAGGAACAAGAATTGTCTTAAACCTTCCTGTACTGAACCCAAACAGAACTGAAGATTTTGACTTTCAAGGTCAATCTGAACAGATTCAAGATGAGAGGGAATCAAAGAGGAGAAGGAGAGAGGGCATTCAGACCGCTGAAGAATATATGGCCCAGAATAGGATGGAAAGAATAGATGATCCACTCTATGAGGATGATAATCTGGAATTGGATACAATTATAGTCAACACCTGGGTCAGCCATGGAAATCCACTCAAGGATATTGACCATGTCTACTCATCTGCTGAATGGATCAAGCATCTAGAGAGGGAGTCTCTAAGGGAAAGAATTCTCAAAGATAATCTGGTGAGAAGGGAAACTTCTATAAGGATTCCCCCAAGATATCTTCCAAAGCCATTCCTATACTTCAAAGAGAAGAAAAAGATGAAGGCTGATGCTGAAGCAAGAAAGAGAAAATCTGAGGAAAAAGGAGAAAGCTCTTCCCAGGGTCCATCCAAGAAAACTTTATTTTTAGGAGCTCCATAAGTTGTTTGATGTAAAAATATGACTTGAACTGATAGTATACGTCTGTTTTGAACATATGAATGAAATGATATTCTATCTCCTGAAAATCATATTGTGTCATGTGTTGTTTATATATGTATGTTGCACTTGAATAACTGTGTCTTAACTTAATATCTACTTTCAGTATCATGTGCTAAGTACAAATAGTAATGAAGAAATGCTAAGTCATCATATAATAGACATAAATGTGATGTGTCTTTATGAGTAGTTGACATATGTATCTAATGATAATTGGTATAGATAAGAAACTGTTAATGTCAACAGAAATCTACTCATTCTTCATGTGTCATGAAATGTCATAACTCTTTTTACTTAATAAATTTCAGTGATATGAAATATTTTTGATTAAGTTGCTACTTAGCATTGGCAGGTGTTTTGCCCTCTTCAAATAGGCGGAGATTGTTGGTAATTTGCCCTCAAATTCCCATGAATTGAAGAGGGGTCATCATGCAATGCTAAGTACAAGATGTATTTGATAAAGCCATATTTTTGTAAGATAGACAAGCTCAGGTAACTTAAGAGAAAGAGCCAATTATGCCCTTAGATCAGGAGAAATCAACTCCTAAGAGATGAAGAGTTGTCTCAGCAGAACCGCTGAGACGAAGGGTCAAATCCGCTGAGACGAGCTCACTGTCTCAGCGGATCCGCTGAAATGGGGAATAAGCAACAGAAATCTACTGAGACAAGCTCACTGTCTCACAGAACCGCTGAGACAAGACCAGGAGCAACTGAGAAGGCATCTGGGCAAGCTGAGCCAGAGATAGAAGAAAGCGCTGAGACTTGGCAAGTTTGTCAAACGCAGAATGCAGTTCGTCGAACGTAGAGACAGGACAGAAGCAAGCGCTGAGACTTGGTGTGTTCGTCGAACGAAGAATGAAGTTCGTCGAACGCAGAGTTTGTCGAACGCAGATTGCCGTTCGTCGAACGCAGAATGCGGCTCGTCGAACGCAGAATCTTCTCTGCAGATCAACTGAATCCTCTGAGAAGAGGAAGCCATCTCAGCCCAACCGCTGAGACAGTTAAAAGGTGACATGGAGGGTTCTGCTTTTGGCGCAAGCTGCAGAAAAGTATTGTGGGGTCCACCAATCACTCCCATGTCTGTCAGAAGATCGATTGAGAGCCGTTGAATAACTGAGATGTATAAAAGGGATAAATTAGGGTTGAGCAAACACTTCTGCGAGATCTCCAACACGCAAAATCGAGAACATAGCTGTTCTATAGTCGACAGCCAAGAACTGAGCACACACAAGGCTACAAGGAGAAAAGAGATAGCTCATCTTGATTCATCTCAAGAAAGAGCAAGTAGATCCAGCCCTTCATCTGAAGTGCTGATCAAGTAGAATCAAGATTGGAGTTATACCACTCCTCCCTGATTCAAGTTTGCAACAGCAGCTGAAAAGAAGAAGAAGAAGAAGAAGAAGAACAGGCTTGATCTTTTCTTCTTTCATTCTGTAAACCTCATTATATCTTTTGTAGGAGCCTTTGGGTTCTGAGTTTGTAGGAGCCTTTGGGTTCTGAGTTTGTAGGTCCATTTGGCCTGAGGTTCTAGGACAAGGAGGTGGTCTGAGATGTAGGAGGTGGATTCCTCTGAGGTAGGATCTGTGAGATCTGAGGTAGGACCAGTAGGTGGTCTGAGCTGTAGGAGGTGGATTCCTCTGAGGTAGGATCTGTGAGATCTGAGGTAGGACCTGTTGGATCTTGTGGCGCCCTTAGAGGGGGGGGGGGGGGTGAATAAGGGCAATTTAAAACTTTGATACTTTTTGTAACAAACGAAACAATATATGAATATAGAGACAAATAATAGAATTTAAAAACAAGATTTTATTTCATCAAAGATAATGAGTAGAAATAATTCCAATAAAGCTTGGAATCAAAGGCTTTCAATTAATAAAATCTCTTGTCTCTTTTCACCGGTCTTTCTCCTAAGGACCGGTTGGCTATAGCCTATATCTCCCAGATAAAGACACTAGCCTCTCCCTAAATCAAATCTTGATCTAGACGCAGCACAAACGGCGACGATTTCCTCCCAAGCCACACAAGGATTTGACACCGCACACAAGACGATGATTTACCCTAGACCACACAAGGATCTAACACCACACACAAGGTGATGATTTCCCCTAAGCCTCACACGGACTTAGACGCCACACGCAAGACGACGATTTCTACAACGATTACAAGATAAATGTAAATATAAATGAAATACAAATTAAAAAACCCCTTTAGAATTTCTGGACCAAAACAACGAAGAACCCTTGAGAAAGTCTCCTTGGAATGCGTGTACAATCTTCGGCTTCTCTCTCTCTTTTCTTCTTCAAGGATGGGGATTTTCGTTCTCTGGAGCTCTCTGGACGATAACACTCAGGAAGAAGGCTTGAAAGTCTGAAGGCATGAAATCCAAGAAGTTCTGAACCTTTTTAAAAAAAAAAAGAGCTGTCGCTGTCCGTTAGCTAGGTATCGCCAGAATCCGGTATCTCCAGAGGCTGCCACGTGTCCCACTAATTCGACGTTTCTGCGCGGAGTTGAGGTCGTGGTTGAAACGTGGGCTGTCGGATATCCGATATCACTATCAGAAATCCGTTAGCTTGCGTAACTGATGTACGTCGTATTGTTGCGGGAAGATCGTGCACTGTCGGATATCCGATATCACTATCGGAAATCCGTTAGCTTGCGTAACTGATGCACGTCGTATAGTTGCGGGAAGATCGTGGGCTGTCGGATATCCGATATCACTATCGAAAATCCGTTAGCTCTAAACCGCTGGGAAGAAATCGTGCACTATCGGAAATCCGTTAGCTAGCTGTCGGAAATCCGATAGCTCCAATTTCTGGAAAATCGGTATTTTGCTCCAATTGCAAACAAGTTATTCTTACACCTGTTATCTGCACACCATTAATAAAAAATAGGATCAAATACATTCGGGATTTGTTATTCTCAAACCGGACGAGGGCGGAACGCATGCTCCAACAATCTCCCCCTTTTGATAATAACAAATCCTTATAAAAAGAAATCGAATACATCCTATAGAGATATTGAAAAGTATATCATGTGTGTACAAATGTGAACGTTTGATCTTCATGATCTCCCCCTTAATATGATATGATTTCCCCAAAATATTCTCCCCCGACATATAAACTCCCCTTACATATAAACTCCCCCTACATGAATGCTTACTTAATTAATTAAGTATTTTAAGTGATTTAAGTGATTACTTATGATTTCTTATTATCTTCTCCCCCTTTGATATTATCAAAAGTAATGAATAGAGACGAGGAAATAGTATCATAGAGATATGGAAGAAAAATAAGAAAGAGTATAGGGAAATTGGAGTACACTTGCGGAAGCCTTGTAAGTTATATGATATGAGATAGGAAACCGTAGAGATTAGGCTAAGCATTCTAGTAATGTGTTATAATGTATAGAAGAAAATATACTTAACCATGATGAGATTCAATTTCAATTATCAGAGAAAGACACATGAGAATATAGAATATTGAATCGTTTCGGTCCAATTCTCATAAGAAGAAATTTTATAAATAACAATGAAGTGTA
The DNA here is from genome assembly GCA_033032865.1 of Dactylorhiza incarnata. Taxonomy (NCBI): domain Eukaryota; kingdom Viridiplantae; phylum Streptophyta; class Magnoliopsida; order Asparagales; family Orchidaceae; genus Dactylorhiza; species Dactylorhiza incarnata. The sequence continues at coordinate 1,589,231 of JAWHQI010000352.1, read as the reverse complement.
GTAGTGATACTTTGAGAAAGAATACATATGAATATATTTAAAATATACATGATCATGGAATTGTTAAACATAACATAAATATACATAAAGCAAAACTTATGAACTTATAGAAACTTTGCAAGTATACATAAAAAGACCATTTTGGTTTTGCATAACAAGACACTTTACAATTCTTTCCAAGGTGCTTAACCTCACAATGCTCATTAAGACTTATCAGGAGGCTAAGTAGTGCTTGGTGGAGGATCCTTTCAATTTTATTTTATTTTAAAATATTTTTGGCAAAATATATGTTTTGCATTTGAATTTGCCTCTTTTTGTTTTGAATATTCATATATGTAAAGGATCTCTGAATTCACTTGCATGCAAAAAAATGGTATAATTTGAATAAGTGCAAAGTAGCAAAGTTGAAGGTAGCATTTATGAAATGTATTTTGTTATGTTTGATCAATCATGATGTATGTATAAAATAAATGTTATTAACATGTATTAGCAAAGTAAGTGTTTGTGATTGCTCATTGTCATAGATAAAAGATTTCTTATACTTAGAGGCATGCGAAAACAATTCTTAATGACTATATGAAAGTGTCATTACAATGATAACTTAAGATTGAACATCATAATCATGTGTTAAGCTATTTTTACGAAAAATAACACATGAAGAAGCATTATTGCCAGATTAAAAAAAAATCCCTTATGAACATTTATAGAAACAGGTAATGAAGAAGCTAGGGAAAAATAGGTATTTAATTTTTTTTTTGTGAGCTGTCGGATTTCCGATAGCTAGATGTCGCCATCCGACAGCTCGGAAAAGATAAAAGGACGCGTTTCGTCGTTTGACCGACACCTCACTTCAGTTTTAGGCCAAATTTCGAGATCTAGAGCTCCAGGTGACGGAAAACTTCAGATCTAAGGTGAGATATGTGGATTTTGCAAGTTTTGTTTAAAATTTCTCCAATAGTTCTGTGATTTTGATAATCCTCTTGGTTTTCATGGAGTTTTATGAAGATAATTTGTAGAATGTTTAGGAGATCTAGACATTTTAGATCTTGGTGTTTATAAGAGATTTAGATCATGTGATTTTGAAGTAAAATTAGAAATTTTTGTTGTATTTTTGTGTTGAAACATGATTTTCCTTTCTTTCTTGTTGTTTGTGTGGAGATCTAGAAGTTTATAGGTATCAGCTTTATAGGAAAAAGATGATGACAAAAAAAATTTGAAGTGTTATAGGAAGAAGATGATGAATAACGATTTTCACCAAAATGTTGATTTTTCAAAAATTTATATATATGTTGAAGAATATTTTCTGTGTGAAAACTGTGTGGATTTGTGATAGGAAGATTTTTTGTGAAAAAATTTTCGGAAGCATAAAATTTTAGCTATCGGATATCCGACAGATGGGTATCGGATATCCGACAGCTCCATTTTGTTGTTGTTTGTTTTTTTTTTTAAAATTTATGTCTCATGCAGATATGTCTTCCAGTTGGAGATCGATAAGGGGTGAGTCAGGAGACGCTCATTCTTCTTATCAAAGTTTCCCGGGCATAGAAAAGGCCCAAATCGGAATTTCAAAAGTCGTGGAATTTGATCTCCCCCGGCATGAACGAGTCTATTATATGCTTGCTGAGGCAGGTATACTCTGGGTATTATCCAAGACATTTTCTCCTCCTTTTTAGGCCGAGAATTTAATAATCATCTTGAGGATCCGTCATATACCGACTTGAATGGAGGAGTTAGATCCAAAATTCAAGGACAATATGTGGAGATCACTCCATTTGATTTAAGAAGTGAATTTGGAATAATGGAGAGTGAGAATGTGTTGGACATAGTGGAAAATTATAGACTTGAGAGAGATTGGACCCTAATGAATATGTCTTTGCATGGAAATTCCACAAAAAACCTTATAACCACTATGACGACATTGACAGACGATGCTTGTCTTGTTCAAGATATACTAAGGCACACGATTATGTTGAAGTCCGGTGATACCCATAGTATTACGGCTCAACTTAGTCTTGTGACTTATTATATAGTGGAGAACGAGTTATTTGATGTGACCGATCTTCTTTTATCTATGATTCGTTATACATATCGCCTCAAAAATCCGGAGTGGAAAAAGGCACACACCCTCCCTTTGGGTGCGATTATCCAGCATATCCTATTCAAGAAATACGCATGGATCGATCAAAATTTTTATCTTGGAGATTGTTTCCCGGAGATATATCAAACTGCGGCTATAGGTAAGAAAAATCAAAGGAAGCCGCCTACTACGGAAATGAGAGAGCCTCGATCTTATTGCATGTGGAGGATCTATGCGGGAGGCACTCGACTCGTTCCAAACAAAGTTGGATAGACATATAGATGATTTTCAAGAGCATAGAAGGTCTTTTGAAGAACACAAGGTGGAGGTGAAGAAGGATCGTATACGGATGCAGAAGTTTATGAAATTCCTTGTAAAAGGACTTAAATTAAAGCCTACGCCTTCTGAAGCCGCGGAATGGGAAGTGCCGGTGGAGGAGGAGCCGCGTCGCCAATCGGTTAGTCAGGCTCGGCGGAGGAAGACAGTGATAAGGAGATCAGATTATGATATTCTAGAAAGTAGTGGAGCAGGCAATAGAAATGATGAGGATTCAGAGTGAAAAAGACTCCTGGGAGCTATCGCCATCCGACATCTTACTGTCGCCATCCGACAGCTGCCTAGCCCAGATCTTTCTTCAATTTTTGTGAATTTCTTTTGTGAGACATTTTAAGTACCCTTTTGTTAAAGTGCTGTAATAATTTTTAAGATTTGGACATGTTATATGTTGGTGAATGTCTATGTTAAGATTTAGTTTTTGTTGTTTTTTTTAAATGTAAGGCTATTTTGATGTTTTTTAAATTTTATAGATAATAAGTAGTGATATAATCAGTGTGAAATGTCTAGGATTCCCAATTCTAGCCTAAGCATAGAGAAACGGGAATCCGGTAACAGTTTAGTGAATATATCCGCTAGTTGTGAATCCGTTCCTATGAAGTTGATTTTTACATTACCCTTCTTAATATGATCCCTTATAAAATGATGTCGGACATCTATATGCTTAGATCTAGAGTGTAATACGGGATTATTAGTTAAGTCTATAGCACTTTTATTATCACACTTTAATTCTACACTACTTTGTTGCATGCCAAAGTCTTCTAATGTTTGTGACATCCAAACAGCTTGGGCACAACAACTACCTAGTGCAATATATTCGGCCTCGGTAGTAGAGAGGGCAACAGAATTCTGTTTCCTACTCGACCAAGAAATAAGTGAAGGGTCGATAAAATGACAAGTGCCACTAGTTCTTTTCCTATCTAAAGAACATCCCGCCTAATCTGAATCCGAAAAGCCATGTAAAATAAAGGAATCATTATGAGGATACCATAATCCTAATTTAGATGTTCCTATAAGATATCGAAAGATGCGTTTCACCGCTTTTAAATGTGACTCTTTAGGATTAGCCTGAAATCTAGCACATAAACAAACGGCAAACATAATGTCAGGTTTAGATGCGGTTAAATATAATAAAGATCCTATCATGCTTCTATAAAGGGTTTGGTCAATTGAAACTCCACTTTCATCTTTTCCTAATTTTAGTGAAGCACTCATAGGAGTGTTTGCATGCTTAAGATTTTCAAATCCAAATCTTTTTAACATATCATGAATATATTTGGATTGACATATAAAAATACCATCATGTTTTTGTGTAATTTGAAAACCTAGAAAATATGAAAGTTCTCCTACCCTGCTCATTTCAAATTCATTTTTCATAATTTGAACTACTTCATTACACAACTCTTCATTAGTGGCTCCAAAAATAATATCATCAACATAAATTTGCAAAATAACTAAATCATGATCAATTTGCTTAATGAAGAGTGTAGAATCCGCACTTCCTATTTTATAATCGTGCTTTAATAAATATTGAGTTAATCGATCATACCAAGCACGAGGCGCTTGTTTTAATCCATAAAGCGCTTTATCTAATTTATAAACATAATTTGGATATTTCTCATTTATAAAGTCAGTGGGTTGTTCTACATAAACCTCTTCTTTCATATACCCGTTTAAAAATGCGGTTTTGACATCCATTTGATATAATTTAAATCTTTTAAAACAAGCAAATGCAAGAAATATCCTAACCGCTTCTAATCTTGTTACGGGTGCAAAAGTTTCATCAAAATCTACCCCTTCAATTTGTGCATAACCTTTTGCAACTAATCTGGCTTTATTTCTAACAATTCTAGATTCATTATCCAATTTATTTTTAAAAATCCACTTAACTCCAACGACAGGATGATTTTTGGGTCGTTCTACAAGATTCCAAACCTTATTACATTCAAATTGATTAAGTTCTTCATTCATAGTTAAAAACCAAAATTCATCATTTAAAGCGGTGGAAACATCTTTTGGTTCTATTTCAGAGACAAAGCAAAGGTATGAAAATAAAACATGTAACGATGAAGGAGTACTAACCCCTTTATGCGGATCTCCAATGATAAGCTCCTTTGGATGATCCTTTGAAAATCTCAATTCACTTGGAGGCACATATTCTTCTCTTTCTTCTTCTTCTCTATCTTCTTCTTCTCTTTCTCTTTCTCTTTCTTCTTCTTTTTCTTCTTCATTTTCTCCAAGTTCTTCATCATCATTCTCCACCGAAGGAAGGGGTTCATCTTCTTTTCTTGTAATTTTCTTTTCTACACATGAAACAAACTCATCAAACCTAACATGAATAGATTCTTCAACTATTTTTGTTCTTTTATTAAAAATCCTATAAGCTTTACTAGTTGAAGAATAGACAATAAAAATACCTTAATCACATTTTCATTAAATTTTCCTAAGGAATTTTTAGAATTCAAAATAAAACATTTACAACCAAAAACTTTGAAATGAGAAACATTTCGTTTTTTACTAAAAATTAATTCATAAGGAGTTAATTTTAAAATAGGGCGAAGCATTACTCTATTAATTACATAACATGTCGTACTAACCGCTTCAGCCCAAAAAGATTTTGGTAATTTAAATTCAGATAGCATCGTACGGGCTAACTCTTGAAGAGTTTTATTTTTCCTCTCCACTACACCATTTTGTTGTGGTGTGCGTGGAGCGAAAAATTCATGTTTAATTCTTAACTCCGTACAAAAAGAGATAAACTTTTTATTTTCAAATTCTCCTCCATGATCCGATCGTATGCGTTTAATATTTAACTCAAATTCATTTTGAATATGCAAATATAATTTTGAAAATTCTGAAAATGCATCGGATTTGGAGGTTAGAAATAAAGTCCAACAAAAACGAGAATAATCATCAATCAATACAAATGTGTATTTTCTACCTCCTAAGCTAGAAATTCCAATTGGCCCAAATAAATCCATATTTATTAATTGAAGTGGCCTAGTGGTAAAAATAATATTTTTACTTTTGAAGGATGATTTTGAAAATTTTCCTTTTTGGCAAGGCACACATAATGAAGAAGATAAATTTCCATTTAACAATGGTAAACCTTTAATTAATTTATCTTTTGAAAGTTTTGTAATTAACTTGGCACTAGTATGTCCAAGTCGCCTATGCCATAATTCTAATTCATCATTTTTTGATAAAAAAACATTTTAAAGTAGAATTTGAAAAATCAAGAAATTTAATCATATATACATTATGACATCTAGGTGCGGTAAAAACAATTTCTCTTGTTTTAGAATTAATAATTTTGCACAAATTTGTAGAAGACTCAAATAAAACATCTAAACTCTTATCACATAATTGACTAATAGAAATCAAATTATGCTTTAATCCTTCTACAAATAAAACATTTGAAATTGAAAAAATTTTGTTACCCACAACTCCGATGCCGATGATTTTTCCTTTTCCATCATCTCCGAATGTAACAACTCCTCCTTTCTTCATCTCCAGGCTAAGGAACTTCTCTTTATTGCCCGTCATGTGCTTTGAACAACCCGAGTCCAAGTACCACACGTCTTCTTTATCCTTAGCCTGCCAACACACCTAAAAAGAAGAGGTGAGTAAAGATCTGGTTACCCAAGTGGTTCCACCCATAATATAGGTAGAAGCCTTTGGCACCCAGATTTGTTTAATTTTACTTTTTCCTTTCCTCCAGCAAGAGTCCGTAGTGTGACCAAATCTATTGCATTTGGCACATGTAATGTATTGAGAAGAGTATAACTTTTCTGGACTTTTACTGGATGAGGATGCAGTATTAGACAATTTACTAACTTCAGAATTTTTAAAAACAGAATTTCAGGACTTTTTGCTATCGTCGGCGACAGTGGGTGTCGCCGGCGACAGTGGGTGTCGCCGGCGACAGTGGGTGTCACCGGGCGATAGCTTCCTGACGTGTATCCGAGTCCAAACCTTCCAGATCCATGGCATTGGTATCCTAAGATCATATCCAGTGGTCTTCGTCCCATTCCAAATTTTTTCATGGCTAGTGTTAAGTCATGAATCCGGTTTCTCTTCTGTATTTTCGGATACTAGATTTACACATCTACGTTCAAAAGATTTCTTTCCCTCATGGACTTTGGAAATTGAAGATTTCAGATCTCTCTCTAAAATCTCATTCTTTTTGGTAAGAATTTTTATTGTAGAATGAGATTTGGAAAGAGATTCTTCAAGTTCTTTAATTCTTCCCAAAAAGTGATCACACTCTTGGCAAGAAATTTCTCTTTTTCCAATAGTCTTAATTTCATTAAACAATTTTTTGTTTTCTTTAAGCAAAATTTCATTTTCAGATTTAAGAAGATCATTATCTTTTAAACTCTTTTCAAAAAAATTGCAAGTCTTTAAAAATTCAGAAAATAATTCATCATAGGTTGGAGGAGTTACCTCAGTGTCACTTTGGACACTGCATTCGTCATCAGATATGATGCTCTTTCCCATTAAGCACATGTTGGCCTCCTCTTCTTTACTTGAGCTTGAACTGCTTTTATCCTCAGAAGTAGTATCATCCCATGTTTCCGCCTTCAGCACCTTCTTCGTCCCTTTGTGCTTCTTTTCTTTAAGTTCTTTTAAGTACTTTGGACACTTGCTTCAGATGTGTCCTATCTTCTTGCAGTGATAGCACTCCGGTGGCGGTCTCTCTTCCTCCTCATCGTCTTCCTTTCCTTTTTTCTTTCTAAACGTCTCATTCTTAAAATACTTCTTAAATGAAATCCTCCTCTCTGGATTTTTCATAAATTTTCTAAACTTTCTAACAAATAAACTTTCCTCATCTTCTTCTTCCTCCCCAGAATCACTGCTTTACTCCTTCTTAGATCTTAGAGCCAATCCCTTCTTCTTTGGCTCCATATACTCTTGTTGTTGAATTTTCAATTCAACTTCATAAGTTTTTAAGTTCCCAATCAGGCTTTCAATATTAAGAGCTTTAAGATCATGAGATTCAGAAATAGCCGTCACTTTGGGATTGAATTTAGGAGGGAGAGATCTAAGAAGTTTTCTTACCAAATCACCATTTGAGAAAATTTTTCCTAAAACTTTTGAGTCATTTACTATCTTAGTGAATCTTGTGTACATGGTATCCACATCCTCATCTACCTCCATCCTGAACTTTTCAAATTCTGACTCCAATTGGAAAAGCTTTGAGTCCTTCACCTGCGAGGTACCTTCATGAGTAATTTCCAATAAATTCCAAATTTCATATGCAGTTTGACATGCGCAGGTTCTATTAAATTCAGTTTTATCAAGAGCACAAAATAATGCGTTCATTGCTTTTGCATTATTTTTGCATTTTAATTTGTCCTGGTCATCCCATTTATCTTTGGGTTTTTCCATGACAACATCACCAATTGTAAAAGTAGGATGAGTATAATTTGTTTCAACCATATTCCATACTTCAATATCTAATGATATTAAAAAAACACCTCATCCTAGTTTTCCAATAATTATAATCGGAACCCGTAAATAATGGTTGTCTAGTTATTCCTTGCCCCTCGGAAAGTGCATGATCATGGTGCGCCATAATTCCAGGTGGTTAAACCTTATAAGGAATTAACCTACTCTCTGATACCACTTGTTGGATCTTGTGGCGCCCTTAGAGGGAGGGTGAATAAGGGCAATTTAAAACTTTGATACTTTTTGTAACAAACGAAACAATATATGAATATAGAGACAAATAATAGAATTTAAAAACAAGATTTTATTTCATCAAAGATAATGAGTAGAAATAATTCCAGTAAAGCTTGTAATCAAAGGCTTACAATTAATAAAATCTCTTGTCTCTTTTCACCGGTCATTCTCCTAAGTACCGGTTGGCTATAGCCTATATCTCCCAGATAAAGACACTAGCCTCTCCCTAAATTAAATCTTGATCTAGACGCAGCACACACGACGGCGATTTTCTCCCAAGCCACACAAGGACTTGACACCGCACACAAGACGATGATTTACCCTAGACCACACAAGGATCTAACACCGCACACAAGGTGATGATTTCCCCTAAGCCTCACACGGACTTAGACGTCGTACGCAAGACGACGATTTCTACAACGATTACAAGATGAATGTAAATATAAATGAAATACAAATTAAAAACCCCCTTTAGAATTTCTGGACCAAAACAACGAAGAACCCTTGAGAAAGTCTCCTTGGAACGCGTGTACAATCTTCGGCTTCGCTCTCTCTTTTCTTCTTCAAGGATGGGGATTTTCGTTCTCTGGAGCTCTCTGGACGATATCACTCAGGAAGAAGGCTTGAAAGTCTGAAGGCATGAAATTCACGAAGTTCTGAACCCTTTTTAAAAAAAAAGAGCTGTCGCCGTCCCTTAGCTAGGTATCGCCAGAATCCGGAATCTCCAGAGGCTGCCACGCGTCCCACTAATTCGACGTTTCTGCGCGGAGTTGAGGTCGTGGTTGAAACGTGGGCTGTCGGATATCCGATATCACTATCGGAAATCCGTTAGCTTGCGTAACTGTTGCACGTCGTATTGTTGCGGGAAGATCGTGCACTGTCGGATATCCGATATCACTATCGGAAATCCGTTAGCTTGCGTAACTGCTGCACGTCGTATAGTTGCGGGAAGATCGTGGGCTGTCGGATATCCAATATCACTATCGGAAATCCGTTATCTCTAAAACGCTGGGAAGAAATCGTGCGCTATCGGAAATCCGTTAGCTAGCTGTCGGAAATCCGATAGCTCCAATTTCTGGAAAATCAGTATTTTGCTCCAATTGCAAACATGTTATTCTTGCACCTGTTATCTACACACCATTAATCAAAAATAGGATCAAATACATTCGGGATTTGTTATTCTCAAACCAGACGAGTGCGGAACGCATGCTCCAACAGGATCAGCAGGTGGTCTGAGTTGTAGGAGGTGGATTCCTCTGAGGTAGGGCTGCTGTGCCTGAGGTAGGGTTTGGGAAAACCTAGGAGATCTTGAGGGATCTGTGTTGTAAGCTCTTGGAGCTGAGATTGGAGGAGTTGGCCATGTCTAACACACTGTTAGAAGGGTGAATGAGGAAAGTGGACTACCCATAGACACACTGTCTTGGGGAACCACTATAAATGCTTGTGTGTTTTCTGTGTGCTTGATTAATTGCTAATATTAAACCAGAAAACAGCTAGGCTAATTAGAGGAAAAAAAAAGAAACCTATTCACCCCCCCCCCCTCTAGGTGATTTAGACTACAACCTTTATAAACTTACAAAAATGAAGGATGGAAAATCTTCTAAAACAAAGAAGAAATTTGCAGAAGAGGCAGAGAGAGACTCTAATTTCTATAAGGGGTGATCTGGAACTGCCACCTGCACAAATTGAGGGGGAGTCAGCAAGAGTCCCTATAGTTGAACATACAGCATATGAGATTTTTGACCCAGTTCAAGAGGGAGAACAAGCTCCTTTAAAAATAGATGAAGGAATGGATACTGAAGATGTCCAAGTAAGAGATTTTGTTAGGGGGTCTATGAAAGAAGCTGCTACCCAAGAGATGGTTAGAAGTGACAGACAGTCTCTTATATTTTTATGAAGTTGCACCATTACCTTTCAAAGTTCATCGAGTCATTGATTTGATCTCATGATACAATTCAATTGTCAATGAGGTGCTTATGAAACCCACACTAGGTGGTTTTGCGTGAGAGCACCTTGGGGTGTCAACTCTAGTAATTCTACCTTCAATATCCTATTATTTTCTCCCTTCACTAGGTAGAAAACTCTAGTAATTGATTTGATCTCATGATACATTTCAATTGTCAATGATGTGCTTATGAAACCTACACTAGGTGGTTTTGCGTGAGAGCACCTTGGGGTGTCAACTCTAGTAATTCTACCTTCAATATCCTAATATTTTCCATGTAACCATCTTTAAGTCATGATAAATATTGGTTGCACAAATTTTACCATATCAATTATACTATTTATATAATGTTGGAGGGTCTTGTATTAAAGATATACACAAATGGCCCTGCTGATGACAATTGGCTTTCTTAGAATTGGCATAAAGGTTTTGTGGAATATCATTCTTTCATTTTTTTCTTTTTAAGTTTTTTTTATCAAAGATTCTGATTTTCATTGATTAGAAAATCTACATAAAAAAAACTCAAAAGCCTGATTAATGTTTATTTACATAGGCCCATGCTAAGAATTGACATACCAATTCAGTGGGCTATCTTTAAAAAGTAAATTTCTAGTGATTTATTGATGTTTCTAATATGGCAAACATTGCCGGTCTTCATTTAATCTTTTTAACCAAAATTGTATATTCTAATACAATTGAGTGTTTTTGGTTTGTACTGACTATATTTGTTATAGGATTTGTGCTGGATGCGAGAATGAAATTGGTTGTGGAGAATTTCTTAGTTTAATGGATCTCGTATGGCACCCTGGGTGCTTTAGATGCTATGCTTGTGGCCAAGCAATAGTTGGATATGATGTAAGAATGTGATTATATGTCAATATAAATCCTATATATGGGCTCCATTCCTTTGGACTAAGTTGAGCCATTGGAATTGAAATTGGAGGTCCATTTTCATTATAATTAGTCTCCAATTCCAATTCTGAAGTCTTAGGCTCAGTTTGGGGGGACTTATTTTCACCGGTCAAGCGGTCACGACCGCATGAACCGGACCTTAATTAAGGTCCGGTTCATGCGGTCGTGACCGCTTGACCGGTGAAAATAAGTCCCCCAAACGGAGCCTTAATCATTATCAAATGAACTCAACTTTAATGAACTCCATCTAATTTTTATTTCAATTTATTGCAGTTCAGGATATATGAAGATCATCCCTATCACATGTCATGCCGTGAGAATATGTATCACACAAAATGTGATGTTTGTAAGGAATTTGTAAGTGTTAAGCATTGCCTACTTCTGTATGCATCCTCTTTTCCAAGTATTTGGGCATTATAGGGATGATTTGGCTCACTAAAGATATTAATATTTACTCTCTATTTCAAATAGTTTTATTTAATCATGTTGTTATGACAAAACCTGATCTAATTATTGTATTTTATTGTTGAGTCTAGGGACTAGAAATGTATTATTGTACGGTTTAAAATGAAAGTTGACAAGTACTTTTTTCCAATGAAAATGAAAGCTCAATGCGAACTACTCCCATGGTTGCAAAACATGTTTATTTATAGTTGTTTATATTTAAGGAAATAAATAGGACTCTCCTAATTATTGACTTCAAATTCCTTTCTATCTAATAGATTATATTAATCTAGTACATGATTCATTTATTCTTGTGGTATTTTCATGAAATGTGTTTGTGATGACTCTAATGCAATATTTGTTTATCCTTAAGCTATCCATCATTCATCTTGCAACTGCCAACTGACTACCGAGTACTTCCTATTTGGATGCAAAATACATGTGCTTCTCACGGGCATGATGGTACTCATTATTGCTTCTCTTGCCATAGGAAGGAGGTTTGTATATCCATAAAAATGTTTTATTAAAAGTGTATATCCTTGTCCTTTGATTTGATCATTCTTTTCAACACTTTAGTCTCTCTTGTACTTTAGTACTGCTTGATAATAATGCAAAATTCATTAATGTTTTGGCTTAAATGAATTCAGTAGTTTCGCACTAGGCTTTAGAGTTTTGATGGAGTGTTAGATGAAATTTACGAGTTTTGCTCAAAACTCATATTTTGAAGAAGTTTTGCAATAACTCTTGAATCATTAAAATTTTGCTACAAGACCCGCTAAATTCAATGTGCTATATATTTTTAAATATTATGATAAATTAAGCAATCAAAATAGATTTCAAAATATACTATTGAAATTGAAACTTGCTATATATGACAAAACTAGAACTGAACTCTCTTTAGGCCTTATTTTGGATAAAAAATCAATTTTTATCTTAAAATTTTGTTCTTTTTGCAACCAATCTTCTGCTCTTATGTTTATCTTATCATTAATGTGTTTATGCTTTCTAATGTTACATTTGAACTATGAATTTAGCCTCAAGTGCAAATTATATAAGGATGGATGATAGGGTGATGCTTTGTCTGGAATGTTTGGAATCTTCAATAATGGATACTGATGAGTGCCAACCACTATATCGAGAAATTAAAAATTTTTATAAAGGTTTAAACATGAAATTTGATCAGGAGATTCCGTTGCTTTTGGTTGAGAGAGGAGTCATTCATTCAAAAGCATCACAAAAACAAGTAATATAAAATTTCCATATATATGCATGTATGTATGTATTTACACAAACATACATACACAAACACATATTCTATAATTAGCTTACTTATTGTGAGATTTAAGTTGATAAATATTTATCTTGATTCTAGGGATACCCACCTTGTGATCAAGTAGTAGCTCTCTGCTTTGCCAAAATGGAGACAGTACAAAAAGTAAGCTTTATGTAGCATCTCCTTGAAAAACATTTTTCTAAGATGAAATTTTTGGCTTTAATGTGACTTACTAAGACAATTAAGATGAACATTAAAATTTTGGTTTGTATTGTTTAGTATTTTCACTGTGAATATTGATTAATACTAACTTTAGCTCAAGATTTTTTCCTTGTAACAAAATATAATCTATAAAGCATGCATTCCGATTCACTATAGCCAAAAGTAGGGGAATGTAAATTTGCCAGAAATTTACTTGCATCTATAAAAGATAGGGAATGTTGTCCCAATAGCGAAAAGGATGAGAATAAAAAGTTGCTACAATTTACAAAACTAACTTGCTTGGGCTATGTCATAGATAACCATATATTTTATTACAGTTGCTGGGATAAATTTTCCTTCTGGGGAAGCGACTCTACCCATTGACACCACCCCTTGATCCCAATCGATATGAGTGCAAATTATAAGGATTATGATCATTGCTTATCCTGAAATAAAGGACATATCCTCTATCCTTTTCCTATAATTATAATGTTGTCTATATGAATCAATATTCCTACACTCTTATTCCATCATGGTACCTATGTAATCCTGAATTATATAGAAAATGGATGGTTAGTGTGTTCCCATCCTTGCAGTTATGCGCTTTTTGATTATGACTTCATTTTTTGAAAGCTCGTCTCTTTCATTCTACGGTGACTTGTTTGTGATCTTTTCAATGACTAACGAAGTTTTGAAAGAAAAGTTTGGCCTATTGGTAAAAATATGCTGCCACATAGTTACATGGAATTACATAATTTCCACTGCATGGGAATTGGATAGTTTCAAATTTGGAACAAATAACATTATTCTTAGCGTTTTACTATAGATTTTCCCCAATATTCTTGACTTTTGGAAAATGTTCTCCAGAAATTTAAGCGGCCGAAGATTTCAATTTTCATTCTTAAAGGTCTTCCAAGGTACTTTATGCTCTCCTTTTGCTGCTAGTCTTTTATTATCATAATTTTTATAAACTTATATTTACAATAATCATCTAACTCCATCGCCATTTCATATTGCAACTAGCTATAAGATCTATAATAATTTATTTACTTTGTAGAATACCAACAGGATCGCATCTTGCACATGAAATGATGCATGCTTGGCTACAACTTAATGGTAATTCTTTTGGCTATCTTTTTAACCACTTTTCTCACTTGTGAACATGCTTTTTCGTTGTTTCATAAATGGCATCCATAAAATAGGTAGTTTATATTATTTCAATTGCTTATCTTATGAATTTTGTAAAATATTCCAATATCTGCTTTTTATACCCATTTCAATTTAGAAAATGTATATTATTTGAGGCATATATATAATTATTTCTTTTTAAATATGGACAATATAATATGTGAATACTAGTATTTTAGAGGGCATGATTATATCTATAAGTTAACATCTCACGTATTATTAATTAAGTTTGATTAAACCCAATTTTGCCTCAAACTTGACTAGAAAATTAAAAAGTGAAGCTTAATGCAACTAAAACTAAGTGATCCAAACCTTCCTGGATTGAGCCCCTATTAGAAGCAAGTTTAGTTATTGAGCCCAATGATGGGCAGTTATCTTCTGTGGTTTGGAGATAACTCAGCACTGAGTTAGTACTTTCCTGGTTTGGTTGGTTGTGCTTACAATATATTAGCTTACATTATGGATTGTTGTGATTTAATCTCTAGACACTTGAGATGTGAACTGATCTTTGATAATTCTTTTGATGATAGGTTATGGAAAGCTCAATCCACATGTGGAAGAAGGCATTTGTGTTGTCATGTCTTATATGTGGCTAGACTTTGAGATAATGTCGGGCTCTGGTAGTAATTTTGCATCCTCGTCTTCATCTTCCTCGTCAACTCCATATAGGAAGAGCCAGAGATCGCAATTTGAAAGGAAGCTCGCAAAATATTGCAAATATAAATTGGAGAATAGAAAAGTTCCTATATATCGGGATGGTTTTCATGCAGGATATGCTGTTGTGCTCAAATATGGTCTCAAGAGAGTTCTTGACCATATAAAGTTGAAGGGAAGTTTTCCATGCTAATTAACTTATGCATAATTTAATTTTTCATTATTATATATAATTTGTTGCAAAGGTAAGACTCTTCTCATTTAGAAATAACCTCATACATATTTTACAAGAGAAAAACAACATAATTTCATCTTATTTTTGACAAAATGATGAATTCTATAGTTTGAGGTGGTGCTCAATAATTTCTCTCCATTTCTAATAAATTTTGGTAATAATTAATGAAATTAAATAATAATCTGAAATTATGAAGAACATGTCCTTGAATTTCCTCAAATTCTGTCAAATCAAACTTAGCTAGAACTTTATAGGCTCCATTTGATTGAGCAGAATTCATACTTCAATAATAGAATTGGAGGTTATATTCAATTGAAAATGCCCTCAAATTCTAATTTGAGGTCATTTATTTGGCCCAAATGAACGAACCCTTATTGTAGTTTGTTTGAATAGAATTGTGATCTTGAAATTAAAGCTGGAGGGTGTTATGAAGTTGGATCTCTTATCAGAAAGCTTAATTTCATTCAATTAAGCAGACATTGGGCACTTTTGGAAATTTTGAAAGAATGGAAATAGAGGAAATGGAAAAGAAAAAAACATATATTGGTTAGTGGTTGACATATATTGGTTAGTAAATGGATTGGATTAAAATTAAGTTTCACCTACTTATATAGTTGAAGTGAAACATATATTGGTTAGTAGTTGACATGAGATATTTTTGAAATTCATGTTTAAACTAGTTATGAAATAGTTAATGTTGAATTAAAAGGTAGTTTGAGGAATTCTTTCCTAGAAAATGTGGACTCTTGAATATTTCTTATATTTTGTATAGCATAATCCCACTTTGTTTAATTATTTGCATGTGCCTCCAAAATATTGGATGATGACTAGCTACCTGTGAAAGTATTTATAGTGTTTGCAAGGGAATCTCTCGACTATATATAAGGCTGACACAACAAAATGATTATTTATTCTGGATCCCAACTATTTTTACATATATTAGCATAATATCGTCAAATGATCTTTGTAATGGATTTGTTGGACATAGATTTGCCTAGGATGCGAAGTCAATTATATACTTATAAATACCCCTTAATCTAGGTTCACATGAAGCATCTTACTTTCCAATATATAGCATTTTGATATTCAAATTGCAGCTCGACATTCTATTACCAGACACCATCTTACTTAACGTTACTCTACCTAAGCTAGATACACTCTAGAGAAGTATATTGTATGTTGTCCTATGAATTACATTTTGTATAGGCATAGAGCATAATCATGTAATATGTTATCCTCACGAGATGTGGTAGCAATTGGCGGACCTCCTTAATAAATTAAATGTTACTAAATGATGACTTTTGAGGAGAGTTAATAGTACAAACATTATAAGACTTTATACTATGTTTTTATTTTATTCAATTCATTATTACTCTGAGATATGTTTAGTGGACGTTCTTTAATACATTTATTATATTTTTTTGTGGTCATTGTGTTTTTAAATTTTTGTCAAACTAATGACATGGTGGTCAAAGGATAAGATATGTTAAAAATTAATATCATAGATAAGTTTAGGGATTCTAGATCTAGAGGGGAAGCTTCACATATATTGATATGTTAGGATTTGTTTTTGAAATCTTGGATTCACAATTGTTATGATAATATGTTTGTGATTGATGCCATTTTCTGTTTTAAGATTCAACGAGTTTTACATTTTGTGGGGTCATCCCAACGTCAATAGAATGCTATAAAGAGTAAAAAAATTCACCACAGGTGTACAACATGCCCCTTGTGGATTTTTTTAAAATCTTGGCGAGACACTTTAGAAAAGAAGGGTTTTAGGTTGAGCAGGACAAAGATGGAGTATATAGAGCTTAAATGTACTAGTTCAAGAAGGTCGGATGACTCCATCATTAAATTGGGTGACCAAGATATTTCCCGCAATGAATGCTTTAAATTTATGGGATCGATAATTCAAAAAGAGGGAGGTGTAGATAAAGATGTGATACATAGAATCCAAGCAAGTTGGTTGAAGTGGAGAGGCGCGTCTGGGATCTCATGTGATCATAAAGTACCATTAAAACTTAAAGGCAAGTTTTATTGTACTACAATTAGGTTTGCAATGCTCTACGGTTCTGAGTGTTAGGCAGTGAATGATGCACATGAGCAAAAAATGGGAGTTGCAGCGATGAGAATGCTTAGGTCGATGTGTGGTCACACGAGCCTGGATAAACTTAGGATTGAATGTATCACGGATAAGACAGGAGTGCCGCCAATTGTAGAGAAGATGTGAGAAGCTCGTTTAAGATGGTTCGGACATGTACATAGGAGACCATTAGAGGCACCTGTTAGGCGTTGTGAGAGTTTAGTCACTAGACATGTTAAACGGGGAGGGGTAGACCAAAAAAGACTTGGAATGAAACTATTAGGAAAGATATGAGCTACTTAGGTATTAATGAGGCTATGATTAAAGACAAGGCGCAATGACGACAAAGGATCCATATAGCCGACCCCACTATGGTGGGATAAAGGCTTGAGTGTTGTTGTTGGTAGAGGTCATGTAGAAACCACTCATCGAGTGGATGGTATGTAGACTACTATGCATATCATCAAAGTTGACTCTTTCGTAATGAAAATGCAATTACATGTGTTTGAACATGTTTTCCACATCTCTTAGTTTGAGAATAACAAATCTCATTGTATTTGATCATATTTGTCATGTGTTTATATTGTGCAGGAACTTCAGCTTTCATGACTCTATGAGTACGATAAAGAAAGATGACGATAAAGAAAGGCGACGATGCTTTGTTACTAACGCGGTGCGTTAACGCTACCGGTGGCGGTGGCATCGGCTTAATTGGAAATATCGTTGAGATGGCAATATCATCGAGAATGGAATATCGACGTGACTCAGATATAATAGGTTCTACTGCGACATGTTAACGCCACCGCTGGATGTAGCGTCGGAATATTTGGAAACAGCGTCGAAATGACAATATCATCGAGAATGGAATATCGACGGGACTCATATATAGCAAGTTCTACCGCGACGCATTAACGCTAACGCCCGACGGTAACTTATGGAAGACCCGACATCATACTGCTGATTGAGGAGCAAAAGAGATTGGAGATCCGACTGTGAGGAAACAAAGAGTGCTAAAGTGGCGCGTTAGTATTACCGCAGTGCAGTAGGAGGGGCTGCAAAAATTGAATCACAAAGGTTGCCAAAATTGACTCAATCTGTGTGCTAGCCTGTTGACTAAAAAGGCTACCGCTCGACGGTAGCACTACCACTAGCGCAAGGTCCCGAGTTTATTTAAAGTGCGGTCCTCCTCCTATTGAGGGTTGATGATCAATAAAGCCATAATTCCTGTACGTTTTATTCGCGTTTTCTCCGATAGAAGAATAGTCTGTTTTCACAAAATAAAATTATTCGATAGACCCTGGATTTTTATACGATCTTGATACGTTCTGTATCATATGATACACGCGATAGGTGCGCTTGCCTCTACACTACTTTACATATATTATCATTCATTCACGACCCGAAGCAACAGACCACTCAACAGTTATCCTCAAAATACAACGTTGTGGCTTGATGACACTTTTGGCATCAACATAGAGGCTAGCATCTCTTTACATGACTAATAAAAGATGCATATAATAGTAGTTTGTATCAAGTTGTAGCCAGATGCAGATTATATTAGGCAGGATGAGTCTGAAACTAGTGAAAGATAGCATATAACATTGTAGTTTTGAGTTGTTTATAAGAACACGTTGTGTACAATTTATATGGAATATTAGTATTATGCTACTCTTCAATCAAATGTTTACACATTATCTTACTGCTATTTAAATGATTGATTTTTTGTTAGAATAATAAATAAATAAAAATTAATTCAATCATCTTTCGCCAAAGTTAGCTATGTTTTCTTTTTAAAAATGTGGTGAACAATAGTAACATTTTTATGTTCAAACGCCATCAATGTTGTGTCATCTTTAGAGACTTTTTTATAGAAAACGTCACATAATGCTTTTATAAAAATTTCGGTCAAAACATCGAAGACATTTAAAAAACATCACTTAGCCTATTATAAACATCGCCATAGATGGGTTATCTTGTAGGGCCTGTTCGTTTGCACAGAATTGAAGACATTGAATTGAAATTCGACGACGAATACCAATTACGTTGTTCGGTTCTTAGGTAGCTTTAAGAATTGGAATTTGAGTTGAATATCATGGAATTGATTTTAGCTTGTACATAAAATCTAGCTGGACATATCGGAATTGGGCGAGTTTGACTCGCTCAATTTACTCTCGATAAAAAAAAAAAGAGGAGCAACGACTCCTTAACTGCGCTTCTCATTCCTCCTCGGAATTCTGACACTCGTTTTTTCGCCCAAAACGCGTCTTCCCCCGGGCGCGCATTTTTTCGCACGAGAGCGCATTTTTTCGCCCGAGCGGGCGTTTTTTCGCCCCGACGCGCATTTTTCGATCGGGAGAGCGTTCTTCGCTCGGGAGCGCGTTTTTCGCCCGGGCGCTCGTTTTTCGCCCGGGAGCGAGTTTTTCGCCCGGGCGCGCGTATTTTGGCCGGGCGCACGTATTTCGCCCAGGAGCGCGTTTTTCGCCCGGGCGCGCATATTTCGCCCGGGGGAGAGTTTTTTCTCCCGGGCGTGCTTTTTTCGCCGGGCGAGTTTTTTTCGCCCGGGCGAGCTTTTTTCGCCCGGGCGCACGTTTTTCTCCCGGTGCGCGTTTTTTCGCCCGTGCGCGCGTTTTTTCGTCTGGGCGCGCATTTTGTCTCTCGGGCGCCCGTTTTGTCTCCCGGGCGCCCCTTTTTCGCCACGGCAGGCGTTTTTCTTCCGAACGAGCATTTTTCGCCCGGGCGGGCATTTTGTCGCCCGGGCGGGCGTTTTGTCACCCGGGCGCGCATTTTTTGCCCGAGCGCGCATTTTTCGCCCGGGCGCGTGTTTTTCACCCGGGCGCACGTTATGTCACTCGGGCGCCCTTTTTTCAACCTGGCGCCCGTTTTTCTTCCAGGCGGGCATTTTTCGCCCGGGCGCGCGTTTTTCGCTCGGGCACGCGTTTTGTCGCCCGGCCATGTGTTTTTCGCTCGGGAAAGCGTATTTCGCCCGGGCACGCATTTTTTTTTCAGCAGACCCATTTTTTATTATATATGTAAGAAAATATATTATTTCTTTATAATATTTTTAAATTCTTAGATTGAATCTTATTTGACAAACGAACAAAAGAATTGATTAATTCCACAATATTCATCAATATTATTTATTAGGCGAACGCTGAAAATGGAATTAGACAAATTTCAATTCTGAATATCGAATCACAATATCAAATTCCAATATCAAATTCCAATATCAAATTCCAATTCTGTCCAAACGAACGGACCATAATAATAATTGCAAAGGTTCTGCCTAATATCAAAATGACTTAGAAGAGTTGTTAGTATTAGAGAAAGCATTAAACCAATAAACACCACAATCAATAGCTTCTTGTGTAACTAGCTTTGATAATTGAGCTTGGAAAATCTCTTGAGCCAATAAACGGTTCAGTCCCTGCAATTGTATTTCAGAATTATTGACTATGGAAAAGTGTTCAACATCAATGTTGTAGATTTCGACGAGATCTACAACTTTCATGTTGAACACTTTTCCTAAAAATGCACCTAACAAAGAGTATTTTCAAAAGGCGCGTAATAACTCGTAAAAATTGGGCTGCAAATATCCATATAGGGCCTGCAAATATAATTACCCAATAAATTTAGTACCTTGGAGTTCCAGAATAAATAAGTCAATTAAAAATGTGCGACTATAACATGAGTGGAATTTGTTGACAAGGGCTATTATGCTGGGATATATAACGCGGAAAACTACCCCCGGGCACAACCAAATAATAATACAGGTATACAAGAACAAACAATCTGAACAAACAACTGCTAAATATGAAGAGTGTACCGACGTCCGTTGCAGAATACGCCGCGGAGGAGCCGGACTCGCTCGATCCGCGGGAGAGGGAATAATCTGGACTGCAATCCGACTAACGGACGCACAAGGTTCGCCGGAACCTTCAACGTCGATCTCTGACATTCAACCGCAACCGCCGCCACCACCGGAGAAGCACCGCCGAGGCCAACTGCACTCCCGCACGCCATCGACGCCAAGCCGCACCACCGGAGAGAAACGCCAACAAGGCCACTGCACCTCCGCATGCCTTTGCCGCCACGCTCGCATCGCCGAAGACAAACTCCGTCAAGGCCACTGCACCACCGCAAGCCTTCGCCGCCACGTCCGCATCGCCGGAGACAAACTCCGTCAAGGCCACTGCACCACCGCAAGTCTTCGCCGCCACGTCCGTATCACATCAACGGCGAGATCGGCACCAACGACGCATGATGATGGCGGCGGCGACGGCAGTGCTTCCCTCCAACGCTAGCAAGGAGGCTCCTCCCCAACACGAGCAGGAACGGCAATGCCTCTCACGAACAGGAATTATTCCTCACAGGCTGTTTTCCCTCCTTCTCCACGTGAATAAGCAGGCGTTTCTCTCCTTTTTTTTGGCCGGCTTGGCGTCGATGGCGTGCGGGAGTGCAGTTGGCCTCGGCGGTGCTTCTCCGGTGGTGGCGGCGGTTGCGGTTGAACGTCAGAGATCGACGTTGAAGGTTCCGGCGAACCTTGTGCGTCCGTTAGTCGGATTGCAGTCCAGATTATTCACTCTCCCGCGGATCGAGCGAGTCCGGCTCCTCCGCGGCGTATTCTGCAACGGACGTTGGTACACTCTTCATATTTAGCAGTTGTTTGTTCAGATTGTTTGTTCTTGTATACCTGTATTATTATTTGGTTGTGCCCGGGGGTAATTTTCCGCGTTATATATCCCAACAAGTGGTATCAGAGACAGGTTCTGTGTAGGCGGCTGATTGGACATTCGAGGAAAGGTTTGACTACGGTGGGTGACGACTAGGTCCGCTCCCCATCTTTTCAAATCTGACCTTTGAATTAATCAGGTCTCCTGGTCGTGCCGTAGGACAACCATGACAGGTAAGAACATGTTTCTGGACAGTTTTTTGAAGAAGTGCGACAGTGGCGGGTTTGACCTATGACAGGTGGTGCTGCATGAGATGGTCATGATAACCGCGGATTTGTTACAGGGAGGTGATTATCTGTGGGAACACACGGCGTGTTGAAATGGTCTTCTGTGTCAGTTAGAGGCAGCTGATGCAGAGACGGAGGAGGACGTGAAGGTTTTTCACTTCTTACCTCGCTCACATTTTTACCCAGCCTTAGTGACGATGCTCTTGTATAAGAAGGATACAGTGGAGCTGGTGGAGGTCACGATCGCAGTGCTATCCAGATAGATGTCAGTAGGCCCTACTCCTGGGGGCGGTCACATCTTGGCAGCAACGGATGGGTAAGGTGAGGCAGTTTGGCAAGGGATTGAGTGGAGCACGATCTCGATCCGGGCCGAAGGAGGGTATGGTATTTTACCATTGCAGACAGTGCAGTCACACAGGAGTGCAAGTTCGCAGCGTGCAAAAGGGTCTCGAGACCAGGGTGCGGACAGGGTGACAGCTGGGTCAGGGTGCAGAGTGATGAGGTCCTCACCATCACTGAGAGTCTGTGTGACTCTGACATCTAGATGTTTGACATCACTGAGCGGATTGGATTCCAGTGGCTACAGTTGGGTGGCCCGAGGTGGAGTCCTGATGGTGGAGTGAGGGCGTACCATGCTCAGGAGAGCTGTGCAGTGCGGTAGTTTGTACTGGCTGATGGGAACCATGATATGTGGTGGTGCACCCATGATTTCTGCGGACGACATGGTGGATGGTCGAGTTTGTGCAGATGATCGCCCTTCTGGAGTTCTGACTAGGCCAGTCAGATTTAGCGATCCGGTTGCGTCGACATTCAGAGGTTGTGCCTAGAGGATTGTTTCCGCGTAATATCCCAACATATTACGACGCCATTGCCAACATAAATGGAAAATAAAGAAATAATTGTAATAGGCACACCCAAAAGGAGTATAGTATGAGTAGATAAGAAGTTATTTGTGTTACCATTATCGACGAGAAAAAGAACAGTATTATTAATTATATGACCATTAAAACGTAAAGATTACATAAAAAATGTGTCAAACAATACATTTATATTAATTTGATGGGCTGATGTATCAACGGGAGGTTAGAGATTGTTATTTGATGCGTCGATATCTATACCAGGATCACCTTCATGTTGGGCTAGAGAGCACGTAAGTCCGACCAGAGCACCTGCAAATTAGTTCGAGCAAGTACCAGCACGACCGCTTAGCGGTATGCCGATACACAATCAAAATAGGGTAAAAACCACGGGACGATCGGAGTCCAACCCGAAAAGCCGTCACTAATAATGTGTAATACAAATAGGCAATTACAAGGCTTTCCCTCCTCGATCCACACAGGATCTTCACCAACTTCGCAACACACAATATCACATAATATTACACAATAAACAGTAGCAGAAAAATTGCAAGTTACCGACAGTGGCGGACGAGACGGATTACACAAATCCTCTCCAAGATGTCTCTTCGAATCCTTGTCAAAGTCTGCTCCAGATCGAATCCGTGTAGGTGAAGTATTCCTCGTCAACGTCGCAGAGACGTCCGAAATCTCTCCTCAAACTAAGACGTTTGCCACAAACACCTCTATAGAAACTCTTTCAATGCTTGAGATTGGAGAGAAGTGGATGTTTTACCCCTCCTCCTTCATGTCTATTTATAAGGCCAAAATCAAGGGGGTAGAGGTGGTAGATTGCATGTGCATGAAGTTTCCATGAAGCTTCCTTCGGTCAAAAGCACATGTTATGAAGCTTCCTCTGGGCACTTTCCTAGAAGCTTCCTTCAAGAGCACATGTTGATTTCATAGTCAACGACGACTACCCCTTTTCACACTTAGCATGAAACACATGCTTGAAAATCATGGTCAATAGGTGGCTAGCCTCTTTCAGACTTAGGAGAAAATTATCTCATCAAATCTCCCCATTTTTGACTAAGTGAAGAAACTTGTCATTCTAAAAATCTTCCTTCAAATCTCCAGTTTGCCTCCCACTATGGCCTCCATCAACATGTCTCCCCTTTGGTCAGTAGATTCAGTGCCACCAAATTCAAGTTAGTAGAACTCGAATCCACAGTTTTCTCCACAAATGACGAGAATTGTACCCACCAATTTATCCCTTTTGCTCTTATGTGGAAGAAATCTTCATGCCAGTGATCCTCACATAATGCTCGAACTTCCCCCTCGACACGGTCTTCGAAAGCATATTCGCTCCATTGTCATCCGTGTGCACCTTCTGCAAATCCAGCTCTCTCTGCTCTAGAGTATCGCGTATCCAATGATACCGCGTGTCAATATGTTTGGATCTCGAGTGGAAGATGGGGTTCTTTCTCAAATGAATCGCGCTCTGACTGTCACATAAGAGTGTATAGTGCTCTTGAGTGAAACCCAACTCCTTGAAGAAACGCTTAATCCAAAGAAGCTCTTTCCATGCTTAAGTGACTGCAATAAACTCTGCCTCCGTAGTCGACAGTGCAACGCACTTCTGTAGTCTCGACTGCCACGACATAGCTCCCCCCGCAAATAGGATCAGGTACCCAGAGGTCGATCTTCTGGAGTCCAAATCTTCAGCCATAGCAGCATCAGTGTAGCCCAGAAGCTCTGGCTCACTATCTCCAAACCTTAACGTCAATTCTGACGTCCCATGTAGGTAACTTAGAATCCACTTCACAGCGCCCCAATGTTCTCTTCCGGGATTGGATAGAAACCTACTAACAGTGCCTACAGCATGCGTTATATCAGGGCGGGTGCAAACCATGGCATACATGAGACTGCCAAACTGCAGTCGTTCGACGCCTCCAACTTCCTCAGTTGGAAAATTCAAGCTCAACTAGGAATGAAGGAGCATGATATCTTCTACACTTTTCAGAGTGACTTTGCTTCTACCGGCGAGGGCGTGGACGAATACCAGTGGAACAAGGATGAGGACTTTTGCAGGGATTACCTGCTGAATTCCCTTAATCCTCGTCTCGTACTGACCTACTATGCCTACAAGTCCGCAAAAGAAATCAGGGATCGTCTCAACGCGCATTTCCAAAAGGAGGAAGTGCTGTCAAAGTCGCTCATTGGGGAGAAGTTCTTCAACTTCTGGCTCAAAGCGAACTTGCCGATCACATCCCAGAACATAGAGCTGGAGAGCCCGCGTCACAAGCTGGAGGACGATCAGTAGAAGATGGATGAAAATCTGTTTATTTATCTGATTCTGAGCAAGCTGCCTCTGGAGTGGCTCACTTTCAAGATTGAAATGCACAGACGGAAGTAGAAGATTACTCTGGATGAACTCAAAAAGTTCATCCGCATTGAGGAACAGAACATCGTTGGGAAAAGCGCGGAGCAAGTTGTTCAGTCCTCAGGGGCTGTCAACTTCATTTCTCAGTCCATCAGGCCTTCTCGGAAGCCCCCGGCACCTAATGTGAATTTTTTTGTAGATCTAGGAGTGAGTAGAAATTGTACAGCTTAAAGTTATAACCAACAACCAGAAGCACATGAAGCAAAGCAATCTTTATTGAAAATAGTATAAATCTTCATTACAGTGCGAGGTATACATGGAGAGACATGATTTCGCCAGTACACAAAACTAAAAAGAAAATACAATGCTGAAGGAAAGATAACCAGCGGTCTGAACTCTGAGACCGCCTGACCGCATGACCTGGCTGGACTAGAAAATGAGACCGCGCGAACACACACTGTCGGCGACTTGAACAACACCAACCGAGAACTCCGCGACCTCCCGAACTCCACTGATTCTCCCGAACTCCAGCAACCCGCACTGCAAGCCGCGAGACCGCCCGAACACCTTAGAAGAAGAGGTGACCGCTGCTGCCCGCACAATCCGCAGAAGCTGCACAAGGAAAGTTCAATCAGCAAACCGGCCGGTCACAAAAAAGAGACCGCAAGAGATAGGCGCGAGCTCAGCTTACACTTGGTACGATTATCTTATGCTGCAACAGTGACTCCTATTTATAGGTGTGCGGCCTGATCCAGTCACCACCCTATGAGATTAAGTCACTGCCCTGACCGCGCGACCAAGACCGTTCAACCCGCGCGGTCAGAAGATCGCTCTGCGCCTGTGAGCTTGCCGACTTCAAACCTGACTGGAGATCACCACTCCACCAAGAATCCGCACGACCATGACAACTCGCACGGTCAGGATGCCCACGACCTGTGTTTGCAACACGAGACCTCCTCCAGAGACTGCGAACACAGCCAAGAGACTGCGCGACTAAGAGAGCCTTAGTCCGCGCGCACCACCAAGAACCCGGATAGTCACCAGATCGGACTGCCCCCACCACGCGGTCACACACAAACCAGACCGCGCGGTCACACCTTACAGAAGACAGCTCGCCACGCGGTCACACGAACCAGACCGCGCGGCCTCACCATACTGAACCTGCTCGCCACGCGGTCATACGAACAGACCGCGCTGCCTCACCTCGGCACCCTTGGATAGAAGGAATGGTGGTCACGCCGAATAGACCGCGACTAGACTGAATAAGGTCAGACCGCGGAGGGAGACCGCGCGGTTAGCCAGACCGCGCGACCTCCCCCCAGACCGGCAACTTCCACTTCAACATTTTCAACACTCCCCCTTGAAGTGGGAAGTTGAAAACAGCCCAAGTAAACTCCTTAGCTGAGTGAACGACCCCTTTGTCAGTGCCTTTGTGAATATGTCAGCAACGTTGTCCTGACTCCGAACATGCTCGATCGAAAGAGTCCCCTCCAGCATCTTCTCACGAATGAAATGATGCTCGATCTCGATGTGCTTGGTCCTCGCGTGACAAACTGGATTAGTAACCAGTTTGAGTGCGCTCTCATTGTCACCGCGGAGCAGAGTCGGACCCCGAACCTCCTTATGGACGTCTCCCACCAACCTCCTAATCTAGATGGCTTCTTGAGCTGCCAAGGCCGAAGCCTTGTATTCCGCTTCCGTGGTAGAGACAGACACAGAATCCTGCTTCTTGCTGCACCATGATATAGCCGTAGGGCCCGCCATGAAGACGAATCCAGACGTCGACTTCCGATCATCCGAATCTCCCCCGTAATCAGCATCCATGTACACATGCACCTCGAAGCCCACATCCCTCCTGTATAGGAGACCCATATCCGAAGTCGCTTTGACATACTTCAATATATTCTTGGCCGCTAGTAGATGAGGCAGCCGTGGTTCCGCCATATAACGGCTCACCCTGCCAACTGCATGTGCAATATCCGGTCTAGTGATCGTCAGAGAAATCAAGCTCCCAACCAGAGCTCGGAACACAATCGGATCTTCCAGAATCCTCCCCTCATCCTTTCGAAGTTTCGTGGCCTTCTCCAGAGGTGTAGAAATGCACTTCCCTTCCTTCATGCCAAATCGCTCCACGATTCGCTCCGCATATCCAGCCTGGGACACCAGCACTCCACTTCCCTTCCTCTGCACTTCGAGTCCAAGGAAATGGTGGAGTTCACCCAAGTCCTTCATCTCAAATCTGATAGATAACTCAGCTCGAAGCTTTGTTACCTACTCCTTTGAATTCCTCGTCACGATCATATCGTCGACGTAAAGCAGCACGATGACTTGAAGCTCCCCGCTCTTCTTAACAAACAAGCTTGAGTCTGAGTCTGAAGCAACAAATCCACAGAATAGGAGATATTCTGCAATCTTCCCGTACCACGCCCTCGGCGCTTGCTTCAACCCATACAGGGCCTTCTTCAGCTTACAGACATAGTCTGGAAAATCTTCAGATACGAAACCTGGCGGCTAGATCATGAAGATATCCTTGTCAATCTCGTCGTACAAGAAAGCATTCTTTACGTCGAGTTGCCAAATCTCCCACCCCCAAAATGCCGCCAAGGCAATCACAAACCGAACTGAAGTCATTTTTGCCACCGGACTAAATGTATCCTCATAGTCTTCACCGTATTGCTGCGAGAATTCACGAGCCA
Source organism: Dactylorhiza incarnata (assembly GCA_033032865.1). Lineage (NCBI taxonomy): Eukaryota > Viridiplantae > Streptophyta > Magnoliopsida > Asparagales > Orchidaceae > Dactylorhiza > Dactylorhiza incarnata. Next base: position 1,561,326 of record JAWHQI010000352.1, on the reverse strand, counting down.
CAAGGCGAGCCTTGTGTAACATCCCATTTCGCGCTAAACCCCTCAAAGACGTGTTGACTCGCCTTGGGTCGATTTTGGGCAACGGAAAATTCATGCACCACCCCTAGGGTATTTAGCTTGATACTCTGATGATTTGCAGGAGCTTGTGTAGCTTTCTGTCTTTCTTATACTTACTGTTTGGACATTATTACTTATTGTGAATCTATGGCTTTTAATGCTTTCTTTTATTGATGGTGTTGGGTATTGTATCCACAATTACCTGGATTTGAAGATGTCCCCTAGTGAACTAAATTGAATTGAGTATGTATTTGATGATTTCTGTTTAGATGTGTTATGACAGGTCTTAATGCTAAGTGCACACCAAAGTCAGGTTGTAATGGATCACAAAACACAGTTCTAGACAATATAATCCCTTATTGTGTAGAACAAAGTGTTGGTCCATGTGTAATCTCTCTTTTGGGGTGCACTTCATATTCTCATAACTGAAGGCTTTCAAGGTTGAGGAGTGGAGCAGGCTTTCAGGAGGAAGGAAATTTTTGCTGAGTCAATTCGTCGAGATGTCACGTGAAGTCCCGATGAATCTCGATGAATCCAGACAGAAGCCAAATTTCCAGTTGAAAGAAGAAATTTCTGTGGCTAAGTCCATTCGTCGAATATTCTCATGAACTCCCGACGAATGTCGACGAACGCAGACAGAAGTCAAAAAGGCAGCTTTGTGAAGGAAATTGTGCGGCTAAGTCAATTCGTCGAATGTTCTCGAGAACGCCCGACGAATCCCGACGAATGAAAACAGAAGGTGCTTTTCATGGGTTGTTCAATCTTTTTAATGGCTAAGTCAATTCGTCGAATGTTCACGTGAAGTCTCGACGAATGACGGACAGACGGATTTCAAAAATATGTTTCGTTTTTGAAAATTAGGGTTGGCCGCCATGTGCAGCACACATGTCGATCATTCCCTGTCTGTCGCCCTAGCCGTTGGAGTTCTTCTTATAAATAATCTCTTATTTTTAGGGTAAGACATTATTATTATTCAACCCGATTGAAAGAGAAGAACCCAGCCGTCTTCCTTCTTGCTCGCTGAACAAGTTTTTCTGAGATCTAACTTCTGCGCCCTCAAGACTCGTTCTTCAGTGTTGTTAGAGATTTCTCAGATAAGAAGGCTTTTGATTTATTTGCTGCTCCATATTTTTTGAAGATCTTTTCAAGAAAATCAAAGGGCCTATTCAGATCAGGTTTGCCGAGTTTCCTTTCTTCCAAATCTTTGAAGATCCAAGCTTTCGTTCTCAAGGAAGAAGAAGACTCAATTTTTTCAAGATCTGAAGTTAATCTCTGTTGAGATTTAATAGAAGTATTTTATTTCAAACTCTATTTGATTCTCGTAGGAGATTTTTCTCCGAGTTATTTTGTAGGAGTATTTTGCTCCGAGTTGTAGGAGTTTATCTCTGAGTGCTTTTGTAGGAGAGGTTGCTCTCCGAGTTTGTAGGAGTCGTTGTCTCCGAGTGTAGGATTTGTTGATAAATCCGAGTTTTGGTGAAGTTGCCGACGCTAGCCCGAAGTGCTAGATAGGCGGAGCGGGAGAGAGGAGTACCCACCTTTGGGGAACCTCTATAAATCTTGTGTCTCTGTGCTGTGATTTTTTTGTTGTGTTTGTGCAATATTTTTTATTCCGCAATCGCAGTAGAGATCACCTATTCACCCCCCTCTAGGTGATTTAGGTAGACAATGATTTCTTTCAATTGGTATCAAAGCTAGGTTATCTTTAAGAGGTTAACACCTAGATTAAAGATCCTTCAACGTTGTCAAGATCTCTATCTATGGGCAGAGAAATGGAAAGGTTTTCCTCCAAGCTCCCAGTGTGCACTAAGGAGAACTTCCCAATGTGGAAAGAAAGAGTTATCTTCTACATGGAAGCAAATGATCCCCGAATCTCCCAGATAGTTAAGGAAGGTCCCGTCATTCCTACAGTTGCTTCTACCATTGATCCCACCAAAAAGGTGCCAAAGAAACTAATGGATATGACAAAGGATGAAATTGCACTCGTCACTCTGGACAAGAAAGCAAAGCACATCATAGCAGGTGCAGTTGATGATTCAATGCTACAAAATCTGATTCACTGCAAGTCTGCAAAAGAGATGTGAGATTCTATTGTGGTTCTAATGGAAGGTACTGAAGAAGTTCGAGATGACATGAAGTCTTTGCTGAACCAAGAATATGAAGCCTTCAAGCAACAAGGCAAAGACACAATTTCTGACACTTACGAGAAATTCTTCAAGATCGTTAATGGTTTGAGAAACTATGGAAGGGAATTCACCATGGGTGAACTAAATGATAAATTCCTTAGATCCCTGTCAAAGGAATGGGACCCCAAGGTGATAGCTATCAGAGAATATGGTAAGTTGGCTACTACGGAGCCACAGATTTTGTATGGGAAGCTGCTTTCACATGAGCTGAAGTTGAATATCATGAAGTCAGAAGAGGAAAGAAGTAGGAGCTCTAGCAAGGAGAATACCATTGTTCTAAAGGCTGAAAGCTCCCAAAGAAGCAGGGCTCTGTCCCCTGTAAGGGATGAATCTTCTGAGGATAAAGCTGAAAACACTTCTGAAGAATCAGAATTATCTGAAGGAGAATTTTCCCTCCTCTCCAAGCAATTCAAAAAGTTGCTTAGCAAGAAGAGACAAGTGAGAAAAGGCTCATCTTCCTCAAGAGATCACAGGAGATCACACCGTGACAGAAATGACAGGTATGGTTCTAAACCGAACAAACACGATTATACTGAACCCATTTGTTATTGTTGTAAAAACCCAGGGCACATGATAGCTGATTGCCCACACAAGAAGAAGGAATCTTCAAGAAAAGAAGAAAAGAAGTCCTTCAAAGGAAAGAAGAAAGAGGAGAAGAGTTTTGTTGCCAAGAAGTCCAAGACTCTGAGTGATAGTGACACAAATGAGTCTAACTCAGATGAAGAGGCATTCTTTGGACTGATGGCTCAACCTGATACAGAAGACCAATTTGGTCAATATAGAGGAAAAGGTTGTAAGATCCCTTTCCCGCTCCCGGGGCCAAGCGAACCTTATGCCCAGAACCGACGCGTTGCGGTGACTTCCAACACACGGGTTGGGCTACACCACGCAACATCGACCCTGCCGGCTACGATCACAGTGCGAGCAATAGTAAGAGAGAGTACAAGAGAGAGTACAAACTAACAAAAGGAAGTCCACAAATCACATTCCAATATATATCAAAAGCTAATCAAAGCGATACATATATAAGTCCGAGCATGAAAATAGAGAGTACATAAATGAAAGGGCTTAAGCCCGGTACAACATGAAACAAAAGTCTCACATCACACAACCTCACTACATGCGGAAGCTATCTCATCATCACATATCACAAACACTCAAAAATGTAATCCACCTGATGTCTCGTGGCCGCTACCCGCTGCATCGCTGGCTGCTCAGGTCCTGCCCTCGTCTCCTGCGGTGCGTGCGACAGCTCCGTCTCCTCGGAATCCTGGATTGTTTTTCGGCCCCAATGCAAACCGTCAGTCAAAGAATGACCGAGCTCGCTAGGTCCCCTCCTCCTCCTGCGACTCCTAGGTACCGCGCGGGAGGAAGAAGCGGGGGACGAGCAAGGAACAAGCAGGTGACAGGGAAATTGAACTAGTATTTATACACAAGTGAAAAAAGGACTAATCTAATCATGTATAGGCAGGAGTATAAGCAGGAGTATAAGCAGGAGTATAATAAAGGTGTACAGTAATAATTAAGCAGTAATTAGAACAAGTAAAGCAAAGCAGTAAGAACAGTAGCGACAAATAAATCAACCTCGTACCCTAACTTATATGAATGCCCATACAAACTTATAAGTTAGGATTTCCAGGAATTATAACTCATCATATAAAGGAGCCCATACTAATTTATATGATGAGGATCTGCAAGTGCGTATGCTATGCTTATGCTATGAATGATTATGCAATGAACTCACACACACAACTCTGTGCACACAGACCTTTGTAGTTCCCTCTATTTGAGAGGAAGCCAACCTCTCGGGTACCAACCACTGTGACACACGGTGGTAGCGGACCGGACTGTCCACTCCTAGGAGGGTATACACTCTACCAGGCCTAGACCGCACGTACGCCTCGACGCTAAACAACCGCGGAGCTCTGCGTACTCTTTGCTGGAGTCGACCAGACTGTGAGCCAAGTGAGAGGTGTCTTCGGGGAACTGTCATCCCGACACGCAGCCAAGCTGGCCCCTTAGACCCCTACACACCCGCTAAGTCAACGTACCGCGGTCGGAGTGACGACCTGCCTAGTACCGAAGACCTGCCACATTTCTGAGAAAGTTACCGGGATAATCATCCCCTCGAGGTTCCCGCTCGTCTAACCGAGCACCATAACACTGCCACTCCCGCAACTGGGAGGGGTTACATAAATCCAATCTTACCCTACTATGGCTACTCTTGCCTACTTTAAATGTTATTGTAGTTTAGGGTTAATCTTGGACTTCCCGAGGGTTACCCTGCAAGGGGCTCGCTACGGTACTAGGAACTACAGTGGGATGACACCCCAAAGTTCCCTTTCTCAAGACACTTAGTATTATTGGTCGTGTTTCCTTACATATTTCTTAGGTTACTTCTTTGGTGATTTAAGGTAAGTCCTGGACTTCCCGCGGTCCACCCGGTGAAGGGTTCCCGGCGGTACTAGGGGACGCAATGGGCTCAACCCCACCATGATCCTCAAGACATTTACTTTAGTTGGTGGTTAACAATTGGTTCACCCTTCCTCGTTTCCTATAGTTAAAATGACTTAGCTCATCTCCCGTCCCACCCAAATGGGTTGGACGTACCTTCATTCCTCCTACGTTGACTCTAGCACAACCGCACAACTAACCCTAGGATTGACCCTCCCTGAATCCTTGTGTGTTATAACTCAATTACTGATTGTATGCCACTTCTAAACACTACTTAGTGGTCTGAATTGTCTAAAACTCAAAACTCTATTTTTACTAAACGCAGACCACTAATTTGAACTAACCATCACCCCATAAGTGGACCCCTCTAAAAACTCATCACCAAGGACTCCAGTAATTATCCAAGGCTCCCACTGACCCTAGCAAGGTATATTCCAATTTCCATAATTTTCCATATTAATTTGTTATTTAATATAATTTTAAGTAGTTAAGGCCTTAAGTCACATTACACATGAACTACCCACAAAATGATTCTTCATGCTACATGAGAGTTATCAGTAAGATATTATTCTATATCATGGTGGTTCACTGAGTATCATGACCTTAGGATGTCATTTGGCCTACTAAATCATCACAATTGCCTATTTACCAAAGTGCCACTATAATTAGGAAAAATAGTATCTCACTTCTGAAAATTCTACAAAAATTACCAATTGTTCATATGGGGACCTAGAGTCCCCTGCCAAATTATTATGTCATTACCATGTCTTTTGATATTTTAAACTGATTAAACATCCAAAGGTGGCAATTATCAATTTCTACATGAGGTACAAGAAATATAAATCTACAAGCTTCCAAACTGTGGTCATGGACACATATTAACATAAAATGACAGATTACCAAGTATCATAACATTGCCTCATGATTTGATATTTTAAATGGATTAAATTCTCAAGGGTTGAATAATCCAACTTCTACATGAAGTACAAGAAATATAATTCATTAAACTTTTAAACAATTGTCATGGGCATATATTAACCTAAGACTACAGATAACCAAGTATCATCTCATTGCCCCATGATTTGATATTTTCAAAGGATTTAATACACAAGGGTTGAATAATCCAATTTCTACATGAAGTACAAGAAATATAATTCAACATGCTTCCAAACAATTATCATGGGCTCATATTGACATAATTTGACAGATTCCAAAGTATCATAACATTGCCCTATGATTTGGTATTTTAAATGGATTAAATTCTCAAGTGATGTAAATTTCACTTTCTACATGCAGTACAAGAAATATAATTCAACAGGCTTCCAAACATTTATCATGGGCTCATATTGACATAAAATGACAGATTCCAAAGTATCATAATATTGCCACATGATTTGGTATTTTAAAAGGATTAATTACTCTTAAGCTAGCAAGCACTTAAAGCTTCTCTTTCAAAGAATATTGCTTCAACAAATCATAACAAAATTACCATAACCTCATTTCACCCTAATACATCCACTGATGGTATATCATAGTCATACAAGGTCATATGACCTTGCATTTTATTTTATTAAGGAAAGGGGGCACTTTCATTTATTAGGGAGAACTACACCTAAATACCCCTAAAAATTCTCATTTAATTTACTAAGTCAATTTATGCTCCTACAACCATATCTACAAAGTCCCAAGCCATGGCAAGAGCATTTGATCCTATGTTCTTCACAAAACTCAACTTGTACCCTTAAGGGTTTACCTTTTAGGGTATTAGGCCTCATCACCCTAATGGATCCAAATGGACCATTAGGGTGTGACACAAGCAATTGCACATCCATGCCAACATATACAATCATGAGGGGGAGAGGCTAACACACTCCACTCCTAAAAAATGACCTAATCCCTAGTTTGACCCTTAAAGGCCCTCGTTAGGGTTTCCAATTTTTCATATCAAATCAACTCCAAATGGAGTGAAATTTTAGGTGGGCACTATACATATACAAAAGAGCCATCCACCAAAGTTTGGTGCCATTTGGACATCATATGCTCCAAAAATCAACTTAATTCAAATATTCTAGCTACCACAAAAACCCTAGTTAAAATTGTCCGCCAAGGGATGTCCCTTTAGCAGGGAGTGCCCCTAGGGTATACCTACCCATGTTAAAAGCACAGATCCAAAGATGCAGGGGTTTGACCTAGGCAATTTTTCTAATGGACTGACCTAGTGTAGGACCAGTCCTAGTAAAAGGGCTCCTCTGGGGTCTACTGACCTCCAAATGACAAAATCTTAGTTTCTAATAAAACTACACAGATATGGCTACAATAGTGTGTCTCATACCATTTTCATGATTTGGCCATTAAGGGCCTCAATTTGGCTCCTTAAGCTAAGTGAAATTCCTGGCCCAACATACACAAACCCTTAAGCCATCCTCACTCCAAAGATGGGTCACCCACAAGGAGTGGTCCAATGGACCCAATATTTTTAACAGTGTGTGGACATAGCCTAAACTTTACCCCACCCTAATATGGGGGTCCCACAAGGGGGTTTGTCCACCTAATTATCATAAATTTCATTTTCAATGTTTGGACTAAAACTATAGAAAAATGTGCCCCAAAAATTCTGATTTTTGGGGACAAAGTAGGTCAGGGATAGTTACAATAGGGTTTAAAAGTTCAGCCCTAAACTCCAAGCCAAATGGGAGTTATGGTTGTTTTAGTAGTGAGAATTATTTTGTACCAGTCTCAGCAAAATGGCTCTACAGGAGTCCAATCAACTCCAAATGGTTTGATCTAAGGTTTACATGAAAGTAGACTTCCAGATCTATAAAAGTTATCTCAGGGTATTTTTTGATTTATGGCCTCTAAGGGCCTTAAAATTAAGCTACAAAAAGGTTACAGAACTGCTAACAGCACACCAAGGTCATGTGTTAATTAAGGCGCTGATCTTGCACAGATCTTAAAGCGGATCGGGCGGCGCTCCTTCATCTTCTTCCTCGGGCCAACGGCCCAGAATTGCCCATCCTGGAGCCGCTTGAAACCGAATAACCTAGCCATCCTTCCATCTCCCTGGCCAGCCACCGCCACCACCACCTCCGTTGAGGTGGTGCCGATCGATTGACGGTGGATTGGTCGCCGGAGGAGGAGGTTTCCGGCGGTTCTACTAAGAAACCCAAATGGCTAAAACCATGGAAAATCCGAATTGAACTCGGCTCAATTGAGCTCGAACTCGACTCCTAACGATCCTAGATGCTAGCACAGTCATAGGGGGGGGGGGGGGGGGAGAAGCGGACCTGGAAATGAGCTGGGCGGCGAGTGTTCCGGAGGTTTGTCATCTCCGTCTCCGGCGAGCTTGCTACAAAACTCGTTCCTCCACCGAATTCCTCGATCCAAGGCTCTATCCCGATTGTAAAAACGTTTCTGAAGCTCGTGGAGGGGTTTAAATGGGGAGAGGAGGCCGGCCTTGGGAGGTTTGGAGCTGGGGGTCACGGGGTTGCCACCTCAGCCGACAAGGCGGCCTCCACCAGCTTTCCAGCTCCTCCTCAGCACTCATCTCCCTTCAGGGGAGAGCCCAAGGCTGATTGGGAGGAGAGAGAGGGAGAGGGGAAGCTTTTGCTTTATCAAACCACTTTTTGTCCCCTCCTTTAGCCCAATCCCCACTTGGATTAGCTTGGGTTAGCCCAATCTTCCCTAGCCACCCTCCACCTGATCTCTCATGAGCCTAATTAAATCTTACAACTTTAGACTTAGGCCTTAATTAATGGGGACAATGACTTGGTCACTCAAATTGAGCTTAAGCCCATTTGGGTTGACTTTGACTATTTGGGTTGACTGGTCCCCTATGTAGGTCATGGGTCCCATGTCATCACCCAATAGGGCTTGGCCCATGGTGGGGCCCTATTTGGCCCAATTAGATCAAAAGATGTGAAATTACCCAAAATGCCCTTCCTTGGGACTTTGGCCAAATTGGGGGAAATTGTCCCTTCCAAGATGGGGCTTTTGGGTCTCTTAGATCCCTAATGATGTTTAAAGACTAGATGTGGAGTCAATTTTAAGGTTTGAAAGCAAATTGACCACATTTGGGTTGAGATGACCTTTTTGCCCTAATTTGGATTTTGACCAAATTGGAGAGGGTTGACCATCCCATGAGGGGGCTTTTGGGTCCAATGGGTCCCTAATCATGTTTAGAGAGTAGGGGTAGGGTCAATTTGATCATTGGAAGGCTAATTGGCCCTCATTTGGTTGATTTGGGTTTTTGCCTAAAAGTGCCCTAATTAGGGCATTGGCCCAATTAAGGGAAATTGGATACCCCATGATGGGGATTTTTGGACCTTTAGGTTCAACATTATAATTAGGTTATAGATGTGAGATCAATTTGGTCATTGGGTGGCCAATTGGTTATAAGAGGGTGGATTTGACCATTCTGCCCCTTGTCACACCTTGGCCCAATTGAGGAGGAAGGGTTACCTCATGATGGGGATTTTGGGCTAAACCTATAGAATTGAGCCCCACCAAGGGGTGATGTTCACCCCATCACCCTTCATTAAGGTTTAGGGGACTAAGGGTGGCCTCAATTTGGGGAAATTGGAGTCCAATTGGCCCTCCTTAGCAGCTTGGGTCCTATCTCATTGGGACTTTAGGTGTGCACTTAGCAAAATTCTCATCCTAAGGGGTCCTCAAGGCCCCTCATCCCACCCTTTGAGCTCACCATTCTCACACTAGGGGTCTAGTAGGATTGGGGATGTTATAAATCCCAATAAACAATAAAATAATTTCGTCCTCGAAATTCTAGTTTGGGTCTACGGGATGCAAGAAAAGCACATAAAGGAATGTAACTTACAATATTAAACCGTACCTGAGGTAAAGAGTCCCGGGTAGCGCTCCCGCATGAGGTCCAAGGGCTCCCAAGTGTGCTCCTCTTATAATAATCAGACATCAGAATCTCCTTTCACGGAAGAACTCGGACCTCTACTGTATGAGAACTCAAACCGGAGCAACATTCGTTACCAAAATTTCTCATTGCCCTTCTACTATTACTTGCTAAGATTGTCGGCAATATTCCCACTAGGGGTTAATTGAAGGTTTACCCCGCCGCTCAGACCATCGTTCCATTAATCACGATGCGGGTTCTACTTGCTCCATCCCGGCAATAAATAGGAAATAGATACTTCAAATATCAAAACAAGCTAACTAGGCGTGTGTGTTAATAAAATCACTACACTCCCTGAAGGAGGATCTACCTATAATACATAAGATCCTACAGGGTTAATTTATACTATCTTGCTGCGCTAGATGGCACCGGAATCCTTCAAGTTCAACTTACATTTATCAGGTTATATTCACGAATCATGCTTACTTAATACTCTGCTCATTTAACCGATCGTCATTGTCTATTCTGATTCCTCACTATACGATTCTCTTACACGTAGGTTAACGCTTCTATACATTAAATAAATGTAGATATCTTCCAAGATTTCCTTGAGGAACATACGTCTGTAGTTTAAAATGATGTTCGCGAAATGACTCCCAACTAATTTCCAAATCCCTTTGTTTCGCAACTCACGAGGGTAAAACCCCTTTTTATCAGGACAAGTTTTTGGCACAAATTGATTCCAACATGAAGGGTGACTCATTAAAACCCATTAATCCTCGAGAAATTCCACCATTTATATCTGAAAATCAAACTTGTCCCCCTTATTCCCGAATCTTCCTAATTGGGACTACAAACTTTGGAGAAATCGTAAATTCTGGTTCTTAAGATCGGAGGATTGTATATCTTTAATATATCACTCGTCAAATTTCACCTTAGATTTCCAATAACGAGTGGGCTAAACTTTCAAGGTCAAGTGGTCTCATCTCACTTATGTTATAAATTATGAATTAAAGATTTCATCGTAACGACCCTTCTCTTAATTGTGTCGTCCAAAATTACATTGGTAAATCTCATGAGTAAACTTAATAGTTTCAAGCGGGAGTTGCTAGCAACGGCCACTAATCAATCGTTTTAACTCCCCATTCCTCAATATTTCAACACATGACGGTCGTTGTCATTTTTCCCGAGATCCGAACATAGTAAGATTCTCCATCTTAGCCCTAAATAGATTAAACCATCGTATTACAAGATCCAAAGAGTCACCTTCCTAAGCTCTCTGGTGGTGCATAAACCAACTCTAAGAGTAAAATGATCTTAACCAAATTTTTCACCAAGGAGAGGGCTTGAGTTTTAATTAAGAATACTATCCGAAAATTACCCTTGAAAGCCCTGGAGTGCAAGAAACTCTAGTTGTAATCCTTACTTGCGAAGGCTTGACTCCAAACTTCAAAATTCCATGATGCGACACATTTATCCCAAGCTACTAACCTTGGCATTCTTTCTTGTTTTCAATACTTGACTAAAGAGAGACATTTGTTCGGACGACAATGATTATTAATTATTTGGATAACTCTACCAATCGATGTCTCGAGGTTAAGAAGGTGTATTTACAACAATACACTAGCGAGTTTGTTACGATAAACTGGTTATTTCTTATGGTCATGTGGACTTATAGCCCAGTCTTACTTCTATCCATTCTAAATTTACTTGGTCTTACACTGGATTCGCCGTTTATGCCGTTCTTCCCTTGTGATTGGTAAGAGCTTGATGACCAAATGTCCTTATAGAAGACAAGACCACATTGCTTAGGTCACGAAGTTAGAGAAATTCCCCAAATTCTTATCCTAACTTTCTTGATTCCGAGAGTCTTATGCCCATACACTGGACAACCCTTTACGTATAATCAAATGATTAGCAAGTTGATCACTTTTGCCGACTTAGAATCAGCCCTGGAGCAATAAGATGAGCATACGCTCACTCTTGAAGTGTACCATTCACTTAACTTGCTCGTATAACTAAAGCGATCACAACTTGGTATAAACACTCCCTGCTATTTAAGGTGAAGTAATTCTCCAAGGGTCTCAAACTTCTAAGGAGGGTTGGTCCACAAATCAAAAGTGTATGAATAAGATCTCGTCATCACCTGAGTTTCATTGAACACTCCAAACCTCGAGATCACTACGAAAAAGTCATAACCTTTTCTAACGTAGTCTAGGGGGTAATCCAAGTCGGTAATTTATTGGCCCAATAAACAAAAGGATAAGCCCCTACCGGTTTGGGCTAAGTCTCTTCAATACTTCTACGGTATATTCATCTTACATACGTACACAAACTTTAGGGCATAAAATCTCTGACTTGGTGTTCCACCCTGAGACATAAGGTTATGATAAAACTTAGGCTCCCAGTGTAATAAATTATGCTAACATTTCCGAGTTCCCTATGTGATTAACTAGGAAAGGGGCATTCTCAAAACAAAATATTCAAATTCCAATTCGACCTCTGGTATTTTATGGTGGTTGCCTCAACGTACTATAATGGGAAGTATCAAGTTATGGTAAGGGGGTTATGTAACGACCCAGGCCCGACTCGTCAACACGAGATCCAGCGGGACCCAGCCTGGCACGCTACCGGGCTGCAGCCCAAGCACCCCAAAGCCTCTCCGCGCCACTATTTCTCAGCAACGGCGCATTGTTGAGGCCGGGTCTTGAACCTGCAACCTCCTTGATAAGGAGTTTTCAAACCACTCCTCATCACCAATTGAGCTGCAGCTCAATTGGTGATGAGGAGTGGTTTGAAAACTCCTTATCAAGGAGGTTGCGGGTTCAAGACCCGGCCTCAACAATGCGCCGTTGGTGAGAAATAGTGGCGCGGAGAGGCTTTGGGGTGCTTGGGCTGCAGCCCGATAGCGTGCCTGGCTAGGTCCCGCTGGATCTCGTGTTGACGAGTCGGGCCTGGGTCGTTACAAAAAAAAGTGCACTTTTTTTATAACGTCCCAAGGCCCCGGCCTTACAATCGGGACAACGTCCACCGACTGCCTCGCCTGGCGACCGTTACCGGGCTGCAGCCCAAGCACCCCAAAGCCTCTCCGCGCCACTATTTCTCAGCAACGGCGCATTGTTGAGGCCGGGTCTTGAACCCGCAACCTCCTTGATAAGGAGTTTTCAAACCACTCCTCATCACCAATTGAGCTGTGTAACACCCCAAAAATCGTAGTTCAGCGAGGTAGGCGGAGTGGTAGTGCTGCGCTCGGGATAGGCTGAAAATTCCCCAACAGTTCTATGCGCACGACCATTGTCCTCTTCGCGCACGACCAGTGATCATGCGCAACCCGCAAGAAATTGGAGTTCTGTCTCGGCTTATCGCACGACCATTTCCTCTTCGCGCACGACCAGTGATCGTGCGCCTGTGATCGTGCGCTCTATTTATTCCTGTTCCGCGAAAACGTGCGGGATGACGATCCGACCGATCAAATATTCCGGGATTTGATCCAACGGCTGGGATATTTCGCTGGGGGGCTCTAGGGCTTGGATGAGGGGTTAATCCCTCATATTTTCAAGTCTTTTCTCTCTCTTAGGTTGGAGAAAGGAGAAGGGGGCAAGGAGGAAGAAGAGGGGAGATCCGCCATTGTTGGAGCTTCGGAGCTCTGATCGCCGATCCGAGACCGGCAACGCGTAGAGGGAGTCAAGGCGCTTCTTCTCCACCGTTTGGTTGCAAGCTTCTCATGGCTAGGAGGAGATCTCAAAAGGTAATGACATTTCTCCTCCCGGTCTTTAGGATGCGTGCTTGGCATCCCTTTATTTTCTGCATTTTGGCACCGGATCCGTCAAGTGAGAGGGATCCGGGTCGCCTTGGTTCAAGAGGAACCACCGGGTTGATTGTGTCCGTCCCTGGCATGTTTTGCACTAGAGATCCGCTCCGTTAGCGGATTAGGCATTGTGGGTGAAGCCGGATTTGTGGCTGTTGGTCCGATCCGGTGATGTTTATTTACGCGCATTTTAGGGGTTTTGTTAGAAATCCGAATACGGCGAACTCGTCGTTGTGATGCCCTTGTAGCTTCTTGTGGTAACGAATGTTGGGTTTAGGGCGGAGAAATAATGTGCGGATTTTGGGGCTTGTGATGCCTAGTGTTGGGCGAAGGCGTGATTGGTCTTTGTGGTCGGCTGGCTATCCCGTGCAGACTGAGATTCACGTGTGGAGAGTGTCCCGGCAAGATTAGTCCCTTCGATTGTTGACTGATGAGAATGTCTGTGCTGCGGATGAGTCCGTTGACGGTCGCCAGGCGAGGCAATCGGTGGACGATGTCTCGAAAGTAAGCCCAGGGCCTTGGGACGTTTTGGTTGGCCAGAATTCTTAGAATCAGTCTTGGTGCGTTGTTGGCGGCCCGAGCGTGTGAGCTGTCAGACAAGCCCGATGGCATGGTGAGCCAGGCGAGGTGGGTCTCAGCGAGAGCGCTTGGCCTTGGGTTTTGATGCCCTTGTGGGGAAGTGATGAGTACCCTTATGTTGGTGATGTATGATCACTACAACAAACTGCACCTGTTGTAAGGACAAAAATATAACTGAAATACAGTTTGTTACTAATAGTTATATTTAGTAACAAATTTTTGTTGTTGTTACAAAAAAGTACTTTTTTGTAACGAATATTTTAAACTTTGTTACAATAATAATTAATTCGTTACTATAAATATAAGTATTTGTAACAACACTAATGTTACGTTACAAATAGAAAACTTTTCTCACAATAAGTATCAATTGTAACCACATCATGAAAGTTTTTTGTGACAAAGACATTGTCCTTACTAATAGTAATATTTTATTATTAAAGTTTTGTTACAAAAAATATATCATATTTTATTTTCAATTTTTGTACAATTTTATTATCAAAGTATTGAATTATTATTTTTTTTTGAAAAAAAAAATTTGTATGCGCGCGACAGTACCCCGCCTCGATAGTGCTCTAACGCGACGACAATACTCCTACAGCTCGCAAACATTCGTGCGCGGCTGTCGCAGATATGTAGTACTATTGCGACATGTATTTTTGCGCGTACGAGGGTTTTTATAAATCTTTAACTTTTTATAAAAGTTTTTCTACAAACACAGATAGACAATTATCGCCCCCCACTACAAATGTCGCCCCCCACTACAAATGTCGCCCACCACGACAGATGTCGGCCCAACGGCAAATGTCGCCCCCACAACATTTGCCGCCCCCACGATAAATGTCGCCCCATGACAAATGCCACCCTATCATAGTAGGTATATATATGCAGGGGCGGGCGAACTCCGCAGGGGGAGGGCGAAGCCCGCCGGCTCCGCCGGGGGTAGGCAGGGTATTGTCGTGTGGGGCACGGGGGACCCCCCGTGCACTGTCACTCGTATATATATTGATTGATAGATGACACGTGTTTTAATGAAAATAAATGTGTAATGAAATTCATAAATACATGTTAAATCAATTCATAAATACAACACGTTGTTCAATAAAATTTACTTTTTAAATAAAATTTATATATTTTTTAAAATAAGAATTACCCCCGCTCAATTTTGTCCGCTCTCAGGAGCTCGATCAACTGACAGTGCACATGAGGCCCATGTTCCCCGCATTCCATAGTACCCGGCCGGCGACGGCGGGCTTCGCCTGCCCCCGACGGGCTTCGCCCGCAACATATACATATGAGTACTCAAAATGGCCGTAAAAAAATATACATCAATATTTTATAATTATTTTTTTCAAAAACATTTATATTTTAACAAAAAACCATTTTAAAGTTTCTTTATATATTGTAGTTAAAGATATATAAATTTTCTTTATATAATTTTTTTATAAAATATTATAAAAAATGTTATATAAAGTTTTTATAAGACTAGAAACGTTTTTATAAAAGTTTTTCTTCCTCTCCCCATCTCTCTTATTACATGAATGAATTAAATATATAGAGAAAAATTTACCTCCATAAATTTTGCAAAAAAAAAAATCAAAAAATTAAAAGTATTAAATTTAAAAATGAATGTCAATTTGACATTAAACACAAACACTGCACAGACACAGACATAGACATAAACACACACACAGACGACACACATACTGCACACATACACAGACACAGATAGACACAAATATAGACACATACAGACACACAGACACAAACACACAAACACACAGACACATACACAAACACACACACACACAGAAATAGACTGACACAAACACAGATATAGACTGACACATACACAAATAAACACAGACAGACACACAGACACATACAAACACAGATAGACACACCGACACATACATACACATACAGACACAGACACACATATGAGCATACACACGAACACAGACTGACACACATATGCACATACACACATATATAGCTAGAGATCACACAGACATAGACACACAAACACAGACACAGACCTAGATACATGACACAGACAGACACAGACACATAAACAAAGACACACAAACACAGACACTCATGCACAAACACACATATACACACAGATACAGACATACACACAGGCACAGTCACACATAGCTAGCTAGAGATCACACAGACACACAAAGGAACAAACACACACACAAACATACACAAACATACACACACATCAACGCGCACACACACACACACACACACACACACACCGATACACACATACATTCAGACAGACACATTCAGACACACAGACACACACACATGCACAAACACACATAGACACACAGACACAGACGCACACAGGCACGGTCACGCATAGCTAGAGATCACACAGACACACACACACACACATAGGTACAGACACAGACAGACATAGACACACAGACACAAACACACAGACACCGACACAGACACCGACACACCCACACACACAAACACACACATGCACAGACACACAAAGAAATACAGACATAGACATACGTAGGCACACATAGACACAGACACATACAGACATAGACACACATAGAAATACAGGCACACACACATGCACACACATGCATAGACACACATAGACACAAACACAGACACACACAGACACGGACACAAACACAGACTATTTATGATTTGGTTACCAAAGAGTTTTTGTAACGAATTTTGGCACTTATTGTAACGAATTAAGTCCTTACTATAAGTGCAGTTTGTTGTAGTGGATGATATGTTAGATTCATACGCTTTTGGGCACCTTGGGTGAAACCCCGGGCTTGCACTCATTTTGCATTGTTAGGCCCATTTTATTACCTGCTCAACATAGAAACGTGGATGATGCTTGTGACACTCATGCCAGTATTTATGTTGCTTTCCTTTATGTACATTTGCATACGAAGTGCTGACTTGCAGGGTGAAGTAGTTCCCCGGGGTCCGCTAGGACGGCCGGGAGGAGGGATGTTGTTACACCGCTTGTGGTCAGCCATAGCTGACCCTCGTTTACCGCTCTTTGTGATTTGGTTGCAGGGCAAGAGTCGCAGGCTGGGCCCAGCGCGCCGGCCAAAAAGTCCTAAAGCCTCATGAAGTGCTTAGTTGATTTCCTGCATTACTTTCTTCGTACTTTGTTATATCTGGCTTGCATGCCGAGGTAGTTTAGGGAAAAACTATCTTTCCCCTTTTGTTGGGATGTCTTTCATTATGGAATGTTTGATGTTTTGGACATTGATTTGTAAGGCCTTAAGGCCAGTTGGACTCCTATGTTGTGTGGACAATCTCTGTGGCTTTAGTTTGTTTCCGCTATGTTGTCTGAGTTATGAGATTGGGTAGTTAATATCATCTTTTAATACTAAAGCTGTGGCGGTTATATGCTGTGGGTTCCCGGTCGGACCCATATTATATGGTCATTACAGGGGAGGTGTTACAATTTGGTATCAAAGCGAGGTTGTGTATTCTTGCGAGGTCTAGTGTATTTGGATCGCGTGAGAGATTGTCCACATAGGAGTATTGTGCGGGATCATGAGTCTCCCTGTGTTTGAGTCTTGCGAATAGAGATTGATAAGTCTTTTTCCTTGCTTATGCTAGGATGTTGGCGATGATGCGGGGACGTCGAGGAGGCAAGAGGAGCCTTCGGGGAGCAGTGCTACTGCTCCAGGCCTCATGAATGTGGGCATGTCCCCGGCTGATTTCTGTCGCATGCTAGCGGAGGCAATGGTAGCGGCTCAAGCTGGAGCGATGCCACGGGTTCTTACACCGGTGGTGCAAGTTGCGACCCCTGTCACTCTGGCGGCTATGCCGGATACACCGGATGTCGAAGTAAGGCAAGCAGAGCCTGTAGCGGAGAGAGCTATTCCGATGGGTGATCGATTCATGAAGTATTTGTTGAGTTTCTACCCTCCGACATTCAAGGGAGCGGGCACTCCAACGGATGCCGAGGATTGGCTTTCGAGGATCCAGGAGCTCTTGAAGGCCGCTGATACCCCAGCTGAGAGGCAGTCTCACTTTGCGAGCTTCATGTTAGAGGGAGATGCGAAGTTGTGGTGGGTAAACCATAATGGTCGACTTGTTGTTGGGCGTGTTCCGTCCATGGAGGAGTTCGAAAATGCTTTCCTAAAGCGTTACATTCCGGCTTCAACAAGGTTAGCGCTGCAGCGGCAGTTTCTACATTTGGTGCAGCGGGAGAAGACAGTGGATGAATATCTGCAAGAGTTCACTCGGTTGGGTCGGTATGCGGGTACGACTATGGCAGATGACGAAGAGAGAGATAACCTCTTTTATCAAGGGTTGAGGGAAAATTTAAGGCAACCACTCATAGCCCTGAAGAATGCGGGATTCAATGAGTTGGTCGAAGCCGCTCGCACGCTGGAGAGCGACTTGGAGCGAACTCAACGGCGAAAGGGTGTTGCGGCAAGGCAGGGAGAAGGAAAGCCTTCTCAGTCTCAACCCCAGTGGAAGTCCGAGGGGAGCCGATGGAAGAAGAATCCCCGTCCTAATAGGCCTGGGGAGAGAAGTGGCACACCTTCGGGAGATTTCCGTTCCAAAGGTCCGGTTACTTGTTACCAGTGTGGCAAGGTGGGTCACATTAGCCGTTTTTGTACCGAGGGCGGAGCTGGGCCAGAGCCGAGGCAAGAACAATCGGTGCGTTCGGGTCCCAGTGTTGCAGAGAAGGGGAAAGCGGCGGAGTCGAGTGCTTTGCGGTTCCCTCCAGTGCAGCCTAGAGCCTATAACCTTGGGCAGCAGGAAGCGATACGTCAACCCGATGTGGTGACAGGTACGAAAGGTTTAAGTTTCGTTTGTTACTATAATGTAGGTTGCGGCATTTCATGTTTGTTTTGCACGTGGTTAGGTTTTGTGCTAGTTTCGGGCTACCCCTCTCGAGTGTTGTTCGACACGGGGGCGTCACACTCTTTTCTTGCGGAAAGTTTTATCCGGAAGATTGGTGCTGAGCCCGTAGTGGCAGGAGTGGAGCTGAGTGTGCGTATGCCGAATGGGTCTTTCATGACTACCATGAGGAAGGGGCGCATTGCGATGCAAATTGGCGCTTGTGATTTCGTGTTGGTAGCAGCGATTCTGCCACTAGCCGAATTCGATGTTATCTTGGGAATGGACTAGCTTGCGGAGCAGCGAGCTAGTATCGACTGCCAGTTGAAGGTGGTAACCCTGAGAGGTGAAGGTAGAGCAGAGGTCAAGTTTGAAGGCCTAAGCGCAGTGGCTTGCTCCCTGATTTCCGCTATGCAAATGAGGCGTGCGGTAAACCAAGGAAGCGAGGCGTTCTTAGCTTTGTTGGAGAATCACTCCACAAAGTTGGCTATTAGGGAAGTTCCGGTGGTGGAAGAATTTGAGGATGTATTCCCCGAGGAGCTTCCGGGAGCACCTCCTCAGCGTGAAATTGATTTCTCGATAGAGTTGGTACCGGGTGCGAGGCCAGTGTCGCGTCCTCCGTTTAGGATGGCACCGAAGGAATTGGCCGAGTTAAAGGTTCAGTTGCAGGAGTTGTTAGAGCAAGGGTACATTAGGCCCAGCTCTTCGCCGTGGAGCGCGCCGGTATTGTTTGTGAAGAAGAAAGACGGAAGTATGCGGTTGTGTATCGATTACCGTGAATTGAATAAACTGACCGTTAAGAATAAATATCCGATCCCCCGAATCGATGATTTATTTGACCAGTTAGTGGGGTCGGTGGTGTACTCCAAGTTGGATTTGAAATCGGGGTACTACCAGTTGAAGATTCGAGAAGAGGACGTTGCCAAGACAGCGTTTGGGACTCGGTATGGACACTACGAGTTTTCGGTGATGCCGTTCGGACTGACGAACGCGCCATCTGTGTTCATGGATTTGATGAATAGGGTTTTTCGCCCGTTCCTAGATTCGTTCGTGGTGGTGTTTATTGATGATATTTTGGTGTATTCAAAATCGGAGGCAGAGCATGAGTCTCACTTGAGGCAAGTATTGCAGACTCTAAGGGAGAATCAGCTTTATGCTAAGTTCTCAAAATGCGAGTTTTGGATCGAGAAGGTGGCTTTCTTGGGTCACGTAATTAGTGGAGATGGGGTGGCGGTAGATCCAGCGAAGATTGAAGCCATTAGAGATTGGCCTGTTTTGAGAACCGTGGCGGAAGTTCGGAGTTTCCTTGGACTAGCCGGTTATTACAGAAGGTTCGTGGAGAACTTTTCGCGGATGGCGTTGCCCCTCACCACTCTCACTCGCAAGGACCAGAAGTTCGTATGGACACCGGAGTGTGCCCGTGCATTTGAGAATCTGAAGGAAAGGTTGATGTCTGCCCCAATCCTTAGTCTTCCTAGTGGGACGGAAGGATTTCAGATTTTCAGCGACGCGTCAGGTTGCGGGTTGGGTTGCGTGCTGGTGCAGCACGGCAAGGTGATCGCTTATGGGTCAAGGCAGCTAAAGACTCATGAGAAGAATTATCCGGTCCACGATCTGGAGTTGGCGGCGGTAATCTTTGCGCTAAAGTTATGGCGGCACTACATTTATGGTGCGAAGGTGGAGATCTTCACAGATCACAAAAGCTTGAGGTACCTTCTAGACCAAAAGGACCTGAATATGCGGTAGCGTAGGTGGGTCGAGTTCCTTGGGGACTACGACGTGGAGATTCAATATACTCCGGGTAAAGCCAACGTGGTGGCGGATGCTTTGAGTAGGAAGTACTCCGGGCAAGGTAATTGGATGGAGGCGCATAACGAGCGTTTGATTCGAGACTTGGAGTCTCTTGACATTTCTTGTGTGGCTAGAGGTGAGTCTAGCGTAGCTCGTTTGAACTGGATTGAAATGTAGTGTGATGTAACAGATCAAATCCGAGAGGCGACCAGTGCAGACGAGGAGTGCCAACAGTTGGTGTTGGAGGCTCAGCAAAGCGAAGGCACTGCTTTGGAGATGGTTGGTGGAATTCTGAGGAGAGACGGAAGGATCTGTGTTCCGCGCTTCGGCAAGCTTCGCGAGGAGTTGATGTTTGAAGCTCACTTTACGAAGTACTCCGTTCATCCAGGAAGTACAAAGATGTACGCGGATTTGAAGAAATCTTTTTGGTGGCCTGGGATGAAGCGGGATGTAGCTGAGTACGTGAGCCGATGTCAGACTTGTGCCTTGGTGAAGGCTGAGTGCCAAAGGCCCGGTGGGTTCTTGAAGCCTCTTCCCATTCCCGAATGGAAATTTGATGACATCTCTATGGATTTTGTGCATGGGTTGCCTCGATCGCAGCAGGGTAACGATGCGATTTGGGTGATAGTGGATCGCCTGACGAAGGTGGCCCACTTCATTCCGAATCAGAAGGGCGATGGCGTGGAGAAGCTCGTGGAGCTTTATGTTCGAAACATTGTGCGGTTGCACGGGATTCCGAAGAGCATCGTTAGTGATCGCGATGGGCGATTCACCTCGAAGGACTGGAAATTAGTGCAGAAAAGTCTAGGCACGAAGCTCAAGTTTAGTACCGCGTTCCATCCGCAGACCGATGGTCAGACGGAGCGAACGAACCGTACGTTGGAAGACATGTTGAGGATGTGTGCTCTCGACTTTGGCAAAGGTTGGGAAGACCACCTTTTCATGGTGGAGTTCGCCTATAATAATAGCTTCCAGGCGAGTATCAAGATGGCGCCATACGAAGCTTTGTATGGAAGGAAGTGTCGAACGCTGATGTCTTGGGCAGAGGTGGGAGACACTAAGATTTTGGGAAAACAAGTGGTGGAAGATGCTTGCGAGATTGTGCGGACGATCCAGGAGCGCATGATGGTTGCTCAGGATTGACAAGCGAAGTATTTTAATGCGCGCCACAGAAATGTGGAGTTCGCAGTGGGCGACATGGTGTACTTGAAGATCAAGCCGTTTAAGGGTGTTTCGCGGGTGCGGCGACTCAAGAAGTTGAGTCCGAGATTTTTGGGTCCGTTCGAGGTTACGGAGCGTATAGGCGAAGCAGCCTATCGTTTGGCGTTGTCCGCAGAGCTGAGTGGATTGCATGACGTTTTCCATGTCTCCGTGCTGAGGAAAGCTTTGGTAGAGCCGAGCGTCGTGGTCGAAGCGGCGGCGGTGCCGGTGATGGAGGACTTGGGGGCGAGAGTTCGCCCGGTGTGCGTGGAGGATTCAGAAGTCCGGCAGTTGCGTAACAAGCAAGTCAAACTTGTAAAGGTGCGATGGGACAACTGCGGGCGAGATGAATTCTCTTGGGAGCATGAGCAAGCGATGCGGGAGGATTTCCCGGAACTTTTCGCTCCAGGTATGCGTTATGAATTTCCTGTTTAAATTCTGAAATTTCGAGGACGAAATTCTTTTAAGGGGGGTGGAGTTGTAACACCCCAAAAATCGTAGTTCAGCGAGGTAGGCGGAGTGGTAGTGCTGCGCTCGGGATAGGCTGAAAATTCCCCAACAGTTCTATGCGCACGACCATTGTCCTCTTCGCGCACGACCAGTGATCGTGCGCCAGTGATCGTGCGCAACCCGCAAGAAATCGGAGTTCTGTCTCGGCTTATCGCACGACCATTTCCTCTTCGCGCACGACCAGTGATCGTGCGCCTGTGATCGTGCGCTCTGTTTATTCCTGTTCCGCGAAAACGTGCGGGATGACGATCCGACCGATCAAATATTCCGGGATTTGATCCAACGGCTGGGATATTTTGTTGGGGGGCTTTAGGGCTTGGATGAGGGGTTAATCCCTCATATTTTCAAGCCTTTTCTCTCTCTTAGGTTGGAGAAAGGAGAAGGGGGCAAGGAGGAAGAAGAGGGGAGATCCGCCATTGTTGGAGCTTCGGAGCTCCGATCGTCGATCCGAGACCGGCAACGCGTAGAGGGCGTCAAGGCGCTTCTTCTCCACCGTTTGGTTGCAAGCTTCTCATGGCTAGGAGGAGATCACAAAAGGTAACGACATTTCTCCTCCCGGTCTTTAGGATGCGTGTTTGGCATCCCTTTATTTTCTGCATTTTGGCACCGGATCCGTCAAGTGAGAGGGATCCGGGTCGCCTTGGTTCAAGAGGAACCACCGGGTTGATTGTGCCCATCCCCGGCATGTTTTGCGCTAGAGATCCGCTCCGTTAGTGGATTAGGCATTGTGGGTGAAGCCGGATTTGTGGCCGTTGGTCCGATCCGGTGATGTTGATTTACGCGCATTTTAGGGGTTTTGTTAGAAATCCGAATACGGCGAACTCGTCATTGTGATGCCCTTGTAGCTTCGTGTGGTAACGAATGTTGGGTTTAGGGCGGAGAAATAATGTGCGGATTTTGGGGCTTGTGATGCCTAGTGTTGGGCGAAGGCGCGATTGGTCTTTGTGGTCGGCTGGCTATCCCGTGAAGACTGAGATTCACGTGTGGAGAGTGTCCCGGCAAGATTAGTCCCTTCGATTGTTGACTGATGAGAATGTCTGTGCTGCGGATGAGTCTGTTGACGGTCGCCAGGCGAGGCAATCGGTGGACGATGTCCCGAAAGTAAGCCCAGGGCCTTGGGACGTTTTGGTTGGCCAGAATTCTTAGAATCGGTCTTGGTGCGTTGTTGGCGGCCCGAGCATGTGAGCTGTCAGACAAGCCCGATGGCATGGTGAGCCAGACGAGGTGGGTCTCAGCGAGAGCGCTTGGCCTTGGGTTTTGATGACCGAGCTCGCTAGGTCCCCTCCTCCTCCTGCGACTCCTAGGTACCGCGCGGGAGGAAGAAGTGGGGGACGAGCAAGGAACAAGCAGGTGACAGGGAAATTGAACTAGTATTTATACACAAGTGAAAAAAGGACTAATCTAATCATGTCTAGGCATGAGTATAAGCAGGAGTATAATAAAGGTGTACAGTAATAATTAAGCAGTAACTAGAGCAAGTAAAGCAAAGCAGTAAGAACAGTAGCGACAAATAAATCAACCTCGTACCCTAACTTATATGAATGCCCATACAAACTTATAAGTTAGGATTTCCAGGAATTATAACTCATCATATAAAGGAGCCCATACTAATTTATATGATGAGGATCTGCAAGTGCGTATGCTATGCTTATGCTATGAATGATTATGCAATGAACTCACACACACAACTCTGTGCACACAGACCTTTGTAGTTCCCTCTATTTGAGAGGAAGCCAACCTCTCGGGTACCAACCGCTGTAACACACGGTGGTAGCGGACCGGGCTGTCCACTCCTAGGCGGGTATACACTCTACCAGGCCTAGACCGCACGTACGCCTCGACGCTAAACAACTGCGGAGCTCTGCGTACTCTTTGCTGGAGTCCACCAGACTGTGAGCCAAGTGAGAGGTGTCTTCGGGGAACTGTCATCCCGACACGCAGCCAAGCTGGCCCCTTAGACCCC
This sequence comes from Dactylorhiza incarnata, assembly GCA_033032865.1. Taxonomy (NCBI): domain Eukaryota; kingdom Viridiplantae; phylum Streptophyta; class Magnoliopsida; order Asparagales; family Orchidaceae; genus Dactylorhiza; species Dactylorhiza incarnata. The sequence goes on along the minus strand of JAWHQI010000352.1, from coordinate 1,537,063 downwards.
TACACACCCGCTAAGTCAACGTACCGCGGTCGGAGTGACGACCTGCCTAGTACCGAAGACCTGCCACATTTCTGAGAAAGTTACCGGGATAATCATCCCCTCGAGGTTCCCGCTCGTCTAACCGAGCACCACAACACTGCCACTCCCGCAACTGGGAGGGGTTACATAAATCCAATCTTACCCTACTATGGCTACTCTTGCCTACTTTAAATGTTATTGCAGTTTAGGGTTAATCTTGGACTTCCCGAGGGCTACCCTGCAAGGGGCTCGCTATGGTACTAGGAACTACAGTGGGATGACACCCCAAAGTTCCCTTTCTCAAGACACTTAGTATTATTGGTCGTGTTTCCTTACTTATTTCTTAGGTTACTTCTTTGGTGATTTAAGGTAAGTCCTGGACTTCCCGCGGTCCACCCGGTGAAGGGTTCCCGGCGGTACTAGGGGACGCAATGGGCTCAACCCCACCATCCTCCTCAAGACATTTACTTTAGTTGGTGGTTAACAATTGGTTCACCCTTCATCGTTTCCTATAGTTAAAATGACTTAGCTCATCTCCCGTCCCACCCAAATGGGTTGGACGTACCTTCATTCCTCCTACGTTGACTCTAGCACAACCGCACAACTAACCCTAGGATTGACCCTCCCTGAATCCTTGTGTGCTATAACTCAATTACTGATTGTATGCCACTTCTAAACACTACTTAGTGGTCTGAATTGTCTAAAACTCAAAACTCTATTTTTACTAAACGCAGACCACTAATTTGAACTAACCATCACCCCATAAGTGGACCCCTCTAAAAACTCATCACCAAGGACTCCAGTAATTATCCAAGGCTCCCACTGACCCTAGCAAGGTATATTCCAATTTCCATAATTTTCCATATTAATTTGTTATTTAATATAATTTTAAGTAGTTAAGGCCTTAAGTCACATTACACATGAACTACCCACAAAATGATTCTTCATGCTACATGAGAGTTATCAGTAAGATATTATTCTATATCATGGTGGTTCACTGAGTATCATGACCCTAGGATGTCATTTGGCCTACTAAATCATCACAATTGCCTATTTACCAAAGTGCCACTATAATTAGGAAAAATAGTATCTCACTTCTGAAAATTCTACAAAAATTACCATTTGTCCATATGGGGACCTAGAGTCCCCTGCCAAATTATTATGTCATTACCATGTGTTTTGATATTTTAAACTGATTAAACATCCAAAGGTGGCAATTATCAATTTCTACATGAGGTACAAGAAATATAAATCAAAAAGCTTCCAAACTGTGGTCATGGACACATATTAACATAAAATGACAGATTACCAAGTATCATAACATTGCCTCATGATTTGATATTTTAAATAGATTAAATTCTCAAGGGTTGAATAATCCAACTTCTACATGAAGTACAAGAAATATAATTCATTAAATTTCCAAACAATTGTCATGGGCATATATTAACCTAAGACTACAGATAACCAAGTATCATCTCATTGCCCCATGATTTGATATTTTCAAAGGATTTAATACACAAGGGTTGAATAATCCAATTTCTACATGAAGTACAAGAAATATAATTCAGCATGCTTCCAAACAATTATCATGGGCTTATATTGACATAATTTGACAGATTCCAAAGTATCATAACATTGCACTATGATTTAGTATTTTAAATGGATTAAATTCTCAAGTGATGTAAATTTCACTTTCTACTTGAAGTACAAGAAATAGAATTCAACAGGCTTCCTAACATTTATCATGGGCTCATATTGACATAAAATGACAGATTCCAAAGTATCATAATATTGCCACATGATTTGGTATTTTAAAAGGATTAATTACTCTTAAGCTAGCAAGCACTTAAAGCTTCTCTTTCAAAGACCTTGCATTTTATTTTACCATAACCTCATTTCACCCTAATACATCCACTGATGGTATATCATAGTCATACAAGGTCATATGACCTTGCATTTTATTTTATTAAGGAAAGGGGGAACTTTCATTTATTAGGGAGAACTACACCTAAATACCCCTAAAAATTCTCATTTAATTTACTATGTCAATTTATGCTCCTACAACCATATCTACAAAGTCCCAAGCTATGGCAAGAGCATTTGATCCTATGCTCTTCACAAAACTCAACTTGTACCCTTAAGGGTTTACCTTTTAGGGTATTAGGTCTCATCACCCTAATGGCTCCAAATGGACCATTAGGGTGTGACACAAGCAATTGCACATCCATGCCAACATATCCAATCATGAGGGGGAGAGGCTAACACACTCCACTCCTCAAAAATGACCTAAACCCTAGTTTGACCCTTAAAGGCCCTCATTAGGGTTTCCAATTTTTCATATCAAATCAACTCCAAATGGAGTAAAATTTTAGGTGGGCACTATACATATACAAAAGAGCCATCCACCAAAGTTTGGTGCCATTTGGACATCGTATGCTCCAAAAATCAACTTAATTCAAATATTCTAGCTACCACAAAAACCCTAGTTAAAATTGTCTACCAAGGGCTGTCCCTTTGGCCGGGAGTGCCCCTAGGGTATACCTACCCATGGTTAAAAGCACAGCTCCAAAGATGGAGGGGTTTGACCTAGGCAATTTTTCTAATGGACTGACCTAGTGTAGGACCAGTCCTAGTAAAAGGGCTCCTCTGGGGTCTACTCACCTCCAAATGACAAATACTTAGTTTCTAATAAAACTAGACAGATATGTCTTCAATAGTGTGTCTCACACCATTTTCATGATTTGGCCATTAAAGGCCTCAATTTGGCTCCTTAAGCTAAGTGAAATTCCTGGCCCAACATACAGAAACCCTTAAGCCATCCTCACTCCAAAGAGGGTTCACCCACAAGGAGTGGTCCAATGGACCCAATATTTTTAACACTATGTGGACATAGCCTAAACTTCACCCCACCCTAATATGGGGGTCCCACAAGGGGGTTTGTCCACCTAATTATCATAAATTTCATTTTCAATGTTTGGACTAAAACTATAGAAAAATATGCCCCAAAAATTATGATTTTTGGGCACAAAGTAGGTCAGGGATAGTTACAATAGGGTTTAAAATTTCAGCCCTAAACTCCAAGCCAAATGGGAGTTATGGTTGTTTTAGTAGTGAGAATTATTTTGTACCAGTCTCAGCAAAATGGCTCTACAGGAGTCCAATCAACTCCAAATGGTTTGATCTAAGGTTTAAATGAAAGTAGACTTCCAGATCTATAAAGGTTATCTCAGGGCATTTTTTGATTTATGGCGTCTAAGGGCCTTAAAATTAAGCTACAAAAAGGGTTACAGAACTGCTAACAGCACACCAAGGCCATGTGTTAATTAAGGCGCTGATCTTGCACAGATCTTAAAGCGGATTGGGCGGCGCTCCTTTATCGTCTTCCTCGAGCCAACGGCCCAGATCTGCCTGTCCTGGAGCCGCTTGAAACCGAAAATCCTAGCCGTCCTTCCATCTCCCTGGCCAGCCACCGCCACCACCACCTCCGTTGAGGTGGTGCCGATCGATTGGCGGTGGATTGGTCGCCGGAGGAGGCGGTTTCCGACGGTTCTACTAAGAAACCCAAACGGCTAAAACCATGGAAAATACGAAATGAACTCGGCTCAATTGAGCTCGAACTCGACTCCTAACGATCCTAGATGCTAGCACAGTCAGAGGGGGGGAGAAGCGGACCTGGAAACGAGCTGGGCGGCGAGTGTTCCGGCGGTTTGCCATCTCCGTCTCCGTCTCCGGCGAGCTTGCTACAGAACTCGTTCCTCCACCGAATTCCTCGATCCAAGGCTCTATCCCGATTGTAAAAACATTTCTGAAGCTCGTGGAGGGGTTTAAATGGGGAGAGGAGGCCGGCCTTGGGAGGTTTGGAGCTGGGGGTCACGGGGTTGCCACCTCAGCCGACAAGGCTGCCTCCACCAGCTTTCCAGCTCCTCCTCAGCACTCATCTCCCTTCAGGGAAGAGCCCAAGGCTGATTGGGAGGAGAGAGAGGGAGAGGGGAACCTTTTGCTTTATCAAACCACTTTTGTCCCCTCCTTTAGCCCAATCCCCACTTGTATTAGCTTGGGTTAGCCCAATATTCCCTAGCCACCCTCCACCTGATCTCTCATGAGCCTAATTAAATCTTACAACTTTAGACTTAGACCTTAATTAATTGGGATAATGACTTGGTCACTCAAATTGAGCTTAAGCCCATTTGGGTTGACTTTGACTTTGACTATTTGGGTTGACTGGTCCCCTATGTAGGTCATGGGTCCCATGTCATCACCCAATAGGGCTTGGCCCATGGTGGGGCCCTATTTGGCCCAATTAGATCAAAAGATGTGAAATTACCCAAAATGTCCTTCCTTGGGACTTTGGCCCAATTGGGGGAAATTGTCCCTTCCAAGATGGGGATTTTTGGTCTCTTAGATCCCTAATGATGTTTAAAGACTAGATGTGGAGTCAATTTTAAGGTTTGAAAGCAAATTGACCACATTTGGGTTGAGTTGACCTTTTTGCCCTAATTTGGATTTTGACCAAATTGGAGAGTGTTGACCATCCCATGAGGGGGCTTTTGGGTCCAATGGGTCCCTAATCATGTTTAGAGAGTAGGGGGAGGGTCCATTTGATCATTGGAAGGCTAATTGGCCCTCATTTGGTTGATTTGGGTTTTTGCCTAAAAGTGCCCTAATTAGGGCATTGGCCCAATTAAGGGAAATTGGATACCCCATGATGGGGATTTTTGGACCTTTAGGTTCAACATTATAATTAGGTTATAGATGTGAGATCAATTTGGTCATTGGGTGGCCAATTGGTTATAAGAGGGTGGATTTGACCATTCTGCCCCTTGTCACACCTTGGCCCAATTGAGGAGGAAGGGTTACCTCATGATGGGGATTTTGGGCTAAACCTATAGAATTGAGCCCCACCAAGGGGTGATGTTCACCCCATCACCCTTCATTAAGGTTTAGGGGACTAAGGGTGGCCTCAATTTGGGGAAATTGGAGTCCAATTGGCCCTCCTTAGCAGCTTGGGTCCTATCTCATTGGGACTTTAGGTGTGCACTTAGCAAAATTCTCATCCTAAGGGGTCCTCAAGGCCCCTCATCCCACCCTTTGAGCTCACCATTCTCACACTAGGGGTCTAGTAGGATTGGGGATGTTATAAATCCCAATAAACAATAAAATAATTTCGTCCTCGAAATTCTAGTTTGGGTCTACGGGATGCAAGAAAAGCACATAAAGGAATGTAACTTACAATATTAAAGCGTACCTGAGGTAAAGAGTCCCGGGTAGCGCTCCCGCATGAGGTCCAAGGGCTCCCAAGTGTGCTCCTCTTATAATAATCAGACATCAGAATCTCCTTTCACGGAAGAACTCGGACCTCTACTGTATGAGAACTCAAACCGGAGCAACATTCGTTACCAAAATTTCTCATTGCCCTTCTACTATTACTTGCTAAGATTGTCGGCAATATTCCCACTAGGGGTTAATTGAAGGTTTACCCCGCCGCTCAGACCATCGTTCCATTAATCACGATGCGGGTTCTACTTGCTCCATCCCGGCAATAAATAGGAAATAGATACTTCAAATATCAAAACAAGCTAACTAGGCGTGTGTGTTAATAAAATCACTACACTCCCTGAAGGAGGATCTACCTGTAATACATAAGATCCTACCGGGTTAATTTATACTATCTTGCTGCGCTAGATGGCACCGGAATCCTTCAAGTTCAACTTACATTTATCAGGTTATATTCACGAATCATGCTTACTTAATACTCTGCTCATTTAACCGATCGTCATTGTCTATTCTGATTCCTCACTATACGATTCTCTTACACGTAGGTTAACGCTTCTATACATTAAATAAATGTAGATATCTTCCAAGATTTCCTTGAGGAACATACGTCTGTAGTTTAAAATGATGTTCGCGAAATGACTCCCAACTAATTTCCAAATCCCTTTGTTTCGCAACTCACGAGGGTAAAACCCCTTTTTATCAGGACAAGTTTTTGGCACAAATTGATTCCAACATGAAGGGTGACTCATTAAAACCCATTAATCCTCGAGAAATTCCACCATTTATATCTGAAAATCAAACTTGTCCCCCTTATTCCCGAATCTTCCTAATTGGGACTACAAACTTTGGAGAAATCGTAAATTCTGGTTCTTAAGATCGGAGGATTGTATATCTTCAATATATCACTCGTCAAATTTCACCTTAGATTTCCAATAACGAGTGGGCTAAACTTTCAAGGTCAAGTGGTCTCATCTCACTTATGTTATAAATTATGAATTAAAGATTTCATCGTAACGACCCTTCTCTTAATTGTGTCGTCCAAAATTACATTGGTAAATCTCATGAGTAAACTTAATAGTTTCAAGCGGGAGTTGCTAGCAACGGCCACTAATCAATCGTTTTAACTCCCCATTCCTCAATATTTCAACACATGACGGTCGTTGTCATTTTTCCCGAGATCCGAACATAGTAAGATTCTCCATCTTAGCCCTAAATAGATTAAACCATCGTATTACAAGATCCAAAGAGTCACCTTCCTAAGCTCTCTGGTGGTGCATAAACCAACTCTAAGAGTAAAATGATCTTAACCAAATTTTTCACCAAGGAGAGGGCTTGAGTTTTAATTAAGAATACTATCCGAAAATTACCCTTGAAAGCCCTGGAGTGCAAGAAACTCTAGTTGTAATCCTTACTTGCGAAGGCTTGACTCCAAACTTCAAAATTCCATGATGCGACACATTTATCCCAAGCTACTAACCTTGGCATTCTTTCTTGTTTTCAATACTTGACTAAAGAGAGACATTTGTTCGGACGACAATGATTATTAATTATTTGGATAACTCTACCAATCGATGTCTCGAGGTTAAGAAGGTGTATTTACAACAATACACTAGCGAGTTTGTTACGATAAACTGGTTATTTCTTATGGTCATGTGGACTTATAGCCCAGTCTTACTTCTATCCATTCTAAATTTACTTGGTCTTACACTGGATTCGCCGTTTATGCCGTTCTTCCCTTGTGATTGGTAAGAGCTTGATGACCAAATGTCCTTATAGAAGACAAGACCACATTGCTTAGGTCACGAAGTTAGAGAAATTCCCCAAATTCTTATCCTAACTTTCTTGATTCCGAGAGTCTTATGCCCATACACTGGACAACCCTTTACGTATAATCAAATGATTAGCAAGTTGATCACTTTTGCCGACTTAGAATCAGCCCTGGAGCAATAAGATGAGCATACGCTCACTCTTGAAGTGTACCATTCACTTAACTTGCTCGTATAACTAAAGCGATCACAACTTGGTATAAACACTCCCTGCTATTTAAGGTGAAGTAATTCTCCAAGGGTCTCAAACTTCTAAGGAGGGTTGGTCCACAAATCAAAAGTGTATGAATAAGATCTCGTCATCACCTGAGTTTCATTGAACACTCCAAACCTCGAGATCACTACGAAAAAGTCATAACCTTTTCTAACGAAGTCTAGGGGGTAATCCAAGTCGGTAATTTATTGGCCCAATAAACAAAAGGATAAGCCCCTACCGGTTTGGGCTAAGTCTCTTCAATACTTCTACGGTATATTCATCTTACATACGTACACAAACTTTAGGGCATAAAATCTCTGACTTGGTGTTCCACCCTGAGACATAAGGTTATGATAAAACTTAGGCTCCCAGTGTTATAAATTATGCTAACATTTCCGAGTTCCCTATGTGATTAACTAGGAAAGGGGCATTCTCAAAACAAAATATTCAAATTCCAATTCGACCTCTGGTATTTTATGGTGGTTGCCTCAACGTACTATAATGGGAAGTATCAAGTTATGGTAAGGGGGTTATGTAACGACCCAGGCCCGACTCGTCAACACGAGATCCAGCGGGACCCAGCCAGGCACGCTACCGGGCTGCAGCCCAAGCACCCCAAAGCCTCTCCGCGCCACTATTTCTCAGCAACGGCGCATTGTTGAGGCCGGGTCTTGAACCTGCAACCTCCTTGATAAGGAGTTTTCAAACCACTCCTCATCACCAATTGAGCTGCAGCTCAATTGGTGATGAGGAGTGGTTTGAAAACTCCTTATCAAGGAGGTTGCGGGTTCAAGACCCGGCCTCAACAATGCGCCGTTGGTGAGAAATAGTGGCGCGGAGAGGCTTTGGGGTGCTTGGGCTGCAGCCCGATAGCGTGCCTGGCTAGGTCCCGCTGGATCTCGTGTTGACGAGTCGGGCCTGGGTCGTTACAAAAAAAAGTGCACTTTTTTTATAACGTCCCAAGGCCCCGGCCTTACAATCGGGACAACGTCCACCGACTGCCTCGCCTGGCGACCGTTACCGGGCTGCAGCCCAAGCACCCCAAAGCCTCTCCGCGCCACTATTTCTCAGCAACGGCGCATTGTTGAGGCCGGGTCTTGAACCCGCAACCTCCTTGATAAGGAGTTTTCAAACCACTCCTCATCACCAATTGAGCTGTGTAACACCCCAAAAATCGTAGTTCAGCGAGGTAGGCGGAGTGGTAGTGCTGCGCTCGGGATAGGCTGAAAATTCCCCAACAGTTCTATGCGCACGACCATTGTCCTCTTCGCGCACGACCAGTGATCGTGCGCAACCCGCAAGAAATTGGAGTTCTGTCTCGGCTTATCGCACGACCATTTCCTCTTCGCGCACGACCAGTGATCGTGCGCCTGTGATCGTGCGCTCTGTTTATTCCTGTTCCGCGAAAACGTGCGGGATGACGATCCGACCGATCAAATATTCCGGGATTTGATCCAACGGCTGGGATATTTTGCTGGGGGGCTCTAGGGCTTGGATGAGGGGTTAATCCCTCATATTTTCAAGCTTTTTCTCTCTCTTAGGTTGGAGAAAGGAGAAGGGGGCAAGGAGGAAGAAGAGGGGAGATCCGCCATTGTTGGAGCTTCGGAGCTCTGATCGCCGATCCGAGACCGGCAACGCGTAGAGGGAGTCAAGGCGCTTCTTCTCCACCGTTTGGTTGCAAGCTTCTCATGGCTAGGAGGAGATCTCAAAAGGTAATGACATTTCTCCTCCCGGTCTTTAGGATGCGTGCTTGGCATCCCTTTATTTTCTGCATTTTGGCACCGGATCCGTCAAGTGAGAGGGATCCGGGTCGCCTTGGTTCAAGAGGAACCACCGGGTTGATTGTGTCCGTCCCTGGCATGTTTTGCACTAGAGATCCGCTCCGTTAGCGGATTAGGCATTGTGGGTGAAGCCGGATTTGTGGCCGTTGGTCCGATCCGGTGATGTTTATTTACGCGCATTTTAGGGGTTTTGTTAGAAATCCGAATACGGCGAACTCGTCGTTGTGATGCCCTTGTAGCTTCGTGTGGTAACGAATGTTGGGTTTAGGGCGGAGAAATAATGTGCGGATTTTGGGGCTTGTGATGCCTAGTGTTGGGCGAAGGCGTGATTGGTCTTTGTGGTCGGCTGGCTATCCCGTGAAGACTGAGATTCACGTGTGGAGAGTGTCCCGGCAAGATTAGTCCCTTCGATTGTTGACTGATGAGAATGTCTGTGCTGCGGATGAGTCCGTTGACGGTCGCCAGGCGAGGCAATCGGTGGACGATGTCTCGAAAGTAAGCCCAGGGCCTTGGGACGTTTTGGTTGGCCAGAATTCTTAGAATCAGTCTTGGTGCGTTGTTGGCGGCCCGAGCGTGTGAGCTGTCAGACAAGCCCGATGGCATGGTGAGCCAGGCGAGGTGGGTCTCAGCGAGAGCGCTTGGCCTTGGGTTTTGATGCCCTTGTGGGGAAGTGATGAGTACCCTTATGTTGGTGATGTATGATCACTACAACAAACTGCACCTGTTGTAAGGACAAAAATATAACTGAAATACAGTTTGTTACTAATAGTTATATTTAGTAACAAATTTTTGTTGTTGTTACAAAAAAGTACTTTTTTGTAACGAATATTTTAAACTTTGTTACAATAATAATTAATTCGTTACTATAAATATAAGTATTTGTAACAACACTAATGTTACGTTACAAATAGAAAACTTTTCTCACAATAAGTATCAATTGCAACCACATCATGAAAGTTTTTTGTGACAAAGACATTGTCCTTACTAATAGTAATATTTTATTATTAAAGTTTTGTTACAAAAAATATATCATATTTTATTTTCAATTTTTGTACAATTTTATTATCAAAGTATTGAATTATTATTATTTTTTGAAAAAAAAAAATTGTATGCGCGCGACAGTACCCCGCCTCGATAGTGCTCTAACGCGACGACAATACTCCTACAGCTCGCAAACATTCGTGCGCAGCTGTCGCAGATATGTAGTACTATTGCGACATGTATTTTTGCGCGTACGGGGGTTTTTATAAATCTTTAACTTTTTATAAAAGTTTTTCTACAAACACAGATAGACAATTATCGCCCCCCACTACAAATGTCGCCCCCCACTACAAATGTCGCCCACCACAACAGATGTCGGCCCAACGGCAAATGTCGCCCCCACAACATTTGCCGCCCCCACGATAAATGTCGCCCCATGACAAATGCCACCCTATCATAGTAGGTATATATATGCAGGGGCGGGCGAACTCCGCAGGGGGAGGGCGAAGCCCGCCGGCTCCGCCGGGGGTAGGCAGGGTACTGTCGCGTGGGGCACGGGGGACCCCCCGTGCACTGTCACTCGTATATATATTGATTGATAGATGACACGTGTTTTAATGAAAATAAATGTGTAATGAAATTCATAAATACATGTTAAATCAATTCATAAATACAACACGTTGTTCAATAAAATTTACTTTTTAAATAAAATTTATATATTTTTTAAAATAAGAATTACCCCCGCTCAATTTTGTCCGCTCTCAGGAGCTCGATCAACTGACAGTGCACATGAGGCCCATGTTCCCCGCATTCCATAGTACCCGGCCGGCGACGGCGGGCTTCGCCTGCCCCCGACGGGCTTCGCCCGCAACATATACATATGAGTACTCAAAATGGCCGTAAAAAAATATACATCAATATTTTATAATTATTTTTTTCAAAAACATTTATATTTTAACAAAAAACCATTTTAAAGTTTCTTTATATATTGTAGTTAAAGATATATAAATTTTCTTTATATAATTTTTTTATAAAATATTATAAAAAATGTTATATAAAGTTTTTATAAGACTAGAAACGTTTTTATAAAAGTTTTTCTTCCTCTCCCCATCTCTCTTATTACATGAATGAATTAAATATATAGAGAAAAATTTACCTCCATAAATTTTGCAAAAAAAAAAAATCAAAAAATTAAAAGTATTAAATTTAAAAATGAATGTCAATTTGACATTAAACACAAACACTGCACAGACACAGACATAGACATAAACACACACACAGACGACACACATACTGCACACATACACAGACACAGATAGACACAAATATAGACACATACAGACACACAGACACAAACACACAAACACACAGACACATACACAAACACACACACACAGAAATAGACTGACACAAACACAGATATAGACTGACACATACACAAATAAACACAGACAGACACACAGACACATACAAACACAGATAGACACACCGACACATACATACACATACAGACACAGACACACATATGAGCATACACACGAACACAGACTGACACACATATGCACATACACACATATATAGCTAGAGATCACACAGACATAGACACACAAACACAGACACAGACCTAGATACATGACACAGACAGACACAGACACATAAACAAAGACACACAAACACAGACACTCATGCACAAACACACATATACACACAGATACAGACATACACACAGGCACAGTCACACATAGCTAGCTAGAGATCACACAGACACACAAAGGAACAGACACACACACAAACATACACAAACATACACACACATCGACGCGCACACACACACACACACACACACACACACACACACACACACACCGATACACACATACATTCAGACAGACACATTCAGACACACAGACACACACACATGCACAAACACACATAGACACACAGACACAGACGCACACAGGCACGGTCACGCATAGCTAGAGATCACACAGACACACACACACACACACATAGGTACAGACACAGACAGACATAGACACACAGACACAAACACACAGACACCGACACAGACACCGACACACCCACACACACAAACACACATATGCACAGACACACAAAGAAATACAGACATAGACATACGTAGGCACACATAGACACAGACACATACAGACATAGACACACATAGAAATACAGGCACACACACATGCACACACATGCATAGACACACATAGACACAAACACAGACACACACAGACACGGACACAAACACAGACTATTTATGATTTGGTTACCAAAGAGTTTTTGTAACGAATTTTGGCACTTATTGTAACGAATTAAGTCCTTACTATAAGTGCAGTTTGTTGTAGTGGATGATATGTTAGATTCATACGCTTTTGGGCACCTTGGGTGAAACCCCGGGCTTGCACTCATTTTGCATTGTTAGGCCAATTTTATTACCTGCTCAACATAGAAACGTGGATGATGCTTGTGACACTCATGCCAGTATTTATGTTGCTTTCCTTTATGTACATTTGCATACGAAGTGCTGACTTGCAGGGTGAAGTAGTTCCCCGGGGTCCGCTAGGACGGCCGGGAGGAGGGATGTTGTTACACCGCTTGTGGTCAGCCATAGCTGACCCTCGTTTACCGCTCTTTGTGATTTAGTTGCAGGGCAAGAGTCGCAGGCTGGGCCCAGCGCGCCGGCCAAAAAGTCCTAAAGCCTCATGAAGTGCTTAGTTGATTTCCTGCATTACTTTCTTCGTACTTTGTTATATCTGGCTTGCATGCCGAGGTAGTTTAGGGAAAAACTATCTTTCCCCTTTTGTTGGGATGTCTTTCATTATGGAATGTTTGATGTTTTGGACATTGATTTGTAAGGCCTTAAGGCCAGTTGGACTCCTATGTTGTGTGGACAATCTCTGTGGCTTTAGTTTGTTTCCGCTATGTTGTCTGAGTTATGAGATTGGGTAGTTAATATCATCTTTTAATACTAAAGCTGTGGCGGTTATATGCTGTGGGTTCCCGGTCGGACCCATATTATATGGTCATTACAGGGGAGGTGTTACAATTTGGTATCAAAGCGAGGTTGTGTATTCTTGCGAGGTCTAGTGTATTTGGATCGCGTGAGAGATTGTCCACATAGGAGTATTGTGCGGGATCATGAGTCTCCCTGTGTTTGAGTCTTGCGAATAGAGATTGATAAGTCTTTTTCCTTGCTTATGCTAGGATGTTGGCGATGATGCGGGGACGTCGAGGAGGCAAGAGGAGCCTTCGGGGAGCAGTGCTACTGCTCCAGGCCTCATGAATGTGGGCATGTTCCCGGCTGATTTCTGTCGCATGCTAGCGGAGGCAAAGGTAGCGGCTCAAGCTGGAGCGATGCCACGGGTTCTTACACCGGTGGTGCAAGTTGCGACCCCTGTCACTCTGGCGGCTATGCCGGATACACCGGATGTCGAAGTAAGGCAAGAAGAGCCTGTAGCGGAGAGAGCTATTCCGATGGGTGATCGATTCATGAAGTATTTGTTGAGTTTCTACCCTCCGAAATTCAAGGGAGCGGGCACTCCAACGGATGCCGAGGATTGGCTTTCGAGGATCCAGGAGCTCTTGAAGGCCGCTGATACCCCAGCTGAGAGGCAGTCTCACTTTGCGAGCTTCATGTTAGAGGGAGATGCGAAGTTGTGGTGGGTAAACCATAATGGTCGACTTGTTGTTGGGCGTGTTCCGTCCATGGAGGAGTTCGAAAACGCTTTCCTAAAGCGTTACATTCCGGCTTCAACAAGGTTAGCGCTGCAGCGGCAGTTTCTACATTTGGTGCAGCGGGAGAAAACAGTGGATGAATATCTGCAAGAGTTCACTCGGTTGGGTCGGTATGCGGGTACGACTATGGCAGATGACGAAGAGAGAGATAACCTCTTTTATCAAGGGTTGAGGGAAAATTTAAGGCAACCACTCATAGCCCTGAAGAATGCGGGATTCAATGAGTTGGTCGAAGCCGCTCGCACGCTGGAGAGCGACTTGGAGCGAACTCAACGGCGAAAGGGTGTTGCGGCAAGGCAGGGAGAAGGAAAGCCTTCTCAGTCTCAACCCCAGTGGAAGTCCGAGGGGAGCCGATGGAAGAAGAATCCCCGTCCTAATAGGCCTGGGGAGAGAAGTGGCACACCTTCGGGAGATTTCCGTTCCAAAGGTCCGGTTACTTGTTACCAGTGTGGCAAGGTGGGTCACATTAGCCGTTTTTGTACCGAGGGCGGAGCTGGGCCAGAGCCGAGGCAAGAACAATCGGTGCGTTCGGGTCCCAGTGTTGCAGAGAAGGGGAAAGCGGCGGAGTCGAGTGCTTTGCGGTTCCCTCCAGTGCAGCCTAGAGCCTATAACCTTGGGCAGCAGGAAGCGATACGTCAACCCGATGTGGTGACAGGTACGAAAGGTTTAAGTTTCGTTTGTTACTATAATGTAGGTTGCGGCATTTCATGTTTGTTTTGCACGTGGTTAGGTTTTGTGCTAGTTTCGGGCTACCCCTCTCGAGTGTTGTTCGACACGGGGGCGTCACACTCTTTTCTTGCGGAAAGTTTTATCCGGAAGATTGGTGCTGAGCCCGTAGTGGCAGGAGTGGAGCTGAGTGTGCGTATGCCGAATGGGTCTTTCATGACTACCATGAGGAAGGGGCGCATTGCGATGCAAATTGGCGCTTGTGATTTCGTGTTGGTAGCAGCGATTCTGCCACTAGCCGAATTCGATGTTATCTTGGGAATGGACTAGCTTGCGGAGCAGCGAGCTAGTATCGACTGCCAGTTGAAGGTGGTAACCCTGAGAGGTGAAGGTAGAGCAGAGGTCAAGTTTGAAGGCCTAAACGCAGTGGCTTGCTCCCTGATTTCCGCTATGCAAATGAGGCGTGCGGTAAACCAAGGAGGCGAGGCGTTCTTAGCTTTGTTGGAGAATCACTCCACAAAGTTGGCTATTAGGGAAGTTCCGGTGGTGGAAGAATTTGAGGATGTATTCCCCGAGGAGCTTCCGGGAGCACCTCCTCAGCGTGAAATCGATTTCTCGATAGAGTTGGTACCGGGTGCGAGGCCAGTGTCGCGTCCTCCATTTAGGATGGCACCGAAGGAATTGGCCGAGTTAAAGGTTCAGTTGCAGGAGTTGTTAGAGCAAGGGTACATTAGGCCCAGCTCTTCGCCGTGGAGCGCGCCGGTATTGTTTGTGAAGAAGAAAGACGGAAGTATGCGGTTGTGTATCGATTACCGTGAATTGAATAAACTGACCGTTAAGAATAAATATCCGATCCCCCGAATCGATGATTTATTTGACCAGTTAGTGGGGTCGGTGGTGTACTCCAAGTTGGATTTGAAATCGGGGTACTACCAGTTGAAGATTCGAGAAGAGGACGTTGCCAAGACAGCGTTTGGGACTCGGTATGGACACTACGAGTTTTCGGTGATGCCGTTCGGACTGACGAACGCGCCATCTGTGTTCATGGATTTGATGAATAGGGTTTTTCGCCCGTTCCTAGATTCGTTCGTGGTGGTGTTTATTGATGATATTTTGGTGTATTCAAAATCGGAGGCAGAGCATGAGTCTCACTTGAGGCAAGTATTGCAGACTCTAAGGGAGAATCAGCTTTATGCTAAGTTCTCAAAATGCGAGTTTTGGATCGAGAAGGTGGCTTTCTTGGGTCACGTAATTAGTGGAGATGGGGTGGCGGTAGATCCAGCGAAGATTGAAGCCATTAGAGATTGGCCTGTTTTGAGAACCGTGGCGGAAGTTCGGAGTTTCCTTGGACTAGCCGGTTATTACAGAAGGTTCGTGGAGAACTTTTCGCGGATGGCGTTGCCCCTCACCACTCTCACTCGCAAGGACCAGAAGTTCGTATGGACACCGGAGTGTGCCCGTGCATTTGAGAATCTGAAGGAAAGGTTGATGTCTGCCCCAATCCTTAGTCTTCCTAGTGGGACGGAAGGATTTCAGATTTTCAGCGACGCGTCAGGTTGCGGGTTGGGTCGCGTGCTGGTGCAGCACGGCAAGGTGATCGCTTATGGGTCAAGGCAGCTAAAGACTCATGAGAAGAATTATCCGGTCCACGATCTGGAGTTGGCGGCGGTAATCTTTGCGCTAAAGTTATGGCGGCACTACGTTTATGGTGCGAAGGTGGAGATCTTCACAGATCACAAAAGCTTGAGGTACCTTCTAGACCAAAAGGACCTGAATATGCGGTAGCGTAGGTGGGTCGAGTTCCTTGGGGACTACGACGTGGAGATTCAATATACTCCGGGTAAAGCCAACGTGGTGGCGGATGCTTTGAGTAGGAAGTACTCCGGGCAAGGTAATTGGATGGAGGCGCATAACGAGCGTTTGATTCGAGACTTGGAGTCTCTTGACATTTCTTGTGTGGCTAGAGGTGAGTCTAGCGTAGCTCGTTTGAACTGGATTGAAATGTAGTGTGATGTAACAGATCAAATCCGAGAGGCGACCAGTGCAGACGAGGAGTGCCAACAGTTGGTGTTGGAGGCTCAGCAAAGCGAAGGCACTGCTTTGGAGATGGTTGGTGGAATTCTGAGGAGAGACGGAAGGATCTGTGTTCCGCGCTTCGGCAAGCTTCGCGAGGAGTTGATGTTTGAAGCTCACTTTACGAAGTACTCCGTTCATCCAGGAAGTACAAAGATGTACGCGGATTTGAAGAAATCTTTTTGGTGGCCTGGGATGAAGCGGGATGTAGCCGAGTACGTGAGCCGATGTCAGACTTGTGCCTTGGTGAAGGCTGAGTGCCAAAGGCCCGGTGGGTTCTTGAAGCCTCTTCCCATTCCCGAATGGAAATTTGATGACATCTCTATGGATTTTGTGCATGGGTTGCCTCGATCGCAGCAGGGTAACGATGCGATTTGGGTGATAGTGGATCGCCTGACGAAGGTGGCCCACTTCATTCCGAATCAGAAGGGCGATGGCGTGGAGAAGCTCGTGGAGCTTTATGTTCGAAACATTGTGCGGTTGCACGGGATTCCGAAGAGCATCGTTAGTGATCGCGATGGGCGATTCACCTCGAAGGACTGGAAATTAGTGCAGAAAAGTCTAGGCACGAAGCTCAAGTTTAGTACCGCGTTCCATCCGCAGACCGATGGTCAGACGGAGCGAACGAACCGTACGTTGGAAGACATGTTGAGGATGTGTGCTCTCGACTTTGGCAAAGGTTGGGAAGACCACCTTTTCATGGTGGAGTTCGCCTATAATAATAGCTTCCAGGCGAGTATCAAGATGGCGCCATACGAAGCTTTGTATGGAAGGAAGTGTCGAACGCCGATGTCTTGGGCAGAGGTGGGAGACACTAAGATTTTGGGAAAACAAGTGGTGGAAGATGCTTGCGAGATTGTGCGGACGATCCAGGAGCGCATGATGGTTGCTCAGGATTGACAAGCGAAGTATTTTAATGCGCGCCACAGAAATGTGGAGTTCGCAGTGGGCGACATGGTGTACTTGAAGATCAAGCCGTTTAAGGGTGTTTCGCGGGTGCGGCGACTCAAGAAGTTGAGTCCGAGATTTTTGGGTCCGTTCGAGGTTACGGAGCGTATAGGCGAAGCAGCCTATCGTTTGGCGTTGTCCGCAGAGCTGAGTGGATTGCATGACGTTTTCCATGTCTCCGTGCTGAGGAAAGCTTTGGTAGAGCCGAGCGTCGTGGTCGAAGTGGCGGCGGTGCCGGTGATGGAGGACTTGGGGGCGAGAGTTCGCCCGGTGTGCGTGGAGGATTCAGAAGTCCGGCAGTTGCGTAACAAGCAAGTCAAACTTGTAAAGGTGCGATGGGACAACTGCGGGCGAGATGAATTCTCTTGGGAGCATGAGCAAGCGATGCGGGAGGATTTCCCGGAACTTTTCGCTCCAGGTATGCGTTATGAATTTCCTGTTTAAATTCTGAAATTTCGAGGACGAAATTCTTTTAAGGGGGGTGGAGTTGTAACACCCCAAAAATCGTAGTTCAGCGAGGTAGGCGGAGTGGTAGTGCTGCGCTCGGGATAGGCTGAAAATTCCCCAACAGTTCTATGCGCACGACCATTGTACTCTTCGCGCACGACCAGTGATCGTGCGCCAGTGATCGTGCGCAACCCGCAAGAAATCAGAGTTCTGTCTCGGCTTATCGCACGACCATTTCCTCTTCGCGCACGACCAGTGATCGTGCGCCTGTGATCGTGCGCTCTGTTTATTCCTGTTCCGCGAAAACGTGCGGGATGACGATCCGACCGATCAAATATTCCGGGATTTGATCCAACGGCTGGGATATTTTGTTGGGGGGCTTTAGGGCTTGGATGAGGGGTTAATCCCTCATATTTTCAAGCCTTTTCTCTCTCTTAGGTTGGAGAAAGGAGAAGGGGGCAAGGAGGAAGAAGAGGGGAGATCCGCCATTGTTGGAGCTTCGGAGCTCCGATCGCCGATCCGAGACCGGCAACGCGTAGAGGGCGTCAAGGCGCTTCTTCTCCACCGTTTGGTTGCAAGCTTCTCATGGCTAGGAGGAGATCACAAAAGGTAACGACATTTCTCCTCCCGGTCTTTAGGATGCGTGTTTGGCATCCCTTTATTTTCTGCATTTTGGCACCGGATCCGTCAAGTGAGAGGGATCCGGGTCGCCTTGGTTCAAGAGGAACCACCGGGTTGATTGTGCCCATCCCCGGCATGTTTTGCGCTAGAGATCCGCTCCGTTAGTGGATTAGGCATTGTGGGTGAAGCCGGATTTGTGGCCGTTGGTCCGATCCGGTGATGTTGATTTACGCGCATTTTAGGGGTTTTGTTAGAAATCCGAATACGGCGAACTCGTCATTGTGATGCCCTTGTAGCTTCGTGTGGTAACGAATGTTGGGTTTAGGGCGGAGAAATAATGTGCGGATTTTGGGGCTTGTGATGCCTAGTGTTGGGCGAAGGCGTGATTGGTCTTTGTGGTCGGCTGGCTATCCCGTGAAGACTGAGATTCACGTGTGGAGAGTGTCCCGGCAAGATTAGTCCCTTCGATTGTTGACTGATGAGAATGTCTGTGCTGCGGATGAGTCTGTTGACGGTCGCCAGGCGAGGCAATCGGTGGACGATGTCCCGAAAGTAAGCCCAGGGCCTTGGGACGTTTTGGTTGGCCAGAATTCTTAGAATCGGTCTTGGTGCGTTGTTGGCGGCCCGAGCATGTGAGCTGTCAGACAAGCCCGATGGCATGGTGAGCCAGGCGAGGTGGGTCTCAGCGAGAGCGCTTGGCCTTGGGTTTTGATGACCGAGCTCGCTAGGTCCCCTCCTCCTCCTTCGACTCCTAGGTACCGCGCGGGAGGAAGAAGTGGGGGACGAGCAAGGAACAAGCAGGTGACAGGGAAATTGAACTAGTATTTATACACAAGTGAAAAAAGGACTAATCTAATCATGTCTAGGCATGAGTATAAGCAGGAGTATAATAAAGGTGTACAGTAATAATTAAGCAGTAACTAGAGCAAGTAAAGCAAAGCAGTAAGAACAGTAGCGACAAATAAATCAACCTCGTACCCTAACTTATATGAATGCCCATACAAACTTATAAGTTAGGATTTCCAGGAATTATAACTCATCATATAAAGGAGCCCATACTAATTTATATGATGAGGATCTGCAAGTGCGTATGCTATGCTTATGCTATGAATGATTATGCAATGAACTCACACACACAACTCTGTGCACACAGACCTTTGTAGTTCCCTCTATTTGAGAGGAAGCCAACCTCTCGGGTACCAACCGCTGTAACACACGGTGGTAGCGGACCGGGCTGTCCACTCCTAGGCGGGTATACACTCTACCAGGCCTAGACCGCACGTACGCCTCGACGCTAAACAACTGCGGAGCTCTGCGTACTCTTTGCTGGAGTCCACCAGACTGTGAGCCAAGTGAGAGGTGTCTTCGGGGAACTGTCATCCCGACACGCAGCCAAGCTGGCCCCTTAGACCCCTACACACCCGCTAAGTCAACGTACCGCGGTCGGAGTGACGACCTGCCTAGTACCGAAGACCTGCCACATTTCTGAGAAAGTTACCGGGATAATCATCCCCTCGAGGTTCCCGCTCGTCTAACCGAGCACCACAACACTGCCACTCCCGCAACTGGGAGGGGTTACATAAATCCAATCTTACCCTACTATGGCTACTCTTGCCTACTTTAAATGTTATTGCAGTTTAGGGTTAATCTTGGACTTCCCGAGGGCTACCCTGCAAGGGGCTCGCTATGGTACTAGGAACTACAGTGGGATGACACCCCAAAGTTCCCTTTCTCAAGACACTTAGTATTATTGGTCGTGTTTCCTTACTTATTTCTTAGGTTACTTCTTTGGTGATTTAAGGTAAGTCCTGGACTTCCCGCGGTCCACCCGGTGAAGGGTTCCCGGCGGTACTAGGGGACGCAATGGGCTCAACCCCACCATCCTCCTCAAGACATTTACTTTAGTTGGTGGTTAACAATTGGTTCACCCTTCATCGTTTCCTATAGTTAAAATGACTTAGCTCATCTCCCGTCCCACCCAAATGGGTTGGACGTACCTTCATTCCTCCTACGTTGACTCTAGCACAACCGCACAACTAACCCTAGGATTGACCCTCCCTGAATCCTTGTGTGCTATAACTCAATTACTGATTGTATGCCACTTCTAAACACTACTTAGTGGTCTGAATTGTCTAAAACTCAAAACTCTATTTTTACTAAACGCAGACCACTAATTTGAACTAACCATCACCCCATAAGTGGACCCCTCTAAAAACTCATCACCAAGGACTCCAGTAATTATCCAAGGCTCCCACTGACCCTAGCAAGGTATATTCCAATTTCCATAATTTTCCATATTAATTTGTTATTTAATATAATTTTAAGTAGTTAAGGCCTTAAGTCACATTACACATGAACTACCCACAAAATGATTCTTCATGCTACATGAGAGTTATCAGTAAGATATTATTCTATATCATGGTGGTTCACTGAGTATCATGACCCTAGGATGTCATTTGGCCTACTAAATCATCACAATTGCCTATTTACCAAAGTGCCACTATAATTAGGAAAAATAGTATCTCACTTCTGAAAATTCTACAAAAATTACCATTTGTCCATATGGGGACCTAGAGTCCCCTGCCAAATTATTATGTCATTACCATGTGTTTTGATATTTTAAACTGATTAAACATCCAAAGGTGGCAATTATCAATTTCTACATGAGGTACAAGAAATATAAATCAAAAAGCTTCCAAACTGTGGTCATGGACACATATTAACATAAAATGACAGATTACCAAGTATCATAACATTGCCTCATGATTTGATATTTTAAATAGATTAAATTCTCAAGGGTTGAATAATCCAACTTCTACATGAAGTACAAGAAATATAATTCATTAAATTTCCAAACAATTGTCATGGGCATATATTAACCTAAGACTACAGATAACCAAGTATCATCTCATTGCCCCATGATTTGATATTTTCAAAGGATTTAATACACAAGGGTTGAATAATCCAATTTCTACATGAAGTACAAGAAATATAATTCAGCATGCTTCCAAACAATTATCATGGGCTTATATTGACATAATTTGACAGATTCCAAAGTATCATAACATTGCACTATGATTTAGTATTTTAAATGGATTAAATTCTCAAGTGATGTAAATTTCACTTTCTACTTGAAGTACAAGAAATAGAATTCAACAGGCTTCCTAACATTTATCATGGGCTCATATTGACATAAAATGACAGATTCCAAAGTATCATAATATTGCCACATGATTTGGTATTTTAAAAGGATTAATTACTCTTAAGCTAGCAAGCACTTAAAGCTTCTCTTTCAAAGACCTTGCATTTTATTTTACCATAACCTCATTTCACCCTAATACATCCACTGATGGTATATCATAGTCATACAAGGTCATATGACCTTGCATTTTATTTTATTAAGGAAAGGGGGAACTTTCATTTATTAGGGAGAACTACACCTAAATACCCCTAAAAATTCTCATTTAATTTACTATGTCAATTTATGCTCCTACAACCATATCTACAAAGTCCCAAGCTATGGCAAGAGCATTTGATCCTATGCTCTTCACAAAACTCAACTTGTACCCTTAAGGGTTTACCTTTTAGGGTATTAGGTCTCATCACCCTAATGGCTCCAAATGGACCATTAGGGTGTGACACAAGCAATTGCACATCCATGCCAACATATCCAATCATGAGGGGGAGAGGCTAACACACTCCACTCCTCAAAAATGACCTAAACCCTAGTTTGACCCTTAAAGGCCCTCATTAGGGTTTCCAATTTTTCATATCAAATCAACTCCAAATGGAGTGAAATTTTAGGTGGGCACTATACATATACAAAAGAGCCATCCACCAAAGTTTGGTGCCATTTGGACATCGTATGCTCCAAAAATCAACTTAATTCAAATATTCTAGCTACCACAAAAACCCTAGTTAAAATTGTCTACCAAGGGCTGTCCCTTTGGCCGGGAGTGCCCCTAGGGTATACCTACCCATGGTTAAAAGCACAGCTCCAAAGATGGAGGGGTTTGACCTAGGCAATTTTTCTAATGGACTGACCTAGTGTAGGACCAGTCCTAGTAAAAGGGCTCCTCTGGGGTCTACTCACCTCCAAATGACAAATACTTAGTTTCTAATAAAACTAGACAGATATGTCTTCAATAGTGTGTCTCACACCATTTTCATGATTTGGCCATTAAAGGCCTCAATTTGGCTCCTTAAGCTAAGTGAAATTCCTGGCCCAACATACAGAAACCCTTAAGCCATCCTCACTCCAAAGAGGGTTCACCCACAAGGAGTGGTCCAATGGACCCAATATTTTTAACACTATGTGGACATAGCCTAAACTTCACCCCACCCTAATATGGGGGTCCCACAAGGGGGTTTGTCCACCTAATTATCATAAATTTCATTTTCAATGTTTGGACTAAAACTATAGAAAAATATGCCCCAAAAATTATGATTTTTGGGCACAAAGTAGGTCAGGGATAGTTACAATAGGGTTTAAAATTTCAGCCCTAAACTCCAAGCCAAATGGTAGTTATGGTTGTTTTAGTAGTGAGAATTATTTTGTACCAGTCTCAGCAAAATGGCTCTACAGGAGTCCAATCAACTCCAAATGGTTTGATCTAAGGTTTAAATGAAAGTAGACTTCCAGATCTATAAAGGTTATCTCAGGGCATTTTTTGATTTATGGCGTCTAAGGGCCTTAAAATTAAGCTACAAAAAGGGTTACAGAACTGCTAACAGCACACCAAGGCCATGTGTTAATTAAGGCGCTGATCTTGCACAGATCTTAAAGCGGATTGGGCGGCGCTCCTTTATCATCTTCCTCGAGCCAACGGCCCAGATCTGCCTGTCCTGGAGCCGCTTGAAACCGAAAATCCTAGCCGTCCTTCCATCTCCCTGGCCAGCCACCGCCACCACCACCTCCGTTGAGGTGGTGCCGATCGATTGGCGGTGGATTGGTCGCCGGAGGAGGCGGTTTCCGACGGTTCTACTAAGAAACCCAAACGGCTAAAACCATGGAAAATACGAAATGAACTCGGCTCAATTGAGCTCGAACTCGACTCCTAACGATCCTAGATGCTAGCACAGTCAGAGGGGGGGAGAAGCGGACCTGGAAACGAGCTGGGCGGCGAGTGTTCCGGCGGTTTGCCATCTCCGTCTCCGTCTCCGGCGAGCTTGCTACAGAACTCGTTCCTCCACCGAATTCCTCGATCCAAGGCTCTATCCCGATTGTAAAAACATTTCTGAAGCTCGTGGAGGGGTTTAAATGGGGAGAGGAGGCCGGCCTTGGGAGGTTTGGAGCTGGGGGTCACGGGGTTGCCACCTCAGCCGACAAGGCTGCCTCCACCAGCTTTCTAGCTCCTCCTCAGCACTCATCTCCCTTCAGGGAAGAGCCCAAGGCTGATTGGGAGGAGAGAGAGGGAGAGGGGAACCTTTTGCTTTATCAAACCACTTTTGTCCCCTCCTTTAGCCCAATCCCCACTTGTATTAGCTTGGGTTAGCCCAATATTCCCTAGCCACCCTCCACCTGATCTCTCATGAGCCTAATTAAATCTTACAACTTTAGACTTAGACCTTAATTAATTGGGATAATGACTTGGTCACTCAAATTGAGCTTAAGCCCATTTGGGTTGACTTTGACTTTGACTATTTGGGTTGACTGGTCCCCTATGTAGGTCATGGGTCCCATGTCATCACCCAATAGGGCTTGGCCCATGGTGGGGCCCTATTTGGCCCAATTAGATCAAAAGATGTGAAATTACCCAAAATGTCCTTCCTTGGGACTTTGGCCCAATTGGGGGAAATTGTCCCTTCCAAGATGGGGCTTTTTGGTCTCTTAGATCCCTAATGATGTTTAAAGACTAGATGTGGAGTCAATTTTAAGGTTTGAAAGCAAATTGACCACATTTGGGTTGAGTTGACCTTTTTGCCCTAATTTGGATTTTGACCAAATTGGAGAGTGTTGACCATCCCATGAGGGGGCTTTTGGGTCCAATGGGTCCCTAATCATGTTTAGAGAGTAGGGGGAGGGTCCATTTGATCATTGGAAGGCTAATTGGCCCTCATTTGGTTGATTTGGGTTTTTGCCTAAAAGTGCCCTAATTAGGGCATTGGCCCAATTAACGGAAATTGGATACCCCATGATGGGGCTTTTGGGACCTTTAGGTTCAACATTATAATTAGGTTATAGATGTGAGATCAATTTGGTCATTGGGTGGCCAATTGGTTATAAGAGGGTGGATTTGACCATTCTGCCCCTTGTCACACCTTGGCCCAATTGAGGAGGAAGGGTTACCTCATGATGGGGATTTTGGACTAAAACTATAGAATTGAGCCCCACCAAGGGGTGATGTTCACCCCATCACCCTTCATTAAGGTTTAGGGGACTAAGGGTGGCCTCAATTTGGGGAAATTGGAGTCCAATTGGCCCTCCTTAGCAGCTTGGGTCCTATCTGATTGGGACTTTAGGTGTGCACTTAGCAAAATTCTCATCCTAAGGGGTCCTCAAGGCTCCTCATTCCACCCTTTGAGCTCACCATTCTCACACTAGGGGTCTAGTAGGATTGGGGATGTTACAAAGGTCTCACAAAAGACTGCTTCTACAGTCTAATGACCATATCAGATGATGACAAAGATATTGTTCCTTTCACCGGTCGGGTATTATCTTCTACACCTCTTTCATGTTCAGAAATGGCATCTGATGCTAATGAAAGCTACTATTCGGAAGAGGATTCTGAGTTGACTACTAAGTATGAGGAAATGTTGAAGGGTTTTAATAAGTGTCGAAAGCTTGCTAAAACTCAATCAAAGGAGATTCAATCCCTAATGGATCAATAATCAAACCTCAGAAAGGAGATTGAAAAATGTAACCTACTCAGGGATGAAATCTTATCCTTGAAGATTGCTCTCTCCGAGGCCACTTCAGCAGGCATTCAGAAGAGTGAAATTATCAATGATTTGACGAAACAGCCTGAGGCTGAAAAGAAGATCACAATGAACTTCTCTAAGCCCAAGACAGTTTTGCCTATCATAGACACTTTCACTACTATTTCTAGTAGTAGTGGATTGGGCCATGTTGCTGAAAAGAACCTAAGTAAGTCAGCCAAAAGAAGAGCTGCTAAAGCAAAGGGTAAGGGTCCACAGTGTGCTCCAACTTTCAAGAAGGTGATTTTTCCTACGAACACCTATGATTTTGAGAGCATGTATGGTCACTTCAGCAGACCAACCCATGTTGAGCCTGCCAAGGTGAACTCAGTGTGGACCAGACCCAGAAACTTTGGATCTAGCTCCCTCAAGGCTCCTTATGAGGAAGTTCAATTGAAGCATCATGGATCATTCGTTCATGGATCAAATGCTAAGAAAGCACCGCAGGTTAAGCCTATTGAGCCTAAGAATTGTGTATGTTGCACCAACGAGGCTTCTACCTCCAAGGTTGCTCCTCTGCAAAGCCACCCGTTCAAAAGGCTCAGCAGAACACAAAGAGGAGATACAATAGATTTGAATGCTGGTGCGGTGGCAAAATTGGTCATTTCGCCATAGACTGTTGGTTCAATCATACTGTGCCAAGAACTCCACGAGTTAACAGTGTAAGACCGACCACTTGCAAAGTTAATGTTCCAAGTGGTGTTCCACTAACAAGGAACCAAGGGCCCAAAAATGTTTGGGTTCCTAAGGGGTATTGATCATGTTTGCAGGAATGTCCAAAGGCCAACGAAATTCCTATCTGGTATTTGGACAGTGGTTGCTCTCGGCACATGACCGGGAGAAGAAGATTACTTCAGGATTATGTTCTAGTTGAAAACGGGCCTAAAGTAAAGTTTGGCGGATCTGAACGAGGTATTATTATAGGCTATGGTTCAATAACCAACGGCTCAGTCGTTTTCACACGTGTAGCTCATGTGAAAGGATTGAAATACAATCTGATTAGCATAAGCCAACTATGTGACAAAGGCTATACCGTTGAGTTCTTTAGAGATAGATGCCTGATAAAGATGTCCGTATCTGTGGAAACTATTTTAATAGGCTCTAGGAGTAGTGGTATATACTGTTTGGATTTTATATGTTTACAGTCTTCTACCCCAGTGTGTTTTGTTGCCAAAGATAGTGCATCTCTTTGTGACCAATGGCACAAGAGACTAGCACATATTAATTTCAAAACTATATCTATGTTATTTTCTCACAACTTGGTAAGGGATGCCCCCAAAGTTAAATGCATTAAAGAGAGCCCTTGTCATGCTTGCCAAATGGGTAAGCAAACAAAGGCTAGCTTTAAGAGCATAATTGGCAATAATTCTACCAGATGTCTTCATCTGCTGCATATGGATTTATTTGGTCCAATGTCAGTTAGAAGCTTAGGTGGGAAAGCTTACACCTTGGTTATTGTTGATGACTATTCTCGGTTTGCATGAGTGTTCTTTCTAAAACTTAAGTCAGAAACCTTTGGCATATTCACTACATTTGTCAAGCTTATTCAGAATGAACTTGATTGTTCAGTGGTCAAAATCAGAAGTGACCATGGAACAGAATTTCAGTCTGGGTCCATGACAGAGTTTTGTGAAAGTCAAGGTATCTCCCATGAGTTTTCCTCTCCACGTACTCCACAGCAAAATGGAGTAGCCGAGAGAAAGAATAGAACCCTCATATAAGCTGGCAGGTCTATGTTGAGTGATTCTGCTCTTCCAGAATACTTCTGGGCAGAAGCTATCAACACAACTTGTCATGTGCAAAACAGAGCACTCATCAATAAGAACCATCGTAAGACCCCATATGAGATTCTAAAGGGCAGAAAAACAAGGATTTCATATTTTAGAATTTTTGGCAGTAAATGCTATGTACTTAACAATGGGAAGCATCCTACAACCATGTTTAGTGAAAAATTTTTTGAAGGTATTTTCGTAAGATATAGTAGCCATAGTAAGGCATATAGGATTTTCAATAAGAAAACTCTGGTGGTAGAGGAAACAGTCCATGTTGTATTTGATGAGACGAGCCTGCTGCATAACAACTCGTCTAGTGTGTTCATTGAAGATGCAGGTGAAAAGTGATGACTAGTTTTTAGTCATCGTTTTTAGGTTAGTTTAGTTTAAATTTCCCTAGTTTTAATTATATTCCCTTTGCATTTTATGGTTGTTAAGCTTTAATATTGTTATTTTATGATTTTATGTTGTTTTATGTTGTTATGTTTTTATATTGTTATTTTATGTTTGTTATTTTATATTGTTATGTTTATTATCTTATGTTTATTATTTTATTTTGTTATTGTTAATTTATGTTGTTTTATGATTTTATGTTATGTTGTTATGTTATGTGGTTATTTTATGTTTATGTTGTTATTTATGTTTTGTTAAGTGTTTTTATATAAAACTATGTTGTTATGTTTTGTTATATTATATTGTATTAACTAATTTAATGTCTTTGTTTTGTTGTAGGATGGTACAACCCAAGCTCAAGCCAAGCAGCCCCCTCCATTTGGTGCAGCCCAAGCTTCACAAATCCAAGACCGAGCATCCATTTGGAGCAGCCCCCTTGTGCTGGCCGAACCTCTTCATACAGCCCCCTTTATTTGGAGCAGCCCCATGCCATCTACATGCAGCCCCCATATGTGTTGGCCGAAATTCACCATGCAAACCACCACCTTTGCATGACACTTGTGCTGGCCGAAATTCCTCCTCCCTCCTCTCTCCTATTTTTCTTAAATGAAATCTCACCTCTCTCCTCTCTCTTCTTTATTTTATTTGAATCTCATTCTCTCTCACCCATTTCACATGGCCGGCCACCTTCACTCCACTCTCTCTCTCTTTTTTATTATTTTATTCTTCTCTCTCTCATCTCTTAACTCACATCCATTCCCTCTTACCTCTCTCTCTCCCCTCTTTCATTTCTCATACATTCCCCTTTTTTCTTTCTCTCTTAATAAAAAGAATGCATTGTAGGTGGCCCTCTCTCTTTCTTCTTCTCTCTCTCCAAAATTAATACATTCATCTCCCATCTCCCAAGCATGTGGCCGAAATCCCCTTGCTCTCCCCTCTTCTCTTTTCATTTCTAGAACCTTCCCTCTCATCTATAAAAAGACCCCTTGGCCAAAGCATTGGAGGAGGTTGGAAGTAGAGAGGAATTATAATGCTAGTAGTGATATTGTGTAAGCTTTTGAAAGTTCTTTTTGTTGTTCTTATTCTTAGATTATTGTAATCCTTTTTAGTATAATATTATTGTTCTTGTAATTCTCTTATTGTACTTCTCTTCTATCCATCAATGAAAATGTTTTCTTTCTCCAATATCGTCGTTTCTATTTCCATTATGCGTAGCTAATTTTCCGTTAGTGTTTGATCAAGAGGATCCATGAAATGAGATGAGATTTCTTTTTATATCTTAGTTTTGCTTTTGTTTAAATTATTCTCGATCCTTCTTTGATTTATTTTTGCGTCGACTCCATATTTCCGGTATACGGTAGTAGACCCTTGATCTCATTTCATAATAGTCGAGAGACTCATTGATTTGAAAGATCACTCAAAGAAGGAAGGAGTTGCACGCACCCCTAGAGATAGGATGACGTAAATCCTCCGGATTGGAGTCAAATCCAATAGTGCGGTTCACTTCGATAATGCGGCTTTAAACCTGTTTGTTTTACGAAGAGATTCGGAACAAACCGTCTATAAGTTAGGAGATTTAGTACTCTAGCGAGACTATCTCTCATTTTCGGAACCGCCACGGTCAAGAATTATTTTGCAATCGTAGAACTAAATTTTACTACTTTCTTGTCTCTTTTCATGGTGAATCTTTGATCAAACGCTATTTTCTTAATCTGATTTTATCATTTTAATATCGTCTTTAATATTGTCTTAAAAATTCTCAAAATCACCCAACACTCGTACGGTAGGATAATAGTAGAAAGCGTGAGTAGTAATGCTTGACAGCCCCGTGTTTTAAATACGACCTTGGTACTACAATTTGATAGGTACACTTGCCTCATCGGGTTGATAGTAAATTAATCACCAACTTTTTGGCGCCGTTGCCGGGGATTTTTGTCAATATTAAGAAAACGCCGTCGCTATTACTTCTACAAAAATAAAAAAAAATTATTATTATTATTATTATATATTATAATCAATCCATATCATCGTTTTTTTTCTATCCTACCTAAAATCCTGGAAAGGACGCTTTGGGCTTGAATTCCCATCACAGCCTCTAGTACCGTTGCAAACCCTTCACAGGGCAGATCTCGGGAAGTCCAGGACTAACATAATCCGCCTAAGAAAAATCAAAAAATTAAATTTTCTCTTTCTTTTTTGGTAACAGTTTTTCTTTATCATGGAATCATCTTCTTTTTGCGCTCTTTGCGGGTCGCCCGACCATTTTAATTTTGTATGTTTTTCGGGAACCCCTCCCTCATATGATTTCAATTTTTCTGGAGTAGGTCAAAGTGGCCAATTTGATCCTCACTCAAATTTTTATCCTACATGGGAGGTGGGGAACCCGTCTTATTTTTCGCATGATTTTGCCCTGCAAAGCGCCGCGCCTCAAATTTTTAATTCTATCGATAATGGGTATCTTGAATTGCAAACTTCTTTAAATAATATCAATTCGCATTTTAAGACCATTATCGATTATTTTTCTCGTGAGGCCGCATCTTTTTCTTCGTCTTCTTCTCCGTCTCCTCCAATTTCTTTATGTAATGAGTCACCGGATATCCCGGCTTGTCTTATTCCTCTCGAGGAAGATACCTATTCGGATGTTCCGGATTGTTTCCTTCCTCCTTTGGATGACACCCCTATGGATATTCCGGCGTGCTTTTTACCTTTTGAGGATGACGAGACGCCTCAAAATCCTCCTTCTTTTTCTGAAGACGTTGGTGATTCCATTTCTGATTTAAATTCAACTGTTCCAACTTTTTCAATTTTTAACGAGTCTTTTTCTTCCTCTCCTTTTATTTTAGATACTTCCTCTTTAGTTCTTTCTACCCTTTTTTCTTCTCCCGAAATTTCACAAGTCTCTCCTTCTCCTTGTGAAATTTCAGTTAATGAAACTTCTTTTTCTACTTCTTTTATTTCTCTTTCTATTTCTTCTTCTTTTTCTTCTTCTTCTTTTGACGGCCCCTTCTTTCCCATTCTACATGCGGCGGAGTTCTTCTATAACTCCGTCCGTTCATTTTCGGGCGTCATTCCCTTGAAGATTCCACCGCATGTCGGTGCGATTCTTCAATTTTTCTTCTTTTTGAATTACTCTCCTAAGCGCATACTTAGGGAGTTACCAATTCACTTTAGTTTTTATTTTCCATTTAGCTAACCAATAACGTCGGGCTCAGACGACGTTAAACAAAGAGCGCTCTTGGGAGGCACCCCTTGCTTACCATTTTTGTTCTTTCTTCTCTTTTTATTTTATTTTGCAGGAATAAAACCTTTGGCGGTTCGTTTGGCTCCATTTTCTCTTCCTTAGGCCTGAGTCGGTTTCCAGCTCAAGCATGGGGGAGCGACATATGCATTCGGCCTCACGAATCCGGGGAAGTCGTTTTTTTATTTACTTTATTGCCCCCCCCCCCCCCCCCCCCCCCTTCTTTTCTTCTTTTCTTTTTTTTTCCTCATACTTACTATTCAACATTGGGGACAATGTTGAACTTTAAGCATGGGGGAGTGTTTTCCCTTTCTTTTTAAGTCTTTCAAAAAAAACACAAAAAAAAAAATTTTCAAAAAATTATTATAGTACTATTTTGATTCTTTAGCCTTATGAAAAAATCCAAAAAATTTAAAAAATATATAAAATCTATTTGAAAATCAAAGTCTAAAATTATTTTCTATCTTTATTTTTTTGCGTATTCTAGTGATGTGTATGCCCGAGCGGTTCTTTTGTCCTAGGTAGAATTTGCTTGAATAGGTTTTCTAAACTTATTAGTTTAACATATTTTAGTTTTACATTTTTCCAATCTCTAAATATAGATATCAGTCTTTTAAGGACTACAAGTTAGCAAATTGTAGTTTTTCATTATATTCGGCGTTATTACCTAGGAACGGTTGCTAAATAGCGTTATCACTTTTTCATTTAGGGATAACTCTTTCTTGGTGTCTAGAACTTGTCCCTAGCTACTCTCGAAGCATGTGCGTAGTTTTGATTTTCACGAACTTTAGAAATGATCTAGGACATCCTTTTGACCCGTTTGAGCCTTTTTGCCCACCGAAAATTTTACCCTTGCTAAAATAATTTTGGGCCTTTTTCCTTTTTCTTTGTTTAGCTCCACCTTCCAATTTTCACCAAAGCCAAAAGGCCCTTCCTATTTCACACTAGACTTTGAGCTTTATTTCAATATCATTATTGTGATGGGAAGTATTTTTAAAAAATGGAAAGGAAATCTTTAGTTCGCATTTGGAGCTCTGTTTTGTGTAATGGAAAAAAAATGATTATCAAAGAAAAAAATGAAAATGAAATAAAAAAAAAAGAAGTTATTTTTGGCCAAGTATGAAAAGAAAAATTTTATGGCCTTGTGTTTGTTTTCCTTTAGTTTGAATTGGAGAAAATGACATACTTGTCATTTCTCATCCTTGTAATTTTATGTTTATTTAAAGCTCACCCTTGGTTTAGTGTGTTTGCCATCATTTTTATCCTTGAATTCCAATTCCCAATCATCTACCTAAACCAAAGTACTACGCCTATTAAGTCCTAGTGATCTTTAGAACGTGTTACAAATTTGCGTAGTGGAGAGAGTGTAAACGAACAAGCCTATGGCCACCATCATTGATGGATTTCTTTGGAGGTTATTTTGAGGTGATTTAGGGGTAGTCGCCATTTTAGCAACCTAGTAATTCGTCTAATACGCCGTTTATTTTGAAACTCTATATTTTTGGTGTTCTTATGTTCCAAAACTTTTTGGATGTCTTGTTTTAGGGATTTAGAATTGTGTAATCCTTCTTTATGTTTCAATAATATTTTTAGGTTTCCTCTTTCAAGTTTTCTATTTTGGATATCTCACCTCACTAGTTGCTAGCATAGAAATTAGGATAGTTTAATTTTCAATTTTGGTTTTCTTAATTATGCAACTTAAAATTATTTTTCTTTTTGTTTCCCCTCTATTTCGATTTCCATTTGCTTGGGGGCAAGCAAACTCTTAAGTATGGGGGAGTTTGATGACTAGTTTTTAGTCATCGTTTTTAGGTTAGTTTAGTTTAAATTTCCCTAGTTTTAATTATATTCCCTTTGCATTTTATGGTTGTTAAGCTTTAATATTGTTATTTTATGATTTTATGTTGTTGTATGTTGTTATGTTTTTATATTGTTATTTTATGTTTGTAATTTTATATTATTATGTTTATTATCTTATGTTTATTATTTTATGTTGTTATTGTTAATTTATGTTGTTTTATGATTTTATGTTATGTTGTTATGTTATGTGGTTATTTTATGTTTATGTTGTTATTTATGTTTTGTTAAGTGTTTTTATATAAAAATATGTTGTTATTTATGTTTTGTTATATTATACTGTATTAACTAATTTAATGTCTTTGTTTTGTTGTAGGATGGTACAACCCAAGCTCAAGCCAAGCAGCCCCCTCCATTTGGTGCAGCCCAAGCTTCACAAATCCAAGACCGAGCATCCATTTGGAGCAGCCCCCTTGTGCTGTCCGAACCTCTTCATGCAGCCCCCTTTATTTGGAGCAGCCCCATGCCATCTACATGCAGCCCCCACATGTGTTGGCCGAAATTCACCATGCAAACCACCACCTTTGCATGACACTTGTGCTGGCCGAAATTCCTCCTCCCTCCTCTCTCCTATTTTTCTTAAATGAAATCTCACCTCTCTCCTCTCTCTTCTTTATTTTATTTGAATCTCATTCTCTCTCACACATTTCACATGGCCGGCCACCTTCACTCCACTCTCTCTCTTTTTTATTATTTTATTCTTCTCTCTCTCATCTCTTAACTCACATCCATTCCCTCTTACCTCTCTCTCTCCCCTCTTTCATTTCTCATACATTCCCCTTTTTTCTTTCTCTCTTAATAAAAAGAATGCATTGTAGGTGGCCCTCTCTCTTTTTTCTTCTCTCTCTCCAAAATTAATACATTCATCTCCCATCTCCCAAGCATGTGGCCGAAATCCCCTTGCTCTCCCCTCTTCTCTTTTCATTTCTAGAACCTTCCCTCTCATCTATAAAAAGACCCCTTGGCCAAAGCATTGGAGGAGGTTGGAAGTAGAGAGGAATTATAGTGCTAGTAGTGATATTGTGTAAGCTTTTGAAAGTTCTTTTTGTTGTTCTTATTCTTAGATTATTGTAATCCTTTTTAGTATAATATTATTGTTCTTGTAATTCTCTTATTGTACTTCTCTTCTATCCATCAATGAAAATGTTTTCTTTCTCCAATATCGTCGTTTCTATTTCCATTATGCGTAGCTAATTTTCCGTTAGCGTTTGATCAAGAGGATCCATGAAATGAGATGAGATTTCTTTTTATATCTTAGTTTTGCTTTTGTTTAAATTATTCTCGATCCTTCTTTGATTTATTTTTGCGTCGACTCCGTATTTCCGGTATAGGGTAGTAGACCCTTGATCTCATTTCATAATAATCGAGAGACTCATTGATTTGAAAGATCACTCAAAGAAGGAAGGAGTTGCACGCACCCCTAGAGATAGGATGACGTAAATCCTCCGGATTGGAGTCAAATCCAATAGTGCGGTTCACTTCGATAATGCGGCTTTAAACCTGTTTGTTTTACGAAGAGATTCGGAACAAACCGTCTATAAGTTAGGAGATTTAGTACTCTAGCGAGACTATCTCTCATTTTCGGAACCGCCACGGTCAAGAATTATTTTGCAATCGTAGAACTAAATTTTACTACTCTCTTGTCTCTTTTCATGGTGAATCTTTGATCAAACGCTATTTTCTTAATCTGATTTTATCATTTTAATATCGTCTTTAATATTGTCTTAAAAATTCTCAAAATCACCCAACACTCGTACGGTAGGATAATAGTAGAAAGCGTGAGTAGTAATACTTGACAGCCCCGTGTTTTAAATACGACCTTGGTACTACAATTTGATAGGTACACTTGCCTCATCGGGTTGATAGTAAATTAATCACCAAAAAGCTAAAGGAACTCTCTATGCAAGATGGAGTAAAAACCACAGATGATGCTCCAAAGTTGGCAGAAGAGATCTAGGATCACTCTGAAGATGAACAAGAAGCTCATGAAGAAGAAGATATTCCAGAGGTGTCTGAACCTCAAGTTGCTTCTGAAAATGCAAATAACTTGGGAGTCAGATATTCAAGAGATCATCCAGCTGATCAGATTATCGGAGATCCTTCAAGCAGAGTTCTAACGAGAAGAGGTACAACTAACGAAGTTTTACATTTAAGTTTTCTTTCACAGATTGAGCCGAAGAAGATTGAAGAAGCAAACACCTATCCATCCTGGATCCTTGCTATGCAAGAAGAGCTCAACCGATTCAAGAGATGTAAAGTTTGGGAGTTAGTACCAAGACCCAAAGGACAAAATGTGATTGGAACCAAATGGGTCTACCGGAACAAGCTTGATGAAAAGGGCATCATTACAAAGAACAAAGCAAGACTGGTTGCACAAGGATACAGGCAAGAAGAAGGGATTGATTTTGATCAGACCTTTGCACCAGTAGCAAGACTTGAAGCCATCAGATTATTTCTGGCATATGCCGCATATAAGGGCTTTAAGGTTTTCCAGATGGATGTGAAGTCAGCCTTCCTGAATGGAGACCTTAAAGAGGAAGTATATGTAACTCAGCCTCCAGGTTTTGTAGATTCTAACTTTCTTGATCATGTATATTATTTACATAAAGCTTTGTATGGTCTCAAACAGGCACCCCGAGCCTGGTATGAGACATTGTCTAGGTTCCTTCTTGAGAACAAATTTACAAGAGAAACAATAGATAAGACATTGTTTCTTAGGGAAGTAAAAGGCGAGATTTTGCTTGTGCAAATCTATATCGATGATACTATATTTGGTTCTACAGATGACAAACTTTGCAAAAGGTTTTCTAACTTGATGCAAGGTAAGTTTGAAATGAGCAACATGTGTTTGTGCCAGCTATCAGGTGAACTGTAAGGAATCTCATTATGCCGCTGCAAAGAGGATTTTGAGATACACTAAGGGTACACCAAATCTCGGCTTATGGTACCCGAGAAGCAATGATTTTGAACTAATTGGTTTTTCAGATGCTGATTTTGCAGGTAGCAAAGATGATAGAAAGAGTACTTCAGGAACTTGCCAATTCTTGGGAAAAAGGCTTGTGTCATGGAGTAGCAAGAAGCAAAATTGTGTTGCAATATCAACTGCTGAATCGGAGTATATCTCTGCCGGCAGTTGCTGTGCACAACTTTTGTGGATAAAAAATCAGCTTGAGGACTATAATTTAAAGCTCTAAGAAATCCCCATGTTCTGTGACTCCTCAAGTGCTATTGCCATAGCAAATAATCTAGTCTCTCACAGCAGAACGAAGCACATCGAGCTTCACTACCACTTCATCCGGGAACATGTTGAGAGTAAGGATATTAATTTGTTATATGTTAATACTGACAAACAAATTGCAAATAGTTTTACGAAGCCTCTGGATGAGACCAAGTTCAATTTCTTCAAAATGGAACTTGGAATGCTTAACAAGGAATCATGAGGACAAGAATATTGGAATTTCACGAGATATCACATGTCAATTTCTTTTATCTTCTCGGACACGTCTCCTTGAAAAGTCTTATTATCAAATTCAATTTATTGGATCCCAAGAGCCATCCGTGAAATCAGGTACGCGCCTAAATTTATTTTATATATATATATAAACAAAGAGAACACGTGATTCCACGCACTCTTCCGTGAAACCCTTCTCGTCTCTCCGTCTCCCTCGAGAAAACACTATTTCTCTTCCCCGATTTCGTCAAGCTCGATGGCGCCCAAAGCCGCTGGAGATTTGCATTCAGGTGGAGAGCTGGTGCGAGGTAGCTTTCGAACTGCTTCAGATGAGTTCAGAAACATTATTTTGATGCTTGATGTTGCCGGGCTCAGTTATGTCTTGGAAGAGCCGGCTAAAATTCTCGAACAAGACGTTCTTGAGTTCTACAGAAATGCAAAAATCTCTGGTCAAGGCAAGAAGATAAAGAGCTGCATCAGGTCTTGTAAAATAGTTTTGAAAGCTAGTGGCATCAACAGGATCTTGAGGATGCCTGAAGTCGAAACAGAGGAAGTGTATGCTGAAGACTTTCTCCAGGCCAAAAGATTCTGTGGCATTCTTCATGAAGGTTCAAAGATAAGAAGAAAATTCATGAATGACGGAGGTAAGCTTCTGTGTGATATTTTGGGAAAAGTCTTATTGTGCAAGGTAGGTTCACATGACTACCTATCTGAAGAAGCCTTTAAGATTCACACAGCTATTATTTGTAGAAAGAGTTTTAATTTTGGTGAAGTTCTTTTTGAGAAAATTAAAGACAACTTTCATGCCCCTAATTTTGGAAGAATTATTAGTTTGTTGCTGAATGGTAGTAATCCAGATTTTTTCAATCTTGGAAGAGGTATCCCCATCCATCACACTAAGAAAATCAACTCCTCTATTTTCTCCAAATGGGAAAGGGTCATTCCAAAGGGTGGAGTCAAGAATGTTGTTAGTGGTGATGAGGACCCTGTGCAGAATGAGAATAGGACTCATGAAGAAGGTCAAACCTCAAGGTGTAGTGGACCTAGTACTGCTCCTGATCAGGGCAGAGGTGAACATGTTGAGGGGGAGCCTCCAACCCCAAGAGACATTGTTGCAAGTGGTGCTGCTTCAAAGGAAATTCCTCCCAGTGAAATTGATCCAGTTCATAATGATCCAGTGTATGTTGATCCAGTTAGTCCTGTTGTTCCTGATACTGTTCCTGACCTGGAAGGTCAAGGGAAATCTGCTGCTGAAGATGAACCTGCTATGTTAGAAGACTCAAGAAGATCCCCTGCAGAATTTGTCTCACATTCAGATCATCATGAAAACTTGCCAGATACTGCATCTGAACACTCTGAATCAAGGAAATCAGCTGCACAGTCTGAGAAATCTGATGCTTTGGACAAGGGCAGTTTTGGTGCTCAGTTGGAGTTTGCCAAGAGGATGTACTTGGCTGAGGGGGAGAAAGAATAGGAAGACATATTTATGGGTGAATCTGCAGTCCCTCATGTGCTGCTCTTGCCCCCTCCAGAAAGTAGTTTGAGACAATCTCCAAGAGCAACAGTGCTTGATGAGCAAGCACACTCTACAAGTTTTGTAGCTGATAGAGTCTCTCCTGATGTTTTTGAAACTGGAGAGAGCTCTCAATCTTCTTTGCTCAAGTCAATTTCAACTTTGTTGCAAGCTCAAACAGAGCATTTTGATCGGTCCATCAAGTCAGTTTATCAGAAAATTGATAAAGTAGATAGTGCTTTGAGGCAGGAAATGGCTGAGATGAAGCGTGAAATGGGCAAATTCAAGAGTGATCAAGAAGCCTGGATGACAAAGGCAAGAAAAGCATTGGACCACACCAATAAGGCAGTTGGGCATGCTCTAAAGAACTTGCATCAGGTTGGTGAAGATGTTGTAAATATAAATGATGCTCAAACAACTCTCAACATTGCTCATGATAAAGGGGTTACTTTTCTAGATAATCAAGTTGAGAGGCAGCTGAACAAACTCTATACCCTCCTACATGAAGATGTCATAAAGGGGGAGGAGAGTATGGTTTCTAAGATAGAGGAAAGTGTCAGTAAAGTGAATGACTTGGATGGTAAAGTTAGTGATTTGGATGGAAATGTATTTTCCAAAATGCAAGAGCTTCAGGAGAACATATTACAAAATGTTGTAGATGTAAATTGGTACACTCATGAATCTACAAGTTGGCTGTTCAAGGAGGTTGCAGGCATGCTTGGATTCACTGTTGTGGACAAATAGCCAGATGCTCCAGGTCCAAGTGCTCCAAGTTCTTCTCAAATTCCTGTTGAGGATTCTGATTTTGCTGAAGCAAATATTCCAGCCTCTACCTACCAAGAGTTCTGGGATGATCCAGTGCTTGAAAGCTCCAAGGTTTCTGAATCTTCTGAAAAGTCTTTGAAAAGGAAGATTTTTGGTGATAAACCTTCTGCTAAAAGGTCCAATCCTCATAAGAAGATCAGAGAATTCTATGATAGGCCTCCTCCAAGAAATTTCCAAGAAAGTCAGAGTCCCGCTTCAAAGAATATCATTCTTACAGCTTTCAACCTTGTTAGTAAGCATCATGAAAGTGTTAGTGATCATTATAGCCAGGATGAATGGGACAAGTTCAAAAAGAGAAAAACTGAAAGGACAATTCATTTAAAGACAGGTGGATCTAAAGAAACTGCTCCTGATAAATATTGGCCTAAGCCAAAGGCATTCTTTGAGAGAATGGAATCTGAACAGAAAAAGAGAGCTGAGGCAGTGGAAAGAATTTTTGGAAAGCAGAAAGGCAAGGATCAAGCATGAGCTGAGCTGTTCTGGAATCATGCTGTTTTTCCTTGTTTATATATATATATATATATATATATATATATTCCTGTGTTAAGATAAACATTGAGCTTTGCTTTAAATATTACTGCCTATTTTGTGCTCGTCTTATTCACTATATTTTCTGAACAATTCAACTTAGTGCATAGGGTTATGACATCTTCAAATATGGGGAGATTGTTGGGTATTGTATCCACAATTACCTGGATTTGAAGATGTCCCCTAGTGAACTAAATTGAATTGAGTATGTATTTGATGATTTCTGTTTAGATGTGTTATGAAAGGTCTTAATGCTAAGTGCACACCAAAGTCAGGTTGCAATGGATCACCAAACACAGTTCTAGACAATGTAATCCCTCATTGTGTAGAACAAAGTGTTGGTCCATGTGTAATCTATCTTTTGGGGTGCACTTCATATTCTCATAACTGAAGGTTTTCAAGGTTGAGGAGTGGAGCAGGCTTTCAGGAGGAAGGAAATTTTTGCTGAGTCAATTCGTCGAGATGTCACGTGAAGTCCCGATGAATCTCGACGAATCCAGACAGAAGCCAAATTTCCAGTTGAAAGAAGAAATTTCTGTGGCTAAGTCCATTCGTCGAATGTTCTCATGAACTCCCAACGAATGTCGACGAACGCAGACAGAAGTCAAAAAGGCAGCTTTGTGAAGGAAATTGTGCGGCTAAGTCAATTCGTCGAATGTTCTCGAGAACGCCCGACGAATCCCGACGAATGAAAACAGAAGGTGCTTTTCATGGGTTGTTCAATCTTTTTAATGGCTAAGTCAATTCGTCGAATGTTCACGTGAAGTCTCGACGAATGACGGACAGACGGATTTCAAAAATATGTTTCATTTTTGAAAATTAGGGTTGGCCGCCATGTGCAGCACACGTGTCGATCATTCCATGTTTGTCGCCCTAGCCGTTGGATTTCTTCCTATAAATAATCTCTTATTTTTAGGGTAAGACATTATTATTATTCAACCCGATTGAAAGAGAAGAACCCAGCCGTCTTCCTTCTTGCTCGCTGAACAAGTTTTTCTGAGATCTAACTTCTGCGCCCTCAAGACTCGTTCTTCAGTGTTGTTAGAGATTTCTCAGATAAGAAGGCTTTTGATTTATTTGCTGCTCCATATTTTTTGAAGATCTTTTCAAGAAAATCAAAGGGCCTATTCAGATCAGGTTTGCCGAGTTTCCTTTCTTCCAAATCTTTAAAGATCCAAGCTTTCATTCTCAAGGAAGAAGAAGACTCAGCTTTTCCAAGATCTGAAGTTAATCTTTATTGAGATTTAATAGAAGTATTTTATTTCAAACTCTATTTGATTCTCGTAGGAGATTTTTCTCCGAGTTATTTTGTAGGAGTATTTTGCTCCGAGTTGTAGGAGTTTATCTCCGAGTGCTTTTGTAGGAGAGGTTGCTCTCCGAGTTTGTAGGAGCCGTTGTCTCCGAGTGTAGGATTTGTTGATAAATCCGAGTTTTGGTGAAGTTGCCGACGCTAGCCCGAAGTGCTAGATAGGCGGAGCGGGAGAGAGGAGTACCCACCTTTGGGGAACCTCTATAAATCTTGTGTCTCTGTGTTGTGATTTTTTTGTTGTGTTTGTGCAATATTTTTTATTCCGCAATCGCAGTAGAGATCACCTATTCACCCCCCCCCCCCCTCTAGGTGATTTAGGTAGACAACAATTTCTTTCAGATGGGTTGGCGCTGTTTAGTTGGTTTGGCCGGCAGGATAGGCGTCTTGTGGGGGAGGCTAGCTCGTATGCTGGCGCTTTCGCAAGGCGGCTGTCCTGGGCATAAGACTCCCCTTGGCCATGTCTTGTGTTCCAGGAGGGGGGTCTTACACCTTGTATCGCTCGATACTGCCGTCTGCCTTCTTCTTGAGCTTGTAGACCCACTTGCATGTCACAGGGGTAATGCCATTGGGCCTAGGAACCAGAGACCAAGTCTCATTCTTCTCAAGAGCTGCCATCTCTTCCTACATAGCCGAATCCCACTGCGTCACCCCTTTGGCCTTCTCAAAGCTCACTGGTTCCCGCTCATCCAGGGGACCAGCAAAGAAACATGAGACAAAGCTCACCATGTTTCCTCCTGTATAGCGATCAGGAGCAATGATCGTTCGCTTCGATCTCCTCAACATCTTCTCCT
Organism: Dactylorhiza incarnata; assembly: GCA_033032865.1. Taxonomy (NCBI): domain Eukaryota; kingdom Viridiplantae; phylum Streptophyta; class Magnoliopsida; order Asparagales; family Orchidaceae; genus Dactylorhiza; species Dactylorhiza incarnata. The sequence goes on along the minus strand of JAWHQI010000352.1, from coordinate 1,495,881 downwards.
GACTCGCAACATCCTCAGCTGCTTCTTCCCAAGCTCCCCTTTGAGACGTACTGGGAGCATCGCTCCCCCTGCTTCCTGATCCAGAAGCCTCCATCTCAGAACTATAAATTGTTGGAGCTTGCTTTCCGCATCTCTTGGTTTGAGAATAACAAATACCATGATGTATTTGATCTACTCTTTTGTGTGTTTATAGGGAACAGGTGATACATGTTAAATAAAGAAACACGTCCTCGTTCATGGATCAAAAAGACAAAATGATGAGTTTTGTATGTTAAACTTCAAACGGCAATAACTTTCAACCCAGGAAGAGTTACGGAACGTGCCACCCCATTTCGAAGATGAGAACGACTCAGTCTACAGTCTGGAGAATTTTCGGATGGCAAAAATGAAGAGGAGCTATCGGATTTCCGACAGCAGTACCGGATTTCCGACAGCGCACGATTTCTTCCGTTCTCCAAACTCTACTCAACGGTTTAGAGCAATCGGATTTCCGATAGCTAGCTAATGGATTTCCGACAGCTAGCTAACGGATTTCCGATAGCTAGCTAACGGATTTCCTATAGCTAGCTAACGGATTTCCGACAGTGCATGATCTTCCCGTAACTTTACGACGTGCAGCAGTTACGCAAGCTAACGGATTTCCGATAGTGATATCGGATATCCGATAGCCCACGTCTCAACCACGGCCTCCACTTCGCGCAGAAACTTTGAATTAGTGGGACACGTGGCAGCCTCTGGAGATATCGAATTTTGGCGATACCTAGCTAACGGAAATCCGACAGCTCTCTTTTATTAAAAGGGTTCAGAACGTCGTGGATTTCAAGCTTTGAAGATTCTAAGTTCCTTCCTGAGTGCATACGAACCAGAGAGCTCCAGAACCTCAAGAACTCCCATTTGTGCTGAGAAGGTTTGAAATTGAAGACGAGATCGGACGCGCTTCTACATCAACGATCATCTCGAGGCTTCAACCTTCCTTTCAGAGATCTGAATTTCTAGGGAGTTCTTATTTTATCTTGTATTTTCATTTATATACAATTTACTTTGTATTGGTAGGGAAAATCGCTTCCTTGTGCGGAGCATCTAAGTCCTTGCGTGGCTTAGGGGAAAATCGCTTCCTTGTGCGGAGCGTCCAAGTCCTTGCATGGCTTGGTGGGAAATCGTGGCCTTGTGTGCTACGTCTAGATCTTAGGAAGATCTAGAGGATAGCTTGGGCTTGGTATAGGGAAAGATAAGTCATAGCCTTCCGGTCCTTAGTAGAAGGACCGGTAAAATTGTAAAAGTTTTATTTTACCATTATTGCCTTGATCTTAAGCTTTATTAAGATCGTTATGTTCATGTATGTCTTTGTCATATTTAATAAAATTATGAATGTTACTTTATTGAAAATTAATTGAGTATTTATTAATATAAAATTTGTGTTTAGAAAATTTCGATTAATTATTTTTAAGAAAAGTGAAAGTTGGTGAAAAATTCTTAAGTAAAAATCATAATTTAAAAAGGCCCTTATTCACCCCCCCCCCCTCTAAGGGCGCCACAAGATCCAACACGTGGTATCAGAGCCAGGTTATTCCAAATCGGCTTAACAACCGGGAATAATGGCGTCTCTTGATCATGATCTCGCTTCTACTAGTGGGAAAATTTTAATATAAATGAAAAAGTATTATCACCACCTTTATTTATGGGAAAATATTTTAAAGGGTGGAAAATATTAATGAAAAATTTTCTTAAGGCCTTAGATGAAAAAGTTTGGAATATTACTATTAAAAAGCCATCTAGCGTACTAACTAGAAACGAAATTATTTTAAATGCAAAATCTATGAATAGTATATTTTGTGCGTTAGACCAAAATATTTTCAAACTTATTTATACTTTACCTACCGCATATGAAATTTGAAGTTTTCTTGAAAGAACTTATGATTCTCCTTCTACAGGTACGGAACATTCACAAGAACCGGAGAATATGCAAGCCTATGCAAATATTCAAGAAAGCTACACAAAGGATGGATCCATAGAATGCTCATCAAGCGGAAAGGATGATGTATACTCTTGTTTGGAAGAGGAAGATGAAGAAGACAACGTCACAATATTGGACTCAGTTGATGGCAAAACATCAAGCAAAAGAGAAGACGGAAACTATAGCAAGGTAAGAAAATCTAAATCTTCTCTTTTAGTAACTAATTCTATTTCTACATTTCGTGTGCTTAAATTTGCTAAACGTAAAATTTCAAAGTTGAAACATGCTAATTCCAAATTACGTTTAGAAAATAAAACTTTAAAAGCAAACGCTAAAGTAGAATCTTATATTGATGTTTCAAATTCTTATTCTTGCTCTTTAATTGAAAATGCTAAACCTTGTTTTGATTATAATACATTTAAAGAAGAACTCAAGGTTTTGGAAAAAAGTCTTTTAACTTCAAAAGAGCATAATGAAAAATTGTTAAAAGAAAATGATAATTTAAAGGATAAATTAGAATCATTAAAAATGTTATTCAAAACATTTCATATAATAAAACATCTTTTATTTCTAGTTTATCAAATTATCAAAAGTCTAAAAGCTTAACTTCATATTATAAGAGTACGTCTATAAGAAAGAGTGAAAATGAAAATCATCAAAATAAGAACTAATCATTTAAAACATATTGTAACCCACTTTTTCAACATTCAATTCTTAAGAAAGACCATCACTCTTATAAACTCTCAAAGAATCAATATACTAAAATTCATTATGATTATCAACATCAATGTATTTTGAAAAATAATTTGAATAAACATAAATCCCAAATGAATTATTTTTTAAACAACTATCATTCCAAAAAGATGTCAAATAATCATAATATGAATTTAAAAGATAAACAACCAAAGTATGAATGGAGGCCCAAAATTAAAAACGAAACACTAACTCCACTTGTAAAGACCCATTCATCACTATCTCTCCAAAAGCCTACACGATGTATTTGGGTACCCAAAGGAACCATCACACTTGGTCCCCTTTGGATACCTAAGTCTCTCATTCACTAGGAATCATTATAATGCATGAAGTAGAAATTAATTAAAAATGAAATATCAGTACTCTACTTCATGATATGCTTAATTGCTTTTTCTTTTGTTTGTTTTCTTATTTTTGAGCCAACACGCTAAGGTCACTTAGATATATTATGAAATATGACTTTTACATTTTAAGCCTAATGTTAATTAAATCAAAATTGAATTAAATTGAATATAAAGTCATAATTTTTAAGTGATCTATCTTTTCTTTTCTTTTTGTCCTTTTTAAATCCTTTGCCTATAAATGTCTTATATTATCATTATAAATTGAATGCTAAATTTTCTAAATGATATTATCAAGACTAGTGAAATTACTTTCAAAATTGGATTTAAATGGATTTTTAGGGGTCTTAGGCTAAATATTAAATGCGCAACTAATTGCATATTTGTCTATTTTTCGTTGTTGCATATAATAGCCCCTATATTGAAAATCATAATCGAGAAAAATCAGAATCAAATAATATAAAAAACAATGTGTTTTAAATCAAATATAGTAACTCTGTTGCTAACGCCAGGCGTTATCACTAACGCTGGCGGTAGCATTTTTTCTAAAAATTCTGATTTTCTCTGAAAAATTATTTTTACTATCATTGTTATCAAATACCTTGTATTTGTTTTGTCTAATTTCTAAAAATTAAAATCAAAAAGAAAATTTACAAAAATGATGAATATGATTTCTCAATCACCACCATGATCTATTAATATCCTATGCTAAAATTCACTATAATCATATATCATAATTCATGATCCATCAAGACCTATCTTAAATCAACTAATTCTATCAACCTTAGGAATTATGAAATATATGATTGCAATTGGTATTATAGTTTCATATCTTGTTTTGTGTGTGTGATGTGCATATTTATTGTTTGCATGAATCTCATTATCTTTAGACCTATGAATTAACTTGATATCAACAAGATGAAATCAAATAGAATTGTCACTTCTTTCTAGGTCTATGAAAATTCAAAACTCTATGTTTGAATACATGCAACTCAATCTTATATTTGTCCATCTTTACTTAGCTTTGCACCATGTTGTCCTAATTCATCACACTAGCATTATCACGTACCATAGATAGAAATCAATGCCCATGCTAGTTATATCTTGCAATGCTAAAGTAAATTATATCATTAAAATATGAAAATCTTATTTTCCTTTGTAGTTATTTGCATGAATAAAACTTTTCTAAATGGATTTAAAATCAACAATCTTCGATAAAATTGTAAATCCAAAACTAATCATGAAATTATAACACAGTTAATATATTTTAGGCTTACACGCTTAGTATGTCCATAATCAATAAACTTATGACATGTGTCTCACAATAGCGAGGGCGTAGGATTGTGTGCATTAGAGACCTAACCTCTAAGTCATGTCTTGTCCTTAACCTGGGAGGGTTCCAGTGGGGCCTTGATAGGCACTGGGGAAAGAGTGCTAGGTTGAGTGTCGTCTTTTGTATGCATATGGGATTAACACCCCAACCTACGGCATGTGTGCAGCTCCTCATGCCCATCCGTCACTTAGTACGGGGCTAGAGTGTAGTCATGTAGTTAAGGTATCTTGATCTTAGATATACTTATATTATATTCATTGCATGAACATTATCTCACTCTTTATACATAAATCATGCATATTTTTTTTATTCTAACATTGCATCGTGTATTTGCATATTTTAATATTTCGAGCTTTAATGATTTTACCAAACACAAGTATTTGAAAAATCACCAAATACATGCTAAAAGAGCCTTCAAATCTAATCAATATACTCTGAAATTTCAACTAAAGGAAGGTCTCTTTATAATACAAATGAATTGAGAAAAATATTTTTCAAAACATCAAGAAATGCAGTTCTGTTTTGGCGTTAAGAAGTTAATGCCTGGCGTTAGCTCCTTTGCTCCAAAATATTTTTTTTTTGTTTTGAATTATTTCTGGTATTATTTTAATATTTTGTGTGTTTGAAAAAAGTTTTCTATCTTTTTATTCCTTTTAAAACAAAATTTTATTTCTTTTAAAATATATATATGTATATGTATTTTCCGAAAGGGCTATTAAAGACTTCTATGATTTCCAGAGAATATATATATATAAAAAAATAAATACAAAATTACAAAACAATTTCAAAGAACAAAAATATGTTTTTCTTTATGTGTGTTTATTGTTTTGTGCATATATACAAAAAAAAAATCAAAAATTTATTAAAAAAAACTGATTGTTATTCATTGCCATTGTCAAGGATGGATGATTAATTATATCAATTAAAGATTAAATACAATGTTTAATTTAACTTTCAAGTTTCTTAAAAACATTGTTTTGTATTTGTCATGCTTTGAAAATTATCTTGTTATGTGCAATGAAATTGATTGTGGATAAACATGTGTAGAAATGTTTAGCATGCCTCTAAGTATGAGTAATGTATTATGTTTGATAATGATTCATTCACTCACTTATTTTTGATAACCTACATGTGTTTACAATCTTATTCTTACATGATTGTGTAGTGTAATAACATAAATAATTAAAATACCTAAATAGATTACCTGCACAACATTGAATTGGTTATTACAATTCTTTGCCTTTCATGCACTTATTCTTTAGAGAAATGTGGTTTAAAATGCTATGTTTGCAAAACAAGTGAATTCGGAGTCCTTAGTCACTAAACTAAAAAGCAAATAATAAATGACAAGGAAAACTCCACCAAGCACTACTCACCCTCCTGATAAGTCTTAATGAGCATTGTGAGGTTGAGCACCTTGGCTAAGAATTGTAAAGTGTCTTGTAGCAAACAATTTATACACCACTTCTCTTTAGTACACCGGATCACAAAAAATTGAAAATAAAGCTAAAAAGTATAAAAGTGATCCCCAAGCACTACATTGCACCCCGATAAGTCTTAATAAGCATTGTGTGTGCAAAGCGCCTTGGTAGTTGTACTATTTATTCATGTGCATTGAAATAGTGTGGAAGTAATATTATTTGTGTATTTTAATGTTGTGTTATTTCATTTTATATGTCATGTGTTTTTGATTGATTCACTTGTATACTTTATCAAAACACTACTTTGTACACATCATTATCTTTCATAAAACTTCTACTCATGAGAATTGGATCCTAATGCTCATCTACTCAAATCTCTACAAACTTAAGTAAATATACTAGATAACAAAGCATGACCGCTACAATGTTTATGTTTACTTGAAATGCAAATTTTATTACATTGTAGTTTGTGTATCTTTTCTTGATATTATGAAATCATGCTTGCAAATTTTTTTTTCTTAATGGAATAACATCTCTTCAATCTTTAACTCAAACATCAACTTTTCAAATTTAAAACTCATTATCCTTTATATGGTTTTATCTTCTAAAATGATGTTTATGTTTAAGAGTTCTTATTATTTTTAACACTGTGTTTTCCTTTAAGCAAGTGCTATCTTAAAATAGAATGCTTACTTTATCATGTTAGCTATGTTGCTTACTACTTTATGTTACATCATGCTTATATTTTTCTCAACAAGTAGTATTTAACAAGCTTTTGATTGCATCCTATTTTTCTTCTCGACATAAAATCTATTACTCTTATATACTCCCATATTTATTATTTCTTCATAATTATTCATTCTCTTACTAATCTCAATTTTTCAGAATGCACCATTGCAATTAATTATAACATTTAGGGGGAGCATACATTTAGGGGGAGAATACAATTTAGGGGGAGTATATTAAAAAGTTTTCATGGAAAGCGTCTATGTAGAGGGAGTGATATTGCTCGATCATGACAACCCACTTTTGATAATAACAAAAGGGGGAGAATAAAATGAGAAATCTAGTGACATAGATATTTAGGGGGAGTAAAATATATCACGCAGTAAACCTTTTATTCATGCATATCTTTTATCGCACTTATCTATAAACTCACTAATTTCTCATATGGGTATTTGTTATTATCAAAAGGGGGAGATTGTTGGAGCATGCTTTCCGCATCTCTTGGTTTGAGAATAACAAATACCATGATGTATTTGATCTACTCTTTTGTGTGTTTATAGTGTACAGGTGATACATGTTTAATAAAGAAACACGTCCTCGTTCATGGATCAAAAAGACAAAATGACGAGTTTTGTATGTTAAACTTCAAACGACAATAACTTTCAACCCAGGAAGAGTTACGGAACATGCCACCCCATTTCAGAGATGAGAATGACTCAATCTACAGTCTAGAGAATTTTCGGAAGGCAAAAATGAAGAGGAGCTATCGGATTTATGACAGCAGTACCGGATTTCCGACAGCGCACGATTTCTTCCGTTCTCCAAACTCTACTCAACGGTTTAGAGCTATCGGATTTCTGATAGCTAGCTAACGGATTTCTGACAGCTAGCTAACGGATTTCCGACAGTGCACGATCTTCCTGCCACTCTACGACGTGCAGCAGTTTCGCAAGCTAACGAATTTCGGATAGTGATATCGGATATCCGACAGCCCACGTCTCAACCACGTCCTCCACTTCGCGCAGAAACTTTGAATTAGTGGGACATGTGGCAGCCTCTGAAGATATCGGATTTTGGCGATACCTAGCTAACGAAAATCCGATAGCTCTCTTTTATTAAAAGGGTTCAGAACTTCGTGGATTTCAAGCTTTGGAGATTCTAAGTTCCTTCCTGAGTGCATACGAACCAGAGAGCTCCAGAACCTCAAGAACTCCCATTTATGCTGAGAAGGTTTGAAATTGAAGACGAGATCGGATGCGCTTCTACATCAATGATTATCTCGAGGCTTCAACCTTCCTTTCAGAGATCTGAATTTCTAGGGAGTTCTTATTTTACCTTGTATTTTCAAGTTAATTCATAGGTCTAAAGATAATGAGATTCATGCAAACAATAAAGATGCACATTATATACACAAAATAAGATATGAAACTATAATACCAATTGCAATCATATATTTCATAATTCCTAAGGTTGATAGAATTAGTTGATTTAAGATAGGTCTTAATGGATCATGAATTATGATATATGATTATAGTTAATTTTAGCATAGGATATTAATAGATCATGGTGGTGATTGTGAAATCATATTCATCATTTTTGTAAATTTTCTTGGTATCAGAGCATTATATACATTAAAGCTCCACCTGAGGGCGCCACAAGATCCAACAGAAATGGATGTACCACCTGATGACAAAGGCAGCTCCACCTGAAGATTTTACACAGCTCTTTCCGGCTCTTCCACCCTGCTTTCTGGTAACAAAACACCAGAACTTCCCTTGTAAGACGTCACCTCGTCAAACACGACGTCGCGAGATACGACAAATATCTGCGTCTCCGGGTCCATGCATTTCCAGCCCTTCTTCCGATCATCGTATCCCACGAAGACCAGCTTCCTTGCTTTTGCATCTAGCTTCGTCTGAAGCGCATCTGGAACGTGCACATGGCAGGTGGAGCCAAACACACAAAGATGTGCCACAGTTGGCTTTTCCTTGAACATCATCTCATGCGGGGTCAACATGTTGATGGGACTGAGAGGCATCCTATTGATGACGTAGGTAGCACAAGACATTCCCTCCGCCCAGAAGGACCTTGGGATACTTTTGGCATGCAGCCAACACTTGCAGGTCTCCGTCAGATGATGGATCTTTCGCTCTGGAACTCCGTTTTGTTGTGGAGTATGCGCACAAGTAAGCTCCCTCCGGATGCCTGTCTTCCTGCAAAAACTTGAGAACTCACCAGAGGTGAACTCCCCCCCCCCCCCCCCCCCCCCCCCCGTTGTCAGTTCTCAGCTTCTTTATCCGCAGACTTAGCCGACCCTCCACTAGCTCCTTGAACTCCACAAACTTGGCAAACGCCTTCGCCTTCTCCTTCAAAAAATAAACCCAGACATATCTGGTGTAATCGTCGATCAACACTAGCATATACATGTTGCCTCTGAGGCTTGGGTTAGCAGTCGGTCCCATCAAGTCACCGTGGATACACTCCAACGGCACACTACTCCTTGTCTGCAACTTATCAAACGGCAGTCGATGAGACTTGCCGAACTGACATCCCGCGCAAACATGACCGTCACCGAAGGAAGATAGACTAGGCAGGCCCTTGACCAGACCATTTATCGCCATAGCCTTCAGTTTATCCATCCCTACATGCCCCAACCTCTCGTGTCATATAACAACACTTATCGTTTGTCCTCATCTTGTCGACATAAGAACTTGTCGATAAAATGAACAAGTCTTTTGCCCTTCTCCCGACATGAACGACTTCGGCCTTCACCGCCTCAACATTTTGAAGAAACCTCACTTCTGTTGGACCGAACAGAACGTTATACCCAGCGTCTACAACGTTGGTCACGGAGAAAAGGTTTTTCCTCATTCCAGGCACATGATAGACACTGTTCAAATTTAGTGGCCCCCTATCACTGCCCAAGGAAACAAGCCCCACCTTCTCAACAATATGCACGGTATTATCAGCAGTTATGATGGCATCATTACCTGAGTAAGGCTGAGCTGAAGAAAGCTTAGACTCGTCCCCGGTGAGGTGATGACCACACCCCGAGTCCACGATCCAGTCTTCCTGATAGTTGATTGGAGCCGTAACTCCGACAGAAGCCGAGAAGGCTCATCCCCATCAAGAGGCTCCTCCCATCCTCCATCATTTTTCCTGGCCTCAGCTTCCTCCTTCCCTGCAGCAGCATGCCCCGACTGAAGATTCACCCGGCAATCCTTCCTGATGTGACCAATCTTTTCGCATCTGAAGCACTTGGGTCCTTCTCCCTTATTCTTCACATCAGCCTTGGGAGCGTAGCCCCTCTCCTGCTGTCTAGAAGTTGAAGGCCCATTGCCTCCAGCGGTCTTCTTCTTCTTATCCCATTTCTTCTTCTTCCCTATGAAGAGGACTTCGCCTTCTCCCCCAGACACTGACACTCCCGCCATCAGAGTCGTGACATACCCTAACCTTATACTGATTTTGGGGATGATTGGACCAAGCAATAAGTGACCTTGATTGACTAAGGGAAGAGTTTAACGTGAGTGTAGATGCTAGAGACTCACACCCTGAGATTTCTATCCTAGATATGGAGTAATATTATCACCTTACCCAAAATATTAGTGCATTCTCAATGAGATTGGTGCCTGAAATCTATCATCAGCTTAGTAAGAGGCCACCAAGCATGTCTTTTATACTGTATGTGGATACCTCTCACTTCTATTTATGTAGAAGGTTTCATATGGAGAAGTTACGATAAGAATTCGGATCCAGAGAAGGCTCATTTTGGGACGAATGTATTATATTGGTGGTAGAAGAAACTCAGTCGAAGAGATATGTGGGCTTATCTCTTCGTTTATTGGGCTAGTTATGTACCGTCTTGGATCCCTTGGGGAGTCGGAATCTTTGTAATTTTTGACATTGGAAGTTTTGATCCTTGAGAGTTAATTCACCTTAAACAAAGCAGACTGCTAAGGCCATGTTTGGGTTGATATGAATTTTATTAGCAGAATAAGAGAGGAAAAGCATTTTTGAAGATGATCATTTTCTGTATATTGTTCTAAGATTATGTGGATAAGTAACGAGGAGAGTTGTAAATCTACACTTTGGGGATATGCAGCTATGTTGTAATAATGTTATAGCTGGGAAGTTAATGAAATTTTGTGCATGCATTGCGGGTATGATAATACACTACCCCTGAGTTTGGAAATTCTTGGTGAACATTCCCTTAGTGTTGTAATTACTTGACATTGGGAAATTAATAAGAGTTAGGCGGTGGAGTCAACAAGATTAATACGACTTGATTTATGTTCTAAAATTCTAAAAGGTTTTATAAAATAAACATGCATGCCATGGATGATCGTTGGCAGGAATGGTAGGGTGCTTGTAATGGATTTGATTTAGTTTATCACATTGTGAAGTATGCCCTACTTTTGGTAGTCTGCATATCTCGTGTCGAAGGGAAATAATCCCGAGCCGTGCACCTTGGTTCATGTTAAGTTCAAACATATATAAATGTACCGGGTAATTGGATGTTATTTGCACATGCTCTCATTACAATGAGATGCAGCTTGGTCGTCGCCATAAAATTTAAATTTCTACATCACGGCAGATATATAAGTGCGTCGATACGGGGATCTATAGGGTAAGAACTCTAGTCGAGGAGGATATGCCCCTAAGGTTTGTGCTCCTACGTGAGATGAATGTACCATATGGGCGGTGGAAGAAATTTAGTCCAAAAACGTACGGGGGCTTGTCCCTTCGTTTATTGGCCTATTTACGTGCAGACTTCGTTTTCCCGTAGAGCCTGTTTGTTCGAATAGTATGTGAACGATGATGATTGGATTCGTGATAACCTCTCAATACGGGTGAGAGCGTCAAGGGTGTTGAGACATGCCGTGAATTGAACACGTGAATTAAAAATTGAGGATAAGTTGCATTTGCTTATTTAAGAAGATATGAATATGTCTCTATACGTACAAGTAGGTGTACGTGTAATTGTATTGCCTCGACAAGGCAATCCTCTAAAGTCCCTGTGCCGAAACCCAACCCTTGGATAAGGTTTATGTTCACGGTGTAGGAGCCCTTAAATGAAATGAATTAAATCACGAGATAAAAGTAGTACCAATTTTTGAATCCGGTGCAAATCTAAGTACAACTGGGAGTAGACAAAAGTAACAATTGACTCGAGGTCATGTGTTATTAGAAGGGAATGATGTGATTATAACCCATGCGAGGTGTAGAGTCATGGATTCACCTTACTTTGAGGCCGTCCCCGTTTAACGCAAATTTTTGGATGCACAGAAGTGATGATATTGAAAGTTCCAAACGTTATGTGTATAACGATGCTTGGGATTGGAAGAATCAATTTATTTTTGCAAATCTAAAGCACATGACTCCTTTGGTGGAGGACTCTAAATTTTATCTGGAAGCACAAGTAGTAACCTCATGTGTATCGGGGTCACCGATCTTAAGGGGTTTAGATCAAAGGTGCAATGAAAGTTGGCTTATTAAAGTAAGGAAACACTTCTCCTTCCCCCTCTTCCTCCTTCTCTCCCTTCCATTTGGGTTACATTTCAGGAAATTTCTTTTCCCATTAGTGGCTGTTGGGCTTGTTGCTCCAGGAAATTTGTTATTTTGGAACTTCCTTGTTTGTTAGCAATTATTTTTCTCTTATTTTAGCAGCTGTTTATGCTAGCTGTTGGGGGTTAAACTTCAGAAATTTTGTTTATAACACCTTACTCATTCTCAGAAATCTCTTCCTTGGTTTGTGTTAGCAGTTATTTAGTATTTCCTTGGTTTCATGCCTAGCAGCTATCTTGGCTTCCCTTGATTTATATGCTATAATTTCTGTCCAGAATATGTGCCTTGCTCTGCTCATTTTTCTTCAAGGATTATATACACGCATCCGCCCCATTTCCTTCCAGATTATAAGCTTCACATTGCCTACATGTTTTAGTATTTGGGATTTATTTGGAAATTCAGGGCTAGTGGTTGCTTGGTTTCTCCTTCCAGGTTTGATAAATTTATTTTGTTGGCCTATTGCTGGTTGCTATGGATTAAGAGGGGAGATTGATAAATTTATTTTTTTGACTCATGCTAACAGTTATTGATTTAGTGAGAGTTTGGTGAACTTCCTTGGTTGTATATTAGCAGCTATGAGAATCCCCATTGGTTTAACCTAAAATAAACTCTTCCTTTTTCCCCTTTTCTGTTGCTTTTCTTGGTTGTCTGGGAGTTTATGCTGGCAGAACTCTTTTCTTGTTTATGCTCCTCGTTTATTGTTCAGTGGAGGGGCTGTTGTTATAGTATTATTTTGGGGTGTGCTAGCAGTGTTCCTAGTTCCTATTATCATTTTAGTTTGGGTAATGTTAGCTGATTACATGTTGGATAATCATGTGGATCTAACCCCCCCCCCCCCCCCCCCCCCTAACCTCAACTTAAATTTTGGGGACAAAATTGTTTCTTCGTTTATTGGATTTGTAACATCCCATTTCGCGGTAGACCCCTTGGAGACGTGTTGACTCGCCTTGGGTCAGTTTTGGGCAACGGAAAATTCATGCACCACCCCTGGGGCATTTAGCTTGATACTCTGATGATTTGCAGGAGCTTGTGTAACTTTCTGTCTTTCTTGTACTTACTGTTTGGACATTATTACTTATTGTGAATCTATGGCTTTTAATGCTTTCTTTTATTGATGGGTTGGCGTTGTTTAGTTGGTTTGGTCGGCAGGATAGGCGTCTTGTGGGGGAGGCTAGCTCGTATGCTGGCACTTTCGCAAGGTGGCTGTCCTGGGCATAAGACTCCCCTCGGCCGTGTCTTGTGTTTCGGGAGGGGGGTCTTACACCTTGTATCGCTCGATACTGCCGTCTGCCTTCTTCTTGAGCTTGTAGACCCACTTGCATGTCACAGGGGTAATGCCCTTGGGCCTGGGCACCAGAGACCAAGTCTCATTCTTCTCAAGAGCTGCCATCTCTTCCTCCATAGCCGAATTCCACTGCGTCACGCCTTTGGCCTTCTCAAAGCTCACTGGTTCCCGCTCATCCAGGGGACCAGCAATGAAACATGAGACAAAGCTCACCATGTTTCCTCCTGTATAGCGATCAGGAGCAATGATCGTTCGCTTCGATCTCCTCAACATCTTCTCCTGACTCGCAACATCCTCAGCTGCTTCTTCCCTAGCTCCCCTTTCAGACGTACTAGGAGCATCGCTCCCCTGCTTCCTGATCCAGAAGCCTCCATCTCAGAACTAGAAATGGATGGACCACCTGCTGACAAAGGCAGCTCCACCTGAAGATTTTCCACAACTCTCTCCGGCTCTTCCACCCTGCTTTCTGGTAACAACACCAGAACTTCCCTTGTAAGATGTCACCTCGTCAAACACGACGTCGCGAGATACGACAAATCTCCATGGCTCCAGGTCCATGCATTTCCAGCCCTTCTTCCGATCATCGTATCCCACGAAGACCAGCTTCCTTGCTTTTGCAACTAGCTTCGTCTGAAGTGCATCTGGAACGTGCATATGGCAGGTGGAACCAAACACCCAAAGATGTGCCACACTTGGCTTTTCCTTGAACATCATCTCATGCGGGGTCAACATGTTGATGGGACTGAGAGGCATCCTGTTGATGACGTAGGTAGTGTAACACCCCAAAAATTGTAGTTCAGCGAGGTAGGCGGAGTGGTAGTGTTGCGCTCGGGATAGGCTAAGAATTCCATAGCGGTTCTCTGCGCACGACCATTTCTCCTCTTCGCGCATGACCAGTGATCGTACGCCAATGATCGTGCGTTAGTCGCAAGGAATCGGAGTTCTGTCTCGGGTGAGCGCACGACCATTTCCTCTTCGCGCACGACCAATGATCATGCGCCTGTGATCGTGCGCCCTGTTTATTCTGCTCCGCGAAAAGACGCGAAGATGACGATCCGACCGATCAAAAACTTTGGGATTTGATCCAACGGCTGTGATGTTTCGCTGGGGGGCTTTAGGGCTTGGATGAGGGGTTATTCCCTCATAATTTCAAGTCTATTCTCTCTCTTGGGTTGGAGAAAGGAGAAGGGGGCAAGGAGGAAGAAGAAGGGAGATCCGCCATTGTTGGAGCTTCGGAGCTCCGTTCGCCGATCCGACACCGGCAACGCGTAGAGGGCGTCAAGGCGCTTCTTCTCCACTGTTTGTTTGCAAGCTTCTCATGACTAGGAGGAGATCTCAAAAGGTAACGACATTTCTCCTCCCGGTCTTTAGGATGCGTGCATGGCATCCCTTTAATTTCTGCATTTTGGCACCGGACCCGTCGAGTGAGAGGGATCCGGGTCGCCTTGGTTCAAAAGGAACCATCGGGCTGATTGAGTCCGTCCCCGACATGATTTGCACTAGAGATCCGCTCCGTTAGTGGATTAGGCATTGTGGGTGAAGCCAAATTTGCGGCCGTTCGTCCGATTCGGTGATGTTGATTTACGCGCATTTTAGGGGTTTTGTTAGAAATCCGAATACGGCGAACTCGTCGTTGTGATGCACTTGTAGCTTCGTGTGGTAACGAATGGTGTGTTTAGGGCGGAGAGATAATGTGCGGAATATGGGGCTTGTGATGTCTAGTGTTGTGCGAAGGCGCGATTGGTCTTTGTGGTCGGCTGGCTATCCCGTGAAGACTAAGATTCACGTGTGGAGAGTGTCCCGGCAAGATTAGTCCCTTCGATTGTTGACTGACGATAATGTCTGTGCTACGGATGAGTCCGTTGACGGTCTCCAAGCGAGGCAATCGGTGGACATTGTCCCAAGAGTAAGTCCAGGGCCTTGGGACGTTTTGGTTAGCCAGAATTCTTAGTATCGGTCTTGGTGTGTTGTTGGCGGCCCGAGCATGTGAGCTGTTAGACAAGCCCGATGGCATGATGAGCCAGGCGAGGTGGGTCTCAGCGAGAGCTCTTGGCCTTGGGTTTTGATGCCCTTGTGGGGAAATAATGAGTACCCTTGTGTTGGTGATGTATGATGATGTGTTAGATTCATACGCTTTAGGGTGCCTTGGGTGAAACCCGGGTTTGCATTCATTTTGCATTGTTAGGCCCCTTTTATTACCTGCTCAACATAGAAACGTGGATGATGCTTGTGACACTCATGCCTGTATTTATGTTGCTTTTCTTTATGTACATTTGCATACGAAGTGCTGACTTGCAGGGTGAAGTAGTTCCCCGGGGTCCGCTAGGACGGCCGAGAGGAGGGATGTTGTTACACCGTTTGTGGTCAGCCATAGCTGACCCTCGTTTACCGCTCTTTGTGATTTGGTTGCAGGGCAAGAATCGCAGGCTGGACCCAGCGCGCCGGCCAAAAAGGCCTAAAGCCTCATGAAGGACTTAGTTGTTTTCTGCATTACTTCCTTCGTACTTTGTTATATACGGCTTGCATGCCGAGGTAGTTTAAGAGAAACTATCTTTCCCCTTTTGTTGGGATGACTTATTAGTATTGAATATTTGATGATTTGGACGTTGGTTTTGTAAGGCCTTAAGTCCAGTTGGACTCCTTTGTGCTGTGGGCAATCTCTGTGGTTTTGGTTTGTTTCCGTTGTTTTATCTGAGTTTGAGATTGGGTAGTTAATATCATCTTTTAATACCAAAGCTGTGGCGGTTATATGCTGTGGGGTCCCGGCCGGACCCATATTATATGGTCAGTACAGGGGAGGTGTTACAATTTGGTATCAAAGCTAGGTTGGAGTATTCTTGCGAGGTCTAGTGTATTTGGATCGCGTAAGAGATTGTCCACATAGGAGTATTATGTGGGATCATGAGTATCCCTGTGTTTGAGTCTTGCGATTAGAGCCTGATGAGCTTTTATTTTCCTTGCTTATGCTAGGATGTTGGCGATGATGCGGGGACGTCGAGGAGGCAAGAGGAGCCTTCGGGGAGCAGTGCTACTGCTCCAGGCCTCATGAATGTGGGCATGTCCCCGGCCGATTTCTATCGCATGCTAGCGGAAGCAATGGTAGTGGCTCAAGCTGGAGCTATGCCACGTGTTCCTACACCAGTAGTGCAAATTGCGACTCCTGTCACTCCGGCGGCTACGCCGGATACACCGGAGGTCGAAGTAAGGCAAGCAGAACCTTTAGCGGAAAGAGCTATTCCGATGGGTGATCGATTCATGAAGTATTTCTAGAGTTTCCACCCTCCGACATTCAAGGGAGTGGGCACTCCAACGGATGCCGAGGATTGGCTTTCGAGGATCCAGGAGCTCTTGAAGGTAGCTGAGACCCCAGCTGAGAGGCAGTCTCACTTTGCGAGCTTCATGTTAGAGGGCGATGCGAAGTTGTGGTGGGTGAACCATAACGGTCGATATTTT
The DNA here is from genome assembly GCA_033032865.1 of Dactylorhiza incarnata. Lineage (NCBI taxonomy): Eukaryota > Viridiplantae > Streptophyta > Magnoliopsida > Asparagales > Orchidaceae > Dactylorhiza > Dactylorhiza incarnata. The sequence goes on along the minus strand of JAWHQI010000352.1, from coordinate 1,479,050 downwards.
GTTGGCGTGTTCCGTCCATGGAGGAGTTCGGAAACGCTTTCCTAAAGCGTTACATTCCGGCTTCAACAAGGTTAGCACTGCAGCGGTAGTTTCTGCATTTGGTGCAGCGGGAGAATACAGTGGATGAATATCTGCAAGAGTTCACTCGTTTGGGTCGTTATGCGGGAACGACCATGGCAGATGATGAAGAGAGGGATAATCTCTTCTATCAAGGGTTGAGAGAAAATTTAAGGCAACCACTCATAGCCTTGAAGAATGCGGGATTCAATGAATTGGTCGAAGCCGCTCGCACGCTGGAGAGCGACTTGGAGCGAACTCAACGGTGAAAGGGTGTTGCGGCAAGGCAAGGAGAAGGAAAGCCTTCTCAATCCCAATCTCAGTGGAAGTCTGAGGGAAGCCAATGGAAGAAGAAACCCCGTCTTAATTGGACTGGGGAGAGAAGTGGCGCACCCTCGGGAGAGTTTCGATCCAAAGGTCCGTTGACTTGTTACCAGTGTGGCAAGGTGGGTTACATTAGTCGTTTTTGTACCGAGGGCGGAGCTGAGCCAGAGCCGAGACAAGAACAATCGGTGCGTTCAGGTCCCGGTGTTGCAGAGAAGGGGAAAGCGGCGGAGTCGAGTGCTTCGCGGTTCCCTCCAGTATAGCCTAGAGCCTATAATCTTGGGCAACAGGAAGCGATACGTCAACCCGACGTGGTGACAGGTACGAAAAGTTTAAGTTTTCGGTTGTTACTATATTGTAGGTTGCGGCCTTTCATGTTTTGTTTTGCACATGGTTAGGTTTTGTACTAGTTTCGGGCTACCCCTCTCGAGTGTTGTTCGACACGGGGGCATCACACTCTTTTCTTGCGGAAAGTTTTATCCGGAAGATTGGTGTTGAGTCCGTAGATGCAGAAGTGGAGCTGATTGTGCGTATGCCGAATGGGTCTTTCATGACTACCATGAGGAAAGGACGCATCGTGATGCATTTTGGCAATAGTGATTTCGTGTTGGTAGCAGCGATTCTGCCACTAGCCGAATTCGATGTTATCTTGGGGATGGACTGGCTTGCGGAGCAGCGAGCTAGTATCGACTGCCAGTTGAAGGTGGTAACCCTGAGAGGTGAAGGTAGAGCAGAGGTCAAGTTCGAAGGCCTAAGCGGAGTGGCTTGCTCCCTGATTTCCGCTATGCATTTGAGGCGTGCGGTAAACCAAGGAGGCGAGGCGTTTTTAGCTTTGTTGGAGACTCGCTCCACAAAGTTGGCTATTAGAGAAGTTCCGGTGGTGGAAGAATTTGAGGATGTATTCCCCGAGGAGCTTCCGGGAGCACCTCCTCAGCGTGAAATTGATTTCTCGATAGAGTTGGTACCGGGTGCAAGGCTAGTGTCGCCTCCTCCGTTTAGGATGGCACCGAAGGAACTGGCCGAGTTAAAGGTTCAGTTGCAGGAGTTGTTAGAGCATGGGTACATTAGGCCCAGCTCTTCGCCGTGGAGCGCGCCGGTATTGTTTGTGAAGAAGAAAGACAGAAATATATGGTTGTGTATCGATTACCGTGAATTGAATAAATTGACCGTTAAGAATAAATATCCGATTCCGCGAATCGATGATTTATTCGACCAGTTAGTAGGGTCGGTGGTGTACTCCAAGTTAGACTTGAAGTCGGGGTACTACCAGTTGAAGATTCGAGAAGAGGATATCGCTAAGACAGCGTTTGGAACTCGGTATGGACACTATGAGTTTTCGGTGATGCCGTTCGGACTGACGAACGCGACATCTGTGTTCATGGATTTGATGAACAGGGTTTTTCGCCCGTTCTTAGATTCGTTCGTGGTGGTGTTTATTGATGATATTTTGGTGTATTCAAAATCGGAGGCAGAGCATGAGTCTCACTTGAGGCAAGTATTGCAGACTCTAAGGGAGAATCAGCTTTATGTTAAGTTCTCAAAATGTGAGTTTTGGATCGAGAAAGTGGCTTTCTTGGGTCACGTAATTAGTGGAGATGGGGTGGCGGTAGATCCAGCAATGATTGAAGCCATTAGGGATTGACCTGTTTTGAGAACCGTGGCGGAAGTCCGGAGTTTCCTTGGACTAGCCGGTTATTATAGAAGGTTCGTGGAGAACTTTTCGCTGATGGCGCTGCCCCTCACCACTCTCACTCGCAAGGACCAGAGGTTCGTATGGACACCGGAGTATGCCCGTGCATTTGAGAATTTGAAGGAAAGGTTGATGTCTGCTCCAATCCTTAGTCTTCCTAGTGGGACGGAAGGATTTCAGATTTTCAGCGACGCGTCAGGTTGCGGGTTGGGTTGCGTGCTGGTGCAGCACGGCAAGGTGATAGCGTATGGGTCAAGGCAGTTTAAGACTCATGAGAAGAATTATCCCGTCCATGATCTGGAGTTGGCGGCGGTAATCTTTGCACTAAAATTGTGGCGGCACTATGTGTATGGTGCGAAGGTGGAGATCTTCACGGATCACAAAAGCCTGAGGTATCTCCTGGACCAGAAGGATTTGAATATGCGCCAGCGTTGGTGGGTCGAGTTCCTTGGGGACTACGACGTGGAGATTCAGTATACGCCGGGTATAGCCAACGTGGTGGCGGATGCCTTGAGTAGGAAGTACTCCGGGCAAGGTAATTGGATGGAGGCGCATAACGAGCGTTTGATTCGAGACTTGGAGTCTCTTGACATTTCTTGTGTGGCTAGAGATGAGTCTAGCGTAGCTCGTTTGAACTGGATTGAAATGCAGTGTGATATAACGGATCGAATCCGAGAGGCGACCAGTGCGGACGAGGAGTGCCAACAGTTGGTGTTGGAGGCTCAGCAAAGCGAAGGCACTGCTTTGGAGATGGTTGGTGGAATTCTGAAGAGAGACGGAAGGATCTGTGTTCCGTGCTTTGGCAAGCTTCGCGAGGAGTTGATGTTTGAAGCTCACTTTACGAAGTACTCCGTTCATCCAGGAAGTACAAAGATGTACGCGGATTTGAAGAAATCTTTTTGGTGGCCTGGGATGAAGCGGGATGTAGCCGAGTACGTGAGCCGATGTCAGACTTGTGCCTTGGTGAAGGCTGAGTGCCAAAGGCCCGGTGGGTTCTTGAAGCCTCATCCCATCCCCGAATGGAAGTTCGATGACATCTCTATGGATTTTGTGCATGGTTTGCCTCGATCGCAGCAGGGTAACGATGCGATTTGGGTGATAGTGGATCGCTTGACGAAGGTGGCCCACTTCATTCCGAATCAGAAGGGCGATGGCGTGGAGAAGCTCGTGGAGCTTTATGTTCAAAACATTATGCGGTTGCACGGGATTCCGAAGAGCATCGTTAGTGACCGCGATGGGCGGTTCACCTCGAAGGACTGGAAATTAGTGCAGAAAAGTCTAGGCACGAAGCTCAAGTTTAGTACCGCGTTCCATCCGCAGACCGATGGTCAGACGGAGCGAACGAACCGTACGTTGGAAGACATGTTGAGGATGTGTGCTCTCGACTTTGGCAAAGGTTGGGAAGACCACCTTTTCATAGTGGAGTTCGCCTATAATAATAGCTTCCAGGCGAGTATCCAGATGGCGCCATACGAAGCTTTGTACGGAAGGAAGTGTCGAACGCCGATGTCTTGGGCAGAGGTGGGAGACACTAAGCTTTTGGGAAAGCAAGTGGTGGAAGATGCTTGCGAGATTGTGCGGACGATTCAGGAGCGCATGAAGGTTGCTCAGGATCGTCAGGCAAAGTATTTTAATGCGCGCCACAGGAACGTGGAGTTTACAGTGGGCGACATGGTTTACTTGAAGATCAAACCGTTCAAGGGTGTTTCGCGGGTGCGGCGACTCAAGAAGTTGAGTCCGCGATATTTGGGTCCGTTCGAGGTTACGGAACGTATAGGTGAAGCGGCCTATCGTTTGGCGTTGACTGCAGAGCTGAGTGGATTACATGATGTTTTCCATGTCTCTGTGCTGAGGAAAGCTTTGGTGGAGCCGAGCGTCGTGGTTGAAGCGGCGGCGGTGCCGGTAATGGAGGACTTGGGGGCGAGGGTTCGCCCGGTGTGCGTGGAGGATTCAGAAGTCCGGCAGTTGCGTAACAAGGAAGTCAAGCTTGTAAAGATGCGATGGGACAACTACGGGCGAGACGAATTCTCTTGGGAGCGTGAGCAAGCGATGCGGGAGGATTTCCCGGAACTTTTCGCTCCAGGTATGCATTATGAATTTCCTGTTTAAATTCTGAAATTTCGAGGACGAAATTCTTTTAAGGGGGGTGGAGTTGTAACACCCCAAAAATCGTTGTTCAGCGAGGTAGGCGGAGTGGTAGTGCTGCGCTCGGGATAGGCTAAGAATTCCATAGCAGTTCTCTGCGCACGACCATTTCTCCTCTTCGCGCACGACCAGTGATCGTGCGCCAATGATCGTGCGTTAGTCGCAAGGAATCGGAGTTCTGTCTCGGGTGAGCGCATGACCATTTCCTCTTCGCGCACGACCAGTGATCGTGCACCTGTGATCGTGCGCCCTGTTTATTCTGCTCCACGAAAAGACGCGGAGATGATGATCTGACCGATCAAAAACTTTGGGATTTGATCCAACGGCTGTGATGTTTCGCTGGGGGGCTTTAGGGCTTGGATGAGGGGTTATTCCCTCATAATTTCAAGTCTATTCTCTCTCTTGGGTTGGAGAAAGGAAAATGGGGGCAAGGAGGAAGAAGAAGGGAGATCCGCCATTGTTGGAGCTTCGGAGCTCCGTTCGCCGATCCAAGACCGGCAACGCGTAGAGGGCGTCAAGGCTCTTCTTCTCCACCGTTTGTTTGCAAGCTTCTCATGACTAGGAGGAGATCTCAAAAGGTAACGACATTTCTCCTCCCGGTCTTTAGGATGCGTGCATGGCATCCCTTTAATTTCTGCATTTTGGCACCGGACCCGTCGAGTGAGAGGGATCCGGGTCGCCTTGGTTCAAAAGGAACCATCGGGTTGATTGAGTCCGTCCCCGACATGATTTGCACTAGAGATCCGCTCCGTTAGCGGATTAGGCATTGTGGGTGAAGCCGGATTTGCGGCCGTTGGTCCGATTCGGTGATGTTGATTTACGCGCATTTTAGGGGTTTTGTTAGAAATCCGAATACGGCGAACTCGTCGTTGTGATGCCCTTGTAGCTTCGTGTGGTAACGAATGTTGGGTTTAGGGCGGAGAGATAATGTGCGGAATATGGGGCTTGTGATGTCTAGTGTTGTGCGAAGGCGCGATTGGTCTTTGCGGTCGGCTGGCTATCCCGTGAAGACTAAGATTCACGTGTGGAGAGTGTCCCGGCAAGATTAGTCCCTTCGATTGTTGACTGACGAGAATGTCTGTGCTACGGATGAGTCCGTTGACGGTCGCCAGGCGAGGCAATCGGTGGACGTTGTCCCGAGAGTAAGTCCAGGGCCTTGGGACGTTTTGGTTAGCCAGAATTCTTAGTATCGGTCTTGGTGTGTTGTTGGCGGCCCGAGCATGTGAGCTGTTAGACAAGCCCGATGGCATGATGAGCCAGGCGAGGTGGGTCTCAGCGAGAGCTCTTGGCCTTGGGTTTTGATGCCCTTGTGGGGAAATAATGAGTACCCTTGTGTTGGCGATGTATGATGATGTGTTAGATTCATATGCTTTAGGGTGCCTTGGGTGAAACCCGGGTTTGCATTCATTTTGCATTGTTAGGCCCCTTTTATTACCTGCTCAACATTGAAACGTGAATGATGCTTGTGGCACTCATGCCAGTATTTATGTTTCTTTTCTTTATGTACATTTGCATACGAAGTGCTGACTTGCAGGGTGAAGTAGTTCCCCGGGGTCCGCTAGGACGGCCGGGAGGAGGGATGTTGTTACACCGTTTGTGGTCAGCCATAGCTGACCCTCGTTTACCGCTCTTTGTGATTTGGTTGCAGGGCAAGAATCGCAGGCTGGACCCAGCGCGCCGGCCAAAAAAGGCCTAAAGCCTCATGAAGTGCTTAGTTGTTTTCTGCATTACTTCCTTCGTACTTTGTTATATCCGGCTTGCATGCCGAGGTAGTTTAGGAGAAACTATCTTTCCCCTTTTGTTGGGATGACTTATTAGTATTGAATATTTGATGATTTGGACGTTGGTTTTGTAAGGCCTTAAGTCCAGTTGGACTCCTTTGTGCTGTGGGCAATCTCTGTGGTTTTGGTTTGTTTTCGTTGTTTTATCTGAGTTTGAGATTGGGTAGTTAATATCATCTTTTAATACCAAAGCTGTGGCGGTTGTATGCTGTGGGGTCCCGGCCTGACCCATATTATATGGTCATTACAGGGGAGGTGTTACAATTGGTGATGAGGAGTGGTTTGAAAACTCCTTATCAACGAGGATGCGGGTTCAAGACCCGGCCTCAACAATGCGCCATTGCTGAGAAATAGTGGCGCGGAGAGGCTTTGGGGTGCTTGGGCTGCAGCCCGGTAGCGGCCTGGCTGGGTCCCGCTGGATCTCGTGTTGACGAGTCGGGCCTGGGTCGTTACAGGTAGCACAAGACCTTCCCTCCGCCCAGAAGGACCTTGGGATACTCTTGGTATGCAGCCAACACTTGCAGGTCTCCGTCAGATGACGGATCTTTCGCTCTGCAACTCCATTTTGTTGTGGAGTATGCGAACAAGTAAGCTCCATCCGGATGCCTGCCTTCCTGCAAAAACTAGAGAACTCACCAGAGGTGAACCCCCCCCCCCCCCCCCCCCCCACTCCCGTTGTCAGTTCTCAGCTTCTTTATCCGCAGACTTAGCCGACCATCCACTAGCTCATTGAACTCCACAAACTTGGCAAGCGCCTCCGCCTTCTCCTTCAGAAAATAAACCCAGACATATCTGGTCTAATCGTCGATCAACACTAGCATATACCTGCTGCCTCCGAGGCTTGGGTTAGCAGTCGGTCCCATCAAGTCACTGTGGATACACTCCAATGGCACACTACTCCTTGTCTGCAACTTATCAAACGGCAGTCGATGAGACTTGCCGAACTGACATCCCGCGCAAACATGACCGTCATCGAAGGAAGATAGACTAGGCAGGCCCTTGACCAGACCTTTTATCGCCATAGCCTTCAGTTTATCCATCCCTACATGCCCCAACCTCTCGTGCCATATAACAACACTTATCATTTGTCCTCATCTTGTCGACATAAGAACTTGTCGATAAAACGAACAAGTCTTTTGCCCTTCTCCCGACATGAACGACTTCGGCCTTCACCGCCTCAACATTTCGAAGAAACCTCACTTCTGTTGGACCGAACAGAACGTGATACCCTGCGTCTACAGCGTTGGTCACGGAGAAGAGGTTTTTCCTTATTCCGGGCACATGATAGACACTCTTCAAAGTTAGTGTCCCCCATCACTTCCCAAGGAAACAACCCCCACCTTCTCGACACTATGCACAGTATTATCAGCAGTTATGATGGCATCATTACCTGAGTAAGGCTGAGCTGAAGAAAGCTTCGACTCGTCCCCGGTGAGGTGATGACCACACCCCGAGTCCATGATCCAGTCCTCCTGATAGTTGATAGGAGCCGCAACTCCGACAGAAGCCGAGAAGGCTCCTCCCCATCAATAGGCTCCTCCCCATCCTCCATCATTTTGCCTGGCCTCAGCTTCCTCCTTCCTTGCAGGAGCATGCCCCGGCTGAAGATTCACCCGACAATCCTTCCTAATGTGACCAATCTTTCCGCATCTGAAGCACTTGGGTTCTTCTCCCTTATTCTTCCCATCATCCTTGGGAGCGTAGCCCCTCTCCTGCTGTCCAGAAGTTGAAGGCCCATTGCCTCCAGCGGTCTTCTTCTTCTTATCCCATTTCTTCTTCTTCCCTGTGAAGAGGACTTCTCCTTCTCCCCCAGACACTGACACTCCCGCCATCTGCCTTGCTAGGCTCTCCTGCGACACAAGCAGATTCTCTAGCTCCAGTAGAGATGGCTGATTTGCCCAACCTTGCACCGACGTCACAAAGGCCACATACTCCTTCCGCAAGCCGCGGATGATGTGCCTCTTCAGCTTCACCTCAGAAATTGGCTCATCAGGATCCAATGCTGAAATCTCAGTGCACAGGTTCTTCATCTTCAGGAAGAACGTAGAGATAGAAAGTTCACCCTGAGCCGACCTAGCCAGCTCATTTTCCAGGAATTGTAGCCTTGCTACATTCTTTTTGTTAAACAGCCCATCCAGGGCTCTCCAGATCTCCGCAGCTGATCCACACCCTAAGATGTGATCGAATAGGTCAGGTGATATTGCCCTCTTCAGAGTGAACTCTGCTTTCGCATTGATCCTCCTCCAATTTCTCACCTCATGACCATTATCCCCAACTGGGACAACTTCCTCCATACTGTCTCCTCCAACAACCTCCCAGAGGTCCACGCCCAGAAGATAACTCTGCATACACGACTTCCACTTCTTAAAGTTTGTCGACGTGAGCATCTCGATTCCAATACCTCTTGCAAAATCTGCTTCCATGGCTCTACCACTGGTTCCTTCTTCACAAAGGCGATGGCAACTTTAAGTTGTTCACTGCTCTATCCACTCCAACCTGGCTCTGATACCATGTGAAATTTTCGGTAGATCTAGGAGTGAGCAGGAATTGTACAACTTAAAGTTATAACCAACAACCAGCAGCACATGAAGCAAAGCAATCTTTATTGAAAATAGCAGAAATCTTCATTACAATGCGAGGTATACAAGGCGAGACATGATTTTTCCAGTACACAAAACCAAAAAGAAAATACAATGCTGAAGGAAAGATAACCAGCGGTCTGAACTCTGAGACCGCCTGACCGCACGACCTGGCTGTTCGCACGACTAGAAAATGAGACCGTGTGAACACACACTGCTGGCGACTTGAACAACACCAACCGAGAACTCCGCGACCTCCCGAACTCCACTTATTCTCCCAAACTCCAGCAACCCGCACTGCAAGCCGCGAGACCGCCCGAACACCTTAGAAGAAAAGGTGACTGTTGCTGCCCGCACAATCAGCAGAAGCTGCACAAGGAAAGTTCAATCAGCAAACCGGCCGGTCACAAAAAAGAGACCGCAAGAGATAGGCGCGAGCTCAGCTTACACATGGTGCGATTATCTTATGCTGCAACAGTGACTCCTATTTATAGTCGTGCGACCTGATCCAGTCACCACCCTATGAGATAGAGTCACCGCCCTGACTGCGCGACCAAGACCGGTCAACCCGCGCGGTCAGAAGATCGCTCTGCGCCTGTGAGCTCGCCGACTTCATGTTGGATCTTGTGGCGCACTTAGAGGGGGGGGGGGGGGGGGTGAATAAGGGCAATTTAAACTTTGATAATTTTTGTAACAAACGAAACAATATATGTATATAGAGACAAATAATTGAATTTAAAAAACAAGATTTTATTTCATCAAAGATAATGAGTAGAAATAATTCCAATAAAGCTTGGAATCAAAGGCTTACAATTAATAAAATCTCTTGTCTCTTTTCACCGGTCCTTCTCCTAAGGACCGGTTGGCTATAGCCTATATCTCCCAGATATAGACACTAGCCTCCCCCTAAATCAAATCTTGATCTAGACGCAGCACACACGGCGACGATTTTCTCCCAAGCCACACAAGGACTTGACACCGCTCATAAGACGATGATTTACCCTAGACCACACAAGGATCTAACACCACACACAAGGTGATGATTTCCCTTAAGCCTCACACGGACTTAGACGCCGCACCCAAGACGACGATTTCTAAAACGATTACAAGATGAATGTAAAATGAAATACAAATTAAAAACCCCCTTTAGAATTTCTGGACCAAAGCAACGAAGAACCCTTGAGAAAGTCTCCCTGGAACGCGTGTACAATCTTCGACTTCGATCTCTCTTTTCTTCTTCAAAGATGGGGATTTTCGTTCTCTGGAGCTCTCTGGACGATAACACACAGGAAGAAGGCTTGAAAGTCTGAAGGCATGAAATCCACGAAGTTCTGAACCCTTTTAATAAAAAAGAGCTGTCGCCGTCCGTTAGCTAGGTATCGCCAGAATCCGATATCTCCAGAGGCTGCCACGTGTCCCACTAATTCGACGTTTCTGCGCGGAGTTGAGGTCGTGGTTGAGACGTGGGCTGTCGGATATCCGATATCACTATTGGAAATCCGTTAGCTTGCGTAACTGCTGCACGTCGTATTGTTGCGGGAAGATCGTGGGCTGTCGGATATCCGATATCACTATCGGAAATCCGTTAGCTTGTGTAACTGCTGCACGTCGTAGAGTTGCGGGAAGATCGTGGGCTGTCGGATATCCGATATCACTATCAGAAATCCGTTAGCTTTAAACCGCTGGGAAGAAATCGTGCACCGTCAGAAATCCGTTAGCTCTCAACCGCTGGGAATAAATCGTGCGCTATCGGAAATCCGTTAGCTAGCTGTCGGAAATCCGATAGCTCCAATTTCTGGAAAATCGGTATTTTGCTCCAATTGCAAACATGTTATCCTTGCACCCGTTATCTGCACACCATTAATCAAAAATAGGATCAAATACATTCGGGATTTGTTATTCTCAAACCGGACGAGTGCGGAACGCATGCTCTAACAATCTCCCCCTTTTGATAATAACAAATCCTTATAAAAAGAAATCGAATAAATCCTATAGAGATATTGAAAAGTATATCATGTGTGTACAAATGTGAACGTTTAATCTTCATGATCTCCCCCTTAATATGATATGATTTCCCCAAAATATTTTCCCCCGACATATAAACTCCCCCTACATGAATGCTCACTTAATTAATTAAGTATTTTAAGTGATTTAAGTGATTTAAGTGATTAATTATGATTTCTTATTATCTTCTCCCCCTTTGATATTATCAAAAGTAATGAATAGAGACTAGGAAATAGTACCATAGAGATATGGAAGAAAAATAAGAAAGAGTATAGGGAAATTGGAGTACATTAGCGGAAGCCTTGTAAGTTATACAATATGAGAAAGGAAACCGTAGAGATTAAGCTAAGCATTCTAGTAATGTGTTATAATGTATATAAGCAAATATACTTAACCATGATGAGATTCAATTTCAATTATCAGAGAAAGACACATGAGAATATAGAATATTGAATCGTTTCGGTCCAATTCTCATAAGAAGAAATTTTATAAATAACAATGAAGTGTAGTAGTGATACTTTGAGAAAGAATACATATGAATATATTTAAAATATACATGATCATGGAATTGTTAAACATAACATAAATATACATAAAGCCAAACTTATGAACTTATAGAAACTTTGCAAGTATATAAAAGGACCATTTTGTTGTTGCATAACAAGACACTTTACAATTCTTTCCAAGGTGCTTAACCTCACAATGCTCATTAAGACTTATCAGGAGGCTAAGTAGTGCTTGGTGGAGGATCCTTTCAAAAAAATTTTAAATATTTTTGGCAAAATATATGTTTTGCATTTGAATTTGCCTCTTTTTGTTTTTGAATATTCATATATGTAAAGGATCTCCGAATTCACTTGCATGCAAAATGGTATAATTTGAATAAGTGCAAAGTAGCAAAGTTGAAGGTAGCATTTATGAAATGTAATTTGTTATGTTCGATCAATCATGATGTATGTATAAAATAAATGTTATTAACATGTATTAGCAAAGTAAGTGTTTGTGATTGTTCATTGTCATAAATAAAACATTTCTTATACTTAGAGGCATGCAAAAACAATTCTTTAGTACTGTATGAAAGTGTCATTTTGGATAACTAAACATTGAACATCATAAGCATGTGTTAAGCTATTGGTAGGCAAAATAACACATGAAGAAGCATTTATGCCAGATTAAAAAAATTCCCTTGTGAACATTTATAGAAACAGGTAATGAAGAAGCTAGGGAAAAAAAGGTTTTTAATTTTTTGGGAGCTGTCAGATTTCCGATAGATAGATGTCGCCATCCGACAGCTCGGAAAAGATAAAAGGACGCGTTTCGTCATTTGACTGACACCTCACTTCAGTTTTAGGGAAAATTTCGAGATCTAGAGCTCCAGGTGACGGAAAACTTCAGATCTAAGGTGAGATATGTGGATTTTGCAAGTTTTGTTTAAAATTTCTCCAATAGTTTTGTGATTTTGATAATCCTCTTGGTTTTCATGGAGTTTTGTGAAGATAATTTGTAGAATGTTTAGGAGATCTAGACATTTTAGATCTTGGTGTTTATAAGAGATTTAGATCATGTGATTTTGAAGGAAAATTAGAAATTTTTGTTGTATTTTGTGTTGAAACATGATTTTCCTTTCTTTCTTGTTGTTTGTGTGGAGATCTAGAACTTTATAGGTATCAGCTTTATAGGAAAAAAAATGATGACAAAAAAAAAATTTAAGTGTTAAAGGAAGAAGATGATGAATAGTGATTTTCACCAAAAATTTGATTTTTCAAAAATTATATAAATGTTGAAGAATATTTTCTGTGTGAAAACTGTTTGGATTTGTGATAGGAAGATTTTTTGTGAAAAAAAAAATTCGGAAGCATAAAATTTTTAGCTATCGGATATCTGACAGAGGGGTATCGGATATCCGACAGCTCCATTTTGTTGTTGTTTGTTTTTTTAAAAAAAAATTTATGTCTCATGCAGATATGTCTTCAAGTTGGAGATCAAGAAGGGGTGAGTCAGGAGACGCCCATTCTTCTTATCAAAGTTTCCCGGGCATAAAAAAGGCCCAAATCGGAATTTCAAAAGTCGTGGAATTTGATCTCCCCCGGCATGAACGAGTCTATTATATTCTTGCTGAGGCAGGTATACTCTCGGTCATTATCCAAGACATTTTCTCCTCCTTTTTAGTCCGAGAATTTTATAATCATCTTGAGGATCCGTCATATACCGATTTGAATGGAGGAGTTAGATCCAAAATTCAAGGCCAATATGTGGAGATCACTCCATTTGATTTAAGAAGTGAATTTGGAAAAATGGAGAGTGAGAATGTGTTGGACATAGTGGAAAATTATAGACTTGAGAGAGATTGGACCCTAATGAATATGTCTTTGCATGGAAATTCCACAAAAAACCTTATAACCACTATGACGACATTGACAGACGATGCTCGTCTTGTTCAAGATATACTAAGGCACACTATTATGTTGAAGTCCGGTGATACCCATAGTATTACGGCTCAACTTAGTCTTGTGACTTATTATATAGTGGAGAACGAATTATTTGATGTGCCCGATCTTCTTTTGTCTATGATTCGGTATACATTTCACCTCAAAAATTCGGAGTTGAAAAAGGCACACACTCTCCCGTTGGGTGCGATTATCCAGCATATCCTATTCAAGAAATACGCATGGATCGATCAAAATTTTTATGTGGGATATTGTTTCCCGGATATATATCAAACGACGGCTATAGGTAAGAAAAATCAAAGGAAGCCGCCTACTACGGAAATGAGAGAGCCTCCTATTGCACGTGGAGGGTCTATGCGGGAGGCACTCGACTCGTTCCAAACAAAGTTGGATAGACATATAGATGATTTTCAAGAGCATAGAAGGTCCTTTGAAGAACACAAAGTAGAGGTGAAGAAGGATAGGACGCGAATGCAGAAGTTTATGAAATTCCTTGTAAAAGGACTTAAATTAAAGCCTACACCTTCTGAAGCCGCGGAATGGGAAGTGCCGACGGAGGAAGAGTCGTGTCGCCAATCGGTTAGTCAGGGTCGGCGGAGGAAGACAGTGATAAGGAGAGCAGATTATGATATTCCAGAAAGTAGTGGAGCAGGCAGTAGAAATGAAGAGGATTCGGAGTGAAAAAAGACTTCTGGGAGCTATCGCCATCCGACATCCCACTGTCGCCATCCGACAGATGCCCAGCCCAGATCTCTCTCTAATTTTGTGATTTGCTTTTATGAGACATTTTAAGTACTTATTTATTAAAATTTTGTAATAATTTTTTATATTTGGACATGTTATATGATGATGAATGTCTATGTTAAGAGTTAGTTTTTCTTCCCTTTTTTTTAAAATGTTTAGCTATTGTGATGTTTTTTTGTTAAATTTTATAGGTTATAAATAGTGATATAATCATTGAAAAATGTCTAGGATTCCTAATTCTAGACTAAGCATAGAAAAACGGGAATCCGGTAACGGTTTAGTGAATATATCCGCTAGTTGTGAATCCGTTCCTATGAAATTGATTTTTACATTACCCTTCTTAATATGATCTCTTATAAAATGATGTCGGACATCTATATGCTTAGATCTAGAGTGTAATACGGGATTATTAGTTAAGTTTATAGCACTTTTATTGTCACACTTTAATTCTACACTACTTTGTTGCATGCCAAAGTCTTCTAATGTTTGTGACATCCAAAGAGCTTGGGCACAACAACTACCTAGTGCAATATATTCGGCCTCGGTAGTAGAGAGGGCAACAGAATTCTGTTTCCTACTCGACCAAGAAATAAGTGAAGGGCCGATAAAATGACAAGTGCCACTAGTGCTTTTCCTATCTAAAGAACATCCCGCATAATCTGAATCCGAAAAGCCATGTAAAATAAAGGAATCATTATGAGGATACCATAATCCTAATTTAGATATTCCTATAAGATATCGAAAGATGCGTTTCACCGCTTTTAAATGTGACTCTTTAGGATTAGCCTGAAATCTAGCACATAAACAAACGACAAACATAATGTCAGGTCTAGATGCGGTTAAATATAATAAATATCCTATCATGCTTCTATAAAGGGTTTGGTCAATTGAAACTCCACTTTCATCTTTTCCTAATTTTAGTGAAGCACTAATAGGAGTGTTTGCATGCTTAAGATTTTCAAATCCAAATCTTTTTAACATATCATGAATATATTTGGATTGACATATAAAAATACCATCATGTTTTTGTGTAATTTGAAATCCTAGAAAATATGAAAGTTCTCCTACCATGCTCATTTCAAAATCATTTTTCATAATTTGAACTACTTCATTACACAACTCTTCATTAGTGGCTCCAAAAATAATATCATCAACATAAATTTGCAAAATAACTAAATCATGATCAATTTGCTTAATGAAGAGTATAGAATTCGCACTTCCTATTTTATAATCGTGCTTTAATAAATATTGAGTTAATCGATCATGCCAAGCACGAGGCGCTTGTTTTAATCCATAAAGCGCTTTATCTAATTTTTAAACATAATTTGGATATTTCTCATTTATAAAGCCAGGGGGTTGTTCTACATAAACCTCTTCTTTTATATACCCGTTTAAAAATGCGGTTTTGACATCCATTTGATATAATTTAAATCTTTTAAAACAAGCAAATGCAAGAAATATCCTAACCGCTTCTAATCTTGCTACGGGTGCAAAAGTTTCATCAAAATCTATCCCTTCAATTTGTGCATAACCTTTTGCAACTAATCTGGCTTTATTTCTAACAATTCTATATTCATTATCCAATTTATTTTTAAAAATCCACTTGACTCCAACTACAGGATGATTTTTGGGTCGTTCTACAAGATTCCAAACCTTATTACGTTCAAATTGATTAAGTTCTTCATTCATAGCTAAAAATCAAAATTCATCATTTAAAGCGGTGGAAACATCTTTTGGTTCTATTTCAGAGACAAAGCAAAGGTTTGAAAATAAAACATGTAACGATGAACGAGTACTAACCCCTTTTTGCGGATCTCCAATGATAAGCTCCTTTGGATGATCCTTTGAAAATCTCAATTCACTTGGAGGCACATATTCTTCTCTTTCTTCTTCTTCTCTATCTTCTTCTTCTCTTTCTCCTTCTCTTTCTTCTTCTTTTTCTTCTTCATTTTCTCCAAGTTCTTCATCATCATTCTCCACCGAAGGAAGGGGTTCATCTTCTTTTCCTGTAATTTTCTTTTCTACACATGAAGCAAACTCATCAAACCTAACATGAATAGATTCTTCAACTATTTTTGTTCTTTTATTAAAAATCCTATAAGCTTTACTAGTTGAAGAATAGCCAATAAAAATAACTTCATCACATTTTTTATCAAATTTTCCTAAGGAATCTTTAGAATTCAAAATAAAACATTTACAACCAAAAACTTTGAAATAAGAAACATTTGGTTTTTTATTAAAAATTAATTCATAAGGAGTTAATTTTAAAATAGGGTGAAGCATTACTCTATTAATTACATAACATGTCGTACTAACCGCTTCAGCCCAAAAAGATTTTGATAATTTAAATTCAGATAGCATCGTACGGGCTAACTCTTGAAGAGTTCTATTTTTCCTCTCCACTACACCATTTTGTTGTGGTGTGCGTGGAGCGGAAAATTCATGTTTAATTCCTAACTCCGTACAAAATGAAATAAACTTTTCATTTTCAAATTCTCCTCCATGATCCGATCGTATGTGTTTAATATTTAACTCAAATTCATTTTGAATACGCAAACATAATTTTGAAAATTCTGAAAATGCATCGGATTTGGAGGTTAGAAATAAAGTCCAACAAAAACGAGAATAATCATCAATCAATACAAATGTATATTTTCTACCTCCTAAGCTAGGAATTCCAATTGGCCCAAATAAATCCATATGTATTAATTGAAGTGGCCTAGTGGTAGAAATAATATTTTTACTTTTGAAAGATGATTTTGAAAATTTTCCTTTTTGGCAAGGCATACATAATGAAGAAGATAAATTTCCATTTAACAATGGTAAACCTTTAATTAATTTATCTTTTGAAAGTTTTGTAATTAACTTGGCACTAGTATGTCCAAGTCGCCTATGCCATAATTCTAATTCATCCTTTTTTGATAAAAAACATTTTAAAGTAGAATTTGAAAAATCAAGAAATTTGATCATATATACATTATGACATCTAGGTGCGGTAAAAACAATTTCTTTTGTTTTAGAATTAATAATTTTGAACAAATTTGTAGAAGATTCAAATAAAACATCTAAACCCTTATCACATAATTGACTAATAGAAATTAAATTATGCTTTAATCCTTCTACAAATAAGACATTTGAAATTGAAAAATTTTTATTACCCACAACTCCGATGCCGATGATTTTTCCTTTTCCATTATCTCTGAATGTAACAACTCCTCCTTTCTTCATCTCCGGGCTAAGGAACTTCTCTTTATTGCCCGTCATGTGTTTTGAACAGCCCGAGTCCAAGTACCACACGTCTTCTTTGTCCTTAGCCTGCCAACACACCTAGAAAGAAGAGGTGAGTAAAGATCTGGTTACCCAAGTGGTTCCACCCATAGTATAGGTAGAAGCCTTAGGCACCCAGATTTGTTTAATTTTACTTTTTCCTTTCCTCCAGCAAGAGTCCGTAGTGTGACCAAATCTATTGCATTTGGCACATGTAGTGTATTGGGAAGAGTATAATTTTTCTGGACTTTTACTGGATGAGGATGCTGTATTAGACAGTTTATTAATTTCAGAATTTTTAAAAACAGAATTTCTGGATTTTTCGCTGTCGCCGGCGACAGTGGTTATCGTCGGGCGATAGCTTCCTAACGTGTATCCGAGTCCAAACCTTCCAGATCCATGGCGTTGGAATCCTAAGATCATATCCAATGATCTTCGGCCCATTCCAAATTTTTTCATGGCTAGCGTTAAGTCATGAATCTGGTTTCTCATTTCTGTATTCTCAGATACTAGATTTATACATCTACGTTCAAAAGATTTCTTTCCCTCATGAACTTTGGAAATTGAAGATTTTAGATCTCTCTCTAAAATCTCATTCTTTTTTGTAAGGATTTTTATTGTAGAATGAGATTTGGAAAGAGAATCTTCAAGTTCGTTAATTCTTCCCAAAAAGTGATCACACTCTTGGCAAGAAATTTCTCTTTTTCCAATAGTCTTAATTTCATTAAACAATTTTTTGTTTTCTTTAAGCAAAATTTCATTTTCAGATTTAAGAAGATCATTATCTTTTAAACTCTTTTCAAAAAATTTGCAAGTCTTTAAAAATTCAGAAAATAATTCATCGTAGGTTGGAGGAGTTACCTCAGTGTCACTTTGGACACTGCATTCATCATCAGATATGACGCTCTTTCCCATTAAGCACATGTTGGCCTCCTCTTCTTTACTTGAGCTTGAACTGCTCAAGTACCCATGTTTCCCTAAGATCATATCCCATGTTTCCGCCTTCAGCACCTTCTTCGTCCCTTTGTGCTTCTTTTCTTTAAGTTCTTTTAAGTATTTTGGACACTTGCTTCGGATGTGTCCTAACTTCTTGCAGTGATAGCACTCCGGTGGCGGTCTCTCTTCCTCCTCATCGTCTTCCTTTCCTTTTTTCTTTCTAAACATCTCCTTCTTAAAATACTTCTTAAATGAATTCCTCCTCTCTAGATTTTTCATAAATTTTCTAAACTTTCTAACAAATAAACTTTCCTCATCTTCTTCTTCCTCCTCAGAATCACTACTTTCCTCCTTCTTAGATCTTAGAGCCAATCCCTTCTTCTTTGGATCCATATACTCTTGTTGTTGAATTTTCAATTCAACTTCATGAGTTTTCAAGTTTCCAATCAGGCTTTCAATATTAAGAGCTTTAAGATCATGAGATTCAGAAATAGCCGTCACTTTGGGATTGAATTTAGGGGGGAGAGATCTAAGAAGTTTTCTTACCAAATCACCATTTGAGAAATTTTTTCTAAAACTTTTGAGTCATTCACTATCTTGGTGAATCTTGTGTACATGGTATCCACATCCTCATCTAACTCCATCCTGAACTTTTCGAATTCTGACTCCAATCGGAAAAGCTTTGAGTCCTTCACCTGCGAGGTACCTTCATGAGTAATTTCCAATAAATTCCAAATTTCATATGCAGTTTGACATGCGCAGGTTCTATTAAATTCAGTTTTATCAAGAGCACAAAATAATGCGTTCATTGCTTTTGCATTATTTTTGCATTTTAATTAGTCCTGGTCATCCCATTTATCTTTGGGTTTTTCCATGACAACATCACCAATTGTAAAAGTAGGATGAGTATAATTTGTTTCAACCATATTCCATACTTCAATATCTAATGATTTTAAAAAACACCTCATCCTAGTTTTCCAATAATTATAATCGGAACCCGTAAATAATGGTGGTCTAGTTATTCCTTGCCCCTCGGAAAATGCATGATCATGGTGCGCCATAATTCCAGGTGGTTAAACCTTATAAGGAATTAACCTGGCTTTGATACCACTTGTTGGATCTTGTGGCGCCCTTAGAGGGTGGGGGGGTGAATAAGGGCAATTTAAACTTTGATAAATTTTGTAACAAACGAAACAATATATGTATATAGAGACAAATAATTGAATTTAAAAAACAAGATTTTATTTCATCAAAGATAATGAGTAGAAATAATTCCAATAAAGCTTGGAATCAAAGGCTTACAATTAATAAAATCTCTTGTCTCTTTTCACCGGTCCTTCTCCTAAGGACCGGTTGGCTATAGCCTATATCTCCCAGATATAGACACTAGCCTCCCCCTAAATCAAATCTTGATCTAGACGCAGCACACACGGCGGCGATTTTCTCCGAAGCCACACAAGGACTTGACACCGCTCACAAGACGATGATTTACCCTAGACCACACAAGGATCTAACACCACACACAAGGTGATGATTTCCCCTAAGCCTCACACGGACTTAGACGCCGCACCCAAGACGACGATTTCTACAACGATTACAAGATGAATGTAAAATGAAATACAGATTAAAAAACCCCTTTAGAATTTCTGGACCAAAGAAACGAAGAACCCTTGAGAAAGTCTCCTTGGAACGCGTGTACAATCTTCGGTTTCGATCTCTCTTTTCTTCTTCAAAGATGGGGATTTTTGTTCTCTGGAGCTCACTGGACGATAACACACAGGAAGAAGGCTTGAAAGTCTGAAGGCATGAAATCCACGAAGTTCTGAACCCTTTTAATAAAAAAGAGTTGTCGTCGTCCGTTAGCTAGGTATCGCCAGAATCCGGTATCTCCAGAGGCTGCCACGTGTCCCACTAATTCGACGTTTCTGCGCGGAGTTGAGGTCGTGGTTGAGACGTGGGCTGTCGGATATCCGATATCACTATCGGAAATCCATTAGCTTGCGTAACTGCTGCAGGTCGTATTGTTGCGGGAAGATCGTGGGCTGTCGGATATCCGATATCACTATCGGAAATCCGTTAGCTTGCGTAACTGCTGCACGTCGTAGATTTGCGGGAAGATCGTGGGCTGTCGGATATCCGATATCACTATCAGAAATCCGTTAGCTTTAAACCGCTGGGAAGAAATCGTGCACCGTTAGAAATCCGTTAGCTCTCAACCGCTGGGAATAAATCGTGCGCTATCGGAAATCCGTTAGCAAGCTGTCGGAAATCCGATAGCTCCAATTTCTGGAAAATCGGTATTTTGCTCCAATTGCAAACATGTTATCCTTGCACCTGTTATCTGCACACCATTAATCAAAAATAGGATCAAATACATTCGGGATTTGTTATTCTCAAACTGGACGAGTACGGAACGCATGCTCCAACACTTCAAACCTGACCGGAGATCACCACTCCAACAAGAAGCCGCGCGACCATGATAACTTGCACGGTCAGGACGCCCACTACCTGTGTTCGCAACACGAGACCTCCTCCAGAGACCGCAAACACAGCCAAGAGACTGCGCGACTAAGAGAGCCTTAGTCCGCGCGCACCACCAAGAACCCGGACAGTCACCAGACCGGGATGCCCCCACCATGCGATCGCACACAAACCAGACCGCGTGGTCACACATTACAGAAGACAGCTCGCCATGCGGTCACACGAACTAGACCGCGCGGCCTCACCATACTGAACCTGCTCGCCACGCGGTCATACGAACAGACCGCGCGGCCTCACCTCGGCACCCTTGGACAGAAGGAATGGTGGTCACGCCGAATAGACCGCGGCTAGACTGAATAAGGTCAGGCCACAGAGGGAGACCGCAAGACCGCGCGGTTAGCCAGACCGCGCGACCTCCCCCCAGACCGCCAGCTTCCAGTTCAACATTTTCAACACCTAAGGGTGATACTCTTGCACAGTTGGCGGTCAAAAAGCCTTCTCTCAAAAGGAAGAAGGGCAAATGCCACAACTCCGGCAAGTTGGGTCACTGGGCCGCTGAATGCAAGGGTCCGAAGAAGTAGAAGGATGAAGCCCCACAACAAGTGGCGAACATGGTGGTCGACAAATCTGATCTCAAGCTCATTGTGGCTATGATTGGGAGTAGTCACCGTAGTGCATATTCTGAGTGGTGGCTGGACCGCGGTGTTACATGTCATGTTACGAATGAAAGAGGTCTTCTCTCAGAGGTCAGAGCAGTCTGAGACAGAGTAGAGAACTGCAATAGAGGAGAGATAGGTGTTACTCATGCTTGGACCGCAAAGCTAGTCCTCTCTTCAGGTAAAACTTTAATTTTCCAAAATGTTAAAGTAGTTCCAAATTTAACTAAGAATTTAATTTCTATGAGTTTGCTTGATAAGTCTGGAATGTCTTTCACAATCATAAATGGTAGAATAACACTGACTGTTAATTCTCACTACTTCGGTTGCGCTTACCTGATTAATGGAATGTATAGACTTAGCCTATAAAATGAGTGCATAAATCAAGTGAGTTCATCTCTGATAGATCCAAAACTTTTACACAATAGACTTGGACACGTTCACTATAAGAAGATGCGTGATCTATCTAAGAGTCACAACATTCCGTTAGATCTTTCTATTCGATGTGATAGTGTGAGGTTTGTGCCCAGGCCAAAATAACTAGAAACCCTTACAAGACCATTTCTAGGAGCACACAACTTCTGGAGTTGATTCATTTTGACCTCTATGACTTTGGTAGTCATGCCACTAGATGGGGAAGGAAGTATCTAATTACCTTTATCGGTGATTTTTCCAGATTTTGTCATATCCACCTATTGAAATCGAAAGACGAGACATTCGAGACCTTTAAGATCTTCAAATCTTGGGTAGAATATCAGTTAAATTTAAAGATTAAGAGACTTAGAAGTGATCGAGGAGGAGAATGCACTGTCACTGGGTTTATGGAGTTTTGTGCCTCTGAGGGCATAATCCTTGAAACTACAGCTCCTTACTCACCTCAATCGAATGGTGTTGTTGAGCGTAAGAATAGAACTTTGACAGAGATATTAAATTATATGCTCATCACCGCTGGCATGCCTAATACCTTTTGAGGGGAAGCAGTCTTTACTGCGAATCACATTCTGACTAGAGTGTCTCACTCAAAGCTCAAATCTACTCCATAAGAGTTATGGCACGGTCATCCTAGTAGATATGACACTCTTAAGACTTGGGGTTGTATTGCCTATGTGCGAATACAATGTCTTAAAAGACCTAAGGTGGGACCTAGAATGACAACCTGTGTCTATCTAGGAAGTGCAGAAGACAGTAAAGTTGACCGATTTCTGGATCTATCCACTAATTCAGTGATAGAGTCAATGTTGGGAAAATGATTCATCTTAACCCCTAGAAATGAGTAGAAAATGAGTTCTTAGAGTGAAATTTTAGTTTAAGTAAAATATGCGTCGAATAGTAATCGACGCAATGTCGAAGTGTAGTCGACGCATCTCTCATACTGAGTCGAAGTAACTCTAAACAGAATTCGACGTAACCAAAGTCGACGTAACTCTGATTTCTAGGCGATGCACCCAGTAAAGTCGACGCACCTCAGTCGACGCACCTTCCATATTTTCTTCTCGACGTCTAGCCAGGCTGAAATCGACGCTCACGTCGATTTCTGTGACAGATTCAAAAACACGCCAGATCTCTTTCCTTCTTTCTGTAGATCTGAATTTTATGGAATTATATTATTCTTTTCTAGCCGTTCTGAATCAGTCTTTCCTTCTAAATGATTCTTGGATAATTTGATTAAGATTATTATGGACATTATTTGAAAATAGAATGATCTCTTTCCTTCTACAGATATAATGATTATGGAAACTTGTCTCTCTTGCTATTTCTCTGTCTGCTAATTGATTATTCTCCTATAGCAATATTTTTGAATAAACTGAGCTATAAATACACAAGGAGGTCGGCAAAGAAAACAGAAGTGATCCACTCCATTTCTGAAAAAGAGGAAAAGCTCCCAAGAGAGAAGAAAGAGAAAATTGAGAAAAGTGAAAGAGTGATGCAGCAAGAAAAAGCCTTCTTCTTCTTCTACTACCTTCTGAAGTCATACTGCTTTAAATTTTTGAAAGCTCTCACTGAAAGAGAGAAAGGCCTACAATCTCCTTCTCACTATAGAAGAGAGATTACATTCACTATACTTGTGCTTCTAATCTTCTTGCTAGGAAGAATATTCTTTCTTGCACAAATTGTTTCTTATTCTTTTTCTTCTTCTTATTCTTATTTCAATTTCAATAGTGTAAAAGAGTTTTTAGAATCTTTCTTCAAAAAATTCAGTTGTAGTGGTTCTAAGAGTCTCCTTATCAAAAGACTCAGGCTGGTTCTAAGAGTCTCCTTAACAAAAGACTCAGTGCAAGATAGTGATTTCCTACCAAGGGGGTAGAAGAGTGGACTACCCAAAGTTTGGGGAACCACTATATTTCTTTGTGTTGTGCTGTGATTTTCTTCTTACTATTTCTTTCTTTATTTGCTTAATTCTTGTTGGGTGTGTGGGAAGCTTTAATCTGTGGATATTACACGCATATATATATTTGTTAACCTTGCACAAAATATTTTTAAATCTCTATTCACCCCCCCCCCCCCCCCCTCTAGAGAATTCTAGTGAGGTTAACTGTGCACTTTCAATTGGAATCAATGCGAGGTTGATCAAAAAGGGGTAACTCCTTGATCAAAAAGATCCTACCTCATATATATATATATTTCTAAAAACTTTTTATGGCACAAATCAAAGATTATGCTTCCAACAGACCACCAATATGCAATCTTGAAAAGTTTGCACTTTGGAAAACAAGAATTAGGATCAAAATGAATTCTATTGATGAAGAATTATTTAATGTTATTTTGACAGGTCCCCCCAAGCCTTATAGAAAGGACTCAAGTGGTAAAGTGACTCAAACACTGGTCCCAAGGGCTGAGTGGACAGATGATGAGAAGAAGGCAGGAACATGTGATGCAAAAGTTGTGAACATTCTTGTCTCAACCCTCTCAGATGAAATCTTTCAAAAGGTTGTTGACTGTGAATCAGCCAAAGAAATCTGGGAGGCTCTTACAAAGATAGTAGAAGGAAGTGCTGATGAAAGGAAAGATAGAAAGGCTCTATTGATCTCCCAATAAGAGAACTTTCAAAAATAGCATGAAGAAAGCATATCTGAGATGTATGGCAGGTTCAGTCTAATTATCAACCAATTAAGGAGCTTGGATAGAGAGATCTCTCTCACAGAGATCAATGATAAATTATTAATGAGTCTCCCAAGTTCATGGGACTCAAGAATATGGGCAATAAGAGATACAAGAGGACAAAAGGAAATCTCAACAAATGCCCTCTTAGGAAAACTCAAATCCTATGAGCAACTACTGAAAACCAGAGAAGAGAAGGAAAGAAGGGAAAACACTCCAACCTCTTCAAAAGATAGAAACATTGCATTAAAAGCAACAGAAGAAGAAACCCATGTTACTGAAGAAGAATTATTCAGTCTCCTGGCCAGAAGATTCAAGAAATGGGTCAGGACAGATGGGTCTAGAAGAAGAGAGCCAAAACCAAGGTATGATAAGACTCCCACTAAAGAAATTGTTTGTTATTCCTGCAGGAAAACTAGACATATTGCCCCAGAATGTCCAAAAAATGCTGAGAAAAAGAAAGATCTGAAAAAGAAAGATCTCAAGAAAAAGGGGAAGAAGAAAGAAAGAGGCTTCATTGCAGAAGTTTGGAGTGAAGATTCTGAGGACAGCACCTCATCTAAGAGTGACAATGAAGAGTCTAAGCAAGAATACCTATGCTTAATGGCTCTTGAAAGCTCAAAGGAAGAATATGCTGCTAAATCATGGAGTGAAACAGGATCATAAGGAATCATCTCTTCTGAAGATGAAAAAGAAAATTCAACAACAAAAGCAAATAGCCTTATTCTCATAGAGGAATCTGAGGATAAGGATGAGGTAAGCATTTTTGATGAAATAGATTTTCTATATGATTTCAAAAATGATTTTAAAGGATTCTGTTTAGATCAACTAAAAGCTAAACAAGAAATCAAGGATCTAAGAGAACAAATTAATATGAGAAAAATAGAGGATACATGTTCAAAAAATTATGAACTAAGGTGTGAAATCTATAAAATAGAAAAGGAAATAAAAAGTGCTAAAATAGAAAATCAACTCCTTAAGAATAAGGTATCCCAGGCAAAAGCTTTTGAAGAATCTATAGAAGTCAGAAGCCAAACACTTAAAGAAATCACTGAAAAACAAACAATCAGACATAAGAATCTGGGGCTAGGGGCTGATCCTTCAACCAATTCAATACCATCTACCAAACCTGCTTGGATGAGCCCTGTTAAATTTACTAAACCCATCAAATCAACAAACTTAAAAGAAGACTCATAAAATAAAGAAGAAGACTTCACCTTCAAGGAGATAAACCATTTTGATGAAACATCATACTATTCAGATGAAGACTCTCAAACTCCTTCTGAGAAGGCAACTAGGCTAAAAGAAACAATAAATCTCCAACCAGAAAAAGGGAAAAATAAAATCTGTGAAGACACAATTGCGTCGACTTCATATCGACGTATGAATGATAGTACGTCGAATTCTACTCGACGCAATCTCTCAGATGCTTCGACCTCAAATCGACGCATGAATAAAATTACATCGACTTACAATCGACGCAACTACTTCCATGCATCGATTCCAGATCAACGCAATCTAGAGAAAGCGCCGAATATATATATCGTCGCAACTCTCAATATACGTCGAATAGATATCGACGCATAAAACCTCAGAGCAACTTAAATACAGGACATATATATCCTTCAAAAAATTTCTATCTTAACCCCCATTCAGGACCCATTCATCCTGATCAAAATTTCTATCCGAATTAAAAATTTTATCCTAATCAACAACTCTATCCTAATCAACACCTCTATCCCTCTCTAAACTCAAATTCCCATAATCTAAAGTCAATCAGGTGTTATATCTGTAATAAAATTGGCCACATTGCCAAACAATGTTGGCACAATCAATCCAATTATCTATAAAATTAGTCCAAGGCTGACTTAGAAAACCTTAGGATTAGGAAGAAATAATCTCTCAAGAAAAACTTAGAATTTTCAAAATAAAAGTCACGTCAATTTCTTAATCGACGCATCGTCGATAGGAAACCCTAACATCTCAATTCAGACTGTACCGACGCATACATCGACTTCCACTCGACGCAACGTCAACTTCATGAAAAAGAGTGACAATACTAAAATATTTTCGGTCACATCTACTGTAGTACCGAATAAACCTCGAGTTGTGTCTCGTTTTGACGTTTCACCTGACTTAAATAAACTCTTCAGTTAGAAATCTGCACGCTCTCTGCATCTTTCATCCTTCTCACTTCTCAGTCCAACCATCTCTTACTCTCTCTCTCACTGACCAAAATGGCTCCCAAGATCAACTCTGGTTTCGATATTGATCTTAATTCCTTCCAAGCCGCCGTCGAAAACTACAAGAGCATCATAGCTCTTTTCACTGATGTCGGTCTAAGCAAACTCATCTCAACAAGATGCAGACTCCTGGAAATAGAACTCACCGAGTTGATGAATCATGTTCAGATATCTGAACAAGGAGAGATTACAGGAACAATCCATGAAACACCTGTCTCAATCTCTGCAGAACATCTTAGGGACACCTTTGATCTTCCATCAGGTAATGAACCTGTGGAACTCACCCTTGAGGAAATCAAAAACTTATTAATCACCATGAATTTCTCCAGAGATAGACCAATCAACTTGAAGAAAATAGACTTCTCTGATGAATATAGGCTCTTGGCAGACATAGTAGGAAAAATACTACTATGCAAAATCTCTGCCCATGATGCAGTGCCCAAGCAGCAACTGAACATTATGGGGGCCCTTGTGCTGAAAAAGAAGATAGACTGGGTCAGCTGCTTACTGAAGATGATAGGCTACAAATATTCTCATAAAGAGAATGCCTACATGAGGATCATGAGTCAGGTACTCCTTCACTCCTTCCCTGACCTATGTAGGTCAAAAGGAATTCCCATTCCTCCTGGAAAAAGGATGTCCATAGCCCTCTTTTCAAAATGGACCAGGCAAATCCCCAAGCCTGGTTCCATTCCTGAAAGGACTCCCTCTCCTCCTAATTCTCATGTGCATCCATCTTCACCTCCTCCTCCACATACAAACATCTCTTCCCTACCAACATCATCCACACCAATAGTTTCCACTACCCTCACATATCCTATCTTAACTACATCTTCACATACACCAATTCAATCACCACCTCTTCCTCCTCCTACTATCACATCCTCTCTACCTACATCAAACACACCTCATCTTCTTACCACAACCATTGATCTCAGTAATACAGTCATCTCTCCACCTTCATCTCCTCCACCATCATCTCCTCCACCATTATCTCCTCCACCAACACAACCTGAACCATCTTCATCCACACAAGCACTCCTTTTCCAGTGCATTCAACAAGCAACCCATAAATTTCAGGACATGCTTGATGGGCACTACTCCCAACTTCACTCCTCCATCATGCACATGCAAACCCAAATAGATGGGGTCAATGCCTCTGTGCAAAGCTTGAAGTCCTCTATCTCTTCCTCTAAGGTCACTAAGTCTTTCTTAACCTCCTTAGCTATGAAGGTCAAGAAGGGGGAGAAGTTAGATGAAGAGCAGCTCTCCAGTCTCAAATCTAACTCACACAAATCCTCTCCAACATCAAAATCTGATAGTCATGCTCTACTTAAAACTATTGGGAATGGAATAGTACCTGAGCTACATACTACAGAACAAATAACAGATGTGCTCACTATAGCAAGAGAAGCTGCACAACAAGTAGTTCTCTTTTAAGGGGAGGCAAGTAGAGTAGAGAAAGAAGTTGAAAAGGAAGCTGAGGCTGAAGGTGTGGCTGAAAGTGAGAACGAAAAAGAAGCTGAAGCTCAGGGGGAGCCAGATGTTGTCATAGCTGAAGCTGGAGCTGGGAAAGAAGCTGAAGAACCAGAAAAAGAAAGTGTAAAGGAAGTTCTATCTCAGGGGGAGCAGACTGCTTTAACTCAGGGGGAGCTGAATGAACATCTTGCTACTGAGAAGGAGCAACTCACCTCTATAAAAAGACCTGATCTCCCTTTAGTATTCTCTAGGAAGAGAAAAACTCCTCCTACTCCTCCTGAATGATATGTTGAACAATTTTTGATATACTCTACTTTTAATGCTTAAGTACTGATTGATCTGTACAAAAAGCCTATTATATAATTTCTTTTTCCATTATCTTCTGATTATCTAATATATCTCTTTTCTATAAATATGCTTTGATGTGTTGATTAAAAGCTGATAAAATTTCTCTCTAAATAGTGTTAAGACAAATATGGGGAGATTGTTGGGAAAATAATTTATCTTAACCCCTAGAAATGAGTAGAAAATGAGTTCTCAGAGTGAAAAATTAGTTTAAGTGAAATATGCGTCGAATAGTAATCGACGCAACGTCGAAGTGTAGTCGACGCATCACTCATATTGAGTCGAAGTAACTCTAAACAGAATTCGACGTAACCAAAGTCGACGTAACTCTGATTTCTAGTCGACGCACCCAGTAAAGTCGAAGCACCTCAGTCGACGCACCTTCCATATTTTCTTCTCAATGTCTAGCCAGGCTGAAATCGCCGCTCACGTCGAATAATAATCGACGCATGTCGATTTCTGTGACAGATTCAAAAACATGTCAGATCTCTTTCCTTCTTTCTGTAGATCTGAATTTTATGGAATTATATTATTTTTTTCTAGCCGTTCTGAATCAGTCTTTCCTTCTAAATGATTCTTGACTAATTTGATTAAGATTATTATGGACATTATTTGAAAATAGAATGATCTCTTTCCTTCTATAGATATAATGATTATGGAAACTTTTCTCTCTTGCTATTTCTCTGTCTGCTAATTGATTATTCTCCTATAGCAATTTTTTTGAATGAACAGAGATATAAATACATAAGGAGGTCAGCAAAGAAAACAGAAGTGATCCACTCCATTTCTGAAAAAGAGGAAAAGCTCCCAAGAGAGAAGAAAGAGAAAATTGAGAAAAGTGAAAGAGTGCTGCAGCAAGAAAAAGCCTTCTTCTTCTTCTTCTACTACCTTCTGAAGTCATACTGCTGCAAATTTCTGAAAGCTCTCACTGAAAGAGAGAAAGGCCTACAATCTCCTTCTCACTATAGAAGAGAGATTACATTCACTATACTTGTGCTTCTAATCTTCTTGCTAGGAAGAAGATTCTTTCTTGCATAAATTGTTTCTTATTCTTTTTCTTCTTATTATTCTTATTCTTATTTCAATTTCAAAAGTGTAAAAGAGTTTTTAGAATCTCTCTTCAAAAAATTTAGTTGTAGTGGTTCTAAGAGTCTCCTTATCAAAAGACTCAGGCTGGTTCTAAGAGTCTCCTTAACAAAAGACTCAGTGCAAGATAGTGAATTCCTACCAAGGGGGTAGAAGAGTGGACTACCCAAAGTTTGGGGAACCACTATATTTCTTTGTGTTGTGCTGTGATTTTCTTCTTACTATTTCTTTCTTTATTTGCTTAATTCTTGTTGGTGTGTGGGAAGCTTTAATATGTGGATATTACACACACACATATATATATATATATATTTGTTAACTTTGCACAAAATATTTTTAAATCTCTATTCACCCCTCCCCCCCCCCCCCCCCTTCTAGAGAATTCTAGTGAGGTTAACTGTGCACTTTCAGTCTAGAGATGTTATTTTCTTTGAACATAAATTCATTAAAGATCACGGCTTAAACGTCCCTGGATTTACTGACATGATCTCATAATCTACTGTAGAACCTGAAGATGGCCCCTCTAGGACTGTTCCCCAACTAATAGAGGTGTAACATGTTCCTCTTAGAGTATCCACAAGAGATAGAATCCCTAAGGATTTTGGTGAGAATTTCACCACCTACCACTTAGAGGATGATCCATTCTCCTATCAAGAGGCGGTGAGATCTAGAGATGTGTTGATGTGGGCAGAAGTCATCGATGTTGAGATGAACTCGCTGCTATAAAACAACACTTGGCATCTAGTGGACCTACCGAAATGAGCTAAAGTCCTGGGATGCAAGTGGGTATTAAAGAAGAAATTGCACAGTGATGGGTCTATAGCCACATACAAGGTACGTCTAGTCGCTAAGGTTTATAAGCAACAAAGGGGAAATTGACTACTTTGACTTCTATTCACTTGTGCATGTGTCACTTATCCACTATTAGGATTCTTCTTGTCTTGGCCTCTATCGAGAATTTTATAGTTCATCAGATGAATGTGAAAATATTCTTCTTGAATGAAGAGCTTAATGAAGAGATCTACATGGCACAACCCGAAGGTTATGTTCATAGAGATCTAAAGGATAAAGTGTGCAAGCTAGATAAATTCATTTATGGGCTTAAACAAGCGTCTAAGATGTGGCACATGAAGTTTGATCAAGTGGTAAAGAGCGTTGGATTTCAGTCCAGTCTCTCAGACAAGTGTCTCTATTACCGCTCGATGTCAAACCAAACAGTCATCATATGTCTATATGTGGATGACATGTTGATTCTGGTGTCAGACCTTGCTGTCGTGAGGGATACTAAATTCGCTCTCGCAAAAGCGTTTGATATGAAGGACCATGGTCCTTTGGATACCCTACTGGGTATGAAAGTTAGAGTAGACAAGGGACGTGTCACTCTAAGTCAAGCTCATTACATATAGCAGATTCTCTCTACCTGGGGTTATAAAGACTGTAGATCAGTTGAAATACCAATTGATCTGAATGTCAAGCTGAGTCCAAATGAGGGGACAAGCGGTGATCAAGTAAAATACTCAAAGATCATTGGAAGTCTCATGTACGCCACAAGTTACACTAGACCAGACATTGCCTTCTTTGTAGGCATGCTGAGTCATTTCACCAGTAGTCCTGACAAAGAGCATTGGATGTCTTAGACCGGCTGATGAGGTACCTCAAAGGTACTAAAGATCATGATTTGTGCTACATTGGTCACCCTCCTACTTTGGAAGGATACTCTGATGCCTCTTGGTGTTCATAAGTTGGAAACAACAAGTCCACCAATGGATTTATTTTCACCTCGGGTGACGTTGCAGTTACTTGAAAACCAAAAGACAAACTTATATAGCCCTGTCATCTATGGAAGCCGAGTTATTTGTCTTAGCTTCAGCTGGTGAAAAAGCAGACTGGATCAGGAATTTGATTCTAGACATTCCCTTGTCTAGACTTCAAGTCAATTCTTTAAGCCTATACTGTGATAATCAGACATCAGTCCAAGTTGTTAAGAATGATCTCTTTAACACTAAGAGATGGCATGTACGACTGCGACACGCTCTTTTAAATTATCTGAAAGAACAGGGCATTATCACTTTGGTCGTTGTGCGATCAAAGGATAATCTAGCTGATCCATTGACGAAAGGAATGCACAAAGATCGATCAATCAAAACAGTGGGGGAAATGGGACTCAAGGAGATTTGAGATCTATCTTAGTTCAAGGTTAGACGATTCAGTTCCGCCTTAGTCTAAATATTTTGATTGATTCCCTTTCCTTTTTCATAGCAAGCATATTGTGCTCCGCTGATATTCTTGGTTGCTGAGCACGAATCCAGTAAGTTGTTTCATTCCACATTTGATGTTAACATCTCCAACCGAATTTGTCTTCCTTACCTTGAAGGAGAGTGTTATTCCATATTTGATAACACGATCTAACTTGGTTTGGACCTTCTTTTGTTGATTTTTTTCATTTCATATTTGATGAGTTTCAATCAACTTTAGAAGAATAGTAACCATGACATCACATATAGGAACACAGATATGGATGCGGCCAGAAGTCTGAAATAGTTTCGTTTGGAAATAGATTACAGATTCTGCGGTTAAACCTAAAATACTCTACATAAGTGTCCTCTTAGCTAATTAAAGTACTACGTTCTTATAAGTAGAACTAGATACATGTACATTTTCCAAGTTTGAATTCATTCTGAATGAAGTTCTCTGTTAGAAATTACAGGAGTTGCTGCTAATGGAGGAGCGCGTGTAGTTTGGGATCTAGAGCAGGATGATCTGCTGAGTGATGGCCTTTAGATTGTTTGTTTTGGTTTTCTTTCTTTGGCTTAGAGCATTGTTTTAGCTCTCTTCTTTTCAACTGTTGTTTCGACTATTATTTTTGCTCTTCTGTTGGTCATGAGACACTAGGTGCTCTGATACTTGATTCTCTGATTGTACTTTTGACTTTGATGTGATGCTGGTGAGTTTATGTTTATTCTTATGCGTGCATACATATTTCTGTTTCTCTTTCAGTCCAATATGTTATGACAGGTGTTGTGAACACGGTTGTGTATTGAGTCGAATTTTGTTGAACACTACACACACCAACCCCTTTCCGACGTCGGGTTTACCGCGGACATTTGAGGAGATTGTTAGGTATTTAATGTAATATGTCTGCGCGTGTCAGAACTGACTTCCACACTGATGAGTCCTAATCGAATATCTTGAGCGGAGCCAAATCAATAGTTTGAATATCCTTCATTTGGAATCACTGATCCCCCAAAAATATCGTTTATTTCTGATTCCAACCGCAGGGTCGGAGTTCCATTCAAGAATATTGTTTTATCTTCATCTCTCATAGCCCCATCTCCACCTGCAATCACCCACCAAAACAAACCCTCAATTTTCCTAGCTCCAAAATGTGGTAACATAATTTTTAAATGACATCTATGATTGACTTATCGGGAGTGGTTCTTGAGATGGAGTGGGTGGGTCTTAATTGCTGGTTGGGGATTTTGTGGTTGTGAAAACTGGTGATCGTGTGGTGCAGAAGTTGTGTTGTTAATTTGATCTAAAGAATGAGAAAAAACATTTTGAGTTTGGTAGAATGGGGTGATGTCTCACAGAACTGAGATGACTCATTTTGCACAACATTGTGTGGCTCACGGGAAGGTCTATTAGTGCTAGATTGACAAGGAAGATGCTCCAACCTTACCAATATGTTCAGATTGTTGGTTTCCCCACGTCATGAAGCATATATCGTGTGATCCATTCACAAAGATCATCACTTTACAATATTCTTTGAATTTCTTGTAGAAATCTATTGTTGGTTCGGTTGAACCTAAGTTATTAAGGTGCGTGCGTGCTTAGGTGCGTCTGAGGCGCAGGGAGCACCGGGCCTCGCCTCTACAAGGCAGAGGCAGGTGAGGTGCCATAGGCGCACCTTACTAGCTCCCAGATGCACAAAAGGCAAGTCGTGGCCTTTCAAGGTCATTGCCTCAACCTAATTAATGATTTTTTTTTGTTGGGCAAAAACATGATCTCAGGGTTAGATTACATGATTTCTTATATGTATCTACCATCAAGTGTGAGGAGTTACATTTATCTAATTTATATATTTATCATCTGGAACGCACTTATTCTAAAAATACAAGAGAAGGGAGTAAATGGTTGAGATCAATCGAGGATTGAGAAAAAGAATTATAAGTAGAGAAAGATGAATTAGGTTAAGGGACTTGGAAGAATTAAGAGGCACCGTAAGGGTTAAGAGATTCCTTCTTGTATCCCGTCTATTTTAATTGATGATGAAGTTGTTGACATAAATGAAGAGGATGTAAGCATTCAGATGTTTATGCTAGGGAATTCCTTCTTGTATCCCATTCCCACTGCATAGTGCAAAAGTTCTCAACAATTGTTTGCATAACCTAAGGACAAACTGAGGGCCTACTCTACACAAAGAGACGAGAATGAGAATAACTTCGTTAAAGAGACCTTGCGTAAACTATATGCGTAATACGTGGAAAACCATATGGTTGAAGGTGAGGAGGCTGGTGAAATTGAAGGGAGTAGTTTTTCAAGTCATTCTAATAGACGAGTTCAAACACAATCCAATTGGTCTGAATAATTTGATTATGTGAAGTCAGTGGAGTTCATTCATCCTCAAAAACCTGAACTTGACATATACGTACCTTGAAGAAAATTGTTATATGATTGCGAAAGATCATATTAGAGGTGGAAGAAATTTTGATGTTTTATAACGGTGTAGAGTTCATGCACTAAAGTACAAGACCTTATTAACAATGGCAAGATATATTTTAGCAATTCCTATTGCTTCATTTGCTTCTGAAACTACTTTTTGTGAAAATTCTCTTTTGTTAATTACTATCAGACACCAAGTTAAGGTTCTGACAAGCGGAAAAAACAGGAACTAGGTCGCAGGAACACTCTCAACCAAACTGAGCCCAATAAGCCAGAAACAATGAAGGAACACGAGGACTAGTATTCAAAACTCTTCTTTACAACTTGAGGTACACATGGCGAGACATGCTTCACCAATACAATCGAAGAAGAATAACAACAAGACAAAGCAGAAACCGCCCAAGCCGCCCGACTAGCAAGCCGCACGACTTAACAAGGCTGTCCGCGCAAACCGCCAAGCCGCCAAACTGCAACTCAACACGCGGACTACCCATTATTCCAATGCTGACACTGTCCGCCCGAGCAAGGCCGCCTGACCACTGTCACTTAGCCGCTCCTAACCGCGAACACTGTTGCTGACAAGCTGAACAAAAAACAGACCGGCAAGGCAAGCCGCCTAACCGCACGGTCTGACCTTATTGAAAGCAGAAACACAAGTCGAAGAGAAAAGCTGCCGCAAACCGCGACCACCTGCTGCTACCCGCCGCTGACTGCCACCGACTTAACCGTTGCGGTCTCCTCTGATCAAGTCAGAACCACACACAAGTCGCGCAACCTGCAAACACAACAGATTCAATTCTCAACCCGCACAATTAGAAAAAGTCTAACCGCACAAACGACTTGCGAGATCTCGCTTACTATTCTCTGTATTTGATCTGAGGGAGAGGTCCTATTTATAGGCGCGAGCTGGAGTGTGGTAACCGCCAATAGTGATAGGATAACCGCCCCAACCCGACAGCGGGTAGAAAACAAACCGTGCGGCTAAAAGACAAGCCGCACCGGTCTACCAGAAAACCAGGACTTGAAGCAGACTAAGTCCAAAGACAAGCCGGACTGACAGACCACCAGCCCGATGCGGGTAGACAACCCACGCGGTCTCAAGACAGACCGCCCGACCTCCACTTCACTTCAACATTTTCAACACTCCCCCTTGAAGTGAGAAGTGGAAGTCAACCCGAGTAAACCTCGTAACCGAGTGAATGGTCCCTTCGCTAGCGGCTTCGTGAAGATGTCAGCAACATTGTCCTCGCTCCGCACATGCTCAACCATCAGAGATCCTTCCAGCACCTTTTCCCGAATAAAATGATGCTCGATCTCGATGTGCTTGGTTCGCGCGTGACAAACTGGATTATTAACCAGTTTGAGGGCACTCTCGTTGTCACCGAGTAGCAGAGTAGTACATCGCACCTCCTTATGGATGTCTTCTACCAACCTCCTCAGCCAGATGGCTTCCTGAGCTGCCAAGGCCGAAGCCTTGTACTCCTCTTCAGTGGTAGAATCAGATACCGAATCCTGCTTCTTGCTGCACCATGATATAGCTGCAAGGCCAGCCAAAAAGACGTATCCAGATGTCGATTTCCGATCATCCAAATCTCCCCCATAATCAACATCCATGTAACCATGCAGGTTAAAGCATGTATCTCTCCTATAACAGAGACCCAAATCAGAGGTCGACTTCACATACTTCAGGATACTCCTGGCCGCCACCAGATGAGGTTTCCGTGGCTCCGTCATATATCGACTCACCCTGCCAACTGCATATGCAATATCCGGCCTAGTAATCGTCAAATATATCAGACTGCCAATAAGAGCCCGGAACACCAACGGATTAGAAAGAATCTGCCCCTCATCCCGCCGAAGCTTTAGACCACCCTCAAGAGGAGTCGAACTACTCTTCCCTTCCTGCATGCCGAATCTCTTAACGATTCGCTCTACATAGCCCTTCTGGGAAATGAGCACTCCATTCTTCTGCCTCTCAACCTCGAGTCCAAGGAAGTGGTGGAGCTCACCTAGATCCTTCATCTCAAATCTGATAGCAAGCTCAGCCCTTAGCCTTGCTACCTCCTCCTCTGAGTTCCCGGTGACAATCATGTCATCCACATACAACAGCACGAGGACCTGAAGCTCTCCCTTCTTCTTGATAAATAAGCTAGAATCTGAGTCTGAAGCAAAGTATCCACAGAAATGGAGATATTCTGCGATCTTCCCATACCACGCCCTAGGCGCTTGCTTCAACCCATAGATGGCCTTCTTCAACTTGCAGACGTGTCCCGGATGAACTTTCGATACATACCCAGGTGGCTGAACCATGAAGATTTCCTTGTCAATCTCGTCGTACAAGAAAGCATTCTTTACGTCAAGTTGCCAAATCATCCATCCTTGGCAAGCTGCCAACGCAATCACCACCCGCACCGAAGTCATCTTGGCCACTGGACTGAACATATCCTCATAATCCTCCCCATACTGTTGCGAGAACCCTCAAGCAACAAGGCGAGCATTATACCGCTCGATACTACCATCCGCCTTCTTCTTCAATTTGAACACCCACTTGCAAGTTACAGGAGTTATGCCATCAACCTTGGGAACAAGATCCCAGGTTTCGTTCTTCCTAAGGGCAGCCATCCCCTCATCCATGACATCTTCCCACTCCTTGACTCCAGTGGCTTCCTCAAATCTTGAAGGCTCTCGCTCGTCCAGAGGGCCAGCAAAGAAACATGAAACAAAGCTCATCATATTTCCTCCTGTATACCGAGCTGGTGGAATTATAGTCTTTTTTGATCTTCTCAAGGTCGGTACTGGACTAACCACTTCCGCTGTTTCTTCAGAATCAACCCTATTTCCAGGCGTACTTGAAGGATTTCTCCCCCTGCTTCCAGAACTTGAAGCATCTTCCCCAGAGCTTGACGCAACTGGAGCCCCTGGTGATACAGGCGACTCCTCCTGAAGATCTTCTGCAGCTTCTCTTTGCCTTTCAACCTTGCTATCTAATAGTTTTATACCATAACTCCCCTAGTATGACGTCAGCTCGTCAAATACCCAACGAACACTAGTTTCCTCGCCTTCGCGTCTAGTTTTGTTCTAAGGGCATCAGGAACGTGCACATAGCAAGTTGAACCAAACACTCGTAAGTGTCCCACACCGGGCTTCTCCTTAAACATCAGCTCATGTGGAGTCTTCATGTTGATCGAACTAAGAGGCATTAGATTGATGACAGAAGCAGCGCAAGACATACCCTCTGCGCAGAAGGACTTCAGAATATTCTTGGCATGAAGCCAGCACTTCACGGTCTCCATCAAATGACGAATCTTCCGCTCAGCAACTCAGTTCTGTTGTGGAGTATGCGCACAAGAGAGCTCTCTCCGGATGTCATGCTTCCTGCAAAAACTAAAGAACTCTCCTGAGGTGAACTCACCTCCATTGTCAGTTCTCAGCTTTTTAATCTGCAGTCTAAGACGACCCTCCACAAGCTCCTTGAACTCCACAAACTTCCCGAACTCCTCTGACTTCTCCTTCATAAAATACACCCAGGTATATCTAGTAATCATCAATCAAAACCAGCATATACCGGTTGCCTCCAAGATTAGCAGTGTTGGTCGGGCCAAAAAGATCACCGTGAATTAACTCCAGCGGCTTCTTGCACCTGCTCTGTGACTTGTCAAATGGAAGTCGATGAGACTTGCCATACTGACACCCCGCACAGACATGGCCCTCTCCCATGGATGATAAACTAGGCAAGCTTTTCACAAGGCCTTTTGCCGCCATAGTTTTCAGCTTCGCCATGCCAACATGCCCTAGCCTTTCATGCCAGATAGTCGCGCTATCATTTTTCTGCATCTTATCAACATAGGAACTAGTTGATAAAACAAACAAATCCTTTACCCTTCTCCCAACATGAACTGTGTCAGCTTGCACCAATGACACATTCTTAAGAAACCTCACTTCTGTTGGACCAAACAGAATGTGATATCCGGCGTCTACAGCGTTAGTCACTTAGAAGAGATTTTTCTTCATACCCGACACGTGATAAACACTTCATAATTTGAGTGGACCCTTATCACTGCCTAAAGAAACCACCCCCTCTTGCTTGACTGCGTGAACAGAATCATCAACGGTAATAATAGCATCATTACTTGAATAGGGCTGCGCATAAGAAAGCTTTAACCCATCTCCGGTGACGTGATGACCACACCCCGAGTCAACAATCCAGTCCTCCTTGTAGTTGATAGAAGAAAGAACACCAACGGACACCGCCGTCAGATTTTTCGTAAAGGCACCCTCTCCTCCCCATTCAACTTCCTCATTCCTGGATCCAACTTCCTCCTTGCCAGCAGTATGCCCTGCCTGAAGATTCAACCGACAATCCTTCTTAAAGTGACCGAGCTGGTTACACTTGAAGCACCGATGTCCTTCCTTTTTCTTTCCATCAAACTTAGGAGCATGGCTCCTCTCCTGCTGACCTGAAGTAGAAGAACCATCGCTTCCAGATGATTTTTTCTTCTTATCCCACTTCTTCTTCTTCCCAGAGAAGAGCACATCATTATCTCCCCCAGAGATAGACATCCCAGCCATCTGCTTTGCCAAGCTTTCCTGCGAAGCAAGCATGTTGGGTATATTGCCCTCAATATTACCTTGATTTGAAGAGGCATCACTCTCAATACTAAGGACATATTGTATTTAACAAAGTTATACTTGTGTAAGATATACAGGCATAGGTGACTCAAAAGGAAGGGCCAATCATGGCCTTAGATATGAAGAAATCATCTACAAGGAGATGAAGATCTGTCTCAGCACAACCGCTGAGATGATAAGTCAGAACCACTGAGACGAGGAGCCGTCTCAGCGGGTCCACTGAGAAGAAGACTGGAGCAGCCGCTGAGAAGTGGACTGGAGCTGCCGCCGAGACTGGAAGCTGTCTCAGCCCAACCGCTGAGACTGGATGCTGTCTCAGCCCAACCACTGAGATAGATCCAAATGTTTTGACGGGATCTGCTTTTGGCGCAAACGATATTTGAAAGGTGAAAAGCAAGTCAACTCAGCTCCATACCGAGTCAGGAGGATCGATATAGCCGTTGAAGCCTTCTGGGGGTATAAAAGGAGATGTTAGGGCACATCAAATGACACGGTTCGATTAAGAAGCTTTTGCTACACGCCGCAATCGAGGATTCACGATTCAGCCTGTCGAAATCATTCTCTGCAGCTGAAGTTAATCTTCTAAGGGAGATTAGATAGCTTTTCTTGTACAAACTCAAGAAGGGCAAGTTGATCTTTTGCTTGGCTGAAGAAGAAGATCAAAGTGATACAAATCTGAAGCTGCTGTTTTCAGATCTGAAGAAAGGACTCAGAAGACCTAAGAGTAATCCTTTTGTCCTCTATGTTCAACTCAAACTTTATTATACCTTTGTAAGGCATTGTTGCCTGAGAAAAAGGCTGTTGAGCCAGTGTGTAAAGCTGTGTTGACAGCTTGAGTGGTAGGACTTCTTGACAAGTCTGAGGTAGGAAATCTGCTGGATTTCTGAGTTGTAGGAGTTGCAAAACTCTGAGGTGTAGGGCAGCTGAGCCTGAGGTGTAGGGCAGCTGAGCCTGAGGTGTAGGGCTGCTGAGCCTGAGTGTAGGGCTGTTGAGCCTGAGTGTAGGGCTATTGAGCCTGAGTGTAGGGCTCTTGAGCCTGAGTGTAGGGTTGTTGAGCCTGAGAGTAGGGCTGCTGTGCCTGAGGTAGGATCATTCATGATCTGAGAAGTTCTGAGGAACTTGTGGTGTAAGCTCAAGGAGCTGAGATTGAAGATTGGAGGAGTTGGCCCTGTCTAACTCATTGTTGGAAGGGTGAAGGGGGAAAGTGGACTACCCATAGACACACTGTCTTTGGGGAACCACTATAAATTAGTATGTGCTTTCTGTGTTTGATGTTTTCCCTGAACTAAACCAGAAAACTAATAGTCTACATTAAAGAAAGTTATAAGAGACCTATTCACCCCCCCCCCCCCCCCCTCTAGGTAAATTAATCAGCATACTAACAAACTATCAAAGCAAATTTTCCAGCTCAAGCAACGACGGCTGATTGGCCCAGCCTTGGACAGAAGTGACAAATGACACATATTCTCTCTGCAATCCGCGGATAATGTGCCTCTTCAGCTTTGCCTCAGAAATGGGCTCATCCGGATCTAATGCAAAAATCTCTGCACAGAGGTTCTTCATCTTTAAAAAGAAAGTAGAAACAGAAAGATCACTTTGAGTGGCCTTCGCCAACTCATTTTCCAAGAACTGTAGCCGCGCTACATTCTTCTTATTAAACAGCCCGTCAAGAGAAGTTCAAATCTCAGCAGCAGATCGACATCCTATGATGTGATCAAATAACTCTCATGAAATTGCCCGCTTGAGAGTAAACTCATCTTTCACATTTGTTTTCTTCCAAGCTTTCACGAGCTCAGCATTCCCTTCAACAGGGACAACTGCTTGTCTCGCATCTCCTCCGACAACCTCCCAAAGATCCTAGCCAAGAAGATAGCTTTCTATACAAGACTTCCACTTCATAAAGTTAGTCTGTATAAGGAGCTCAATACCAAGACCTCTTGCAATTCAACCTTCCATTGCAGTACTACTGATTTATTTGTGCTCCAGAAATCCAAGCAAGATAACTGCGGCTGAATCACTGCTCAAACCTATGTCCCTCTGATACCATGTGAAAATTCTCTTTTGCTAATTACTATCAGACACCAAGTTAAGATTCTGACAAGCGGAAAAAACAGGAACTAGGCCGCAGGAAAACTCTCAACCAAACTGAGCACAATAAGCCAGAAACAATGAAGGAACACGAGGACTAGTATTCAAAACTCTTCTTTACAACTTGAGGTACACATGGCGAGATATGCTTCACCAATACAATCGAAGAAGAATAACAAGACAAAGCAGAAACTGCCCAAGCCGCCCGACTACAAGCCGCCCGACTTAACAAGGCTGTCCGCGCAAACCGCCAAGCCGCCAAACCGCAACTCAACACGCGGACTACCCGTTATTCCAATGCTAACACTGTTCGCCCGAGCAAGGCCGCCTGACCGCTGTCACTTAGCCGCTCCTAACCGCGAACACTGCTGCTGACAAGCTGAACAAAAAAACAGACCGGAAAGGCAAGCCGCCTAACCGCACGGTCTGACCTTATTGAAAGCAGAAACACACGCCGAAGAGAAAAACTGCGCAAACCGCGACCACCTACTTCTACCCTCCGCTGACTGCCACCGACTTAACCGATGCGGTCTCCTCTGATCAAGTCAGAACCACACACAAGCCGCGCAACCTGCGAACACAATAGAGTCAATTCTCAACTCGCACAACTAGAAAAAGTCTAACCGCACAAACGACTTGCGAGCTCTCGCTTACTGTTCTCTGTATTTGATCTGAGGGAGAGGTCATATTTATAGGCGCGAGGTGGAGTGTGGTAACCGCCCATAGTGATAGGATAACCGCCCCAACCCGGCAGCGGGTAGAAAACAAACTGTGTGGCTTAAAGACAAGCCGCACCGGTCTACCAGAAAACTAGGACTTGAAGCAGACTAAGTCCAAAGACAAACCGACTGACAGACCGCCAGCCCGCTGCGGGTAGACAACCCGCGCGGTCTCAAGACAGACCGCCCGACCTCCACTTCACTTCAACATTTTCAACACTTTTAGTGTCGGCAGTAAAGTCATCGATAAATATCGTGCATCGTTGAAGACATACACAGTTCAAGTTCTGATGTATGGCAGGGATTGGTTGAGAAAATGTTTTGGAGTTTAAAAGAATACCAAAGTA
Source organism: Dactylorhiza incarnata (assembly GCA_033032865.1). Lineage (NCBI taxonomy): Eukaryota > Viridiplantae > Streptophyta > Magnoliopsida > Asparagales > Orchidaceae > Dactylorhiza > Dactylorhiza incarnata. The sequence goes on along the minus strand of JAWHQI010000352.1, from coordinate 1,437,242 downwards.
AAATTACTTAACTATGAATTATTTTTATGAACATCTCTAAATGTGAATTCTAAAATTTATATCTTAAGTTGCAGAGTGAGAAGAAAGAGGTGCGAGTACTTCTTCCGGTTGATGACGTCATGCGTCTTTGAAAACTTCTTTGATAGTAGCTTCATGTTCTTCCACCGAACTTTCTTCTTATTTTTCTGTTTTTGTTGTGTCACGGTATTAACTCTTAGCTTCACATTTAAGCTTTATATTTCTGTTTCTGATGTGTGGTGGCATGAACTCTTAGCTTCACATTTTCTCTTTGGTTTTATATCTCTGCCTCTTGATGTGTTGATGCTGGACCACTGGTAAATGAACTCGATACATGTTTCCGTAATTGTTCATGTTTGATCCCATGTTTTATTTTTATTTTTGATAGTTCAGGGAATTGGGCTATTAACCTTAGGCAATGGTAAACCATCTTAGGCTGGACTCTGGAGTGATGGAACAGACAATGAATATTTCACTAAGGATCAGCTAAGCGGAGTAGTGTTTGATTCTACAAAGTTAAGGTAAGAAATAATAATGATATTTTACATGCTAGTTGTAAAGTTTTAGTTTTCCTTCTACTTCATCCTTGGAATGATTTGGGGTAATCTTGCAGTACTTTCATGTGTTTTAGTACTTTGATGTATTCCTTCTACTCCATACTTTGATGTATTCCTTCTACTCCATACTTTGATGTATTCCTTCTACTCCATACTTTGATGTATTCCTTCTACTTCATACTTTGATGTATTCCTTCTACTTCATACTTTGATGTGTTCCTTCTACTTCATACTTTGATGTATTCCTTCTACTTCATACTTTGATGTATTCCTTCTATTTCATACTTTGATGTATTCCTTCTACTTCATACTGTGAAATTGTTAATGATATCTTGATGTATTGCTTCTACTTCATAATGTGATGTATTCCTTCTCCTCAATACAAATATTGGAACTGATGGTAATGTGAAATTGATACTCCTAAGAACCGACAAGGCAACAACAGCCAAATCAATCACTGAAACAGAAAACACAACTAAGTGCAAATAAATACACCAGGTTAGGAAACACCCACATAACTAGTAGAAAATAAATAAGACCTAAATGCACTTCCCAAGATGGAGGAAAAGAAGAAATATAACACATTTTTCTTGATGACTAATGGATCAATGATCCATTTCTATTGTGCAATTCACATCCGCTAAATATTCAATTGATTTTTTTAAAATAAAGAAGAACATTATGTAAAATAAGAAAATAAATAATGCCACAATAACCCACTGTACCAAGAGAAATTTCACACTTTGAGATTAGCATGGTTCTTTGTAACAGTGCATATGAAGAACCCAAGCTTAAAAATATTATTGAGCTAAGAAAATGGTAATAATCGAGTGGAGCTTGTCGAGCTCAAGCCGAGCTCGTCAGGCTCACCGAGCTGGTCGATCTCGTTGAGCTCAAGCCGAGATCGAGCCACTTAAAATGAGCTCGTCGAGCTCGAGCACGAGTCAGCTTTTTTTGAAGAGCTCGACTCGAGCTCGGCTCGTTTGCAGGCCTAACCTAAGGGCAAACTGAGGACCTGTTTTTAAACCAAAAGAGCTTGACATAAGAACCGTCTTGAGAGGGAACTTTAGGTTCATACACAATCTATTTTGGCATAAGCTCGATGTATTATAGCTCCAAGCCACCTTGGTACACAATGATCATGCTCTTTCCAAATATATCTATAAAGAAATTATGATACATGAATTTCTATGGTGTTGTCAGATTAAAACATGCGTGTGAATACATGGTTTACCAAAACTAGATATAAAAGATTTCTTGCATGCGGTTAATGTAGAAATGCAAGCTAGATTTAGAAAAAAAATTGCATGCGAAGAAAGCTTTAACTACACATTTCGGTCAAGATTCACAGCAATAAAATGAGTCCAGCGAGTAGAAACTTACCGCCTATCACCATGATGAAGATAGTAGCCATCAGTTTTCTTGTGTTCTATTTCCTTCTCAACATCCAGGTTTCTCCCCTCTCCCCGCCAGCGCTCTGCCCACCACTGATCTGCCCACCACCGATGGTTGCACAGCCTCCACCGCCGCTGTTGTACGTTCTGAACGTGTTGATCCAGCCGAACAATGGCTCCGGCGACGATAGCTATGGATCGACCATAGCTATTGTGGCTGGTATAGTCCTCGTCGGTGCAATAATTTGCCTTCTGGCCATATATCTCTGCTGAACCGCTCGTCCACAAGCGCCGCCACCGCCGATGGTGGAAGCTCAAGACGCAGAGAACCCTCCCGAGTAGCCTTGCCCATAAAAACCGGGCCCACCAGGCCGGCCCGAGCCCGGCCAGAAAAAGTCTGTTGAGGCCCGGGCTTGCCCGATCGGGCCCAGGCCGGGCTGTGGGGGCCTAACAAGGCCCCCACAATAAGCTTTTGCCCGGCCCGGGCCGGGCAAAGCCCGGTTTTTTGGGCTTCGCCAAAACCGGGCCGGGCAAAGCCCGCCCCATTCTTGGTTGAAGCTCAAGTGTCCAACGGCTCTTAGAGTCGTTGGTTCGCTACCAACGGCTCTAAGAGTCGTTGGCATGGCAGCTTCGGAATCTGTTTTTTCTCTTAGTGGCAGAATTTTGACCGAGCGGAGGAGTCGCCTAAGCGAAGAATCGCTGAAAATTTGTATATGTTGCAAGGACCACTTGGATGCTATGAAGAGGAAGCAGCACATTACACCGATCGAGAATAGCTCAACTGACGTAGACGACGAGATGGGCGCAATAAATTTAGGAGATGATTAAGCGCGCGCGCACTCAGAAGTCGCACCCCAGGAGCTGAATTTTTTTATAATGTTTTAAATTACTGAATTTGTATTTTTTTTTGTCATTCAAATTTTTTAATAATTAAATTCATTTTTTGTAATTTTCATCTTTTTTTTTTAAATTTGAATGTAAATTTGTATTTATCATTTTTGAAGATTAATAAAATAAAAATTCTGCAAATTTAGATATGAATTTATTGTAAATTTTTATTTTTAGGTCTTTTTTAATATTTAAAATATTAAAAAAAATAAAAACTTTAAATAAAAACCGAGCTCCCAAGGCCCGTCCTTGGGGGCCTTATCAGGTTCCCCCGAGGGGATAGAGCTTGAGCCCGGCCCGAGCCCGACTATAACCGGGCCCGATCCCGATTCAGGAAAGCCCGGGCCTGGTAGGCCCGGTTCAGGCCCGGGCTTTTTGGACACGGATACTCCCGAGGAAGAGATTTCTCATCGAAGAACAACGGTGTTGGTGCCTATCACTCCCTGGGAAACAAAAAATTGTTTGGTCCGGGAACCGGACCGTGAAAACGGTCCGGATATAAAAGCAAAAGTGTTTTCGCGGTTCTCGCGGAAACCTTTTTTCATCCCGCGCATTTCCCCTACTATTCGTTCCACCCGGTGTTCTTCCCCTTTCTCCTAGTTCCGGCCACCACCTTCGTTCCCATTCATCTGTCTTCCGGCGACCCGCGCAGCTTTCTTGTTATCGTTCTTCCGGCTACCTGCGCATCGCTCTCCTTATTCCGACGAAGAGCGACCTCGGCTCCAACTCTGTAATCTCTTCCGGCGAACAGTTAGCTTTCGTTCCTCCGGCCACCTGGAACCAAGCGATTTCGTCATCTACGAGCATGGATGCAAGCACAGAAACTGTAGAGAAGAATATTCCGGCAGATAATGTGAGTGAATATCGACCTAATAATTTCAGTTTCGTATGTATGATAGATCTGTAATGTTCACTTTGTAGTTCCCGTGATAATGTCGAAAAAATTTAAGCATACTGTTGACTAAGGCAATTGTGTTATATCCAGTCGGATTTGTTTTAATTTAAGCATACTGTGTTGTTATCCGGTCGGATATTGTTGACTTAGGCGAATGTGTGTGTAAAATCCAGTCGGATTTTTTTAATGTAAGCTTACTGTATTGTATTCCGGTCGGATAATGTTGACCGGGATTTGACCTTACCAGAAATTAACTTGTCAATTAATTCTTAATTGTAGGTGAATGGCGTTGTTGTTTTTCCGACCGTGCACTCTGATGAGGAAGCCTACAATATGTACAAGGAGTACGCTCGCAAAGTCAGATTCAGTGTGTGCAAAGAACATATCTACTACTGGACACACACTCGGATTGTGAAGGCGAGGGAGTTTACATGCGCGAAAGCCGGTCTTAAACGATTGAATCCGGAGAACGATGCGCAAAGAAAATTCCGCAAACTTGATACTCGTACAGGATGCTTGGATTGCTTGCATTTCGCTGCCGATAAAGAAGGAAAGAATTGGGAGGTGGTTAAATTCGTAGAGGAACACAATCACGCCCTCGCTCCAGAAAATGATAGTCATATGCTGAGATCTCATCGGAACATTTCTGATATTCAAAGAGGTCTTTTGAAGAGTATGACCGGTGCTGGTATCAAAACGATTCAAGCATTCAACTACATGGCTGATGAGGTGGGTGGATACGAAAATATCGGTTTTTGTAAAACAGATGCATACAATTATGTACAACGAGAACGAAGAGCCTTAATAGAAAGTGGGGATGCCAATAGTTTGCTGAAAATTTTTAAGGAAAGACAAACAGAAGATAGCATGTTTTCCTATGATGTCCAAGCAGACGAGTTAGGACGTCTGACTAGTTTTTGCTGGATGGATGGTCAGAGCAAGGTTGATTATGATACCTTCGGGGATGTTATTATTTTTTATACCACTTATCGGTTGAATAAATATAACTTGGCTTGCGCTCCGTTTATTGGGATAAACCATCACTGGCAAAATGTCTTTGTTGGTGGAGCCTTTGTTGCGGAGGAAACCATTGAATCGTTCATTTGGGTTTTTGAAACCTTCTTAAGATTTGTCGGTGGCAAGCAACCGCAAACTATTTTTACAGATCAAGATCAGGCGATGGTCGTTGCAATTGGGAGGGTTTTTACTAGCACGCGACACCGCCTTTGTCAGTGGCATATTTCCAAGAAAGCTCCTACGAAGGTTCCATCCTTTAACAGTGATAAGGGTGTCAGATCTTTATTCTACCATTGCATGAGCAAATGTGATGATGTGGCCGAGTTTGACTCATGTTGGAGTGGGATGATTTCAAGAGGTAACTTGAAGGACAACAGATGGCTTTCGGATTTGCACAAAATCAGAAGTAGATGGTCCACTGCATTTAATAAAGACGTTGTAGACCTTGGAATTCTGTCTACCCAAAGAAGTGAATCTGCAAACAATGTTTTACATGGATGCGCAAAACCAACAAGTTCTCTTGTTGAGTGTTGTATGGGAATGGAGAAGATGATTTCATCTTGGCGCAAATCTGAACATGATGAAGATTTCAAGTGCAAACATGGGACAATCACTTTGAAATTCAAAAATTGTCCTTTATTAAGGCAAGCATCCAAAGTATACACAAGAAAAATGTTTGCCGTATTCGAACAGATTTTTATGGATGGAGCTATTAGTGTGTGCATTAGTGAAGAAGTTCGATACGAGGATGATAATGTTTTATATGTCACTAGACATTGTGACGCGATTGTGGAGGACAAGCAATGGGTAGTTAAACTTAACTCTAACACATTTGATGCCATGTGCTCTTGCAAGGGTTTTGAGACAAGAGGAATGTTGTGCAAACACATCTTATGTGTCTACAAAGCGAAGAATGTGAAACAAATAAATTCTTGTTATCTACTAAAAAGATTCACTCTAGCGGCCAAAAAAGAATTGTACCTTCCCAAGAACACAATCATGAAAGATGTTCAACCCAGCATGGTGTTTAGAAACCATCTTCTACGGTTCACTTATGACTTAGCTCAAATAGTTGATACGTGTCATCCGGCTCAACAACATGTTTTGGCTGCCTTGACTGAATTGAGGAGAAGCACGGAAGATATTGTTGACATACATGCGGGGTTGAAGAAAGGAGTGAGTAAAGAAAAAGTTCAGAGTACTAGCATATTGAAGGATCCAAAAGGTGCACGTCGTAAAGGAGTGTCAAATGCTCGATTGAAGGGCTTTTTCGAAAAACCAGCAAAGAAGCAAAGTTAGTTACCATTTATACATTTGATTTGTAAGATTATTTTGCATATGCTTCCGACTATGTTTAATATAAACAATGTGCTAACTAATGCAGGAATAAAAAAGGAGCCTAAATCTAACGCAGGACCATTGGATGAAGAACCAATTGAGTTCGACTTTATGGGAATTGCCAAGATCGAGAGAAGCCCCGACCACGTGTCCCCCAATGTAATTAGTGATGGGATTGATGAAGTGTCATTGTCCGCGACATATAATTTCTGTGGGTTGCCCGATGTGCTTCTTAGTTGAACTTTTGGTGGTTTTATCTCGGATGACATATAATGTATTTTTTCATTGCTATGTTCAGCAAATTAAGGGAGTAGGGACTATTAAATTGCAGACCGAGAATATTCAAATAAGGTATACATATGATGTAGATATGTTCCCTCCTCAATTGCAGTCTCCAATTGCAGACCGAGAATATTCATATAATTACTACCAACTTGCTAAGTGTAGGACAGGTAATATTATAGACAGTGATGAAAATCTTGTAGTCTCAGCCATTATGACAAAAACATACAAGCTACAAAACCATAGAAATGGTAGAAGGCTTATCTAAAATTACTATGCATCAAAACTCAAACCCTTGAAACAAAAACTAAAAAACCTACAGATTAATAACACAGTCATCTATTGTGTTGCGGTAAAAACTTCGATCATTTCTACGGCAATTTCAGCTCTAAACTTTGGCATATTATTTTGCCAATCATCTAAATTCTCCCAGCTAATTGACTTCTTCCCCTTCGCCGCCACAGCCTCCATGTACTTCAGAACATATACTCCGCAGTCATCGCCTCCTGTTTGAGTGGGTGCCCCCTCCACAATGCGTATGTTCCATTCGTTAATCCCAGCAGGTAGTGCATCACTCCTATCTTCATACAGTCCCGTAATCTGTGAAAAAACATGAGTTAGATAAAATAATTACAAATTAGATGAAATGTCATTTGCAGGAACATATATAAGAAAATATACCAATGATTGCAGTGAAACTTGATGCATCTTGTTCGGCATCGAATCATAAAAAAACCATTCTTTTTCACGTAAATTGCAAATTAACAATGCCCAATGAGCCGGCAGGTGCACAGGCAAGAATATATACTCTGCTGCTGCGACATTTTGGGGTGTAATATGGGATAACAAAGGCTCATAGGGGACATTCCTGCACTTCCAATTCTGCAAGATTACAACGGTTAAAGTATTAAATAGGGAACATTCGACTTAAAAAAATAAGATAAACAAACATTTCTATGTATGAATGTTACCGGATATGAGGGGGACACATAAATAAATTTCTGCCATGAACGAGGCGATTTGGTCCTTCGATGATGTAATACCACGGCAAACGCATCGATGTGTATGTCCATAAGCCATCCGTTGCGTAGCAGGTCTTCCATCGCCGATCTAGTCAAAGTTGTATTCCCCCTTTCGAATACGTACTCAATAGAGAAGAGAACATAAGAGCAGTTTCAATGAAAATACCAAAGTATAGAAGAAGCAATTTCATGAAAATCATTTTGTTTGGTGCAGTTGGGAGCCTGAAGATTAAAATTGCAAGCAAATGAATATCAACACAATAAAACTATAGTAAAAAAGCAAGCAAATGAATACCTAGCACTGTAGCGGCTTAACGTAGAGTCTATGAGGTCTCTTGACACTATCGTCAAATGAGACCGTCCAGGGAATTTTATTTCTTCTTTCAGATTACCCACCTCTTCATCGTTAGCACGTCTTCTTTTGCGGTGTTTAGAAATAGGGGTAGATTCACTAACAGTAATTGTTTCTTTGGATGACTTTTTTGGCGTGCAAACGGCTGACGTAACAATCGGTGCCGGTGGTGTGGGGGTAGTTGATTGATGATCATGATGTGATGACAACGATTTAATCAAGGCACGAAGGGCATCAAATTTCTCACGGACCTCAGCCATAATTCTTTCCTCAGATCTTTTTATCTCTGCACGAATAAAATTCTTTAATTTTTTTTCTTGTTCCTTCTTCTGCGTCTCTTTCTTCATCTTATCTTTCAACAATCTACTCCTCTCCCTATCTACCAACACCTCTTTCGCTTTTTCAGCATCTTTCTTCATCGGCCTCATCTTCAACACCTCCTCAAAAGAGGAGTCAGACTCCTCTGGACCAAGCACATGTTGCTCCTCCGCACTTAAAAAAACAAACGACGGTCTCACCTACACATTAAATGGGTTGTTCACAACATCAGCTAATTAGTACTTAAGTCTACACAAAATAAATCAAAGAACAAAAAACTACCTTTTTCTTTAAAAATAACATGGTCGGTATATCTTCACAGAACTTAAACGAAAAACCGGCTTTGGCGGCCCATCGACACAACCGGGGCGTAGCCATCTCATCTACCGGTACTTGGATGTGTGTGTGTTCAAAAAACCAAACCTATACGATTGCAAACCATAAAAGTTATAATAATTATCAAACAACATAAAAGGTATTAAACATGTAAAGAACTTACCACAAGAATAATTGAGCATCCTTCTAGGTAGCCCAAACTGGCAGGTTCTTTTTGGGTACATCTCTTTCTATACAAATCCTCAAATTGTTTATGCAGAAAAGTATGTACAGCCTTCGGCCAATTATATCTTCTAAACTCAACTACCCCACCAAACTTTTCCAGGTAGACTGGAAGTCTAAGAGACTTCAACGGAAATAAAAATCGGCAAAGTAAATAGTTGACCAGTGCATCAACTCTTTGCATTTCTATATCAGTACTAGGCTCCTCTATATTAGCTAATTCATGCAATTCTGTTTCTACTTCATGCTAATTCATGCGCTTTTCTCCGGCCTATATAACCTAATGAGACGGTAAAGTAGAGGAATATTCTGGGAGATGTCTGGGAGGGTAAAGAAATGCATTACAGAGCAGTTAATTAATATATCCCTTGATTCCTCTGATAGAACATCCAACAAAGGTTGTGCTCTTTTCTTAAAAGTGGAAATGACACACCTAGTGTTCAGATAGGTCCCTGGTGGTTGGTCTCCCATCTGCAAATGCAAACACATAAACAAAAACTGTGATCCAGGATATTTCCGGCCGGAAATACGAAAAAATGTAAATGCTAAAGGTTGTGATACTGGATTTATCCGACCGGATCTATAGAAACTGAGGCAAAAAAAATTGCACAAACCGTATTATAATCTACTTTTACAAGCATGACAGCAGATCTTGAGAAATTATAACCGGTTCCAACAATATGGATTTCCAAAATACCAAACAGTTCTAAGGGGGGTGGGCATTTACAATCAGTGCAACAAAATGGATACCCTAGCCTTCACGGATGTCAGTCGCCGTCGAAGAAACCCTAGCCTTCACGGATGTCAGTCGCCGTCGAAGAAACCTTAGCCTTCACGGATGTCAGTCGCCGTCGAAGCAACCCTAGCCCGCGAATGCCCCGTCACTGATTTGCGTCCGTCGCCGATCTGCGTCGCCGTCGAAGCCGTCACTGATCGTTGTCGCTGCGCCCAACGAGAGGAAGGAGCAGTTTTCCCTACCCGGAACGTTCGTAGCGCCCGACGAGAGGAAGGAGGAGAGGAGCGTTTTTGAAATGAGGGTTTCGAATTAATAACGACGGGAGGGGTTTTCGAAATAAAGAGAAAAAGACAAGCTTTTATATCCGGACCGTTTTCACGGTCCGGTTCCCAGACCAAACAATTTTTCCTGGGAAACGCGCTTTTCGGTGCGCTGGGAGTGGATGCGCTGGGAGACGTGCCCCCCACTTGGAGCTATATAATTAAGTTTTCTTGGGTGCAAATTAAGATTTCATCATAAGTTCTGTTTTTCTGGAATGTAAAAAGTTAATGCACGTATTATGAATTTATGTGACTTTTCATTATCATGCTCATATTTAAAATTTAAAAATCTTCCGAATTATTCTATTCCAACGATGACGCCAACTGCAAGTGCAAGTCCGCCTCACCTTCTTCCCTAATGTGGGCGCGCCAAGCAGCCTCCAATGGCCTTAGCCGCCAATCTCTTCCAGAAACCGCCCGAAACGCGCTTTTCGGTGCACAATGTGTATTTCCAAAAATTCGTTATAGTTACGCCCATGTTTCAATTCGGCCAGCAATACTTCTTGTGCGTGCATTTTTAGCAAAAGTATTCAACACGAAAGTTTTAGATCTCGACTATATCTACAACTTTTAGCTTCGTTTGGTTCGGCTTATTTGCTCCGGTGAGTTTGGACAAAATCGTCATTGTCATAGAATGTATGTTTGATATGACAAATGTTACTACCATTATCAAAAAAAGAAAGTAGTTATAAACATAAAATATTTGGTATGACAATGACGTTTTTGTCCAAACTCACCGGAGCAAATAAGCCGAACCAAACGAAGCCTTTGTGTTGAACACTTTTCCTAAAAATGCTTGTACAAGGCGTATTTTCAAAAAAACGCATAATAATTCATATAAAAGGGTTGCGGATAGCCAAAACTGGGGTGCGGTTAACAATTGCCAAAAATTTAAAGCAAGTGGAAATTAAATATGATTCTACGTGATTACCTAAATTTCATGAATTGAACGTTAGTACAAAAAATGATTGTCCACCATAATGTGCTACTATGAAGACCAAAAATAGTATTATAAGTCTGCATTTGAAAATACAATTTAAAGTTAATAAACTAGTAAATATGTAGAACACAAGAAAAATTACATATTTTAATGTTACGTACCAAACAGTTGGATCTCATTTAGTATCAATTTCTTGACGATATCTCTTCCAACTTGAGAATATAGGCGGTAGTGGACGATCATCATGCACCAGCAGTTGTACAAAGTGGTTTCCATTTGATGAACCCGATGTAAATTGTTCTTGGAAATATTGGAGGTGCAGAATATAACAGTAGGAAGGTAAAAGACTGTAATGAAGAGAAATGAACCAATCTAATATTGTAACACGAAGCTACAATCAATCTCATGTGAGACATAGTCATCCACTTATAGTACAATGGTGCAGGAGCAACTGTACAATCTAAAGAGGCAAAAATTTTATTATATCATGTGATTCCATATATCTCTGTATATAGGCTCTCTTTTCACTACATTTCATTAATTAATAAGCTGAACCCGCACCCTTTACCAATTTCCCCCCATATTCATTGTCAGGCTAATAACATGATAACCACAATGTCCATCTCCCATTACATCCACTGCGTCAATGATATATTTGGATATGCTTGATGACATATCCTTTCATACTCTTTGAAGCATTTTTGTTCCAATACCCTTTCTTATTGTGTTGGTATGAGGCATTGTTTCATGATCAGCTTGACTGACATGCTCAAATAGTAATACTTCCCGCTTAGTAGATATGTAATCTTTTTGAAATTTTTTGTAGCTTCCTTTAGGCCTTTCTTTTAATTGTGATGGAACAGCTGGTTCTACTGTGAGGGTTGATGCGGGATCCATAATTTCTCATAATTTTCTCCAGATTTCATGTTTTTGGAGTACATTTGCGCTCTTGTATTTCTTTAGAATTCCATTCAACTCTATGTCAATGTCATTTTCTAACTCATTTTCGACTTTTACTTCTATGTCAATATCTTCCTCTATTAGTTGTAATTGTTTCCAATGTTTATGAAACATCCAAAGTGGAACTGAATTGCTCTGTGCCACGTAAGGTTTTAATTCATGGGCACATAGCAATCTGAATGTATATCTATTGGTATGTTTGCATTCTTCAAAAAAAAAATTTGGCCAGATTGTAAATTTGTCCCTTCTTTACGTACAATCTCTAGAGTAGTTGATGAAATTCATTCTCCTTAGTAAAGAATTTCTTGCAATGAGCTAGAATATTTTGGCTTATGTGTACTCGACGTAATAGATTCTTCGAATATGGGAACACATCCTTAATGGCATTCATTAATGCCAATTCTCTGTCAGTTACTAAAACTTCAGTTGAGTATATTTATCGAGGACAGACTTAAAGCAATTAAGAGCCCATATATAACTCTCTTCAGTTTCATTGGACATGAATATAAAAACAGCAAAGAGAGTGATATTTGTCGATGTTACGCCAACAATCGAGAGTAATGGAAGCCGATATCTATTTGTTTTGTATGTGTAATCCAAGATAAAAACAGTTGAAAATATTTTGCATAGCGGTACTGAGACAGGATGAGCAAAGAACAAGCTCTCTAGTTGGTTTCCACCCAATTTGACTTTGTTGAAACTTATATACCCACTATCAGTAATACACTGGTATAATAACTGAATTGGGGTCCCTAAATCTAATTCCTTTTTTTGCATCTTAGCTTTTTCATTGTACAAGGTTCTGAGACATGTATCATTACTGCCGTCTTTTTTCCAAGAGCCGTCAAAATTTTTCTAGGCTTCACTCCAGCACAATACATCTCATGAACAATTTTTTGCTCACTTTTGTTTAACCTACCATCATATGAGTGAGCTTCTAGGTGTACCATTTTGTGATTATGAACACCACATTTTACTTCTAGTGTCCATTCACTACCCCCACTATCTCTTGTACCTTTCAATGAAAAATGGGCACCCACAACCTTTAGAGGATGATTTCCTCATATTTTTGTTGATCCAGTCATTTTGACTATGACGTTTTAATCTTGCTCAATCGCACCCAAGCATTACTCTATGTTTGCTCCTAGAGGTTATCTTATCCGCGCTTTGTATTGTAATAACAAACCCGGCACCTTGAGCAACATTACGAATGTGACCATTTCCTCTCTCGTAGGAAAGTTCGTAATAGTTGTAAGCAATTTCCCAACATCAAAAATGACTGCATATTCGTAAAAAACATGAACATAACTCAAAATGAACATGCTATTGTATTGATTGGGCAAGGAAATGGTAAAGCGACAAACCCAATTTTTTTTTAAAAGAGTTTATACCTGTTGGGCTTCCCTTCCCCGTCGAAACAGGAGGAGCATCTGGGGGTTGATCGACTTCAGCCCTAGGCGCGACATCTAGGGGTTGATCGGCCGAGGATCTAGGCGCGCCTACCTGCAGAAATGGTAGAGAACCATCTTCCCTCTACGATTTCTTATCGCAGGAAGGGGAGGAGGAGAAGAACGATCCTCGCGTAGGGGCTTCGGTGAGAAGAAACAGCGTGAATGGAGGGCTGAGCGCCGGAGATTTCGTCGAAGGGATAGGCGATGGAGGGTTGGGCGCCGTCAGGGAGGAAGAAAAGGGCGGCGGTGATGGATTGCGGATGCCGATCGCAGGAGGTGAGGAGGACGAGGGTTTTCCATCGGGAGAAAGGGGGGCTGCCGATAGTCAAAATGAGGGGGAGAAAAAAAATTAAGTTTTTAGAAACGTTGATTTGCCAATATCCAATATTAGTCTGCCCATATAATTACCCTTTTTAAAATATGGTAAGAAAAAGTAAGTACACTAATAAAAAAGATTGCAAGAATAGTTAGTATATATGTTAACATAAAACAAGAGCTTTACGTATGTATTTGCACAAGCAAAAAATATATAATATATTTTAAGGGCTATTAGCCAATTCTTAAATATTATTTCTTAAACAAAATTTATATATAATACATAGCCCCTTTGTTGCACCTAAATTTAAAAAAAACATTTTTTTCAACGACGAAATCAATTAAAAATAAAAACACATCATCTTAGGGTTGGATGCAATTAGTAAAGACAGTGAATTGTGTTATTTAAAATAATATCATTTAAAATAAATCATATAAAATTCATTTTTGTTCTAAATTAGTCATTGTATTATTTAAAATAACTATCATTTATTTTACATCAAGTGGATATAATTACAAAATTATTAATTAGAAAGTCTCTCAACTATTTTGTAATTATTAAGAGTTTTGAGAGACTTTCTAATTAATAATTGGGAAACCCGAGAATGAAGTTGGGGTGCAAGTTGAATTGAGTTGGCTCCTGAACTCGATGAGTCGGCTCCTGAACTCGATGAGTCGGCTCGAAAAAACTACGACTTAAGGTCGAGTTTGTGGAGCTCGAGCTCAATTAAGAGCCTAGCTTAAGCCCACATGCTTTTGTTCTTCAGCTCGCGAGCTAGTAAGCAGCTCAAGCTCTTACTTGACCCATGCTTGACCTCAAGCTCTATATATTGGTTTTGACCTCGAATCATGCAAAATGAGCTCTTCGAGCTTGTGAATTTTTCCAAGCCTAGCTCGAAGCTCGACTCATTTGCACCCTGAGAATAGAGCATATGGTCAAAATAGTTTGTCAAAGAAGCATTCATGCATGGATCAGAAAGCTCAAGAATACAATGAGAAATGAGCAAATCTGTTAATGCAATCATTCCCCCGCAAAAATAATTGCGCAGCAATTCAATGTCATATTAATAAGGACATTTCAAACATAGATAGAGAGCAAACTAGGTGTGCAAATAAAGCTCCAAGCCATCTGTAAAATGGAGGGCCTGAGCAGCAATGCTTAAAGTTAGACGAGGCCGCACACCATGTTGTGTAAGACCCTCTATTTTTGCAATTCCACCGGGTCTTATGCCCAGAACCGCCTCCATGCTGTGACACAAACTCTCAGGAAGGTCGCCACAACAAGACGCTGATTCTGCCGGCAAATTCATATCTAGGCCAACCATACATCAATAGAGAAATAAAGTAGAATAACATAAGATTAAGTCCACATCACAAGGTGATATATATAAAATATCTGATAATAGTCCACAATAAGAAATACTGAAAATAAAAGGGCTCCTGCACAGTACACATAGTCCTCACTACAGATAGCTCATGGAAGTAATAAATACTAAGCACTCATGAATCTCGTGGCCGCCGCTGCTGCTCCCGAGCTAGGCTGGCTCACCTCCTACTGCATCGTACTTTGGTTGCGCTGGGTCTTCCTGTTGGTGGAAAGAATATCGTTATTAATTCATAATATATATATATAAATTAATATATATATATATATATATTATGAAAATGGTGGCAGTTATATTAATATATTATTAATGTGATTTGGAAATGGCGTGAATAGAGAGAGAGAGAGAGAGAGGATGGAGTAAATGCATGCATGATTTAAGGGGATACGTGGCAGCCTCCCATTCATTACCCGTGCCTATATAAACCTGCTCCTTCTCATTTCTGAGTAGCGTGAATAGTTTTGCGGAAGAAAGCTTTGAAAATGAGCGGTCAGATTTTTTTGCGGATGAATTAAGAGCAGTTGGCGGAAGTAAAATTAACGGAGCGATCTAAATATTTGAGACCGGAAGAGAGAGGTGCGAACACCCTTTAAATCAAGCGGTCTCCAAGGTGGCGAGCATTTTTGGCGAACTCCTATAAGCGGCCTCTTTGGCTTGCAGCAGCAGTGTACGAACTCCATTGGGAGAGGAGCTTGTGGTCTGTGCGATCACAAGAGGGTTGAGAAGCTTGCGGTCTCAAGCTGTTTGGGCGAATAGCAACTCAGGCGACTTCAAAAGATAGGCGATCTCTTTTGTTGGCAAGCTTTTGTGTGTGAGCTTGTGTGGAGTGGAGTTGTAATTGTAAACACTAGTTATTGTGTTTGTGTTTATGTTTTATGTAAACTTTGGATAATAGAAGAAATTGTTTGCTCCTTTATTCTTGTTGTGTGTGTCCACTTTATTCGCTTCCAACAGTGGTATCAGAGCTAGGTTACGAACCTTGGAAGAAACTCCGAAGAGTTGAAGAGGTGAAGAGCTCGTCGTGATGGAGATGGTGAATGCTATGCCGGGTCAAGTTCCCAAGTTGACAAAGACTAACTATGGGAACTGGAGTATTCAGATGAGAGTGCTTCTAGCCTCAAAGGAGCTGTGGGATGTAGTGAATAATGGTTATACTGAGCAAACTACTGAACAAGAGGCGGCGTTGACTAACGCACAGAAGACGACACTTAGAGAAGCAAGGAAGACAGACAAGAAAGCTCTGTTCTTGTTATATCAAGGGGTTGACGAAGCGACCTTTGAGAAGATCTCGGAAGCTAGAACTTCTAAAGAAGCATGAGAGATTTTGCAACGCTCCATGCAAGGAGTTGACAAGGCAAAGAAGGTGAAGTTGCAATCTCTCCGGGCAGAGTACGAAGTTATGAAGATGCAGAACTCTGAAAAGGTGGGTGACTATGTGACCCGTCTGCGGACGCTCACAAATGAGATGAAGCGCAATGAGGAGACGATCGAAGATGTGAGCTTCATGGAGAAGTTGTTGAGATCTATGTCGAAGAAGTTCCGCCATATAGTGGTGGCGATCGAAGAGTCGAAGGACCTCATCTTGATGGCCATTGACGAGCTTGTAGGCTCTTTGCAAGCTCATGAGTATAGGATGTTGCAAGATGATGAAGAGGAGAGTGGCTTGGGAAAAACACTCCAGACTCAGTTGAATTTTGGAGAGAGCTCTGGAAGAGGAGGAGGCCAGCGTGGCCGAGGTCACCAAGGCAGAGGCAGAGGTAGAAGAGGAGGTAGAGATCAAGGAAGGAACCAAAATTTCCATAAAGAGGCAGAGCAACCTCAAAGAGGTTGGCAAGAAGGAAGAGGAAGAGGCCGAGGAAGAGGCCGAGGAGATATGGCCCAAGTCCAATGTTACAACTGTAACAAGTTTGGGCACATGAGCTATGACTGTTGGGCTCCGAGGAAGAGAGAAGAGGCCAATCACTATGCAGAAGCAAGCAACACGGGTGGAGACCCTATGATGTTCCTAACATATAGAGGAGCTGAAGGAGGAAGGAATGAAGTATGGTACTTGGACACAGGTGCCAGTAACCATATGTGTGGTGAGAAGGAGCTGTTTACTGACCTCGAACCATGTGGCGGTGAGGTTAGTTTTGATGATGCTTCGAAGATTTCTGTAGAAGGAAAAGGGGTGATAGCAGTCACCTTGAATGGTGAGAAGGTGCACATTGGAGATGTCTTCTATGTTCCTGGCTTGAAGAGTAACATCTTAAGCCTTGGACAACTGGTGGAGAAAGGCTACTGCATCCAACTGAAGGATGGAACATTGGTCATGCGGAACCAAAGTGGAAGAGAAGTTGTGAAGGTGAAGATGACGACGAATCGTCTCTTTACATTGAAGATGGATGCTGAGGCGACGACATGTCTTGCAACGACTGATGAAGAAGAATCTTGGCTATGGCATCACAGGATGGGTCACTTGGGCTTCAGTGGCCTGAAGCTCCTATCACATGCTAAAATGGTGGAAGGTCTGCCAAAGATCTTACCACCACAGAAGATCTGTGAAGATTGTAGAAAGGGGAAGCAGAAGCGGCAGACATTTGAAGGTGGCAAGTCTCGAAGAGCAAGGAGACAACTTGAACTGGTTCATTCGGACATTGCTGGTCCGTTTGATATTGCCTTAGTTGGTGGAAGCAAATACTACATCACTTTCACTGACGACTTCAGTCGGAAGTGTTGGGTATACTTCTTGAAAGAGAAGTCTGAGGCCCTTGACAAGTTCAAGGAGTTCAAGGCAATGACTGAGAAAGAGAGTGGGCAGTTTCTGAAGGTGCTCAGAACTGATAGAGGTGGGGAGTACACCTCAAAACTATTTGATGTTTTCTGCAAGGAGCATGGAATTGCTCATCAGTTGACTGCTGCTTACTCGCCTCAACAGAACGGAGTTGCGGAGAGAAAGAATCTAACGATTCTGAATATGGCAAGGAGTATGGTGAAGGGCAAGAAGTTGCCAAAGGTGTTCTGGGCTGAAGCAGTACAATGTGCTGTTTACTTGCTGAACCGATGTCCTACAAAGAGTGTGAAGTTTAAGACTCCATATGAGGCATGGAGTGGATGGAAGCCAAGTGTGCAACACTTGAGAGTTTTTGGGTGTGTAACATATGCTCACATCCCTGACCAGAGGAGGAAGAAGCTGGATGATAAAAGTGAGAAGTGTATATTTGTTGGCTACGCTCCAATGAGCAAGGCTTACAAGTTATACAATCTAGTGACGAAGAAGGCAATCATCTCGAGAGATGTCCTGTTCGAAGAAGATAGTAGCTGGAGCTGGGATGAGAAAGAAAGAAGCGTCAAAGGGATGTTCTTCGACGATGATGATGAAGATGGTGGTCATGAAGCTGAAGCTGAGGATGGTGGAGATCACCCACCATCACCACCAAGCAGAGATTCAGGGGGAGTCTCTACACCCTACTCTAGTGGAGAAAGCACCAACAGGAGCAATGCTAGTGGAGCAAGCACTAGTATGAGCAGCTCTGAGATGTCTCAATCTAGGATGAGAAGGTTGGAGGAGATCTATGAGGAGACGGAGCCGACACATGCTAACTTCTCTTTACATTGTCTCTTAGCAGATTGCGAGCTATATTCATATGAAGAAGCTGCTCAGGAGAAAACCTGGAGGAAGGAAATGGATGAAGAGATAACATCCATCAAGAAGAATGATACTTGGGAGTTGGTCACTCTGCCAGCAGGTCACAAGCCCATTGGTGTGAAATGGGTATATCGAGTGAAGAAGAACAAGGAAGGAGATGTGGAGAAGCACAAGGCAAGACTCATCGCGAAAGGCTACAAACAAGTCCAAGGTGTGGACTACGACGAGGTCTTTGCTCCAGTAGCTCGGATTGACACCATCAGGTTGATCATCGCACTTGCAGCTCAATATAAGTGGAATATCTGTCAGATGGACGTCAAGTCCGCCTTTCTGAATGGTTACTTGGAAGAAGAGGTGTATGTCCAGCAACCGCCTGGATATGAAGTGAAAGGTCAAGAGAAGAAAGTTTACAAGCTGAAGAAGGCGCTATATGGGTTGAAGCAAGCGCCTCGAGTATGGAATGAAAGAATAGATGCATACTTTCAGAAGAACGGGTACATGAAGAGCCTATATGAGTATGCACTCTACACGAAGGCGGAGAAGAATGGAGATATCATGATCGTGTGTCTGTACGTGGACGACATGATATTTACTGGCAACAACCCCCTGATGTTTGAAGAGTTTAAGAAGACAATGAAGAAGGAGTTCGAGATGACTGATCTGGGCGAACTCACTTACTTCTTGGGCATAGAGGTACAACAGAAGAAGGATGGGATCTTCATCTCGCAGAAGAAGTATGCGGAGGAGATACTGAAGAAGTTCCGGATGGAGAATAGCAAGTCTATCTCTACTCCTGCAGATCCGGGAGTGAAGCTGAGGAAGGACTCTCAGGATGAAGCAGTTGACCCTACGATGTTCAAGAGTTTAGTTGGAAGTTTACGCTACCTGACTTTCACTAGACCTGATATCATGTATGCTGTTGGAGTTGTTAGTAGATAAATGGAGGAGCCAAAACAAGATCACTTCACTGCAGCGAAGAGGATCTTGAGGTATGTGAATGGCACAAGAGATCATGACTTGTTGTATTTGTTGAAATTGTTGAAGTGGAAGTTTGGAGGGCTGTTGGACCTGGGCGGTCAGGAGGAGGTCGGGCGGTCTGGTGTGACCGCACGACTCGGCGGTCTGCCTCTGCGGTCTGGCTTGTCATTAGCCTAGCTGCGGTCCTCAGGTATTACCGCTGGTTCTGGTCCAAGGCGGCTGAAGATGAGATCGCGCGGTCTGTCTCTGACCGCGTGGCGGGCTGTTCATCTTCAGGTGTGCGCGGTCTGTCTCTGATCGCGTGGCGTGCTGTCCTCCTCAAGGCTGTGGCGGTCTGGTGTGATCGCACAACTTGATCCAGGTCTTCTCCAGAATGCGGTCTGGTAGCTGACCGGGCTTTCTGGTGGTATTCGCGGACTAAGGGTCTTAGTCGCGCGGTCTCAGTTCGCGGTCTCAGGAAGAGACTGGTATGTGAGCTGGTTGCTGTTCGCGGTCTCAGGAGGAGATCGGCATGCGGACAGGAGTTCGCGGTCTGATGGCGAACTGACTGTGTTCGCGGTCTCGTGCGAACACAGGTGGTGAATAGCTTCGGGCGGTCTGGCGAGCTCCTTATGGAGTCGCGGTCTGCTGAGAGAGTGGCGGTCTCTCTTGGTGACATTGAAGCTGGCGGGTTCACCAGAATGAAGCAGGAGTATTGTTGCTGATCGCGCGGTGTGACCGGTCAGGTCGCGCGGTCTGGGGGTGGTGATCCTATCTCATAGGGTGGTGACTGGATCAGGTCCCACGCCTATAAATAGGAGGCCACTGTAGCAGCAAATAAGATACACCAAGCGTAAGCTAAACTTTTCTCTTTCCTGCGGTCTGTGTTTATGTGACCGGGCGGTCTCCTGATTGAACTTCTATTGTGCAGCTTCTGCGGATAGTGTGGGCAGCAGCGATCACCTCTTCCTCAGAAAGTGTTCGGGCGGTCTGCGGCTTGGAGTTGTGGTGCTGGAGTTCGGGAGAATCAGGCGGTCTGGAGAAGTAAGCGGCTGGGAGCAGGTGGTGTTCTGTGATCGTCGAGTAGCAGCGGTCTGGCAGCTATCGAGATCGCAGGGAGGTCGCGCGGTCTGGGCGGTCTCAAGTTGTCTTCAACATTGTATCTTTCCTTTGTGTTTGTGTTGACGAAATCATGTCTCGTCAAGCATGCCTCGCCTTGTAATTTTTGAAGTACTGCTATCAATAAGATCAGTTGTTTGCCTTCATTTGTTTCTGGTTGTTTTTGGCTTTTATCTCTAAGTTGACTAGCTCCTGCTTGCTCCATAAAGATTCGAAAAAAATTTCACATGGTATCAGAGGGAGGTTGGAGTGGTTAAGCAGTGAGAAACTTAGAGTAGCCATCGCCTTTGTGAAGAAGGAACCAGTGGAAGAACAATGGAAGGTGGATTTGCAAAGGGTCTTGGGATTGAGGTGCTTACATCGACTAACTTCAAGAAGTGGAAGTCGTGTATGCAAAGCTATCTTGTTGGTGAGGATCTTTGGGAAGTTGTTGGAGGAGATCAGACGCAAGAAATTGTCCCGGCAGGGGATAATGGAGCTGAGGTGAGAACTTGGAGGAGGACGAATGCGAAGTCAGAGTTCACTCTGAAGAGGGCAATCTCACCTGACCTATTTGATCACATCTTGGGGTGTGGATCAGCTGCGGAGATCTGGAGAGCCCTGGATGGGCTGTTTAACAAGAAGAATGTAGCAAGGCTGCAGTTCTTGGAGAATGAGCTGGCAAGGTCGGCTCAGGGTGATCTTTCTATCTCCACTTTCTTTCTGAAGCTGAAGAACTTGTGCGCTGAAATCTCAGCATTGGATCCGGATGAGCCTATCTCTGAGGCGAAACTGAAGAGGCACATCATCCGCGGCTTGCGGAAGGAATATGTTGCCTTCGTGACGTCGGTGCAGGGATGGGCAAATCAGCCGTCTCTGTTGGAGCTGGAGAACTTGCTTGCATCGCAAGAAAGTTTGGCAAGGCAGATGGCGGGGGTGTCGGTGGCTGGGGGAGATGGCGAAGTTCTCTTCTCGGGGAAGAAGATGAAGTGGGACAAGAAGAAGAAAACCGCTGGAGGTGTCTATGGGCCTTCAACTTCTGGGCAGCAGGAAAGGGGGTATGCTCCCAAGGCTGACGGGAAGAAGAAGGGAGAAGGTCCGAAGTGCTACAAGTGTGGCAAGTTTGGCCACATCAGAAAGGATTGCAAGGTGGTCACCCAAGCTGAGCATGCTGCAGAGAAGGAGGAAGCTGAGGCCAGGAACATTCAAGGAGGTTGGGGAGGAGCCTTTTCGGCTTCTGTTGGAGCTTCTACTCCTATCAACTATCTGGAGGATTGGATCGTGGACTCAGGGTGTGGTCATCACCTCACCGGAGACGGGACCAAGCTTTCTTCTGCACAGCCATATACAGGTGAAGTATCTAGTTGCCTACCTAAATCACCTAGAGGGGGGTGAATAGGTGATCTCTACGTCTTTTGCGGAATTAAAAATTAAACGTAAAGCACAACACACAAAATAAATCACAGCCACAGAAAACACCAGGAATTTATAGTGGTTCCCCGTACTTGGGTACTCCACTGCCGGCCTCGCCAATCTAGCACCACAGCTAGACTTGACTACTCACTAAATCTCGGATCAAGAACGATCCTACAATCTCGGAGTCAAACTCCTACAAACTCAGAGAGAACCTCTCTTACAACTCGGAGAAAAACTTCTCCTACAACTCGGAGAATAACCTCTCCTACAACTCGGAGATAACAACTCCTACAATAGATGATAAAAGGTTTTGAACAATGAGATACCAGATCTGAATAACAGAGGCGTTTCCTTCCTTCTTCTTGAATAGCTTTTGAGAACGATGAGGAAGAACAACGATCCTTCAAATCTGTCTTTGGCAATCCGAAACGATCCAATAGAGATTGTAGAACCAGAACACGGATCAATCGAATCCTTCTTGATAGAAATCGGCAACTCCAATGAGTAGATCGATCTCCAAACGTAGACGACGGCGAGGCGGCGCTTTTCTCGTTCTTTTTGATCGGGAGAGAAATTAGGGTTTTTGGAACGATTAAAAACTTATATTTAATAACTCAAGAGCGATCCTATATATAGAGGGAAGCAATTAAGGGATAAACCGGCCTTAAATGCACTCAATATAGCCGTTAGGATCGGGAGAGAGCGATTACGAAACGACAAGAACAGAGAAACAAATTAGATAAAATTTCAAACAGAATTCTCGAGACATAAGGGTTCTCTCGAGACATGAGGGATCTCTCGAAATATGAAGCAAAGAGAGCAGGAAGGAGATGTCTCGAGAACTTGATGATTTCTCGAGACATTACAAAGATTTCGGACATAAGGTCTTTCGAGACATGCTTGATCTCTCGAGACATCAGGAACAGAAATACCGAGAACCAAAGAACTTGCCTCTCGAGACAAATCAGAACTCTCGAGACATACTTGATCTCTCGAGACATGTCCTTAGGAAAGTTGTTTTCAACAATTTTCTTTTCTTCTCTTGAACACTTGCTGCAACCGCACTCCAAAGTCTTCAATAGTCTTGAAAATGAAGTGTACCCCAATAGAGAGATCACACATGAGTCATCACCATGTTTCATATAATGAAGAATTACATTGTATGAAACTGTGTTTGCAGACCCATTGTGACCTGACATTGAGTTACACTTAGCAATGATAATCTGCAAGACAATACTGGAAAAGCATATCAAATACAAATGCAATTCAATCTTAGTTTAAGGGTGACTTCTCACAAATCAAGGTAATTGTGATTACAATTTCCAACAATCTCCCCCTATTTGTAGAAGTCAGAACCCTATATACTAAGTTGAATTACAACAATATAAAACAAATATGCTACACTACACAAAGATATGAAAATGAATAAGTAGAGAACATCAAATCAACAATTATATATATATATGTCTAAATTGAATTGTTAAGAAGACTTGATGTTCAACAAAATTAGAACCAAAACAGAATATGTCTTGACAGAATCAGCACTATCCTTCAAGATCTTCTTTTCATCTTTTCTTCTTGTCTGGAGAAATAAGCATGAGGCTTGGGATGGTAAAACGGAGGTGGATCCGGAGCATCAGCATTATTATATCCAAAAGCCCTGAAATGAATCCTTCTCTTCCTTTGAGCTGTCTCATGTTTTTCCCATTCATGAGAGCTGTAGCATTCAGATCTATTCATTTTACCTTCATGAACTAACTTATAGGTTTCAAGAATAATGTCTTTTGAGACTGGGCTCCAGATTTCTGGAAAACTCTTCTCAATCTTAGCTTTGCACTGACCTGTAGAGCTAGAACTTGGAACAGATCGACTAGCAGAAGGACCTTCACCAAACATTCTTTTTCTTTTGGTCCCAGCCCTATCTGATTGTTCTTCAACAATAGGAGCCTTCCCAAGTAGTTCTTCTGGCCTTGGAGAGAACTGAGGAACAGGAACATCTGGATCAATTGCCAACTCAGGAAAAATCTGATTATGAAGCCACGTTGCTGTTTTGAAGGAATTAGCATTAATATCAGCAACTTGCTTCAGCATCCTGGAAGAGAACTGCTCAAACTGAGAATTCCATGAGCTTTGAAGAGCAGATACAGAGCTTTCAATCAAGTCTGTCATTTGAGCTACTATATTTTCCTCCCCCTTTCTGACTTCTACAGATAGGGTTTGGAGAATATCATCTTTGAAATGGCCCACCTCATCAACAACTCTGAAAGTGTTAGCTTCTGCATCATTACTCATCGATTGTTGAAGTTGGGTTACTATTACAGTCTGTTTCAACACTGTGCCTACACCTTCAGTTGCATGTTCAATTTGCTTGCTCCCTAGACTCATCAAATCAGAGAGATTTTCATAATTTGATTTGATTTTGGCTAACTCCCTACCAAGATCACTTTCAACTGAGACAATCTTTCTGTGAACAGTTGTCAAGGAGTTCTCAAACTGTTCACTTTGCTCTTGAGCATAGCTTCAATCTTGCCCAGAAGAGAATCTGCATCATGGATTGGAGGGGCAGGATGAAAGGATGGAAGAGTAGCAGCATGGACAGCACCAGGAGTATCATCAGGGATTTCTTCAATCTCAAGAGAATGAACCACATTATCATCTTCACAACCTAGCTCATCTGGAGCATTCTTGGTTGTGTCAAACTCTGACTCCCCCTCAATATATACTAGGGGAGGTGATAATTCATGAACTGACATAACATCATCATCTTCAAAAACATAATCAGCACCAGACCCTGCCTGTTGGCCACTGGGACTGTGCCCTTCAGATATTTCTTGTTGAATATTCTTCAGAACAGCTGAAACTATCTCATTTGCTAAAGAAGTTTCTGCTGCTACAACTGATGGAGAAGGAGGTGGTGGTGGAACTGAATCTTGAGTGTGAACATGAGAGGGTGATGGGATAGTATCTGACGGATCTGACTGTGTCACTGATGGAATGAGTTCTGTTGGAGCTGAAGAGGGCTGACCTTTTGCTTTAGAACGGATTGGCAGCTTGGCACGACTTGAAGCTTTAGAACGAATCCGAGGAGGAGGAATTTCTGCTTCACTTGCAGCTGCAGACTGATGAGTCTCCCCCTCAGAAGGAGCACTAGCCATTCCCGGCTTCTTTATTCGAATGTCCCATCTCTGCATAGAGATAACATCGATCTTCTTGAGATGGTGGATGACTATACCTTTAGACATGTCAAAGATAGCAGGATTGAACTGATTCAGGAACAATGAGATGATCCGGGCAAATTTTGGAGAATTAATACAGGCTTTGATATTAGAGAATAAGATTGAGGCCCAATCTCTCTTTTTCCCTGACACGATTCCAGCCATCAACAGAAAAGTCTCTTCAGACACATGCCCTTGTGTGCCTGTCTTGCAGAATATAACTTTTAATATAATGTCCACCAGAAGCTTCCCCACATCATTCATCTTGTGCCTCTTCACTGCAGAGAAATCTGAATCCAGACCACAATACCTTGCTGTTCTCAACCAGTCATTGTCATCTAGATCTTCTTCAGCATCAAGCTCAGATAGATGCAAGTACTTCACGAGGGTCTTAGGTGAGATTTTTATCTTAATTCCCTTGACGAAAGAGACCAACATCCTCCCTTCCTTGATAGGCTTCACATTGATAAAGAATTCTTCCACCTCATCAAACAGCACGCGGCAAGGATGTTCCAGAACGAAAGCAAGACCGGCGGCATCAAGCAAGCAAAATAGGTTTTTGAAATCATCGGATTATCCGGCGATACCTGAGCGAATGACTTCACTTCCGACGCCGATCTTTGGATGAGAAGAAGGAGCCATTGAAGCAAGATATGGAGAACTGTCGAACGGAGAGGATGAAGAATCGAGAGCCACCGAGAGCACTGAGACCTGTCGCTAACCGTCACCGCTCGAGAGAGAGTCGAAAGGTCGGGGAGAACTCGGAAATTGATTTCGTGAACATCAAGTTTTCGATTTCTTATATATATATATATAAGATTTTGATTTGACGTTAAAATGACATTTTGAAGATAGTTAAAAGTGAAAATAGCGCGTACCTGACGTTTGGAATTCTTAAAGAAAACTATGTCTCGAGACATCAGGTATGTCTCGAGAACTCAGGAGTTTCAACAGGTTATTTCCTTCATTGATGTCTCGGGAGATGACCCATATCTCGAAACATCACCATATCTCGAGATCTTGAGCTTGTCTCGAGAGAACTAGCTTGTCTCGAGAAATCCCAGAAATTCTTTGGATTTCGAGACTTTAAAGTGACTTGAGTTGTCGAGAAAACAGATAGTTCCCGAGACAACATGTAGTTCTCGAGACATGCCTGAAGTTTTCAGGAAAAGTTCTGAATTTTTGTAATCTTCATGTCTTCATGGTTTTGCTTGACTTGATCATTACTCCATGTTGAGCATTCCAAGTTCCGTCTTGAAGAAGGAGAACTTAGTCTCATCCAGTGGCTTCGTGAATATGTCAGCAACTTGCTTATCCGTGGGGACATAACTTAGATTTATATCACCCATCTCCACATGCTCCCGGATAAAGTGATATCGTAGCTCGATGTGCTTTGTCCGACTGTGAGAGACTGGATTATTTGCGATAGCAATTGCACTGGAAGAGTCGCAAAACATGGGAATGTCTTTGATCTTCATGTTGTAGTCTTGAAGTTGATTTCTTATCCATAGAAGTTGTGCGCAACAACTGCCAGCAGAAATGTATTCTGACTCGGCGGTTGATATTGCAACACAATTCTGCTTCTTGCTACTCCAGGAAATAAGTCTCCTTCCGAGGAATTGACACGTCCCAGAAGTGCTTTTCCTGTCGTCTTTGCTACCTGCAAAGTCTGCATCTGAAAAACCAATTAGTTCGCTATCATTACTTCTTGGGTACCATAAGCCAAGATTTGGTGTGCCTTTAAGGTATCTCAAAATCCGCTTTGCAGCAATATAGTGGGATTCCTTAGAGTTCACCTGATATCTAGCACATACACATGTAGAAAATATTATATCAGGTCTACTGGCAGTAAGGTAGAGCAAGGAGCCAATTATGCTTCTGTACTTGGTTTCATCAAAAGGTTTCCCTTTCTCATCCTTGTCCA
This sequence comes from Dactylorhiza incarnata, assembly GCA_033032865.1. NCBI lineage: Eukaryota > Viridiplantae > Streptophyta > Magnoliopsida > Asparagales > Orchidaceae > Dactylorhiza > Dactylorhiza incarnata. The sequence goes on along the minus strand of JAWHQI010000352.1, from coordinate 1,410,258 downwards.
GAGACGTAGCTGAGCTCATTGGAGTCCTCATAGAGGTTGCACTCTCCATTCCAAATTTCTTAATTAACTCCTTAGTGAACTTCGTCTGAGAAATGAAGATTCCATCTTCAGACTATTTCACTTGAAGTCCTAAGAAATATTTCAGCTCACCCATACTGCTCATTTCAAATTTCCCTTGCATAAGTTTAGAAAACTTTTTGCAGAGGTTATCATCCGTAGAGCCAAATATGATGTCATCGACATATATTTGCACTAGCAAAATCTTGTCTTTTACTTCCCTAAGAAATAATGTCTTATCTATCTTTCCTCTTGTGAACTTGTTCTCAAGAAGAAAGTTAGACAGCGTCTCATACCAAGCTCGAGGAGCTTGTTTCAAACCATATAAAGCTTTTTGTAATAAATAAACATGATTGGGATGATCAGGATTAACAAAACCTGGGGGTTGTTCAACGTATACTTCCTCTTTAATGTCTTCGTTTAGGAACGCGGACTTGCCATCCATTTGATATACGGTGAAACCCTTGAAAGCAGCATAAGCAAGGAAGAGTCTGATCGCTTCGAGCCTTGCTACTGGAGCGTACGTCTGATCGAAGTTGATGCCTTCCTCTTGTCTGTATCCTTTAGCTACAAGTCTGGCTTTGTTCTTTATGATTGTTCCTTCTTCATCCAGCTTGTTTCTATACACCCACTTTGTTCCAATGACATTTTTGTCCTTGGGTTTTGGAATAAGTGTCCATACCTTACAGCGTTTGAACTGATTTAATTCTTCTTCCATAGCAATTATCCAGGATGGATCTTCATTTGCCTCTTGGAATTTCTTTGGTTCGACCTGCGAGATAAAACTTAAATGCATATTCTCGTTAATGGTACCTCGTCTTGTTCTTATTCCTTCATGAGGATCTCCTATGATTTGATCAACTGGATGATCCCTCATGTGTCGTAGCCCGAGGTTCCTTGCATGAATTGAACCAATAGGAGTTTCTTCTACTGTTGGAGTATCTTCCTCCACTTGGATTGGCTCTTCATCAGGATGATCTTCTTCATAGGTAGTTATTGGGGGAATCTTGATGAAGTGTTGAGAATTTTCTTCAACTGGCTGATCCAAGCTTAAGTCCTGCAGCTTTGAACCTGTGTCTACAGAAGAGATGCTAGAGGAGCTGCCTTGTAGCACGCTCGTCTCATCAAATGCAACATTAATAGATTCTTCTACCACTAGGGTTTTCTTGTTAAAAACTTTATATGCCCTACTATGGCTACTATAACCTACAAAAATACCTTCAAAGCTCTTTTCACTAAACTTAGTTTTGTAATTCTTTCCATTGTTTAGCACAAAGAATTTACTACCAAAGATTCGAAAATAAGAAATGGTCGGTTTCTTGCCTTTTAGAAGTTCATAAGGAGTCTTTTCATGGTTTTTGTTTATGAGTGCTCTGTTTTGCACATGACATGCAGTATTGACAGCTTCAGCCCAAAAATATTCAGGTAGTGAAGAGTCACTCAACATGGTTCTGCAAGCCTCAATGAGTGTTCTATTCTTTCTCTCAGCTACTCCATTTTGTTGTGGAGTTCGAGGAGAGGAAAACTCATGAAAGATACCGAGGCTTTCACAGAATTCTGTCATGGCTCCAGATTCAAATTCTGTACCATGGTCACTTCTGATTTTGACCACTGAACAGTTAAATTCATTCTGGACTTGCCTGACAAAACTAGTGAAAGTGTCAAAGGTATCTGACTTGTGTTTCAGAAAGAATACCCAGGCAAAACGAGAGTAATCATCTACAATAACCAATGTGTAAGATTTTCCTCCTAAACTTCTAATTTGCAAAGGACCAAACAAATCCATATGGAGCAGGTATAAACACCTGGTTGAATCTTTGCCAATAATGCTCTTAAAGGTAGCTCTTGTTTGCTTGCCTTTTACACATGCATGACAAGGTCTATCTTTAATGCACTTAACATCTGGTGCATCTCGCACTAAGTTTTGAGAAAACAATTTATTAATAGTTTTGAGATTTATATGTGCTAATCTCTTGTGTCATTGGTCAACAAGAGATGCACTATCTTTTGCCAAAAGACATACTGGTGTAGAAGATGATATACAAAGAAAATTTAAACAAAATATGTTTCTACAGCGAATGCCTAATAAAATCGTTTCATGATTTCCAGCCGACTTTATCAAACACTTATCTTTATGAAAATCAACAATGTATCCTTTATCACAAAGTTGACTTATGCTTATCAGATTATGTTGTAATCCTTCCACATAAGCTACATCGGAAAACGATACATTACCATTAGAAATCATACCATAGCCTTTAGTTATTCCTCTGTCTGAACCGCCAAAAATAACTTTTGGACCGTTCGCAACTGGAATGTAGTTTTGCAAAAGGCTTCTTGTCCCGGTCATATGCCGAGAGCATCCACTGTCCAAGTACCAGATAGGATTTTTATTGGCCTTTGGACATACCTGCAAAAACAAATCATTTCGCCTTAGGAGCCCAAACAGATTTGGGTCCTTGGTCCCGTGTCAGTTGAGCACCACGATGAATGTTAACATTGCGAGTGGTCTGCCTTGCAACATTCACTTGTGGTCTCCTAGTATACGTTGTATTAAACCAACAATCAATGACAAAGTGACCAATTTTGCCGCAGCACCAACAGTCGAATCTGTTGTACCTTCTTTTTACACTCTCCTGCTTAACTTTTTGAACGTTAGTTCTTGCAGGAGCAACCCTTTTAGATGAGGATGCCTCATGGGGGCAACACACACAAGGTGGTATTGTCTTCTTCGGCTTTGGTGCAACAGCATTCACTTTTGGTGCTTTCTTAGCGCTCGGACCATGAACAAACGGACCGTACCCTTTCCGATTAATCTCTTGATAAGGTGCTTGGAAAGCGCTATCACCAAAGTTTCGGGGAGGAGCCCATTCCTTATGATCATTCACAGGTGAAAAAGGAATTGGTCGTGTGAAATGACCATAGGAACTCTCCATATCATAAGCATTCGTAGGGAATATGACTCTCTTGAATGCTACAGGCTCTTGATGAGCTTTCCCTTTTTCTTTGGTAGTAGCTTTCTTAGCAACCAGACCATTCTTCTTAGCAATTGTATTTTTTGAAGAATTGCTAGTGCTAGCTTCATGCCCTATACCGTTTCCTTTTGCCTTAGTGGTAAAAGTACCAATAATTGGCAGAACAGTTTTAGGTTGAGAGAATGCTTCAACCAACTTTTTCTCAGCCGCAAGCTGTTCCTCCAAGACATTTATCGAATGATCTCTCAGGGCAAGAGTCTCTTCCGAGCTTTTGATCTTGTCTTTCAAGGCTTGGACTTCCTCTTTGAGAGAAGAAAGTTCTTCAACTTCTTTTCTCAAGTTAGATTCCACCTCCTTGAGAGCCATGATCTCCTTACCCTGAGTTTTGACAACCTTTCGGCACTTGTCAAAGCTTTGGAGCATTTTGGTATATTGAGACATGAGCTCAGATTCATCGTCTGAGGGGTTATCCTTTTGCTCAGCCGAAGCATAATCAGAATCAGATAGGATAGTGTGATCATTTACCTTTCCGGTGTACGGGGGTGCTTCTTCATCATCAGACATGGCCATCAGACCGAAGTAAGCTTCTTCTTCATCACTCGACTCATCGGAGTCACTGTCGCTCAGAGTTTTGGCTTTCTTAGCGACGAAGCTTCTATCTGATTTCTTCTTTCCGTGGATGGATTTCTTGTCTTCTTTCCTTCCACCTTCTTTCTTCTTATAGGGACACTCAACAATCATGTGCCCTGGCTTATTACAACAGTAGCAAATAATGTCAGAAGAAATGTGTTTGTTCTGTTTGGATTTATACCTGTCATTATTGCTTGAGCCCTTCCTGTGATATTCGCCATCACGACGAGAATATTTATGATCTGAGGAAGACGGCTTGTTGTTCATGTGCCTTCGCTTGTTCAGCAGTTTCTTAAACTGACGGGAAATTAAAGAGAACTCCCCATCAGACAGTTCGGAACAGGAGGAGCTGGCTTCTGATTCTTCTTCAATATCAGATTCCTTTTCTCTGATCGGTATCACTGCTTTGCTCTTCTTTGAATTCTCTGCCTTCAAGGCTAATGTTCTTTCTTTGCTTGAAGCTCGAATGACATCCTCTTCAGACTTTCGGATGTTCATTTGTAATTCATGAGACAGCTTTCCGAACAGATTCTGAGGTTCTAGACTTGGCAGTTTTCCAAACTCTCTTATGGCAACAATTTTGCTATCCCAGTCTTTCGTTAGGGAACGCAAGAATTTGTCATTTAGTTCACCGTTTGTGAACTCCCTGTCATAGTTCCTCAGACCATTGACTATTTTGAAGAATCGCTCGTACGCATCAGCAATGCACTCCTTCTTACTCTGCTTGAAAGCCTCATACTCTTGATTGAGTAGGGATCTTCTGTCTTCTCTCACTTCGTCAGTACCTTCCATTAGAACAATCAAGGATGTCCACATTTCTTTGGCTGATTTGCAGTGGATTAAGTTTTGCAACATGGAGTCGTCCACTGCACTAGCAATTATGTTCTTAGCCTTCTTGTCAAGAGCAACAAGAGCTATCTCATCCTTAGTCAAATCCATCATTTTCTTAGGTATCTGAACAGTAGGATTTGTTGACGAAGCGGTCATTGGCACATGGGGACCTTCTTCCACGACTTGGAAGATTCTGGGATCTGCAGCTTCCATATAAAAACGGACTCTTTCCTTCCACATAGGAAAGTTGGCCTTAGTGCAGATGGGCAATTTCAGAGAAGATTCCTTGACTCTATCCATGGCTTGCTAGCAACTAGAAGGATGGATCCTGTTCAAGGTGTTAATCTAGCAACGAACAGCGACCCTCTGATACCAATTGAAGTATCTAGTTGCCTACCTAAATCACCTAGAGGGGGGTGAATAGGTGATCTCTACGTCTTTTGCGGAATTAAAAATTAAACGTAAAGCACAGCACACAAAATAAATCACAGCCACAGAAAACACCAGGAATTTATAGTGGTTCCCCGTACTTGGGTACTCCACTGCCGGCCTCGCCAATCTAGCACCACAGCTAGACTTGACTACTCACTAAATCTCGGATCAAGAACGATCCTACAATCTCGGAGTCAAACTCCTACAAACTCAGAGAGAACCTCTCTTACAACTCGGAGAAAAACTTCTCCTACAACTCGGAGAACAACCTCTCCTACAACTCGGAGATAACAACTCCTACAATAGATGATAAAAGGTTTTGAACAATGAGATACCAGATCTGAATAACAGAGGCGTTTCCCGATCCAATAGAGATTGTAGAACCAGAACACGGATCAATCGAATCCTTCTTGATAGAAATCGGCAACTCCAATGAGTAGATCGATCTCCAAACGTAGACGACGGCGAGGCGGCGCTTTTCTCGTTCTTTTTGATCGGGAGAGAAATTAGGGTTTTTGGAACGATTAAAAACTTATATTTAATAACTTAAGAGCGATCCTATATATAGAGGGAAGCAATTAAGGGATAAACCGGCCTTAAATGCACTCAATATAGCCGTTAGGATCGGGAGAGAGCGTTTACGAAACGACAAGAACAGAGAAACAAATTAGATAAAATTTCGAACAGAATTCTCGAGACATAAGGGTTCTCTCGAGACATGAGGGATCTCTCGAAATATGAAGCAAAGAGAGCAGGAAGGAGATGTCTCGAGAACTTGATGATCTCTCGAGACATTACAAAGATTTCGGACATAAGGTCTTTCGAGACATGCTTGATCTCTCGAGACATCAGGAACAGAAATACCGAGAACCAAAGAACTTGCCTCTCGAGACAAGTCAGAACTCTCGAGACATACTTGATCTCTCGAGACATGTCCTTAGGAAAGTTGTTTTCAACAATTTTCTTTTCTTCTCTTGAACACTTGCTGCAACCGCACTCCAAAGTCTTCAATAGTCTTGAAAATGAAGTGTACCCCAATAGAGAGATCACACATGAGTCATCACCATGTTTCATATATTGAAGAATTACATTGTATGAAACTGTGTTTGCAGACCTATTGTGACCTGACATTGAGTTACACTTAGCAATGATAATCTGCAAGACAATACTGGAAAAGCATATCAAATACAAATGCAATTCAATCTTAGTTTAAGGGTGACTTCTCACAAATCAAGGTAATTGTGATTACAATTTCCAACAACAGGTAACAATGCAATCATTACTGCTGATAATACTGTGCATCCAGTAGAAAAGGTTGGGGTTGTTTCCTTGGGCAGTGATAGAGGGCCACTTACTTTGAAGAGTGTCTATCACGTGCCCGGTATGAAGAAAAACCTCTTCTCCGTGACCAACGCTGTAGACGCTGGGTATCACGTTCTGTTCGGCCCAACAGAAGTGAAGTTTCTACGCAATGTTGAGGCCGTAAAGGCGGAAGTCGTCCATGTTGGGAGACGGGCAAAAGACTTGTTTGTTTTATCAACAAGTTCCTACGTCGACAAGATGAAGACGAATGATGGTGCCGTTATATGGCATGAGAGGTTGGGGCACGTAGGAATGGACAAGCTGAAAGCAATGGCGGTGAGAGGTCTGGTCAAGGGCCTGCCAAGTCTATCCTCCTACGGAGAAGGTCATGTGTGCGAGGGATGTCAGTTCGGCAAGTCTCATCGACTACCGTTTGACAAGTCGCAGACAAGGAGTAGTGTGTCGTTGGAGTGCATCCACGGTGACTTGATGGGACCTACTGCTACCCCAAGCCTCGGAGGCAGCAAATATATGCTGGTGCTAATCGATGATTACACCAGATATGTCTGGGTATTTTTCCTGAAGGAGAAGGCGGAGGCGTTTGCCAAGTTTTTGGAGTTCAAGGAGCTCGTGGAGGGCCGGCTGGGACTGCGGGTGAAGAAGCTGAGTACTGACAACGGAGGGGAGTTCACCTCTAGTGAGTTCTCTACTTTTTGCAGAAAGGCAGGCATCCGGAGAGAGCTCACTTGTGCACATACTCCACAACAGAACGGAGTTGCAGAGCGGAAGATCCGTCATCTGACGGAGACCTGCAAGTGTTGGCTGCATGCCAAGAGTATCCCAAAGTCCTTTTGGGCGGAGGGAATGTCTTGTGCTGCCTACGTCATCAACAGGATGCCTTTGAGCCCCATCAACATGCTGACCCCACATGAGATGATGTTCAAAGAGAAGCCAAGCGTGGCACACCTTCGGGTGTTTGGTTCCACCTGCTACGTACATGTTCCAGATGCTCTTCGGACGAAGCTAGATGCGAAAGCAAGGAAGCTAGTCTTTGTGGGATACGATGAGAGGAAGAAAGGCTGGAAGTGCATGGACCCGGAGACGCGGAGATTTGTTGTATCTCGCGACGTCGTGTTCGATGAGGTGACATCGTACAAGGGGTCTTCTGATGTGGAGTTACCAGAGAGCAGGGTGGAGGTGTCGGAGAAAGCTGTGGAAAATCTTCAAGTGGTGCTACCTGTGTCGCCAGGTGGACCATCTCCTTCTAGTTCTGAGACGGAGGCTTCTGGTTCAGGGAGCAGGGGGAGCGATGCTCCTAGCACGTCTGGAAGAGGAGCTAGGGAATAAGCAGCTGAAGATAATGCGGTTCAGGGGAAGGAGCTTAGGAGATCGAAGCGAGCGATCGTCGCCCCTGATCGCTATACAGGAGGAAATGCAGTGAGTTTCGTCTCATGTTTCTTTGCTGGTCCCTTGGATGAGAGGGAGCCGTCGAGCTTTGAGAAGGCCAGAGGTGTGAAGGAGTGGGATGTTGCAATGCAAGAAGAGATGGCAGCTCTAGAGAAGAACGAGACCTGGTCTCTTGTGCCCAAGCCCAAGGGCACCACTCCTGTTACATGCAAGTGGGTCTACAAGCTTAAGAAGAAGGCTGACGGCAGCATCGAGCGGTACAAGGCTCGTCTTGTAGCTCGGGAGTTCTCGCAGCAATACGGTGAAGATTACGATGAGACATTTAGTCCGGTGGAAAAAATGACTTCAGTTCGGTTCATCATTGCCTTGGCAGCGTTAAGTGGATGGGAGATTTGGCAGCTCGACGTCAAGAACGCTTTCTTGTACGGCGAGATTGACAAGGACATCTTCATGGTCCAGCCACCAGGTTTTGTGTCTGAAGATTTTTCGGAGCATGTCTGCAAGCTGAAGAAGGCCCTGTACGGGTTGAAGCAAGCGTCGAGGGCGTGGTACGGGAAGATCGCAGAATATCTCCTATTCTGTGGATTTGTTGCTTCAGACTCAGACTCAAGCTTGTTCGTCAAGAAGAGCGGGGAGCTTCAGGTCATCGTGCTGTTATACGTCGACGATATGATCGTGACGGGGAACTCGAAGGAGGAGGTAGCGCAACTTCGGGCCGAGCTGTCTATCAGGTTCGAGATGAAGGACTTAGGTGAGCTTCACCATTTCCTTGGACTTGAGGTGCAGAGGAAGGAAGGTGGAGTGCTGGTGACCCAAGCCGGATATGCGGAGCGGATCGTGGAGCGGTTCGGCATGAAGGAAGGGAAGTGCACTTCCACACCTCTGGACAAGGCTATGAAGCTTCGGAAAGATGAGGGGAGGATTATGCAAGATCCGTTGGTGTTCCGAGCTCTAGTTGGGAGCTTAATTTATCTGACGATCACGAGGCCGGATATTGCATATGCAGTTGGCAGAGTGAGTCGATATATGGCGGAGCCACGGGTACCTCATCTGCTAGCGGCCAAGAACATTCTGAAGTATGTCAAGGCGACCTCGGACATGGGTCTCCTATACAGGAGGGATGCGGACTTCGAGGTGCACGGGTACATGGATGCTGACTACGGGGGAGATTCGGATGATCGGAAGTCGACGTCTGGATTCGTCTTCATGGCGGGACCTACAGCTATATCATGGTGCAACAAGAAGCAGGATTCCGTGTCGGTCTCCACCACAGAAGCGGAATACAAGGCTTCGGCCTTGGCAGCTCAGGAAGCCATCTGGCTTAGGAGATTGGTGGGAGACGTCCACAAGGAGGTTCGGGAGCCGACTCTGCTACGCGGTGACAACGAAAGTGCTCTCAAGATGGTAACCAATCCAGTGTGTCACGCAAGGACCAAGCATATCGAGATCGAGCATCACTTCATACGGGAGAAGGTGTTGGAGGGATCTCTTTCGGTCGGGCATATGCGGAGTGCGGACAACGTGGCGGACATCTTCACAAAGGCGCTGGCAAAGGGGCCGTTCACACGGCTAAGGAGCCTACTAGGGCTAGTTTCAACTTCCCACTTCAAGGGGGAGTGTTGAAATTGTTGAAGTGGAAGTTTGGAGGGCTGTTGGACCTGGGCGGTCAGGAGGAGGTCGGGCGGTCTGGTGTGACCGCACGACTCGGCGGTCTGCCTCTGCGGTCTGGCTTGTCATTAGCCTAGTTGCGGTCCTCAGGTATTACCGCTGGTTCTGGTCCAAGGCGGATGAAGATGAGATCGCGCGGTCTGTCTCTGACCGCGTGGCGGGCTGTTCATCTTCAGGTGTGCGCGGTCTGTCTCTGATCGCGTGGCGTGCTGTCCTCCTCAAGGCTGTGGCGGTCTGGTGTGATCGCACAGCTTGATCCAGGTCTTCTCCAGAATGCGGTCTGGTAGCTGACCGGGCTTTCTGGTGGTATTCGCGGACTAAGGGTCTTAGTCGCGCGGTCTCAGTTCGCGGTCTCAGGAAGAGACTGGTATGTGAGCTGGTTGCTGTTCGCGGTCTCAGGAGGAGATCGGCATGCGGACAGGAGTTCGCAGTCTGATGGCGAACTGACTGTGTTCGCGGTCTCGTGCGAACACAGGTGGTGAATAGCTTCGGGCGGTCTGGCGAGCTCCTTATGGAGTCGCGGTCTGCTGAGAGAGTGGCGGTCTCTCTTGGTGACATTGAAGCTGGCGGGTTCACCAGAATGAAGCAGGAGTATTGTTGCTGATCGCGCGGTGTGACCGGTCAGGTCGCGCAGTCTGGGGGGGGGGGGGCGGTGATCCTATCTCATAGGGTGGTGACTGGATCAGGTCCCACGCCTATAAATAGGAGGCCACTGTAGCAGCAAATAAGATACACCAAGCGTAAGCTAAACTTTTCTCTTTCCTGCGGTCTGTGTTTATGTGACCGGGCGGTCTCCTGATTGAACTTCTATTGTGCAGCTTATGCGGATAGTGTGGGCAGCAGCGATCACCTCTTCCTCTGAAAGTGTTCGGGCGGTCTGCGGCTTGGAGTTGTGGTGCTGGAGTTCGGGAGAATCAGGCGGTCTGGAGAAGTAAGCGGCTGGGAGCAGGTGGTGTTCTGTGATCGTCGAGTAGCAGCGGTCTGGCAGCTATCGAGATCGCAGGGAGGTCGCGCGGTCTGGGCGGTTTCAAGTTGTCTTCAACATTGTATCTTTCCTTTGTGTTTGTGTTGACGAAATCATGTCTCGTCAAGCATGCCTCGCCTTGTAATTTTTGAAGTACTGCTATCAATAAGATCAGTTGTTTGCCTTCATTTGTTTCTGGTTGTTTTTGGCTTTTATCTCTAAGTTGACTAGCTCCTGCTTGCTGCATAAAGATTCGAAAAAATTTTCACAGTATTCTACTACTGAAGAGTTGAAGCTGGTCGGCTACTCCGACAGTGATTATGGTGGAGATGTGAATGACCGGAGGAGCACTTCCGGGTATGCATTTCATGTGGGAACAGCTGTGTTCTCATGGAGTTCAAAAAAAGCAGGCAACGATTGCCTTGTCTACCTGTGAAGCTGAGTACATCGCAGCAGCGGCCTGTACATGTCAGGCCATTTGGTTGAGAAATCTCCTGCAGGAGTTGCATCACCCAGGGGATGTTCCTGTGACGGTGTATGTTGATAACATGTCTGCTATTCAGCTAGCGAAGAATCCAGTTCTGCATGGGCGCAACAAGCATATTGAAACGAAGTATCACTTTCTTCGTGAGCAGGTGCAACAGAAGGTGGAGTTGCTATACTGCCCCACAGGAGAGCAGTTGGCGGACATATTTACCAAGGCGTTGAAGGCGGAGACGTTTTTAAAGTGCAAGAGCAAACTCGGCATGTGCTGCCGTGTTTGAGGGGGAGATTGTTGGTGGAAAGAACATCGTTATTAATTCATAATATATATATAAATTAATATATATATATATTATGAAAATGGTGGCAGTTATATTAATATATTATTAATGTGATTTGGAAATGGCGTGAATAGAGAGAGGATGGAGTAAATGCATGCATGATTTAAGGGGATACGTGGCAGCCTCCCATTCATTACCCGTGCCTATATAAACCTGCTCCTTCTCATTTCTGAGTAGCGTGAATAGTTTTGCGGAAGAAAGCTTTGAAAAGGAGCGGTCAGATTTTTTTGCGGATGAATTAAGAGCAGTTGGCGGAAGTAAAATTAACGGAGCGATCTAAATATTTGAGACCGGAAGAGAGAGGTGCGAACACCCTTTAAATCAAGCGGTCTCCAAGGTGGCGAGCATTTTTGGCGAACTCCTATAAGCGGTCTCTTTGGCTTGCAGCAGCAGTGTACGAACTCCATTGGGAGAGGAGCTTGCGCTCTGTGCGATCACAAGAGGGTTGAGAAGCTTGCGGTCTCAAGCTGTTTGGGCGAATAGCAACTCAGGCGACTTCAAAAGATAGGCGATCACTTTTGTTGGCAAGCTTTTGTGTGTGAGCTTGTGTGGAGTGGAGTTGTAATTGTAAACACTAGTTATTGTGTTTGTGTTTATGTTTTATGTAAACTTTGGATAATAGAAGAAATTGTTTGCTCCTTTATTCTTGTTGTGTGTGTCCACTTTATTCGCTTCCAACACTTCCGGGACAGCTCTCTGTCTCCCAGTCGAAGCCCCTGTGGTGTGTGGTTACAAGCGACCGTTAGTCAAAAGACTAAGCCAATCCCTCACACCTCCCCCGGTGACTCCTAGGCATCGAGCGGGAGGAATTAGAGGAGGACATCAAAGCAGAAGTACAAGCAGATGGCGGTGTCTCTCACTCACATAGATTGTATACGGAATGTAAAGTTATACTAGCAGTTCTATTATGTAAGAACTAAATGGTATTGAGCAGTAAATAAGTGGGGTAAAAGAGCAATAAGGAAGCAGTATAGAAAAAAAAAACAAGGCAGCCATCACAGAGAAAGGTAACCTTAACTTATAAGAATGCCCATATAAGTTCATAAGTTAATGGGTCATTTTGCAAGACCCATCGTATAAAAGATCCCATAATAATTTATACGATGAGGGTAATGGTTTAATGCAATGGTATGAATGATATGGAACGTTATGCAAGGTTTATATATATGCTTCACACCAATGCAACTCACCCACACGACTCTGCGCGCACATACTTTTAGTTCCCCAATTTGGAGTTAGCTAAACTCTCAGGTACCTCTCGTAGTGGGAAATTGAGGTAGTGGGTTGGGCCACCCCACTCCTAGGCCTGTATTCACACTACCTAACATATACCTTACGTACTACTCGGTACACCAAACCAGGTGCTACAAAGTATCTTTTACTAGTGCTGGAAACCACCTATCTTTTCTTGGCTAAGTGAATACTCACACTTGTCGAGCCAACGTACTAACATCGGTGTGAACGACTACCAAATACCGATGACCAATCACTTATATGCACAAGCACATATGCTACAATTGAACTCCCGAGCCACCGGCTCACTGGACTAACCAATCCATTTCAACAATCACTGAGCCACAACTTGCATCATCTTTCCTCATTAAACTCACACCGAGCCCACTGCTCGCAGGACTAGATAAGCCAAACAATCTTCCCATTATATGGTGTGTGTGTGTGTGTGTACTTGATCTCTTGTTATTAGATTAATCTTTCTTGTTATATGCCCTATCAGTTTAGGGGTTAGTCTTGGACTTCCCGAGGTCTACCCTATGAGGGGCTCGCAGTGGTACTAGGAGGTACGATGAGATGACACCCCAAACCTTCCTTTCACAAGACACTTTATTTTATTGGTGACTACCCAATATCACTCTTTTATGTTACTTTAGAGTCCTATAATGGATTATGGTTCACCGATAGTATTAATGGTCTCTTGAATAACAACACTCCACTTGAGAGTATACAGCTCACACCTATACTAGAGGAGGTCTTGAAGGGACTTTGGCCCCTTCCACCATAGAGTTGACCTACATAGCCTCTCATCCCTACCCAAGGGATCATGAAAAGACCTAAAACCACCGAACTCAGTTTTGGCTATCTGCAGACCGCTTCAATCCTAAGAGGAAAGTTTAACATTTATGAATGTCCCATATGACTCCAATTTACCTTATGAAAAATTATATATCCAAAGATTATTTATGGAAAATCAGTAAATTATATTTTTCTCCCTAATTAATTTCATAAAAATCATTATCTGATTAATTATGTCACAACCCAAATTTGTGAAGGAACTTTAACTTCCACATACCCAGAGGTCATGAATTAATTATCAGAGATTCTAATGGGCCTAAATTTAAAATATGAAAACACGTACATATATGTCATATCGATTGCTAGAAGACACATGCCTTAATGAAAATAGATATAAAGAAAGTCATCATATCGATAAATAAAACACGTGGTTTAATGATATATTAAGCTAGCATTAATTACTTTTTAAATAAGATTAACTTTTAAGTCAAGACACATATACATGTGGTACTATTGCGACATGGGTATTTTCGCGCACGGGAGTTTGCGAGCTGCAGGAGCGTCATCACACATGGGACAGTAGTACTATCGAGGCGGGGGTAATGTCGCTAGGGGCACAGCCGCTTCCTATATATGCACTTTCAGTTGAACGAGCGTCTGAGAGCGGGCTAGAGTTTGGGTGGAGGTAGCGACGTCGACGTTGTGGGGGTACTGTCGCAGCGGAGAGCACATATCGAGCACGGGCGTATCCCATACGAAGATACTTGTATATATATATATATATGATTTAGTAAATATAAATATTATTTTGAAATTAAAATATATTACTTTATTATAAAACTTTAATATAAAACTTTATTATAAAACTTTAATATAAAAATTTATTATAAAATTATTATATATATTATGATATATAAAAATCAATTCAATATTAATGTTAATTTAATTAATTGTAATAGTAATTAATATTAAATTTCATTCGGTTATATTATTATATATATATTACCGTTTATATATATATATATATATCTATACTACTCTAAAAAAAATATGGTTGTCTGTGAATAGCGTGAGATCAAAAATCCCAAAAAATTTGGACCGTTCAGATATGACATCATAATTTCGGAACCGCTCGATCTAGACTGCAAATAGCCAAAACTGGATTGCAAAGGTCTACGAATAGCGTGAAGTTAAATTCCAGCCAGCAGGAATCCCGACCAAACCCCGATCCCATGCATCGCCCCCCTTTGCCGTCCGCCGCCGCCGCCGGAGCCACCGCCGGCTTGACCGAAGCCCACTGGCGAGGATCTGGGCCTCACGGTCAGGGCCACCGTCTGCCGGAGCGCCGCCGGACCAGCCCCGGCAGGTTCGCCGAGGTCCGGCGACCTCGCCGGTGGGCTTCGGTCAAGCTGGCGGTGGCTCCGGCGGCGGCGGGGAAGGGCACGGCGGGGCAGCGTTATTTAAAAAAAACTTATAAATTATATTTATTTTATAAATATATATATATATATAATTATATATAAAATTTAAAAAACAGAATATATATTTAATAAATATATATATTTATATTATAATAAATATATCTATATATATAGATATATATAAAACAAAATATATTTAAAGAACGAAAATTTATATATATAAAAACAGAAATATATATATTTATTTTATTTTTATTTTAATATGTTTAATACCCGCAGCTGGCGGGAGGATCCCATCGTCGTCAGAGAGATAGATATAGGCATGGGGTACTGTTGCGCCGAAAGTACTGTCGCGATGGGTGCAACGGCCGGCGGGCCGTGCCGTTCGACTCGTGTGTATATATATATATATATATATATATATATATATATATAGACACGAGTGAAACGACACGGGGCTCCGCCCCTACGGCCAAGCGTGACAGTATCCAGACGGCGACGGCGGGCTTCGCCCGCCCCCGGCGTGATGCTGTCGGGCGGCCTTCGACCCCATCCAGGCGGGCTAAGCCCGCCTCCGCACGGGCTTCGCCCGTGCTCGACGCGTCTCCGGGCTGCGCCCGCAACATATACATATGAGTACTCGAAATAACCGTAAAAAAATTTAAATCAATATTACAATATTTATTTTGCAAAAAAATATTCGTATATTGTTAAAAAGATTTTTTTTTCTCTCTCTCCCTCCTCTTTCTCTCTCCCACCGCCCTCTCACTTTCTATCTCTCTCTCCTCCATCTCTTTCTCTCTCTCTCGGCTCTCTCAGTCTCTCCCCCTAGCTACCAGCCGTACTCACACCCCGCTCTCTTCTAATTTTTTTCTCTTTTGTCCTTCACCTGTTGTAGCTTTAGGAGGGCTATGAAAATTTTATTTTTGACCATCATATAAATCGGACGGCGGCTGATTAAGGTGCGAAATCCGATGGCCCGAATAGCTCTGTGTCTGTGTCTGTGCCTATGTGTGTGTGTGTGTGTGTGTGTGTGTGTGTGTGTGTCTAGCTATGTGTCTGTGTGATCTCTAGCTATGTATGACTGTGCCTATGTGTGTCAGTGTCTGTGTGTCTGTGTGTTTGTGTGTGTTTGGGTCTGTGTGTTTTTGTCTGTGTTTGTGTGTCTTTGTCTGTCTGTATCTTTGTCTGTCTGGGTCTGTGTGTGTGTCGGTGTCTATGTGTGTTGTGTCTGTGTGTTTGCGTATGTGTCTCATGCACACACACATAGACACACATAGACACAGACACATACATACATAGACACATACACAAACACTGTCACAGACACAGACCAACACAAACACAGATACACATAGACACATATACACAGACACACACAAACACAAACCCACATAGACACATTGATACACACAGACAACTCCAAGTATCTCTAACAATCAACAAACCAATAGATTTGCATAAAAGTCACCATCGTAAATAAATATTCGAAGCTATCATATATTTAATTCATCAAAGGAGACCTCTAACATTCCATCTTAGACCAAAATAATTGTTGAACCGCCGAAGTGAGTCTATATAGATTGTTGAGTCACAGAAGTGAGTCTATATAGACTGTTGAGTACGTCAACATATCAAATAAAGTAATAAATTTGCATAAATGACCACATTTAAAATTATGAGTTGAATATTTCACATGAATAAAATATTTGGACGCTCGATTAACTGACAGTGCCCAGGAAGCCCATGTTCCCCGCGCGACAGTAACCCCGCCTCGACAGCGCCCCGCCTCGACAGTCTATATCACTATAACATAATGTTGTAATGTCAAACAACATTTTATGGCAGTGACATTTTTGTCCAAACTCACCGGAGCAAAAACGTCGCGCCAAAGGGAGACGAAGTCTTGGGTGATGTTGTTGTATTAATTAAAAAATGAATTTTATTAATTTTAATATATTTGCCGTGAAATGTATGGAGGGAAATTTTCCTCCATCAGATTAATTGGCACGGAAGCTTTCATCTCCCGCTCCTTCCATCTCCTCCATATAGCACGCTTCCAGCCGCACGGAAGCTTTCCGACTCCTTCCATCTCCTCCAGATCGCACGACGTCCAGCCGCCAGGAAGCCTTCCGGCGCTTTCCCTCTCCTCCCAGGCGCACCTACTCCATTTTACTGGTGGCCCCTAAGGCACAGACTTTCGTTGCTTTATTCATGCCCGCTCCCCGTCTACCCGCATCCATGTTCCCGAGAGTTTGCGAATGGTTCTTTCATTTCGCCGGTTGATACCTCCTCCAACCTCAACTTTATCTTCCCTGGAACCATCAATCGTCCTCCCTTCTCCATTGTAAGTTTTTTTTTTCAATTTTGTGATGGTTCAATGGTGTAGTTAGTTAGGGAAAATGCATCTTCTTGTTTATGGATGTGTGTGTGTATGGATTTAGGGTTTGTTTTTATGAAAATGCGATTGAATTTTCTTGTCTTTGTCGTGATTTGGGGTTTGGGGTTTGGGGCTTCACGTGTACGACCAAGCCAGAAAAATGACGGAGAAGTACTAGGGTTTTGATGATGTTTGAGTTCTTATTCGATTTCCTATTTTTTAGTCTGAGGATTATCTTGTGATTGAGGGTACTTAATAGTTTTTGGTCCTCATGGAAGCTGTGTTGAAACTCTAAACCATTTTCTGATTTGATTTATGCTCTATATAGATTTGGTGTGCTTTTTTCTGCTGTGGCAGTCGGTGGAGATTTGGAAGTTATTTCTCTAGCATCCAGGTTCACGCAATCTTTGCTGCTAAGATTTTTGGAGGATTTTAAGAATATTATAGTATAAATCTTAGCTCTCTATAGAAACTAAGATTTACTTTTGAATAGGATTACTTCTTTAGTTTTTTAATTTAGAAGTAACTGGTGATGATTTGAGAAGGCTTGTATCGTGTGCTTTCTTTCTCAAGATGATACCTAACTTATTTAACCGCAAACTCAATGTTTTATAACTATGTTATGTATTATTAACAGGAGAAACTCTGCAGTAACTCAGTTTGGAGGACTATTGTGGTTCTTATGTTTGCTAAATTTGTGCAATACAAGCCTGTTAAGAAAGGTCAGATTTGAATTATCTTTCTTATGTTTTGGACTTTTGGTGGGGTTTTATGATCTGGCCGTATGTTCTATTTTTTGTTTGATAATCATTTGCTCATGACCGAGTAGTTCGGTGGCATAATGAAGTTACCTAATATTTACTAGCTTATTTCTGCAGTGATAGTTGTAGTGATGTGAACTTGAGTCTCATTTCATTTGAAGCATTTATTTAAGCCTGACGGGCAATTGTATATTGCCTGGGAGCCAAAGAGTGTGGAAATGTGGATTTTTGTTCTTTTTTAAGCCTAAATATCACCTAGGTCCCTGAGATATGGATCACCCTTGATGCAGATTCATATTTTTAGGAACCCTCCGCTTAGGTCACTATTTCTCTTAAGATTTAACCAAGGGCCCCTAATTTTTTATTTAGATTGAATGATGTTAATATATGTCCAACTCATCCTCATTCTTGGAATTACATGGTATCAGAAATATGCTGTACTTTTGTCATTTTCTCACCCAATTAGTGCTCATGTTAATGGATGACCTTCGGGAAAGAGTAGTGATTTCTTGTGGGATCAAAATTATGAGTTTTCAAAAATATGAACCAATGTAATGTATGATTTGAACTTCTGAGACTTACATGTTATAGCAGCACCCTTTCTAAATTGGGATGGCCAGGTTATTATGATTTGCTGCAGTTGAAGTGAATGCAAGGAAAAAAAGTAAGATTTTGTTTTAGGGTTAGTATTGTTTACTTCTAATGCCTTCCACTGGTTTATAGGGCAATACTGTAACTTATTAAAATCTTATATATGCTTAAAGCTGTGGACTACATGATCAGTGAAATTCACTTATTCTCTTATATTCTATACAGAGTATATAGTGATTTTGTCAGGGTTTGGGCTGCAGCTTGAAACTCATTATTGGAGGTATGATAATTTCAATTAGAAAGGTTTATTTTAGAAATGCTGTTGGCATCCAAAATTTTCCTTTCTACAGTTATCTATTTGATTTTCTTTACATTGTTTTTCTCTACTAGTAATTGATAGGATTGTCTTTGTGAAGGGAGGTGACACACGTACATGCATCAAAAAATATGTGTGGTGCTAATAGCAGGAAGCAGCCCAAGGTCGAGTCCTGCGGCGTCATAGGATCCATAGAGTATTGCATCAAGGGTATGTTCTCCAAGTGCCTCCTTGGATGGAATTGAGATTTGTGCATTTATAACATGCTTCACTTGAGTAAATTTTGTATTCCTGATTTTATCCGTGTGCTTCCTTGGATGGATTTGAGTTGAGGGAATTTATTTGAGGCTTAAATGAGTTAGTTTTTCTTATTTCCTTTTGGCCACATTGTTGATGAATTGACTATAGTGAATATTATGATGCTTTCTTGTTTCCTTTTATTACAAGAATTTGTCCTTGTCTGTTATACCCCGAAGTGAAGATTTCATTGATATGATCCCATTTATTATAAGATCTCATTTTTTACAAGATTTCATTGATATAATGCATTGCAAGCTTTGTTGATGTGTCATTTCTTCTTACCGTGGAAGAAAATCCCATTTGTATGCCTACCAAAGAAAACTAACTTGTATCATGATTAAAAACATACCTCTTCTCAAAAGGTTTCCCCTTAACAAATAAACCATTAACTTGCATTCATCATCTAAACCCTCAGCTTTAGATTGTGCATCCTTTGAAAATGAAGCAGTTTCTTGACATCTTCTAAGCTAATCACTCTCATACAACATGACGTTGATCGAAAAACATGGTAAGAGTCTTGAACCTCATCCAACATGATTTTAAATGATTGTGAGAGGGAGATCATAAATTTCTCCAGTTTCAGGTTTCTAAATTTATCAGGAATTTCTTCATATTAATGTTTCGTTTTAGTAAAATATTTCTTTTCTTGCATTTCTTGAGATTCACATTTCATTTTATTGAAAAATAGCACAAGTAATCTATATTATCTTCCAGAACGTAGTAATGAAAAATTGCTTCCTGGCATTTGCTTCATTTTTCTTTGCCCTCCTATAAATTTTTGTCTGCGAATATTTGATTTTTCTTTGTTTCTTATTCTCACTATGACTCTTTTTAATAGGTATGCTGTCCAAATTAGTAAGCATGTCGATGGAGAAGGCCATGGCTACTTGGGGCAGGTTTGTTGGGCATATGGGTAGGTTTTTGTGTGGATAATTAGAACATCAAACTCTTTTTTAAGTCATACTTTAAATTGTTGGCGATTTGCTTCACTTTTATTTCATAGCAAGTTAATTTGTATTTTCTGCCACTGGAGAAGGTTATCCTTGAATCCATGTATTTGGAGCTTGAATTGAGTAAATTTACCCAAGTTCATGTTATAGATGCTTAATAATTTAGATTCACTTTTTTGGAATCATAGAACTCATTCATGTCTATCAATTATCGATTATCCTATGATTTTCTTACTTTCTTGCAGATCTGCTTAGTTTTTGCAAGTCCTGCCACCTTCTTAGTTTCATACATTCTCATTGTTAGTAGGATTTAGAGAAAATTCCTTTTTTCATATCATATTGGCTACATAGGATTTATATGCTCTCATGTTTATTCATATTTTCAGTTTGGTTCACTGTTTCTAAGATTCGAATAACACAATGTTGGACATTATTGGATAAGCATACAACCCAAATTAGTTCTTTAATTATATTCTCATCTTAGGCTATCATAACCCTTGTTAGCATGGTAGGGTTTAATTTTTTTTGCTAAACATGTCGAGTAAAGTATACTTGTGCTTGCTCTCCCATTAAATTCCGTGCATTTAATCTGTATGCTTGCGATAACCTGTACTTCTTCCTTCCCCCTAGTTAATTATGTTGTATAAATTTAGAGTTGTGTTCAATTATTTCTTTATGCTCTGAACTGCAATCTGTCAATTTATAAATTTAGAGTTGTGTATCTTTATTCTTTCATGGAAAATATGAGTATTTTACTTCAAAAAATGCAACTTGATCTTTTTCTACTATTTATTTTATAGTTTCTAGTGCCTTTTTCTCTTTAGTATATGTACTAATAGTTAATGAAACATTTTGCAGCGGTGATAAAGATCAGGCCTAGGAAAGAATAAATAAATAAGCCAAAATTTTGGAAGAGGAAACTGTCAGCTTTGATGTATGTGTGCTTTTGTGAACAGTTGGATGGTGTGTGTTTGTGTGTGCGTGGATGCTTGTGTATAGATGGTGTGTGTACATTTTTTTAATGTATGTTTGTTTTTATGGTGTGTGTATGGATTGTGTATGTATGGATGTGAGTGTGTATGAATGTTTCTGCTCTCATATTTTTTAAATATTAACAATTGCTCTCTTTTACTTGTAGGGTGTTGGAGCATTGGTCGAAAAGTGACAGAAGATTCATTAGTCGAAAAGTGATGGAAGATTCATTAGTCGAAAAGTGACGGAAGATTCATTAGTCAGAAAGTGACGGAAGATTCATTAGTCCGAATGTGTCGAAGTTGATATCTTATTTAAAACATGTTATGTAATATTGTGTCAGAAGATTCATTATTGTTGTTATGTAATCTTACTCTATGTAATATTTTTATTTGTGAATAAATTCATGTTCATATAAATGATTTTTGTTAGTTACAAAAGTATATAACAATTGCAACGAAATAATTATTGATATGTTACAACAACTTATTGCAACGAAGTAATGTTTATTATAATTATTTGTAATGATAAATTAATTTTAATATATTTGATATATAAACAAAATTTTTTAGTGAGGAAGAAATCAAACATTTGTAACGAAATATTCATATGTTTGATATATAAATATAATTTCTTTAGTGGGGAAGAAGTCAAACATTTGTAACGAAATATTCTTTACAATAACTCATCTTATTGTGAGGAAGTAATATTTGTCACAAATAAATTATTTGTAACGACAAACAAAAATTCATTACAAGAACTTCTAGCGTCGAGCCTTAGGTAACGGTCGTCACATAAAGTAAATTTCGTTACAAAAACTTTGTGTAACGATATTAGTTACCTTTTGTAACGTTTTTAGTCCTTACTAAAAGTGTAATTTGTTGTAGTGAATATTCAATGGGTGATAATGTCTCACAAAATTCCAATAAAATTATCCAAGTTATATATTCACCCTATGAAGATATTTTTAAAGTTTCAAGCTCATCCAAGGTGATGTGTCCCCATCTCCTTCATTAACCCCAAAATGTAACCCTAGGGTTTGAACTGGGTTTCTCATGCATACCAACCCCAAACCCTCTAAAATTACTTGAGAAAGTGTATTATTTGATAAAAAACTTGTGACCAGAGTTTCACCTCTTTTGGTTGAGGGAAAGTCACCTAAAACCACTAAGTGCACTTTTGAATAAACAAGGGCTAACTTCCCTAGATGACCAAGATTGAGCACTAGTTTACCTTATCAAATCAAGCCCAAATGGGCTGATAATTTAACTATGACCATATGATAATCCAACAAACCATCCACCAAATATTTGGAGGATTTTGAGGTCCACAAACCCTATAAGCCAATGATGTATTATTAAATTATTACTAAAAGTATATAAAAATCATCTCCAAAAATTGTATTTTTTGGGTATGATGTGGGTCATGGCTAGAATAGCTTATGGTAAAAATTTTAGGTCATTTGGCTGAGTGGATCAATGGGTGCACTCAAATACATTTCTAGTTAGCCCTAGGGACACCCTGCCCCAAAAATGTTGCTGAGGGAGATCTAGTGGGCTAAATTGAGTGAAACTAAATTTAAATTAAAATAGACACCAATGTCAACATAGTTTATGTTGACTACTTTTACAGTAGAGGCCGCTAAGTATTTTTATTAAATAAGAACATCCACTGCATATTGTGTGACAAAATACAAATAACATAACAATTATTTCATTTCGATCTGCGAATAATAGATCGCGCAGATCCAACGGCTGCGGATCATCATCCCCAACAATTTGACCGTCCCCAACAGCTTGTTTTGGGTGATGTTAGGGCTCAATTTGCCGGCTACCCACGCATCCTCCCGGCCGGCCATTGCCACCACCACCTTCGTTGAGGTGGTGGCCGACGATTGGTTGTGGTTTGCCAGTCGGTGGTGGTTGGAATAGGGTTTTGTAGAAAGGGCAAAGAGCTCAAAAATGAGCCCTTTCAGGAGCTCGATTAGAGCCTGATTTGACTCAAATCAAGCCCCAAATAGATTAAGATCTATGCACTAAGGGACGAGGAGGGATCAGACCTGTGAGGTGGCTGTTTGCCTTGCCGATCGCCGGTTCACCATGGATGTTTGAGAAGCTTTGGGGGCCATGGCAATCTTCTGCTAGGGAGCACAAAATTCTATGGAAAGATGGGGGTTTCACTTCTCTCAAACCTCTTAAGGTGATAAATGGCTCAATTGAGGGAGAGGGGGGGGGGGGGTACAAAGTTGAATGCCATTAATGGCCATTAATGGTAAATTTTAGCTATGCCCAATTTCCATGAAATTGAGCTCCCCCAAGGCATGGAAACATCAAAAAACTCCTTGTAACTAAAAGGGGAGATGAATTCTCATAAATTGGCAGAGAATGAAGGGTCAATTTGCCTTGAATGCCATGAATTCACCTTGAATGACCACTTTCTCTCTCTTCAAATTGGGGAAAACTCCCAATTTCTCTCTCCTAGTCACCAGCTCCATAAATTGGATGGCATTTCATGTAATTTTAGTGGTGACTAATCATTTGGGACATTGAAATTGTGCTTAGCCCAAAGGGATTGAGCTTTGGGCTTGATAAACCCAATTTGGGCAGTATTGACCAAGTGTTGACTTTAGTCAAATTGGTGAAATTTGTTGGATCGATAGGAGCCCTTAGAGGGGGGGGGGGGGGGGGGTGAATAAGGGAATAAAATTCTTTTTGAATTTTTAGATGATTTACTAAGTTGTTTTAAGTAAATGTAAATGAAATAGCAATTTAGCTTGAAGGAGGAAACAATTGTAATATGCAATTTTATAATTTATCCTAAAAGAGAGAGATCAAGTCAACACAAATAGAGACATGATTATATTATATAAAAAGGTGTTTACAAAAATTTGATTTCAATATCGCTAGAAATCGGAGGTGTACAAAGTAAGATAATTTTTCCTTTTCTATACTGACTCGTATCCTCACGAACCGGTTGGCTTTAGCATATCATTCCCCGGATATGGCCTCAAGCCGCTATAGCCAATCCTTCAATGGATATGGCCTCGAGCAACCCCTAAATCTAATCACCTAGACCTAGTCGCCAACACACGCGGTGAATTCCCCCTAAGCCGCGCAAGGACCTAGTCTCCAAACACAAGGCGATTTTACTACGAAAATACAATGGAATGAAATAATACAAATAAAGACTCCCTCTATGAGATATTCTGGAGTTGATGATGAAGGACTGCCGTGGCTCAAGCGAGGTTGATGCGATTGTTCTTCGGATGCAGCGTGAAGGCTTCCTTCTTTATAATTCTTCTTTGGCTTTGAGTGGGAGATGAGAATTCGGCAGAGTAACAGCTTTGGAATTTGGCAAGGGACTCTCTCACGGATGATCAATCAAAAACGAGAAGGAGAACTCCATTTTATAGAACTCCGAGCTAGCGCCTGCGGTAGCATCTAGCGTCTGCGCTATTGTTCGTGTAGAGCGGTTGTGAAACCGTCGGCGGCGTGGCACTGTGCATGAACTTGAGCTAGCGCCAGCCGGTAGCGGTAGCGCTGGCGGTAGCGCTGGCGCCTGCGGTAACTCCTAGCGCTAGCGGTAGTGCTTTAGTTCAATTTGTTGGTTCCAAGCTGCTTTCTACCTGTGGAGTATTGCACCTATAGTTCCTGCACACTATAAACACATGACAAGCAAGATCAAATACAATTTGGGATTTGTTATTCTCAAACAAAGGGATGTGACACCGGCAAGGATGACCACGTCCAACACTTGTAGTGGTTCGAGGGCATGTTCTCCATCAGACCGCGTTAGATGCTTTCAAGTGCCGGCTCTTCGCCACCACTCTGAAGGAGAAGGCAAGGGTCTGGTTTCACCAGCTGCCCTCGGGATCGATCTATGCGTTTAAAGACTTGCATCACAGCTTCCACCTACGCTTCTCGACATCAAAGAAGAGGAAGAAAGATCCTGAGACCCTCTACAAAATCAAGTAAGGGCCTGGGGAGTCGCTGGCCCATTATGTTGATAAGTTTCAGGAGGAGGTCCTACTCATCTAAAAGGTCCTACTCTTCAGTACCTTCCATAAGAACAACTATGGAGTCCCACATTTCCTTGGCAGACTTGCAGTGTATAAGATTTTGTAGCATTGAATCGTCCACTGCACCAGCAATAATGTTCTTTGCCTTCTTGTCCAAGATGACGAGGGCAATCTCATCTTTGTCTAGCTCCAACATTTTCTTGGGAATCATAATAGCTGAATTTATTGACGATGGCTTCATAGGAACATGGGGACCTTCCTCTACTATCTGAAAAATTCTTGGGTCGGTGGCTTCCATGTAGAACTTCATTCTTTCCTTCCACATAGGGAAATTCTCCTTAGAACAGACGAGCATCTTAGAAGAATCCTTGGATTTTTCCATATCAGACAAACTTGCTCTTGCAACTAGATTTAAAGATCTTGTTCAAGGTGTTAACCTTTTAACGAACAACCTACCTCTGATACCAATTGAAAGTATCTAGTTGCGGCCTAAATCACCTAGAGGGGGGTGAATAGGTGGATTCTAAAGCTTTTTGCGGAATTAAAAACTTAGAAATAAAAGCACATGGAATCCAAAAGAGCGCGACACAACACAGAGAATTATAGTGGTTCCCCGATCTTGGGTAGTCCACTTTCCCGCCTCGCCTATCTAGCACGACAAGGCTAGATTCGGCTACTTCACCAAACTCGGATCAATCAAATCCTACTACTCGGAGTACTCAACTCCTACAAGCTCGGAGAACAAACTCTCCTACAAACTCGGAAGAAAAACTTCCTACAAACTCGGAGACAACGCTCCTACAACTCGGAGTATAACTCCTACAACTCGGAAGCAAGCTTCCTACAAGAATATTGTAAAGAAATCTTACAAAACCTTTGATTGAGAAACAATCTACTTTAAATCTACCTGAGATTTAACTTTATCAGATCTGAAATAAAAGATCTTCTTCTTCCTTGAAAATAGAAATCTGAAATCTGGATCTAAAAGAGGAAGAATAGATCTTGCTTTGAAAAACCTTGATCTGAGCACTTAGGAGAAAACTAGATCTGAAAGGAACTTGACAGATCTAAAATCAGAGATCTAGTATTCTCCTTTCTTCAAGAGGGATCGTGAAAAGCTTTGTCGGCAAGGAGCAGCTGATTTGCGATAAAGGTCGGCCGACGGACGAAGAGAACAACGTCTTTCCTCTTGGATTCACGATTAGGGTTAAACAGAATTAACCCTTAGCTATTTATAGCCTATCCATTCCAACGGCTATAATCGAGAGTATCGAGAAGGGCGACAAACAAGGAGGGATCGCCACGTGTACTGTACATGTCGGCCAACCCTAATTTTGGAAAACGAAACTGAAATTTGAAATCCGTCTGTCCGTCATTCGTCGAGACTTCACGTGAACACTCGACGAATTGACTTAGCCATTGAAAATCCTGATCAAAGCTTGAAAACTGTCTTCTGTTTTCATTCGTCGGAATTCGTCGGGAGTTCACGTGACATCTCGACGAATTGACTTGGCTCCAGAAATTCCTTCAAAACCTAGCCAAAATGACTTCTGTCAGCATTCGTCGGGATTCGTCGGAATGACCCGAGTCATCTCGACGAATGGACTTGGCTCCAGAAATTCCTTCAAAACCTAGCCAAAAAGACTTCTGTCAGCATTCGTCGGGATTCGTCGGAATGACCCGAGTCATCTCGACGAATGGACTTGGCAGAAATTTTCTTTTCTTCTGAAAGCCTGCTCCACTCCTCAACTTTGAAAACCTCCAGACATGAGTATATGAAGTGCACCCCAAAAGAGAGATTACACATGGACCAACACTTTGTTCTGCACAATGAGGGATTACACTGTTTAGAACTGTGTTTGGTGATCCATTGCAACCTGACTTTGGTGTGCACTTAGCATTAAGACCTGCAAACACATAACTAGAGAACAGCATCAAATACATCTCAATTCAACTTAGTTCACAGGAACACTTCTTCAAATCAAGGTAATTGTAGCTACAATACCCAACAATCTCCCCCTATTTGAAGAAGTCAGAACCTATGTACTGAGTTGAATTGCACTTAAAAAAAATATATATATCAAATAGATAAGGAGAGTTAAAAACTTAACTTTTTCAACTTTCTCTCCCTTTCAACTTTCTCTTTCAACTTTGCCAAATCTAAAATCTAACTTTGCCAATTCCTCCCAACTTCAAATTCTCTTGCAAATTCAACTTCTCTCCCCCTTTCTGACTACTTCAGATAGGGAAGAAAAAGCATGAGAGCACAAAGCTCCCCCTCAGCAACTGCATAGGAGTACACATTTGGGAGTATATGTAGAATCAGCTCCCCCTCAATCTTTTCTCCCCCTTAGACTTATCTCCCCCTTAGAGTTTCAGTGCCTGGACTGAATTCCTAAGCTTTTCAGCAACCATACTATATTTCTTCTATGTTCTGGTCATGTACCATGAACATCCACTTGTCCAAATGCCTGATTAGAGTTTTGGTTGGCCTTTGGACATACCTGCAAACACAGATTAATACCCCTTAGGAGCCCAAAAAGATTTGGGTCCTAGGTTTCTGGTTAGATCAACACCACCCGGAGTGTTAACATTGCAAGGGGTCATTCTTACATTGTTAACCCGTGGAGTCTTGACGTTCCTGGGGTTAAACCAACAATCTATGGCGAAGTGACCAATCTTGCCACAACACCAACAATCAAATCGATTGTATCTTCTCTTGTTATCCTGATTTAACTTTTGAACGGGGAGTTTAGCAGGAGCAATATTCTTAGAAGTAGAAGCCTCGTGGTTGCAACACACACATGACTCCTTCTTCTCTTCATGAGATTTAGCAACAATTGATTTAATCTTTGGTGCTTTCTTAACAACTGATCCATGTACAAATGAACCATAATCCTTGGGGATTACTTTTTCATAAGGTGCCTTGAAAGCAGTTGTTTCGGAGCATCGGGGACGGGTTTGATTTTGGTCAACCTTGCCCTTACCTTTAACAGCTCTTTTCTTAGCAGCCTTACTACTTTCAGCCTTATGACCAAGGCCACTAACCTTCGTAGGAGCAGAAAATCTTTCAATGATTGGAAGAATAGTTTTTGGTTTGGAGAAGCTTTCAACTATCTTCCTTTCCACCACTAACTTTTCTTCTAATTCATTTATAAACTTCTCCTTAAGATTTAATAATTCAGTAGAGCTGTTAAGTTCATCTTTCAAGATTTGGACTTCATCTTGGAGAGGAGTCAATTGTTTAATTTCCTCCCTCAAAGCTGATTCCACCATCTTGAGAGATGCAATCTCATGTGCTTGAGATTTGACTACCTTGCGGCATTTGTCAAATCCTTTCACAAGGGCTTCATACTGAGTTATTAACTTAGAGTCCTCCTCTGAGGAGTAGCCTTCATTTGCTACGGATGCAGTCTCATCTTCAGAAGCAGATAGAGGGGTATGAGAGTTTACCTTCCCCTTATAAGAGGAGTCGCCTATCTCTTCGTCTAGTTGAGCCATTAGCCCAAAGTAGGCTTCTTCATCTGAGCTTGACTTCCCTGAGTCACTGTCACTAAGAGTCTTGGTCTTCTTTGCCAAGAAGCTCTTTTCTTCTTTCCTTTTCCCCTTGAAGGATTTCTTCTCTTTCTTCTTTTTGTATGGACATTCCGTACTTATATGCCCTGGCTTATTACAACAATAACAGACAATATCAGTCGAAACATGTTTATTCGGTTTGGTTTTATACCTGTCATTGCTGTGTTCTTTCTTGTGATGTTCATCATCACACCTTGACCTTCTTTGGCTCCTTTTTCTGAGCAATTTCTTGAATTTCTTGGCGAGTGAAGAGAACTCTCCATCGGACATGTCTGAGCTTGACGAACAATCCACAGACTCATCGTCTTCATCTGACGGCTGTGTCTTTTCAAATGATCTAGCTTTACCTCTTCTTGACTCTTTGGCCTTCAGTGCCACAGAGTTCTCCCTTCCAAAAGTGGAGCATCCTTCTTCTTCAGCTTTTCTAATACTCAGCTTTAGTTCATGTGAGAGAAGCTTGCCAAATAATATTTGTGGCTCCATCGAAGCCAATTTTCCGAATTCCCGGATAGCAATAGCCTTGGTATCCCATTCTTTCGTTAGGGATCTCAAGAACTTGTCATTTAGTTCTCCAACTGTGAATTCCCGATCATAGTTCTTAAGACCGTTGACGATCTTAAAGAACTTCTCATAAGTATCAGAAATGGAGTCTCTTGGATCTTGCTTGAATGCTTCGTATTCTTGGTTTAGCAACGATCTTCGGTCATCCCTCACTTCTTCAGTACCTTCCATAAGAACAACTATGGAGTCCCACATTTCCTTGGCAGACTTGCTGTGTATAAGATTTTGTAGCATTGAATCGTTCACTGCACCAGCAATAATGTTCTTTGCCTTCTTGTCCAAGATGACGAGGGCAATCTCATCTTTGTCTAGCTCCAACATTTTCTTGGGAATCATAATAGCTGAATTTATTGACGATGGCTTCATAGGAACATGGGGACCTTCCTCTACTATCTGAAAAATTCTTGGGTCGGTGGCTTCCATGTAGAACTTCATTCTTTCCTTCCACATAGGGAAATTCTCCTTAGAACAGACGAGCATCTTAGAAGAATCCTTGGATTTTTCCATATCAGACAAACTTGCTCTTGCAACTAGATTTAAAGATCTTGTTCAAGGTGTTAACCTTTTAACGAACAACCTACCTCTGATACCAATTGAAAGTATCTAGTTGCGGCCTAAATCACCTAGAGGGGGGTGAATAGGTGGATTCTAAAGCTTTTTGCGGAATTAAAAACTTAGAAATAAAAGCACATGGAATCCAAAAGAGCGCGACACAACACAGAGAATTATAGTGGTTCCCCGATCTTGGGTAGTCCACTTTCCCGCCTCGCCTATCTAGCACGACAAGGCTAGATTCGGCTACTTCACCAAACTCGGATCAATCAAATCCTACTACTCGGAGTACTCAACTCCTACAAGCTCGGAGAACAAACTCTCCTACAAACTCGGAAGAAAAACTTCCTACAAACTCGGAGACAACGCTCCTACAACTCGGAGTATAACTCATACAAATCGGAAGCAAGCTTCCTACAAGAATATTGTAAAGAAATCTTACAAAACCTTTGATTGAGAAACAATCTACTTTAAATCTACCTGAGATTTAACTTTATCAGATCTGAAATAAAAGATCTTCTTCTTCCTTGAAAATAGAAATCTGAAATCTGGATCTAAAAGAGGAAGAATAGATCTTGCTTTGAAAAACCTTGATCTGAGCACTTAGGAGAAAACTAGATCTGAAAGGAACTTGACAGATCTAAAATCAGAGATCTAGTATTCTCCTTTCTTCAAGAGGGATCGTGAAAAGCTTTGTCGGCAAGGAGCAGCTGATTTGCGATAAAGGTCGGCCGACGGACGAAGAGAACAACGTCTTTCCTCTTGGATTCACGATTAGGGTTAAACAGAATTAACCCTTAGCTATTTATAGCCTATCCATTCCAACGGCTATAATCGAGAGTATCGAGAAGGGCGACAAACAAGGAGGGATCGCCACGTGTACTGTACATGTCGGCCAACCCTAATTTTGGAAAACGAAACTGAAATTTGAAATCCGTCTGTCCGTCATTCGTCGAGACTTCACGTGAACACTCGACGAATTGACTTAGCCATTGAAAATCCTGATCAAAGCTTGAAAACTGTCTTCTGTTTTCATTCGTCGGAATTCGTCGGGAGTTCACGTGACATCTCGACGAATTGACTTGGCTCCAGAAATTCCTTCAAAACCTAGCCAAAATGACTTCTGTCAGCATTCGTCGGGATTCGTCGGAATGACCCGAGTCATCTCGACGAATGGACTTGGCTCCAGAAATTCCTTCAAAACCTAGCCAAAAAGACTTCTGTCAGCATTCGTCGGGATTCGTCGGAATGACCCGAGTCATCTCGACGAATGGACTTGGCAGAAATTTTCTTTTCTTCTGAAAGCCTGCTCCACTCCTCAACTTTGAAAACCTCCAGACATGAGTATATGAAGTGCACCCCAAAAGAGAGATTACACATGGACCAACACTTTGTTCTGCACAATGAGGGATTACACTGTTTAGAACTGTGTTTGGTGATCCATTGCAACCTGACTTTGGTGTGCACTTAGCATTAAGACCTGCAAACACATAACTAGAGAACAACATCAAATACATCTCAATTCAACTTAGTTCACAGGAACACTTCTTCAAATCAAGGTAATTGTAGCTACAATACCCAACATTCCCCTTCTTCTTTTTGCCTTACCTTCCTGCTACCGGGTGAGCCTGCTTTCTTGTCAGCTGGGTGAGAGCCTGACCGTGTCGTTTTTGTGAGATCTTGTTGCCCTGGGCCTGGTACTACCTCTACCTTAGCCAGCCTCTCCAGAGATCAACCTGACCCACCGTCTATGAGATCCCGACAACAAAATCGTTCTGGGGCACTCCAGCTCAAAACTTTCCTCAGCCAGCCTCTCCAGAGATCAACCTGACCCACCGTCTATGTGAGCCCGGGAGAGAAATCGATCTGGGGCACTCCAGCTCAGAACATTCCTCAGCCAACCTCTCTAGTGATCAACCTGACCCACTGTCTATGAGAGCTCGACAGCAGAATCGATCTGGGGCACTCCAGCTTAAAACTTCCTCAGCCAGCCTCTCCAGAGATCAATCTGACCCACCGTCTATGAGAGCCTAGCAGCGGAATTGATCTGGGGCACTCCAGCTTAAAACTTTCCTTAGGCAGCCTCTCTAGAGATCAACATGACCCACTGTCTATGAGAGCCCGGCAGTGGAATCGATCTGGGGCACTCCAGCTCAAAAATTTCCTCAGTCAGCCTCTCCAGAAATCAACCTGACCCACCGTTTATGAGATCCTGATAGCGGAATCGATCTGGGGCACTCCAGCTCAAAATTTTCCTCAGCCAGCCCCTCAGAGAACAACCTGACCCACTGTCTATGAGATCCCGGCAGCGGAATCAATCTGGGGCACTCCAACTCAAACTTTCAAGAGCACCCGGTTAGAGTAGGCATCAAAATCAGCACACCATAAGTCAATCATATAATAAATCTTCATAAAAGGTTTTAAGGATAGAAACATTTTATATCTCTGCTCCGAGCTCGGACGAGGGGTGCCCCCTCCACATCCCGGAGGTGGTACCCTCCCGACTTGAGCACTTCATCTACATTATAATGTCCTTCCCAGTTGGGGTCGAGCTTTCCCACCGTGGCTCCTCGCCCGGCCGCGTCAACCTTCTTCAAGACTAGATCCCCCTTCTCGAGCTGTTTTACTCGTATGTGCTTGTCGAAATACCGAGCCATTTGCTGCTTGACCTCCTCCTGCCGGATGGTGGCTAGTTCCCGGTGCTCTTCTACCAAATCCAAAGATAGATGCTATTCTTCCTCGTTCTTCAGTATCCACTCTTCATCTCCTTCCCCTGCGGTCACCACCCTAGGAGACTTTACCTCGAATTCTATAAGAAGAACGACCTCGGACCCATGAGAGAGATTGAAAGGGGTCTCCCCGGTGGCCTTGTTCGGCATGGTCCTCAAGGCCTAAAGGACCGAGGGCAGCTGTTCTACCCAGTTGCCTCTCAGATTCTCAACCTTCTTTTTAGCAAATTCATAATGATTTTATTTGCCGCCTCCACTTGCCCATTGCTCCTCGGGTTGTGGACCGATGCAAACTGAAGATCTATGCCGAGCTGGGTGCAAAAGCTGACGAACTTGTCGCTGGCAAACTGCAGACCGTTGTCCGTGACCATGGCTACCGGAAGCCCATGCCTGCAAAATAATTCCCCCCATATGATAATTCTTACCACCTGAGAGGTTACCTTAGCCAGCGCTTTTACCTCCAGCCACTTGGTGTAAGACCCACCCTCCCGGAACACAAAACACGGCCGAGGGGAGTCTTATGCCCAAGACAGCCGCCTTGCAGAAGCGCCAGCACACGAGCTAGCCTCCCCCACAAGACGCCTATCCTGCCGGCCAAACCAACTAAATAGCGCCAACCCATCAATAAAAGAAAGCATTAAAAGCCATAGATTCACAATAAGTAATAATGTCCAACCAGTAGGTACAAAGAAAGACAGAAAGCTACACAAGCTCCTGCAAATAATCAGAGTATCAAACTAAATGTCCCAAGGGCTACATCTGAAAACACTCACTCGCCTCTGTTACTGACGGTAGCCAAGGTATCATGGTCTCCGGCCCTGTCACCCTGACCTGACTATCCTCCTCCAGCACCGTGCACTACTGCTCTAAGGTACACTCCTAAAAAGAGGGACGTAGCAACCGTTAGTCATAAAGATTAAGTGGCTTCACATCCGCTCCCCCGGCGACTCCAAGCCACCGGGTGGAAGGAAAGGAAGAAAAGCTGCAATATAAGCAATAATATATACAAGCAGGTGACAGGAATGGTTGTTCATATATGTCGGTTGTTTAAGTACCCAAGTACTTGCAATGGCACTAACTAAGCTGTTCATAAGTATATAAGTAGCAATGGTTATAAATGCAAGTACCAGTATCAGGAATAAGAAGTGCAACTAACAAGTAATATAGCAATGACAGAATGTAAGCAAGTAGTAGTAACAAGAAAGAAGTAAGCAGTTCATATCGTACCTTAACTTATATGAATGCCCATACAAACTTATAAGTTAAGGTTTCCAATTTGGGACCCATCATATAAAAGAGCTCATACTAATTTATATGATGGACCTGATGCGGTGCAATGCTATGATAATGCAGGATGAATACAGTGCAATGATTATGGTATGATGAACTCACCCATGCATTTTGCTATGTCGACATAGACCTGTAGTTCCCACTTTTCGAGGGTAGCTAACCACTCAGACACCTCGCGTCGTGGCCAGACGGAGACTGTGGACCGGGCTCCTCCACAACTAGGTGGGTATGAACACTACCAGACCTAGGCCTATGTACGCCTCAATGCTAAGAACACACAGTAGAGACCATGCGCACTGCTCGACGCTAAGAATACACAGCGGAGCCATCAAGGACACAGAAGGGGACTTAGGTAGGTGTGCACCAAGAGTCCAACCCAACCGGTCTAGAGTCTAACTGCCGGCTTCTATCGGTGTCACGACTAGCAAGCCCGTAGACCCGCCACAAGTAATCCCCCAACCACAAGTATCCTCCAACCAGTGTCAGTACACCACCATGTGTAAACCATGCACATTCATGTAATTCCCATGCATGATCCGTGCTATCGAGCACCCAAGGACTCGCGAATGGAGCCTTCTTACATTTCACATCATACCAGCTCATCCGATGCTAATTAGCATCCAAGGCCCCCAACCACCGGGTCCTTCACATTTCACCACAAGATATAACAATATCTTATAATCCACACCAAGCCATCAATGCTAACCATACCGAGTTATCATAACTCTTTTGCGGTGGCGAGTGTATATCATGGAAATTACTATGTGAAAATCTGTGGGACTACTTGTGTACGGTGTCATATTCATATTTTACTAAATATGTAATCCCCAACATATCACCAATTTTTAATCGTCTTAAGTACAAATCACAACGTGTTTCGACACGAATAAAGCTATCAACCTTATGGAGAGGTTATCACCAATCTACATCATCCAATAGATTATCAAGTGATATGAATGTTAATAAATATAAGCATACCCTCAAAATCTTATTCAATTACACATCACCATGATTCATTCTTCAAACTAATTTATAACAGAACATTTAGTCAAGGCTTATTTCAAACCAAAACCTATGAAATTTCTATGATATCACATAGTCATCACCTTGAGTATTTCAACCAATTTTTAACCTCATTTATATTTACCAAAGCTATTTACGACACCATAAATTTATAAGAAGGGACTAGCCATATTACCATAAATATATATCCAAAAATTCTTAAACTAAACAGGAGTGATCACAATATCATCAGTTTCATCTCTACCAAAATTTCGTAAACATCCGATGAGTATTTACGAGAAAACCAGTAAAACATCAAAATTCGTACAAAACCAGCAATGTTTACTAAAACAGGATTTCTGGGAGCTACAGATGTCCAAACATTATGATCCACCCCAATTTGGAAAGCTAACATCAAGGGCCACAACATTCCTGTTGAGTCCTAAACCCAGATCTAAGCGGGTCCTACCAAAAATCTGCAATGAAGTCAACTGCAGAAATCTGGACAGCAAAAACAGCATGCACTAAACCCATTCCAGCTTTCTGGACAGTCCACTCGACTGGACCTTTAGGGAGCTACAGGTCACTTCAGAAAACGGATAACCTATCGTTGGAAAGCTCTTTCCGAGGGCTACAACTTTCATGATGAGCCCGAAGTCTAAATCCAATGGGATCAAGCCTAAAAATTGGCTTGACCCCAGCTGCACACAGATTTCCTTAATAACCAAGTGCAAAATTATAAATTGAAGACTTCTTTAGCAAGGGGGCTATCATCACATTTATCACACAAATATTTAATTAACAACCCTAATAAACAGAGGGATATTCATCATCTTTCCCAAACAAGGGTTAGGTTAAATCCCTAAATGTCATTCCCCTCACTCTCCCTCAACGACCTTGGGTTTGCACCAAATCAAATCCCATCTCTTCTTCTGGAAGAGAAGAAATGATTCCTAAAACCTCGCGGCGAACGATGCCCTAAATTTGAGGTTCTGGCTTGGTCTTCCTAAGTAAACTCCATTAAAGCTCACATGAGAAGCTCTCTTGAGCCTTCATCTCTCCTATTGTGATCTAGGACGCTAGCACCAAGGGAGAGGGGGTGGAAGTCACCTTATTTTTCGGCATAGATGGAGCTCATCTTCATGGCAGCCGGGTGGTGGTCGGCCAAGCTCCAAATCTCCCTCCTAGCTTTGCTCCTTCAAAGTTTCCCCTAAATTATTTCCCTGAAGTGAGAGGAAGAAGAAGGAGGAGAGGAAGAAGATGAATAGTTCTCTGATTAGGAGATCAGCCCTTTATGTGTTCTGCACTTTTGGCTTAATGGAGAATGAAGAGAGAGAGAGAGAGAGAACATTAATGATCATTTAATGCAATCTCCAAGTTCCAAGACTTGTGCCAGCTATCTATTGACTTTTAATTCCACTTCTAGCCTAAAATATAAGCATTCAAGCTTTATCGGGCGACGGGAAGAAAAATGCCCAGATTCGTCAAACGGGAACAGTAAATTCATCAAACGCTTCAATTTTCGTCGATCGGCTGTAAATTCGTCAGCTGCTGAAATAATATATTTCGTCGAGCGCTGGGATTTTCGTCGAACGACGCTGCTACACTTCGTCGATCGTAGCATAAATATAATTCGTCGAACGCAGGGAGCCTATAATTCGCCGAACGCAGCTCCCCTTCGACTTTCGTCAAACGGAACTGCCCTTCGACGTTCGTCGAACGAAGCTGTCCTTCGACGTTCGTCGAATGAAATCCTAAAAATAATATTGATATTACAAAGCCATATTGTTATTCCATTCCCAAATTTCCTACAACAATATTGTTATTCCTTTCCTCCAATTAATCCAAATCCGAGCACGCACTGGAAAGCCCAAAATTGGGTGGTCAAAACATCTCTGAGGGGTCTAGCGCGAAATGGGATGTTACAAATCCAATAAACGAAGAAATAATTTCGTCCCCGAAATTTAGGTTGGGGTTATGAGGGTCTTGATCCACATAATTATCCAACATTTAATTAGTCAACATTACCCAAACTAAAAGCCCTAGCTCAAGTCTCCCAACAACACACCAACAGGAAAGAGGAAGGGAAAATGATGACAATTGCATAGCAACAGCTATCAGCCATGATATCAGCTCATCAAGAAGGAGAAGAAAATATAACCCAAAATCATTTAGTATTCCTCAACCATGTTA
Organism: Dactylorhiza incarnata; assembly: GCA_033032865.1. NCBI lineage: Eukaryota > Viridiplantae > Streptophyta > Magnoliopsida > Asparagales > Orchidaceae > Dactylorhiza > Dactylorhiza incarnata. The sequence goes on along the minus strand of JAWHQI010000352.1, from coordinate 1,373,528 downwards.
TCAGATATTTGAAGGTAAGAACCATAACTCTGAAAAATTTCCCAGAACTCCAAACCAAACCAATCTAGAATTTTGCTAACCAACAAGAGGAAATACCACATATAGCCCCAAAAATTTAACATAGCAGCCCCCAAATAACGGACAAAGGCAAGAGCAGCCCCCAATTAAACATAACAACAACCCCCAAATAACAATACACCAGCAGCCCTTACTGGACAGAAAAAGGAAAGAAAACAAGAGCAGCCCCCAAATAGTCATAACAGCAACCCGCAAATGACAAAACAACAGCCCCCAAACAATATAACAGCAGCCCCCAAACAAATTCTACAAGCAGCATATATATATTAAGAAAAGAGATCTGCCAGCATAAATGATGAGTCCCAAATATATACACATTTATGGACTCATCTGGGCCGATTTTCTAGTCTATGCACTTCACTTTAGACATGTTTTCACTTATATTTGATTCTCCATGCTAAGTGCACCTTTAGGCCCGTTTTTGGTGTTATTTCGTGTTAATCTTCTTTAGTAGTTGCTATGCATTGTTAAGTGCCACTTTCAGTGGCTGGATTCGTGGTTGTGCTGGAACAGGTGTCGTGCAGGTGTTTTCGGTACAATTCTGTACAGGAACACAGCGCACGATCACTGGTTTTATTGCGAACGACCACTGGTCGTGCGCCACTGATCGTGTGCACTTACCCCCTAAAATCTGAGTTCTGTCTTCCTTATCGCACGACCACTTACGATAGAGCGCACGACCACTAGTCGTGCGCCACTGGTCGTGCGAACATTGTATTTTATAATTTTCTTACCTTGCAGGCTCCGTCCAGGCAGGCGCACGATCACAGGATGCTAGTGCGCACGACCACTGGTCGTGCGCCAATGACCGTGCGCACTGTTTATTCCAGCGCCTATATATTGACCTGCTCGCGAATTAGGTCGGAGATTCCGCATTTCTTCCGCCCAGTCTGCCGTTTTCGCCCCTTCCGCAGGTTCTCCGCCCCCTAGGCCTCCTCCATCATCCTTGAGCTCCAAGGAGAGGTTTCTAGCCCAAAGATCGCCAACATCGAGCAAGGAGATCGTGTATTGGAGTAGATTGGATCGTGACACGAAGAAGACGAGCCATTGGGAGGAAGTGACATCCCTCCTCTACCTCGGACGCAGTTGAAGACCGAGCTTGGACGCGGATTGACAACCCAGCGATTCCAACCGTGAATCTTCGGCAAGGCTTCGGATGTGGTTGACTCCTTTACTCTCTTTTTCTTCCTTATGTTGTTGATTGTATAAGCTAGTTTCTTCTATATTATTGATGATGAACACTATGAATCGTGCTTGTAATCTTAATTTCATGTCTATGTGAAGTTATATTTTGTTCATATGTGTATGAGGTGCGCCACCATCCATCCTCCATCCCGCCGTCACGTTCGTGTGCCGCACTAGCAATTGCTAGTGGCGTGCTTGTCGAAGAGGTGCCTGCGACCCTCATTCCGTTAGCCTACTCGCCCATCCGCCTACCGAAGCGTGGCATAGCGGCCCGTGTATTCCATCTCGCTTAACGAAGCAGCGCGCTCAAGGCCTGCATAGTTCGATCCGCTTGCCTACTCGTCCATCCGCCCTCACGAAGTAGCGCGTTCAAGGCCTACGTAGTCTTCCAGCCCGCCGAGCGAAGCTTTGCATAGTGGCATTGCATAGGAGTAGTTGTAATATTTTATTTTATTATCCACAAACCAAATTCCCCATTTCCGCATCCATCCGCTCGAAAGGACTTCAAAATCAAGTCCTTCCTCGATAATTAACTCCACCTTACTGTGTTCCTTTGAGATTCGATACTCGGGGATTACTCCTCATTTTATATTACTTGACAACGACTGGTTCACTGCCGTTCGGATCGCAGTCTCGCTACCGCCTATAGCGGTGTGCAGGATTTGTGCATCAAGTTTTTGGCGCCGTTGCCGGGGAACATAGTCGTGTGAGTTTTCTGGAGAGGGAAAACCTGAGAGAGAAGCCCTTCCATTTGTAAATTGCATTTCTTTGTTTTATCCCTTTTTATTCCATTTTCCTGTTTAAATTAGGTTGCTTTAGTAATTTTTGTTAGGTGTAGTATTTTGCACAATAGCATTTTTATTTTGAATCGTATTAACTTCACACTATGTGGGCACATCTAAATATCCATTGCCGTTGGTGTGGAGCTACCTCCCACTCTAGTGATGAATGCCCTACGAAGAATAATAGGCATAATTCTTATAGCCCAGCATATGGAGCACCGACTTCGTCTGGTACTCCATATGGTGCGCGTAAGTCTTATGGCTACTCTGCTGAGCCTTTACCATCATACTTCTTTTCGGCTTCAGCCCCCACTGTGCCAAAGAAGCCCGTAAGGCAGTGCCAGTTTTGTCGGAGCACTGATCATGTCTTGAAGGACTGTGCCGAGTATCTTCACCAATTGGACGAGGATGACGAGCCGGATATCCGGATCGTCCCAACTCCTAACTCTGGCGGCACACCTTCAACATCCGGTTATGTGTCTTTATCACCTTCACATCTTGAAGGGTATGGCATGGACACGGTCACCGGATGTGCGGCTGATCTATGCACCGACATTGCTGAGCCTATTCTCCATGTGCATCCACCACCTCTAGTGGATTCGATTCTTTGTGAGGAATCGGTGCTCGACTTTTATCCGAGCACTACTCCTCCCCCTGTTGTGCATACTATACTCGTCTCCGACGACATTGTTGATGATATGTCGCAGGATGAGGTGGGTGATCTGAGTGTTGTGCCTATTCCTATGAAGGAGGACAACCTTCTAGGTGAAGAGGAGTTTTCCTCAGCACCGGTGGAGGAAGTCCAAATCCTAAGCCTGGCCACCGTTGATCCCACCGAATCTTGTAGCATTGATGACAATGCAAACATTAGTTTACTTTCCCAATCTAATGGGAGTGAGACCGGGACCACTCCCCCGATTTTTGATTATTTATGTCATTCTTCTCTTTTATTTCCTGACCCCCCTTCTTCACCCGAGCCTGTGCAGGTTGAATCTTCACAGGTACTTCAGGAGGACTTGGAGCTTTGTGCTCAAGTCAATGATGAGTGTGTCCTTTTATGCGAGGAGGTTGATCCCTCCTCCATTAAGGAAGCCTCATTCGTTGCCTTCTCCTCCTGCGGACCTGCTATGGACGATTCCTTGCTGGGCAAGGATAGTTTTGGTGAGATGAGTGAGGACCAGGCCTCCTCCTCTTCTTACTTTCTTTTCCCTCTACCTGTGAGGAGCATGTATTTATATTCGGGTAGAGGCGTGACTGCCTTATCTCCGTATCGGTACCAGCTACCGAAACGGATAATGGAGCAGTTACCTGTGCATTTTCTTTTTCATAGGCCCATTAGCTAGAACTTTCATGTTTTTAAATAAGTCGTGCTGGGATGAAAATAACCCCAGTAGTTATCTTCTTTTTTTCTTGCATTTTTAATTTACCTAATCCTGCGTAGTTAGTTTATTTTATTTCAGCGTTTCTATTTTCCTTTGTTTTTGCGGAGCTGACCCCTGCAGTTATCCTTCTTCTGGATGGCGGATGCTTGATGAGTCCTCATCATATACACATATTTGGACTCATCCGGGCCATTTTTCCTATCATTCCACTGCACTTTAGCCCCATTTTAGCTCATAATTATCACTCTCTGCTAGGTGCGCGTCTTGGCCCGTTTCGGTGTTATTTTCTTGTTCATCGTTGTTACAAGTTTTCATACTGTGTTAAGTGCCACCTTCAGTGGCCAGACTGGTGTTGTACGCTGGAACAGGAGTCGTGCAGGTGTTTCCGGTGCAATTCTGCACAGGAACACTGCGCACGATCACTGGTTCTATTGCGCACGACCACTGGTCGTGCGCCACTGATCGTGTGCACTTAACCCTTTTTTCTGAGTTCTGTTTGGTGCAGTGCGCACGACCATCTACGCTAGTGCGCACGACCACTGGTCGTGCGCCACTGTTCGTGCGCACTTATCATCAATTTCATGAGTTCTGTTTGAACCAGTGCGCACGACCACCTACGATAGTGCGCACGACCACCGGTCGTGCGCCACTGGTCGTGCGAACATGTTATTTTATAATTTCTGTCTTTGCAGGTTCCGTCCAGGCAGAGCGCACGATCACCGAATTCTAGTGCGCACGACCACTGGTCGTGCGCCACTGACCGTGTGCACTGTTTATTCCAGCGCCTATAAATTGACCTGCTCGCGATTTTAGGTGAGAATCCCGACTTTTCAGCGCCGTTTTCCGCCCGGTTCTGCCCAAATTCGCCCCTTCACCGTCGCCCACCATATGGAGGTGCTCCGGGCTTGCTCTTCACGCCAATCTTGAGCCGGAGTTTCCTCTCGGCCTCCTCCTTCATCCAAGTGCTCCAAGGAAGGTTTAGCCGCCATCGCCATCAAGCAAGACGAAGTTTGCAACCTCTACCGGATCGTGACACGAAGAAGACGGGTCCATTGGAGAGTCGTGACAGCTCTCTCTACCCCGGACGTAGTTGCGGACCGAGCTTGGACGTGGATTGACAACCCGGCGATTCCAACCGTGAATCTCCAACGAGCCTTCGGATTCGGTCGATTTCTTGCCTTGTTCTCTTCTTATTGATGTGTATGTAGCTAGAACCAACATTTTGATGAAGTATATTTTTACTTGTTAACATTAGTATGAAATCATGTCTATGTGATTGAGTAATCTTGTTATATTTTCATTTGAGGTGTGCCCCGTAGTGTGGATTGTTCGTTGTGTTGTGCCGCCCTAACAATTGTTAGTGGTGTGCTTTGCGAAGAGGTGCTTACGACCCTCATTCCGTTAGCCTACTCGCCCATCCGCCTACCGAAGCGTGGCATCGCGGCCCGCATTCCATCCCGCCTAACGAAGCAGCGCGCTCAAGGCCTGCATTGTTCGATTCCGCTAGCCTACTCGTCCATCCGCCCTTTCGACGCAGCGTGCTCAAGGCCTGCCTAGTATCCATCCCGCCAAGCGAAGCATTACATAGCGGCATTGCATAGGAGTAGTTGATAGCTTTTATTTTATTTTCCAAAAGCCAACCCAACTCCCCCGCATTCCATCCGATTTAAGGACTTCAATCTCAAGTCCTTCCTCGAAACCTAACTCCACCTTACTGTGTTCCTTGAGAGATTCGATACTCGAGGATTACTCCTCATTTTATAGTACTTGAACGATCGGTACACTGCCGTTTCGTGTCGCAGTCGAGCTACCGCCTATAGCGGTGTGTGAGATTTGCGCCATCAAGTTTTTGGCGCCGTTGCCGGGGAACACAGTCGTGTGAGTTTTCTGGAGAGGAAGAATTTGAGAGAAAAGCCCGTCCATTTGTAAATTGCATCTTTTACTTTATTTCTGTTCTTTTTATTCCTTCTTCTTGTTTTATATCAGGTTGCTTTAGTAATTTCTATTTGGTTTAGTTTTTGCACAATAGCATTTTTATTTTGAATCGTTTTATCTTCGCACTATGTGGGCACATCTTAATTTCCGTTGCCGTTGGTGTGGAGCTACCTCCCACTCTAGTGATGAATGCCCTACGGAGAATAGTAGGCATAATTCTCATAGCCCAGCATATGGAGCACCGACTTCTTCCGGTACTCCATATGGTGCGCGTAAGTCTTATGGCTACTCTGCTGAGCCTTTACCGTCATACTTCTTTTCGGCTCCAGCCCCCGCTGTGCCAAAGAAGCCCGCTAGGCAGTGCCAGTTTTGTCGGAGCACAGATCATGCCCTGAAGGATTGTGCTGCTTTTCGTCGCCAATTGGATGAGGATGATGAGCCGGATATCCGGATCGTCCCGAATCCTAACTCTGGCGGCACACCTTCAACATCCGGTTTTGTGTCTTTGCCACCTTCACATCTTGAAGGGTATGGCGTTGACACAGTCACCAGATGTGTGGCTGATCTGGGCACCGATATTGCTGAGCCCATTCTCCCAGTGCATCCACCACCTCTAGTGGATTCGATTCTTTGTGAGGAATCGGTGCTCGACTTTTATCCGAGCACTATTCCTCTCCCTGTTGTGCATACTACACTCGTCTCTGACGACATTGTTGATGATGTGTCGCAGGAGGAGGCGGTTGATCTTAGTATTGTGCCTATTCCTATGGAGGAGGACAACCTTCTAGGTGAAGAGGAGTTTTCCTCAGCACCGGTGGAGGAAGTCCAAATCTCTAGCTTGGCCACTGTTGATCCCGCCGAATCTTGTAGCATTGATGACAATGCAAACATTATTTTACTTCCCCAACCTGATGGGAGTGAGGCCGGGATCACTCCCCCGATTGATGTTTATTTATGTTCTTCGTCTTCTTTATTTCTTGATCCCCTTCCTTCATCTGAGTCTGTGCAGGTTGAATCTTCACAGGTACTTCAGGAGGACTTGGAGCGTTTTGCTCAAGTCAATGATGAGAGCATCCTCTCATGTGAGGAGGTTTATTCCCCCTCCGTAGAGGAAGCTCCACTCATTGCCTTCTCCTCCTACGGACCTGCTGCAGACGATACCTTGCTGGGCAAGGATAGTTTTGGTAAGATGAGTGAGGACCAGGCCTCCTCCTCTTCTTACTTTCTTTTCCCTCTACCTGTGATGGGCAGGTTTTATCTATATTCGGGTAGAGGCGTGACTGTTCTTTCTCCGTATAGGTACCCGCTACCTACACGCATATTAGAACAGTTACCTGTCCACTTTTCTTTTCATAGGCCCATTAGCTAGAACTGTACAAATGCTAAATAAGTCGTGCTGGGAGGACAATAACCCCAGTAGTTATCTTACTTTTCCTGCATTTTATTTCTTCTAATCATGTTTAGTTAGCTGTAGTTTATTTTAGTTTGTCTTTTTCTTTTGTTTTGCGGAGCTGACCCCTGCAGGTATCTTCTCTGGATGGCGGATGCTGCAGCTTTGTCTTAGTTTACACGCGTCTTCTGGTATGCTCACTTGCTGAGCATTGGGTACTCTCTTTCCCTAGCCCTATTTTGTTTTTCCTGTCATATATTATGCGGATTGTTTAGTTTAAGTCTGGGGGAGAGTAGTTTGTTTACCCGCTCACGTGCACTAGTGCACTGCATACTAGAAGATTTCATTTAAAATGTTTTGTTTATTTTCATTGCACACCACAGCACCCACATGAGCGCGTGCTTATCTATTTGTTTTGTTCTGAACAAATTATCTTGGTTAGGAATGTGAATTGGGATGATAGCTTAGGAATCACTATTGGGAGCGCAATGTTGACTCGAGCAGTGTTCTAGTCGCATCCGCATGCCACATTAGAATTTGAGTAAAATTAGATTATTTCTATGCTTTTAATTTATGATTAGTATTTTTGCGTAGTTTTAGATTTATTCTACTCAAGTGGTGAATGTGAATGAAATTGGTGATAACCCGGTGTTGTGTGTATACGAGCGCTAGTTGTGTGTTGCTCGAGTCGGGAGGAAGGTTTACCTTTCTCGTGGGCTAAGAACTTGCCCTAAGCGACTCTTGAAGCATGGGTGCGGGCTATTCGTTGAGATAACTGTGATATAGGCCACCTTTTGGCTAGTTTGAGCCTTTGCTTTCCATATCCTATTCGCTCACCTTTGCTACCCAACATTTGTGCCTACCACTCCCTTTGTTCAGCTCCTCCTCCGTACACCAAGACCTAAAGCTTATCCCACTGTCGCAACCAAGTATATGTTTTCTGCACTCATGTTTTAGATTTGGTGTGATGTTTGGAATTGTAATGTTGTGAAGGAGAAATAAACTCTATTTGCTGATTTTGAATCAACCGGAGGATAGAAAAAAAGAAAAAAAAAAGAAAAAGAAAAATATGGTATTGAAATAAAAATCTGAAAAAGTGTATTGAAAAGCTATCCTCCCGAGCATTTTAGAAAATCTGTTGGTATTTGTGGAGTAGGCCGTGTGCACACCTAGTTTTCATAATAAGTCTGGGGGTGTGTCACACGAGCTTTGTTTTTGGTTTTGCTTGGTGCAGCGTCCCGTTGACTCATGTTGGTTGCGTAGCCTTCGTTTTTACCTTTGATTATCATACCGCAACCTAAGCCCCAATATAATCCTAAAAGTCCTATTGATTTATCTTGCGAGTTTGCTAGCGCTGTGGAGAGAGTGTGACCGGGCAAGCGTATGGTTCCCGACATTGATGGATTTCAGCGGAGTTATTCCCGAATCCCGATCTTTTGCAACACCCTCCTTAGTGGCTTATTACTTTCACACCGGGCATGATCATCAAATTCTTCGCAATTCACCAACTGAGTATTGATAAGTCTTTATTTACGCTCTAGTATTTTCATAAATTAGTTAGCATAATTAGAATCTCTTTTTACGAAATCTCTATTTGCATGCTTTTGTTACTTCGCATTGTACTCCCTTGCGTAATTTTCTTTGCTAACTACCTTTTTCACACTCCACCGGATTCGTTTGCTCGGGACGCGCAAACAGGTAAGTCTGGGGGTGTGATGAGTCCTCATCATATACACATATTTGGACTCATCCAGGCCATTTTTCCTATCATTCCACTGCACTTTAGCCCCATTTTAGCTCATAATTATCACTCTCTGCTAGGTGCGCGTCTTGGCCCGTTTCGGTGTTATTTTCTTGTTCATCGTTGTTACAAGTTTTCATGCTGTGTTAAGTGCCACCTTCAGTGGCCAGACTGGTGTTGTACGATGGAACAGGAGTCGTGCAGGTGTTTCCGGTGCAATTCTGCACAGGAACACTGCGCACGATCACTGGTTCTATTGCGCACGACCACTGGTCGTGCGCCACTGATCGTGTGCACTTAACCCTTTTTTCTGAGTTCTGTTTGGTGCAGTGCGCACGACCATCTACGCTAGTGCGCACGACCACCGGTCGTGCGCCACTGTTCGTGCACACTTATCATCAATTTCATGAGTTCTGTTTGAACCAGTGCGCACGACCACCTACGATAGTGCGCACGACCACGGGTCGTGCGCCACTGGTCGTGCGAACATGTTATTTCATAATTTCTGTCTTTGCAGGTTCCGTCCAGGCAGAGCGCACGATCACCGAATTCTAGTGCGCACGACCACTGGTCGTGCGCCACTGACCGTGCACACTGTTTATTCCAGCGCCTATAAATTGACCTGCTCGCGATTTTAGGTGAGAATCCCGACTTTTCAGCGCCGTTTTCCGCCCGGTTCCGCCCAGATTCGCCCCTTCACCGTCGCCCACCATATGGAGGTGCTCCGGGCTTGCTCTTCACGCCAATCTTGAGCCGGAGTTTCCTCTCGGCCTCCTCCTTCATCCAAGTGCTCCAAGGAAGGTTTAGCCGCCATCGCCATCAAGCAAGACGAAGTTTGCAACCTCTACCGGATCGTGACACGAAGAAGACGGGTCCATTGGAGAGTCGTGACAGCTCTCTCTACCCCGGACATAGTTGCGGACCGAGCTTGGATGCGGATTGACAACCCGGCGATTCCAACCGTGAATCTCCAACGAGCCTTCGGATTCGGTCGATTTCTTGCCTTGTTCTCTTCTTATTGATGTGTATGTAGCTAGAACCAACATTTTGATGAAGTATATTTTTACTTGTTAACATTAGTATGAAATCATGTCTATGTGATTGAGTAATCTTGTTATATTTTCATTTGAGGTGTGCCCCGTGGTGTGGATTGTTCGTTGTGTTGTGCCGCCCTAACAATTGTTAGTGGTGTGCTTTGCGAAGAGGTGCTTACGACCCTCATTCCGTTAGCCTACTCGCCCATCCGCCTACCGAAGCGTGGCATCGCGGCCCGCATTCCATCCCGCCTAACGAAGCAGCGCGCTCAAGGCCTGCATTGTTCGATTCTGCTAGCCTACTCGTCCATCCGCCCTTTCGACGCAGCGTGCTCAAGGCCTGCCTAGTATCCATCCCGCCAAGCGAAGCATTGCATAGCGGCATTGCATAGGAGTAGTTGATAGCTTTTATTTTATTTTCCAAAAGCCAACCCAACTCCCCCGCATTCCATCCGATTTAAGGACTTCAATCTCAAGTCCTTCCTCGAAACCTAACTCCACCTTACTGTGTTCCTTGAGAGATTCGATACTCGGGGATTACTCCTCGTTTTATATTACTTGAACGATCGGTACACTGCCGTTTCGTGTCGCAGTCGAGCTACCGCCTATAGCGGTGTGTGAGATTTGCGCCATCAAGTTTTTGGCGCCGTTGCCGGGGAACACAGTCGTGTGAGTTTTCTGGAGAGGAAGAATTTGAGAGAAAAGCCCGTCCATTTGTAAATTGCATCTTTTACTTTATTTCTGTTCTTTTTATTCCTTCTTCTTGTTTTATATCAGGTTGCTTTAGTAATTTCTATTTGGTTTAGTTTTTGCACAATAGCATTTTTATTTTGAATCGTTTTATCTTCGCACTATGTGGGCACATCTTAATTTCCGTTGCCGTTGGTGTGGAGCTACCTCCCACTCTAGTGATGAATGCCCTACGGAGAATAGTAGGCATAATTCTCATAGCCCAGCATATGGAGCACCGACTTCTTCCGGTACTCCATATGGTGCGCGTAAGTCTTATGGCTACTCTGCTGAGCCTTTACCGTCATACTTCTTTTCGGCTCCAGCCCCCGCTGTGCCAAAGAAGCCCGCTAGGCAGTGCCAGTTTTGTCGGAGCACAGATCATGCCCTGAAGGATTGTGCTGCTTTTCGTCGCCAATTGGATGAGGATGATGAGCCGGATATCCGGATCGTCCCGAATCCTAACTCTGGCGGCACACCTTCAACATCCGGTTTTGTGTCTTTGCCACCTTCACATCTTGAAGGGTATGGCGTTGACACAGTCACCAGATGTGTGGCTGATCTGGGCACCGATATTGCTGAGCCCATTCTCCCAGTGCATCCACCACCTCTAGTGGATTCGATTCTTTGTGAGGAATCGGTGCTCGACTTTTATCCGAGCACTATTCCTCTCCCTGTTGTGCATACTACACTCGTCTCTGACGACATTGTTGATGATGTGTCGCAGGAGGAGGCGGTTGATCTTAGTATTGTGCCTATTCCTATGGAGGAGGACAACCTTCTAGGTGAAGAGGAGTTTTCCTCAGCACCGGTGGAGGAAGTCCAAATCTCTAGCTTGGCCACTGTTGATCCCGCCGAATCTTGTAGCATTGATGACAATGCAAACATTATTTTACTTCCCCAACCTGATGGGAGTGAGGCCGGGATCACTCCCCCGATTGATGTTTATTTATGTTCTTCGTCTTCTTTATTTCTTGATCCCCTTCCTTCATCTGAGTCTGTGCAGGTTGAATCTTCACAGGTACTTCAGGAGGACTTGGAGCGTTTTGCTCAAGTCAATGATGAGAGCATCCTCTCATGTGAGGAGGTTTATTCCCCCTCCGTAGAGGAAGCTCCACTCATTGCCTTCTCCTCCTACGGACCTGCTGCAGACGATACCTTGCTGGGCAAGGATAGTTTTGGTAAGATGAGTGAGGACCAGGCCTCCTCCTCTTCTTACTTTCTTTTCCCTCTACCTGTGATGGGCAGGTTTTATCTATATTCGGGTAGAGGCGTGACTGTTCTTTCTCCGTATAGGTACCCGCTACCTACACGCATATTAGAACAGTTACCTGTCCACTTTTCTTTTCATAGGCCCATTAGCTAGAACTGTACAAATGCTAAATAAGTCGTGCTGGGAGGACAATAACCCCAGTAGTTATCTTACTTTTCCTGCATTTTATTTCTTCTAATCATGTTTAGTTAGCTGTAGTTTATTTTAGTTTGTCTTTTTCTTTTGTTTTGCGGAGCTGACCCCTGCAGGTATCTTCTCTGGATGGCGGATGCTGCAGCTTTGTCTTAGTTTACACGCGTCTTCTGGTATGCTCACTTGCTGAGCATTGGGTACTCTCTTTCCCTAGCCCTATTTTGTTTTTCCTGTCATATATTATGCGGATTGTTTAGTTTAAGTCTGGGGGAGAGTAGTTTGTTTACCCGCTCACGTGCACTAGTGCACTGCATACTAGAAGATTTCATTTAAAATGTTTTGTTTATTTTCATTGCACACCACAGCACCCACATGAGCGCGTGCTTATCTATTTGTTTTGTTCTGAACAAATTATCTTGGTTAGGAATGTGAATTGGGATGATAGCTTAGGAATCACTATTGGGAGCGCAATGTTGACTCGAGCAGTGTTCTAGTCGCATCCGCATGCCACATTAGAATTTGAGTAAAATTAGATTATTTCTATGCTTTTAATTTATGATTAGTATTTTTGCGTAGTTTTAGATTTATTCTACTCAAGTGGTGAATGTGAATGAAATTGGTGATAGCCCGGTGTTGTGTGTATACGAGCGCTAGTTGTGTGTTGCTCGAGTCGGGAGGAAGGTTTACCTTTCTCGTGGGCTAAGAACTTGCCCTAAGCGACTCTTGAAGCATGGGTGCGGGCTATTCGTTGAGATAACTGTGATATAGGCCACCTTTTGGCTAGTTTGAGCCTTTGCTTTCCATATCCTATTCGCTCACCTTTGCTACCCAACATTTGTGCCTACCACTCCCTTTGTTCAGCTCCTCCTCCGTACACCAAGACCTAAAGCTTATCCCACTGTCGCAACCAAGTATATGTTTTCTGCACTCATGTTTTAGATTTGGTGTGATGTTTGGAATTGTAATGTTGTGAAGGAGAAATAAACTCTATTTGCTGATTTTGAATCAACCGGAGGATAGAAAAAAAGAAAAAAAAAAGAAAAAGAAAAATATGGTATTGAAATAAAAATCTGAAAAAGTGTATTGAAAAGCTATCCTCCCGAGCGTTTTAGAAAATCTGTTGGTATTTGTGGAGTAGGCCGTGTGCACACCTAGTTTTCATAATAAGTCTGGGGGTGTGTCACACGAGCTTTGTTTTTGGTTTTGCTTGGTGCAGCGTCCCGTTGACTCATGTTGGTTGCGTAGCCTTCGTTTTTACCTTTGATTATCATACCGCAACCTAAGCCCCAATATAATCCTAAAAGTCCTATTGATTTATCTTGCGAGTTTGCTAGCGCTGTGGAGAGAGTGTGACCGGGCAAGCGTATGGTTCCCGACATTGATGGATTTCAGCGGAGTTATTCCCGAATCCCGATCTTTTGCAACACCCTCCTTAGTGGCTTATTACTTTCACACCGGGCATGATCATCAAATTCTTCGCAATTCACCAACTGAGTATTGATAAGTCTTTATTTACGCTCTAGTATTTTCATAAATTAGTTAGCATAATTAGAATCTCTTTTTACGAAATCTCTATTTGCATGCTTTTGTTACTTCGCATTGTACTCCCTTGCGTAATTTTCTTTGCTAACTACCTTTTTCACACTCCACCGGATTCGTTTGCTCGGGACGCGCAAACAGGTAAGTCTGGGGGTGTGATGAGTCCTCATCATATACACATATTTGGACTCATCCGGGCCATTTTTCCTATCATTCCACTGCACTTTAGCCCCATTTTAGCTCATAATTATCACTCTCTGCTAGGTGCGCGTCTTGGCCCGTTTCGGTGTTATTTTCTTGTTCATCGTTGTTACAAGTTTTCATGCTGTGTTAAGTGCCACCTTCAGTGGCCAGACTGGTGTTGTACGATGGAACAGGAGTCGTGCAGGTGTTTCCGGTGCAATTCTGCACAGGAACACTGCGCACGATCACTGGTTCTATTGCGCACGACCACTGGTCGTGCGCCACTGATCGTGTGCACTTAACCCTTTTTTCTGAGTTCTGTTTGGTGCAGTGCGCACGACCATCTACGCTAGTGCGCACGACCACCGGTCGTGCGCCACTGTTCGTGCACACTTATCATCAATTTCATGAGTTCTGTTTGAACCAGTGCGCACGACCACCTACGATAGTGCGCACGACCACGGGTCGTGCGCCACTGGTCGTGCGAACATGTTATTTCATAATTTCTGTCTTTGCAGGTTCCGTCCAGGCAGAGCGCACGATCACCGAATTCTAGTGCGCACGACCACTGGTCGTGCGCCACTGACCGTGCACACTGTTTATTCCAGCGCCTATAAATTGACCTGCTCGCGATTTTAGGTGAGAATCCCGACTTTTCAGCGCCGTTTTCCGCCCGGTTCCGCCCAGATTCGCCCCTTCACCGTCGCCCACCATATGGAGGTGCTCCGGGCTTGCTCTTCACGCCAATCTTGAGCCGGAGTTTCCTCTCGGCCTCCTCCTTCATCCAAGTGCTCCAAGGAAGGTTTAGCCGCCATCGCCATCAAGCAAGACGAAGTTTGCAACCTCTACCGGATCGTGACACGAAGAAGACGGGTCCATTGGAGAGTCGTGACAGCTCTCTCTACCCCGGACATAGTTGCGGACCGAGCTTGGACGCGGATTGACAACCCGGCGATTCCAACCGTGAATCTCCAACGAGCCTTCGGATTCGGTCGATTTCTTGCCTTGTTCTCTTCTTATTGATGTGTATGTAGCTAGAACCAACATTTTGATGAAGTATATTTTTACTTGTTAACATTAGTATGAAATCATGTCTATGTGATTGAGTAATCTTGTTATATTTTCATTTGAGGTGTGCCCCGTGGTGTGGATTGTTCGTTGTGTTGTGCCGCCCTAACAATTGTTAGTGGTGTGCTTTGCGAAGAGGTGCTTACGACCCTCATTCCGTTAGCCTACTCGCCCATCCGCCTACCGAAGCGTGGCATCGCGGCCCGCATTCCATCCCGCCTAACGAAGCAGCGCGCTCAAGGCCTGCATTGTTCGATTCTGCTAGCCTACTCGTCCATCCGCCCTTTCGACGCAGCGTGCTCAAGGCCTGCCTAGTATCCATCCCGCCAAGCGAAGCATTGCATAGCGGCATTGCATAGGAGTAGTTGATAGCTTTTATTTTATTTTCCAAAAGCCAACCCAACTCCCCCGCATTCCATCCGATTTAAGGACTTCAATCTCAAGTCCTTCCTCGAAACCTAACTCCACCTTACTGTGTTCCTTGAGAGATTCGATACTCGGGGATTACTCCTTGTTTTATATTACTTGAACGATCGGTACACTGCCGTTTCGTGTCGCAGTCGAGCTACCGCCTATAGCGGTGTGTGAGATTTGCGCCATCAATGCTGTAGCTTCATTTTAGCTTACACGCCAATCTTCTGGTATGCTCATTTCTGAGCATTGGGTACTCTCTTCCCCTAGCTATTTTCTGAATTTCATAGATATATATTGTGTGTATTGTCTAGTTTAAGTCTGGGGGAGAGTAGTTCTGTATGCCCACGCACGTGCACTATTGCATTGCATGCTAGAAGTATTTCTATTTCATTTATTTAGTATTGTTCATCTTCATTGCACACCACAACACCCACTTGAGCGCGCACTCATCTGTTTGCCTGCTCTGTTGTGAATTTAATTCTCCTGCTTATTTGGGAAAGTCTAGGTGATGGCTTAGGACTATGTAGCAGAGTAAAATGTTGACTCCAGTAGTGCTCCTAGTCGAGTGCTCGGATGCATAGGAATTTGTGTAGATTAGACCTCTTTTTATACTTATGGTTTTATATTTTTTCTATTAGTGTAAATGTTGTTTACTCTACTCAAATGGTGAATCCGATGGAATCAAACGGTAGCGTAGGGATGTGTGTAAACGATCGCTAGACTCGTATTGCTTGAGTCGGGAGAAAGGAGAATCTTTCTCGGTGGCTAGAACTTGCCCCAAGCGATTCTTGAAGCATTGGCATAGGATAGCTCTAGTGCGTGAGAATGACGTAGGCCATTATTTTGGCCCGGTTGAACTTTTTATTTCATGCCTATCATCTACCCTTGCTAGCCCCTTTGTGCCTACCCTTTCATTGATTCAGCTTCGCATTTTTCACACCAAAGCCTAAAAGCCTAACCTAGTCGCACACCCAAATCTGAGCTTTAGTTATGAATTTATTCACATTTTGGGGGGTGTTGATTGTGGTGTTTATTTTGTGAATCTGTGGGTTTGCGCATGTGACAAATCTGCTGAAAGAAAAAGACAAGAAAAAGAAGATAGAAAGAAAAAAGAAATGAATGAAAAGGAAAAGAGAAAAAAGAAAAATGAGTTTTATTGAAAAATCATGTAGAAATATTATTTATTGGGAGTAGGCGGTGCACACACCTATGTTGCAAAAGTCCAAGTCTGGGGGTGTGATGCACTTGCATTCGATTTTGGTGCGCGGGTAGTTATTTTTAAAGCTCATTTGGGTTATGTGTATAAGCCATTTTGTTTATCATTGTTTACCTCACCGTAACCCAAGCCCCATCTCTAACCTAAAGTCCTACCGACTCACGCTATGAACCAATCTAGTGTCGTGGAGAGAATGTGACTAGGCGAGCCTATGGTCACCGACACCGATGGATTTCGGTGGAGTTTGTCCGGCACCCCAATCTTGAGAAATGCTCATCTCAGCGCTTAGTTTACTTTCTCCGTATGCATGACCGAATGATTCACCGATGTTCACCATTTTGAGTAGTTGTAATATGCTTTTACTCTTTGAGAAATATATAAACTGTTTGTGTATAATGAGAAATCTTCTCTACTATTTTTCTTATGCACGTGAGCATGCGACTTCGCATGGTACTCTGTATTGTAATTTTAAGCCATCTACTTTTCTTTCCCCGTTAGCTTAGAATTTGTTTGCTCGGGACGCGCAAACTGGTAAGTCTGGGGGTGTGATGAGTCCCAAATATATACACATTTATGGACTCATCTGGGCCGATTTTCTAGTCTATGCACTTCACTTTAGACATGTTTTCACTTATATTTGATTCTCCATGCTAAGTGCACCTTTAGGCCAGTTTTTGGTGTTATTTCGTGTTAATCTTCTTTAGTAGTTGCTATGCATTGTTAAGTGCCACTTTCAGTGGCTGGATTCGTGGTTGTGCTGGAACAGGTGTCGTGTAGGTGTTTCCGGTACAATTCTGTACAGGAACACAGCGCACGATCACTGGTTCTATTGCGCACGACCACTGGTCGTGCGCCACTGATCGTGTGCACTTACCCCCTGAAATCTGAGTTCTGTCTTCCTTATCGCACGACCACTTATGATAGAGCGCACGACTACTGGTCGTGCGCCACTGGTCGTGCGAACATTGTATTTTATAATTTTCTTACCTTGCAGGCTCCGTCCAGGCAGGCGCACGATCACAGGATGCTAGTGCGCACGACCACTGGTCGTGCGCCAATGACCGTGCGCACTGTTTATTCCAGCGCCTATATATTGACCTGCTCGTGAATTAGGTCGGAGATTCCGCATTTCTTCCGCCCAGTCTGCCGTTTTCGCCCCTTCCGCAGGTTCTCCGCCCCCTTAGGCCTCCTCCATCATCCTTGAGCTCCAAGGAGAGGTTTCTAGCCCAAAGATCGCCAACATCGAGCAAGGAGATCGTGTATTGGAGTAGATTGGATTGTGACACGAAGAAGACGAGCCATTGGGACGAAGTGACAGCCCTCCTCTACCTCGGACGCAGTTGAAGACCGAGCTTGGACGCGGATTGACAACCCAGCGATTCCAACCGTGAATCTTCGGCAAGGCTTCGGATGTGGTCGACTCCTTTACTCTCTTTTTCTTCCTTATGTTGTTGATTGTATAAGCTAGTTTCTTCTATATTATTGATGATGAACACTATGAATCGTGCTTGTAATCTTAATTTCATGTCTATGTGAAGTTATATTTTGTTCATATGTGTATGAGGTGCGCCACCATCCATCCTCCATCCCGCCGTCACGTTCGTGTGCCGCACTAGCAATTGCTAATGGCGTGCTTGTCGAAGAGGTGCCTGCGACCCTCATTCCGTTAGCCTACTCGCCCATCCGCCTACCGAAGCATGGCATAGCGGCCCGTGTATTCCATCTCGCTTAACGAAGCAGCGCGCTCAAGGCCTGCATAGTTCGATCCGCTTGCCTACTCGTCCATCCGCCCTCACGAAGTAGCGCGTTCAAGGCCTACGTAGTCTTCCATCCCGCCGAGCGAAGCTTTGCATAGCGGCATTGCATAGGAGTAGTTGTTATATTTTATTTTATTATCCACAAACCAAATTCCCTATTTCCGCATCCATCCGCTTGAAAGGACTTCAATCTCAAGTCCTTCCTCGATAATTAACTCCACCTTACTGTGTTCCTTTGAGATTCGATACTCGGGGATTACTCCTCGTTTTATATTACTTGACAACGACCGGTTCACTGCCGTTCAGATCGCAGTCTCGCTACCGCCTATAGCGGTGTGCAGGATTTGCGCATCAATAAACTCCCAGACAACCAAGAAAAACAACAGAAAAGGGGGGGGGGGGGGTGGGGGGAGGAAGAGTTTATTTTAGGATGAAACCAAGGAGGATTCACATAGCTGCTAATATACAACCAAGGAAGTTCACCAAACTCTCATTAAATCAATAACTGTTAGCATGAGTAAAAAAAAAAATTTATCAACCCTGGAAGGAGAAACCAAGCAGCCACTAGCCCTGAATTTCAAAATAAATTCCAAATACTAAAACATGTAGGCAATGTGAAGCTTATAATCTGGAAGGAAATGGGGCGGATGCGAATATATAATCCTGGAAGAAAAACGAGCAGAGCAGGGCACATATTCTGGACAGAAATTATAACATATAAATAAGGGGAAGCCAAGATAGCTGCTAGTCATGAAACCAAGGAAATACCAAATAACTGCTAACACAAACCAAGGAAGAGATTTCCGAGAATGAGTAAGGTGTTATAAATAAAATTTCTGAAGTTTAACCCCCCATCAGCTAGCATAAACAGCTGCTAAAATAAGAGAAAATAATTGCTAACAAACAAGGAAGTTCCAAAATAACAAATTTCCTGGAGCAACAAGCCCAACAGCCACTAATGGGAAAAGGAATTTCCTGAAATGTAACCCAAATGGAAGGGAGAGAAGGAGGAAGAGGGGGAAAGAGAAGTATTTCCTTACTTTAATAAGCCAATAAACGAAGGGACAAGCCCCCGTATGTTTTGGACTAAATTACTTCCCCCGCCCTTACGGTACATTCATCTCACATATGAACACAACCTTAGGGGCATATCTTCCTTGACTAGAGTTCTTACCCTATTGATCCCCGTATCGACGCACTTATATATCAGCCGTGATGTAGAAATTTAAATTTTTTTTACGGCGACGACCAAACCGCATCTCGTAGTAATGAGAGCATGTGCAAATAACATCCAATCACTCGGTACATTTATATATGTTTGAACTTAACATGAACCAAGGTGCAAGGCTCAGGATTATTTCCTTTCGTCACGGGTTATGCAGACTACCAAAAGTAGGGCATACTTCACAATGTGATAAACTAAATCAAGCCCATTACAAGCGCCCTACCATCCCTGCCAACCATCATCCATGACATGCATGTTTATTTTATAAAAACTTTTTTGCTTTTAGATCATCAATCGAGTCATATTAATCTTGTTGACTCCACCGCCTAACACTTATTAATTTCCCAATTATAATGTTATCACAACATAGCTGCATATCCCCAAAGTGTTAATTTACTACTCTCCTCGTTACTTATCCACATAAGCTTAGAACAGTATCGAGAAAATTAACATCTTTAAAAATGCTTTCCTCTCTTGTAATGCTAATAAAATTCTTATCAACCCAAACCCGGCCTTAGTAGTCTGCTTTACTTAAGGTGAATTAACTCTCAAGGATCAAAACTTCCAATTTCAAAAATTACAAAGATTCTAACTCCTCAAGGGATCCAAGACGGTACATAACTAGCCCAATAAACGAAGAGATAAGCCCCCATATCTCTTCGAATGAGTTTCTTCTGCCACCAATATAATACATTCGTCCCAAAATGAGCCTTCTCTGGATCCAAATTCTTATCGTAACTTCTCCATATGAAACCTTCTACATAAATAGAAGTGAGAGGTATCCACATACAGTATAAAAGACATGCTTGGTGGCCTCTTACTAAGCTGATAATAGATTACAGGCACCAATCTCATTGAGATTTCCCTAATATTTTGGGTACGGTGATAATATTACTCCTTATCTGGGATAGAAATCTCAGGGTGTGAGTCTCTAACATCTACACTCACGTTAAACTCTTCCCTTAGTCAATCAAGGTCACTTACTGCTTGGTCCAATCATCCCCAAGATCAGTATAAGGTTAGGGTATGTCACGACATATCCTGCTAAGTCGACCAAAAAATGGTCTCCTAGTTAGGTTGGCATCAATCTTATGCCAAACCAACTCTAATGGTTGGAATGGGAATACCAATTACTGTCTCGGAGTGAGCCAGCATTTGTGTGTAAGGGTACGAGTTTGGATTAGGTTGGCACTTTCTATAGGAAAAAGCGGGCATACTTAATGTGAATCACACATGGGCACACCACCGCTTCCGCTGCATCAGTTTGTCCTCAAACTGATTTAGCTAGCAGGGGTGTCCTAGTGGGTTAATGGACTTCTTTATCTCAGGATCGTTGCAAGCTGATACCATTTGTAAGACCCCCCCCTCCCGGAACACAAAACACGGCCGAGGGGAGTCTTATGACCAGGACAGCCGCCTTGCGGAAGCGCCAGCACATGAGCTAGCCTCCCCCACAAGACGCCTATCCTGTCGGCCAAACCAACTAAACAACGCCAACCCATCAATAAAAGAAAGCATTAAAAGCCATAGATTCACAATAAGTAATAATGTCCAACCAGTAGGTACAAAGAAAGACAGAAAGCTACGCAAGCTCCTGCAAATCATCAGAGTATCAAACTAAATGCCCCAAAGGCTACATCTCAAAACACTCACTCGCCTTTGTCACTGACGGTAGCCAAGGTATCATGGTCTCCGACCCTGTCACCCTGACCTGACTATCCTCCTCCAGCACCGTGCACTGCTGCTCTAAGGTACACTCCTAAAAAGAGGGACGTAGCAACCATTAGTCATAAAGACTAAGTGGCTTCACATCCGCTCCCCCGGCGACTCCAAGCCACCGGGTGGAAGGAAAGGATGAAAAGCTGCAATATAAGCAATAATATGTACAAGCAGGTGACATGAATGGTTGTTCATATATGTTGGTTGTTTAAGTACCCAAGTACTTGCAATGGCACTAACTAAGCTGTTCATAAGTATATAAGTAGCAATGGTTATAAATGCAAGTACCAGTATCAGGTATAAGAAGTGCAACTAACAAGTAATATAGCAATGACAGAATGTAAGCAAGTAGTAGTAACAAGAAAGAAGTAAGCAGTTCATATCGTACCTTAACTTATATGAATGCCCATACAAACTTATAAGTTAAGGTTTCCAATTTGGGACCCATCATATAAAAGAGCCCATACTAATTTATATGATGGACCTGATGCGGTGCAATGCTATGATTATGCAGGATGAATGCAGTGCAATGATTATGTGATGAGTAATTTATTTACTCATCTTTTAGTTTAGGTTTATTATGTTTTCTATATAAAATTATGTTATTTTTAGGAATTATTTCATATAAATCCTTCCATTGTTATTTCATAAGCTAACTTAAGGTTATTTTGTGTTTACAGGTTTTTTGGGCTGTTTCGAGCAAAAAGTTAAAATTACACGCCCCAGGTCACGGGCGTGACCATGGGCGTGTAACCTACGAAATACTCCGGACCTGCTTCTGCCGCTCCGGGGGCGCTCCGTGAAGATTTCACCAAGTACACGCCCCAGCTCACGGGCGTGACCAAGGGCGTGACCCAATGTCACGGCCACCACCCGCCACAAGCATCAGGAGCACGCTGACACATCAATTAAAATTACACGCCCTAGGTCACGGGCGTGACCAAGGGCGTGACATCAGGTCACGGGCGTGACTCGCCCCGCGCTTCTTCCCGCCATATTTTCCCGCCAGCAGCCAGATTTCAAGATTACACGCCCCAGGTCACGGGCGTGACCTAGGGCGTGACACGGCCGAAACGCTCGTAATTACTCCAGAAGGCGCCCTCTCCGCTGCTGCTTCGATCACGCCCCTTACACGCCCTTGGTCACGGGCGTGACCAAGGACGTGTAACACCAAAAATTCAGCTATTTAAAGGGAGCTTTTCCAGATGTTTGGGGACGAATTTTTGGAGTCCAAGCCTCCATTTTCTGCGTTATTCCTCCTTTGTTTGAGTAATCTAGCTTTACTTTTTTTTTGCATTTGTAAGTCCTCTTCCAATAGTTGTAATCTCTTTTTCATGAATTAATAAAATTTATTGTTTTTATTCATCCTTTCTTCTAGTTGTCCTTCTCTCTTTTTTTTATTAGCTATAATCTTTTAGTCGAGTTCCTTTTCTTATTACAATCGAATCAAAAGTTTCATTTGATAGAACAATAGAGATCGTCTTGAGTAAGAGTAATCAACACGCCCGGATTTTTATACGACCTTGGTTTTTATAACCTATACTACATTCGATACGGTATACTTGCCGTTATCGTTTGCAAGCATGGTTTCGCTCATCAAGTTTTTGGCGCCGTTGCCGGGGATCTGAGTTGATATTTCGAAAGAGAATATCTATTGGTTTTATCGCTTCTTTTCTTCTCTTATTATTTTTTTTCTCTTTCTATCATTCAAGGTGTAACTATATTCCTGGAAAGGACGCTTTGGGCTTGAATTCTCATCATAGCCTCTAGTACCTTGCAAGCTCTTCACCGGGTAGATCTTGGGAAGTCCAGGACTAATTTTAAATCACCTAATAAAAAAAAATTTTATAAAAAAATTTAATATATAATAAATATATTTATCTAAATTTTTTGCTTTGTTCTTCTCTCTCACCTCTTCCTCTCTTTTCTTTTCTTCTTGGTTTATGACCCGACACAACTCTCCAGCTAATTTTGAATTTGGATTTGATCCGGAAATCGAGCGCACGTTACGGCGGCGTCTCCGATTTAGTGATCTGCCTATAATTCGCGAAGAGTCGGTCGGAGAAACTAACGAGGAAATAATGGGTGATCCCATCCATAATGAGGCTCCGCTACGGACCATGTCCTATTATGCGAGACCGAATTGGGATGGTACACAATCTAGTATTATTCGCCCGGCTGTGGCAAATAATAATTTTGAAATTAAAATGAGCATCATTCAGATGGTACAACAAACCGTCGTTTTCGATGGTTTACCAGATGAAGATCCTAATTTACATTTACTTAATTTTTTGGAAATTTGTGATACATTTAAGATAAATGGTGTCACCGATGATGCCATCCGTTTACGCTTATTTCCTTTTTCTTTGCGGACTAAGGCTAAGCAGTGGTTGGGATCTCTTCCTAGAGGTTCCATCACTACATGGGCCGAAATGACGGAGAAATTTTTAACAAAATATTTTCCTCCGGCAAAATCCGCCAAATTACGTACGGACATTCTCTCTTTTACGCAAGTAGACTCGGAGTCTCTCTACGACACATGTGAGCGCTTCAAGGAATTATTGCGGAGATGTCCTCATCATGCCCTTCCTTTGTGGCAACAAATTCAAACTTTCTACAATGGTTTAAATCTCCAAACGAGGCAGATGATTGATGCGGCCGCAGGGGGAACTCTTAATAATAAAACCCCCGAAGCTGCTCAAGAGCTTTTTGAG
Organism: Dactylorhiza incarnata; assembly: GCA_033032865.1. NCBI lineage: Eukaryota > Viridiplantae > Streptophyta > Magnoliopsida > Asparagales > Orchidaceae > Dactylorhiza > Dactylorhiza incarnata. The sequence goes on along the minus strand of JAWHQI010000352.1, from coordinate 1,350,032 downwards.
GAGATGGCCATGAATGCCTATCAGTGGAATGCGCCACGGTCGCGCCCTAATAAGCCGACCGGACTTTTTGAAGTCGAGGCCACCCCTAACTTAGCGCAACAAGTAGAAATGCTCACAAAACATTATGTGGCGGAGATGACTGCTTCCTCTGCCACAAATTGGGCTAACAATAATAACTTTAATAATTTTAATAATAATTTTATTCCTGAGCAAGTTGATTATATGGGGAACTCTTATCGCCCTCCTTATAACCCGAATAATAATCTTCCGTTTAACAATAGTTATAATCCGGGTTTAAGGAACCACCCAAATTTTTCATGGAGCAACCCCAATAATGCTCAACGCCCCCCACAAGTAAATCCCCCCGGATTTGCTCCACCACCACCACCACACAAGCCCTCTCCGCTTGAAGAGGTCTTCACAAAGTACATTGCCTCCAATGAGACCAATATCCGAAATCTCACCGGGTCGGTCAAAAATTTAGAAAATCAGATTGGACAGCTCGCAAAAATGTTCTCTGAACGCCAGCAAGGAACACTTCCGGGCAACACTGAGCCCAATCCGCGGGAGAGCGCTAACGCGATCACACTCCGCAACGGAAAGGAGGTAACTTCTTCGAAATTGGTCGAGCCCGAGGTAAATGTTTCATCCTCTCCCCCGCAAGTTATTTCTTCACCTGCTTTACCGTCTGCTGCTTTAGCTCCGCGCATATTTAAAAATACCTCTATTCCTTATCCTTCGAAATTAAAAGATGGGCGCAATGAGGAGCAATATAAAAAATTTATTGAAATTTTAAAACAAATCCAAATAAATGTACCATTCTGCGAAGCAATTGCTCAAATGCCAAAGTACGCAAAATTTTTAAAAGAATTACTTTCAAATAAAAAGAAACTAGAAAATTTTTCGCGTATTTCTTTAAACGCAGAGTGTTCAGCGGCTTTATTAAATAAATTACCACAAAAATTGAACGACCCGGGACGGTTCTCCATCTCGTGTATGTTTGGTAATTTATCAATCAAGCACGCCTTGGCCGATTTAGGAGCTAGTATAAATTTAATGCCTTTTGCGTTATTTCAAAAACTTGGTTTGGGAAACCCTAGCCCAACTAATATAAGCATCCAACTAGCGGATCGATCAGTTAAATACCCAATAGGGGTCATTGAAGATGTGCTAGTAAAGGTTGATAAGTTTATCTTCCCGGTAGACTTTGTCATCCTCGATATTGAAGAAGACGTCGAAGTACCCCTAATACTTGGCCGACCTTTCCTAGCCACCACTCGAGCTATAATAGATGTAAGTAACGGAAAACTTCTCCTGTGAGTTGGAGAAGAAGAAGTTATTTTCAATGTTAATCAATCAATGAGAAATGCAATCACTAGCGATGATTCTTGTTTTATTTTAGAATCAAATTTTGAAGAAGACTTATCAACTTTTGCGGAAATAAATTCCCCTTTTTATGAAAATCCGGAGTTACAAACTTTATTATGTCTTGAAGAAACAACCCGGCAGGAAAATTTTGAACAAAAAATTTAAATATTTTTAAAATCAAAACATCTTATGAAGAGACGCCGAGTCTAGAATTAAAACAACTACCGGATCATCTAAAATATGTATTTTTAGAAGAAAATTCAAAATTACCCGTAATTATTTCTTCTGCGCTTAATGATTCGGAAATTTCCGAATTAATTAAAATTTTAAATAACCACCGTCACGCAATTGCGTGGCAAATCTCTGATATAAAGGGTATAAATCCCTCATTCTGCACGCATAAAATAAATCTTGAAAATAATTCTCGCGGCACTATTCAGCCTCAACGACGCTTGAATCCTAATATGAAGGACGTCGTTAAGGCCGAAATTATAAAATTATTAGACGCGGGAATTATTTACCCAATTTCTGATAGCACTTGGGTTAGCCCGGTGTAAGTCGTGCCTAAGAAGGGCGGAATCACAGTAGTTGAAAACGAAAATAACGAGTTAATCCCAACCCGTACTGTTACGGGTTGGCGGGTATGCATCAATTATAGGAAATTAAATGATGCTACCCGCAAGGATCATTTTCCGTTGCTCTTCATTGACCAAATTCTAGAACGTTTATCCGGTCACTCGCACTATTGTTTTCTTGATGGTCTTTCGGGATATTTCCAAATCCCAATTGCGCCCGAAGACCAAGAGAAAACCACCTTCACTTGTCCGTTCGGCACCTTCGCATACCGAAGAATGCCGTTTGGGCTTTGCAGTGCGCCAGCTACATTTCAAAGATGTATGCTGGCAATTTTTAATGAATTAGTTGAGGACGTCATGGAAGTTTTCATGGACGATTTTTCAGTTTATGGCGATTCCTTTAAAAATTGTCTAAAAAATCTTGACCGTGTTCTTCAACGCTGCGAAGACACGAATCTGTCACTCAACTGGGAGAAGTGCCATTTTATGGTCTGTGAGGGATTAGTCCTCGGACATAAGGTTTCTAGTAAAGGGATTGAGGTCGATAGGACCAAGATCGAAGTTATAGAAAAACTCCCACCGCCTACTAATATTAAATCTATTAGGAGTTTTTTAGGACATGCAGGTTTCTATAGACGGTTTATTAAAGATTTTTCAAAAATTACAAAACCGTTAACACATCTTTTAGAAAAAGAAACCACGTTTATCTTTGATGAAGAATGTTCTAAGGCGTTCATAAAAATTAAAAATGAACTTATCAAATCGCCTATTTTAATTTCACCAGATTGGTCTCTTCCGTTCAAAATCATGTGCGATGCAAGCGATTTTGCCATAGGTGCGGTCTTGGGCCAAAGGGTGAATAAATACTTTCACCCAATTTATTACGCAAGCAAAACGCTTACATCCGCCCAAGCTAATTATACTACGACGGAAAAAGAACTTATAGCGATCGTTTTTGCTTTTGATAAATTTCGTTCGTACATAACGCTATCAAAAATTATTATTTTTACAGATCACTCCGCACTCCGGTACTTGCTAGATAAAGGGGATGCCAAGCCCCGACTATTGAGATGGATCCTACTCTTGCAAGAATTCGATTTGGAGATCCGAGACAAGAAAGGAGCGGAGAATTTGGCGGCCGACCACCTCTCAAGACTGGAGAATCCGGCAGCAGGAGCACTAGTGGAGGCCGAGATAGATGATAAATTCCCTGAAGAGCGCCTCCTCGCCATGGAAAAGGTAACGACTTCTTCCACTCCTTGGTATGCGGATTTGGCCAACTATTTAGTGGCCCGGGTCCTACCAAAAGATTTTTCAAGTCAGCAAAAGAAGAAATTCTTTTCAGATTTGAAAAATTATTTTTGGGAGAACCCCTTTTTATTTCGTGTCTGCGCGGACCAAGGAGTAAGAAGGTGTATTTCGGGCGAGGAAGGCGTCAAAATATTACGACACTGCCACGAAGGACCAACCGGCGGACACTACCAAGCAAACCGGACCGCAAGAAAAGCGCTAGAGGCGGGCTTCTATTGGCCCACCTTATTCAAAGACGCTCATCATTTTGTGAGTAATTGTGATCGGTGCCAACGGTCAGGTAACATTTCTAACCGCGACGAAATGCCCCAAAATATTTTTATAGAATGCGAAATTTTTGATCTTTGGGGAATAGATTTCATAGGTCCTTTACCCTCTTCTTTAAATAATAAATATATTCTTGTTGCAGTCGATTACGTGTCAAGGTGGGCGGAAACACAAGCTTTCCCCACTAACGACGCGAGAGTCGTCGTAAATTTTTTAAAAAAATTATTTTCACGATTTGGCACACCCCGAGCACTAATTAGTGATCGGGGCACACATTTCTGTAACAACCAACTTGCTAAAATTTTAGCAAAGTATGGAGTTACCCACAAGCTATCTACCGCCTACCACCCACAAGCAAATGGCCAAGTGGAGGTGGTGAACCGTGAACTTAAAAGAATTTTAGAAAAAACTGTGTCCGTTAATAGGAAGGATTGGTCGCTAAAATTAGACGACGCTCTATGGGCATATCGGACAGCATACAAAACCGCCATCGGATGTACACCGTACCGATTAGTCTACGGAAAAGCTTGTCATCTACCGGTGGGATTAGAACATCGCGCCTTTTGGGCGCTAAAATTTTTAAATTTGGATTTAAACTTAGCCTTCGAGCACAGAAAACTACAATTAAATGAATTAGACGAGTGGCGCGCAAACGCTTACGAAAATAATAAGATTTATAAGGAGCGCACAAAATTTTATCATGATAAAAAAATCAAAAATCCAAAAACTTTTTCACCAGGAGACTTAGTCCTATTATTTAATTCAAGACTTAGGCTTTTTCCGGGTAAATTAAAATCATGATGGTCCGGTCCCTTCATAGTTAAAGAAGTTTGGCCATACGGAACGGTGCTAATAGAGCACCCGGAAAAAGGCTCTTTCAAAGTCAACGGACAACGCTTAAAATTATATCACCCGGGCGACCCAGCGCCCGGAAACATCGAAACCATTCACTTCCAAAATCTTTAAAATTACCACTTAGTCAAGCTACGCGACGGTAAACAAAGCGCTCCTGGGAGGCAACCCAATGTTAACCTCTTTATTTTTCTTTTCTTGTTTGTTTTTTTTTTCTAATTTAACTCTGCAGGTGTTCGACCGGCAACCCCGACTATCATTCAGGGAAGCCCTCTTTACACTTTAGTAATTTCTCTTGATTTTTCTTGACATTTTTTTTTTGTTTTATCTTTCATACTTAGTTTTAAACATTGGGGACAATGTTTAATTTTAAGTATGGGGGTGTAGCATAGCTTTCTTTGTAGTTTTTCTTGAAAAATAAAAAAATATAATAATAAAAAAAATGCAATTAAATTTCTTGGAAAGGACGCTTTGGGCTTGAATTCCCATCATAGCCTCTAGTACCTTGCAAACCCTTCACCGGGCAGATCTTGGGAAGTCCAAGAACAAAAAAAAAATCTATTAGAAAATGTTCTTTTTATTCATCAAAACCCCCACTTGCTAAATTATAAGTTCCAAGTAGATTGTTTTTCATATGGACTAAAATAATTTTGTGCTAGAATAGTTTTTGAAACTTTAGAGTAAAATTGTTGACTCATGTAGTGCTCCTAGTCATATGCTTGTCTTTGAGTAGTTTTGGTGTAAAATTAAATTCTTGGCATAGATCTAAAATTATGTTTTATTAACTTGCGTAGTAATAATTTATTTTACTTTTAAATTCGAATCCGGTCTTATCCAAAAGTAATTTAGGTGAGTGTGTAGAAGATTGTTAGAAAGCTATTACTCGAATTGAACAAAAGGGTATCCTTTCTCGATGTCTAGAACTTGCCCCAAGCTATTTTCGAAACATGTGCGCTTTAGACAAATTAACTTTACGGAAATGATTTAGGCCTTTCTTTGGATAGTTTGAGCCTTTGCACCCAACCTAGATTTACCACCATTGTTCACACAATTTTGAGCCTTACACCTTTATTTGATCCACCCTCATCATTTCGGCACCAAAGCTAAAAAGCCCTAAACCAAAATGAACACTTTGAAATTTTGAGCTAAATTGAAAAAAAAAAATATTTGGGTACGATTCTATGAAAAAAATTATGGGTATCAATTCAAAAAAAAATGAAAAAAGAAAAAAAAAACAAAAAAAACAAAAAGTGTTTAGATCTCAAAAAGCAATAATCTCATAATGATATGCGGCCCAGGTATGCACATGCATACTTGGAATGATCCCAATTATGGAGATTCATGGTTTAAATAAAAGTGTATGAGAGTGTTTTTCCCTTTGAAAAAAAAAATGAGTATGAGGGTAAAGCTTCATTATTTTGTGGTGACAATCATTTCCTTTTAGCTCAAAAATTTTGTTTAAGTGGAATGCGTCTTCATGTTTATCATTGTTGCCTCACCCTTAAACTCAAGCCTTAAAATGCACCCTATTTAAGTCCTAAAGATCCATAGAGTCGAATTAGTTCGAAGTGTAGTGGAGAAAGTGCAAACGGGCAAGCCTATGGCTGTCGACATTGATGGATTTCTTTGGAGGCCACCCCGAACGTCTACATCTAGTAATTTAAATCTCAGCAATCACGCTATTTTCTCCCTTCACATAACTTTTTGATTGACCGTCGACTCATTTTTAAAGTAATGATAAATAATTATAACGCATTTTTTTAAGTATTTCATAAATTATCATTTATGCCAAGAACATCTTTTTACTAAAATATCTACACATGCCAGCATATTACTTCGCATTTTACTCTCTAGTCTTCATAATTCTATCTTGCATTAATTTTTCTCACCCTTGTGGAAAATGGACTGCTCGGGACGAGCAATGAGCAAGTATGGGGTATTTGATGAGTAATTTATTTACTCATCTTTTAGTTTAGGTTTATTATGTTTTCTATATAAAATTATGTTATTTTTAGGAATTATTTCATATAAATCCATCCATTGTTATTTCATAAGCTAACTTAAGGTTATTTTGTGTTTACAGGTTTTCTGGGCTGTTTCAAGCAAAAAGTTAAAATTACACGCCCCAGGTCACGGGCGTGACCATGGGCGTGTAACCTACGAAATACTCCGGACCTGCTTCTGCCGCTCCGGGGGCGCTCCGTGAAGATTTCACCAAGTACACGCCCCAGCTCACGGGCGTGACCAAGGGCGTGACCCAATGTCACGGCCACCACCCGCCACAAGCATCAGGAGCACGCTGACACGTCAATTAAAATTACACGCCCTAGGTCACGGGCGTGACCAAGGGCGTGACATCAGGTCACGGGCGTGACTCGCCCCGCGCTTCTTCCCGCCATATTTTCCCGCCAGCAGCCAGATTTCAAGATTACACGCCCCAGGTCACGGGCGTGACCTAGGGCGTGACACGGCCGAAACACTCGTAATTACTCCAGAAGGCGCCCTCTCCGCTGCTGCTTCGATCACGCCCCTTACACGCCCTTGGTCACGGGCGTGACCAAGGACGTGTAACACCAAAAATTCAGCTATTTAAAGGGAGCTTTTCCAGATGTTTGGGGACGAATTTTTGGAGTCCAAGCCTCCATTTTCTGCGTTATTCCTCCTTTGTTTGAGTAATCTAGCTTTACTTTTTTTTGCATTTGTAAGTCCTCTTCCAATAGTTGTAATCTCTTTTTCATGAATTAATAAAATTTATTGTTTTTATTCATCCTTTCTTCTAGTTGTCCTTCTCTCTTTTTTTTATTAGCTATAATCTTTTAGTCGAGTTCCTTTTCTTATTACAATCGAATCAAAAGTTTCATTTGATAGAACAATAGAGATCGTCTTGAGTAAGAGTAATCAACACGCCCGGATTTTTATACGACCTTGGTTTTTATAACCTATACTACATTCGATACGGTATACTTGCCGTTATCATTTGCAAGCATGGTTTCGCTCATTATTATGGTATGATGAACTCACCCATGCATTTTGCTATGTCGACATAGACCTGTAGTTCCTACTTTTCGAGGGTAGCTAACCACTCAGGCACCTCGCATCGTGGCCATACGGAGACTGTGAACCGGGCTCCTCCACAACTAGGTGGTTATGAACACTAACAGACCTAGGCCTATGTATGCCTCAACGCTAAGATCACACAGCGAAGACCCTGCGCACTGCTCGACGCTAAGAACACACAGCAGAGCCATCAAGGACACAGAAGGGGACTTGGGTAGGTGTGCACCAAGAGTCCAACCCAACCGGTCTAGAGTCTAACTGCCAACTTCCGTCGGTGTCACGACTAGCAAGCCCGTAGACCCGCCACAAGTAATCCCCCAACAACAAGTATCCTCCAACCAGTGTCACTACACCACCATGTGTAAACCATGCACATTCATGTAATTCCCATGCATAATCCGTGTTATCGAGCACCCAAGGACTCGCGAATGGAGCCTTCTTACCTTTCACATCATACCAGCTCACCCGATGCTAATTAGCATCCAAGGCCCCCAACCACCGGGTCCTTCACATTTCACCACAATATATAACAATATCTTATAATCCACACCAAGCCATCAATGCTAACCATACCGAGTTATCATAACTCTTTTGCGGTGGCGAGTGTATATCATGGAAATTACTCTACGAAAATCTGTGGGACTACTTGTGTACGGTGTCACATTCATATTTTACTAAATATGTAATCCCCAACATATCACCAATATTCAATCATCTTAAGTACAAATCACAACGTGTTTCGACACGAATAAAGCTATCAACCTTATGGAGAGGTTATCACCAATCTACATCATCCAATAGATTATCAAGTGATATGAATGTTAATAAATATAAGCATACCCTCCAAAATCTTATTCAATTACACATCACCATGATTCATTCTTCAAACTAATTTATAACATTTAGTCAAGGCTTATTTCAAACCAAAAATATACCAAAGCTATTTAATTTCTATGATATCACATAGTCATCACCTTGAATATTTCAACCAATTTTTAGCCTCATTTATATTTACCAAAGCTATTTACGACACCATAAATTTATAAGAAGGGACTAGCCATATTACCATAAATATATATCCAAAAATTCTGAAACTAAACAGGAGTGATCACAATATCATCAGTTTCATCTCTACCAAAATTTAGTAAACATCCGATGAGTATTTTATGAGAAAACCAGTAAAACATCAAAATTCGTACAAAACCAGCAATGTTTACTAAAATAGGATTTCTAGGAGCTACAGATGTCCAAATATTATGATCCACCCCAATTTGGAAAGCTAACATCAAGGGCTACAACATTCTTGTTGAGTCCTAAACCCAGATCTAAGCGGGTCCTACCAAAAAACTGCAATGAAGTCAACTGCAGAAATCTGGACAGCAAAAACAGCATGCACTAAACCCATTATAGCTTTTTGGACAGTCCACTCGACTGGACCTTTAGGGAGCTACAATTCACTTCAGAAAATGGGTAACCTATCGTTGGAAAGCTCTTTCCTAGGGCTACAACTTTCATGGTGAGCCCGAAGTCTAAATCCAGTGGGATCAAGCATAAAAATTGGCTTGACCGCAGCTGCGCACAGATTTCCTTAATAACCAAGTGCAAAATTATAAATTGAAGACTTCTTTAGCAAGGGGGCTATCATCACATTTATCACACAAATATTTAATTAAAACCCCTAATAAACAGAGGGCTATTCATCATCTTTCCCAAACAAGGGTTAGGTTAAATCCCTAAATGTCATTCCCCTCACTCTCCCTCTATAACGCCCTTAAATGATTTAATATGGTTTCGGTGTGCGTTTAGAGAGTTTTTGGGGTGTGGATAGGGGTGTGGTCTACGAATAGCGGAGTGGGGTGCGATTAAGTCTTAGGTTAAAGCAAGCCTTCTCCCTCTCTAATCCCTAAATACCCGACCCCCTCCTCACTCTCTCGCTCTCGTTCGCACATCCGACCGCAAACTCCGAGCCCTCCCGATCTCCTTCTTCCTTGCCGCCCTCTCTCTCTCCCTCCCTCTCGATCGCTCTTCCCCCTCTTCCTCTCCCTTTCCCGTCGCCACCTAGGGCAAGGAGGGCCCGTCTCCCTCCCTCTTTCTCTCTCCCGTCGCCTGGAGCAGGGAATCCCGTTCCCCTCTTCCTCTCCCTTTCCCGTCACCGCCTAGGGCAAGGAGGGCCCGTCTCCCTCCCTCTCCCTCTCTCCCGTCGGCCTGGACCAAGGAGGAGCCGCCCGACCAACCCCCTCTCCCATCGGGTTGGATCAAGGAGGACCCGATATCCTCCCTCTCCTCTCTTCCCCGTCGACCAAGAGCAAGGGGAGCAACCATTGTGGGCTTTTGTGGTGGTTTATGGTTCCAGATCTTCGAGTCGAGGCTGGATCCGTGGAAAGTTATTTTGGAGCTAAACTCGGCGCGTGGAGAGCAGTTTTTTTGCACGGACAGCGGCTACGTTCGCTAGCCGTCAAGTCCGGGCGCATTCTTATGGTTCAAAAGCGCACTTTAAGGGTAACGATTCTCTTTACCCGCATTTGGACACGTTCTAGTCCGTTCCTTGCATCGTTGAGGTCCCCTACCTAAAAGGGTGAGGTCGTGGCCTCCGATGGGTCGATTCGTGTTATCCCCGTCAAATCTTGCATACATGTAGAGTCCACTCGTGAAATGGACGTAGGCGCGCTGTGTGAAGCCCATCCGAGACGGTTCGTCCGGATTGGTGATGCTTTTTGGTATTATGCATGCCGGGGAAAACTCCGTGTAGATATACTGCTTCGTAGGACTAGAGGGTGCTACTGCATACGCAGCAACGCCTGGGGGTGTGCCCCGGGAAGCACCCGAAGTTAGAAACAGAAATGGAGTTTCTGTTCACTACCGCCGGTGTTAGCGTTATCGCCGGGCGGTAGCTCCCAGACTTGGATCTGGTGAATTTTGGACGTTCTGAGGCAGTGGGAGTGCTACTACATGTGCATCAATGCCTGGGGGTGTGCCCCGGGAAGCACCCACAGCTAGAAGCCAAAATGGGGTTTTGTTCACTGTCGCTGGCGACATTGAATGTCGCCAGGCAACAGCTCCCAGACTGAGTTCTGGTGATGTTGTTGTGCCCAGCTGTTGAGAGGACCTGAGTCCTGTGTGCCCGACCTGTAAGGGTGTCCTGGTGGATGACTTAGCGGCCCGTAGAGTCGGCTAATTGAGAATACCTGGGCTGAGGGAACGCCATACCCGCTCTTCGTGTTGTACAACGAGAGATGTGAACAACGGGCATTTGGCGAACCTGAAACCGCACCATTGCAGCACCTGACTAGTAAGGCTCGTACAGCACGTCGGGAGGCATTGGGAAAGAGTCTTCAGACTACGGTATGTTCACAATTAAAGTACGAGGGTGCCCTGGTATTCGGGTCACCGACTTTAGCCTCGAAGGGCAAAGCCATCCAGTGTGGATGGTGGTGGAAGGCGGAGTACACCAAAGAGTGCCTGAGAGCACGAGATGTGGAGGCCATTCCCACGTTTATGATTGTTGCATATGTATGAACTGTTGTGGGCTTTGCTAGTCGCACTCTTATATATATATGCTGCTGAGATTGTTTTGCAGGGATGATTAGAACTGCCACCCCCTCGAAGGGGTGGGGTCGTTATAATTTGGTCAGCTTTAGCTGACCGTTGCCCTGTTTTGCCACCGTTTTTGGTGGGCTTGTTGTACAGGTGCTGGGCCAAGCAGGAACATAGCGGGCTAATAGCGGGCTGAAGCCCTGGTGCTGCTGCGGCCCTTGAAGGCCTTTTGATGTTCTTTTGCTTTTCATGTATGGTCGGCCTGCGCGCCGATGTTGGTAAACTATAAGGCCGTCGTGCCTCTTTCGTTGTGTAAAACCTTTTATTCCTATTATTAGAAGTGGACATACCCGGGTTCGGGTTTTGGTCGTTTATATATTTTGTCTCTCTCTTTTGCTTCCGCATAGAATGCTCTGAGTTAGGTTCATTGTTTAGAGTCGTTCGATATTTCAATTAAGTGACGTTCCCGTTTGTTTGATAGTATATGGCGTGGGGCCCCGGCCGGACCTTCTGTCATATGCTTCTTAACGGATGGGGGTGTTACACCCTCAACGACCTTGGGTTTGCACCAAATCAAATCCCATCTCTTCTTCTTGAAGAGAAGAAATGATTCCTAAAACCTCGCGGCGAACGATGCCCTAAATTTGAGGTTACGGCTTGGTCTTCCTAAGGAAACTCCATTAAAGCTCACACGAGAAGCTCTCTTGAGCCTTCATCTCTCCTATTGTGATCTAGGACGCTAGCACCAATGGAGAGGGGGCGAAAGTCACCTTATTTTTCTGCATGGATGGAGCTCATCTTCATGGCAGCCGGGTGGTGGTCGGCCAAGCTCCAAATCTCCCTCCTAGCTTTTCTCCTTCAAAGTTTCCCCCAACTAATTTCCCTGAAGTGAGAGGAAGAAGAAGGAGGAGAGGAAGAAGATGAATAGTTCTCTGATTAGGAGATCAACCCTTTATGTGTTCTGCACTTTTGGCTTAATGGATAATGAAGAGAGATAGAGAGAGAGAACATTAATGAGCATTTAATGCAATCTCCAAGTTCCAAGACTTGTGCCAGCTATCTATTGACTTTTAAGTCCACTTCTAGCCTAAAATATAAGCAATCAAGCTTTATCGGGCGACGAAAAGAAAAACGCCCAGATTCGTCGAACGGGAACAGTAAATTCGTTGAACGCTTCAATTTTCGTCGATCGCCGATCGACTGTAAATTCATCAACCGCTGAAATAATATATTTCGTCGAGCGCTGGGATTTTCGTCGAACGGCGCTGCTACACTTCGTCGATCGCAGCTTAAATATAATTCATCGATCACAGCTTAAATATAATTCGTCGAACGCAGGGAGCCTATAATTCGCCGAACGCAGCTCCCCTTCGACTTTCGTCGAATGGAACTGCCCTTCGACATTCGTCGAACGAAGCTGTCCTTCGACGTCCGTCGAACGAAATCCTAAAAATATTGTTATTCCATTCCAAAATTGATATTACAAAACCATATTGTTATTCCATTCCAAAATTTCCTACAACAATATTGTTATTCCTTTCCCCCAATTAATCCAAATCCGAGCACGCACTGGAAAGCCCAAAACCGGGTGGTCAAAACATCTCCGAGGGGTCTAGCGCGAAATGGGATGTTACACTTGGAGAAGTAATCGTTCATTACTAGCAGGAACTTTCTTTGGCCACTCGCATGGGGGAAGGGACCCACCAGGTCTAATCCCCATATCGCGAAGGACCATGGACTCGTGATGGTCCGGAGCCTCTGAGCTGGTAGGAGCTGGTGGGGAGCGTACAACTGGCACTTGGAGCATTTCTTGGCAAATTCCGCCGCATCCTTGATGAGGGTAGGCCAGAAGTAGCCTTGCTTCAACACTGTTCCTTCCAAAGTTCTGCTCCCCGAGTGGCTGCCGCACTCTCCCGAGTGAATTTCTTCCAGGACCCTTGGGACCTCCTCCTCCGAGACGCAGTGAGCTAGGAGTCCCGAGAGGGTCTTTCGGTACAGTTCACCTGCATGCAAGGAATAATATGCCGCTTTATACCTGAGCCGTCTCTTATCCACATCCCCTTCTGGGAATTTCCCCGATGTTAAGAAAATGATGATAAGATCCATCCACGACCCCCGCCGATCTACCTCCATTAACTCCCTTTCCTCGATGGAGGGCCGGAAGAGTTCCGACACCGTCCCCCATGCTCGGGGACTGAACTTGGCCAGGAGGTCGGCTGGGATGCTCTCCTCCTGTTGGGGTCCAGCAATGCCCCCTGTGTTGCGGCACTAGTCGAAGAAGAAGGGCCTGTCCCCTATGGGCCTAACTAGCTGCCTCGTGGATCTGCCCGAGGATAGCCATCTCTATAAAGGAGCGGTAGGCGCCTTCCCCAATAGTCCGGGCTTTTGGGAGGGTTGGTTGCGCCATATCCCTACAAGTGGTATCAGAGGAGGTCACGGGTTTGAAACCCCGGTGTCGTTTCTGAGGGGGGGGGGAGGGGAGGGGATTGTTGGGGTCCAGCAATGCCCCCGGTGTTGCGACAATAGTCAAAGCAGAAGGGCGTGTCCCCTGTGGGCCTAACTGGCTTTCCTATGGATTTGCCCGAGGATAGTCCTCTCTATAAAGGAGTGGTAGGCGCCTTCCCCAATAGTCCGGGCTTTTGGGAGAGTTGGTTGCGCTGTATCCCTACACCTCCCTTGGCACATACTGAATTGTGAAGGTGTGGAATTGCCCGATGATCCCCTTGACCTTCTCTAGATATCGCTGGAGGGTGGGCTCCTTTGCCTCAAACTCCCCCTTGACCTGACATGCCACAACCATGGAGTCCGTCGAGACCTCCACGTCTTGCATTCCCAACTCCCGGGCAAGCCGCAGGCCTGCTATTACCGCCTTGTACTCGGCCTGGTTATTGGTGATAGGGAAGCAGATGTTGATGGCTTACTCTATCCTGGTTCCCTGGGGGCTTACTAAGATAACTCCTCTCCCAAAAGAATGCCTCCCCTATGCTCCGTCGACCAACATCTTCCAAGCTACCGGGCGTGGTGGCTCGGACTCTTCCACCTCGGTCACATAATCGGCCAAGAAGTCCGCCACTGCTTGCGCCTTTATCGAGAGTCTGGGCACGAAAGAGATATCGAATTCGCTTAGCTCCACCGACCACTTAGCTAACCTTCCCGAGTGTTCCACTCCTTCCATGATGTTGCGAAGGGGGTGGTCGGTTACCACCTTGATTGAGTGAGCCTGAAAGTAGGGTCGGAGCTTCCGGGCTGACACCACAAGAGCGAAGGCCAGCTTTTCCAAAATGGGATACCTAAGCTCGACCTTCCTCAAGACTCGGCTGACGTAGTAGATCAGGAGTTGTATCTTCCCTTCTTCCCGCATCAACACGGAGCTCACCGCTTCAGACCCTACCCCCAAGTAAAGGGATAGGTACTCTCCCTGCCTCAGTCCCTGGAGTAAAGGGTCCTGGGTCAGCTGCCTCTTTAATGCTTGAAAGGCCCCCTCACACTCCAGGGTCCACTCAAACTTCTGGTTGCCCCTTAGCACTTTGAAGAACAAAGCACACTTCTCTCCTTCCCTAGAGAGGAATCTACTTAGCCAAGCGAGCTTCCCGGTGAGGCGCTGGACCTCCTTCACATTCCTCGGCGATCCCAACTCCAAGATTGATTTCACTTTGTCAGGGTTAGGCTCCACCCCGACAGGGGTGAGCAAGTGGCCCAGGAACTTCCCTCGGCTAGCCCCGAAGACACACTTCTGGGGGTTGAGTTTCATCTTGAACTTGCGCAAGGTCCCGAAAGTCTCTTCGAGGTCCCGAAGATTGTCCACGTATACCTCCAAATTCCTCCCCTTCTGTTCCCGGAAGACCATGTCCATCATCAGCTGATATGTTGCCCCTACATTTTTAGCCCAAAGGGCATCATCTTGTAGCAGTAGCACCCATCCCCCAAGATGAAAGAGACATCCTTGACGTCGGGAGGGTGCATGCGGATCTGATGGTAACCTTAGAAAGCATATAGAAAACACATTAGGGAAAAGCCGACAGCTGAGTCAACCAGCGCGTCGATTCGAGGCAAGATGTAACAATCCTTGTGCACAATTTATTTAATAAAAAAAAGTCCACACACATCCTCCACTTATCGTCCCCCTTTTTTACCATTTCTACATTGGAGACCCAACCTGGGTACTGGATCTCCGATACAAATCCAGCATTGAGGAGCTTGCTCACTTCCTCCCGGATGGGCGCCTCCAGCTTGTCCGCGATGGACCTCTTCTTTAGGCGGATAGGGCGAGTACCAGGGTCGAGGTTGAGGCGATGGCACTCCACGTCTGCATCGATCCCAGGCATCTTCGTGTCACTCCAGGAGAAGACATCCACGTTCTCTTGGACACAAGCCAAGATCTTCCTCCGGTCCTCGGAGCTGAGCTCCCCACTGATCTTTACCTTCTCGATCGCCCCTGCCCTGGTGACGACCTCCAGCTCTGCCACCTCCTCCACGTCCTCCATACTTGACTGCTTCACCCAGTCACTCTCCTTCCTCTCGCCGTATGCAAGCGCTTTGGCTCCTCCTTCTTCCATCTCCTCCCCCCTGATCACCATCAGCCCCTCCGCCCCTTCCTCCTAGGATTCACCTTCTTCTCCTCCTCCCACTTTCCTTCCTTCTTCTCCTGCCTCTGCTGGCATCGCCGGCTCACCTATCTACCTATCCCGTTCCTCCACTTCCGCCATCCAGGAGATGGTGTTCACGACAGTCACATATCAATACCTTGCCACCTTTGGGTCACCCCTCACCCGGACCTGGACTCCACCTGCGTTGAACTTGAGACATTGGTGAAAAGTGGAGGGGACGCATCGGAATGCGCTGATGAGGGGCCGTCCGAAGATGGAACTGTAGCTGCTGGGGGCATCCACTATAACAAAGCGGCAGTTCTGGGATTGCCCCCCCAAGACCACATGGAGTCCCACTCCCCCTTCCACCTCCTCTCTCTCCCCCGAGAACCCAAACAACGGGCCATCCGAGGCCAACACTCTCCCGACCTCCACCTTCATCTCGTCGAACGCCTTCTTGAATATGACGTTGACTGAGCTCCCGTTATCCACGAGGATCCGGGAGATGATGAAGTTTTCGATGGCTGTCTGGATGGCAAGTGCATCGCAGAACGGGTCCTCATGGCCCAACATATCCTTCTGGGAAAAAGTGATCTTTTCTGCTGGGGTGGGGCTTGGGATGTCGAAGCCACGCTCTGACGATAGGTGGTATGGAGGCTCGCCTTCTGGGTCGCCTCGATCCCTACCCCCCATGGATCACTCTGATCCCTCCTCGGGTCCCCACGTCAACCATGTCCTCGCACCTCTCTTCCTCCTCCTGAGGTAGGACCTCCTCAATCCTCATCAGTCGCTACTCCTATTGCGCTGGCACTCTGGCCCCCTCATCTCCAAGAATTATGAGCAGGTGGCCGTCGCGTGACCTTCCTCCCGGTGGAAGTCACAATTGGGCAACGACCCCCCCCCCCCTCGGCCTCCGCCCCTCTGTTCCTCCTCCAAAGTCCAGCTCCTCCGGCTCTCGCTCACCTTCCTCTCCCGACCGCCATTGCCTGCTGAGGCGGGGGAAGAGGTGGCCTCGGGCCCTGCCTCCACCCTAGCTGATGGGGTCATCCTTGTCCTCCTTGGATGTTGCCCCCTCCCTGGTGGAAACCCCTTCCTGGGCCCTTCACCCCTCCTCCTTGCTGTCTCCACCCCAGCTCCGAGGCCCTTGCCTCTTCTCTTCTCCTTGCCTCGGGTTGCCTAACCTCTGACTCGCTCAGCCGTGCCAGCCTCTTCGAGAACTCGGGGTTGGTAGTCTCCCCTTCTATCTCCTCTGCCGCTCTCTCCATTAACTCCTCGAAAGATAAGGGAGCCCTCCTCTTGAGGTCCATCTTAAAAAACCCCTCCCGCAACCCTACTATGAAGGCAAGCTGAAGGGTGAACCCCGACAACTCCTGGATGAGGAGGACCTCCTCCTGGAATCGATCCACATATTGGGCCAGCGACTCCCCCGGCCTCAACTTGATGTTGAAGAGCTCCTTAGGGTCCTTCTTCCACTTCTTCGAGGTTGAGAAGTGCAATAGGAAGCCATGATGTCGATCCTCGAAAGCGTACATCGACCACAAGGGTAACTAGTAGAACCAGTCCCTTGTCTTTTCCTTCAGGGTGGTGCCGAATAGTCGGCACTTGAAGGCGTCTGACATAGGTCTGATAGAGACCATGTCTTCGAACCACTGCAGGTGTTGAATGGGGTCATCGTTGCCGGTATACAGCATCATGGACGACTCCCTGAACCCCTCGAGGAGTGGTGCTGAGAGCACCAACTCACAGAATGGGCTTCACCCTTTCACCCCCTGACCTGCTCCACTCGCCCTGCGAGCTCCCCGGGCGACCCAGCTCCTACCAATCTCGCACTTACCGAGGGGCCTCTCCCCGGTACCCCACTGGCCGGGATCCCGCCTGCCGGGATGGTACTCGCCAGGACTCCGCTCGCACTCTCTGGACTGGGGAAAAGCTCTCGCCCTGCGAGTTCTCGCTCTGGCGCCTGGGTCGTCGCCTCCTTTCCTACACTCTGTCCTGGGGCGTTCTCACCAACTCCAGTGGAGGGGCCACCTGGGGCGCAGGGGTTGCGAGACCCCCAAGTGCCATGGTGAGAGCGCACTGAAAAGCCCCAAGCAGGTCCCTCCTGAGGTCTGCCAGCATCTCTACCGTCGCTGGCGCGCTGGATGGTAGCGAACTGCCAAAGCCTGCTTCTCGCTCATTCTCTCCCGCCATGTCTCTTCCTTGGAACTTTCTTATACTATCTGCTTTCCACGCTCACCGCACCAAAAATGTTGGAACCAAGAATTGGCCCCAACGAGGAAATCGGACCCCTTAGAGGGGGCAGGTAGCACCTACTGATCCTGCGGAAGCAATAGACCGGAGACTAAGAGCTTAACAAAGACCCTTGTGATGGAGCCTATATTCTGCATCTCTTGGTTTGAGAATAACAAATACCGTGTTGTATTTGATCTTGTATTTTGTGTGTTTATAATGTGCAGGTTGTACAAGAATTATAGATACACATCCCTATGAGTAATATGCTGATTGGAGATGATTCTCTGGAAAGAGAGCTAACGCCCCTCTTTAAGAGTTAACATCCCGCTTTAACTCTTAACGCCCCACTTTAAGAGTTAACGCCCCGCTTTAACTCTTAAAGCCCTGCGATAGCATTAACGCCCTGCGTTAACTTTTTCGTCGATAAGGGATGTCATCGAAGAGGGAATGACGTCGAGAAAAAGTACCATCGAGTACCAAGAGACAATGCCAGCATTTACTCTTAACACCCGCATTGAGTCTACAATCTCGACGGTTGCGCAATTTCAGCCACGAATGTACACGATCACTAACGCCGACGTTAACTCTTAACGAAATGCGTTAGCTCCCGTGTCTATTTAAAGAGCAACCCCTCTCATTCTAGATGTTGATTCTATTACCTCTAAAGCAGCATTCTGATTCTTTTGAGAGAGGCTCGTGTACAACAATTGAGAGATCTCCCTTGGGCAAACATGAAGATCTAAAGAAGATTTTGAAGGAGAAGGTCTACAACGCATATTCCATACGAAGGACGATCGCTTTAAGAATGCCAACGTCTAAATCGCCTTCGTCTTCACCTTCATAATTTCTTGGGGAGTTTTTCTCTTATTTTATTTTTATCTTGTATTCTTTTTGTAATGGGTGTGAAGAAATCGTTCGGGGAGAACGTCGGATTCTGGGAAGGATTCTATGGGTAATTCGCCACGGTTGTTGGCGACTAGGTCCTTGTGTGGCTTAGGGGGAATTCGCCGCCTTGTGCATGGCGACTAGGTCGAGGTTAGATCTATGGGGTGGCTAGAGGCCTTATCTGGAGTAAGATAGGCTATAACCAACCAGTCCTTGGAAGAAGGACCGGTGAAACAACAAAAAGGTTTTACATATTCTCGCCTTGATTTCTAGCGTTATGGAAATCAATCATTTGTGTAATTAATTTATTATGAAATAAAATCATGTATTTTAATGTTCAATTCAATTGATTTTATTTCCTCTTCGAGAATGTTTTAGATTATATTTTCATCAAAACATTTAAAGCAAACATTTGTGTAATCAATTTCTTTGAAATATAATATTCATTTTTATTATCTCTGATTTTCTGGAATTGTATTTCATTTAAGATTTCGTAAGTAAAATTACTGTGGCAATTTTTTGTGCTAAGGAAAATTTCCTGGAGATCTAACGCCCAGCGTTAACCCTTAACGCCAGACGTTAGCAACAGTTAACAAAAAGTTTTGTTTCTCTTCTTTATAGGAATCATGAATATAATCTTATCTGAGATATTAAAGTATATTTTCTTATAAAATATTCTAAAACTTCGGTCACAAACCCTTATTCACCCCCTCTAATGGCGCCGTAAGATCCAACACGTGGTATCAGAGCGTAGGTTATTCCAAAACGGCTTCACAACCGAGAATAATGGCCCTTCATGATCTCGCATCCACTAGAAGGGAATATTTTTATGAAAATGAAAAATCATTATCACCACCATTATTTATGGGTGAAAATTATAATGGGTGGAAAATTCTTATGGAAAAATTTCTTAAATCTTTGGATATTGAAGTTTGGAATATTACTATTAAAATGCCCCCAAGTATTTTAAATAAAAATGAAATATTTTTAAATGCCAAATCTATGAATAGTCTATATTGTGCTCTAGATCAAAATATTTTCAAATTTATTTATACGCTTCCTACTGCTTTTGAAGTTTGGAAATTTCTTGAGAATACATATAATCTTCCTTCCACAGATGATAAACAAGAGGAATTCCTTATGGATCCAAGAGAAGAAATTGACGAGGGCTCATGCTTGGAGGACGATCTATTTAAGAGAGAAGAATGCAACGTCACAATATTGGACTCAAAGTGGAAATACATCAAGCAAAAGATAAGACGGAAATTTAACTATGGAAGAGGAATGTCAAGAAGATGTCAAAGGAACCTTTGGTTCAAATCTTACCTCATCCCATAGCAATGTAAGAAAATCAAAATCTTCTCTTTTTGTAACAAATTCTATTTCTACACTACATATGCTTGAAATTGCTAAACGTAGAAATAAAAATTTGAAAAATGCTAATTTCAAATTACGTTTAGAAAATAAATCTTTAAAAGAAAATGCTAAAGTAGAATCAAGTATTGATGTGTTAAATTCTCTTTCATGCTCTTTAGTTGAAATTCCTACTCCTTGTTTTGATTTTAAGAAAAATTCAAGGATTTTGAAAAGAGCCTTTAATTTCAAAAGAACATAATGAAAAAGTGATAAATGAAAATAATGTTCTATCTTATAAACTAGAATCTCTAAAATCACATGTGCAAAAAATTTGAAATGATTTTAAAAATCTTTTTTCTAGTTTATCCTCAAAATTGTGTAAAGCGTCTACTAGTGTTTCAAACTTTATAAATCATGAACCTAGTAGAATATTTATCTCTAATCCTCATTTAGCATCTCCCAACAAAGACTTAAATGTTCTCAAATTTCCTATAAGTAATACTTTTGAAAATAATTATGGAAATTTGAAGTATATGAATATTAACCAGAGTATGAATGGAGGCCCAAAATTAAAGATAAAATATTAACCTTATTTGAAAGAACCCATTCATCACTATCTCCCTAAAAGCCAACACGATGTATTTGGGTACCCAAAGGAACCATCCCACTTAGACCCCTTTGGATACCTAAATCTCTCATTAATTAGTATCCAATCATTTGCATGAAGTAGAAATAAATCAAAATTGAATATACAATACTCTACTTCATGATATGCTTAATGTCTTTTCATTTTATTTGTTTTCTTATTTTTGAGCCAACTCGCTATGGTCACTTAGATATATTATGCATTATAACTTTCACATTTTAAGCCTAATGTTTATCAAATCAAATTGAATTAAATTAAATATAAAGTCATAAAGTTTTCAAGTGATCTATCTTTTCTTTTTTATATGTTTTATCCTTTTTAAATCCATTGCCTATAAATGTCTTATATTATCATTATAAATTGAATGCTAAATTTGCTAAATGATATTATCAAGACTAATGAAATTACTTTCAAATTTGGATTTAAATGGACTTTTAGGGGTCTTAGGCTAAAAAAATTAAATGCACAACTTATTGCATATTTGTTCATTTTTCTTTGGTGCATATAATATCCCCTATAATGGAAAATCATAATCTAGAAAAATCAGAATTGAAAAACTACAAAAATGATGAATATGGTTTCACAATCACCACCATGATCAATTATATCCTATGCTAAAATTCACTATAATCATATATCATAATTCATGATCTATCAAGACCTATCTTAAATCAACTAATTCTATCAACCTTAGGAATTATGAAATATATGATTGTGATTGGTATTATAGTTTAATATCTTGTTTAGTGTGTGTGATGTGCATCTCTATTGTTTGCATGAATCTCATCATATTTAGACCTTAAAATTAACTTGACATTAACAAGATGAAATCAAATAGAATTGCCTCTTCATTCTAGGTCTATAAAATTTCAAAACTATAATTGATTACATGCAAATAAATTATATATATATTTAACATATTTTACATAACATCCAAATTCATTATCCTAGATGCACCCCTTGGTATATGCTCAATTTAGTGTCTATGCTAGGATTATCAATATAGTGACATGCTAAATGTAGAGAAATTTGGACTTTAAAATTCATGAGTACAATGTGGTTTCAAAATTCACTATATGATCTAAAACTAAAACAAACTCATGTTTTATGAATCAATCCTTAGACTAAAATGCTTAGTATATCCATAATCATTAACCCATGACTTGTGTCTAACAATAACGAGGGCGTAGGATTGCATGCATTAGAGACTTAGCCTCTAATTCATGTCTTGTCCTTAACCGGGGAGGGTTCCAGTAGGGCCTTGCGAGGCACTGGGGGGAAAGAGTGCTAGGTTGAGCGTCGTCTTTTGTATGCATATGAGATTAACACCCCAAACTACGACATGTATGCAGCTCCTCATGTCCATCCATCTCTTAGTACAGGGCTATAGTGTGTAGACATATAGTTAGGGTATATTATTCTTGGGTATACTCATATTATATTCATTGCATGAACATCATCTCACTCTTTATACTTAAATCATGCAAATTTTTTTTGTTCTATCTTTGCATCTTGTGTTTGCATATTTTATTATTTTGAGCTTTAATGATAAAACATAAGTATTTGAAAAATCATCGAAAACATGCTTAAAAGAGCCTTCAAATCATCTTTAAAAAGTCTGAAATTTCAATTGAAGGAAGGCCTCTTTATAATACAAATGAATTTTGAAAAACATTTAAAAAAAAAATCAAGAAATGCAATTCT
Organism: Dactylorhiza incarnata; assembly: GCA_033032865.1. NCBI lineage: Eukaryota > Viridiplantae > Streptophyta > Magnoliopsida > Asparagales > Orchidaceae > Dactylorhiza > Dactylorhiza incarnata. Next base: position 1,327,659 of record JAWHQI010000352.1, on the reverse strand, counting down.
GTTTTGGCGTTAAGAAGCTAACGCCTGGCGTTAGCCCCTTTGCTATAATTTTTTTCTTTTTGGAAAAATTTCTGTTTTGTTTATGCATTATTTTGGGTTTATTTATCTAACATAGAACATCATTTACTGAAAGGCCTATTAAAGACTTCTATGTTTTCCAAAAAATATTTAAATTTGAATATTTAAAAACAAATACAAAATATAAAATAATTTCAAAGAACAAAAATATGTTTTTCTCTTTATGTGTGTTTATTATTTTGTACTTATATAAAAATTCAAAAAAAAAAAAAAAAAGATTGTTATTCATTGCCATTGTCAAGGATGATTACTTATATCAATTAAGGATTAAATACAATGTTTAATTTAAATTTCAAGTTTCTTAAAAAACATTGTCTTGTATTTGTCATTCCTTGAAAATTATCTTGTTATGTGCAATGAAGTTGATTGTAGATAAACATGTGTAGAAATGATTAGCATGCCTTTAAGTATGAGTAATGTATTATGTTTGATAATGATTCATTCACTCACTTATTTTTGATAATATACATGTGTTTACAATCTTATTCTTGCATGATTGTGTAGGATAAAAACATAAGTAATTGAAACACATAAATCGATTACATACACAATATTGAATTGATTATTTCAATTCTTTGTTTTCATGCACTTGTGATTAGAGAAATGCGGTATATAAAATACAATTTCTATGTTTGCAAAAAATGAGAGAATTTGGAGTCCTTGGTCATAAAAATCAAACTCAAATAAAAATAGATGACAAGGAAAACTCCACCAAAAATTATAAAATGTCACGTGCAAACAAAATCTTCACCACTTCTCTTAAAAAATATATATACATTTATGTGCATTGAAATATTGTGGAAGTAATAATATTTGTGAAATTTAATGTTGTGTTATTTCATTATATATGTCATGTGTTTTTGATTGATTCACATGTATACTTTATCAAAACACTATTTTGTACACATCATTATCTTTCATAAAACTTCTACTAATGAGAATTGGATCCTAATGCTCATCTACACTATTCTCTACAAACTTAAGTAAATGCAATAGATAACACAAAGCATGACCGCTACAATGTTTATGTTTACTTGAAATGCAAATTTTATTACATTGTAGTTTTTGTATCTTTTCTTGATATTATAAAATCATGCTTGCAATTTTATCTTAATGGAATTGCATCTCTTGAAACTTTAACTCAAACATCAACTTTTCAAAATTAAAACTCATTATCCATTGTATGATTTTACCTTCTAAAATGATGTTTATGTTTAAGAGTGCTTATTATATTCTTCTGCTAAGTTTACCACTTATGCTCATTCATGTCTATTATTTTTTTAACACCGTGGTATTCTTTTATCAACATGTTGGTATCTTAAAATAAGAATGCTTATTTTATCATTTTAGCTATGTTGCTTACTAGTTTTTGTTCCACCATGCTTATATTTTTCTCAATAAGGAGTATTTAACAAGCTTTATATTGCATCCTATTTTCTTATCAATATAAATCATTTATATTTTTATTGCATACTATCACCTAAACCCTCTTTTGATACTACCAAAAGGGGAGATTAAATTGCATAAATCTAACATTTAGGGGGAGTACATTAAAAATTCATAAGAAGTATTTATGTAGGGGGAGTAATCATATAGGAGGTGCATTCCTTATCCTGTGCTCGATCATGACAATCCTTCAATTAGTGATTCCTAATCAATCTTAGTAGATATACACTCATCCCTTCCCTCTTTTGCTAATAACAAAGGGGGAGAATAAATTGAGAAATCTAGTAAAATAGATATTTATGGGGGTAAATTATAAGAGAACACTTATGTAGGGGGAAGACTTCATATAGAAAGAGTATGAATTATCACTTTCAAATCTATCACGCTCTTAACCTATTATTCATTCATATCTTATTACCGCACTTATCTATAAACACAAATTATCTTAATCATACTAATTTCTCATACAAGTATTTGTTATTATCAAAAGGGGGCGATTGTTGGAGCCTATGTTCCGCATCTCTTGGTTTGAGAATAAAAAATACCGTATTGTATTTGATATTGTATTTTGTGTGTTTATAGTGTGCATGCTGTACAGGAATTATAGATACACATCCCTATGAGTAGTATGCTGATTGGAGATGATTCTCTGGAAAGAGAGCTAACACCCCGCTTTAAGAGTTAACGCCCAACTTTAAGAGTAAACGGCCCGCTTTAACTCTTAACGCCCCGCATTAGCATTAACGCCCCGCGTTACCTTTTTCTTCGATAAGGGATGTCGTCGAAGAGGGAATGACGTCGAGAAGAAGTACCGTCGAGTACCAAGAGACAACACCAACGTTGACTCTTAACGCCCGCGTTGACTCCACAATCTCTGCCACGTTCTCGATGTTTGCGCAATTTCAGCCACGACTGTACACAATCACTAACGCCGATGTTAACTCTTAACGCCAGGCATTATCTCCCATGTCTATTTAAAGAGTAGCCCCTCTCATTCTAGATGTTGATTCTATTGCCTCTAAAGCCAGCATTCTGATTCTTTTGAGATAGGCTCGTGTACAACAATTGAGAGATCTCCCTTGGGCAAACATGAAGATCTAAAGAAGATTATGAAGGAGAAGGTCTACAACGCATATTCCATACGAAGGACGATCGCTTCAAGAACGCCAACGACTACATCGCCTTCGTCTTCACCTTCAGAATTTCTTGGGGAGTTTCTCTTACTTTATTTTTATCTTGTATTCTTTTATTCTTTTTGTAATGGGTGTGAAGAAATAGTTCGGGGAGAATGTCGGTTTCCGGGAAGGATTCAATGGGTAATTCGTCGCGGTTGTTGGCGACTAGGTCCTTGTGCGGCTTAGGGGGAATTCGCCGTCTTGTGTTTGGCGACTAGGTCGAGGTTAGATCTAGGGGGTGGCTAGAGGCCTTATCTGGGGGTAAGATATGTTATTGCCAACCGGTCCTTGGGAGAAGGACCGGTGAAACAACAAAAAGGTTTTACATATTCTCGCCTTGATTTCTAGCGTTATATAAATCAATCATTTGTGTAATTAATTTATTACGAAATAAAATCATGTATTTTAATGTTCCATTCAATTGATTTTATTTCCTCTTCAAGAATGTTTTAGATTATATTTTCATCAAAGCATTTAAAGTAAACATTTGTGTAATCAATTTCTTCGAAATATAATATTCATTTTTATTATCTCTGATTTTTTGGTATTGTATTTCATTTAAGATTTCATAAGTAAAATCGTTGTGGCAATTTTTTTGTGCTAAGGAAAATTTATTAGAGATCTATCGCCCATCGTTAACCCTTAACGCCAGGCGTTAACAACAATTAACAAAAAGTTTTGTTTCTCTTCTTTAAAAAGGAATCGTCAATATAATCTTATCTGAGATATTAAAGTATATTTTCTTATAAAATATTCTGAAACTTCAGTTACAAACTCTGATAAATATAATTAAGATTTAAATTCCATAAAACCCTTATTCACCCCCCTCTAAGGGTGCCGTAAGATCCAACACCTTGGCTACAATGCGGAGGTCCCTCCACACATCCGGAAGTTCTTAGAGCGCTTCCCCTCCCAAGCTAAAGCTGAAGCTGGGCACCTTGGAGAGTTGGAGGAGCTAACCAAAGAACTCTTGAGGAGAAGCAAAGATCTAGAATGCCCTCTCAAGGTGCCCCAAAGGGTCTATTTATAGCCTTTTTTGAACTGGGCGGGATTCCGCCTTTTGGTTTTACTAAATGCACCCCAAACTGGTCTGCTGACAGCTAAACTCCGCTGTTTTGGAGGGCTATTGGCAGCCCACCGGGGGTATCAGGATAAATTCACCTGCATTCCTTGCTAGGCGAGTGACCCATGAAGGCGCCACTCGCAAGCCTTTCTACGAGATGGGCTCGCGAGAGCTCCTCTTGCGAGTGGACGTGAATCCCCACTCGCCACACCAGACCAGCGCTGCGAGATTTCATCTAAATCGCCCTGGCAAAATGCACCCCAGAGCGGTCCTTCAAGACACTCATGTTATCGCCTCTCGCTACTCGTGAGCAGGATCCCTGGCTCGTCTCTCTGGCTCGCCTCGCTCTGCCCTGGCAAGGTACTCGCCGCGAGTCTGCCGCTCTCCCTGAAATACTTGTGGTTTATTCCTCTACGAGTCGGTGAACACTGGGTTGTACATGGGGAGTTTGTTGGAACATGGTCCTCCGCATCTCCTAGGTTTGAGAATAACAAATCCTATGTATTTGATTTTGTGTGTTTTAGTGTACAGGAAACAAAGCCATATGACTCAAGGATAACATATGAAGGTTGCCCCCAAATTTAAAGCCAGAATTCCAACATGTCCACTAGCGCTGGTGGTAGCAACTAGCGCAGGCGCTAGCTCTGATTAGAGTAATTTCATGAGCTGTTTTAGAAGGCGCTAGTGCCAGGAGGTAGCGGATAACACATGCGCTATCTCAGAGCACTTGAGGAATGTCTGGAGGCTTTCCTTGGATTGAAGATATGCATGCGGAGAATGTTTCCTAATCCAGGATAGCGCCGGCGGTAGCGCTTGTTGACGCCTGGAATATCCTGGCCTCAAGATTCGGATCAATGCAGCCTGAGGCTACTTACCCAGCGGTTCAGCAAGAAGATTTGGTTAGCCACTACGAGTGAAACGGAGAGATAAAGGACACAACCCTAGGTGCTGCGGCAGGGAGGTCCCACCACGTACCTAGAAGCTCTAAAGAGTCTTCTCCTCCAAAACCACGAATGGCCGAGCTCGGTACTAGGTAGGCACTTGTTAGGGAAGATTCTTGTCGGTCAAAGAGGGGGGGGGGGGGGTGTGCATCTCTGATTTTTACAAGTGCCATTCCTGGTACCCCTGGGGGTCTATTTATAGACAAATCCTAAAGGGGGGGGGGGAGCAGATGGCTATCCCTGAACCCCTAGAGTTGGTTTTTTAGACACGACAATAGGTTGGCGAGCAGGCAAGGACCTTAGATCTAACTGGCGAGTTGGTTGGCTAAGTCGCCTATAGGCGAGTAGGCCCGAACTCACGACCTCCTCGCCTGGCCGGGCAGCGAACGTCGGGCAGGACTTTCCTCCTCGTCCAATACGAGTAAGTACCTTCTCGCATAACCAAAACTCTTGATCTTCCTTCGTCTTCTGGACAGTTGACTTTTGCCTTGACCTTTTGACCTTGACCTCCGCCTACGTGGACTTTAGATGGGCCCACCCTCGGAGAATGAGGGTTGTACACAATCCCCGCTCTTTGCGAGCAACGTAGTTGGTCGGAAAGAATCATCCAATCCTTATTTGACGAGCTTCTTCTGGAGGGAAACTTACCCACTCGGTAGGCCTAGGACCCCCGAAAGTCTATAAATAGAGGGGGATGGTCCTTCTTTGGCATGCCACTTTTTTAGAATTTACGAGATGCTGTCAGCCGAGCAGATGATCGCGAAGACCGAGCTGTTGTTGAAGTTGATGAAGAAGATGAAAAGCTCGGATACCCGCAAGAGAAAAAGAGGATCCTCTGATCGTCGCCTTAGCCCTTTGGCCGAGGAGGTTCCGCGGGCGAATCCGGCGACCTCCGCACCTGAGCCTTCCCTTGCGCCATCGACTGTTGAGAGATTGGGGGACGAAGTTCCTCGATCAACTGCCGAGGAGGAACCCCTAAACACTCACCCGGACCCTCTCCGAGAGAGTAAGCGTCTTCTCGAGATACCGCGATTTTTTGTGCTGACGTTTTGTTGATGCCGACGTTTTTTTGCAGATGAGCCCTTAGCGGAGGTGAACATACAGACATCCCCGCTTGAAGGGAGAGTAGGTGCCGAGCACCTACCGCCTCCACCGGTCCTTCCTGCAGGGATTCTCCCTGAGCGAGAACCTTCTCGGCCACCATCACCTATTCCTAAGCCCGTGCCGGGCGGAAACCGGATACTGCTGAGGAATTCCCAGGTCGTCCTTTCTGGGGGAAGGGGAGAGGGAGGATCTTCATCGGTTGTCCCCACGACTCAGCTTCCTCGGCGTCCTGACAGCGGGCCGTCATCCAATAACGGACAGGGTGGGCGCTCAGGGGGTCGGCATACTCCTCGATGCTCGCCTTCTCCTCGCCGATCTCCTCGGCAAAGGCTCAGTCCTCGACGGACTCCATCTCCCCGTCGGGTTGCCTCTCCTCCTCGCCGGGACGTTCCTCGACGATCACCTTTGAAAGTGGAGGTCAGATCTTAAGTTACTCTAGAGGGGGGGGGGGTGAATAGAGTATTAAAACTTTTTGTTTAGTTTTATAGCGGAATTTAAAATACTGAGTAAGTATATGTGTAATCAGTGTGAGTTAACGATAAAGACAAAAGTAGTAAAAAGCACACAACACAAGCACATAGAAATAAGCAAGCACAGAAGACACAAGGAGCTATAGTAGTTCCCCAATAAATCTGGGTACGTCTACTCTTCTACCACCCTTGGTAGGAATCCACTAGGAGGGTTGATAAGGTGCCCATGCACCAAGGGTTTTTTGATAAGGTGTCCACACACCAATAAGCTTTTGATAAGGTGCTTAAGAACCACACATGGATTTTTTGATAAGGTGTCTTGCCACCACTGGGTAAACTTTTTAAGGGAGTATTAACCCTGTACAGGATGAGATAAAAGGTTTAGAGTGTTCTTCTCTGTCAATGATCTGAGAGAAGATAAAAGGTGTTGAATCAGAAAGCTCCCCCTGTCTGATGAGAGTTGATGACAGCTTTTTGGACAGAGCTTTCTCAAACAGAAGTCTTTGTAGCAGATTATTTGGAAGAAATTAATCTTCAGAATGTTGTTGCTCTTGAAAGACTTTATCTTGCAGCAGATCTGAGAGATTGAATCTTGTTCTCGGAATGAAGAGGATGCTGCCTTGATGAGGAAGAATGCTGGAAAGAATAATATATTTTCTTCTTCCTCTTAAACTTCTTCTGTTCTCCTTGTTTTTGGTTGATGATCTCCTCCTTTTTTTGATGGATTGTCTGTTTTCAAATTCAAATCCTCTGTCTATTTAAGGAATATATTTTTCTGACTTAAATCCTTCTTGGAACTAGGTAGCCACCCAAAAACGACTTTGGCAGGTCCTTTCAATTCCTTTTGTCGAGAAAGATGCCTTGGCATTAAATGTCAACGGCTATTCTTCTTCTTGGAATAGAAGGAATATAATGATATAATAAATAAGAAAGATATCCTTACATGGCTGCCTGAATACGTCCAAGGAGAAATAAATATATCCGTTATTCTGCTGATTTGAGTTCAGAGAACTGACATCCACCGAGAATATTAATCTGAACATCAGAGAGGAATTTGTCGAGCGCTGGCTAGAATTCGTCGACCGCTGCCAGTCATTTGTCGAGCGCTGGCAATAGAATTCGCCGAGCGCTGTTAGCTATTTGTCGAGCGCCGCTCAGAAAATGTCGAGTGCTGGAACTGTGAATTTCTTCAGTCTGCTGGAAACAATTTGTCGAACGAATCTGGTCATTCGTCGAACACCACTCGCCATTAGTTGAGCTTGAATTTTCCTAAGTTCTGACTAATCTAATCAGCCTAAAACTAGACCCTAAGACTATACAATGGGGTCAATACAGATTCTAATCAACATATAGTGATCCTAGCCCAAATTAGTAATAGGGTTGTTCCAACAATCTCCCCCTATTTGGGTTAGGATACTATTTGACAAATAATTGAATAAATACAGCAGAAAGTATAATCAACAGAGAAAAAATGAAATGAAATATATCTGATAGATTAAAATAGATCATCAGATAAGATAAAAGTAAAATGCTCTGTGTTTAGAAACTTTACATTCATAAACAAGCAAACACTTAAGACTTTTTGTCCTGAGAAGGTGGCTTGAATATGATCTTCCTGTTAGGATCTTCTGATTTCTTTTTGCTGATAAACAGATCTTGAGCTCCAATGATTTTCTGTTCTTTGACATGAGGGATAAATGCTTCTGGGTGCATATCAATATATTCCTCAGCATTGAATGCTTTAATTGGTTTGTATTTTTCAAGTTCTTTTCTTCTGTATTCTGACATGTTTGAGATATTTGAGAAGTCTTTGCCTTCTGCTTTAGCTTTGTTAATCTGTGCAGATGCAATTGTTTCTTTCAGTCATGCCATCTGACAGATTTTCTCTTCTTCTGGATCTGGAAAGTAATTAATATCTTCTGAATTATTTTTATCTTGAGTGACCTTTTGAGGTACTTTATCTCTGTGAAGAGATCCATCAGAAATGTGAAGTTTGTATTCTGAAGATATTTGGGGTGATGTAATGGTTTGACCCTCTTGTAAAGCAAGTGCAGATTTCTTAGAAGGAGGAGCACTGGCTGATCCAGAGGTTTGAGGACCACTAGAACTACCAGGTCTCCCTGATTATTGAGAGCTTTGCTTCTGATAAGAGAATGATACACCTGCTGATCCTGCTGCACCAGCTGCTGGAGGAGGAGGAGGAGGATGATTGTGCTTGACGGGTTTGTCAGGGATGTAGCCAGTCTTCTTGAATTTCTTCCTCCAGCTGTTCTCATTTCTGGAGAGCTTCATCCAGTGAGGAGTTTTCTCATCAAGAGGAACATTATACAAAATGTACAAAGGAATGTCATTCTTTGGATTTGGAGGCTTGGGAGTAGCCTTTGACTTAGCTGTTCTTTTCTTTCTTTTCTTTGAGAATGTATCATCAGAATCACTGTTGTCATCATCATCATCTTCAGAGTCAGAAGAGGAGATTGGCTTATTATATAAATCATCAATTCTTTTGATTGCTTCACGAGCCTTTAATCTTTCTTCTTCAGCTTTGTCAAACTCTGCATCTGCTTCTTTCCAGATTTCATCAAAACTTGGCATTGGTTCTTTATTCCATACAGGAATTGGAGGTGAAGAAGTAATTTGTGAGGCTGTTGCATCTGGTGGAGTGGGGTGATCTGGTGTATCGTCAAGGAATTCTGCATGATCATCTTCATATTCTGCAGAATGATCCTTCATTAGAATGTCTTGATCAGTGGATGAAGGAATAGAGGAGATGTAATTTTGTATGATATCAGAATGAGTCTTCTGAGGAAGGCATATCAGAGCCTTTGATAAATCCTCTATGTATACTTTTGGTGATACCCTTGAAGTATATGTGACATCAAATTTTGATAATAAACTATATAGATCACAGGATGGATGAATGCATAAACATGAATGCATATTTATTTCTTCTATAACTTGTGTATCTGATATTATACATGAATCAATCATATCTGTATCAAAAGCTGTAACTTCTGTATCTTCTGGAGTGTCTTTTGTTTCTGGAGCTTCTTCATAGGACATCTCCCCCTGCCTAGCTTCAGGACATCCTGAATCTAGGCCCCTAGAAGAAGGGACAGCAGTAGAGGAAGGAAGAGAAGCTATCTTAGCAGATAGAGTAGAAATTGCCTGAAGAACTGGAGCAAATTTTGCATCCAGGAGTTGGCTTATTTTAGGAAGGATATGATCAAAAACCTGATCAGCAATGGAGGAGAGATTGAGGGATGGATAATCTGGTGGATGAATATAGGATGGTTGTGAAGTGGATGGAGATGAGATTGGAGGAATTAGAGAGATATTGCTGATGTTGGTAGTATGTGTGGGAATTTCTGGATGGATTGGACTAGGAGAATGAGTGGGTGAATGATATTCATTATGTATTGGAGATGGAGGTGTGGTAGGTAGTGGTTCTGGAGATAGAGGTGGAATATCATTGATGGGTGATATGGCAGTTGAAGGAGGTGGTGAAGAATGAGAATGTGCAGCAGATTGTTGAGCAGGTGGAGATGGGATATGAGAAGGAGAAGGATCTGAGGAAGGAGCTTCTTGAAGGGTAGAGGGAGTGACTTGATCAGTCCTTGTGTCCTCAGAGGTTTTCCTTTTCTTAGAGGCATCAGCCCTTGTATTCTTCTTAGGAATTACCCTATCCCATTTAGCAAAGAGTGCTGAGGTCAGCCTCTTGCTGGCATTTATGGTCATATTTGGTGACACCAAAAGGTCTGGATGCCTTTCCCGCAGAAAAATTCCTATAACTCTTCCAAAACTTACACTATCTTTAGAATTTTTCTTCTTAATCAATTCAAAAAGAATTGATCCCCAGTTGATTGTCTTCTTCTCCATCAAGGCCACCATCAACATGAATTGGTGCCTATTGATATAGTCATGCCCAGATGTCTTGCCCAGCAAGACTTTCCCAACAATGTCTGCTAAGAACTTGTAGTCCTGAGACAAGTTCTTTTTCAGAAGGTGGTTAGGGTTTCCAGTCAAATGGCCCATTTTGACTAAAGCTTCATCAAATTCATTTGAGCTTATGTCTAAGTCATCTTCACCATTCTCAAAACCAAAAATTTCAGAAAGGATGGTGGGAGAGAGAGAGACATGATGACCTGAGATTGTTCCCGACAAGCTTTCATCGACTGGTTTTGCAGTGTAAACCCATTCTCTTATCTCTGCAACAGCTATCTTCTGCCTGGTGCTTAGAAACTTCCTTAGATGTTGTTCTTCTAGCATTTGAAGAATATCATTGAAGATTTGGTCCGACTGTGCAAACGAGTCCATGTCAATGTCGAAACCTGCGTCAAACTTCATTCGGTGCAGAGAGGCCTGAAGAATCGCCATTGTTCCTGCAAAGAAAGTTGAAGATCAACTGCAGAGGGGAACTGGAGGGAAAGACGATTTCTGTAGGCGCAAAGCTTAGAATAAGATAAAATAAGGCTTATATAGAAGGGTCGAAGAATGAGGGCGCATTCGTAAACCACTGTTCGACAAAACCTAATAAAATTAGAAGTCGAAAAGGCTTTATTTCTTTGTCTGAAAGCATTCGACGAGAACATCTTTTTCGTCGACCATCGTTCGACAAATGAATTTCCTTAACTGACTCTGCGTTTAAGAGGTTTCATAGACCACCGTTCGACAAATGATTCAAATTTGTCGTTCTCCGTTCGACGAATTTGTGAGAAAAATAGAAATACTTAATTTTTAGCAGATTGAGTCTCCATCTATCATTCCTAGTTGATTTATAAAGAAGATGTGCTTCTTTTCATCCAAGGGCTTGGTGAAAATATCAGCTCTTTGCAAATCAGTAGAAATGAATTGTAGACAAATTTTGTTTTTATCCACATTGTCCCTAAGGAAGTGGTGCCTAATTTCTATGTGTTTAGTCCTACTATGGAGAACTGGATTTTGTGCAATAGATATTACACTAGTGTTGTCACAAAATATAACTGAATTATTTAAGTTGACATCATAGTCTAGGAGCTGATTTTGTGTCCATAATATCTGTGAGCAGCAACTGCCAGCAGCTAAGTATTCAGCTTCAGCTGTTGATGTAGACACAGATGTTTGTTTCTTACAAAACCAAGACACAAGCCTATCACCAAGAAACTGACAAGTTCCTGATGTGCTTTTCCTGTCTACCCTGCATCCAGCATAATCTGAGTCTGAGAATCCAGTTAATTCAAATTCAGATGCTGTTGGATACCAGAGTCCTAGATTAGGGCAACCCTTTATATATCTTAAAATTCTTTTTAGAAAAGTAAGATGAGATTCTTTAGGATTAACTTGAAACCTAGCACAAATGCATGTAACAAACATTATATCTGGCCTGCTGTCTGTTAAATAGAGTAGAGAGCCAACAATTGCCCTATACAATTTCTGATCAACAGGTTTCCCTGATTCGTCAGTATCAATAACAACATTATAGGCCATGGGTGTTTTCATAGTGGAAGAATCAGACATTCCAAATCTTTCACTAACTCCTTAGCATACTTAGATTGAGAGATGAAGATTCCTGATGGGGTTTGCTTCACTTGAAGACCAAGGAAGTATGATAATTCACCCATACTACTCATTTCAAATCTTGATTGCATTAGATTGGAAAATCTTTTGCACAAGTTTGAATCAGTAGATCCAAAGATAATGTCATTTACATATATTTGAACTAGTAGAGTTTGATTTTTATGTACTTTGTAAAATAATGTTTTGTCTACTATGCCTCTACAGAAATTGTTTTCCAAGAGAAAGTTAGCTAAAGTCTCATACCACGCTCTGGGAGCTTGTTTGAGACCTTAGAGAGCTTTATTAAGTTTAAATACATAGGAGGAATGAGTTGGAGAGATGAAACCTGGTGGTTGTTCCACATAGACTTCTTCTTTGATGTCTCCATTGAGAAAAGCACTTTTCACATCCATTTGATATACCTTGAACTTTTTGAATGCAGCAAAGGCCAAGAAAATCCTTATAGATTCAAGCCTTGCAACAGGGGCAAATGTCTGATCATAATCTATGCCTTCTTCCTGTGAATATCCTTGAGCTACCAATCTTGCTTTGTTTCTCACAATATTGCCTTGATCATCAAGTTTGTTCCTGAAGACCCACTTGGTGCCAATAACTGGATGGCCTTTTGGTCTTGGAACCAAATCCCAAACCTTATTTCTTTCAAACTGGTTGAGTTCCTCTTGCATTGCAAGAATCCAATTTGGATCTTGTTCTGCATCTTTTATGGTTTGAGGTTCAACTTGTGATAGAAAACAAGTATGCATCTGATTTTGGTGTAGTTGATGCCTTGTTTGAACACCTGCTGTGATATCACCAATCACTTGTGAAATTGGATGATCTCTAACTGTGATGTGGTCAGCAGTTGGAGTTGATTCAGCAGCAGTATCCACATTGGGAATTTGTTCAGCTATTACATCCTGTGGAGGATGTTCTGCTGTTACTTGATTCAGGTAATCAACAAGATCTGGACGATCTTCTTCTTCACTATCTTCAAGAGTTTGAGGTAATGGATGCAGTGAATCTCCTGTCTTGTAGATTTAACCCTTTAAGCTCTTCATATAGAGCTGGTACCTGCAAAGTGTTCTTGGTAGAAGAGTTCTTCTCCTTGTAAAACATGTTAGTTTCATCAAAGGAAACATGCATAGACTCTTCTATTTTAAGAGAATATTTGTTAAATACCCTATATGCTTTGCTAACTATTGAATATCCTAAGAAGATTCCTTCTTCAGATTTTGGTTCAAATTTTCTAAGGTACTTCTTATCATTGTTATGAACAAAACATCTACATCCAAAAGTTCTAAAATAATCAACTTTAGGTTTCTTCCCTTTAAGCAATTCATAGGGAGTTTTACCCTTAAGTTTGTGTATCAAACTTCTATTCAGAACATAATTTGCTGTGCTAACAGCCTCAGCCCAAAAAGATAGGGGTAAGTTAGCATCTGCAAGCAATGTTCTTGCTGATTCAATTAGAGTTCTATTCTTCCTTTCAACTACCCCATTTTGTTGAGGAGTTCTAGGAGCTGAGAAGCAATGCCTGATACCTTCCATCTCATAGAATTCTTGCATGAGAAGAGACTCAAACTCAGTCCCATGATCACATCTGATCAATGCAACTACAGTAGAGTACTCAATCTGTATGCTCTTAAGAAAGTCTGTAAGAACTTTAAAGTTATTTGACTTTTCTCTCAAAAAGAACACCCAAGTGAATCTAGTGAAGTCATCTACAATAACTAGAGTGTAAGACTTCCCCCCTAAGCTCTTTATTGCTATAGGTCCAAAAAGGTCCATATGTAGCAAGTATAAGATTCTAGGTGAATCACTTTTAGATAATGATTTAAAGCTGTTTTTGGTTTGCTTACCTAATTGACATGCCCTACAAAGACTTTCTTTCTTATATGATCCTGATGGTAAGCCTCTAACAAGATTATCCTTAGCTAGTTTAGCAATGGTACTGTGGTTTACATGTCCTAATCTTTTATGCCATAATTCACTAGATTTGCTTAGCTCATTAAATAAACAAATTTCTGATTTAAATGAGTTGAAATTTACTAAATATATATTTCCTTGTCTAATTCCTGATAGAACAACAACATTATCAGATGATTTAAAGATGCATTCTGATTTATTAAATGTTACCTGATAACCTTCATCACATAACTGACTTATGCTGATGAGGTTGTGCTTTAGACCCTTGACATAGGTTACTTCCTTGAATGTCACTATTCCAACTTTAATTTGACCATAGCCTTTGGTTTGCCCACAGTTGGAGTCTCCAAAGATCACCTTGGGTCCAAGTTTTGCCTTGTAGTTGTTCAGGTTGGCCTTGTTCGCTGTCATATGCTTTGAGCAGCCACTGTCCAAGTACCATTTTTGATTTAATCTTGGATAGCTGTGTACCTGCAAAGACAAAAAAATAAACTAGTTGTTTTTGACCCAGACTACCTTGGGTCCTTTTATGTTACCACAAAATTCAGAGATAAATGTCATTTCAGGCTGATCCTTATAGCCTTGTGGATGATATCTCCTTGGAGGTATAGTCCACTCAGTAAAAGGATTTTTAGTATATTTAGGATTAGAATTCTTAGAGTTTTCTGTATAGTGTTTGTTCGAGGAATTTGAATAAATTCGTCGACTACTATTCATATTATAACTATACTGAAAGTCTGTTCTCAGTTTTCGTCGAGCCTCGTTCGACAGATTTGAATCCTTTTGTCGAGCTTCGTTCGACGAATTCTTCTGAATTCTCTTATCCTTAACAGACATGCTTGAAATGTCTTTATTTCTTTCTGCAGCCTCTTTGCTTTTAGCAGAAATGAATTTTATGGGTGTGGAGAGGATGTTTCTCTTAATCAGAGATGGCTCACTTGATGAAGCACCCAAGCCCAGTTTGCTATTGTTAAATCTAGCTTTCACAGTGCTTGTGATGTCCATCAGTTTGATACTTCTCCCATTGAGGGATTCTTCAAACTCTTTGGCTTCAGATAACTTATTCTCAATAGTAGTAATGTGTTCTCTGGAGGCAGCCAAATCTTTCTTAAGATTTGCATTCTCTTCACTTATATTGTTCATTTCAACTAACTTATTTCTGAGAGAGATTAATTCTTTCTCAGATTTTATTAAGTCTTGGCAAAGAATTTTGAAATCATCTTTGAATTCCATAGAAGTAAAATCAAAGTTAGATAATACCTGATCAATATCATCTTCTGTTTCTGATTCTGATTTCTCTTCATCAGAATTGTTGGTTGAGGCATTGATTGCCATCATGCAAAATTTTTTTTCTTCTTCATCATCACTGGAGCTGGGTGATGATGCTGATTGTGACTCATTGTCTGAGTCATAAATATCCATTAAGCATTGGCTGTTTTCTTTTGTTTCTTCTTCATCAGAAGAACAGGATGAAGATTCTGATTCTGATTCTGTTTCACTCTAGGATGTTGCTACAAATCCTCTTCCCTTCTTTTTGTGAGAGTGAGAGGAAGATTTGCTGGAGCCCTTCTTTTCTTCCTTTTCTTTTCTTCTTTCCTTCTTGTCCTTCTTGTGTTGAATCTCTGGACATTCAGGAGCAATGTGTCCTGGTTTCCTGCAACCAAAACATATAATTTCATTAGAGTGATTTTTGTCATACCTTGGCTTGTCATGACTTCTGGATAGCTGTTTTCTGATGTCTTTCTTAGCCATCTTGTAGAATCTTTTGGCAAACAGATTCATAAAATCCTCTTTGTCAGGAGCTTTTCCTTTATCTTCTGCAGCCTTGAAGGCTATGCTTCTTTCCTTCTTGGGTGCTGGGGATGAAGTAGATTCTTCAGCTTCCATAGTTTTGATGAGCTGCTCATAAGACTTGAGCTTGCCCAACAAAGCTTCAGTGGTGATCTCATTGAGACTTCTGGCTTCCTTGATTGGCCAGATTCTGGAGTCCCATGTGCTGGGGAAGCACATAAGAATTTTGTCATTAATCTCTGTGAGTGAGATCACTTTGTCTAGAGACTTCAGCTCATTTATTATGAGGCTGAGCCTATTGTACATATCAACAACATTTTCTGATTCTCCCTTCTTGAAGTTCTCATATTGAGAGATCAGGTGAGATCTTCTATCTTTTCTTTCATCTGCTGAGCCTGCCACCATGTTGTTGAGAGATTCCCAAATTTCTTTTGCTGAGGTGCACTTAACAACCTTCTGGAACATGTCATCTGACATAGTTAGGGCCAGAATGTTCATGGCCTTTGCATCTGCATTTCTCTGCTTTTTTTGAGCTTC
Source organism: Dactylorhiza incarnata (assembly GCA_033032865.1). Classification (NCBI taxonomy): domain Eukaryota; kingdom Viridiplantae; phylum Streptophyta; class Magnoliopsida; order Asparagales; family Orchidaceae; genus Dactylorhiza; species Dactylorhiza incarnata. The sequence continues at coordinate 1,311,596 of JAWHQI010000352.1, read as the reverse complement.
AGTCCACTCAGGAGGTGGAACAGCAGTATTGTCTGTTGTTGCTGCAGTACTAGCTGATGCTGTAGGTGCTGGAGGCCCTGTTAGAATAACATTAACAATCTCTTCATCAATAGAGTTCATATAAAGCCTAATCCTTGCTTTCCATAGTGCAAACTTATTGAGAATGCACATAGGAGGTCTTGTGCTGGAAAATTCCTTGTTTTGTGCCATGAGTTTTAAATAAGATAAAGTTTGAGAGAAGGAAACAGATTAAGATCTGGTTGATCTTTGTGATTCAGGTGTTATCCTGTAAAGAATCAACACCCCTCTGATACCAATTGAAAGTGGAGGTCAGATCTTAAGTTACTCTAGAAGGGGGTGAATAGAGTATTAAAACTTTTGTTTAGTTTTATAGCGGAATTTAAAATACTGAGTAAGTATATGTGTAATCAGTGAGAGTTAACGATAAAGACAGAAGTAGTAAAAAGCACACAGCACAAGCACACAGAAATAAGCAAGCACAGAAGACACAAGGAGCTATAGTAGTTCCCCAATAAATCTGGGTATGTCTACTCTTCTACCACCCTTGGTAGGAATCCACTAGGAGGGTTGATAAGGTGCCCAGGCACCAAGGGGTTTTTGATAAGGTGTCCACACACCAATAAGCTTTTGATAAGGTGCTTAAAAACCACACAAGGATTTTTTGATAAGGTGTCTTGCCACCACTGGGTAAACTTTTTAAGGGAGTATTAACCCTGTACAGGATGAGATAAAAGGTTTAGAGTGTTCTTCTCTGTCAATGATCTGAGAGAAGATAAAAGGTGTTGAAGCAGAAAGCTCCCCCTGTCTGATGAGAGTTGATGACAACTTTTTGGACAGAGCTTTCTCAAACAGAAGTCTTTGTAGTAGATTATCTGGAAGAAATTAATCTTCAGATTGTTGTTGCTCTTGAAAGACTTTATCTTGCAGCAGATCTGAGAGATTGAATCTTGTTCTCGGAATGAAGAGGATGCTGCCTTGATGAGGAAGAATGTTGGAAAGAATAATATATTTTCTTCTTCTTCCTCTTAAACTTCTTCTGTTCTCCTTGTTTTTGGTTGATGATCTCCTCCTTTTTTTGATGGATTGTCTGTTTTCAAATTCAAATCCTCTGTCTATTTAAGGAATATATTTTTCTGACTTAAATCCTTCTTGGAACTAGGTAGCCACCCAAAAATGACTTTGGCAGGTCCTTTCAATTCTTTTTGTCGAGAAAGATGCCTTGGCATTAAATGTCAACGACTATTCTTCTTCTTGGAATAGAAGGAATATAATGATATAATAAATAAGAAAGTTATCCTTACATGGCTGCCTGAATACGTCCAAGGAGAAATAAATATATCCGTTATTCTGCTGATTTGAGTTCAGAGAACTGACATCCACTGAGAATATTAATCTGAACTTCAGAGAGGAATTTGTCAAGCGCTGGCTAGAATTCGTCGACCGCTGCTAGTCATTTGTCGAGCGCTGGCTATAGAATTCGTCGAGCGCTGTTAGCTATTTACCGAGCACCGCTCAGAAAATGTCGAGTGCTGGAACTGTGAATTTCTTCAGTCTGCTGGAAACAATTTGTCGAACGAATCTGGTCATTCGTCGAACACCACTCGCCATTAGTTGAGCTTGAATTTTCCTAAGTTCTGACTAATCTAATCAGCCAAAAACTTGACCCTAAGACTATACAATGGGGTCAATACAGATTCTAATCAACATATAGTGATCCTAGCCCAAATCAGTAATAGGGTTGTTCCAACAACCTTCTCCTCCTCGTCATCAACCGAGGGCGGCACCTGTGCGGGCAGGTATATTTATCGGTGCTATCTTTAGGTGGTTCTTTTTCTAACTCGCCATCTTCCAGCCCGTGCCACGTCTCCGGGGTCTGCTTTTATTGAGGCGCTCGAACTTCCTACTCGCGAGTACAGGACGAAGATGGCCTCCGCCTACCTCGACCTGGAGATAAAGGTGGATATGTTGCTGGCCTACGAGGTTCATCGGCGAATAACCTCGCTTGAAGGATGCATCTCAAATATCGAAGGATTCGAGCATCGGCTACAGATGGCAGAGGGAAAGAACTATCTCGTTACCGAGTTGGACAGTTGGATGGTCGGCATAGAACATCGCTACGAGGCGCTGAGGACGGAAGTGCGTAGCCTTCGTGCGAGTATTGGGTCCCTTGGGATGTTGAATCGTATGGAGGAGCACATCCGGCTTGGCGAGGAATTCTTGGCGAGAGCGAATGAGTAGATGGCCTTCGCGCGCCAGCTGGGATTCAACGGGCGGCTTGGTGCAACCTCGGATAGGCGCGGCGATCCTCATGTCAATTAGGATTGCTTGTTGATTTGTATTTTTAGAACATCATTCTGCGAGTATTGTAATAATCTCGAATGTCTGTGTGCTGTGGCTTTAAATCGTATTGCTTGATCGCGTTTATGTTGACTTTGTCTTCTGCTGGACTTTCATGTGTTTTTCTAGATCGTCGCTTAGACGCGAGAAGTGTGGGCAGCACTCCGCGTATAAGGTATTTTGTGCGACTTCGGAGTTAGCGAGTAGGTAGAAACCTCGCACGAACTTTCGTCGCCCCCCCCCTTTTCCTTTCCTGTTGCCGATTTCTATAAATAGGGGGGTAGGGGTCCAAAATCGGCGCCCTTTCTCGAACTTCTTCAATTGCCTTTCCTTCTCGTTTCTTTCTTCCTACTCGCTGAGATTGTTGGAAATTGCATTCACAATTACCTTGATTTGTGAGAAGTCACCCTTAAACTAAGATTGAATTGCTTTTGTATTTGATATGCTTTTCTAGTATTGTCTTGCAGATTATCATGGCTAAGTGTAAGCCAATGTCAGGTCACAATGGGTCTGCAAACACAGTTTCATAAAATGTAATCCCTCATTATATGAAACATGGTGATGACTCATGTGTGATCACACTATTGGGGTACACTTCTTTTTCAAGACTATTGAAGACTTTGGAGTGCGGCTGCAGCATGTGTTCAAGAGAAGAAAAAAAATTTTTGTGAAACAAATTTTTCCTAAGGATATGTCTCGAGAGATCAGACATGTCTCGAGAGATCGTGGTTGTCTCGAGAGATCTTAAGTCTGAATTCTTTGCAATGTCTCGAGAGATCATCGAGTTCTTGAGACATCCCTTTCCTGCTCTCTCCGTTTTGTGTCTCGAGAGATCCCTTATGTCTCGAGACTTCTGTCCGTAAATTTTCTGTTTCGATTTCTCTGTTCTGGACGGATCGTGATCGCCCCTTCTCGTTTCTAACGGCTATTTTGAGTATGTTTAAGACCGATTTAACCCTAAATTGCTCCTCTCCATATATATAGGATTGTTTTAAGAGAAGAAAAAAAATCGTTCTAAACCCTAATCTCTCTCCCGATCAAAAAGAACGTGAAAAACGCCGCTCGCCGTCGTCTACGATTGGAGATCGTTCTACTCTTTGGAGTTGCCAATTTCTATCAAGAAGGGTTCGATTGATCCATACTCAGGTTCTACAATCTCTATTGGATCGTTTCGGATTGCCAAAGACAGATTTGAAGGATCGTTGTTCTTCCTCATCGTTCTCAAAAGCCATTCAAGAAGAAGGAAGAAAACGCATCTGTTATTCAGATCTGGTTTAGTATTGTTCAAACCCTTTTCAATCTATTGTAGGAGTTATTATCTCCGAGTTGTAGGAGTTGTTCTCCGAGTTGTAGGAGAGGTTGTTCTCCGAGTTGTAGGAGAAGTTTTCTCCGAGTTGTAAGAGAGGTTCTCTCTGAGCTTGTAGGAGTTTGACTCTGAGACTGTAGGATCGCTCTTGATCCGAGATTTAGTGAGTAGTCAAGTCTAGCTGTGGTGCTAGATTGGCGAGGCCGGCAGTGGAGTACCCAAGTACGGGGAACCACTATAAATTCCTGGTGTTATCTGTGGCTGTGATTAATTTTGTGTGCTGTGCTTTACGTTTAATTTTTAATTCCGCAAAAGACGTAGAGATCACCTATTCACCCCCCTCTAGGTGATTTAGGTAGGCAACTAGATACTTCAGAGATGACGCCTTCTTTGGAAGCTGAGGCCCGTCGCTTGACTTATGCCGAGAATTTTATCGCACATAAGTTCAAGAAACCCATTACTCGCGCGGACGATCTGGAGAGATTCGTCCATCAACACCTTGCGCAAGGCTTCCGGGTCGGCCTTCCCGCTCCCCATGAGCGGATCAACACCTTCTCAGAGGGCAAGCTCGCCTTCTCCCTGTCGCACTTCGAGGTCGGCCTGCGCCTTCCTCTCTGGCCTGAGTTCTGCCAGATCCTTCGATACTATGACTGGGTCCCCGCCCAGATCAATACGAATGGGGTAGAGATCATCATTGGCTACCTCTGTTTCGTTCGCAGCGAGAAGATCGCTTTCAACATGGACGTCTTTCGAAAGATCTTCTACATGGGAGCGACCAAGGACGGGGTGATTTTCTTCGGCAGCCATCACTGCAAGGTGGTTGGGACTTCGAACAAGGTCCATCGGTGGAGTGAGAAGTTCATCTTCGTCACTAGTGACTTCTCGCACATACCAAATCGCCCTCAACAGAGACCTTCTGGGGCGCTCGCCACTCCATCGCTCCGGGGCCGGCGCGAGGAACTTTTCCTCGCCTTGAAGAGCAAGAATCTCGATATTGAGTTCTGGCGAAGGAACGTGGACCACCTCGCCTACGTGCAGCCTGGCGAGGGTAACATTCTATAGTTGCCGAAAAAGCGCCCTTACCTTTGTTTCTCCGTCTAACAACAGTCTTCAGGTTGCCGACATCTTCCATCAACGGCTCTTCCTGTGGGGGGTCAGACCCCACCTCCTTGATCTCCCACGGTCGATCCAGCGACAATGCAACATGGCGAGGAGGAGGAAGGCGAGCAGGGATCTCCTTTTTAGGAGATTCCTTCTGGGGTCGGCGAAGCGACCAAGATCCTTTGCGCAGCTGGATGGCGGGCCGAAGGCGAACCACCGGCGATCAAGAAAATGAAGAGGAAGGAGGTTGCCCGCCGCGTGGAGGAGGAGCGAGCTCGCGAGGAGGAATATAGCGTCCCTGAGAACCATCCCAACTTTGGGCAGGGTTCGCTGAATAGGGGCTTGGATGGCGAGCCGCTGATCACCTGGAGCAGGGTGCTCAGCGAGGTGAACTTAAGCACTCTCCTGCCTTCGTGGAGCGAGGATGAGGTTCCGAATGACGATGCCTTCAGCGTCTTGTTCGGGCTTTATGGTCGCGATGATGCGAAGGTTCTGCAGGACGTTTCTCCCCGCTTTCTTGCCGACCAGGGATCGCGGGAAATGCTGCGGGCTTCAGAGTTATTACATCAAACCGCACAAAATCTTCTCGGCTCTGAATTGGAGCTCGCGCTTCATCGGAAGCTCACGATGGAGGCCGAGAAGAGGGTGGACGACGCTCTAAGGCGCGCCAAGGCGGACGAGGATAAAGCCGAGTCCAGTCGGAGCTTCGAGGTGGTCTTGGTACTTTACGCGAGCTGAGATTGAAACCCGCTCTCTTTTCTTCATAACTTCTAACCTGTCCTTCTCGCATCTACAGGAAGAGCACTTGGTGGCGGCGGAGATGATATCCAAGCTCAAGTGCGACCTGCGGGCGAGCCAAGTCTTGCTGGAGGCGTCGCAGGTTCGTAACACCGAGTTGGAATCGAGGATGGCTGCACTTTCCTTCTCGGAAGCCGGACCTTCTCGCCGAACTCCTGGATCATTCATGACGTCGCAGGAGCTCTCATGTCTTTGACGAGAGATTGCCCTAGCCGCCGGGGACTTAGTTTTCACGAAGCTTTCGGTGGCCGGCTTGCTGGTTCCTGGGGCGGAAAGCTTGACGACGGAGGGGCTTCTGTCAGACATCTTGAATGCCAGCGAGGAGGAAGACAATGAGGAAGAGAACGAGTCGGATTTAGCTGACTATGCTCCCTCGCCTAAGTGAACCTTTTGTTATTTGACAGTTTTGATGCTTCTCGCAGCTCTGCGAGCATATTTTTGTTAGATACCATTCCTTTTGATAGTAATATTTATTTGCTTGGTGAATCTTCCTTGTGCTGGTGTGATGTCTCTAGGCTCATAGGCTCGCTTGTGTATGTTTGCTTGTCCTCCTCGTCAGGACGACTTAGGATAAGATTGGATTTGCCGACTATCTGCCTTGCTCGCTCCTTCACCCCGCTCGTCTATATCTTGGATACTTTCCAAAACCAACTACTCGCACTCAAACTCGCGAGTTAGTTTCCTACTCACAAGCTGGCTGCCGAGAAGGGACCGTTGGATAGGAGAAGACGGTCGGGGCCAAGGGGACTTATATTCCCGATAGCCTTCCTTCTAGTGCGAAGCTGGTGCTATTGAAGAGAATGACTTAGTAGGGAATGACTGTCAGGGAGGTTCCAGAGGAGCACCTTCCAAGGGAACACAACATCCCAAGGTCTCCATCCTGCTGTTGAAGGGGTCGACATAGTAGGGAATGACTGTCGGGGAGGTTCCATAGGAGCTCCTTCCAAGGGAACACAACATCCCAAGGTCTCCATCCCACTTGGATGCTGAATGTCGACCCAACCTGTTCCCTGCTCCTCAACAATTGAACGGGGAGTTAAGCACACTTAAGCATATTAACTTATACGGTCGGAGGAAAATAATTGGAAATGATTCACTTCGTGATGGGCTCTCAGCCCTCGAGGGTACACAACACCTTTATTCAAGGGTCCCCTGATCGGTTAAGTCGATCATCTCTTCGTCGAATTGGGAGGTCGGCGTCCAGACTTCTTCCTGATAATCTCTCCTGTCGGATGAGAAATGCAGTCAGTGGGAACCGCAGCCAACGTGCAAGGGGGGAGCTGATCTCGGCCGTCATTACAGAGGCTTGGACTTAAGGGAACACACAACCGAGGCACTGTCCCATCATCCGTTCTGGGTTTTACGAGAATCAAGTCGGAGGCCAGTTTCCCAACCTGACTAGGAGATCGACTTCACCTGCTTTCTTCTTTTAAGGCTTGCTATTATGAAAAATCTTCCTCATCCCTTGTTTCAGGGGGTTTTATTTTTAAGCAATCAATTTACAGGAGAGAAAGGTATACATCCCTTCTTAGGGATAAAACCTCTTTAGATCATCGCCGCTCCATGTATTCCCCAAGAGCTCCCCTTCCTGATTCTGTAAGCGATACCTGTTAAAATTTTTGATTGGACCGTTTAGGAGTAAGCAGGAGTTGTATCAACAAGAGTTATAACCAAACAACCACAATGCCAAACATCAACACAAGAAATCTTTATTGAAACAGAACTGCTTTACAATGCGAGGTATACATGGCGAGACATGATTCATCAGAATCACGGAGACGAGAAGAACAAAACACACCAAAAAGCAAAGCTGGTGGCTAGACAAGCTCAGACCGCACAAGCCACACCACTCCAGAACTCGCCCGGCTTGCCCTGAGATCGCACGAACAGAAACCGGACAGACTGCCAGCACTGCAATACCGCACCTCAGACCGCACGAACTGAAGCTTATTGGAACAAAGAACTGAAGCTGTTGCCAGACCGCAACTTAGACCGCCTAACCGCTGAAGGTCGCCTGATCCCTGAGTCCGCTGCGAACAGCACAAGAACACAGTAACCCAGCTCGCTGACAGACCGCAGACGAACTGTTTATTCGAGCCACCGGAAATCACCAAGGAAGGAGACCGCACTCTGCTGACCGCAATCCTGCGAACACAACAAAGGTTAACTCGCATCCAAGTCGCGCAAACTCAAACTTGAGACCGCAAGAACAATCCGGGCTCTGGTTCTTACAGTTCTTGTTAATAATGACGGGCCATGCACCCCTATTTATAAGCGGGTGGACGGATGTCGTCACCGCACAAACTAGGATATAGTCACCACCCATCAGATCGCGAACGGTCTTAAAAGACAGACCGTGCGAACAGACCTCTTGGACGATCACCCGACCAAGATGCAGATCAGCAAACAAGATCGCGCACAGGCCGTGCGAACACGAGACCGTGCACAAGCCGTGCGGTCTCAACAACGCTCCTTCCTTAGATCATCAGGAGCAAGCTAGAACCATCTGGTCGACTTCAACCAAGTCGCCAGATCACCAATATAGACCGCCCGGGTAGACGGTTGTATAGGAACAACCCGCCCAGTCTTCCAATAAGGGGGCCAGGCAAACCAGCAGATCTTCTTGGAAACAACCCGCATCTACCAAGAGCAGACCGCCCAGAAGGAGACCGGAAACAACCCGCAACAGGTCGCCAACGACCAAACCCAAGAAGCAAGCTGACCGATCTCACCAGATCGCCAGAACCAAACCGCCAGAGCACCACGTAGACCGCGCGGTCTCTGCGGTCTCCATCCTTCAGACCGGCTGGACTCCCTTCCACTTCACTTCAACAATTTCAACACTCCCCCTTGAAGTGGGAAGTGGAAACTAGCCCGAGCAACCCCCTTAACCGAGTAAACGGTCCCTTCGCCAGCGGCTTTGTGAAGATGTCAGCGACATTGTCCGCACTCCGAACATGCTCGACCATAAGAGATCCTCCCAACACCTTTTCACGAATGAAATGGTGCTCAATCTTTATATGCTTGGTCCTCGCGTGACAGATTAGATTGTTGACCAGCTTGAGAGCACTCTCATTGTCCCCGCGTAGCATAGTGAGACCTCGAACGTCCTGATGAACGTCCTCTACCAACCTCCTGAGCTAAACGGCTTCCTGAGCTGCCAAGGCCGAAGCCTTGTACTCCGCTTCCGTGGTAGATACGGACACCGAGTCTTGCTTCTTGCTGCACCAAGAGATAGCTGTGGGACCCGTCATAAAGACATAACCAGACGTTGATCTCCGATCATCTACGTCTCCCCTATAATCAGCATCCATGAAACCATGCAACTCCAAGCTTGACCCTCTCCTATATAGGAGACCCAAATCAGAGGTCGACTTCACATACTTCAAGATGCCTCTTGCCGCCAGAAGATGAGGTATCCGTGGTTCCGCCATGTACCGACTCACCTTGCCAACTGCATAAGCAATATCTGGCCTTGTGATCGTCAAGTAGATCAAACTCCCAACCAGAGCTCGGAACACCAATGGTTCAGATAAAACTCTCCCCTCATCCTTCCGAAGCTTATGATGTTGCTCCAGAGGTATAGAGCGGCTCTTCCCTTCCTCCATGCCGAATCGTTGAGCAATCCGCTCCGCATAGCCAGCCTGAGAAATGAGCACTCCGCTCTCCCGCCTCTGCACCTCGAGTCCAAGGAAATGGTGGAGCTCCCCCAGATCCTTCATCTCGAATCTGATAGCAAGCTCAGCCCTGAGTCTTGCAACAGCTTCCTTCGAGTTCCCGGTGACAATCATGTCATCCACATACAACAGTGATGCGCAAATCCTACACACCACTATAGATGGTGGCTAGACTGCGGCACGAAACGGCAGTGTACCGATCGTTCAAGTAATATAAAATGGGAATGAACCCCCAAGTATCGATCTCAAAGGAACACAGTAAGGTGGAGTTTATTATCGAGGAAGGACTTGAGATTGAAGTCCTTTGGGTCGGATGGATGCGGAAATGGGGGATTTTGTTTGCGAATAATAGAATAAAATATTACAACTACTCCTATGCAATGCCGCTATGCAATGCTTCGCTTGGCGGAATGGAGACTAGGCAGGCCTTGAGCGCGCTGCGTCGCAAGGGCGGATGGACGAGTAGGCAGACGGAATCGAACTATGCAGGCCTTGAGCGCGCTGCTTCGTTAGGCGGGATGGAATACACGGGCCGTTATGCCACGCTTCGGTAAGCGGATGGTCGAGTAGGCTAACGGAATGAGGGTCGTAAGCACCTCTTCACAAAGCACACCACTAACAATTGTTAGGGCGGCACAACACAACGAATAATCCACACCACGGGGCACACCTCAAATGAAAATATAACAAGATTACTCAATCACATAGACATGATTTCATACTAATGTTAACAAGCAAAATTATACTTCATCAAAATGTTGATTCTAGCTACATACACATCAATAAGAGAAGAATAAGGCAAGAAATCGACCGAATCCGAAGTCTCATTGTAGATTCACGCTTGGAATCGCCGGGTTGTCAATCCGCGTCCAAGCTCGGTCCGCAACTACGTCCGGGGTAAAGAGAGCTGTCACTACTCTCCAATGAGCCCGTCTTCTTCGTGTCACGATCCGGTGGAGATTCCAAACTTCCTCTTGCTTGATGGTGATGGCGGCTAGGTCTTCCCTTGGAGCGCTTGGATGAAGGAGGAGGCCGAGAGGAAACTCCGGCTCAAGATTGGCGTGAAGAACAAGCCCGGAGCACCTCCATATGGTGGGCGGCGGTGGAGGGGCGAAATCGGAGCCATGGAGCGAGAAAACGGCGGAAGAAAATCGGGATCCCGACCTAATTCGCGAGCAGGTCGTTTTATAGGCGCTGGAATAAACAGTGCGCACGGTCATTGGCGCACGACCAGTGGTCGTGCGCACTAGAATCCTGTGATCGTGCGCCTGACTGGACGGAGCCTGCAAGGGAAGAAAATTATAAAATACAAACTTCGCACGACCAATGGCGCACGATCAGTGGTCGTGCGCACTATCGTCAATGGTCGTGCGATAAGGGGAAACAGAACTCAGTTTTCAGGGGTTAAGTGCACACGAACATTGGCGCACGACCAGTGGTCGTGCGTGGTAGAACCAGTGGTCGTGCGCAGTGTTCCTGTACAAATTTGTACCGGGAACACCTGCACGACTCCTGCTACAGCATACAACACTAATCAAACCACTGAAAGTGGCACTTAACCATGCATGAAAACTAATAATAAAGATAAACAAGGAAAAACACCAAAACGGGCCTAAAGGTGCACTTAGCATGGAGAATCAAATATAAGCGAAAATATGCCTAAAATGTAGTGCATAGACTAGAAAATCGGCCCAGATGAGTCCATAAATGTGTATATGATCAGGACTAATCAAGCAGCACAATCACCCGAAGCACTCCCTCCTTCTTGATGAACATGCTAGAATTAGAGTCTGAAGCAAAGAATCCGCTGAATAAGAGATACTCTGCAATCTTCCCGTACCACGCCTGAGGCGCTTGCTTCAACCCATATAGGGCCTTCTTCAACTTACAGATGTAGTCCGGATACTCCTTCGAGATGAAGCCTTGCGGTTGGGTCATGAAGATATCCTTGTCAATCTCGCCGTATAAGAAGGCATTCTTCATGTCGAGTTGCCAAATCTCCCAACCACTCGAAGCCTCCAAGGCAATAACAAATCGAACCGAAGTCATCTTTGCCACTGGGCTAAACGTCTCATCATAATCTTCTCCGTACTGCTGTGAGAACCCACAAGGCGAGCCTTGTAACGCTCGATACTACCGTCAGCTTTCTTCTTCAGCTTGAAGACCCACTTGCAAGTGACAGGAGTGGTGCCCTTGGGCTTGGGCACAAGAGACCAGGTCTCATTCTTCTCGAGAGCTGCCATCTCTTCATGCATAGCAATGTCCCATTCCTTCACGCCTCTGGCCTTCTCAAAGCTCGACGGCTCCCTTTCATCCAAGGGACCAGCAAAGAAACATGAAACAAAGTTCACCATGTTTCCTCCTGTGTATCGATCTGGTGGTTGAATAGTCCTCTTCGACCTCCTAAGAGGTTGCTCCTGACTAACCACCTCCTCAGTTGCTTCTTCTGTGCAAGCTCCTCTTCCAGATGAACTTGGAGCATCGCTCCCCCTGCTTCCAGAACCTGAAGCCTCCATCTCAGAGGTTGACATAACTGGAGCTCCTGGTGAAACATGCAACTCCACTTGAAGAATTCCCGTAGCTTTTCCTCCTTCATCAACCCTGCCCTCCGGTAGCTCAACTCCTGAACTCCCCTTGTAGGAAGTTACTTCATCGAACACCACATCCCGAGAGACAATCGATCTCCGTGTCTCAGGATCCATGCATCTCCATCCCTTCTTCCGCTCATCATACCCAACAAAGACTAGCTTCCTTGCTTTCGCATCTAGCTTTGTCTGAAGAGCATCAGGAATGTGCACATAGCAGGTTGATCCAAACACCCGAAGGTGTGCAACGCTCGGCTTCTCCTTGAACATTAGTTCGTGAGGGGTCTTCATGTTGATAGGACTCAGAGGCAATCTGTTGATGACATAAGCTGCACAAGACATTCCCTCCGCCCAGAAGGACTTTGGGATACTCTTGGAATGAAGCCAGCATTTGCAGGTTTCCATCAGATGACGGATCTTCCTCTCCGCAATGCCATTCTGCTGTGGAGTATGGGCACAAGTGAGCTCTCTCCTGATGCCTTGCTTCCTGCAAAAACTTGAGAACTCACCAGAGGTGAACTCCCCACCATTGTCAGTTCTAAGTTTTTTAACCCGCAGGCCAAGCCGGCCTTCAACCAGCTCCTTGAACTCCACAAATTTTGCAAAGGCTTCTGACTTCTCTTTCAAGAAATACACCCAGACATATCTGGTGTAGTCGTCAATCAACACCAACATGTATCTGTTGCCTCCAAGGCTTGGGGTGGCAGTCGGTCCCATCAAATCACCGTGGATGCACTCCAACAACATTTTGCACCTTGTTTGCGATTTGTCAAATGAAAGTCGATGAGACTTACCAAACTGACATCCTTCGCAGACATGACCGTCTCCATAGGAGGACAAGCTAGGCAAGCCATTGACAAGGCCCCTTACCGCCATAGCCTTCAATTTGTCCATGCCTACATGCCCCAACCTTTCATGCCAGATGGCCGCGCCATCATTGGTCCTCATCTTATCAACATAGGTACTTGTCGATAAAACGAACAAGTCCTTTACCCGCTTGCCGACGTGAATAACATCTCCCTTTATCTCCGGTTGAGTTTTAAGAAACTTCACTTCTGTTGGGCCAAACAGAACATGATAACCGGCATCGACCGCATTGGTCACAGAGAAGAGATTTTTCTTCATACCAGGCACGTGATAAACACTCCTCAACGTGAGTGGACCCTTATCACTACTCAGAGAGACAACTCCTTCGTGCTCTACTGGATGAATAGAATTATCAGTCGTAATGATAACATTGTTACCTGAGTAAGGCGCCAAAGAAGAGAACTTTGATCCATCCCCGGTGAGGTGATGCCCACACCCTGAATCAACAATCCAGTCCTCATCATAGTTGATGGAAGCCAAGGCTTTAATGGGCATCGCCGTTATATTAGATGCAAAGGCTCCTCCCCATCCAACACCATCAGCCTTTGGCATCTCCTTCTCCACTGCATGTCCCAGCTGAAGATTCACCCGACAATCTTTCTTGAAGTGCCCGGTCTTGTTGCATCTAAAGCACCTCGGTCCCTCTCCTTTCTTCTTCCCATCAAACTTAGAGACATAGCCTCTATCTTGCTGACCTGAAGTGGAGGGTCCATCATGACCCGGCTTCTTCTTCTCCCATTTCTTCTTCTTCTTCCCAAAGAACATCACATCACTTTCTCCCCCGGAGATAGAAACCCCCGCCATCTGTCTTGCTAAACTTTCTTGCGAAGCAAGAAGGTTCTCCAGCTCCAACAACGATGGTTGATTTGCCCAACCCTGAACTGAAGTCACAAAGGCAAGATACTCCTTCCGCAACCCGCGGATGATATGCCTCTTCAGTTTTGCCTCAGAGATTGGCTCATCAGGGTCCAGCGCAGAAATCTCTGCCGTGAGGTTCTTCATCTTGAGGAAGAATGTAGAAATTGAAAGATCACTTTGAGAGGCTTTCGCCAACTCATTTTCAAGATATTGTAGCCTCGCTACATTCTTCTTATTGAACAA